>CP124718.1:68415000-69752500 GCA_031232105.1 Capsicum rhomboideum | reverse complement strand
TGTAACCTTTGTTGGAAGGGTGTTCAATATCTTTCCAAGGGTAGAAAAACTAGGTTTGGCGTGATCACTCATAAAAAAGGGGACAGTCTAAACTGGTGAGGACTCCCTTGAAAGGGAGACATTCTCAACTGCTGAGCTAGGACTCCCTTGATAACCTACGGTGGCGCTTAGTTTGGAAATTTGGATTGTTATCTGACCCTGCATTCTCTCGGTGCTAAATACTACTACTAAAACATTTAATATTTCTCATACAATATTAATTTATCATGAAGTAAGCATAAATTCATTTATCAATTTGAAAATCAATTATGCTTCTATTTCTTTCTCATGTCAACATGTAAGGTTTTCTTGATTTTCATGCTAAGTATGTGACCATAATGTCGAATCATAGCAAATAACTCATATCATACTAAAATCAAGTAGAATATGCAAACTCATGGAGATTTAGGTAAATTTATGTGAAAATAGCTAAAGTTCATGCTTGAAACTCATAAACTAGGAATCCATACCATTTGAAAACAATAATTACCGAAGGGAACATGAAAACCTTAGAATGAAACCAAAATCATAAAGTGGGTATAAACCCTAGGATTTGAATTCAAGAAATCCATGTTTAGAAATTGAATTTAGGGGTTCAAGGATGGAAGGATGTCCTTGTTGAACCCCCGCATACCTGGTTTTGTTGATTTCTTCAAGGAAGGCTTGAATTTGGAGCATTGGAAGTTGAAGTTTGAGAAAAAAACCCTTATTTCTTTTTCTTGGGAGTTGAGAGGAGAATGAATGATGAAAATTTGAAAAGTGCTGAGGAAATAACATCTATTGGGTGATGTAAGTCATGGGGAGAAATTTGGAGCAAGTAAAGGACCAAACTACCCCTCAAAAACTATTCAAAATTGTAGAAAAATCTCGTCTGATGGTCCAGGTGACGTCCCATCAACCCTCTGATGTCCTGTCACCCATCCCGTCAATTTTGGGAAAATTTTTGAACACACTGGATTAGCTTGGCAACCCCACTTGATAGGTCATCACCTAAGTGACGGCCAACATGATGGGTCGTCACCCAAGTGATGGGTCGTCACTCTATGGCGGACGGACACCCTCTGGTAAAATGAGCATAACCTTTTACTCCAATATTGGATTGACGAATGGTTGGTGGCGTTGGAAAGAAGACTCTGACCTTTAATTGGTGTGTCTCGAGATACAAAACTCTTCATATTCAAGGAGTTATGATCATTTTAAGTTAACCTTAGCAAAAATTTCATACTTACACTCATTTGGTATGGAAGCTTTCAACTCAACTTTGAACTAGAGGTTTCTTATGATCTTAATTCACATCCATATCTCTTCACACAATAAGGAATTGATCTTAATACCTATGTATAACTAGAAGTCTTTATATTTGGGTCTATACATATTCGATGAACGGGTCAGATCTTAGCTCAGAAATCTGAGGTGTTATAAAAACAGAGAATGGTTTGTTGCCAATTAGGTAGTAATTCAAAATAATTCTAAGGAAAATAAGATCCTGATTTATGGAGTGGGGCCGAATGAATATAACTGAATCTCCTCATGTCAAGATGCCAAAAAAATATGGTACACTCTTTAGACTGCCCATGAAGGTAATTCTGCTGTTAAGAAAGATAAAATTGATAATCTATAATAGTCAATATAAATTGTTGAAGATAAAGGAAAGAGAAATTTTATAGGACATGCATACAAGGTTTACTTCTATTCTTAATGAGATCTACTCTTTGTGAGAACTTATTCTTACTTCTAAGGTTGTTTGAAAGCTTCTTAGTGTGTTGCCGCAAAGTGGAAGCCATTACAGAAACTAGAGACTTGGACACTCTACCAATGGATGAAATTATTTGAAACCTAAAAACTAATGAACTGAAGAAGAATCAAGAAAGGGATACTGGTGCCAAAAAGAAAAGGGAGAGTCTATCACTCAACAATACTGAAACTACTGACTTTGAAAAAAAGAATCTACCTTGACTAACCATACTTGCTCTTATGGCTAGATCTGATTTTGACAATGACACTAAACAAGAAGAATCTAATGTATGTTTTTGGATCTTAAACCCAATCTATAAAAGTACTCTAAAAGAAATTTAAATTAATATCATCTGTTCTTATAGAGCCATATTACTCTGCTTGTTCCGATAAAGATAATTTAATGAATGACTATGCATCTCTGAGATTAGATATGAAAATTTTGAGGAAGAAAATGAATGTTTAGGAACTCCCTGAAAGAGTTTTTTGAAAAAGGAAAGAAAAAAGATACTATTTTTCAGTAAAACTTGGAAGAAGACATCCAAAGACTTAATTCCTTCCAGAAATCTCTAAAAGAAACAACACACTACTAAAAGAGTTGAATAAAGCAAAGTTTAAGCTGGAACACTATCAGAAGTGGACCAAATCCTCAACTTTACTCACTCATATTCAAAACAGTCAATCCACCTCTAATTATAGGCTATGATTTACACCTAAAACTTGCAAAGCTCAACAGACCAGTCCCTTCGGGTTTATGGTGTGCAGTGCTTATGGAAAGGAATGACATCCTAAAAATAGTGCCCTATATAAATCAAAGATGAACAAAAGATTAATAAATACTGGGCAAAACAAGTGAGAAAAACTTTCTCTAAAGTGAAGAGTCTTCCCCACTATTCTAAAAAGGACTTATTTAATCCTTTTACTCACAAAAGGGACCCAAGTAGATCTAGGTACCTAAGTCTAATATATGATCTATCTTTTTCAGGAGCAGATGAGAGGAAGGAACAAGCCATGGTACCATGACAGTGCTTTCTCTATACACATGATAGGAAATAAAAAAAACTTTCACTCACTCGTAAACTTCCATGGTGGGAATGTTACTTTTGGAAATGGAAAAATTGGAGAAATTTTTGTAATAGGAAAAGTGGGAAAGTCTACTTCCCATCCCATATAGAATGTCTACTATGTTATTGGTCTCAAACACAGTCTCCTTAGAATATCACAAATGTGTGATAAAGGGAATAATGTGTTGTTCACTTCAGCTGACTGTACTGTGACTAACTCAAGAAGTGGAAATCTGGTACTTAAAGAAAGGAGACACAAGAATATGTACAATGTTGATATAATGGATTATCTAGAGTCAGAACTAACTTGTCTTAGTGCTATGAAAAATAGCTCCTTACTATACAAAAAGAAATTAGGCCAAGAAAGCTTTTCTTTAATCAACAAGCTGGTATAAAAAGATCTTGTGTTAGGAATTCTAAGCAAAAAGATGGATGAAACTATGGTATGTGATACTAGTGACAAAGAAAAGCATTTTAGATCATCTTTCAAGCCCATAAACTCCTGCACATGGATCTATGTGGTCCCATGAAAGTCCTTAGTAGATGTTGAAAGAGGAATGTATTTTTTATTGTTGATGGTTACTCAAGGTTTATATGGACATTTCTTGAGTTCCAAGGATGAAGCTTTTGATGCATTATAAATCTTTGCTAAGTTGAGTCAAAAGAAGTTGAACACTGAGTTGGTAGGTATAAGGTCTGATCATGATACTTAATTTGAGAGAAGATTTCCTAACATTCTGTGTTGAACATGTTATTCATTACAACTTCTCTACACCAAGAACTCCTCAGCAAAATGGTGTAGTTAAGACGAAAAATAGGTCAATAGAAGATATGGCCAGAACCATGCTAATAACTAGTGGTCTTCCAAAAAGTTTCTTGGCTGAAGTTTAAACACAACATGTTATCTGATTAATAGGTGTATGATCATAGCACTACAATACAAAACTCCATATGAGTAGCTCAAAGAAAGAAAGTTTAATCTTACTTATCAAAAACCATAAGGGTGCAAGTGTTTTGTTCACAACAATGAAAAGGATGCCTTAGGAAAATTTGATGCTAAAGGTGATGAAGGTAACTTTTTGAGATGTTCTTCACAAAGTAAAGCCTAAAATGTCTTCAACAACAGAACTAAATACCTTTCATATTTGATGAAGAAAACTATGAAAGTAATGAAGGAGCAACTAGTGATATTGAAGGGTTTGGATTGGTACCTGATTCAGAAGATGAAAAAATGAAAGAGTACATAAAAGTGTAACCACAGCTGCTGAGTAAGAGCCATAGAAAAAGGATATATGCCAGTCTCAGGGGGAATTGATCATTAAAAAATACTGCCTATCATTCGGATGAACTAGGTCCCTTACAACCTCCTTTTAGTATAAACTAGAAGCATAAAAACTTACATCCAGTTGAAAATATCATCTCTCCTATGGATTCATGAAAGTAGACAAGATCAAGATAAGAAACATGTGTGCCTTTCTCAGCCTATTTATCACTAATAGAGCCTAAAAAATCAAGGAAACCTTAATGGATACTGCCTGGATTGTGGCAATGCAAGAAGAACTGAATCAGCTTGCAAGGAGAAGGTATGGCATCTAGTTCCCAAGCATGCAAACAGAACCATTATTGAGACTAGATGGGTATTCAGAAATAAGCAATATGATCAAGGGGTAGTTACTAGGAATATGGACAAACTTGTGGTACAGAGTAAAACCAACAAGAAGGAATTGACAATGATGAGACTTTTGATCTAGTGTCTAGAATGGAAGATATAACAATGCTAATTGTTTTTTCATATCACATGGATTTTAAATTGTTTCAAATGAATATCAAGAGTGCCTTCTCAAATGGAAATCTTTTGTAACAAGTATATGTAAAGCAACCTTAAGGCCTTGAAAGCTTTGAATTTATTGATCATGTTTATAAGCTTGATAAGACTCTATATGGACTTAAACAGGCAGCAATATCTTAGTATGATAGACTATCCTTATTTCTTCTAGAGCATGGATATAGTAGAGGAAATTGATAATACACTATTTCTAAAGAGAGAGTGAAAGAAGATCCTCTTTGTTCAAATAAATGTAGATAACATAATTTTTGGAGCTACTTATGATTTGCTGTGTAAGGAGTTTGCTTCCTTGATGAGCAATGAATTTGGGATTAGTATGATGGGAGAATTGACCTTCTTCGTGGGATTACAAATAAAACAAACTAAGTCTAGAACATCTATTCGTCAATAAAAATATACATGGAACTGTTAAAGAGGTTTGAAATAAAAGGGGCTAAAAATGATACTCCTATTGTTACCATAACTAAACTTGTTCAAGATGAACTAGGTTAATCAGTTACTGAGAATAGATATCGGGGAATGATAAATTCCTTGTTATATCTTATTACAAGTAGTCCTGATATTGCTTACAATGTAGAACTATGTGCCAGATTTTAATCCTCTCTTAAGGAGTCTCATATAACATCTGTGAAAAGAGTTCTAGGATATCTTAAGGGAAATCAGAGTTTAGTTCTCTTGTACCCTGCTAGAGACTATTTTGATGTAGTGGGATATGTTGTTGTTGATTATGTTGTATACGTGGTGGATTGAAAAAGCTCCTCTAGAATGCCTCACTTCTAGGGAACTTGTCTTTTCCCTTGGGCAACAAAGAAGCAGAACTCTGTGACACTTTTAATTGCTAAGGCTAAATATTTGGCTGCTGCATCATGTTGTTCTCAGCTACTATAGATAAATAAAAAACTTTGTAATTATCTAATTAGCATAGGGTGCATCCCAATCTTGTGTGATAACACTTGTGCAGTTAACATGGCAATGAATCATGTCCAATAAAAAACAAACCGCATTGATGTGACACATCACTTTCTCAGAAGTTGTGTATAGAAGGGCCTATTTGAAATAGTGCCATGTGGAAGTGATGAACAAAATTAATGACATTTTCACTAAGGTTTTAGAAATAAAGCAATTTAAGGAGAATATATTAGCACTTGGTCTAATCAACAAACTCTAAAATGAAGAAAGCATGGAGTTTTCCTCAATGATTGACTAAAAGAAATTGAGGTATAGGAAGTTGTTTGCTATATAATAGTCAATGTAAATGACTAAGTCTTTTCTCCTTCGCATGATCACATGCACAACTTGAGGGATCACCAATAGGATCCGATGATATTATCTTATTTGTGACATAAAATACCCTCTTATAAAGTGGAAAAAGCATACAAGGACCTGGTCCTTGAGTCAGATATGTCACGCCCCGAATCCCATCAAGACATGATTGGCACCCGTAGCCGATAAGGCCTGAGAGAACCAAGCTTTGCCTATGTTCATTACTATGCATGCCATCTGAAACACCTTTATCACGTAGGAGTTGATAATGCTAACAATGAAATTCATGAAACATGTGACATATATACATATATGAAACTTGGCCGTTGAGGCCATCAAGTCAAAACGACATGTACCTTTTACATTTATACACCCACATTTGTCTACAAAAGCCTCTAACAAATGCATTGACCAAAATGAACTAAAAGTCGGGACAAGTCCCCGAACTATACAACATGTACAACACCAAAACATATGTACAACTACGACTCGGAAAAGCCCTGAACTAACTGGAGCTCACCAATGATCTGCAACAACTGGCAACCTACTGTGGAGGCCTACTAGAACCTGCGCCTGCAACAAGTAAGGTAAATCCCCCAAGAGGGGTCAGTACGAAGAATGTACTAAGTATGTAAGGCCATGTGTAACTTGTATGATATGTAAACATGTCAATGAACCCAAATACAATAAATGATCAATATGGATAAGTCACAATACTGTACTTTGGAAACCATGTATATTGCTTTCTTTACATTCTTTGTTCCTTTGATTCTATGATTATTCATATTTGCCTGTGAACTGTGATACCCGGGCCCCGACAGAACAGTGGGTTTCAAACATAACATAACGTTATGTTGGGATCGGATCGATCTAGGCTTATGCCCCTAGAGCTACCACCCTAGAATCAAATCATTGGGTTCGGGTCGAGCTAGGTTATTACCTCTAGAGCTGCCACCCATAAACCAACATATCAGGTTCGGCTCGAGCTAGGAATATACCTCTAGAGCTGCCCCCTGTCAGGTTCGGTCCGAGCTAGGCTTATGCCCCCAGGACTGGCCCCTGATCTAACAATCTTGAGATCGGCTTGTGCTAGGCATTTCTCCTCCAAAGCTGCCACCCATACTTGATCATTAACCACATATGCATTACTTTATTCATTCCTTTGAGATTGAAACAATGATAGTTATACTTTACTTTGAAGCTTTGGATTATTAACCAATGAGTGAGAAACATGTAAACAATTTCAGAAAATCACCTTATTGGAATCAATGAACAAGATACGTGAGCATAAACAATATTGGAACTTCAAAACACAACTTCATTGGGATTTTGGAACATTATCAATGAATAGGTGATATGTGATTCATAATTGATCAATGAATAGGAAACTTTTGATAATAACCATGGTTAACCGGGAATAGTATACCTTAACACATTTCGGAATAGGACAAGGGTAACGTCAATGGAAATTCTATGTGCTGCAGAAAGATACGGACAAAGTAACCTTACATACCTGCACTTCCAAGTATGAATACACAAGTCTATGTATGAACATAGTAGTCCAGCTCCTTCTTTACGTCTTACTCTACAATACAAGTTCATACCGGAACTTACATTAGCAACTAGTTACTATACAAGCGTACAAGACGATAATGAACTATATGACTGCCGCATAAAATCATGTCACCCCCTTGCAATACAATCCAAAAAATTATCATACCAACAACACCACAACATTACGCACATTGACCAAGAGATCATACATCGATAGCATTTCACACCACACTTCCCTTTACGCTTTTAGCTTTATCATTCCGTCGCAATTACTCCTTCATAACAACATATGAACAACCATCCATAATTAATACATTCCAACACACCTCCATACAATACTTTAAAGTCATTAAAATGACATCACAAGTTGATAATTACATCCAAAAAGGGTATAGGGGCCTTCGGGGATCAACTAGAAACGAAAACACACAAAAGAAATTCTGGGACTGAACTGCGCTGCCACCTGCACGTGGTAGAGGTGTGTGCACATATGGCCTCTAGAAAATTCCAGGGGCATTTGCATTGGCATCTGCGCCCACAGATGCCCTCATCTGCGGGGGCGGATGCCCGTTTTGGTCCGAAATAGCCTCTTTTGGGTCTTTTCATGCCATGAATGGTCCATGATCATAACCAAAATTATTTTGACATATTTCTGATCATATTAAACACCAACATTCAGCCATAGTCCCACAACACACATAACAACACCCAAAACTGTACTTTACGACCACTACGTCACCCAAAACCATAACCAATTTTACAATAGAAACTCCAAACATTATACACAAGAATGAAATGAGGTAAGACTATAATAACATATCATATGTAAATATTTAATCCATCAAGTTCAATTCATTCATGACCATGAGTCCATGTTCAAGTTCACAAGACAAAAACCATTCTCCGATTGCAAAAATAGACAGTTTTACACATAACACACTGTCCAATACTTTACCAACACAACCAATATGATTTATACACCCTATTAAACATATTATATACTGAACCATGAGAATAAATACTTACGAAAGAGTGATCTTTGCCCAACAAGTAGATGCCTTAGGGTTTCTGTGCGAGAGATAATGTTCAAGGAAAATGTTAAAAAGGCATGTGTGTATCTAATGAATAAAAATCTGATTTATGGGTTTATATAGTCCCTTTTAAATGATTATTATCCACACACTTGGAATTTTACTTGGTCAATGGATGAAATGCAAGAATGGGTCAAAATTCTTTTGGTCCATGTCTTCCTTATGATTTTGGGTTTCTTTTTGGGCCCAATTGTGCAAGACCTTTAAATGCCCACATATTGATACATAATTCATCAATTCTCTCATGTTTCCATATTTCCATAAATGTTACGGTTGTCAGCTAAACTTAGAAATGTACGGGGTGTTACATTCTCCCCCCCTAGGAACATTCGTCCTCGAATGTTAATGTTATTATTCAAGGTAAACAATTTCAAGTATAGAAGCATTATTCATGTCATCATAGATAAATATACTCAAAGCTTATAAATACTTACTTTTCATTCTTTCCTTTGGAACAAATGAGGGTACTTGGATTTCATCCTTTCTTCAGTTTCCCATGTGACCTCTTCTATTTGTTGATTTCTTCAAAGTACCTTTACGGATTCTATATCTTTATTCCTCAGCCTCATCACTTGTCGATCCAGAATGGCGATAGGTATTTCCTCATAGTTAAGATCCTAAGTAAACTGTACATCATCAACAGGAGTAAAACGAGATGGATCTCCTATGCATTTTCGAAGCGTCGACAGATGGAATACTGGATGAACTGTGGAGAGTTCTTGGGGTAGCGCCAACTCATACACAACTTGCCCAAATCTTCTAATAACTTCATATGGTCCTATATACCGTGGACTCAATTTACCTTTCTTTCCGAATCGCATTACCCCTTTCATTGGTGACACCTTCAAAAAAACCCAATCACCTATGGCGAACCCAAGTCCTCTTCTTCTAACATCGGCATATGACTTGTGTCGACTCTGGGCCGTCTATAATCATTTTTGAATCACCTTAACCTTCTCCATAGCCTGATGAACAAGGTCTGGCCCAAGTAAAGCAGTCTAACCTGCTTCAAACCACCCAATTGGTGATCTACATTTTCATCCATGTAATGCTTCATAAGGTGCCATTTTAATACTTGAATGATAGCTATTGTTGTAAGCAAATTCAATAAGAGGCAGATGGTCATCCCAACTACCTTGAAAATCTAACACACACTCGTAGCATATCTTCAAGTTTTTGGATAGTACGTTCTGCTTGTCCATCAATCTGAGTATGGAAAGCCGTACTCAAATTCACCTGTTCTGCTGAAAAGATATCCAAAAGTGCGTTGTGAACTGTGCTCCTCTGTCTGGAATACCATGCAATCATAATATCTCTTTCACATATAAGCTTGCATAATGCTTAGCTGTATAGGTGGTCTTGACCGGTAGAAAATGCGCTGATTTGGTAAGCCTGTCCACTATAACCCATATAGAATCAATTTTCCGCAATGTACGGGGCAAACCTGCGATGAATTCCATATTAATCATATCCCATTTCTAGACTGGAAGATTAATACATTGCATGTAACCTACTGGTTTCTGATGCTCTAGCTTTACTTGTTGACAATTCGGGAATTGAGCGACAAATTTTGCAATATTCTTCTTCATATTTCCCCACCAATATACTTATTTTAAATCATGATACATTTTAGTAGCACCCAGATGGATAGAATAGCGCGAATGATACGGCTCTGTCATAATTCATTTCCGTAGCTCATCTATATCTGGAACACATACTCTACCTTGGCATTGGAGTACCCCTTCCTGTGTTAGATCAAATGCCTTTGTCAAATTCTTTTCTACATTCTCCTTTAACTGCATTAACATAGGATCTGTAAACTGCTTTTCTTTCACCTCAGCTATTAGCAAAGATTCAGCCGCATTTTGCACAATAACTCCTTCATCTGAGGATTCAAGAAGACGAACCCCCAAGCTGGCTAACTGATGTATATATTTGAGTATCTCTTTCCTTTCCGTCCCTTGACCACTAGTGCTTTCTACTGTCTTGCGACTCGATGCGTCAGCTACCACATTTGCTTTTCCTGGATGGTATAGAATATCAATGTCATAATCTTTTAATAACTCAAGCCACCTTATTTGCCTTAAGTTGAGTTCTTTCTGCTTAAAGATATACTGCATACTTTTTTGATCAGTATAGATACCAACATGAACTCTATACAAATAATGACGCTATATCCTTAAAGCAAAAATCACCGCTGCTAATTCAAGATCATGTGTGGGATAGTTTCTTTCATGTGGCTGCAACTGTCGTGAGGCATATGCTATGACATTACCGTGCTGCATCAGTACACAGCCGATGCCAATCCCAGAAGCATCACAATACACTGCATAACCTTCGGTACCTTCAGGAAGCACTAAAACTGGTGTGGAGGTTAATTTATCTTTCAACTTTTGGAAGCTTTTCTTACACGCATAATTCCACTGAAATTTCACTGCCTTATGTGTAAGCTTTGTTAATGGTGCAGCAATAGAGGAAAAACCTTCCACAAATCTTCGGTAATAACCTGCCAGTCCAAGAAAACTACAAATTTTTGTGGGTGTCGTAGGTCTTGGCCAATTTTTCACTGCTTCAATCTTTTGTGTATCAACCTGTATCCCTTCATCTGACACAATATGACCTAAGAATGCGATGAATTTTAACCAAAACTCACACTTGGAGAACTTTGCATACAACTTACGCTCTCAGAGTATTTGCAATACTTGTCGTAAGTGATTAGCATGGTCCTCTGGTGATATTGAATAAACCAGAATGTCGTCTATAAACACCGTAACGAACACGTCCAGAAATGGCTTAAACACCCTATTCATCAAATCCATGAACACAACTGGTGCATTTGTTAGTCCAAATGACATAACTAGAAATTCATAATGGCCATACCGTGTTCGAAAAGTTGTCTTGGGTACATCTTCTTCTCTGACTCTGACTTGATGGTAACCCGACCTCAAGTCGATCTTTGAAAAACACCTAGCACCTTGTAACTGATCAAACAAATCATCAATTCGAGGGAGGGGATATTTGTTCTTGTTCGTTACCTTATTTAATTGCCGATAATCAATGCACATTCTCAACGTTCCATCTTTATTCCGTACAAATAATATCGGTGCACCCCACGGGGACACACTAGGTCTAATGAAGCCCTTGTCCAGCAAATCTTTCAATTGCTCCTTCAATTCAAGCAATTCTGCTGGAGCCATTCTATATGGAGGAATAGAAATAGGCTGAGTGCTTGGAATCACATCAATGCCAAATTCTACTTCCCGTTCAGGGGGTAAGCCTGGAAGATCCTCTGGGAACACATCTAGAAATTCATTGACCACTGGAACCGATTGCGGAGTTAGTGGTTCCACTTCAGTATCTTTCACCCGTACTAAATGACATATGTAACCTTTTGCAATCATTTTCCTGTATTTCAGATAGGAAATAAATCTCCCTCGTGGTGACCCTACATTACCCTACCATTCAAGAACATTTCCTTGCAGAAAACAAAAAAGCACCTTCTTGGCCCGGCAATCTACCGTAGCATAACAAGAGGCCAACCAATCCATTCCCATGATCACGTCAAAATCCACCATGTCTAATTCAATGAGATCGGCCAATGTATCATGACCACACACAGTTATCACACAATTACGATATACTCTCTTTGCAATAATACATTCACCAACCGGTGTAGACACTTCAATTGATTTAATTAATAATTCTAGTGCCCTTGCAAATTTCGTAGCAATTAATGAGTAACATAGGAGAATATAGAACCAGGGTCAATCAATGCATATACATTATTTGAGAATATGGATAATGTACCTGTGACGACATCAGGAGAAACCTCTGAATTTTATCGGTCCACCAAAGCATAAGTGCGATTCAGGACCCCACTAGTACTGGCTTCTCCTTTGGCACCCCTACCCCGGCCAACAGACTGTACACCTCGGCCTAATGAAGGAACCGATGTTGATGATGCAACGGCTCATCCTGCCGGTCGTGCTATACCACCCATGCTCCTCTGGGGATACTCTCTCATCATGTGTCCTGTCATACCACACCAGAAGCAAGCATTTGTCCCCACTCTACATGTACCTGAATTAATACATCTGCAGTGCTGATACTGCTGACGGGAAAAACCTGCTGCTTGTGATCCGGGAACCCCACTACTCTGTCTAGATAGACCACCCCTAGACCCTCGAAATTGAGAGTGAGCACTTGTTGTAGAATATGAGAACAATGGTCTAGGTGGTCTAGGAAACATACGAGTCCTAGATCCTCCTTGAGACACCATAGACGGTCCCATAGGTCTAGCCCTTTTTTATTGTCCCCTGTCAAATTCATGTGCCCTTTTTCTCTTTCTTTGATCTTCCATTTTTTGGGCGAAAGCTTGTATTCTCGCTATGTCCATGTCTTTGTTCAAGGAAGCAATAGTGTAATCCCGTACAAAATATGTCTCTAATCTATCCACATATCTATGGACTCTGTCTATCATTGTAGCCACAACATTCGGCGCATATCGAGCCAAGTAATTAAATTACAAACTGTATTCTCTGACAGTCAAATTTCCCTGACGAAGATTTAGAAACTGATCCGCACGTGCCTCGCGGATCTCATAAGGAAGATAATGATCAAGGAAAGCCACTTTAAACTCTTCCCAAGTATGTGGATTCACACAAATATCACGGGATTTCTTCCAATCCTCGTAACACAATATTGCTTTCCCTTTTAACCTATACGCAGCGAGTTCAACTGTCTCTACCCCCATCATGTGCATAACTTCCAAGGCCCTCTGAATTTGATCCATGAAGTCCTATGGATCCGCTTTCGAATCTGACCCAGTGAAAATAGGAGGGTCCAGTTTCAGAAAATCCTGTGTACTGCGACTCGCCGCTCTAGACACATCATCATCCTGTGTGATTGGACCAGCTCGTCCCTGACTTTGTGCTGCTACTAACTGTGTCAACATATGGACTGCATTTCTAAGATCCTGATCTGTGGCATTCATTGGGGGTTCTGCGGGTACTCCTCTACCGGCTGGCTCTTCTGGAGCTGGAAAGGTATACGTAGACCGCAATGAAATTTCAGCATTTTCTCCACCTTGACTAGCTTGTTCGGGTGGTAGTCTACTCATTCCTTTGTCAGCAGGCACATCTACCTACTTCCCTTTAACTCTACCTCTTCTCGTGATCGGCATGGTTACTATATTAAAGAGAAACATTTACCATGGTCAGATTTCAATACGACTTACAACACTGGCTCTATTGCATGATCTAGAATTGAAGAAAAGAAACAACATCCTAAATGTCCCGTGGCAACCTACTTATAAATGTGGTGAACAACACATTGATAAGTAAGACTATACTCAGACACGGCTTTGTAGACACCCGTAGAATGACTTGCTCTGATACCACTTTTGTCACTCCCCGAATCCCATCGAGACATGATTGGCACCCGTAGCCGATAAGGCCCGAGAGAACCAAGCTTTGCCTATGTTCATTCCTATGCATTCCATCCGAAACACCCTTATCACGTTGGAGTTGATAATGCTAACAATGAAATTCATTAAACATGTGACGTATATACATTTATGAAACTTGGCTGTTGAGGCCATCAAGTCAAAACCTTTTACATTTATACACCCACATTTGTCTACAAAAGCCTCTAACAAATGCAATGACCAAAATGAACTAAAAGTCGAGACAAGTCCCCGAACTATACAACATGTACAACACTAAAACATATGTAGAAATGCGACTCGTAAAAGCCCCGAACTAACTGGAGCTCACCAATGATCTACAATAACTGGCAACCTACTGTGGAGGCCTACAAAAACCTGCGCCTGCAGCAAGTAAGGTAAATCCCCCAAGAGGGGTCAGTACGAAGAATGTACTGAGTATGTAAGGGCATATGTAACTTGTATGATATGTAAACATGTCAATGAACTCAAATACAATAAATGATCAATATGGATAAGTCACAATACTGTACTTTGGAAACCATGTCTATTGCTTTCTTTACATTCTTTGCTCCTTTGATTCTATGATTATTCATCTTTGCCTGTGAACTATGATACCCGGGTCCCGACTGAACAGTGGGTTTCAAACATAACATAACGTTATTTTGGGCTCGGCTCGAGCTAGGCTTATGCTCCTAGAGCTGCCACCCAAGAATCAAAGCATTGGGTTCGACTCGAGCTAGGTTATTACCTATAGAGCTGCCACACATAAACCAACATATCAGGTTCAGCTCGAGCTAGGATTATACCTCTAGAGCTACCCCCTGTTAGGTTTAGTCCGAGGTAGGCTTATGCCCCCAGGACTGCCCCCTGATCCAACAATCTTGGGATTGGGTTGAGCTAGGCATTTCGCCCCAAAGCTGCCACCCATACTTGATCATTAACCACATATGCATTACTTTATTCATTACTTTGATATTGAATCAATGATAGTTATACTTTACTTTGAAGCTTTGGATCATTAACCAATGAGTGAGAAACATGTAAAAATTTCAGAAAATCACCTTATTGGAATCAATGAACAAGATACGTGAGCATAAACAATATTGGAACTTCGGAACACAACTTTATTGGGCTTTTGGAACATTATCAATAAATAGGAGATATTTGATTCATAATTGATCAATGAATAGGAAACTTGTGATAATAACCATGGTTAACTGGGAATAGTATACCTTAACACATTTCGGAATAGGACAAGGGTAACGTCAATGGAAATTCTATGTGCTGCAGAAAGATACGGACAAAGTAACCTTACATACCTGCACTTCCAAGTATGAATACACAAGTCTATGTATGAACACAATAGTCCAGCTCCTTCTTTACGTCTTACTCTACAATACAAGTTCATATCGGAACTTACATTAGTAACTAGTTACTATACAGGCGTACAAGACGATAATGAACTATATGACTGCCGTATAACATCATGCCACCCCCTTACAATACAATCCAAAGCATTATCATACCAACAACACCACAACATTACGCACATTGACCAAGAGATCATACATCGATAGCATTTCACACTACACTTCCCTTTACGCTTTTATATTTATCATTCCATCACAATTAATCCTTCATAACAACATATAAAAACCATCCATACTTAATACAATCCAAAACACCTCCATACGATACTTTAAAGTCATTAAAATGACGTTAGAAGTTGATAATTACATCCAAAAAGGGTATAGGGGCCTTCGGGGATCAACTGGAAACGAAAACACACAAAACCAATTATGGGAATGACCTGCGCCAGAAGGTGGCTGAGGTGCATGTGCATATGGCCTCTGGAATATTCCAGGGGCATCTGCGTTGGCATTTGCGGGCGCAGATACCCTCGTCTGCAGGGGCGGATGCCCGTTTTGGTCCGAAATAGCCTCTTTTGGGTCTTTTCATGCCATGAATGGTCCATGATCAGAACCAAAATTATTTTGACATATTTTTGATCATCTTAAACACCAACATTCAGCCATAGTCCCACAACACACATAACAACACCCAAAACTGTACTTTACGACCAATATGTCACCCAAAACCATAACCAATTTTACAATAGCAACTCCAAACATTATACACAAGAATGAAACAAGGTAAGACTATAATAACATCTCATATGTCAATATTTAATCCATCAAGTTCAATTCCTTCATGACCATGAGTCCATGTTCAAGTTCACAAGACAAAAACCATTCTCCGATTGCAAAAATAGACAGTTTTATACATAACACACTGTCCAAAACTTTGACTACACAACCAACATGATGTATACACCCTCTTAAAAATATTATATACTGAACCATGAGAATAAATACTTACCAAAGAGTGATATTTTCCCAACAAGTAGTTGCCTTAGGGTTTTTGTGTGAGAGATAATGTTCAAGGAAAATGTTAAAAAGGAATGTGTGTATCTAATGAAAAAAAATCTGATTTATGGGTTTGTATAGTCCCTTTTAAATGATCCTTATCCGTACACTTGAGGTTTTACTTGGTCAATGGATGATCAATGCAAGAATGGGTCAAAAATTCTTTTGCGCCATGTCTTCCTTATGATTTTGGGCTTATTTTTGGGCCCAATTGTGCAAGACTTTTAAATTCCCACATATTGATACATATTTCATCAATTACCTCATGTTTCCATATTTCCATAACTGTTACGGTTGTCAGCTAAACTTAGAAATGTACGGGGTGCTACAAGATAAGCACATCCTTTACAAAACATTCAATAATTAAGTATATTCACTTTTAAAGAAGTTTGTCTTATCATAAGAACCTGATCCCCATCCCTGCCCTTAAACTCATTAAAGACACAAAAATCCTATATAGGAAAATCAAATCAGATGCCTCTAATCATTTCTCCCATTTTCAAAACTTACAACCATTACTTCTAAACTCTTATATCACTCAAACACCTTATTCTCTCTCCCTAAACCATATATCTTCTACAAACCCTTATTTTTTACGTTCTTGATCCACTTGCTCATTTTTTGTTAGAAAAAATCTTAAAGCCTTTTCTCTCTCACTCTTCAAATTGAGTCCTCATTTATTTAATTTTCTTTATCATAACCTACACCCTCATATCTATATTCTCTATAGACTACTCCAGTGATGAGGACTTCTCCTTATTCACCGGTGCACCTACTCAGGAGGAATCAAGGTCTAGATCTCTATCACCTACTCTCCCATTTTCTCCGGAAAGATCTCCAACTCCTTCACTTTCTTTTGCTGCATCAACAGAACCCTCAACACCTTTATCTCCAAAATCCTCATCTCCTTATCCTTAAAATTCTTATTTTGTGGTTTATTCCTGAACTTCTAATGAGAATACCATTGCTGCTCCCTCCTCTTATATACCTAAATCTTCTTTCTCTTTTAAAAAGGAGGTTTATTGTGAATGGGATATGATCATCTTCTAGAAATACACTAGATACATAACCACCCCCATTAATGGCAATAAGAAAAGGGCAATGCACTAGCCCAAACATGCCTCTATCTTGCTACCTAGAATTCCCAACACTCGCGAGTGGATTACTGAGGTAAACAAGATATTGAATATATCAAGAAAGTTATATAATCTAGAGGGAAGATGAAAATTGTAGAAGATGATGAATAAATTATATCGAGGAAGAAGAGGAAGAATAACAATAAATTGCTCCCTCTCGACTTATGAAAGAAAGAATAAACAAGAACTATGAAAAGTTCTTGATGATGGGTCAAGAAACTTACTATTAATCCATGATAAATCTGAAGTAAAGGGTGCTTGATGAAGAGGTACTTGATAATCCATTCATTGAACATTTATTTAATAGACTTATGTTTCAGGGTTGGGAATACTTGTTTAAACTACATAATCCCTTGATGCTTGAGATGGAAGTAGTAGAATTGTATGCCAATATTACTATTTTAGATGGTTGGGTAATTAGTTCAAGTGTAGAAGGGGTGGATATAATTTTTTATTCCACAAAGCTTGGTGAAATTTTGAATGTTCTTGCTGAGGGATTGGAGGAATACAGTTGGAAAACTGATGAAAGGTGTTTGCTCACAAAGAAGTTTACTAAGGGAAGGGTAAAAAATACCTAGAAAAAGTTTGAAAGGTAAAATGACTCCTGCTCCACAATATCGTATTTGAGATTGTGAACAAGGAAGTATTTCCTAGGAATGGGAGAAGACATGTAGACTACTTTAAGGATATGGGGATTATGAATGCTCAAGCGATGGATGAGAAGGTGAACCTCCCTAGTCTCATGATCAAACATATGAATAGGGTAATATCTCCTAAGACAGGTCCTAATCGTATGGCCTATGGATAATTACCTACCATTATGTTAGTGTGCTTTGGTGTGCCACTAAGGGATGGAAAGGCTGCTATAAGGAGTGATAGAATCACTAACAAAACTTTGGAAAAATGTAATTGCCTACCAACAAGCCTTCTGGAAAGAAATCATCTAGCCATATGACTCAGTTGATGATGGACTTAGATGCTACACTTTAAGAAAATGCCAAGCTAACTAAAAAGATAACATGGTTGAAAGAGCAACTTGCAGACTCCTATGAAAGAGTAAGGACCTTAAAGGATGACACGCTGAAACAACAAAGCAAGTACCTATAAAGTATGAAGTCCATCATGCAACTCATTCACAAGTGTAAACATCCTTCCTCTTTGTCGTAAGCCCCTATAAGTCAAGATATTTGATGTTCATTCCTCTTGCTCACTTTGTTTTTTTTTCTGTTCTTATGACAATCAATTTGATTTTTTTTGGGTTATAACTAATTACGGAATGCTTTTGTTTAGGGACAAAAGGTTGGCTTAATTTTGAGCATATAGTGATCACTCTTGTAATTTAATATCATTCTCATTTGACCTATTTATAGATAAGAATGGCTAATATGCTCATAATTTATTATGGTGTTCTTATTGCTTGTGGGTCTATTGCATCAATGGCCATGAATACTTATAACTGCACACTACTTATTCTATATATCCTTTACTTTTATTTGATTTTTAATGATGTCAAAAGGGGGAATATTTTTTGTGGTTTGTTTGGGCTGAGCTAAGTATATTTATGCTATTATGTGGAGCTTATATATAGCATCATTGGTATTGTTGCATGTTTAGAAGTTGTAGTAAAGAAGCAGTGTGTTAAGAAGCAGGTGCAGGTGCAGGTGTATGAAGAAAGTAAACAAATTGAAGAATGATTTTCCATCAATAAAAAGGCGGAAATTGAAGAATCCTAAAAAGGATTCATTAATCAATTTTAGTTCTCCACTTCTATGAGTTTTGTTGATAGGCAAGTAGGCCTTTTGTTTCACATGATTCTAGTCATGGTAAATATACTATTTTTGGAAAAAAAGAATCACACAAAGATTCTACTTGCTTTATTTATGGGTAATATTCCAATTATTATGTCTTTGTCGACAAAGGAAAACTTTAGGGTTTTCCTCTCCATGTAAAACTAGGACATCAAAAGGTCCATGAACTTTCTACTATATAAAGATAAAAGCAATGTAGTTTTTCACCACGTATTGCATAGGCAAACAAACCATCTTTCTCAATCAGTAGGAGAACATTAAGCAAGCATCAATTAAAAGCTCAAGAACAATTCAGAGTTGTGTTTTTCAAGATCACTGGTAGAGTTAGATATTAGCATAAGTTGTTGTATAGTTTAGTTATTTAGTTATAGCTAATTTGTTGTTATATTATGTGTGACTTAATTGGTGAGGCTTGTAACAAGACGTAGGTTTGTTTTCTTGAGAGAGTTGTTACCAAAAACTGTTTTAGCTAATTATTTGAGTCTAGGTACTAGAGTTATTTTCTTTGATTATTAAGTAGTAATCATGAAATATGGTTGATTGAGCTCTAGTGTATTTGGTGGTTGTGGTTGTTACTCCTTGAGAAAGGAGATTTTCCACGTAAAATTGCTTATCTATTTTATAGTTGTTTGTGTTGCATGAGAACTTGGTTTATGTAACACGTAGTTGGAACTAGTTCTTTTTCATAAAAGAAACAATTATCAAAATAAAATAATAAAGTTGGGTCCTCTCCCCAAAAGCGCTTCATTTTCATCACGTCATAACATATGTAGAGTTATTATCCATCTTTATTGTGGTGGATTATATGAGTTTAATCCCTATTTCACTTGCAATCTTTCCATTCATCTTGACCTCCTTCCATCACTTCCATTAGTTTCTTGAATTTCAAGTTTCATAAGCTTTTTCTGCAATGTCATCTAAAAATTCAGCTATTGCCGCTAATGTGATTTCCTTTGGAATTTTTCTATCACCATGTTAGATATTAATTATTCTATTGATCAAGAGCATCGTATAATGAATGAAGTATAATACTTTCTTTAAATGCCATGTTTTTAAGATTATAATAACTGCTTAATCATCCCCCATGCTTTTGATAATAGTTTCTCTTCACATTCTCTAAATTAAAGGATATATTCTATGAGCTTTGTTTTGCCTCTTATTGGGATGTATTCATATAAGAATGTGCAAACCAGTGCATCCAAGTGTGAATGATGTTATACAATGTATCTTGGTGCCATGTTTTAGATTCCCCTATAAGGGAATGAATGAACATCCTTAAATTTAGATTTTCAGTGAGGATCTGCGGATGCATGTGATGAAAATACACATTCATAAATTTCCATAGATTCAAAATAAGGATGCTCTCTTTAGGATTTCAAAAAAGTCCATTTCTCATTAGTTCTCTATTTATTTTTTCTTTCATTGCAAAATGTACTGATTCTACATCATATTTTATGTTAATGACCCGTTCTATCGTTACATAAAATATCTATGGTAAAGGCATAAAAATGATAATTGCCATAGGTTTTAGGGTGGGTCAATTCCTTAGTGTGGGAGTATAATAGATATGAATTAAGGTCGTACAAAACCCCTAGCACAAAGTTGAGTAGAAAACTCCCTACGATTGAGTTTCAATATGAGTTTTTACTAGGGTCAATTTCAAACGATCACCCCTCCTAGTATATGAAGAGTTAAGAGACCCAAGAGCTACTAAAAGAAAGGTCTTTGAGCCTTTTTTAACGCCATTAACCATTTATTAATATTCTTCTAGAGTAAAAGGTTATGATAGTTTTACTAAAATCTCTCTATGTTAAGAAGTTGTCATGGGTCAAGATCCCTATAGTGGCCATGACCATCATAGAGACCAAAGATCTTCCATAGTGGTGCAAAAGTAGTATATAGGTTTTACTTTTCTAGTTTTGATGTCATAAACTCAAAAACTTCATTCTAATGACCTATAGGGGTGAGTTTCCCAAGGTTAATGAAAATTCTTTGTTGAGGTAAGATTTTAATCCCTTTTAACATAGATTAATCAGTTCTTTTTCTAGAATTAGTAAAATGGGAATTATGGTGAAATTCTTGGGGCTTAGAACCCTAGGTTCATGAAATTGTTGGAAAAAACTAAAGGTATGTGTAGTATCACCTAGAATTACTTCTAGATTGTTAACTAATGCTTCCTAGTATGAATTCGTTATTCTAAAACATAAATTGTGGTGGTTGGGAATCATGATTTCAATAATGATGGGACCTTTAGCTTGAATACTTCTTAAAAAGGGGGTCATTGGAGTAGAAGCTCCATTAATTGATGTAAGGTGAGTATTGTAGAATTAGTGATGATGAATGAGCCTTGGGTTATGTTATTAACCATGAATAAGGGGTAAAGCTAGTGGGTTTGAATTTCTAAAGTGTTTATTTGAAGAGTAAATGTTTAATTACTCTTACAATTGCTTGTTTATTAGATGTTAAATGTTCTGAAGTGTGAAGGAAATAAAAAGCATCCCTGGTATAGCTTTTCCATTCCAGCAGCTTGGCATTGAGAAAGATTATCGTTTATGAGTAGTAGACTGGAATTATCAAAACATATACATTGTGAAGAATTAACGTGAGAATGCATGATTAAGGCCTTTGTACATGGTGATTGGGTTGATAAAACATGACATTATTGATATAAAGATCCAATGTCTGTGGTAACATTCTAATATATGAATCTCTTAAGGTGTGATATATATTTTGATGGTTATTAAGAGTCCACCACTATAACAAAATACCTAATTCGGTACCAGGTCCCTATATAAGGATATTGAAGAACAATAAGAACACAAAGAGAAATTGCAGTAAAGTAAAGACAAAGGATTTTTACGTGGAAACCTCCTAGCTAAAGGGAGAAAAAGCCATGACCTACCCTAGTAGGATTTCACCAACAACCACTGCTAAAATCTAAGCAACCTTCTATTACAGCCTAGGAATTAACCTCCTAATTCCTATCACTTTACAACAACTCTATTGCAACACACTCACACAATAACTCTGCTGTGAAACTTCATTAGCTACCTCCAGCTACCAAAACAACTAAGATTTGAACCAAAGAAGATAAACGAAATACTCACTAGAATATCTAGAATGAGACATGAGTTTATAATTATAAGACCAACAACAAAATCCTCAATCAACCTAGAAACAAAATATATATATCACATAAGTAAATAGTTTCTAAATTGTTGAGTCTAGCAATATCAGTTGAAGTGAGACCTTTGCTTGAGAAAATACTTTTTGGATTTGTACTAAAGTGTCACGCCTCGAATTCCCACGGGGCGGACTGGCACCCAAATCCGTTATGGCCTGAGAGAACCAATCTTCATTCATGTACATTCATAAGCATGTCTCTGTATAAACAACATTCTATCTCATGTACTTGTAAGATACTAATGGCGGGAGTCATGGAAAACATTTGATATATATATGAAACTTGGCCGTTGGGGCCATCATGTCAAGAGCATACATTCTTTCATTCATCTTCCCTCGTACGTCTACAAAGCCTCTAACAGATACATGTACATAACCATCCTAAAGTTGGGACAAGTCCCCGCTTTAGACAATATTTACAATACCAAAACAAATGTACACATGTAACTCGAAAAGTCCCAAACCAACTGGATCTCACCAAAGATCTGCAAATGAACCGCAAACTACTGTAGAGGTCTACTAGCACCTGCGCCTGTAACAAGTAAGGTAAGTACCCCAAGGGACGTCAGTACGAAGAATGTACTGAGTATGTAAGGCTATAATAAACTGCATTATACATAAGAACATCAATGGAACCAAATATAAGAGAATAGTCAATGTGGATAAACCATCATTCTATATGTGAGGAACCATGTGCGTTATAGTCATTACTTTCTTTGCTTTTACGTTCATTCGTCATTCTATTACCAACTGATCAGTGGTAAAAGAGGATAACCCATGCTAGGTAATTTAACCCCTGGGATGTGATTAACCCATGCTAGACTTTTCTGTTTCCCCTAGGATGTTACTGTGATAACCCATGCTAGGCTATTCTGTCGCCTCTGGGATGTTACTGTGATAACCCATGCTAGGCTTTTCTGTCGCCCTGTGATGTTACTGTGATAACCCATGCTAGGATTTTTTGTCACCCCTGGGATGTTAGATTAACCCATGATAGGTGTTTATTCCACCCGTGGGATGCCACTCAAAAATATGCAAACAATTATACATTACTTCATTTATTCCCCGTGGGATGCCACTCAAGAATATGCAAACAATTATACATTACTTCATTCGTTTATTAGAAGAGTGATACGTTGGTGATTGTACATTATTGGAACTTTGAAACATTAGTCAATGAACCATGAGACATGTGAATTACAATTTGGTTCTATGAGTAATACTAAATGCCAATACCTTTGGACATTTTGGAATAGATCAAGTACAATGTCAATGTGAACAATATATGCTGCAGAAGGATATGGAAAGAGTAACCTTACATACCTTATCTTCCCAATATGAATACATAAGATAATATGAATACATAGTCCTATAGGTGACTACAATAATCCAGCTCCTTCCTTATGTGTTACTCTACAACACAAGTTCATAACGAAGCTCACGTTAACCACTAACTACCTTACAAGTGCACAAGACGATAATGAGCTGCATGACTGCCATATAATGTCATTTCACCCTTTACAATACAATCCACTACATTACCATACCAAAAACACCATAAAATTCCACACATTGACCAAGACATCATAAACTAATAGCATTTCACACCAAGTTTACCCTTTACGTTTCCTCATTAACACTATGTCACAATTATTCCATCAAATCACCTCAATACCTTTCGTAACAACATATTAACAATAATACATAATTGATATAATCCAACATGCCTCCAAATGACCCCTTAAAGTCATTCAATAGGTATCATAAGTTGATAATTACATCCAAAAAGGGTATAGGGGCCTTCGGGGATCAAAGAGAGACAAAAACATACAAAATGAAATTCTGGACTGGGATGTGGAGCCACCTATGACCGCAGGTGGATGACATACGACCGCAGGTTCCCCTATGACCTTGTTAAGAGCCACCTGCGTTGGCATCTGCGCCCGCAGGTGCTCCAGACGCGAGGGCGGATGCCTGTTTCAGCCTCCAGGGGTGATTTTAGGGTCCTTTTTGTAATAAATGGTCCATGGCCATAAATAAGATTCTCTTTACATGTTTTAGGTCAACTCATATGACAACGAACAACCATGGGTTCACAACACACATGAACATCACCAAAACCACATTATCCTTTCAATACACCACTAATTCCATGAACAATTTCATAACAACAATCCCACAAGTGTTACACATAAAGAAAGCAAGTTAAGAACATAAAAACATCTTACATTTTGATATTTAATCCATAAAACTCACTTCCTTCAAGACCACAAGTCCATTTTCAAATTTAGAAGGCAAAATCCTTCACCGATTAAGCAAAAGTACACTGTTTTACACATAGTGAACTGTCCAACACTTTGCCAACATAACCAACATGATTTATACACCATATTAAGCATATCATATGCTAAACCATGAGAATAAATACTTTCCAAATCTTGCAAGATGATGATCTTGTCCAAGGGAGTGATGGCTTAGGGTTTGGAAGATAAAAAAAATATCCTTGGAAATTCTAGAAATGACATATGTATTGATATGAATAAAAATATGATTTTCCTTGCCTTATATAGGCCCTCAAGTCATCCTTAGACAACATTAAAAATGTGTTTACTTGGTTAACATGAAAGAATGGGTCATTTCCATTTTGGGCCATGTCTTTTATATAATTTAGGGCCTCATTTGAGCCCAATGACACAAGATTAAATTCAGCCCATCAAATTTAATGTATAATACCCCAACAATACCATGTCTAAATAATTCCATAAATGTTACGGTAATCAACTAGGTTCGAAAACATATGGGGTGTTACATTTTTCCCCCCTTAGAAACATTCGTCCTCAAATGTTAGTAACATTATCTAGTTTAACAAATTCAAGTCTAGGATCATTTTCCATGTTATCATATATATATACTTAATGCTTATAAATACTTACTTGTTATTTCTCCGATCCCGTATCTTGAACTTTTTCTTCCATTTGAAACAAATGAGGACATTTTGACTTCATCATTTCTTCATCTTCCCATGTGATCTCTTCTATTTGTTGATTCCTCCAAAGTACCTTTATGGAAGCTACTTCTTTATTCCTTAACCTCTTCAATTGTCGATCCATAATAGCAATAGGTATCTCCTCATAGGTGAGATCCTCCATAACTTGTAAATCTTCAATGGGAGCAAAATGAGATGTATCTCCTATGCACTTTCGAAGCATCAAAACATGAAATACTGGATGAACTGTGGAGAGTTCTTGGGGTAATTCTAATTCATACACAACTTGCCCAAATCTTCGGACAATTTCATATGTCCCTATATAATGGGGACTCAACTTCCCATTCTTTCTAAATCTCATTACCCCTTTCATCGGTGACACCTTCAAGAATACCCAATCACCTATGGCAAATTTGAGCCCTCTTTTTCTAACATCAGCATATGAATTGTGTCAACATTGGGCCATTTGTAGTCGTTGTTGAGTCACTTTAACTTTTTCCATAGCCCGATGAACAAGATCTGGCCCAAGTAAAGCAGTTTCACCCGCTTCAAACCATCCAATTGGTGATCTACACTTCCTTCCGTATAAAGCCCCATAAGGTGAGATTTTGATACTTGAATGATAGCTATTGTTGTAGGCAAATTCAATAAGAGGTAAATGATCATCCCAACTGCCTTTAAAATCTAGCGTGCAAGCTCGTAGCATATCGTCAAGTGTTTGAATAGTACATTCTGCTTGTCCATCTGTCTGAGGATGAAAAGTCGTACTCAAACTCACTTGGGTTCCCAAACTCTTCTGAACATATCTCCAAAAATATGTAGTAAATAGAGCTCCCCTGTCTGATATAATGGAGGTTGGAATCCCATGTAATCGCACTATCTCTTTAACATACAAGCTGGCATAATCTTCAGTTGTATAGGTGGTCTTGACTGGTAGGAAATGTGTTGACTTGGTAAGCATGTGAAATATTACCCATATAGAATCAGATTTTTGCAGTGTACGAGGGAAACCTGTGATGAAATCCATATTAATCATGTCCGATTTCCATACTAGATGACTGATACATTGCATATAACCCCCATGCTTCTGATGCTCTACTTTTACTTGTTGACAATTTGGGCATTGAGCTACAAATGCTACAATGTTATTCTTCATGTTTCACCACCAATATATTTCTTTCAAGTCATGGTACATTTTGGTAGCTCCCGGATGAATAGAATATCGTGAATGATGCGCCTCTGTCATAATTCATCTCCTCATCTCATCTACATCCGGTACACATAATCTACTTTGGCATTGAAGTACTCCTTATTGCATCAGATCAAATGCCTTTGTTAAACCCTGTTGTACATTCTCTTTCAGCTGAAAGAACATAGGATACGCATGCTGCTTCTCTTTCACTTCAGCTACTAACGATGATTCTGCTATATTTTGCACAATAACCCCTTCATCTGGAGATTCAAGAAGACGAACTCCCAAGCTGGCTAGTTGATGCAGATCCTTGACTATATCTTGCTTTTTTGTTAACTGGACACTAGTGCTTCCTACTGCTTTGAGGCTAAATGAATCGGCCACCATATTTGCTTTCCCTAGATGATATAGAATATCAATACCATAGTCTTTCAATAGTTCATGCCACCTCCGCTGCCTCAGATTTAAATCCTTCTTCTTAAAGATATATTGCAAACTTTTGTGATCAATGTAGATGCCAACATGAACTCCATACAAATAATGGCGCCATATCTTTAAAGCAAACACCACAGCTGATAACTCAAGATCATGTGTAGGATAGTTGCTCTCATGTGGCCGCAACTGTTGTGAGGCATATGCCATTATATTATTGTGCTGAATCAATACACATCCTAGGACAACTCCAAACGCATCACAATATACTGCATACCCTTCTGTGCCTTTCATAAGTACTAATATGGGTGTCGAAGTTAATTTATCTTTCAGCTCTTGGAAACTTTTCTCACATGCATCATTCCACTGAAACTTGATTGTCTTGTGTGTGAGCTTCGTTAAAGGTGCAGCAATGGAAGAAAACCCTTCAACAAATCTTCGATAATAACCTGCCAACCCAAGGAAGCTACGAATTTTCGTGGGCATCATATGATTAGGCTATAATTTATTAGTTGTAGACTCAAATTAGAAAAATATATACAATGTATAGAATTGACGGTAGAATGCATGATTAGGCCTTTGGAAATGGTGTTTGGATGGATAAAACATAAAATTAATAATATAAAGATTCAATACGTGTGGTAACATGCTGATACATGAATCCCTTAAGGTGTTATATGTATCTATATGACTTTTATAATGTTCTGTAAAAGAAATAAGGTCAATATGGTTAGTGGTGGATGGATTGTGTATTCATGTAAAATATAAGTTGAAGTTAATAATATAAAGACAATCTGCTTGTGTGTGGTGTGTGCTGAATTACATGTTCTCCTTATTGTAAATTGATCTAGTATGTTGAGTATGAAGGAAAATAAGATAAATGATGTTCTATAATAAAGGTTTGAGAAAGTCTTGGCTATATACTAGAACATAACATTTTATAAAATAAATAAACTAAGGTTACTTTATGTGTGGAATATTGCCGGACGGTCTAATTGTGGTAGAGGAATAGGTGTGAAATGTTTGAGTTGTTAATGGTGTTATAGTTTGGGATGAATGGTAAGACTTTTTAAAGTATGCATATATGTATATATTTATATATGTGGAGTTTAGACTCAATTTGATTGTATATGTTCTCTTAATTAATTATCAATTGGTTGGTTTTCGAACATACTTGTGGTTAATGAGTTATTATTTATAATGCTTGAATTAATAAGTTGTTAATTGGTCCCTGGAAAATGCTTGTAAATGATAAATTAATAGCTAATGCTTAATACGCCAAGTTTGTGTGATGATGAACTTGTGAATTGAATTGTACTTGGGATTAGTACATTGTTTGATGTTGTTAAATTATTGATGTTGATTTCATAATAAATTATTTGGATTAGTGGATTGAGGCGGTATAAGGGTGGTGATGTTGCAATAAGGGTAAAATGGTGGAATAAGGGTGGCAGGAAACATTTAAAGTTTAGTGATTTTTTACATGAGCTGAGCTCATCCCCTCATGATAATGGCTATTTGGCATCTATAAGTCAATTAGCATATGTGTACAAAATAGTATTGGAGCGTTTGATGGTTTCTCGAGTGGACCCGGTTGTGTTTTGATGAATTATATGTTTAATGATGATTGATATGTCTATTTTATGACTGATATGTTCATTTGACAACTGATATATCCACTTCAGGGCTTTAATGTCTAATTGATGACTTGACTGCCTACTTGCTCACCTGAATGAATACTTTATAATACATATGTTTTAAATTGAGAGTTTCATGTCCTGGTTATTGTAGATAATTCCCACATTTTTGGGTTGTCTTGGGGTGTGGGTGAAAAACGATAATACGTGGCATGTGATTAAAGAGTCATTAGCTAATGGAAGTTAAGTTGTTGATGGGTAATGGTAGAGGTGTAACTAAAATAGATTTCCTAATATTAATTATTAGTGCTAACCACGTCACAATAATGATTGAAATACATTTATGTGATGTGAGAGAGATATCATAAGTAGGTGAAATTGATGAGATTTAAATTGTTAGTTATCATGTTCATCTTGTTCATTTTATATGGTGTTGCATGATCTAATCCTTGTCGATCGATGATACCTACCTGTGTCTATGTTTGTACTGATACTACTCTTGCTACATCCTTTTTGGGGTGTATTCATGTTGCAGGATCAATTAAGGTTCTCTTATAAGAAGCGACGAGTATTCATCAGCAGTTTCTACTCAACCTATTCCTATGGTGGGATTTTATTATTTATTGTATTAGATGCTCTTGTACAGGTCTAGACTAATTTCTTGGGCTAATGTTGTTCTTTTATTATATTGTAAAAGTATTGTATGATTTCTATAGTAATTGAATGGTGTAACAAGTTTGTTTTTATGAATTCACATATTATTTGGATGGGTGCTAAGGGTTTTCCTATCTAGTTTGAATAGGGTAGGTGCCTGCACGTTCTTCCTAGTTGTGTTACAACAGTTCTGAACTGTACGGCAGAGACCACAACATAGACTTCTTGATTCTTCAGTGGCTTGTATACATTGAATACTTAAGTTTTATCAGGTAATTTTATTGTAAGCCTGCCTGATGCCATATCAACAATAGCATTTCTTAAAGATAAAAAATTAATGAGTCAACATAATGGAACTTTCAGATCATGCTCAAAATTATGGATTATAAAATCTATCAGGAAGATTAATGATCTAATTTGTAGCAATATATATTTGATAATTCCCTCAGGTCTTGTGAGGGAATCGCTATAAATTTTCCATACGATAAAAGTGGGTCAGGCATTGTCCAATCCCACCTCTATGAATAGTGATAAGGAAATCAAATTTATGGAAGCTCCTAAATCTCACAATACCATGGTCTCTACCTACTGCCCAATAGAAATTTCAATATTGATACTTTCTAAGTCATTTTCTTTTGCTGGTAGATTGTCTTGAATTTGAGGTGTGAAGTTTTTAGTGGGTGGTACTCTGCTTTCTCCATCAACCTCTTTTTGTTGGTTACTAGATATCTAAAGTACGTTGCATATTGGAGAATACCCTGCAACATATGATGAAGTGAACATTTGTGGAAGCTATATCCTCCCTTGTGTTATGTGATTTTATGGGAATAGAAGGGGTAGAATACCAAATCTTAATTAAGTTTGTCTTCCAACTCTTTCTATTCGCATTTGCTTCTTTTTTCCTCTCAAGTTCTGTTACAACCATTATTATTGGTGTTGTTTCACCCAACTCTTGTATACTTCTTATGGTTATTGCATTATACTAATTTGGGTTCGAATTCAAATGACTAGGTATACCTCTGATAGGCCTCACATTATGTCCTTCAACTAGTTGACCCATTGTCTATAAAGATTTTAGATTGTCAAGTCATTGTTTTTTAGACTAGCTTCCTATTTCTATTGACTTTCTATAATTTTGTTTAGAACTTCTTTTACCTCATCAAGCTAGCCTTGTATTGTATTATTTTGGTTTTGTTGATTTCCCTATTGCGGAACTTGTATCTTGTATTGATTTTGATTCTGATTTCCACTCTATGGGAAGTTAGAGTGGTTTCTGTAAGTAACATCATGCACCTTTAGGCTACAATTTAGATTATTCAACGCATGAAATTGGTTTTAAAATCAATGAAATCAATTATACCCAGATGAAATGGTCAATTATTAAGTGTGGGAAGTACGTTAGATGTGAATTAAGATCTTAAGGAACCTCTAGAACAAAGTTGAGTTGCAACCCTTCCACAAACAAAGTTTTTTATATGATTTTTTGCATGGTCTTACATCAAACAAGCATATCCCTAGGAATATTAAGAGTTACATGACCCATAACCTATCAAACTAAAGTCTTCGATTCTAGCTTACAATGCATCCAACAGCTCGTCAAACTGACAGATGAGTAAAACGTTATGGTTGTTTTACTGAAAGGTAGAAGAGTAGGGAAATTATACGACCAGAAGTGAGATCGGCACTTTTGGTGTGCCATCTATACTTTTGACTATATAACGCTTTCAAAATTTTCAGCTAACTATCTAAATGTACAATCGAAAGTGCCCACACATCCATTGTGCGGCCGTAATTCTGGTACCACACAAGTGCTGATGGAATTTCTAAAACACGTTTTTGAATTTTTCATTCTCATCAACCCTTAGAAAATTTTCTCTCTTATCCTCTTCCTCCAATACTAAGATATGCTTCTCCCATGTAGTTTAAGGTATTTCTAATTAATCCTAATCAATAATTATGAATTCCTAACAAGATTATGTACCATAATCCTAGGTTTTCAAGAAAATGCATCTCTGAAATTCAAGAAAGGTTTATATGGTCCTCCTACAAATATTTTATATTTTATAGGCATTTGGAGCAATTAAGGTATGTAAGGCTATCCTCTACATATGGGAATATCTTGTTCTTCACCACGAGTACTTTTTACATGATTTGATACCATTCTTGAATGAACTAGGGTTAGAAAAAACCATCATGTCTTGATTTCTTCATTCATGAAGAAATTTCAATAACCCTACGTAAAATGTCTCATTGTTATGATGATTCTCATTCTATGAGTTTTTAATGAATTCCCTCCATGATTGTATGCATGACTTTGAAGAAAAGGAATTATTCTTATGAATGAAAAACTATGACAATATGAACTTGATATGAAGCAATCCTTATGACTTATAAACTAAGAAAGACCCTTGATGTGACAACATTTGATGATACATTTGATGCTTTTAACCATGAATAAGTGCTTGTTCTTAAGCAACTTTTTTTAGATTTGATCATTTTGGTGGCTCATTTATTGGAAAATATTCCAAGTCAAGAAAGAGGGTGACTTATGTTGAAAAGTGTGAATTGACGACAAATCTGATAGGTCGTAAAACCTATACGGACCATCACCTCAATCATAGGCTTTAAATAGAGTGAGATGTCAGGTGTTGGATAGGCTATAACCAAGTTGACGAACCATCAACCTATCGATGAACTATCGCCTAAATCATTGCCCTCAAACAGAATGACACAGTGAATGACTTTAAAGGACGGGTAAACTGACGGAACATCATCCAAACTATACGTATTAAGTAGTTTTCTAGCAGATCTCACTGAATAATATCTACAGGTAAAGTGATGGACCATCACCTAGGCGATGGGCTGTCGACTTTATTGTGAGACGCAAGAGGAGATTTTCTATGATTTTAATTACAATTTTTAATTCATATACTATAAATAGCAACAATTAGGGTTTTTTTCATTATTCACAATTTTAGAGTGAAAACTCACATTACTCTTATGTTAATTTGTAGGATTTGAACCTGCCTTTAGTTTAACATCTTGAGTAAAGAGGTTAAAACTATGAAAAAGAATTAATATCAAGGATTTGGGATTTCCAACCCTCATCTAATGAATAATGTTGTAATAAGATTAGCCAAGTTGAGGTAATTATTGACTTGTTCATTTGCATCACTCTTAGTTTGAGAGAATTCAAGTGAAAATCATCTAAGTAGGTTGAGAAACATTTAGATGTTTTGAAGTAATCAATAGCCTTGCATACTTTGCACTAGAAGAGTCTACTATCATTAGCAACCCGATTGTGTTATGAAACCATGATGAATAGAGACCTAGTTTTCCCTATAAACTGATTACATTTAATGAAAATTCACTATTGTTATTTGATCATATTTGGTATTGAAAGAATAAACACTTTTTTAAAAGCCCCATTCTTATGGAAATAATCGACTAGTAGTTAACTTAACCGCGTAAGGCATTGTTTTAACCATATTCCCTATGGGATTTTACCTCAAACTAGTTGGATTCTATATTTGACAGCAACCGCTTTATACTTTTATTTTAAGGTGTAATTTGGGTGCATCAAATTTTTGCACTATTGAGGTTGCATAGTAAGTCAAATGAGTTTATTTGACTCTTAGTCTTATTATCCTAATTTTACTTTTATTTGTTGTTTCTAATTTATGTAGGTTACAGGTCAGTGCATGCCCAATACCTAAAGTCGGGGTGAATCGCTAACTCCTTATGATCCCAAGCTTGAGAATACTCTTTGAAGAGCAATGAATGCATAAGAGCATGAAACATCAAACAACAACTTGTTGATGCTCAGGTTAGGGCCAATAATCATAATGGCCCAACCAATGAAGATGATGGAATTATTGGTGATGATATCCATGGGAACAATGTTGACAATGTGGCTTTCAATCTATGTGAACAACAGAGAGCTAGTGGACAACAACGAATGATTATGCACTTTGATGTTGATGATGAATATGGTACTGATTTGGATGACATTATTTCCACTAGGGAAATTATCCCTCCACCACTAGCTCCTGGAGCAAAGTTCAATATTACTAGTACTATGATCCAGTTATTGAAGCTTAAGGACTTGCTCAGAGGTGTGCCTGGTGATGACCCAAACTTGTATTTGATGAATTTTGTTGAATTTACACATCTTACGAGATGCTTGGAGTTAGTCAAAATGCTATATATTTGCGGTTGTTGCCATTATCATTTTATCTGTAGAAGAAACTCTATTGTTGTTGGAGCTACCACATGATTCCATCACAAATTAAAGGGAGTTGAAAGGATCTTTCCACCCTCCAAAAAGTTGTAGTTGAGGGATGATATTAGTAATTTCAGGAAGCTGCCTAGAGAAGCATTACACGAAGCATGGTTTCATTTTAAGAAGAAGTAGAAACAATGTCCCAACCATAAGTTAATGGATGAACACCAGATGGGGACCTTTTATAGGTTTTTGAGCTTGATAATCAAGCCAATCACTGGCAATGCCACTATTGGATCCTTCATGTCCCAAACTTATGCAAATGCAACTATGATCTTAGATAGGCTCACTAAAACCAATATGGCTTGGCATACTAGAGACTCGAGGTTGCAAGAGATACTTACATAGTGGGTATTTCTATTAAATAACGAATAATAAAGGAAGAATGTGACCAAGACATGGCTTATATAGAAACACAGATAGACTTGCTCACAAAACATGGTTAGAAAGTGGTGATGAAAAGGTGAACATTGTATGTTCATAAGGTAAAGAAACTAAGTTAGATTCTAAGGAGGAGGCTAACTATTTAACTAATTATATGAGGGGTTTTCGGGCCAACGACCAAGGAAACAAAGGTCAAAACTATCAGAAGGATAACTATTATGTCAGGTCTTGTCATAACGATTGTGATCAAGGGAACTGGAAGAGAAAAAATGACATAAGTGGTCTATATGTGCCTCTCAGAATCTTGATCGAACTAGTAATGATTCAAGGAGTTTGATGTCATGACCCAAAAACTCAGTTCATAATGGTACCTACATTACCCCACCTATAGGTAAGCTAAGCCATAGCCTAGAACGACAAGTAACAGGCTAACATTTGCAATATAAAGAAATAAGGATTAGACAGTAATAGAAAATATCAAAAGGGAAATATATATACATAAGTATGCCATAAACGAGAGGGTAGAGGAGAAAATATACAAAAATAAATCCCCCAAGACTTGGTAAGGCAAGTACAAGAGCCACTATACAAAAAAGAGTACAAGGCAGTTCCAAAATATACAAAATAGTATTAGGATATACAAAATAAGACCATCACAACACCAGAAGGAAAAGGATCAGCTCTGGACTCTAAAAACTCACCAAAATATCTGGTCAACTACACAACCTGAGGTCAACGTCAACGACGGTGGTGACTCATACTAGGATCTGCATTAGGGGAAAAAGATTCAGAAGTGTTGTATGAGTACAAAAATATGGGGTACTCAGTGGGCATCATAGGCTGACTGAGCTCCATTACAGTAAACCAATAAATAATGTGTGAATATATACACTAAAAGTAATAAATATGGGTGAAAAATGGAATGATAAGCTATGCTAAGCAAATGCGGTAAATTTAATATAAATAACTTGAATGTAGAAAAAATTCTTGGGGGTTAGAACCCTAGGTTCATGAAATTATACGGAAAACCTATGGGTATGTGTAATATCACCTAGAATTACTTCTACATTGTTAACTAACACTCCCTAGCAAACAAAAATTGTGTGGTTGGAAGTCTTGAGTTCAATAGGGGACATTTAGCAAGAATACTTCTTAAAAAGGGGGAAATTGGAGTAGAAACTCCATTAATTAAGGTACGGTGAGTATTGTAGAATTAGTAATGATGAATGACCTTTGGTTAATTTTATAGCCCATGAATAAGGGGTAGAACAAGTGGTATGAATTTCGAAAGTGTTTCTTTTAAGAGTAAATGTTTAATTATTTTTATAATTTCTTGTTGATTGGATGTTGGACATTCTGAAGAGTGAAGAAAGAAAGAACATTTGTGGTATAACTTGTTTGTTGCAGTAGCTTGGTGTCGAGGTAGGTTATAGTTGATGAGTTGTAGACTTATATTATAAAATGTATACAATGTGTATAATTAAAGGGAGAATGCATAACTAGGCCTTTGGAAATAGTGTTTGGATGGATAAAACATGAAATTAATAATATAAAGATCTAATAGATATGGTAACATGCTGATACATAAATCCCTTAAGGTATGATAAGTATTTATATGACTTTCATAATGGGTTGTAAAAGAACTAAGGCCAATGTGGTTAGTGGTGGATGGATTGTGTATTCATGTAAAATATAAGTTAAAGTTAATAATATAATGGCAATCCATTTATGTGTGGTGTGTACTGAATTATATGTTCTCCTTGTTGTAAATTGATCTATTGTGTTGACTATGAAGGAGAATAAGAGGAACAATAGTCTATAATAAAGGTTTGAGAAAGGCTTGGCTATATACAACAACATAACATGTTATAAGATAAATAAACTAAGGTTACTATTATGTGTGGAATACTGATGGATGGTATAATTACGTTAGGGGAATAGGTGTGGAATGGTTGATTTATCAATGGTGTTGTATCTAGGGATGAATGGTACATGTGTGAATGTATGCATATATGTATATATTTATAAACATGTAGTTTAGACTCAATTTCATTATATGTATGCTCTTAATTAATTATCTATTGATTCATCTTCGGACATACTTGTGGTTGATGAGTTATTATTGATAATTCTTGAATTAATAAGTCATTGATTGGTCCCTAGGACATGCTTGTAAATGATAAATTAATGGTTAATGCTTAATATACCAAGGTTGTGTGATGATGAACTTGTGAAGTGAATTGTACCTAGGATTAGTACATTATATAATATTGATATGTTATTGAGGTTGATTGCATAATCTATCATTTGAATCGGTGGATTGAGGTTGTCATTTGAATCAGTGGATTGAGGCTATCATTTGAATCAATGGATTGAGGTTGTATAAGGGTGGGGATGCTGGAATAATGGTGAAATGACTGAATAAGGGTGGTAAGATACATTTGATGTCTATAGTGATTTGGTACATAGAATGAGCTTGTCCCCTATAGGTAATGGCTAGTTGGCATCTATAAGTCCCATAGCATGCATGTACAAAATGGTATTGGAGAGTTTGATGGTTCCTTGAGTGGGCCGGGTTATGTTTTGATGACTTATATGTTTACTGATGACTAATATGTCTGTTTGATGACTAATGTATCTATTTAATGACAGATATGTCTATTTGATAGCTGATATGTCTATTTGATAAGTGATATGTCAATTTGACGACTAATATATCTACTTGAGGACTTTTATGTCTAATTGATGACATGACTACCTACTTGATGACCTTAACGTATACTTTATACTACATATGTTTTAAATTGATAGTTGTGTGTCCTGGTTGTTGTGCATTTTTCCCATATTATTGGGTTGTCTTAGGTTGTGGGTGAAGAACTTTAATACGTCGCATGTGACAATTGAGTCATTAGTTAATGGAAGTTAAGTTGTTGATGGGTAGTGGTAGAGGTGTCAGTAAAATAGATTTCCTAATGTTAATTAGTGGTGCTAACCATATGAGAATAATGATGGAAATACTTTTATGTAAAGAGAGAGAGATATCATAAGAGGAAAATTGATGTGATTTAAATTGTTAGTTGTCATGTTCATCTGCTTCATTTTATATGGTGTTGGGTGATCTAATCTTTGTCGACAGATAATACCTACTAGTGTATGTGGTTGTACTGATACTACTCTTGCTACATCCTTTTTGGGGTGTTGTCATGTTGTAGGATCAATTGAAGTTTCTTATGAGAAGCAACTAGTATTCATCAGCAACTTCTGCTCATCCTATTCCTGCATTAGAGCTTTGTCTTTTGTTATATTATTTATTATATTAGAAGCTCCTGTACATGTCTAAACTATGTCCTTGGAATAAGGTTGTTCTTTTATTGTATTGTAAAAGAGTTGTATGATTTCTATAGTAATTGAATGATTTAACAAGTTTGTTTTTTGTGAAAATCATATGTTATTTGGATGGGTTGTAAGGGTTATACTATCTAGTTATAATAGGGTGGGTACCTTTACGATCCTCCTAGTTGGGTCGCATTAATTCTTAATTGTACTTCTGATACACCAACATAGACTACTTGCTTCTTGAGTGACTTCTATACATTGAATACTTCAGCTTTATTATGTGCTTGTATTGTAAGCTTGTCTGATGCCATATCAACAATAGCGTTTCCCAAACACAAAAAATTAATGACCCAACATAATGGAACTCTTAGATCATGCTCAAAATTAAGGATTATAAAATCTATCATGAGATTAATGATTTAATCTGAAGTAATTATATTTCATAATTCCCTCAGGTCTTGTGAGGGAATTACTACAAATTTTGCATAAAACAAAAGTAGGTCAGGCATTTCCCAATCCCATCTCTATGAATAGTGATGAGGAAATCAAATTTATGGTAGCTCCCAGATAACACAATACCATGGTCTCTGCCTATTGCCCAATAGAAATTTCAATATTGATGCTTTCTAAGTCCTTTCTTTTTGTTGGTAGACTATTTTCAATTTGAGATGTGAATTTTTTAGTGGGTGCTACTGCAGCATTATCCATCAACATCTTTTTGTTGGTTATTAGATATCTGAAGTACTTTGTAGTTTGTGGAATTCCCTGCAACGTATCAACAAAGAAAATATTTGTTGAAGCTACATACTCTCTTGCTTTTATGTGATTTTCTAGGAATAGAAGGGTAGATCACAAAATCTCAATTAAGGTTGCTTTGAAAATCTTTCTATTAATATCTGGTTGTTTGAGAGGGTGCACATTTAGGCTAGGGCACTAAATTCTCTCGGCTCACAATAGCAGGACTGTAATTGTGCCTGACGAAATTGATGGCCCGACGATAGAAAACAACTATGAATCTATCGGTGCATATTGTAGTCACTCCGGCAAATAGGATAAACAAACTTTTACCACCCCTAACCTTTGGAAGCTTCTTACTAGTGAGGCACCAATCAATTCTAATCATTAAATACGAAATCCTACCAAGATTATGTACCACAATCCTAGGGTTTTCAAGAAAATGCATCTCTAAAATTCAAAAAAAAGGTTTATATGGTCCTTCTCCTATAAAGATCAGATATTGCATAGGAATTTGGGGCAATTAAGGTAAGTAAGTCTATCTTCCACTTGTTGGAACACCTTTTTCATCACTATGGGTACTTTTTACATGAATTTGATACATTTCATGAATGAACTAGGGTTAGAAAAAACCATCATGTCTTGATTTATTGATTTTTGATGAAATTCCAATAACCCTATGTAAAATGTCATAGTCTTATGATGATTATCATTATATGAGTTTCTAATGAATTTCCTTTATGAGTGTATGAATGTATATGAAGAAAAGGAATTATTCTTACGTATAAAAAACAAAGACATTATAATTTTTGGACATGAAGCTATCCTTATGATGATACATTTGATGCTTTTAACCATGAATAAGTGCAAGTTCTTAAGCAACGATTGTTAAATTTGATCGTTTTGTTGTCTCATTTGCAGGAAAATATGCCAAGGAAAAAAAAAGGGTTGTTTGTGCTAAAAAGAGTGAATTGACGGGAAATCTGATGGACCATTGCCTCAATCGTGGGCTTTAAACAAAGTGAGATATCAGGTGTTGGATAGGAAACAACCAAGTTGACGAACCATCAACCTCCTGATTAACTGTCACCTAAATCATCACCCTTAAATAGAATCACTCAGTGAATGACTTCAAAGGATGGGCAAACTGACGGACCGTCATCCAAACCATGTCTTAAGTAGTTTTTTAGAAAATCTCACTGGATAGCAGTGACTGGTCAAGTTATGGACCGTCACCTAGGTGAGAGGAAGTCAACTTGATAATGAGACGCAAGGGGAGCGTTTCTTTGATTTTAATTAGAATTTTAAATTCTTGTACTATAAATAGCAACTATTAGGATTTTTTTCACTATTCACCATTTTAGAGTGAAAACTCAAATTACTCTTATGTTAATTTGTGAGGTTTAAACCTACCTTTGGTTTAAGTTTCTTGATTAAAGTGGTTAAAACTAGGAAAAATAATTACTAACAAGGATATGGGGTTTCCAACCCTTGTGTAATGAATAATGTTGTAAGAAGATTAACCAACTTGGGATAATTATTGACTTTTGCATTTTCATCACTCTTTGTTTTGGAGAATTCAAGTGGAAATCATCTAAGTAGGTTGAGAAACATTTAGATGTTTTGAAGTAATCGACAGCCTTGCATACATTGTACTAGAAAAGTCTACTATTATTATCAACCCGATTGTGTTATGGAACCCTGGTGAACAGATACCTAGTTTTCTCTATAAACTGATTACATTTACTGAAAATTCACTACTGTTACTTGATTAGATTTTGCATTGAAAGATCAAACACTTTTTACAAACCCCCATTCTATTGGAAATAATCGACTAGTACTCTACTTAACCGCATAAGGCTTAGTTTTCACCTTATTTCATGTGGTATTTGACACCAAACTAGTTGGCTTCTATATTTGACAGCGACCGCTTTATAAGTCCATTCTGAGGTGTAATTTGGGTGTGTAAAATTTTTTGCGCAGTTGTCGGGGAATATTGTTGCATAATAAGTCAAGTGTGTATATTTTAATTTTAGTCTTATTTCCTAATTTTACTTTTATTTGATGTTTCTGTTTTATACAAGTTACAGGTAAGTGCATGTGTAGTACCCAAAGTCGGGGTGAATCGTTAACTCCTTACGATCCAAAGCTTGAGAATATTCTTGGGAGAGCAATGGATGGACAAGAGCATGAAGTAGAAAAGCTACAACTACTTGTTGATGCTCAAGTTATGGACATCAATCAGAATGCTCCAACCAATGAAGATGATGAAATTGTTGGTGATGACATCCATGGGAACAATATTGAAAATGTGGTCCCTTCTAATCCACATCAACAACAAAAAGCTAGTGGACAACAGCGGATGGCGATGCCCTTTGATATTAATGATGAAGATGGTGCTGATTTGGATGGCATTGATTCAACTAGGGACTTCATCCCTCCACCACTAGCTTCTGTAGCGAAGTTCAATTTTACTAGTACTATGATCTTGTTATTGAATCTGAAGGACTTGTTTAGAGGTGTGGCTAGTGATGACCCAAACCTGTATTTGATGAACTTTGTTGGAATTTGAACATTTTACAAGTTGCATGGGGTTAGTGAAAATGCCATACATTTGCAGTTGTTCACATTATCATTATCCGGGGAATCAATCTTATGGTTGTTGAAGCTTTCACACAATTCCATCTCAAATTTGAGGAATTTGAAGGAGCTTTCCTAGAAAGGTTCTTTCCACCCTCCATAATGTTGCAGTTGAGAGATGAGATTAGTAATTATAGGAAGCAACGTAGAGAAGCATTATACCAAGCATGGTTGCATTTTAAGAAGAAGCTAAAACAATGTGCCAACCATAAGTTGATGGATGAACATTAGATGGAGACCTTTTACTAGTATTTGAACTCGGTAACCAAGCCGATCACTGGCAATGCCACTGTTGTATTTTTCATGTCCCAAACTTTTGCAGATGCAATTGCAATCTTAGACAGGCTCACTAAAAGCAACATGGCTTGGCATACTAGAGACTCATAGGTTCCAAGGGATACTTACTCAGTGGGTATTTCTGTTGAACAATGATAACAGAGGAAAAGCATGACCAATACATGGCTCATATGGAAACATAGATGGACTTGCTCACAGAACATTGGTTAGCAAGTGGTGCTGAAATGGTGAACACTATAGGTTCACAAGGTAAAGAAACTGGGTTAGAGTCTAAGGAGGGGGCTAATTATCTATATAATTAGATGAAGAGTTTTCGTGCCAATGCCAATGGATACCAAGGTCGAAATTATCAGAAGGATAACTATTACGTCAGAGCTTGTTCTAAGGATAGAGATAAAGGGAACTAAAAGAGTAAAAATGATAGAAGTGGAATGAATAATGTGCTAGTATATACACTAAAGGCAATAAATGAGGGTCAAAAATGGAATTATATGCTATGCTAAGAAAATGCTATAAATCAAATATAAATAACATAAACACAAAAATACATACGTAGCTATAACCTAACTGGACCCCCCATAAGCCTAGAAGGTACACACAAGTAGAAATAAACCCATCTGAAACCTCATAAGCACGGTGGATACAAACAAGGAGTAATACTAGTATAAGAGCGAGTACAAAACTAAGTAAAGTAAGAATGATCCAAGGAGTGCTATATGCGTATCATATATTCCTTCTCCAACCATAACCATAATCTTATCGGCCTCAACTAGATTTCAAACCAATGATCAATAATAATATTAATAATAATAAATGTCGAACTGAAACTGGAACTAATAGATAATATACATATACCTGATGCTGGACTCGAACAAAAATGAATAGGTACTAAGCAGAAATCTAAATGCCATACTTGAACCAAAACTCATAAGTAAGACATTCATAGAAATATCCCAAAGCTATGATTCTTCCCAAGTCCATCTTGTCATTATTGTTATTTTAAAAGACAAATCATTAAAGGAGAACCTGACTCCATTTATTAAGTCCAAAGTTGTGATTTGAGGTCAAAATACTAACATGACAAGGGTATCAAAGCTAACAGGATTAAAATAATGACTAAGGTAACCCCATCCCAAATGACAGTTTCCCAAACAATTCTAAAACCAATTAAGACTAAAAGGACGTTATTCAACAGCAACCTATCTTAAAAAAAGGTTGTTAAGTTCAACTACAACCCCGAGAACCCAATCTATGGCAAGCATCTACCCAAACTTGGGCTAAGGTTTCTTATTGTAGTCCCAAGGGACTAAATATGCTAAGACAAGAATTAGGAAAAAGGGAAACTACCAACTTAAGGGAAAAATAGGCCGAAATCTATTCCAAAGTGTCCTAATTAGCAACAATAATAAGAAATTACTAAATCAAAATCTAAACCATAAGAATCCACCCACAACTAGCAAAATATCACACTAATACTATAATAGAGAAACATCTAGGAGAAAAGCAAGCCTAGCCTATTGGGACATCCTCTATAACGGAGCTTTTCCCTTCCTAGAAACCTCTGACCGTTGCCATGCTATCCAAATAATACTTTCCATATCAAGACAAGAAAAATAATACTCATATTGCGAATTTATGATCCAAGTTAGAAATCGAGCAAAAAATCACCCGTGGGGCCCATTTATGGAATCTCAATATTAAAACCACCACAACATCCCTTGGGTCACAATGAGCTAATGCTCAAAAAATTAAGCATGCCCAGCCCTCAATTTTGGGCAAAAAAATAGCTCGCGAATCTTGAGTAAAATCAAGAATTTAAACTATAGATTAAACAAAAATTAAACTAGAAACTTATGAGTATAGATGAGAAAATGCTCACTTTAACGACCCCCACTCAATCCCAACTCCAATTTAAGATTCCCCACACTTTTTAGAGATCATAATATCAACAATGGTGAAACAACACTCGAAAAATAAGTTGAAAATGCAGGATGAAACCATTTATACTGCCTAGGGTCATTCTTCGTGAACACAGACCCTTGTCGAGAATGCGGGAGCACACCAGGACTAGCCTACGCGAATGCAGCCGGTCCATAGTGAATGCAAAGATGGAGCCTGGACAAGACAAGTCGACATTCTCTTTGCTAACGTGAAGGCTAGCTTGCAAACTCAGAGGTCAAGATTCTTTGACCCTCACTAATGCAGGCAAGGCCTCATGATTGCTAAGGCCAATTTTGGCCTGCACCCGGTGTTGATGCACCAACAACTTTGCTAAGTTGTAAAATCTTTGGATGAGCCCTCAAGATTCATTTGGAACCCCATGCACATGAATAAACTATGCTACCCATTGAAATTTAGCATTCCGAACTCAATGGGACAAAAATTGGGTTCCAAACCCAAGGTTTTATTTTACCAAAATCCATCCAATTGCCCAAAATGAGCTCGAAAGCCTCGGGACCCAGACCAAGGGTCCTTTTAGTCTAAAATTGACATTCTACAGCTAACAGAACCATTAAAATGGCCATTCTAGGTTCTTTACCTGAAGTTTTGGCCCGAGACCATTTTTTCATCTTTAAAAACTCCAAAATAGGGAAAATCGCTACAAAAAGCAAACGAACTGCCCGATAACCATTTTGTCAGTCCCAGAAAGTCATAAATTACTTGGGGAAGCTATAGGAACATTGTAGATACAGAAAAAACATAAAATATATAAAATTACATGGAGGCTCATTACAACATCCACTACTAAAAGGAGTTTCATCAGCAAAAGTAAAGAGATAAGAAGTACATCCCAAAAAAGTAAGGATAATGAGTATGCATATCATACTTGGCCAAGGCCCTAAAAAAGTAAGGATAATGAGTCTGCATATCATGCTTGGCCTCCTAGGTACCCTCTTTGACTTGATAGTGTATCCACTGAACCTTAACCACAGAGATGTCTCTGTAATTAAACCATCTAACATCTCTAGCTAGAGTGGAGGCTAGATCCTCCTTTAAGGTCAACCTATTATCCAATAGAACAGAGTCCCACCGGAGCACATGAGACTTATTTGTAATATAGCACCAAAGCATCGACATATGAAAAATAGGATGAATAGCTGAAAGGGATAGAGGCAAGGCTAACTCATAAGCTACCTCCCCCACTCTCCGAAGGATCTCAAATGGACCGAGATACCTGGGGCTGAGATTGCCCCTCTTCCCAAACCTCATCACGACCTTCATGGAAGACACACGAACAAAACACCTAGTCACCACCTCCAAACCTTAAAGCATGAAGCCTATGATCATTATAACTCTTCTGTCTGCTCTGGGTTGCCCAAAGCCTTTCCTGAATAACCCAAACTCAGTCCAATGACTCTGGAAGTAAGTCGGTACCTCATGGTCTAGACTCTGAAGTTTCCAACCAACCTACCTGAGATTGACACTGCCTACCATACAATGCCTCAAATTGTACCATTTGAATACTCAAATTGTAGCTACTATTGTAGGCAGACATCGCTAAGGCTAAAATTACTCCCACTGACCTCCAAATTCCATGACACAAGCTCGAAGCATATCCTCCAAAACCTGAATAGTCTGCTTCACTGTCCATCAGTCTGGGGCTGAAAATCTATGCTAAGGTTGTCCTGGGTACCCAACTCCTCTTAAAAAGCCCTCCACAAGCTAGCGATAAACTGGGAACCTCTATAAAAAATAATAGACATGGGCACTTGGTGAAGCTGAACCACCTCTCAAACATAGATCCAAGCTAACCTCTCGGTATTATCGGAAGACTGAACTGATAAGAAATGGTTAAACTTGGTAAACCAATCTAAAATACCCAAATGTTTTCTAAACCATGAGAAGTACAAGGAAAATTACCAACAAAATTCATAGTAATCATCTCCCACTTCCACTCAGGAATATTCATGTATAAGCTAAAAGAAGTTGTTTGAGGAACTTAAAGTAATATTTTCGGTTATGATTTGAACTCTTCAATCTATGGTTGGACCGTTTATGTGTGAAAAGACTAAGGTTTGTGTATAAACTTAAACTTGTACTTTTTTTTACATGCTGGTAAATTTGAAATGCTTTCTCGGTACCTTGGTTACTTTCTCATCACTTTAAAATACTCCCAAACATTTCAGGGACCGTGCTACCCATTCTCGTAACTCAAAAATGCTATAAGGAAACAACGAAAAAGATCAAAATGGTCAAAACATAGATTATTCTAAAAATCATCCTGAAGATTGTTACAAGTATCCCAATAATGTCATACTATCGCAAGTATAAAACACTAGTATGTACACACATGGTACCCGATCCTCTATAATAGTAACAAGTTGATATTAGTACATACGTGGTACCTGATCCAGCATAATAACATCAATGAGTGATTCCAATTTCACCTGATCCACCATAATAACATTAATGAGTGATTCTAATTTCACTCTCTTTTAGGATATAACATAGTGCACCAAATTTACAAGTACACTTAAAACCTTAATATATTTCAATCAAGTTAAATATTCAATGGCTTATTCATTAAAGCATTAACAACTATAATCATCAATCACAAGTTTGTACGAAGACCAATCAACTAGCATAATATTTAGGAGCACACATGCAACCAAATCAAGTATAATCTCCAATTTAACCATAACCTACCTCAACCAAAAAACCCGAATCCAAGCTAGTTTGCAAGAACCTTGCGCTTCCCAATGCTTCAGATCATTCATGGTCTAAAAAAAACTAAAGTAAGAGTAATTAATCACTTAATATTCAATTATAGGCCTTGGGTATTCAATCCCACAAAATTTACCCTTACCATAGCCTAAAACCATAGCCAAGGGTTTTTAAACCTTCAATTTGCCCACCATAATTTATGTTAAAGGGGAATAAATCTATGGTAGGAAGTGTTAATTAACAACCTAGAATCACTCTTAAGCAAATTTACATCTACCTATAGGTTTCCCACCAATTCAAGAATATAAGGTCTTAATATAATAATTATACCATTAATCTTTATTCTAACAATTCTATAAATTGAATGGAGTATTCATTGATAAGAGGAAGTAACAAGGTTACCTCGATTAAGAGAAATGCCCTAGTTCAGTGGAAAATTGCCTCTCACAAGTCTAAGAACAAACCCTTTGAATTTTGGAAAATAAAACTCTAAAAATTATACTTAAGGACAGTGGTCACACTATGGCCGCCACGTACGGATAACTCCACAGTGGTCATTGCTATCCCTAAAATGGACGTTATAGCAGTTGGCCAACCACTACAACGATTCTACTACAACGGTGATACGAATGCTACAACAACCTTTAAACAGAAACTCATGGGAATTTCAGGACTTTCCTCTATTTCATATTAAAAACCTCGATTTAGAAATCACAAATTTATCCCAACGTGACAAATTCTATAATTGGAGTTCTTCAAACCCATTTATAATCCCAAATCTTCATATGGGATCCTATGCAACTCTATTATCCATTAATTAACACACCACTACCAAACACTGCACCACGTGCCACAAATTATCTCTAAATCACCCAACACCAATTTTTTTTTATAGACTACCCTTGCTTGATAGTTTATTAACTCTCATCAAAGGGAAAACTCTAATCGAGTACTTATGCACTAAGCAACTCTATACCGACGCAACGGGTCATTACAAAAATATTGATTAAAATAATGAGGCTCCTGGGATGATAAATTGAGGAGTCGCACACACATCCAAGTATAGAGAAAGCAAAAGTCACAACAAAATTATAGTAGCAACGATGCCTTAAAAATTAATGATTATTGATACCATTGTGGAAAATCTGATTATATCAGACATGAAAACCCAAAGCTAAAGATGAAGAATCACAGGAAACATAGCAATTCAAAAAACTTTGGAGTGCAGTGTGATGAATAATCTGATGAAGAACACATAAAAATAGCAAACGTATGCTTTATGGCAATTGGTGAATCAAGCGAGGTAAATTTTTTTAATTGTCCTAACTATTTGGATCTTAAAGCTTATCTTGGACTAGTTACTTATGTTATTTAGAAATAATAGATGAATATAACAAATTGTCTAAAGAAAACAAAGGCTGATAAATTTGTCTTAAAGAAAGTCAAATAAAATTTGACTCACTTGAAGAAGAACTAGGTGAAATATGAATGCAACTAAAAAACATTAAGAAATCACCTAGTTACAACTAATTCGAATCAAAAAGAAATTTTCATACAGAGAATCATTAACAAAAATCATTTCATACTAATTCTAGTCATAATTCTTTGAATGAGTTTTACTCTACAAAAAATTCTTTAATCACTACAAACCTACATGTTACACTTGTGGTGGTTTGGGTCATAGATCCTTCACCTATAAAAGAAGTCACCATGGTGATTTGGAAACCTAAGAATCCTAACCCTGGTAACACAAGCACTAACCATCAAGGACCCAAAAATACTTTAATACCTAATTGAAATTGATTGTCTAGTTTTGAAGGTGATACACCCAAATTACACCTTGATTTAGAAATATAAAGAGGTTGCTACCAAATATATACCCCGACAAGTTTGGGGTCGAATCCCATAGGGAATAAGGTAAAAACTAAGCCTTATGCAGTTACATTGACTTCTACTCAAGTACTTCCATGAAAATAGGGGTTTGGGAAAAATGTCCTCTTTTCAATTTTGAAATGTGTTTAAATAATATTGTCAAAAAATAGTAACTTTAATCAAGTGATAGAGAGAATTAGGTTTTTGTTCACCATGGCTTCATTACATAATTGGGTCACTAACAATACTAAATTCCTCTAGTTCTAAGCATGCAGGGCTATTGACTCTTTTAATACATATAAACATTACTCAACCTAATTAGATGATATTCACTCTAATTCTCTCGAAGTACGAGTAATGAAATTGTAAAACTCAATAATTACCCTATGTTGGCTAATCTTATTATAGCGTTAACCATTAGACAGGAGTTAGAAATCCCGAATCAGTTAAAATGAAAGATTTGGTAATACAAATGATGGTACTATCCAAATCTACATCGATATTGACCTGAAAGATGCCAAATCTCCATGGATCCCACAATCCTAGTTGTGGGTTTTTAGCTACTCATAGCTTTTGAATATAAATAAGCAATAATATTCATAGATAAAGAATAACCTTACAAATATGAATCCAAAAGCTCAATTGCCTTCAAATTCCCAGTGTAATTGCTAAGAAAAAAATCATAAGAACAATGGTGGCATTCCCTCTAAATCAATTGGTACCGAAATAATTACTAATAGTTGCTATTTGTAGTACAAGTATTTAAGGATCAAATTGAATTCAGAGAAAATTTTACCTCTCATCCTACGTTCATATTGATGGCCCATTGGCTAGGCGATGGTTTGTCCATTCTTTCATCGTGTCCATCCAGTAAATGTGGTCAAATTTTGTTTAAGCTCCACTATATAGGCAATGGCCCATTGAGTCACCAACAGTTTGTCCATTTTACAATCACATAAACTCTTGACTTGGTTCATTCTGCTTAAGCCTGACGTTCGAGGAAACGGTCTATCATAGGACCGATGGCCCATCAGTTTCTCTATCACTTAGATTCTGGAAATGGGACATTCTTCTTTACATCTATGCTCACAAGTGTGTGATTCACCAATTCACTGAGTGAAATTTTTTTACCACTATGCTGTCTTCCTACAATTATTATTATCGGCTGGAACTCCAACAAATTTCCATCAGAGACTCGATGGCCCGTCTAAATTCTCATCTGCTTGGTCTTTCAAGCATAAGTTTTATCTTTCCTTTCCTAAGCATATTTCCCTACAACTAGACCAAAAATAATCAAACCTACCAAAAGCTGCTTCAGAACTTGCATTTATTTATGGTTAAAAACATCAAATATACCATCAAATGTCGATACATCAACACCCTCAACTTAGTATGTTTGCTTGTCCTCAAGCAACAAGACGCAACCATAATTAATAATGACATTAAAGAAAAAGAACTTTAGTAACAACAACGAATGTGCTAAACTATTAGTAGGAGTAGAAACTGCAACAGCTGGTCAACTACAACAGTCACGAGGTCCTTTACAACTCATCACTTAAAGTACAACCCCTTTATCTTTTTACATTCAAAACAAGTCTGCATTTAATCACTTCTTAACTTGACTTAAGCGGATCTAAGTTTGATATTATGATATCAATGAACAACTTTGCATACATAACCAACACTTACCCTAACAATATAGCAATCAATATTGCATTCTAAGTGCCCTTACCAAAGAAAGTCCCATACACACAAGATAAAATTAAATTGAAACTAGATTTAAGTAACTCACTTTCACAATAAAGTTTAAACAATGCACATAGAAATATCATAGGCTTGTCCTTATTTTCTATGCTTAAGCTTTTGGACAATTAGACTAGGATTACTTTAGGACTTTTTCAACTTGTAATGTAAGCTTGGGGTTTGGCATGGTACATTTTGAATTAGTGACTATGCCCTCCTTGAAGCCACACCACTATTGCTCTACTTAAGACCAGCCCTATTACTTCTTATTAATCATTTATTCACTTATTTCTTCCACAACGAGTGCGACTTTCTTCTTAATTATAAGTCACTCTCGCTTTTTGTACAAATATTTTGTCTTTCTTTTTTGCATAAGCCATATCCGCTTTCCTCTTTTATCACTAGTCTCTTATTTTCATACGTTATTCTTCTTTTTGAACCTCTTTACCATGGCCACCCTCAACTTAAGCTATTTTCCTGAGTTGAGGTGCAAAATATCCTAAACTGGACTAGGGCCAAAATGAAGGTTCCTAGGAGCCTCTACAATAGCCACCCTAAACTTAGGCTGTTTTCCTGAGTTGAGGTACATAATGTACAAGGACAAGTGTTTCAAGAAAAAAAATGTAAGGTGAATATATTAATGAACAAAAGGAAAATTAGGCTAAAAATTCAGGAACAAGGGATGCTTCTTATCAATAGGACTGTCATACAGATTAAGTAGACTAAAATAAAACAAGGCCTATGATCCTTTCCTAGTCCTCCAAGATATAACCTAATTAAGAATAACCGAGCAAGTTCTAAATTGCATCCACAGAGTAAGAACTAATCAAAAAAAATTTACATGCACTATGAACAAAATAACTCAATCAAGTACTAACTATCAAGTTCATGTTCAAGATTAAGCAATATTTATCACATTCATATACACCTAATGTCATGCAAAGATCCATGGAATTTAAGAAATCAAAACAGATATACACCTGCAATATTTTGGAGGGGTCTCCATTTTTCAGAACCAATCATTTCAAAATAGACTGCCTAAGTTTTCCTACATTTGTTTTACCAACAAAACCACAAAAAAAAAGCACATAAAAGCTAAAAATATTTGAATCATGCCGGTTCTACTAGATATCAAACCCAAGGGAAAGAAACACAACAACAAAAACCCTTGAGTGGTGAATAACATAGGTACCCCAACCACCATCAATATGATATGCATTATCCCCAATTCATCAGAAAAATAAGGTAATAAAGTGCCAGAGGGAGGATGTACCTGGGGTGCTCTAGGTGCTTGTGTCAGGTGACACAGAGTGGGATGCAGTATCAGCCTCAACATCATCAGTTGTTGTGCTAGGGGTGATCGGCGTACTCAATGTGGTAGGTGGTGGAGTAGAATACTCTACACTCAACTCAAAATCACCAGCTGGCACTGGTGGGACACTAGAAAAGGCTCCAATAGCCCGAACCCTCATCACTTACTCTTTCTTATCTCTTTTTTTGATGAACTTCTTTGAAGCTTTATTCACATCTGACTTTTCACTCTTCTTTCTTTTTCTTTTAGTTTTCTTTAGATAATTCTCTTCTTCTTGTGGCCTCTTACACATGGCTTTGAGTGGTCTGCCCACTAAGTCAATTATGTCATCTTTCTTTGACTCCTCAACATCCAGAATTGGGAATGACATAGGGAGTCTATTTTGAAGCTCATAAATATCGGCCTTGGACTTCTCTAATTCAGCTGAGAAATCAGCCAAATTAGGGACAGTCATTACCTTAAGATGCTCATTAATTATTCTTTCTATATTATTAATCTGACTATGAAAGTAAGGGTATGTCACAAGTGTTGCCTTAATATATTTCTCAACACATAGCTGAAACTGCTTTGCAAAAACTTATAGTTATAATTCAAATCTCCACAATCTCTTAACCGATTTCAAGAAGTACTGTGGAGTCAATAGATATTTTAGATTCAGTGTTACAGCAGTTGCATTATCAATTGAATTTATTATAGGTGTGACTTCAGTAGCACCAGAGGTAAATTGGGTATCTCCACATCAATTGAGAGCCAGTACCATGAATATGGTAGCTCCTGACCCTCAAAGGGTGTACCTTCCACAACACAACTACTAGACCCAAGGACATAACTTACTGGTGTTTACACTTATAATTCAAATGTGGTCTAATATTTATACCTCTCAATATCATATTTTGTTATGCAACAAACTCGACATCAATCCCTACTAGCATCGACACTTTAGCCTGTTTACACAACCAAGTAATGAAGTAAGAGAATAGAGAAAAAGTGGAGGGCTTTGTTGATCAGGTCCTTATTTCGTCAGCTATGAGCATGCCAAAATTCATATTGAACCCCTACATTAGAATAACCACCATAACCGCTCTATCCTAGACCAATTGGTTATCTTCTCAAGTAGGACTCAACTTATAACACACAACCACCCAACAGAACTTAGCTATAAAGTTCAGGGTCACCTTAAAGATTTTGTCTCTTATATTTTTCCATTATATTGGCTTACCTTCAGCTATGAATTGGGCTAACCATGGGAATTTATTATCCATGTCCCTCAATTTATATTTAAAGTTTGCAATGTTAATAGGTGGTACAAAATGAGGCCCATACAAGAAGCGGCTGATCATTTGATTTGAAATATCTACCAAGACATCATGAATCAGGATCGTGTTCAAGTTCAGTAAATCTATAACTTTCTAGCTCTTCTTGAAATAGTTATTTAAAGTAGAAGCATAGTTCACGTATAAGTCACAAACCATAGTGGGGTAGTAGTGGTTGAACAATTTCTTATTGTCTGGATTTTCAGCAAGTTTGGACAAGACAATTTGGTCCTCCTCAGCAAATGGCCTTTTAAGATTGCCCTTTTCTATCATTTTTAGGCCATCTTAGAAGTTCTTATAGGAGCCCTTAACATTCCAATGCATTCCTTCACGGAATCCCAGAGTTGTTCTCTTTATAACCCTATCTTGGAATAAGCTCAGGATCCTCTTCTAGAGTATTAGTTGCTTTAATACCACTTTCATTGTCTGAACTCAAGGCCCCCATACTAGACTTGTTGTTAGAGGTCTCTTCTCCCTCATCATACTAAGGAAAATTTTGTTATTGTCTTGCATCTTTTCTAGTATTATAGCCTTATGCTTCCTCTATTTCTTGGACCTTTTGTCTTGGTTCATCTCTTAGTATACTAGTGGTTGTGTCCTTTCTGGACATCTTACAAGCACTTTCTCATGCTGATGGGAATCTAGGAGGGATAGTTACCTATAGAGGAGACATGTTAACATTAAAACAAAACTATACAAACAAAAAGGGAAAGAAAGTTTTCCAATATTAATAGACATGACGGTCCGTCACCTATGGGATGGTCTGTTGGTCCAACCATCAATTTTAAATAGATTAGGAGTTACTAGTTAACAATAGAGGTAATTGTCACGCCCCAAATCCTATTGAGGCGAGATTGGCACCCAAAGACGATATGGCCCGAGAGAACCAATCTTTGCTCAAGTACATTCATATGCATATCCTCGTATAAAACTGGTTATTCCTCATGCAACTATACGGCAGTCATGAACATGGAAACATATGCCATATCTATAAATATATGAAACTTGGCCGTTAGAGCCATCAAATCAAAATGATCATACATCGCTTACAATCACATACCCATATATGTCTACAAAAGCCTCTAACAGATGCATTTACAAAACCAGCTAAAAGTAGGGACAATTCCCTGCTTTATACAACATTTACAACCTTAAAACACTGTACAACTGTGAATGGGAAAGTACCGAAGCAACTGGGGCTCACCAAAGATCCGTAATTAACTGTCAACTTACTGTGGAGGTCTACTTGTGCCTGCCCCTGCAACATGTAAGGTAAGTCCCCCGAGGGGGTCAGTATCAACATTGATGACTACTAATAGTAGGAAACATATGATAATAACCATTGGTAGTCAGAAATAGGATACCTTTGGATATGTCGGAATGAACTAATACAACATCAATGTGAATACTATGAGCTGCAAAAGGGTACGGAAAGAGTAACCTTACATAACTTCACTTCCAAGTATGAGTACACAAGTCTATATATGTACACAACAGTCCAGCTTCTTCCTTATGTTTCACTCTACAATACAAGTCTATAATGGAACTCTCGTTAACAACCATTTACCGTACAAGTGTACAAAACGACAACGAGTTATATGACTGCCACATAACTTCATTTCACTCTTTACAATACACCCCAATGCATTATCATACCAACAACACCATAATCAATCCACACATTGACCAAGATATCATACATCAATAGCATTTCACACCACACTTACCCTTTTCGCTTCCTCATTAACATTCCGTTACAATTACCCTATCAACTTGAATCATAACAACTTATGAACAATAACAAATACTTAAAATAGTCCAACATGCCTCCATACAACACTTTAAAGTCATTAAAACGACATCACAAGTTGGGAATTACATCCAAAAAGGGTATAGGGGCCTTCGGGGGTCAACTAGATGCGAAAACAGACAAAATCGAATCTGGGGCTGACCTGCGCTACCACCTGCGCCCACAAGCGTCTGAGGTGTACGTGCAGATGCCCTCTGGCAGCAGCTAGAGTCATCTGCGTTGGCATCTTCACCCGCAGGTGCCTCCGTCTGCGGGGGCGGATGCCTGTTTTCGTCTGAAATGGTCTCCTTTGGGTATTTTAATGAAATGAATGGTACATGATCATAATCAAACTTATTTGAACATATTTTGGATCATATTAGATGCCAACAATCATCCATGGTCTCACAACACACATAAACATCACCAAAACCTCACTTTCTTTTCAATCCGTCACCAAATCCATAACCAATTTCACAATAACTATTTCAAACATTATGCACAAGGACAAAACAAGTTAAGACTATAATCACATCTCACATGTCAATATTAACTCCATCAAGTTCACTTTCTTCAAGGCCACAAGTCTATGTTCAAGTTTACAAGGCAAAACCATTCTCCGTTTTAGCAAACATGTAACTTTACACACATAGTGAACTTCTCAATACTCCACCAACATAACCAACATCATATACACCATCTCTCATGCATAAAATATATTAAACCATAATAATAAACACTTACCAAGTCTTGTACAAAGGTGATCTTGTCTCAAAGAATGACTTAGGGTTCTTGAGAGACCAAAAAGAAATTTTGGTAAAGTCTAGAAAAGCATGAGAGTCCAAGTGTAGTAAAAATCTGATTTTTCTCTCTATATATGGTCCCTCAAGTAACTCTTATCGCTTATTTAGCATTAAATGCAAAGGTTGATTGGTCAAATGGAGAAAATTGGAAGAATGGGTCAAAATCTCATGTTGGGCCATATCTTCCCTTATGATTTTGGGCTTCATTTAAGGTCGAATGGTGTAAGACTCCTTAAGGTCCACAAATTGATACATAATTCATCAACTCTCTCATGTTTCCACATTTCCATAAATGTTACGGTTGTCAGCTAGACTTAGAAACGTACGGGGTGTTACATTCTTCCCCTCTTAGAAACATTCGTCCCCGAATGTTAGCAACATCGTCTAATGTACAATGCATGCATCCTTATATGAGTATCTCTATATATACACTCATAGATACTTGCTTATTCTTTCCTCACTTCCACCCTATGAACCTTTCCTTCCGTTTGAAATAATCCTTACCCCAATCATTGGTAACGCTTTTAAGAGTACCTAATCATTTATGATTACAAGCATCTACGATACCATTACGACATGTCCCTTTCACTATACTAAACTCACCAACAAGTGGAAATATTTCCATTAACATAACTCATAACCCCAATGTACTATTAAATTCACGATAGTTGATGGAGTAATATACGATAAGGTAGAGCTCGAATCAATCACTACATGTACATCATGTGAAAAATATGATAATATACCTGTACCTTTATCAGGAGATGCCTCCTCATTCCGCCGGTCCACTAGAGCATAAGTGCAATTTTGGGCTCCACTGGGACTAGCTACTCCTCTAAAATCTCTACCACGACCAATAGACTGACTGCCTCTGCCTGGGGAAAGAACCGATACTGATGATGCAATGGTTGCCCCCTTAGGTCGTGCTATACCACTCACACCCCTTTGTGGGCATTCTCTCATCATATGCCCCGCTGTGCCACACCAGAAACAAGCATTTGTCCCCACTCGACATGTACCTGCATGAACACGCCCGCAGTGCTGACACTACTGACGAGGAAATCCTACTATCTGTGAGCCTTGCTGTCCACTACCCTGTCCAGATGGACGACCTCTAGACCCTCGGAATTGAGAGTGAGCACCTGCTGTGGAATGAGAGAATGAGGGTCTAGGCGGTAACATTCAAGATCTAGATTCTCCTAGGGACATCATACACTGCCCTATAGATCTTTCGCTTTTTGATGGCCCTTCCTCAGATTCCTGTGTCCTGTTTCTCTGTCTTTGATCTTCCATTTTCTGGGCGAAGGCCTGAATTCTAGCTATATCCATATCTTTGTTCAAGGCAGCAATGGTGTAGTCTCTTAAAAAATATGGCTCTAATCTGTCCACGTATCGATGGGCCCTATTCATCATTGTAGACACCACATTCGGAGCATATCGATCCAAGGAATTAAACTGAAGTCTGTATTCCTGAACACTCATGTTCCCTTGGCGTAAATTCAGAAACAGATCTGCACGTGCCTCCCGAATTTCATAAGGGAGGTAATGATCAAGGAATGTTGTTTTAAATTCTTCCCAACCAGCTGGGAGTGCATCAATACCCCTTGATCTTTTCCAGTCCTCATACCACAATATTGCTTCACCTTTTAGTCTATAGGCCGCAAGTTCCACCCTTTCAACCCCAGTCATGTGCATAACTTCTAGAGCCCTCTGGATTTGATCCACGAAGTCCTGTGGATCTACTTCCAAGTCTGCCCAGTGAATATAGGAGGGTCCAATTTTAGAAAGTCCTGTGTTCTGCGACTCGCCACTGTAGCCGTATCATCCTCATTTGTCATCGGACCAACTCGTCCTTGACTTTGTGCTGCTACTAACTGCGTCAACATATGTACTGCATTTCTAAGATCTTGGTCAGTGGCATTCATTGGTGGTTCTGCGGGTACTTCTCTATTGATTGGCTCTTCCGGAGCTGGAAAGGTAGACGAAGACTGCGATGAAATTTCAGCATTTGCTCCAACTTGACTGTCTTAGTCAGGTGGTAATCTACTCATTCCTTCTTCAGCAGGCATATCTCCCTGCTTACCTTTACCTTTTCCTTTTCTAGTGATCGGCATTGTTACTATATCAAAGAGAAACAATTACCATGGTCAAATACAATTCAACTTACAGCACTGACTCTATTGCACGATCTAGAATGAAGAAAAGAAACAACATCCTAAATGTCCCGTAGCCTCCTACTTATAAATGTGGTGCACAACACATTGATAAGTAAGACTCTACTCAGACACGGCTTTGTAGACAACCTTAGAACGAACTGCTCTGATACCACTTTTGTCACGCCCCAAATCCTATTGAGGCGTGATTGGCACCCGAAGCCGATATGGACCGAGAGAATCAATCTTTGCTCAAGTACTATTTTATGCATATCCTCGTATAAAACTTGTTGTTCCTCATGCAACTATGCGAAAGTCATGAACATGAAAACATATGCCATATCTATAGATATATGAAACTTGACCGTTAGAGCCATCAAATTAAAATGATCATACGCCTCTTACAATAACATACCCACATATGTCTATAAAAGCCTCTAGCATATGCATTTAAAAAGCCAGCTAAAAGTCGGGAGAAGTCCCCACTTTATACAACATTTACAATCTCAAAACACTATTCAAATATGAATGGGAAAGTCCCGAAGCAACTGGGGCTCACCAAAGATCCGCAATTAATTGTCAACCTACTGTGGAGGTCTACTAGTGCCTGCCCCTGCAACATGTAAGGTAAGTTCCCCGAGGGGGTCAGTACGAAGAATGTACTGAGTATGTAAGGCTCAAATGAAACTGTATGATATGTAAGTATGTCAATAAACACAAATATAAATGAATGACCAATATAGATAAGTCACTATGCTGTACTTTGGAAACCATGTATATTGCTTTCATTACTTCTTTGTATCTTTACTTCTGTGCTTATTCATCTTTGACTATGATATACTGTACCCGGGCCCCAACTGATTAGTGGGTCTTTACATAACATAACGTTATGTTGGGATTGGCTCGAGCTAGGCTTATGCCTCTAGAGCTGCCACCCATAAATCAATATATCTGGATCGGCTCGAGCTAGGCTATTACCTCTAGAGCTGCCACCCATTCCAACATATCAGGTTTGGCTCGAGCTAGGTTATTACCTCTAGAGCTTCCCCCTGTCAGGATCGGTCCGAGTTAGGCTTATGCCTCTAGGACTGACCCCTGATCCAACAATCTCGGGATTGTCTTGAGCAAGGCATTTTGCCCCCAAAGCTTCCACCCGTACTCAATCATTAACCACATATATGCATTACTTTGTCTTTACTTTGAGATTGATACAATAATAGTCATAACTTTATTTGAAGCTTTGGATCAACAATCAATGAGTGAGATACATATGAATAAACATTATTGGAAACATAGCCTTCGTGGAAACATAACACCATGGGAACCATTGGACAACAATCAATGAACAAGATACATGAGTATAACCACTATTGAAACTTTGGAACACAACCTTATTGGACTTTTGGAACATTACCAATGAATACGAGACATTTGATTCAAAACTGATTAATGAGTAGGAAACATATGATAATAACCATTGGTAGTCGGAAATAGGATACCTTTGGATATTTCGGAATGAACTAATACAACATCAATGTGATTACTAATGAGCTGCAAAAGGGTACGGAAAGAGTAACCTTACATACCTTCACTTTCAAGTATGAGTACACAAGTCTATATATGAACACAACAGTCCAGCTTCTTCCTTATGTTTCACTCTACAATACAAGTCCATAATGGACCCCTCATTAACAAACATTTACCGTACAAGTGTACAAAATGACAATGAGCTATATGACTGCCACATAACTTCATTTCACTCTTTACAATACACCCCACTGCATTATCATACCAACAACACCATAATCATGCCACATATTGACCAAGATATCATATATCAATAGCATTTCACACCACACTTACCCTTTACGCTTCCTCATTATCATTCCGTCACAATTACCTTATCAACTTGCCTCATGAACAATAATACATACTTAACATAGTCCAACATGCCTCCATACGACACTTTAAAGTCATTAAAACGACATCACAAGTTGGGAATTACGTACAAAAAGGGTATAGGGGCCTTCGGGGGTCAACTAGATGCGAAAACAGACAAAACCAAATCTGGGGCTGACCAGCGCTGCCACCTGCGCCGGTAGGTGCCTCCGTCTGCGGGGGCGGATGCCTGTTTTGGTCTGAAATGGTCTCCTTTCGGTATTTTAATGCAATGAATGGTCCATGATCATAATCAAACTTATTTGAACATATTTTGGATCATATTATATGCCAACAATCAGCCATGGTCTCACAACACACATAAAAATCACCAAAACCTCACTTTCTTTTCAATCCATCACCAAATCCATAACCAATTTCACAATAACTATTTCAAATATTATGCACAGGGAAAAAACAAGTTAAAACTATAATCACATATCACATTTCAATATTAACTCCATCAAGTTCACTTCCTTCAAGGCCACAAGTCTATGTTCAAGTTTACAAGGCAAAACCATTCTCCGTTTTAGCAAACATGTAACTTTACACACATAGTGAACTTCTCAATACTCCACCAACATAACCAACATCATATACACCATCTCTCATGTATAAAATATATTAAACCATAATAATAAACACTTACCAAGTCTTGTACAAAGGTGATCTTGGCTCAAAGAATGACTTAGGGTTCTTAAGAGACCAAAAAGAAATTTTGGTAAAGTCTAGAAAAGCATGAGAGTCCAAGTGTAATAAAAATATGATTTTTCTCCCTTTATATAGTCCCTCAAGTAACTCTTATCTCTTATTTAGCATTAAATACAAAGGTTGATTGGTCAAATGGAGAAAATTGGAAGAATGGGTCAAAATCTCATGTTGGGCCATATCTTCCCTTATGATTTTAGGCTTCATTTAAGGCCCAATGGTGTAAGACTTCTTAAGGTCCACAAATTGATAAATAATTCATCAAGTCTATCATGTTTTCATATTTCCATAAATGTTACGGTTGTCAGCTAGACTTAGAAACGTATGGGGTGTTACAGTAATAGCCTATCAGGAAGGCGATTGTCCATCGGTACAAATGTTAAGCTTAAATAGTTGTAATGTACTTGTTGATGGTAAAAGCAATGGCCCATCGGGTAGAAGATGGTTCGTCCGCCATTCCATCACAACTTAACAGAATCTAACATTGTTTTGTCGATTATAATGGTAAATTTGATGCTACATCACTTTGATTTTCACTCTAAAATAGCTTCAAAACTACATGTGGGTTGAAGCATCTTTCAAATTGCTCAACTTTTCATCACACAATTAAGGTTACAAACTCGTACGTGGTGTAACTCTCATTGCGTGATGGAAAAATTCACAATCATCTAGACTAAGGTTACTCAGATTTCACCCTTCCATCTCCCATTCATTTCAAAATTGATTTAGTGGGCAACATAATTTTACAAGAATTTCATTTTTGGAATTTGAAAATTTTGCCGCCCACCGACTTAGTAAGATAAATGGTACGAACAACTTGCCAATTCAAAAAAACCTAAAATAAACAAATTAAGAAGCAAGAATAAGATTTCATACCTTCAAGGAGATGAGCAGCAGAAACAAATGCAAACCTGAGACACAACAACTCAATCACTTAAAGAAAAACACAAGGGATGGTATTTTATGGTGATAATAAGTATTAGCACAGATTTTGGAGGTTATATATGGAGTTGAAGGCTTGGGTTATAGAAGAGGAATAGAGTTTTTGACCATGGTTGATAGAGATAAAGCAGGAATTGAATGTGAAATGGAATCTGATTCTTTTAATTGGTTTCATTAAAGTCCTAGACTTTGGATCAAATCAACTTTCTACGGTCGGATTGGATTTTTGTTTTATTGAATTTGGTTCAGATTTGTAACACCCCATACATTTCACCATGTATAAAACTGAGTTAACATCAATGAATGTATTAAAATTTGAGAAGTAACGTGGTTTTTGAGCTTAAAGGCTAGAGGTAAGTGCATAGTTTAAGTAAAGGGGTGAAGATTTGGAAAATTGGATTAAAATAAGTGAGGTGCTTGCTTGACTAAATTAAGCTAGTAGGTGACAAGTAAGAGTATCACCTATTTAGACTATTTGACCTAGTTAAGAGAACTAGTAGCTACATTACCTACTTAAGGTATATGGACGAATTAAAAAGGTCCAAGTAGCTACTTTGACTAATGGATCAATTGAGGCCCATATTATGTAAAAGAGAAGGAAACGGAAATTGAGAAGAATGGACCAATTTTTCCAAGCCTAATGAAATGATTAAAATGTCCAAGTAGGTGTATCACCTACATTGACAATTGACCATCTTAAAATGGCAAAGTAGGTGCATCACCTACTTGACCAAAATATGGTTGAAAATGACCAAAGAGAGGCGGCAAAAGAGCCAACTTATAAGATCCAGATTAGCTGATTTTTTTTCTTCATTTTTACCTTACCAATATTTAGGTCCTACCAAGTCTCTCTCAATTCTCTCTTGTCTTTAAACAGCCACCCTAATTTTCTCCTAGGGTTCTCAGAGAAACCCTCTTCTTTTCCTGCTAAGGTAAGTGAAAATACTTATGAGTTTAGCTTAATTCATCCATGAGAGATTATGATTTCATGTTATTCATGCTTACGATATGGGGAAAACCTTTCCTAAAGTTGACTGTTCAACTTTTCTTTATTATTAATATAGTTTTCTCTTCTTTTTTAGTTTAAGTGTGAAGGGAAGTTAAGAGAATAAATTTCCAAAATATGAGGAAAGTTACAACCCATTTTTCCCTTTCTTTATATACATGTTTGGTGGAGAATTTTGTATGTGTTTTTGTCAAGAATTATGGGGTAGTGATGGGTATCCTTGAGTTCAATATTTCCTTATTATATTGAAAGGTTTTGGGGGTTATTTTAGGGGCTATTTTTGGTTGACTTTGAAAAGGGACTTGGGTATTTGTATGGATGTATGGAAGAAGTTTGTGGTGATACACCACTTAATTAGGGGTTATGGGAGCTTATTCCCTACCACACTTTCTTGTACTATTTGTATGTGTCTAGAAGCTCGAGAAATATTGAGGGATCTCTTAAGAAGATCATATAGTATATGGACATGATTAGAGGAGAAGGGGGTGTAATGAACATACTTGATTTATGGAATTAAGAGCTACTAGCCGGTTAGTATTTTGGAGATCAAGTAACCTGAATTGAGTGATTAGCTACTAATACTCGTTTTACCAATCATTTCATTGTAGATTAATAATCTGAAGGGGAAGAGGTTAAGTCATAATATTCACACTGTACAACAAGGTATGTAAGACCATTTGATTCCATATTCTTTGACATGTAATCCTATTCTTGTGTTACTTCCAACATGAAGTTAGATTTCTAAATGATCTTCATGGTAAAAGATACATACTGATGGTGTACAATTTCCAATGTGGTTAATGATCTTCTTCCTACGGCCCATGGTTTCACAAATTTATCAAAGTACTTTTGAATGTGTTCATTATCCTATGCCAGTGTGTTTACTCTTCCAAGTACTAGTATGACAAAGGTACTCTAAGAAGAAGTTTCATGGGTTATCCTCTAAGTAAAATAGGGTTCATTGAGTCATTAAATCCTACATTACGCATGTTACGAGTGTTCATACGTCAGATACATATTCTATTCATTATATATTTTATATGTCCTTATGTGGAATGTGTACTTGTCCCTAATTTGGATCTGCCCATGGTCTCTCAAATGTGTGTAATTCCATATGTGTTCATTACTCTATATTTTTTCATTCATTCGTCCATGTACTAGTTTGACAAAGTTATTCTAAACATCAAGTTCTATGAGTTATTCCCTAGATCAAATAAGGATCATTGTGTTGTATGAGTACTTAATTATTACATTAATATTGCATCTGTTTCCTATATTAAGATTACTACTCCAAGTATATTGTTCACATGTCTACAGTTCGAAAAGCTCAAAAATGTTATGACCACCAAAGAAAAAAAACAATCTCAAAATTAAAGGAACACGGTAAAGTGAATCTATATAATTATGGGTAGAAGCTCAGGGGCAAAAGCCTAGCATGGGCTGATCTTAATTCATGTATTTATGTGAGGAAGCTCTGGGTTTGTAATACCTAGCGTGGGCCGATCCCTATCTATGTTTTTATGAGTGGCAGCTTAGGGGTTATAGTACCTAGCATGGGTCATTCTCTTCTACCACTTATCAGTCAGTCATTGTATCACATACTGCAAAATTTAGAAAGTAAAGATGAGTAAAGTAAAGAAAAAAATGTAATGTCCATAATTCCACAAGAATAATAAAAGGTGGTCTCGTATCATTATTTATACATCTATACTTGATTTCACTTGAGCTCTTATGTTACACATGTTTCCTTTATGCCTTACATATTCAGTACATTCTTTCATATAGATGCCCCTGAAGTGGGTTCTGCATTTCATGCCACAGGTATAAGTACTCTAGCTAATAAATCTCCCCGATAGAACCATAGGATATGCAATGGCTTTTGGTGAGCTCCAGGTTGGTTCGGGGCTTTTCAAGTCTTTAGCTTGTATTTTGATATTGTCTTGTCCCAACTTATACGAAATCGTCAATCTCATAGAGGCTTTGTAGACTAATGTTAAAGTTAAGAGCAATTTTGTCTTGTTTCCTAGTAATTAAGGCCTCAACATCCAAGTCATATACATCTATTTTGGGACTATTACTCATTATACTTTATAATTATCATAGTTACATACATGGCAAGCATATGTTATAAGTTGGTTATTTTAGACCTTTAGGGCATTGGGTACTTGTACGTCTTAATAGGATTTGAGGTGTGGCAGGAGTGGTATCAAAGCAGGTCATCCTAGGAAGTCTACAAAGCCATGTCTAGTAGATCCGTACTTATGATTGTGTTGCGCGTCATATTTATAATTAGGGGGCTATTTGGACATTCAACAAATGTGATATTTTTTATAAAATCTAGATCGTACGATAGAGTTAAGTTAAGAAATATATTCCCAGTACTATGATCTATATCATCCAGATTAATCCTGCCACAGTTAAGATCAAAGGTAGCAAAGGTCCAGTACTTCTTAAGAAGCAATCTTCATAGGAATGTTTTATGTTATCAAAATTTGGAGAAAGGCTTTTAGAGGTTTCTGTATTTCTTGCATATATGGCTGCATTTGTACCACTTGAATAATTTTTTCTCATCAAAGTGTGATATAACAACGTCATTCATGTTCTACACAGTAAATGCTTACTTAGTTGCAAAATGTGACCAATTCATAAGTTTGAGATTTATTGCAACAAGACTCCTCCAATGGTCATAGGAACTATTCCTCTAGAGGACATTCAACACTAGTGAATGATATATACAAAATTTTTAGGGTTATGCATGTATTGGAAATAGAGGTTGTTGAACTAGCTTTTTATTGGATAAAAGATGTGGCAGCAACATAGTCCAGCAGGTGAATACAAAAAATGGTATTAGGTAGGTACCAATAGAGCTCAGGTGCTTACTCATCATCTTGAGTCTGTTGGTAGTTGGAATTATAAGATATATGCATATGACCACCCTAAATAGGTTAAAATCTGTGATACTTTTTGTGACTAGTAAACTCTAATGATGAGTGTTTCAATTATTTCATATGAAGAGGATATGTATAATAGTGCCCTGTTGTGATTTATGTTTTGGTTATAGAATATAAAGTAACTAAAGATTAAGATTGAAAATGTTGAGGGGTTAGACATAAGTTATGGTCTGTTAGAATTTTAAGAGTAGATGAAGGTACAACATTAATTAATCACTAGCAGGAGAGTATATGGTTGCATATGAAATAGAGGAGAACGGCATTTGAATATCATAGAATAAAGAGATGAGTTGAGTAAAGTTTCCTGATAACATAAGAAAATGACGTACATGAGTTTTAGAAGTAAAGGCGACATAATTTATGCCCTTATTTTATTATAGAGAATGCTTATTAAGCATGTGAAAGTAAGAAAACGATATTGACTCTTCAATCTGAACCAGTTGTAAGGAATACTAGAAGCAACCCCTAAGCAGTTTTCTTTGGACTTCTGTTAAATAGAGAAATCATTTAAGTATTGATGTGAATTCTGGTACCCAATTTTAATAGCTACAATAACAAAGAGGGAAATTAAAGGATCACCTTAATAGAAGATATATTGACTAATTTGGTGCCATAGGGTGCACATACATCATTTGTATGAAATAAAGACGGCTTATTATGCATACGTATGATGGAGTCGAGTAAATAAAGCTACTTCAAGGTTCATTTGATGTATGTCTACAGTAGAGCAATCATACATCAACTAAGAGAGAGGAAAGTTGACTATATACTAGTTGTTCATATTGGTTCCTTTTCATGGAAAGGGACTGCATCACCCTCACTTCTTACACCGTTATGGAAAATCTATTAGCATGGATAGATCTAACTTATTGAGCCAAAATTGCTAACCCTCATGTGCTATAAAAAAATAAGATGAGTTCACATGTACTTGACATTAGTTTTGAACCTTAATAAGTTATGTGACATTAAGTGTAATTATGTACTGCTGACCAGTAACAAAGATATAGTTAGCCTTGATCCCATATTACTATAGAAAATTTATTGGAGACTTCTCCAACCCTTGTCCCAATGTTTTGATATACTCAAAAAGCTACCCAAATCTAATGGTCGGAACACTTGTGAGAAGAATTCTTAGGAGCTAAAAGACAAGATAGGATATCAATTGCATATGTTTTGAGGTGTGTAAGAAATACGAGCAGAGCTACACCACCCGTGATTTAGAACTAGTGGCAGTATGCTTGAACATAAGATATGGTGGAGTGTTCTATAGGATGTCTTCTAGTTTCTAAAGGCTCTAATTGCTTATATATTTATACATGCTACATGTCATATATCTCATCTATTGGTAGGTCATATTCCCATTATGGGTTATTTTCTCACATGATACATATGTCATGGAACTCTCATATGTAGGTGTTAAATGCTTCATAAAACTCTTGTTTATTGCTATATTTTTCATAGGACCTTGTCTCTTTCACCAATTACTTGCCACAGATTACTTGTCTATATTTTATAAGCATCATATATTAATGGATCATATGTTATAGGCATTATGAATTACTAGCTCATGGGTTATATGAACCACAAGTCACTTGTATACATATTACATACTTCATAGACCATATACCCATATGTCACATGGCTCATATCCTACTTATTTACATTACAATCCCCAGAGTTTATTTGTCCATGTATTATATGCTTGCTGGCTCATATTTTATAAAGTATACTTATTCATATGTTATACAACTTATACATGTATAATCCATTGGACCACATGATTCATATTTCACTTTATTATAGGACTTCATGTCTAGCCCACTTGCTAATATGTTATATGCTTTCGTAGGTTTAGTGCTCTCATGTTGTGTGCTCATCTAGTCTATTTTCTCAACCTGTTTTATAGTAAACCTTCTTATGTACTAATATTTTGTAATTCATCTTCCTACATCACATGTCTTAATTTATTTTATCACATGCTCACATATTAAAGGCTTTTATGACTTACTTGCATGTAGATCATATGTTCCTATAGCAAAAACACCTATGCATCATATGCCTCTTATATGCACTTTTAAAATGTTGAATGCTCTTCCAAAGGCTTATTCTTCGTATATAAAGTAATATTTTGTGTCACTTTCCTATGCATCATAGACTCTATGTGACTTATTTATTCATATGCTATATTTCCTCTCTGTGCTTATTTACTCAAATAATTAATATAGTGGTGTAAATTCCTCCTATTTCATAGTGAAGTAAGGATATTTCTTGGAAAGATTGGACACATATATGAATTTTAGCACAACTCATATCTATAGGTGAATGGCTAAGCATAGCGCCCTATTAAAATGTGTGGAACAAAAGTTAGAGTTTCACATTTACAATTATGTGCTTTTAAAAATTCACCTATTAAAGGCGTCGTGAGATTTTGAAATAAAGAAAGTTGGGCCTTTGATATGTTGGGCCTTTGCACATAGAGAATTGACCATGAGGCATGAGGTAGAGCTAATTTTAGAATTAGATTTTGTACACCCAGTGTTTCACATGTCTATGCAGTGTTAATATTTAGGGGACCCATAACTTATTATAGCTACTGAGGGCATTGAATTCATAGAGGGATTGTCTTTTGAGTAAGTTCTAATCTCTATCCTTGACCAATGGATTAGAAAGTTGAGCGCTAAGAATGTAGACATTACATAGTTACGAGGGTTCATTTGTCGAATACATATTCTGTCCATTATATATTGTATATGTACATATGAGAAATGTCAACTTGTCCCTAATTTGGATCTTCCCATGGTCTATCAAGTGTGTGTAAGTCCACATGTGTTCATTACTCTTTATTTATCCATTCATTCGTCCAAGTAGTAGTATGACAAAGTAATTCTAAACAACAAGTTCGATTAGTTATTCCCTAGATCAAATAAAGATCATTGTGTTATATGAGTTCTTAATTATTACATTAATATTACATTTTTTCTTACGTTATAGTTACTGCTCCTAGTATATTATTTACATGTGTACGGTTCCAAAAGCTCCAAAATATTATGACCACCAAAAAAACAACAACCTCAAAGTTAATGGAACAAGGTATTGTGAATTTATATATTTATGGGTGGCATCTCAGGGGAAAAAGACTAGCATGGGCCGATCCTAATTGATGTATTTATGGGTGGCAGCTCAGGGGTTATAATACCTAGCATGGGCAAATCCCTATCTATGTATTTATGGATGGCAGCGTAAGGGTTATAATACATAGCATAGGCTGATCCTTCTATATGTATTTATGGATGGTATCCTAGGGGTTATAATACCATCAATCCTGATTTGTATATTTCTAAGGACCGTATCCTAGGGGTTAAAATACCTAGCATGGGTTATCCTCTTCTACCACTAATCAGCTAGTCATTGTATCACATGCTGCAATGTTTACAAAGTAAAGAAGAGTAAAGTAAAAAAAGGAATATAATGTTCATGATTCCAAAAGTACAAGCAAAGGTGGTCTCCTATCCTTATTTATACATATGTACTAGATTTCACCTGAGCTCTTATGTTACACATGTTTACTTTATGCCTTAAATATTTAGTACATTCTTTCGTAGTGACATCCCTCATGTGGGCGCTGTGTTTCATGTCGCAGGTACAAGTACTCTAGCTAACAGATCTCCCTAATAGAAACATAGGATACTCAACTGCTTTTGGTGAGCTCCAGGTTGATTTGGGGCTTGTCGAGCCTTTATCTTGTTTTATGATATTTTATTATAGTTAATGGTACAAAGGGCTCTTGTCCTGGCCTATACTAAGTTATGTATCTCTTAGAGGCTTTGTAGACTGATGTTAAAGTAAAGAGAAATTTCATCTTGTTTCCTAGTAATTGAGGACTCAACGACAAAGTCATGTACATCTATTTTGGGACTATTACTTATCAAGCTTTATAATTATCATAGTTACGTACACAATAAGCACAGGTTATAAGTTGGTTCCCTCAGTACTTTAGGGCATCGGGTGCCTATCTGTCTCAATGGGATTTGAGGCATGACAGGATTATTATTGGGCGGTAATAATATGATAGGATTTGGTTGGGTGATGGTAGGGTCTGCCTACCTAAAGAAAAACTCACTAACATGTGACTAACATTTGATATACAGTCCATCGATTACCTGACGATCAGTCTGGACAATAGTTGGGACTATCTAGAATAATCTACAATTGAGTGACATCAGCTGGTAAGGGTGATGTTTCATCACCAATTCGACGGTCCATCGACTTTCCTGTCTTCCTTACCAAGAATGACTTCCAACTGGATTCTAGGTGAAGGTTAAAGTGATGGTCCATTGGTGTCCCAATGGCCCATAGCTTTTCTCATCGTCCTTATCCAGATTCCACCTGTTAAAAGTGCCAAAGTTACCATTAATTCGATGGGTCATTGGCTTACCCACGGGCTATTAGTTTTGTCATCACCTCTATCTAGTATCAGAGTTTACACCTATACACTTCAACGTACATATCAATTATATCCACAACATGAAACTCAATACAAGACTAGATATACAACAACAATCATTTGTTGCCTCGTATTAGCGCCTGATTTAATGTGGCAGCTCGACTGGGGTATCTTGATTACTCAGACTTTATTAGGGTACACCATTTCCATCAGTTTTACCTTCTTGTTTAATCTAAAGTATTGCTTCACACGTTATACATTAACTTTGAATCTTTACCCTTTATGATTTTCCAATTCAACCACTCTAAAAGGGAACACTTGTATTACAGTGAATAGACCGTACCACTTGGATCTAAGTTTGCCCGAAAACAACCAGAGCTTTGAGTTGAACAATAATACTAAGTCCCCTGGATTGAATTCTCATTTCTCAATCCTACGATCATGATACATCTTCATCTTCTCTTCATATAATGCTGATCTTTTGTATGCTTTCAATCGAAACTCGTCCAACTCATTCATTTGTTCAAGCCTCAAGTTTGAGGCTTCACTCCAACTAAGGTTGAGTTTATTAAGCACCTATAAGGCTTATACTCAAGCTCCACTGGCAAATGACATGCCTAGCTAAAAACCAACTGATATGGTGACATCACAATAGGAGTTTTGTATGCAGTCCTATATAACCACAAGACATCTTCAAGATTTTGATCCCAATTAGTTCGGTTGGAATTCAGTGTTTTAGCAAAAATCAACATTATATCTCGATTCAACACTTCCACTTGACCACTAGTTTATAGATGATATAGGGTATCTACCTTGTGTTGGTTAACTCCATACTTTGCTAGCAGAGCACAGAATAACTTGTTACAAAAATATGACCCCTCTCATTGATGATCGCCCTTGGAGTACCAAACCTTGATAAAATGTTCCTTTATAGGAACCAATTCACAATATTGCTCTAATTATTTGGTAATTCCATAGCTTCCACCCTTTTAGACACGTAATCTACCAACACTAATAACTATTTTTTGTTGAAAAAACATACAAAGGGACCCATACATCTAATAATTTGACTTCTAGAACTAGGGTCATGAGCAGCCCATGCCTTCATGAGATATCACCTTGCCTTTGCCATTGGTCACATGACTTCACAAATTCTTGTTTGTCTGGTTGGATTAAGGGCTAGTAATACCCACATTTCAATATCTTTTGTGTTGTGTGCGCGCCACCATGATGTCTCCTCCCACAAGGAATGAATGATAGGAATCTAATATACTCATCATTTAAACTTTTGGAGATCATCTTTATACCAAATTGTCAGTATAGAGCCTGAATAGATATGGATCATCCAAAAAGTAATTGCTCACATCGTGCAGAAAGTTCTTCCTTTGATGAAAATTTAGATCTTCCAACATCATAGCTCTAACAATATAATTGGTAAAATCACCAAACCACATCACAAGATCATGAAAAGACGCTAATACCTGCTCATCTAGAAATGAGTCATTAATCTCTACCTTATCCACCACTTTTCTCTCATCTTCAAGTCTAGAAAGATGGTCGATAACTTGATTCTTGCAGTTTTACTATTTTTGACTTCAAAGTTAAATTCTTAAAGTAAGAGAACCCATCGAATCAACTGTGGCTTTGCATATTTCTTTGCCATGGTGTATCTCAAGGAAGAATAATTTGTGTATACTATCACTGTTGTACCAACCAAGTATGCTCAAAATTTCTCGAAGGCATATACCACTGCAAGAAAATCTTGTTTACTCACCGTATAGTATTTTTGTAATCAATTTAATGATTTGCTCGCATAATATATTAGGTGAAACATTTTCTCCTGCTTCTGACCCAAAACAACACTAAGTGCCACCCCACTTGCATCACACATTACTTTTAACGGTTTGGACCAATCTGGAGCAATAATAATAAGAGTAGAGGTATGCTTTTCTTTAAGGCAATGAAATTACTTCAAACAAGCATCATCAAAAAGGAATGTAACCTCGTTCTCCAACAACTTGCAAAGAGGATTCATAATGTTGGAGAAGTTTTTTATGAACCTGCAATAAAAACCTGCATGACCAAGAAAACTCTACACTCATTTATAGAAATTGGTGGAAGTAACTTCTCAGTCTTTTCAATTTTTGCTCTGTCAACTTCAATATCCTTTTTATAAATTTTGTTCGCAAGAATAATCCCCATTTTCACCATGAAGTGGCATTTCTCCCAATTCAGTACCAAATTTGCTTTTTCACATCGCCGTAAAACTTTTTCATGATTGGCCAAGCAGTCTTCAAAAGCATCAACCACTATGGAGATATCATCCATAAACACTTTCATAGTATCCTCCACCATATCCTAGAAAATAGACATCATATATAGTTAAAAGGTGGATGGGGCACTGCAGAAACCAAAAGGCATGCATTTGAATGCGAACGTACCATATGGGCATGTGAATGACATTTTCTATTGATTTTATAGTGTAATATAAATCTTATTCTACACAAAATATCCATCTAAGAAGCAATACCAACCTCGGCCTACCAATCAATCCAACATGTGGTCCATGAAAGGCATTGGAAAATAATCTTTAAGTGATCAAGAGTTCAATTTTTAGTAGTCTATCTATATGCGCCATCCTATAACTGGCCTAAGTGGGATCAACTCATTGATCTCATTCGAAACCAACATTATACCTCCCTTCTTTGGGACAGATTGTACCAGACTTACTTATTTGGTTTCTGAGATAGGATAGGCCATCCCTATATCTAACTACTTAATGATTTTTTCCTTCACCACCTCTTGCATAGGTGGGTTGAGTCTTTGATGATTCTCTATGGTTGAGATGAATTCTTCCTCCAACTGAACCTTGTGAGTTCAAATCCCAGGAAGGATCCCAATAATGTCGGCAATGGTCTACCCAATTTCCCTTTTAAACTGTCTCAGCATGGACACCAGTGCCTCAACTTGCTACTCAACCAAATAAGCTACCATAATAATAGGGAGTGTACTATTCTCTCAAAAGAAATCATAGAGCAAATGACCCGGCAACACTTTCAATTCCAACACCGATGGATTTTAAATCGAAGGCTTAGCTGCAGGTTAAGGCCTATTTTTTAGATCCAAGCCTAATTTCTTGGGAGCTTAGAAATAGGAACCCACCCCAAGACTTCAATCTCTTATCATAGTGTTCGATGTAATCACCATCGAAGTTTATTATCACTGCAACTAAAGTTTAACTGCAAACCTTTATCCATAGGGTACTTTAATTTCTTCCTCATCCAAAATATCAATCATAGACACAACATTTATTTCTCTTTGTTGTTTTATGGACTAACACACGTTGAATTTAACCTCATTATCATTCAACCTAAATTTAATTTTATAGCTTTCCATGTCAACCTAAATTTAATTTTGTAGCTTTCCATGTCAACCAATACTCTACCAATTGCTAAGATGGGTCTTCCCAAGATTATGGAATTTTCAAAATCCAATTTGCTATCCAAGATCACAAAATTAGTAGGGAATATGAAACATTCTACCTTCACTAGCACATCACATAAGATCTCCCCAAGCTTTATAACAGAACAGTCATCCATCAATAGTTGTATTGTTGTCCATTTGGGGCTCCCAAGCCCAACTATTTATAGATTACAAGTGGCATCAAGTAGATGCTTGAACCAAGGTCACACAATGTCTTAGAAAAATTAAAGGATCTGATGGTGCAAGGGATGGTAAAAACATTGGGATCTTTCTTCTTCTAAACCAAAGTTCGTAAATAAATCGTACTACAATGGTATATGTTATCCATGGGTTCAAAACTAAATGTCCTCTTCTTAGTGACAATGTATTTCATAAAATTGACGTAACCTAGAATTTGTTCTAACGCTTCCACCAATGGAATATTGACTGACAACTGCTTTGACATAGAGATGAATTTGTGGAACTTGTCGTCTTCCATTTTATTTTTCATCCTTTATGGAAATTGAGGTGGAGGTCTAGGAATTTGAGTCAAAGGTTGAAACCTTCTCTTTCTCCTTATTCTTAAGAATGCCAACAAAAATACTTGTAGATTTCTCAGCATCTATAACAACATCATTACTAACCACTGGCTTTTAAGAGTTAGCCAATACATTTTATTTGAGGGAATCATCAACCATAACACCGAAATTAGAAACAACAACTTCCTCATGCTCATTGATAATGGGTACCGGATCAAGCAATAGTCTTCTAATTCTAGTAGTAGTGGTCATGCATTGGCCATCATTTCACAGGTTTTAGACGGTGTCACTAGGCAATGTCCCACTCTTCCATTGATTCAAAGTTGCTGACATTTGACCCATTTGATACACCAACTGTTTTAGTGAAGTAGAATCTAAGTAAAATAGTTGACTAATGTTTAAGATTATCCTTTCATTTCTTTAATACCAGAGTTTGTGGATTCGACCCTTTACAAAACTTTAGCCAGCATATCTTCTATCCTCGAAATTCCTAAGTCATTACTGGCCCTATCATGATTTTTGTGAGGCATATAAAGATCACTTCTATCATTCTTTCCCTCCAGCTGCATTGATTCCTATCCTTGTAACTAGCCTTTTCATAATAACGATCTTTCTGATAGTTTTGACCTTGGTTTCCTTAGGTAATTGCCTGGAAACCCCCTTTATGATTATTTAGAATGTTTGCCTCCTCCTTAAAATCTGATTTAGCTAGTTTACTAGGTGAACTTACAACTTTTACTTTTACAGCACCAATTACCAACAAATGTTTTTTGAGAAAGTCCATCTGTGTCTTCATATGAGCCATGTCTTGGTCATGTTCCTCCTGTCTTCGACGTTGTTCAAAACACATACCCATAGAATATGTGTCACCTGCAACCTCAGAATCTCTAGTACCAAGCTCTATTAGTCATTGTGAGCCTATCTAAGATTACAGATGCATCTGCATAAGTAATAGACATGAAGGCTCCCCCAGTGGCATTATTAGCTATTATTTTAATTATCAAATTCAAAGACCTGTAAAAGGTCTCCATTAGATGCTCATCTGTCAGCTTATGGTTAGGACATTGGTTCAACTTCTTCTTAAAACATAGCCACACTTCATGTAATACTTCACCAGGAAGATGCGTGAAATTACTAATCTCGTCCCTTAAATAAAACATCTTGGAGGGTTAAAAGAACTTTTATAGGAAAGCTCCTTTTATATGGCTCTAATTAGTAATAGAATCAGGTGGCAACTTCATCAATCATAAGGTTGCATCCTCAGATAAAGACAGTGGTATCTCATAAGACTTGTAAATTTCCATGAAGTTTATCAAATGCAAATTCTAGTCATCACAAGCCACACCTCAGAATAAACCATTAAGCTTCAACAACTAAATCATAGTGCTGGCAATGTTAAACATCGCTCCAAGAGCTAGTCGTAGAGAGATCATAACCCAGTGAAACCATAACTATCAAAAGGCATTGCCTATTATTTTCATCCTCTTGCTCTTTATTGCTGATGAGTATTGTCTAGGGAAATAATGTCGACATGCTGAGCATTAATATCATCACCAATATTATCATCTTCCTCAATTAGAGGTGTATTTTGATTGTTGACCCTGATTTAAGCCTCAGGAAGTTGTTGTTGCCTTGCTTCTTTATTCTTCTATGCATTTGTTACTCTTTTGTAAGTATTTTCAAGTTTAGGTTTGTAAGGTAATAATGGTTCACCTCGATTTCTGGTATTTGGCATGCACTAACTTTTACCCTGGAGCAAACAGAAACAACAAATAAAGTAAAAATAAGAAATAAGACTAAGAATCAAATAAACACACTTGACTTAATTGACAACCATATTCCCCAAAAATGGTGCCAAATTTGATATGCTCAAATTACACCTTGATTTAGAAGTTTAAAGGAGTCGATGTCAAATATAGAATCCAACTAGGTTTTGGTCGAATCCCATAGGGAATAAGGTGAATACTAAGCCTTATGTGGTTACATTGACTTCTAGTCAATTACATTCATGAAAATGGTGGTTTAGGGAAAATGTTCTTTCTTCAATTTCCAAAAGTGTTTCTATGACAGTGAAAATTTTAGTAACTTTAACCAATTGATAGAGAGAGCTAGATTTGTGATCACCATGGCCTTATAACACAATCGGATAACTAACCATAATAAATTCCTCTAGTGCTAAGTGTGTAGGGCTATTGACTCTTTCAATACATCTAAACGTTACACAATCTAATTAGATGATATTCACTTGAATTCTCTCAAACTACGAGTAATGAAAATGCAAAACTCAATAATTACCCTAAGTAGTCTAATATTATTACAACATTAGCCATTAGTCAAGAGTTAGATATCCTGAATCCTTATTATCACATCATTTCTAGTTCTATCCTCATTGTATAGAAAGTTAACCGTAAGACATGTTCTAATATTTGCAACCATTAGAAATCAGTATGAATGAATGATTTGACAATACAAACAATGGCACTATCAGAATCTACATCGATATTGACCCTAGAGATGTTAATTCACCAAGGATCGTACAAACCTAGTTGTGTGGATTTTATCCACTCACAAATTCTGAAGATAAATAAGCAATTCTATTCATAGATGAAGAATAACCTTATAAAGATGAATCCAGAAACTCAATTGCCTTCAAATTCCAAGTGTAATTGCTAAAAACTCAAGAAAATACCGTAAGAACAATGCTTGTATTCTCTTTAAAACATTTGATACCAAAATAGGCCCTAATAATGGTTATTAATAGTACAGAGAAATAAAGACCAAATTAAATTTGGAGAAAATTCCACCTCTCATCGCATAGTCATATTGACGGCCCATTGGCTAGGTGATAGTCCATCTATTCTTCCGTCATGTCCATCCAGTAAATGTGGTCAAATTCTATTTATGCTCCATGGCATGGGTGATGTCCCATGAAGTCACCGACGGTCTGTTCAGTTCTCTATCACATAGCCTCTTGACTTAGTTCATTTTGCTTAAGGTTAATTCTTAAGGAGACGGTCCATTGGAGGTCCGATGGCCCGTCAGTTTATCCGTCACATAGATTCTTGAACTGGGACATTATGCTATGCTCACGATGATGGTTCATCGTAGACTCGATGGCCCATCTGAATCACCGGCTGCTTGGTCTTTTGAGCACAATTTATCTCTTTCCTTACCTTAGCATATTTTCCTGGAATTAGACCAAAAAATAATCAAACCTACCAAAAGTTACTTAAGAACTTTCATTTATAAATGGTTAAAAATATCAGATGTGTTTTCAAAAGCTGACACATCAGTACAGATACACCAAAAGATCATATAAGAAAGGTATATGGATTATTCATAGTGGGTGCTTCTATCAATACATAACCAGAAAAGAGAGAATTTTTAGATTGTAAAATACATTGAAGGATAATATGAATGATTCTGGGATGATGCTAATGCAGAAGTTATAAGATTCAGATGAATCACCATCATCCCCTTATGTGACTAGATTGAAGTATATAACATAGAACGATTGAAGAATAATCATCTATGTATCAGTCAACTAAGCGATGCTAGGTTTCAACTCTTACTTGATGCTACAAAAATTAGCATTAGAGTCGTAGCAAAGAGTATCATCATCATTGGGATTGAAAATATCAATATGTTAAACAATTTTTATTTACCTACTTTAACTTGTGTTACTGCTATATCTAGTGATCCCTGGTGGGAAACTAGGTCAAGCTAGCATGCATGCTCTTAAAAAGTTATTGTCACAACCCAAAAGTCGGGGTTATGATGGCACCTACCCCAGTAGGTAAGCCGAACCATAAAATAGATAAAGATGTGGAAAAGAAATTAATAAAGCCCAAATAAGAATCTTTAGATAAAGTCAGGCAAAATATATATAAATCAACTCTAAAATTAAACAAATACAAGCCAAACACCAAGATCTAGTGTCATGAGTAAAGAACACTAATACTACTGACATAGAATCTGAAAATACATAATTCCATCTCTAAGAAGTTGTATAAAGACAAGATAATAGAAATGAGGGAGGCTAGAACAGGCTCCGAACGAAGAGCTCACCAGTACTCCGAATAGTCTCAACACAGAAGGATGCTCTCACACTTCGAGGGTCACACTTGAACTGAAATCTGCACCGAAAGGGTACAGAAAGTAGGAGTGAGTACGGTCCACTTGTACTCAGTAGGCATCATAGGCCGACCAAGCAAAGTAGAAAACAAAACATATAAAGGATACCATGAGCATGCTTTCACTTGCATATAGAAAAGTTCGTAACAGTGGCTCAAACCATATCTTCTAATAGTAAAAATACTACAATTATAATAATTGTATAAGAATAACTTCACATGAATATATAAAGGAAGGCTAAATTACATAACTTACACAACACATAAGAGCAATGCAAATGATGCAACACAGTGGCATGATAAGGATGGAATGTCTCAATATTACCTCGTATACACCTTCTGAGCATAAGCTTCTAGAACATGGCCCATGGGGGGTCCACGACCCATATACGATCACAATCTCATATCTCAATCAACCTCACTGACACATCCCTTGGTCAAGGTGTTTTATAAAATATTTCATTTTCTTTCAAAATCAGAATTTCTCCATGGTACCAATTTCATGAATATAGATGATTTTAAATGAGGATGCATTATCATAACCAAAATAAGATTATGCAATAAATCAACTCAATATTGGAGTAAATGAGCTCAAATCTTATAATATCTTATTAGGTCATGATGTAAGCCATCGCATGGCACCACAGTAAAAAAGAGTCATGTAAGACATCAATATTATCAATTCAAGCCCCCAATGGAGCATCATAATAATATTAAAGGTAAATAATGCTCAAACAAGACCAACACGAGCCCCAGCACCAGCATCACAATAATAATAATCTCTCAGGTCAATAATAATATTCACATAAGACCCCACATGGGAAACATGATAATATAATAATCTCAAAAGCTAAATCTCATGATAAAATTCCCAACCCATCGCATACTTTACAAGAATGGTTAACTACCCATCCCTGTCTGGAAAAAGTGTCACGACCTGAAATCCCATTCGGGCCGGACTGGCAACCAAAGACGATATGGACCGAGAGAACCAATCTTTGCTCATGAACCTTCGTATATGTATTCTCATATGAATCTTATTATACCTCATACAACTATGCAGAAGACATGAATCATGGAAACATATGTCGTATATATATAAATAAAACTTGACCGTTAGGGCCATTACGTCGAACTGACCATACGTATCTTACATCCGTATACCCACATATGTCTACAAAAGCCTCTAACAGATGCATTTACAAGACCAACTTAAAGTCGGGACAAGTACCCTCTTTATACAATATTTACAAGGCCAAAACAAATATACAACTATGACCCCGAAAGCTCCGAATCAAGTGGAGCTCACCAAAACTCTACAAATGATCCACAATCTACTGAGGAGGTCTACTAATGCCTGCACCTGCAACATGTAAGGTAAGTCCCTAGAGGGGGTCAGTACGAAGAATGTACTGAGTATGTAAGGCTCATAATAAATAGCATCATACATGAGAATGTCACTAGAATAAAATATGGGACACTAGTCAATGGGGATAAACCATCATTTTAGATAATATCATTTATAATTACTTTCCTTCAAGGGAAAATTACCTTCACTCAAGAAACTTGCCTCCAATAGCTTCTTCTATATACAAGAGATTTTCTCTTGCTTCTAGGTTCATTACCACTAGTGTTCATCTACTTGGTTAGAAAGAATAACACTCATCCACATACATCCACTCTAGTGGTGGGGGTATACATCTACTCTATTAACGTACATCCACTCTATTGGTGGTTTTAACCTACATCCACTCTCTTGGTGGTTTAGCATATATCCACTCTGTTGGTGGTTTTAACCTACATCCACTCTAGTAGTGGGGCAACACATCCACTCTCATGGTGGGGTAACATACATCCACTCTCATAGTGGGGAAACATACATCCACTCTCATGGTGGGGCAGGGGTAACATACATCCACTCTCATGGTAGGGTAACATACATCCACGAAACATATAGCAACCATGCGTATTACCTCTTTACAGTCTTATACCTTTCACTTAGTTATGAGAGTGACACATTAAAGATCATGAGACTAAAGCACACACTTATATACACGTCTCATTTCACCCCTTTACTTCATGATATTGACATCTTCACTAATGAAAGATAATTTTACTAACTCGCACATCACCCTTATTATTACTCTTATGGGATTGGTACTTCTACTTATGAATGATTGGTACAAGGATAATCATCATACTATAGGACTTTGGAATAAGACATGATTGGAATAATGCTATTCAAACTAAACAAGCTCTCTTTACCTCATTACTCTCGTTGAGATAGTTCTCTTAGAATTTCCAATGTTATGACATATTTGGAGATTCCAATCAATGACTAAGAGATAAGTGAATCATCATTCATCTAAGAATAGGATATGTATGAATAACAATATACGTCAACCTGAATTGATATACTTCAAGCCTCTCGGAATCGAAACAAGTCCAATGTCAATGTGAACAACATGTTGTAGAAGGATATGGAAAAAGGAACCTTACATACTTAGTATTCTTAATGAGAATACACAATTAGACGTACATACAATAGTCCCGCTCCGTCCTTGTGTTTTTCTCTACAACACAAGTTCATAATGAAACCAACATTAACCACCAATTACCTTACAATGGCATACAATAACAATAAGTCACATGTTTAGCTTTAACATGCCATTTCCCCCTTGACAATACCATTTATGAAATCATTATACCAATAATCCCACAATATTCCATACATTGACCAACACATGATAACCAATAGCATGTCACACCCAGTTCATATTTTACACTTCTTCATCACCACCACATCACAATTATTCCATCAATTTACTTCAATACACCTCACAACAACAAATCGGCCAAACTCCCATAATTTACACTTATAGAAAAATAACCAATTTGGGACCATAATAACACCATACATGTTGTTATTTTATCCATACCATGCTTTTTCATTAAGACCACAAGTCATAATTCACGTTACAATCCCATGAATAACACATCTTTTTAACAAAAACCAAAAGTGCCATGTACAACACTTCTAAGCATAACCAACATGATCTACATAATTTATCATTATTATAATAGGTTAAAGTACAAGAATAATCACTTACCCAAGCCTGGAAGATGATGATATTATCCAAAATGCCTTAGGGTTTGAAGAACTTGAGAAAGGTCTTGTGGAAATTTTGTAGAAATGTCTAGAATGGCATGTGCCCCTTTGAGATTAAAAATCTGATTTTTGGCCACCTTTTATAGCCTCTTAAAGTCATCCTTATCCATTAATTCCAACATTGACAAGTCAAGGCAAAAATGGGTCATTTTGACCCATTGGGCCTTTCATGTCTTATTTAATTTGGTCTCAAATTAGGTCCAATAGCCCACATCATCCTAACTCACCAAAATCAATGTGTAATCCATCATATATGAGTTACAACAATATTCCCACTCACGATATTTATATTTGTAGCCTCAATCCCAAAAACAAGCGCTTCTAGCCACGTATGGCCTATTTTGACCAAAAGGGTAAAATCGTCATTTTGACTACAAATTCGTTCTCGAGTCATTTTATCATACCAATATAATATTTCATTCATTTCATGGATATACTCATGGTTGTAGAAGAAACGTGGCAAAAATCAGCTCGATACATCCCCGGAAACCCTTGGAACTTAGAAAATTTCCAACTTTCGAAAAACTAAAAATTCCATCCTAGCACGCCCTGGGGCGCATCAGCTTGCTGCCTCTGGGCACAAAATTTTGTCCTAGAGTGGCCTGGCACGGTCCCCAATGCGCCCCTCACTTAGAATTTTCGAAAATTTTATTTTTCGACTTTTCTTCGCGGGTTTGGTTATATACTTCAAGTCCTATCCTTTAACTTACTTCTTGGCTTTAATATACTTTGTTTAGTGGTACTCTTAGCCTCATTTTTAACCCCACAACTGCGCCACAAAAATCACAAAACACCTCTTATGAAGGGTCAACCACATGTACGAGGCCAAATTTCAAATTTTTTGTCACTAACATTACAACTTACATACTCATGGCATCTCGACACCTAAATAACCATTGTTCAACGTCATCACATAGGGTTAGGAAGGTACGGGGTGTTACAGAAAGTTAAGCCATAACCTAACTCAAGAAGACAAAACCCAAGCCTAGACATTCCAACAAGGAGATTTTAATATTTATGTTTTCTCAGAATGAACCCAAAATATCAAAAACATAATATACATGTCAAAAAGAGTCTAGTGATACCCATATTATCAACTTCATTCTGGGTCCAAAATTAGCTCAAAAACTAATCGTGAAGGAAAAAGGGTAAAACTAAAATTTTATTTGTGAATAAAGTTTCCCATACTCCAAGGTTTCTAAATATGAAAACCCATTAAAAAGTAAGTTGAAATTGAGATTAAAATTGAAGAAAAAGCATATTTCACTTTATCTAGTAAAACCCAAAATTCCAAGTTTAACATCCAAATTTTGAGATAAAATCAATGGATAATGATAGAAATAAGGTTTATAAAGTTATCCAAGCATGTTTGATGAAGATTCCACTTGAAATTACACAAAATCAAGGTCTCAAGGTCCAATCATGGAGAAAAATGGAGAAAAAAATAAAAAGAAGGCTTAAGTACTATTTTGTGAAGAGTGACTTCATCGTGAATGCAGTCAGACCCTGGCGTTTACAAAGGCCATTGACCCGGACATACCACAATCTTGGTGGTCCAATTGTAAACACGATAACCAAAACCCAACCCGACCCGATTTAATCGTTCTTAATGCGACCACCACCTTGTATTCGCGATGCCCAGAGAATTTCCTTCTCCGCAAATGTGAAAGTAACCCGCGAATGTGAAGAAAGATTTGTTGTTGTACCAAATACAACAACTCAAATGAACGAAAATGATCCAAAATTTTCTGAACAGACCCTCAAAATTTAGTTAGGACCCCACAGAAATAAACCAATAATGATACTAGGCTAATTTTGATGCTACAAACCCTATGGAACCATCAGATTTATCAAAAGAGGTTGTTATCAACAAGTTAACCCCCGGGACCCCTTCTAGGCTAAAGTTAACTAGTTTCTCATCTAGATGCTCAAAACTTGAAATAAAAATGCAGAATCGAAACCTACCATGCTACTAACACAAAATTGACATCTGGATCTAATGGAACTGACATAATCACCATTCGACACTCGGATCACAAAATGTTTTCCAAAGTCAAACTAGTTACTTTTAAGGCTACTCAAAACCTCAAACTTACTCAAATAACTCTCGAGAACTTTGGAGACGGAACAAACCATCCCCACAACTCATAAATGATATATAACAACTATGGTGAAGGTAAAAATTATCAAAACATGGAAAAATATGATATTCATAACCAAGGTTGTTACAGTTATCTAACCTCAATTTAGTTTTTGTCCTTCCATATCTGATTTTTTCAAAAAATCATTTCAGTGATGCATGTCAGCTAGGTAAACAAACTCATTCATATTTTAAAGTCATACATATTGTTAGTACTTTTAAACTATTTCATCTACTTCATATGTACCTTTTTGGGTCTACCATAACTGCTAACATCGGTGGTTAAAGATATGTTTTTGTTATTATCAATGACTATTCTCGATGATAATTTATTGAGAGTAGAAAGTCTTGAGGATTTCACAACATGAGACTTTCACTAATTTTGAGATTTTTGTAGAAAGTTTCAAGGTGAGGCATGATAGTTTATCTCCACCATTAAATATAATTATGGAGGAGAACATAAAAATAATACCATCATTAAATTTTGTGCTTTGTAAAGATATACTAAATTCTTTTCATGTCACTGTCCTCCTCAGCAAAATACAACAATATACCTAGTAAAATACCACAAGTAAGGTTTGGGGAAGGTAATGTGTACGTAGACCTTACCACTACCTTGTGTAGGTAGAGATTGAAAGACCCTCGGCTCAAATATAGCAAATCGATGTACAAAGAATAGGAAAATAGTGAAGAAATAGAGCAACTAACAAAGGATAATCAGAAAACAATAATCAACGACAAAATAGTGTGATAATCGTAAACACAATAAACAACAACAATAATATACATAGTAATAAGGGATCAACTCCACCTCAATATCTACGGCTATACCCTAAGATACCATTCTATGGATAGTTAATGATAACACTCCTACCCGATTAACCTTCTACTCTAATACACATCATTGATATCATCTTATATAAGTCATATTCTCAGTAACCTAAATATGTGCCATGTCATGTATAATCACATCTCTCCAATACTTCTTCAACCTACCTATACCACTTCTCATGCTTACTATATTAAACCTCTCATACCTCCTTATTGAGGCATCTGCACCTTGCCACACCACATGTCCAAACTATTTCAATCTCACTTCCATCATCTTCTTAACTACAGAGGCCACTCCCACCTTATCTCGAATAATATCATTCATAATCCTATCACACCTAGTATGCCCACACATCCATCTCAAAATCCTCATCTGTATGATATGCATCTTCTAAATATGGGAGTATTTGTCTAGCTAACATTTTTCCCTATATAATAATGTTGGTCTAACCAATATTCTATAAAACATACCTTTAAGTTTTGGTGGTATCTTTTTATAACACAATACTCTAGAGGTAAGCCTCCACTTCATCCATACTGCACCAATAGAATGTGTGACATCATGCTTAATGTACCCACTACCTTGGATAGTAGAGCTAAAATACTTTAAAATATCACTCTTAGGGATAACTTGTGTGTTTAGCCATACTTCCATGCTTGCCTCATGCAACCTATTACAGAATTTGTATTCCAAACAGTCAGTTTTTGTCCTAGTCAACTTAAACCCTTTAGCTTCAAGAGTTTATCTCCATACCTCTAACCTATCATTCACTCTACTATACATCTTATCAACCTGTACTATGCCATCTACAAATAACATATACTAGGGCACTTCATTCTGGATGCACCACATCAATACATCCACCACCAAGGCAAAGTGGAATGGACTAAAAGTTTATCCCTGGTGCTACCCCATTACCAAAGAGAAGTTCTCTAAGTCTCCTCCTACCATTCTAAACCACATTTTACCTCTATCATACTTGTCCTTTATTGCTCTAATTTAATCCATTTGTACACCTCTAGAATCTAGGTAACTCTAACGGACTTTCCTCAGAACATTGTCGTAGGCCTTCTCAAGGTCAATGAGCATCGTATGTAATTCTTTCTTCTTTTCCTAATACTTCTTCATCAGTCTCCTCAGCATATGGATGGCTTCCATAGATCACCCTCTCATAAATCCCAATTAGTTCTTAACTAGTAAAACTAAATTTTCATCGCACCAGAGGATTAAGAGAAAAGTACATTCATATTCCACTACAGTATATTTGCATTTAAGAACATGCCCTTTGGGTTATGTAATACATCTTCCATTTTCAAAAGATGTATGATGTCTATTTTCTGGGATATGGTGGAGGATACTAGGGAAGTATTTATGGAAAAATTTTATGTGGTTGGTGATGCTTTTGATGAATATTTGGCCAATCTAGGTTGGTCTAACAATAGTGTAAGGAAATGAACTTAGTACTAAATTAGGAGAAATGCCACTTCATGGTGAAAGAGGGCATCGTTCTGTGACACAAGATATTTGAAAGAAGTATTGAGGTTGACTGAGCAAAAATCATAGTGATTGAAAAGTTATCTCCACCAACCTCTTTAAAGGGGTTTTGGAGTTTTCTTGACCATGTAGGTTTTCACCGATGGTATATAAATGACTTCTCAAAAAATTTCTAGTCCTATTTTTAAGCTATTGGAGAATAAAAGTTCCTATTTGATGAACCTTGATTGATGGAATTTTAGTACCTTAAAGAAAAGCTTACTTCTGCTAGCGTTGTTGCTCCGGACAAGTCCAAACCATTTGAAGTAATGTGTGATATAAGTGGTGTGATTCTTGGTGCTGTATTGGGTAAAAAGCTAAAGAAAATATTTCATACAATTTATTATGCTATCAAGGCATTGAATGGAGCATAAAAGAAATTTATTGTGACTGAGCAAGAATTGCTTGCGATGGTGTATGCCTTCGAGAAATTTTGGGCAAACATGCTTGGAACAAGAGTTGTGTTGTACATATATCATGATGCCTTTAGATACCTAATGGAAAAGAAATATGCAAAACCAGGGTTGATTAGATGAGTGCTCTTACTTCAGCAGTTTGATTTTGAAGTCAACAATCATAAAGGTTGTGATAATCAAGTTGTTAACCATTTGTTTAAGCTTGAAGATGAGAAAAAAGTGATGGATGAGTTAGAGATTGATGACTCCTTTGTAGATGAACAATTATTAGTAGCTTTTCATGATCTTGGACCATGGTTTTACCATTTCACTAGATATCTTGTTAGCGACATGATGTTGGAAGATCTAAACTTCTATCAGAGGAAGAAATTTCTATATGATGTGAGCAAGTACTTTTGTGAAAATTCATATCTGTTCCAGCTCTATGCTGATAATTTTATAAGATGTGTTCTGGAAGTTGAGATGTTGAGTATATTAGAAGCATGTCATTCATCCCCGTTGGGGGACATCATAGTGGTGTGCACACTGCATAAAATATTTCAATGTGGGTATAACTATATCACAATCCATCAAGATGCGCAAGAGTTTGTAAATGCATGTGACTAATTCCAAATGCAAGAAGCTATCTCATGAAGACATGAGCTGCCCATGACCCCAGTCTTAGAAGTTGAGCTGTTTGATGTGTGGGGCATACACTTTATAAGTCACTTTGTAAACTCTTTCAACCAAAAATACATATTGGTAGTTGTGGAATATGGGTCAAAATAGGTTGAAGTTGTAGGACTACCGAACAGTGAGAGCAAGAGGGTGACTGCATTCCTGAAAAGATATCAATACGCTGAGGACGATCATCCATGATGGGGGTTCACATTTTTGCAACAAAGTATTCCATACTCTTCTAGCAAAGTATGGAGTCAAGTAACACAATATAGATACAACCTATCATCCGCAAACCAGTTGTTAAGTGGAGATGTCAAATTGGGAAATAAAGACGATTCTTGCCAAAATAGTGAATACCAACAGAACTGATTGGGCTCTAAATCTTGATGAAACCTTATGGACATATAGTATTGCATACAAAACACCCATTGGAATGTCACCATAATCGGTTGTCTTTGGCAAGGCATATCATTTGCTAGTGGAGCTTGAGCTTAAACCCTTATCAGTGCTAATAAAGCTCAACCTTAGTTGGAGTGATGTCTCTAACTTGATGTTTGAACAAATGAATAAGTTAGATGAGATTTGGTTGAGACATATGAAATACTAGCCTTTTACGGAAAGAAGACAAATAAGTGTCATGATCGTAGGATTGAGAAACGATAATTAAGTCTAGGGGACTTGGTATTGCTATTCAATTCAAAGATCTGATTTCTTCCTAAAAAACTTAGATCCAAGTGGTCTGGTCCATTTATAGTGACATAGGTATTCCCTTCTAGAATGGTTAAACTGAGAAATCATAAAAAGAACACTTCAAAGTTAATGGCGAATGTGTGAAACAGTACTTTGGAGTACTCAAAGAGATTAAACTGATAGAAATGGTGTACCTTGATGAAGTCTATGTAATAAAATTACCTAATTTATGTCATTATGTTAAATCAGGGCCTACTGAGAGGCAACCTATGATTGTTGTGTTTAAAATGGGTTTTGTGTTGAGTTTATTATCTTGGATATGGTTGATGTGTGTGTTGAAGTATGCAGGTCTAACTTTGAAACTGGATTGAAGTGACAACTTAAGTGATGATCCGTGGGTAAGCTGATAGCCCGTCAAACCAACTGTCACTTCAGGACTTTAAAAAGGTTGATTCTAGATAAGGTTGACAAGCAAAGATATGGCCGATCGGGCAACTGATGGACCATCTCCTTAACTATCACCTAGAAGTAAATTGGGACATATTTTGGTAAAGTACGATGGAAAAATCCATAAATAATAAACCTTATTATGGTTTGTCGCTATGATCATCCATTTTTTCTTAAGTAAGAAACATTTTGGATAAGCCGGACGACTTCCTTGATAGGCCATCAGGCAATTGATGGACCATACGACCAACATTGTGCATAGGTAAGTTTATTTTTCTATAAGTTCAATTGAACCCACCATCACCCAATTAAAATCTGACCAATCACCATCTACCCAAGGCCATTCCAACACAAACCTAACAAAATTAAACCCGATCCAACCAAAAATACACAAACCTAATCCAAACCCGAATGGATCTAATCGAAACCATTTCAAAGTTGTAAGTTTCTCATCACTCCATCATTCACCCATGTATAAAGATCCATTTCTCTTCCATAAATCCCACCTTCAACTCCATTTATAACTTACCAAACCTCTACAAGACCCATTGTTACTATTAAATCTTCTTTCTTGTGTTTTTCTTTGGATTGTCAATTGCTAGGTCACAAGGTTTAAATTGTTTCTTACACACATTTCCATCAAGGTCTAAATCATTTTCCTTATTTAATTTAGTCTATTTAGTGTTTATTGGCTTGGTGATTCATTTGTAAGCAAATACTCTTATTGGGTCGGAGGGAAATACAATTTTTGAATTCTAAAAATGAAATTCTTGTAAAATTGGGTTACCCACAAACTCAATCTTGAAATGGATGGTAGATGGAAGGGTGAAGTCTGGGTAACCCTACAAAGACTGGATAATAGTAAAACATTTCATCATGTAACAAAATTTACACACCGTATGAGTTCATAACCATAATTGCATAGTGAAAAGTTGAACAATTTGTTAGATGTTTCCATCCATGGACATGGATTTGAACTATCATTAGGTGATTGGTAATCCCACAGACTGTCACATGGTCCATGGAGCATCAATTTAGTAGTCACTACCAAGAAAATACAATTTGATACTATTTAGGTATGATGGCATGGCAGACGACCGTCCATTTGATGGACTATCTATTCAATATTCAATAGGCACCTAGACAATGGATAAGAGTGATGGTTTAACTGATGGACCATCCCAAAAGTGATGCAAATATCAATGTAATATTGGTTGGCTCTTCACATACTCTTTAAGACAGATGATTTGACCGACGGACCATCCCATAAGTGATGGACCGTCGGGCCCAAGAATGGTGTAAAACTTTATTTTATTTATATTTTATTTTTTTGTTTTAATGCTAACACTACTTATCCATAGGTACTTATGGCTCCTAAATTCCAACCCAAATGTGGAGAGGCTCGTAAAAGGTCCACAAAAGACACAACAACTGACACCCTGAGAGATAAACCCGACCAAGAGGTCGAAGAACATGAGGAAGCACAGGGCTACCAATCTAGACAATCTGCTAAACACTAACAAAATGCTCCCCAGTATGATGAGGGAGATGAATCCTCTGATAACAAGTCTAATAAGCAGGCCTCAAGCATATATGTAGACAATGAGAGTGGCACTGATGCCATAAAGATCCCAGACCAGGAACCTGAGCCCATCCTGTGTAATATAATCTTATGCAAAGCTATGGGGTTTTGTTAATGAATACACTAGAAAGTGAAAGTCCCTCATATGTATTTCCAAGATGGCCTGACAATGAAGACACAGGGTAACTTCAAACAACCACTTGCTAAGAAAGTCAAAATTTTGTCGACAAAATTAGTAGAGTACCCCAAAATTGAAAGAAGGTTCAACCATTATAGCCTATTGTTGACTAGCACAATGCTAGGGTACCATTACCCCTGTATAGTTCATGAATTCTATACAAACTATGTTGTTAGTCTCAATAATAAATGCAAGAAAGGCTAAAAACCTTTAAATTTGCCAATGTTAAAAATGGTTCAAGTCTATGTAGTTCCGGTAGACATTTTATATCAGACGATTAATGCTTCCTATATAGGTCTGATTTTTTTCCACCTACAAATACTACGTATTTTGAGCACAAAATCAGGTATTAGTATAATTAGTGTCGGTGGTTAGCTCAAGTTTTGGTTGATGGTAAACCAACATGGTTGACAAATAAGAAGGAAATGAACTATAGGGCAACCTTGAACTTTATAGCTATGTTTTGATAAGCAGTGGTGTGCCTTTGTTTGAGTCCTACTGGAGGGGACAATTAGTTGATTGAAGAAAAAGTGGTTATGTTGACTCATTAGATATAGGGGTTTAAGATAAACATTAGCATACTCATAGCTGATGAAATATGGATCCGAGACAAATCCCTCTATTTCTCTTCCGTTCCCATTCCACATCACTAAATTATATAAAGATGCTCAAGTCCTAGTGTTGGCAAGTATTGATGAACAAGCTATAGCGTCAAACAAGCATGACATAGAGAGTTCTAGATATGAGACCAAATTTGAATTACGAGTGCATAAGCAAGTCCCTCATTTATTTGGGTCAAGTAGTCAAGCTAAGGAAAGTACTTCTTTTGAAGGGTTAGGAGTCGCCATATGTATGGAACTAGGTCTCAATACTGTTCCATCGAGTACCCAATCTAACTCTGATTCTACTAGAAGCACACCAACTATTGAGTCAGATGCCATTGCATCTGCTGAAACAATGAATTCAGAATGCATATTAACTCCTTAGAACTACATGAAATTAGTTAAGAGGTCTCAAAGGTTTGAACTGAAGCTGAAGATATATGTGGATCAATTTTAGTCATTTGTTGAGAAAGTTATTGAGGCTGCACTTGTGCCATATGCAACCTTTATAGGCATATTGATGAATGAAGGGTAAAATCAATAAGTAGTTAAAAGTAATAATTGTATTAGATTTGACTAAATTTGAGGTTGTGTTAGAAAAGGATCGAGTTGACATTAAAATGCTTTAAAATAGACCCGCCAAGGCGTTCCCTATCTTGAATGTTGAGGAATTGGAGGAAGAAGAGTCTTTAATTTATTTAATTAACAGACCACTCAAAGCCAAAGGTAAGAATCCATGAGAAGAGAAAGAGGATCCAAAAAAGGTCGAAAAAAGAATGAAGAGGAAAGAAAAGAATGACTTAAAGAAAGCACAAAAGAAGTCGATAGAGGAAAGAGATAAGAAAGAGGAAGAGATGAGGCCACGAGTTATTAGATCCACTTATAGCATAATACTTGGGACAACTGGTTGTGCAGAGTTGAGCGTGGACTCTTCCACTCCACCACCTTTTACATTGAGTGCGCCGGTCACCACTAGCACTATGACTGATGATGCTACAGAAGATACTGCAGTCGACTTTGTGTTACTAGACACAAGCTCCTAGGGCACCACAATTATGACTTCCATCTAGCACCTTGTTATTTTATTTTATGATAAATGGGGGACAATGAATATCTTTTGGATGGGGGATCAGGGTACCTATGTGATTCACCACATGAGGGTTTTGGTTGTTGTGTTTCTTTTCCCTCGGGTGTGTTATCTTGTAGAAAAAACATATTTAGAATGATTTAAATGTAATAGTGTGTTATGTGTGATCTTGTGGTTGTGTTTGTAAAAACTAATTTAGGGGAACTTAGGAAGTCTGTTTTGAAATCAACTATTTTGAAAAATAGAGACTCCTCTGAATTTTGAGTGGCATATGTTTATCTATTTTGATGTATTAACCACTATGGATCTTTGAATAATATTAGGGGCATATGGATGTAATATAAATTGATTAAGCTAGGGAATTAACCTTATAGTTAGTAATTGATTGTGCTATTTTATGCCAAGTGTGTGTGAGCTGATTTTGTATAGTTATTACTCTATATATGCAATTCATAACCTGCATAGTTTATCTTGCATAGGTCATAGGATAGTGGATTAGTATAGCATAATAGGAAATGTTTGATTTTAGTCCACTCAACCTAAATAACAAACCAAATGATGCAATTTGTCCCTTGTTCCTGAATTTTGAGACTAATTGACCTTTTTATTCATTAGCCTATTCACCTTCTTTATTTTTTCTTGGAACCCTTGTCTTGGCACTGGTTCATACTTAGATGTTATGTACCTCAACTCCAGTAAATAGCTTAAAGTGAGGGTGGCTACTATAGAGGCTACTCGGAACCTTTGTTTTGGCCAGTGTGCATTCTTGGATATTATGCACATCAACTCAGGCAAATCACCTAAGTTAAGAGTGGCCACATTAGGGGGGTATGAAAAAAAGAGACTAGTGATAAAAAAGGGAAATGGGTGTGGCTTGTCCGAGAAAGAAAAGAGAAAAAGAGAAAATATAAAAAAAGAGTTGTGTTGAAAAGAAAGTTGGACCCGTAGTGGAAGAAAAAAGTGAATAAACAAAGAATAAGGGGGAAAAGGATTGGTCAAAAGTGGACAAAAAGTGGTGTAGTGTAAAAGAAGGTTTAGTCACTAATTCCAAATGTATTATACCCATCCCCAAGCCTACATTACAAGCCAAAAAAGTACTAATAATGATCCTAGTCTAAGTATCCGTAAGCTAAAGCATAGAAAATAAAGCCCAGACTATGATATTGTGTATGCATAGTTTGAATATCAGTGTGAGATTGATCAACTTTATTCCAGACCCAATTTGTAAATGAATTTTGTGTGTATGTGACTACTTTGTTTTGATGGCACTTGGAATGAAATATTGATTGCTACTTGTTAGAAAAATTGTCTTTTATCCATGCAAACTTGTTCATTGATATCATAATTTCCTCTTAATATCCTCTTGAATCAAGTTGATAATTGAATTTATGCGAACTTATTTGTAAAAGAGTTTGTGAATACCATAGTTTGTCCTAAGTTTTTTTTTTTTTTACGTCATATTAGTATGGTTATGTCTTGTTGCTTGAGGGAAAGCAAACATTCTAAGTTGAGGGTGTGAATGTACTGACATTTGGAGGTACATTTGATGCTTTTAACCATGAATAAGTGTAAATTCTTAAGTAAATTTTTGTAGATTTGATCGCTTTTTGGTCTTATTTGCAGGGGAAATGTGCTAAGGAAAAAAAAGATAACTTGTGTTGAAAAGGTTAAGTGGACAATTAATCACACAGGCCATCAAACATCTGATGGACTGTCACCATGATCATGCACCTTAAATATAATGAGGTGTAGGTGTTGTCTAGTCTATAGCTAAGTTGACAAACCATAAGTATCCCAACAAATCGTTGCCTAAGCCATCAACCTTAAACAGAATGACTCAGTGCATGACCTCAAGTAATAGAGAAATTGACAGACCATCGGTGACTCAAAGGACCATCACCCAAGCTATAAGTCTTACGTACATTTCTGGCAATTTTATTGGATATGGAAGAAGAGACGGACCGTTGCCCAACCGATGGGCTGTCAACATGCCCGTGCAATGAAAAGTGGTATTTTCTCCAAGTTTGATTTGATTTTTAATTATCTGTACTATAAATAGCTACTATTATGGTTTTTATTATCATCCAACATTTTTAGAGAGAAAACATACATTACTTTTACGTTTCTTGTGGAGATGCAAGCTACAAAACTTGGTTTTTGAAATATGATTAAATATTGAATATTTTTTGAGCAAGTTTATGCTTTATCTTATGAATTCTATGTATTTGTTTGTTTCCTAATCTATGAGTGGCTAAACCCCACATCTAGGATTGTGGGATCCATGGTGAATTGATAACGTTAGGGTCGATTTTGGTGTAGATTCAAATAGTGCAAACATATGCATCGTTAATACTTTCATATTAATTGATTTTAAATGGTTACAAACATTAGAACATGCCTTACGTTTGACTTGATTGAGTATAGATGTTAAAACTAGGAAAAAGAGTTAATAACAAGGATTTAGGGTTTTCAATCCCCGTCTAATGGTTAATGTTGTAATAAGATTAACCAACATGGGGCTTTTATGGAGTTCTGCATATTCATCACTTTTAGTTTGAGAGAATTGGAGTGAATATGATCTAATTAGATTGAGAAACGTTTATAGGTGTCAAAGTAATAAATAGACTTGTAGTCTTTGTACTAGAAGAGTCTATTACAGTTAGTTCCCCGATAATATAATGAAACCATAGTGAACAATTACCTAGTTCTCTTCATTTACCGATACATTTCCTGAAATTCCATCATTGTTACTTAAACATATTTGGAAGTTGAATAACAAACACTTTTCCCAAACCTCCATTTTTATGGAAATAATTGACTGGCAGTCAACTTAGCAACATAAGGCTTAGTTTTCACCTTATTTCCTTGGAGATTCTACTCCAACCTAGTTGAATTCCATATTTTACAGTGACCACTTTATACTACCAATTCGAGGTATAATTTGGGTGTATCAGATAGTAAGATTCTCACTTGGGATAACCTTGTATTCCTTACTAAAACCTCGATCTCCATTCTGTAAGAGTAAGTAGTCTATCTGAGTTTTAGCCACCACGCTGTGGAATATAACCAAGTGGTTTTCCTTCATTGGGAAACACGAATTAGCTATCACCACCTTAAATGCTTTAGCGAAATCCAGGAGCGAGGTTCAACCAATATTTATATCCCCAAATAGAACTGCTCACTACAATACACTGCTCGAATCATGCTTCTTGAACAAAGCTCACCTTATCACTTCTGGGTAAAAGCAGTATGTACCACATGTCACATTCTTAATAAATGTTTGATTAGACATGTCAAGAAGGAAAATTCGTTAGAGTTGTAAAAAAGTAAAGGACCAAATATCAACTATTTTCATCCATTTAGATGTAAATGTTTCTTCATAAAAAACATAAGAATAATTTGGGAAAATTTGACTAAAAATCCAGCGATGAAATGCTCACTTCTAGTCGATCTCTAAAAATTTTTAAAAGAAAAACTCTATGTGATGAAGAATCTGTACATGTGGTATTTGATGATGATAACCATAGTGACTAGAACACTATACATGATATTTTTGATGCAGAACAAGTCATTAAGAAATATCTGGAATAAATAAGGCAACCATCTATTGCACTTACCATAGAAAAAGGTAGATTGCAAGTTGACTTTGTTAGATGAAAAGTCTATTAAGCCTTCTAAACCACCAAAATTAACTATTCCATGTGAATGGTGATATGATGCATGCTTTTCAAATGAATTTATTCTTGGAGATCCATGTGAAAGGATGCAAACTAGAGCATTCTTTAAAAAATAAGCATTTGTAGCACTCATATCTCAACTAGAACAAAAATGAATTGACAAAGCATTGAGCGATGAGTCTTGAAAAGGAAATGAAAGAAGAACTTGACCAATATGAGAAATAATTAATGGACACTTGTTAAATGACCATAGAATTCATCCATAATGGGAACCAAATGGGTTTTTCAAAACAAGGTAAATGAAGAAGCCAATGTCATCAGAAATAAACCCACATTTGTTGTTCAAGGTTACTCTTACCAAGAACGTAATGACTACGATGAAACTTTTACACCCGTAGAAAGGTTAGAATGCATTCATATTCTCTTAGTCTATGCATCATTTATATGTTTTAAAAAAAATTAAATGAATGTTAAAAGTGCCTTTTTAAATGGTTTGATAAAGAAAGAACTTTTTGTAAAACAACCTCTTGTTTTGAAAATTCCTCATGTTCTGATTATATTTTTAAACTAACTAAATCTCTATATGGACTTAAGCAAGACCCTAAAACTTTATATGAGCAGTTGATAACTTTCTTAAAGGAAAATAATTTTCAATGAGGAAAAATAGCATTGAAAAATTGACCAAGCTCTCTTTATACGTAAATTGGAATCTAGTATCTTTTTTTTTTCAAATTTACATTGATGATATTATCTTTAGAAGTTTAATTCTTATCTTTGTAAGAATTTTGTTGATCTCATGAAAGGTGAATTCAAAATGAGTCTTAGGGTAAACCTCACCTTTTTCTTAGACTGTAAATCGGGTTGTCAATTAATGGCACATTTATTAGTCAAACAAAGTAAACCAATAAGCCTATCAAGAAATATTGAATTCAAAGGGAAAATCTTTTTAAACTCCTCTGATCCCCTCAACATGTCTCAAACCATATGCATTAGGTAAAAATGTTGAAGAGAAGGCATATCAAGGAATGTTTGGATAATTACTATATCTAACAAAAAAATTTCTCTACAACATGATGCAATATCAAAATCAAAACAAAAACAAATATGAAAATAAAACTAAATTAAAAAGATACATAGATAGACACAAGTTAACAAAACCGTACGCAAGACCAAGGATGATGACTAATGATTATTATTTAAAAAATACCATTTATGACAAAGGGCCTTTGCAGTTTTCTTGATCATGAAGCTTATATTTTATGAATAGTCTTTTTGCATACATAGCCCCTTTTCTTATTTCATCGTTGTACTTCTACTTTTGCAAGTTCTTGAGCTTCATGCATTCACTCTAAGAAAACTCCAAGCCTTCAAAGTATCCACTTGATGATAGGTCTACAAACTTGTTAGCTTAGCTTCGTGTGTAAAGTTTGGATAAAGCTCGGCTTACATCACAGCATGTTCGATGTATGCAAATGCCTCAGATTTCAATCTTCCCCTAAAGGAATCTCATCTTACTATAGTAAAAAGAATCATCCAATATATAATTTGAAACCAAGATTATGGACTATGGTATTCACATTCAAATTATTTTGATTTAATTGGATATATAGAAGTTGATTTTGTGGGTGGCAAAAATAATAAAAAAAGTAGTAGCGGAATCTGTGAAATTGTTGGTGAAGCTCTAATAACTTGACAAAGAAAAAAGCAAACTCCAGTTCCTCTTTTCAACAATTGAATCACAATACATAGCCATGGGAAGCTATGAAACTCAATTACAATGTATGATGCATCAATTACTTGATCACGAATTATTCTATGAATTGGTACAAGTTTTATGTGATAATACTAGTGACATTAGACTATCTACATATACTATTCATAGCTCTATAAAGTAAATCATATTGATATTAAGCATTATTTCATTAAAGTCCATGTTGAAAATGTAAATTTTATGTTAGAATTTATTGATTCGAAAAATTAATTAATAGAATTTTTTACAAATCTCTTCTAGAGGAAAGATTTTGTTTTCTCCATGAAAGTCTTGGAGTTTCCTTTTATAAAGCATGATTTATGCACTATGTTTATTACTTACCATCATTTATGCATCATTTTTTTCACTTATTTTATTAACTTCATTCAATTTGAGTTTGCTAAACCTTTTTTTCCTTTTGACCTCTTATATTCTTTGGACTTTTTATTTTCCTTATACTATTTATTTCTCCAACCATCACATCTCTCTGAAACTTTCACATCTATCCCCATCCTCTTATCTCCTCTACTTCACTTAAATATCATCTTGTCATCGATATCTCGAACATACTTCTGTCAAGTATCTCCATCTCATCCATGAGGAAAACAAATTTCATGGCTTTTTCTTCTATACGCTCTAGAAAAAGACATGAGAATCTTTTAATCCAAGTTCATGTCTCTGTCCTATGATTGATAGTAAAACAAATCTACCAATCAAATCCTCTTCTAAAATTAAAATGAATCCTCTCCCTTCTCAATGAGCAAAATGTGACTGTTGGGAGAGGTTGACAATTCCAAACAAAAAAATATGCATTTTTTTTGGAATGTAGAGCAAAAGGATAAATACTTAGCCTTCAATAATTTCCTTGTAAGGCTAATGTCACAATCCATTTTCGGAGTCATGATTACACCTGCCATAACTCACCTGTAAGTAAGCCAAACCGTAGCCCGGAACGACAAATAATGGGCTAAATGGTGGAAGACGGGATAAATACCAAGAAATAAGCTTAAAATAAGATCGAAAGCGATATAAATATGAATACAATCCAAAAATACCAAATGGAAAAGAAGAAGAACAAATGAAACATCTCACGACCTAGTAAGGCCAGGACAAGAGTCACTAATCAATAGAATACGAGTGCTAGTAGTATCAATATACAGGTAGTCTTGAATAAAAAGACTATTCCAAATTAGGGAAGGAGAGGGGATTCGCTCCTGCTCTGAAAGCTTACCCTATTACCGGATCCTATAAGCAAGCTAGAAGGAATATCATCGACGGCAGCCAGTAATCGGATCTGCACCAGAAAAGGATACAGAAGTTCAGTATGAGTACCAAAATAACGGATACTGAGTAGGCATTATCGGCCGACTGAGCTAAATCATAACAAAAGCATAATAAAATGCGAGAATGTAAGCTAAGTCAAGGAGAAAGGGGAAAACCTGAGATCATGCTCCAACACAGGAAAATAAATAATTAAACACACGATGCTAAAATTAAAGTAAACTAATTATAACCTAACTAGGACTCCATAAGTCTAGAAGGTGCAAACAAGAGAATAATAACCCAAACGAGCCCCCATAAGCCCGATGGATACAATCAAGAGGAGATCTATAGACACAAAGCATGATGTAACCAACCAACACTCCCATATCTGTGAAACCATTCGTACAAAGCAATATCGAACTCGAACCAGATTCTCAATACCATAGATGAACCATAAAGTGCTGGACTCAAACCGGTATTTAACACCATAACCATATCATAGATGTCGGACTCGAACTAGTCTTTCACACTATAACCATATCATAGATATCGGACTCGAACCGATCTTTAACACCACAACCATATCATAGATGCCGAATTAGAACCGTTCTTTAACACCATAACCATATCATAGATACTAGACTCAAACCGGTAAGGTAGTATCAATAGAAAATAGTAAATTTCAGACTCAAACCGATATAGTTTACCAAAAATAAATAGTAGAAAGCCGAACTTAAATTAGTATAATAAGGTAAAGTAAAACAACTAGACTAGCCGCGAACTAGGTAAATGCTATGTAGCCTAAGGTTCAAGATTAACTAAAATATTGCGAATGAAGGCCTCCTAAGTCTACAAGGAGTTAAAAGAGATTGCAAAACCTAAAAAAGGTCAACGGGGCCCGCTTCTAAACTCGAAAGTCCATACTAAGGTGATTACTACCCAAAAATGACTAAGTCTCCAAATTCCACTACAAGTTATCACATAAGTCTAAATAAATCCTAAAAGCATCATTTGACTTAAAGAAAGGGTAAATGGGTTGATTCTACCTCTGAAACAGTTCACAAATCGGCCAAATAAACCAACTTCAATAACTGAACAACCAACCTTAATTTCTAACCCAAAAGTAGCACAATATCATACTAATACCATAATAAAGCTCAATCTATAAGTAAGGTAAGCCTAGCCTACCTGGAGGCCAAACAATGCTTGACAAAGTCCGCTAAAATGAGGGTTTTCCTTTCCGAGAAACCTCCACACGATGCCACACTATCAAAATAACAATCTACTCATTAATACGAGAATAATGATACCTATATTGCATATAAATGCTTTGAGTCCAAGATCAAACTAAAAATCCTATGTGGGGCCCGCTTACAAAATCATAAATCGTCAAAACATCCCTCAAGGCTAAAGGATCATTTACCCTTAAGAATGGGTATTCCATGCTTCAAAACAACCAAAATCAGCCCATAAATGTATTAGGGATTTAAACCTAAAGCGAAGAATTTATCGAAAAATTAGATAGAACTTACAAGGATTAAGACGAGGAAAATGGATATGACGAACTCTACAACCTCCCTTGATCTCCCAAGAATCGCCCCCTTTCTCTCTCTATCTCTCTAGGGCTTTTAATGCCCAACACTTAGAGAAAATGAGAGAAAACTAGGTGAAAAGGGATTAAATGCACTGCAGGTACCGCTAAAGCAGTCTGAAGACCTGGGCTAAACTCCACTAAAGCAGACAGTTGATGCTTAAGAGAACCCAACTAAAGCAGTAGGGCGTCCTCTTAAGAGGTCCATCGAGGACCAGTGCCCAACTGCTAAAGCGACCTCCGAAGGAAGACTCGATCACCAACTCCAAATCTCAAGGCACAAAGTCTATGATCAGCGTAACTCTTTTGCCTACTCTGAGCTTCTCTCAACCCATCCTGAGTCACCCGCACCCTATCCAATAACTCATGAAGCAGGTCAGTACCACAGGGGCTCAAACTAGCCAATCGAAGATGAAAAACGTCTACCATATAATGCCTAGAATGGTGTCATCTTAATACTCGAATGGTAGCTATTATTATAAGCGAACTCTGCTAAGGCTAATTGTTGATCCAACTGACCTCTAAAAGTCCATCACGCAAGCGTGGAACATATCCTCTAAGACCTAGATAGTATGCTCTGTCTATTCATTTGCCAGGGATGTAATGCAATGCTAAGATCAACCTGAGTGCCCAACTCCTCCTAAAAAGTCCTCCAGAAGCTAGAAGTGTACACAGAGCCTCTGTCTGAAATAATGGATACTCGCACTCTGTAAAGGCAAACTACCTCCCGAACATAGATATGGGCTAACCTCTTGACAATGAAGAAAACCTGAATAGGGATGAAATGAGAAGATTTTGTCACCCAATCTTCTATGACCCAAATATTATCGGAACCACGGGAAGTATGAGGCAAACTAGTCACAAAGTCTATAGTAATGCGCTCCTCTTCCCACTCAGGAATGGGTAGCCTCTGGAGTAATCCACCCAGTCTTTGATGCTCTGCCTATACCTACTGACAACATAGGCAATGAGCTACAAAGTACGCTATATCTCTCTTCATGCCACTCCACCAATAATGTTGTCTCAAGTCATTATACATCTTTTCTATCCCAGGGTGAATAGAATATTTGGAGCTATGAGCCTCCCACAATATCAACTGAATCAAGCCTCCAACCCTCGAAAAATAAATATTGATATTAAATCTCTGAATGCCCTCTAAATCTAGGGTATCTCGACTAGTCTCACCCCTCAGAATCTGATCACGGAAGCCATAAAGTCTACTATCCTAAAACTGGCAACTCTAAATCTGCTCAAGTAAGGTAGACCTAGCCTCCACGCTAGCAAGAATCCTCTCGGAGTCCACAATATCAAGTCGAACCATCAAGTTAGCTAAGGACTGAATGTCCCAAGCCAATGGCTGCTAAGAAACTAAAATAGAGGCCAAACTAACCATACTCACCGCCTTCTGGATCAAGGCATCCACTACCACGTTTGCCTTGCCCAAATGGTAAAGAATAGAGATGTCATAGTCCTTCAGCAACTCAATCTATCTGCTCTTTCTAGAATTTAGCTCCCTCTGAGTCATAAGGTGTTGAAGACTATGATGGTCAGTGTATATCTTGCAATGAATACCATACAACTAATGCCTCCAAATCTTATGTGCGAAAAGTACCACTGCTAACTCCAAGTCATGGGTGGAGTAGTTGCGCTCATGAACCTTAAGCTGCCTCAATGCATAAGCAATAACTTGTCCCTGTTGCATCAGAACACAACCCAAACTAATATCGAAAGCATCACAATAAACTACATGCCCCTCGCCCTCAACATGAAGAGTCAATATAGGAGCTGAAGTGAGCATCTCTTTGAGCTTCTGAAAGCTCAACTCACACTCAATGAACCACTAAAAAGGAACCTCCTTCCTATTTAACCTAGTCATAGGCGATGCAATAGAAGCAAAATCCTTAATAAATCGTTTGTAATAACCTACCAAACCAATAAAGCAATGAACTTCTGTCGGAGATATAGGTATGGCCCAATCACGGATAGCCTCTATCTTTGTTGGATCCACTATAATCCTATCCTTAGACACCACATGTCCTAGGAATGTAACAAAATTGAGCAAAAACTCACACTTTGAGAATTTGGCATAAAACATGTGATCTCTCAATGTCTGAAGCACAATCCTCAAATACTTTTCTTGCTCTTCCCTACTCTTCGAATACACCAATATGTCATCAATGAAAACAATCACAAAGGAGTCCAAATAGGGCTTGAAAACTTGATTCATCAAATCCATAAATGCTACTGGGGCGTTAATCAACTCAAAATATATCACCAGGAACTCATGATGGCTATATCAAGTCCTGAAGGCTATCTTAGGGATGTCCTCAACCCGAATCCTCAATTGATGGTAACCCGATCTCAAGTCAATCTTAGAGAAAATTGCCGCACCCTGAAGCTGGTCAAATAAATCATCAATGCGAGGCATAGGGTACTTATTCTTAACGGTCACCCTATTCAGCTGCCTATAGCCAATACACATACATATATAACCATCTTTTTTCTTCACAAACAAGATAGGTGCACCCCGAGGCAATATGTTTGATCCAATAAAACTTTTACCCAGAAGGTCTTGAAGCTGAGAATTCAACTCCCTAAGCTCAGCAGGAGCCATACGGTAAGGTGCCATAGAAATAGGTCGGGTGTCTAGCTCAATATCAATAAAGTACTCAATATCACGCTCAGGAGGAAGGCTAGGTAGGTTTGTATGGAAAACATCAGTAAAGTCACGAACTATAGGAACAGAATCAAATGATGAACTCTCCGCACAGATATCACAGATATAAGCAAGATAAGACTTGCAACCCCTAGACACCAATCTCCTAGCCCGAACATAAGAAATAATTCCCGTCGGTGCGTGGCTAAAATAACCCTTCCACATAACCAAGGTAATGTCAGGCATGGCTAACGTAATATCTTGGCAAACTAATCCAAGACCGTATGATAAGGGGATAACCAGTCCATGCCTAAAATCATATCAAAATCCACTATGTCTAACACGATAAGATCAGCTCGAGTATCAAACTCTCGAATGGTCACAACACATGATCTATAAATCTAATCCACTATTAAAGAATCACTCACGAGAGTAGATACACGCAATGACACAGATAAAGGCTCCCATGATAACTCAAACTGCGGTGTATAATAAGCAGAAACATATGAATAAATTGATCCCGAATCATATAAAGCAATAGTTGGTTGATGGCATGCTAAAATTGCACCTATAATAACAGCATCTGAAGACTCTGCCTATGGACTATCAGGTACTGTAAATAAATGACCATGCCTGCCACCAGATTGGGTGTCTGACCAACCGCCTATCTTACCTGCCTGAGAACCTCCTCAAGAACCATGGGGGCCATCCCTAGACCCTAAGTACCACTTGTAGCTAGAAGCGACATAAATATGATCGGCTGAACACTCTAAGCTGCAGGCTGAATCATCCCACGCTGGGGACACTCCCTAGTAAAATGAAGAATCACTCCACAAGTATAGCAAGGCCCAGAAATACCACTCTGTCTAGAAGGTACGGTTGACCTAAAATAGCCATCTCGAATGAAAGACCCAGAATATGCACCTCTTGAAGACTGACCACTACTAGGGCCAGGATAATCACTGAAGCTAGACTAACCTCCGTCAGTAATCTGGAGTGCTGCCTGAACGGGCCTACTAGAATAACCCTAGGGCTCAAAAGACTGATGCCGAAGATACCAACCCTGAGAACCTCTGGTTATAAACTACAAGCCACTATGGATTCCATTAAAAATGCCCTGTATTGTCCTATGTGTGACAGTTAGTCAGTACATTAGTCAGTCCTCGTGATGCATCTCCTACAAAAGACCTATCAGTAGCTGATTTGTCATGGCTTCATGACATTTTTGATGGTTAAAATAAGGAAAATATGTTATAACTTGGGTGTGTTTGGTTGGTACGACGTGTTTTCTGTTCTATATTGCAGGTGAATAGGTTTTGGTGGCTAAATGGACAAAAAGGAAGAAATCATACTCGAGAACGAAGTATCTGAAGATGAAAGAGCTGAGTCCAGTAACAGGGGAGTGACTCACAACAGTACTCACATGCTGTGAAGTCCACTCACGTGACGTGAGCGTATGTTGTGAGTCATCTTCAGGGATGTTGAATGTTGTCTGATTTCCATGGCAGGCAACCATGTGGCATTACTCCACTCACGTGACGTGAGTGGGTGCCATGAATAGACTTCAGAGATGTGCTATGTTGCTTGATTTCCACAAAACTAATCCAAGTGACGTGGCTTGGTTCCACAATACCAAGTAACGATACCGTGGAAAGTTATTGACTTTGTTGTCCTATTTTGATTAGGATAGGATTCGTCTTGTATCTATAAATACCCCTGTATTGTCCTATGTGTGACAGTTAGTCAGTACATTATTTTGAGATAGTTTTTCATTATTTTGAGTTCAGAAACACATTATTATTTGTAATCTTGGAACACCGATTCTAGGGTTTTATTCATAATTGAGATTTCAGAGTTTCTTCATTATTGTGAGTTTACAATTATGTTTTCATCGTTGAATTCTTATTGTGCTCTTGCGAACATGAGCAGCTAAACTCATTAACAAGGGTTGTGTGAACTATGAGGAAATAACGAAATGGGTTAAGTGCAACACAATTTTGAACCGGTGTGAATGCATGTATTGTTATTTCCTTTGTTGTGATTGATCTTCTAATGGTTGAAAATGTTAGAAACTCGCCTGTATTCTAGACTTGCATGAGATAGAGGTAGAGATTGGGAAAAGGAAATAACAACAGAGATTTGAAGTTATCAACCTTCATCTAATAACTTGAGCCTTAGCAGGAATAGTAATCTGAGATCCAGGACAAGGGTTAGTAGTGCGACACTCGGAAATCGAGAGGAGAAGAGTGAAATTCATATAACCAAGGTCGAGAGACATTTAGATGAACATATCTTGTCAGATTTTACATTCAATACAGTGGGACAGTTTTGCCAACACCAATAACCGGTAGAGTTAAGGAATCATTGGGGATCACAGTCCTAGTGTATTTCTCATATTAAAAAAAACTTCAAAGAATCAACAATTGTTACCATCACTACTTGTTACAAATATTCCCTCCTTTTTACTAATTGCCAACTACTCGAACAAGAACTCAACCTACTTTCGTCCTATTCCCTTTGGGATCGACCCCAACCTAGTTGGGTTCTATATTTGATTCAGCGACCACTTTATACTTCTTAGGAGTCATATTTTAGGGGACATCAGTAGCAACCAAACTTTGAGTGTCCATGCAAAGAGGAATTCTCAGTCCCCTAACATAACATCGAATCCTCTCATACTCGGTAGGAAAAATTGCAGTAGCATGTTTGGGAAACTCATAGAACTATACCTCATACTCAACCACTGACATAGAACCCTGCTGTAAGTGGGTGAACTGATCTCTCAAGTGCTCATGAAGCCTGTGAGGCATACACTTCTCTAAGAAAGCCTTGGATAACTGAGTCCATAACATAGGGGGAGATACAGCTGGCCTGGATTAACGATAACCTATCCACTAATGTCAAGCTGCTGATTCCAACTGAAAAGTGGTGTAGTCAACCCCACGAGCCTCAACTAGGCCTAAATTATAGAGCCTATCCTCGCAAGAAGTCAAGAATTCATTTTCGTCCTCGCCTAGAGCCCCTATAAACCTCGATGACATCAATCTTAAAAATTTACCCAGCATCTTTTGCTACTCAACATACATATCAGGCTGGGCAGCTACCGTCTGAGCAACTATCGATACCATAGCAGCTATAGGTTGCGCCCCTAGATCTATACCACTCTTATTTGCAAACTGTGTACCATCAGATGGTGCACCACCAACTAATCCCAATAACTAGACCAAGGCATCTCTGAGAAATGAAGAAGAAATAAACCCTAATGGCGCCTGGGCTACCCTCTGTCCCACCAATGGCTGGCATGGTAGAATCTCTGCCTCAAAAGTAATAGCAGGATCTGGTGATATCTCTTTATCCTGACCCATAGCTGGGGCTGCAACTCTAGATTAGCTTCGACCTCTAGGTCAGCCACGTCCTCTGGCGGGTGCCCTAGTCGCAGGATTGGGATCCTCATTGCCAGTCGTAGTAGCGCGCGTCATGACCATTTGTGAAAGAGTGAAACAATGATAATCTTAGAAACCAACACAGACTCAGCGTACAAAATGAATAAAGAAAGTGAAGTCATCCTAAGAATGTCATAGAATCTCTTGTAGATAAGACACGGATATCACCGTTCCTATCTGTGGGACCCTACTAGACACTTGCTCTTATACCAACAATACTAGTGAACCTAGGCTCTGATACCAATTTGTCACGACCTATTTTCAAAGTCATGATGGCACTTACCATAACCCACTAGTAGGCAAGCCAAACTGTAGCCTAGAACCATAAGTAATAGGATAAATGGTGGAAGATGGGATAAATATTGAGAAATAAGCATAAAATAAGATCGAAGGTGATATAAATATAAATACGCTCCTAAAATACCAAACGGTAAAAAGGAAGAACAAAAGAAACATCCCACGACCTAGTAAGGCCAGTACAAAAGACACTAATCAAGAGAATAAGAGTACTAGTATTATTAAAACATAGGTAGTCTCGAATATAAAGACTATCCCAAAATCAAGGAAGGAGAGGGAATCATCTCCAGCTTTGAAATTTCACTCTATCTCTGGATCCTGTAAGCAAGCTATAAGGAATATTAGCGATGGAGCTTGTACTCAAATCTACACCAGAAAAAGATACAGAAGTGTAGTATAAGTATAAAAATAACGGGTACTCAGTAGGCATCATTGACTGACTGAGATAAATCATAATAAAAGCATAATAAAATGCTAGAATGTAAGATAAGTCAAAGAGAAAGGGGCAAGCCTGAGATCATGCTCCAACAAAGGAAAATAAATAATTAAACACGCGATACCAATATTAAAGTAAACTAATTATAACCTAACTAGGACCCCATAAGCCTAAAAGGTGCAAACAAGAGAAGACTAACCCAAACGATCCCCCATAAGCCTGATGGATACAATCATGAGGAGATATATCGACACTAAGTATGATATAACCAACCAACACTCCTATATCTATGAAACTATTTGTACTACCCATACCAAACTAAAACCGAGCTGGTTCTTAACACCATAACCATATCATAGATTCCAGACTTGTACCGGTAAGGTAGTATCTGTAACACCCTGTCACGCACCGAACCCCATTTGGGACGGAGTGGCACCTGAAGTCGTTGAGGCCTCGAGAGAACCAACTATCACCCTGTACATTCATACACACATCATTCATTGACCATCACTACCATGTATAGACGCAAGACACTAATGGCAGAAATCATGGCAAAACATGTGATTTATATATACATATGTGAAACTTGGCTTTTAGGGCCATCATGACATGACATACATTTTTCGTTTGTCCAAAATCGTCTACAAAGCCTCTGTACATACATGAACATTACCATCCTAAAGTCGGGACAAGTCCCCGCTTTAGGAAACTATGATACATTATCAAAACCAATATGTGCATAGGACTCAGGAAGCCCCGAAGCAAACTGGAGCTTACCAACAAAACCGCAGATTATTCCAAGTACTACTGTGGGGGCCTATTGCTACCTGTGCCTTCAACAAGTAAGGGAAGTACCACATGGTATATCAGTACGAAGAATGTACTGAGTATGTAAGGTTACAAGTAAATGTATAAGATATAGAAACTTTGATAAAATTAAGTACAAGTGAACATATCATGTGAATAAATTACCATAGGTATACATGTGGAATCATGTGCATTACTTTCTTTACTTTTATTTCACTTTACTTTACTTCGTTGTCAATCAAGTGATCATCAATCATGTAATACCCGGGCCCAACTGATCAGTGGAAAATAACATTAGGATCGTCTCTAGCTAGGCTTATGCCCCTTTGAGCTGCTACCCATAAATCAATAATCATTCGGGATCGCCCCTAGCTAGGATTTCCTACCCTTTGGGTTGCCACCCGTTCTCAACAAGTGTTTATTACTTCAATTCTTTTGTTATGAGATTGGTACATTAGTGGTTACAATGTTATTGAAACTTTGGAACATTATTGGAACATTAATCAATGAACATAAGTCATATGAATTACATTTGATCAATGTATAAGGAACATGTGTGTAACAATGATTAACAACCGAGAATGGAATACCTTTGGACATTTCGGAATGGAACATGTATAATGACAATGTGATACTATGTGCCGCCGACGGATACGGAAAGAGTAACCTTACATACCTTAATTCCCCGATATGGATACACAATCTTATTCGTGAATATAAAACTCCATCTATCTCCTTACGTGTTACTCTACATAAGCACATAACGTAACTCACGTTAACCACTAACTACATTACAAGTTCACAAGACGGTAAGTAGGTGCTTAACGGAAAGTAAAAACTGTCCAACCTCCAAAACGCATGGTGCATCACTCCCACCTTCATTATACTACCAAATCACATTATTACACCACATTACACTATAACTTACTGCTTTAGCAAAGCAACAACACCAAATCAGTCCACATACCACCAAAACAGTCCACACATCACCGTAGACATCACAAACCGATAGGATTTTACACCAAGTTTCTACTTTACATTTCCGCCTCAATACAAATCCACATATTTATCCCATCAAGTCACATAAATATCTTACACAACAATATACCAAAAACAGCTCACACAATTTTATAATTCACTTTAACATAACAAGAAAGTATTCTCTTTTCACTACACCAAACGTTCCATGCACAATTACGTAAAAACATTTCCATCAAGCCATACACAAAGTAACGAATTAGGGACAGCACCATACTTAAATATACTAAAATTTCATCCATATAATTCAATTCCTTCAATACCTTAAGTCCCTTTCAAGTTTAAATCACATAGAAGGCAAATCCTTTACCGATTTAGCAAAAGTGGACTGTTTTACACATAGTGGACTGCTCAACACTTTGTCAACATAACCAACATGATTTACACACCCTATTATGCATATAATACAGTAATCTACAATAGTAAACATTTACCACACAAATAAACATCACCAAAATCACATTTTCCTCTCAATACGTCACCAATTCCACACACTTTTTCCATAGCAACAATTTCCACAAATAACATACAAAGAGAAATTAAATTAGGGACATAACCACATCATACTTGTTGATGTTCAATCCATCAAATCACTTTCTTCAAGACCACAAGGCCACTTTCAAGTTCAAATCACCAAAATACACAACTTGTGTCACATAGGCCAAAGTGCACCAATCAACCCCTTTTAAACATAACCATCACAACCCATACAATTTTTCATGTACATAACATATTAAATAAAAATAATATACACTTACCAACACTTACAAGGTGATGATATTGGCCAAAATAAGTATAGTTGCCTTAGGCTTGAAAGGGTTTCTTTTTGATCTTCTTGGAAAGTCTACAAATTTCAAGAAATGGCAAGGTGTTCCTTGTGATTAAAATCTGATTTTTTGACCTATATATATATCATCCTTAGCCAATTTTAAGTCAAGGATGAGGTGTCCAAATGGGTCAAGGAAGAATGGGTCATTTTCCCTTGTTTTGGGCCATGTCTTCCTTATCATTTTTGGGCCAATTTAGAGCCCAATACCCAATATACATTAAATACAACACTTTGCATGTATTATATACCCTTTATTACATGTTCACAAATTTTTTCATGTAGTCGCATACATTCAGAAATCTACGGGGTGTTACATTCTTCCCCCCTTAAGAACATTTGTCCTCGAATGTTAATAGTAGTAGTATTCAACCTAAACAATATAAATTTTCATACATTCGTCACACCGTAACATATTTATAATGCTCATATCTACTTACTTTTTAGTCCTTCAAGTCGGCGTCTTAGACCTTCTCTTCGGTTTGGAACAAATATGGGTACTTTGCTTTCATTCTTTCTTCGGCTTCCCATGTAATTTCCTCTATTGTTGATTCCTCCAAAGTACTTTGACGGAAGCTACATCTTTATTCCTTAACCTCTTGACTTGTCTATCTAGAATAGCAATGGGAACTTCTTCGTATGTAAGATCTTCCGTGATTTGCACATCTTCAATGGGATTAATTTGAGATGGATCTCCGATGTATTTGCGAAGCATCGAAACATGAAACATTGGGTGGACTGTGGAGAGTTCTTGGGGTAAAGCTAATTCATATGCCACTTGACCAAATCTTCGAGTAATTTCATATAGCCCTACATACCGTGGACTTAGCTTTCCTTTCTTTTCGAATCGCATCACTCCTTTCATTGGTGACACTTTCAAAAATACCCAATCACCTATAGCAAATTCAAGCCCTCTTTTTCTAACATCAGCATATGATTTATGGCGGCTTTGAGCTATCTGTAATTGCTGCTGTATTACTTTAACTTTTTCCATAGCTTGATGTACTAGATCTGGTCCAAATAAAGCAGTTTCTCCTGATTCAAACCATCCGATAGGTGATCTACATTTTCTCCCATACAACGCTTCATAAGGAGCCATCTTAATACTTGAATGATAGCTATTGTTGTAGGAAAATTCCACAAGAGGTAGATGATCATCCCAGTTGCCTTTAAAGTCTAGTGCACACGCTCAAAACATATCTTCAAGTGTTTGAATTGTACGTTCTGCTTGTCCATCTGTCTGAGGATGGAAAGCTGTACTCAAATTCACTTGTGTTCCAAAGCTCCTCTTGAAGGATTTCCAAAAATGCGCTGTAAATTGTGCTCCTCTGTCTGATATAATGGAAAGTGGAATACCATGCAATCGCACTATCTCCTTCACATACAATCTTGCATAATCTTCAGCTGTATAGGTGGTCTTGACTGGTAGAAAATGCGCTGACTTGGTAAGCCTGTCCACTATAACCTATATAGAATCGACTTTCCTCAGTGTACGAGGCAAACCTGTAATAAATTCCATGTTAATCATATCCCATTTCCAGACTGGAAGATTGATACATTGCATGTAACCTCCTGGTTTCTGATGTTCCACTTTAACCTGTTGACAATTTGGACATTGAGCTACCAATTCCGCAATGTTCTTTTTCATATTTCCCCACCAATACACATCTTTCAAATCATGATACATTTTTGTAGCTCCTGGATGAATAGAATACCGTGAATGATGTGCTTCTGCCATAATCCGCTTCCTCAGCTCATCTACATCCGGTACACATAATCGATCTCCGCATTGAAGTAATCCCTCTTGCGTAAGACCGAATTCCTTTGTTAACTCTTACTGCACATTCTCTCTCAGCTGCAAAAAAATAGGATCCGCATACTGTTTCTCCTTTACTTCAGCTATTAAGGAAGATTTTACTGCATTCTGCACAATAACCCCTTCATTCGAAGATTCAATAAGGCGAACTCCCAAGCTGGCTAGTTGGTGTAAATCTTGGATTATCTCTTGCTTTTCAGTCAACTGGCCACTAGTGCTTTCTACTGCCTTGCGACTCAGTGCGTCAGCTACCACATTTGTTTTTCCTGAATGATAAAGAATATCAATATCATAGTCTTTTAAGAGCTCTAACCACCTTCGTTGTCTCAAATTGAGTTCCTTCTGCTTAAAGATGTATTGTAAACTCTTGTGATCAGTGTAGATATCAACATGAACCCCATACAAATAATGACGCCATATCTTTAAAGCAAAAATCACCGTTGCTAATTCCAGATCATGTGTGGGATAATTTTTCTCGTGTGGCCGCAACTGTCGTGAGGCATATGCTATGACATTACCATATTGCATTAATACACACCCTAGACCAATTCTGGAAGCGTCACAATATACTGCATAACCTTCGGTGCCTTCAGGAAGTACCAAGACTGGTGTAGAGGTTAATTTATCTTTCAACTCTTGAAAACTCTTCTCACACGCATCATTCCATTGGAATTTGACTGCATTGTGTGTAAACTTCTTTAAAGGTGCCGCAATGGAGGAAAACCCTTCAACAAACCTTCGATAATAATTTGCCAACCCAAGGAAGCTATGAATTTCTGTGGGTGTCGTAGGTCTTGGCCAATTTTTCACTGCTTCAATCTTTTGTGTATCAACCTGTATCCCTTCATCTGACACAATGTGGCCCAAGAATGCAATTGATTTTAACCAAAACTCACATTTAGAGAACTTGGCATACAACTTATGCTCACGGAGAATCTGCAACACTTGTCGTAAGTGATTAGCATGGTCTTCTGGTGATCTTGAATAAACCAGGATGTCATCTATAAATACCGTGACGAACACATCCAGAAATGGTTTGAACATTCTATTCATTAAATCCATAAAAACTGCAGGTGCATTTGTTAGTCCAAATGACATAACTAAAAATTCATAGTGTCCATACCGTGTTTGGAAAGCTGTCATGGGTATATCTCCTTCTCTAACCCTCACCTGGTGATAACCCGATCTCAGATCAATCTTTGAAAAGCATTTAGCACCCTGTAGCTGATCAAATAAATCATCAATTCGAGGAACAGGATATTTGTTCTTGATCGTTACTTTATTCAGTTGTCGGTAATCAATACACATTCTAAAAGTGCCATCTTTCTTTCGTACAAATAATATCGACGCACCCCACGGAGACATACTAGGTTTGATGAACCCTTTGTCCAACAAATCTTTCAGTTGCTCCTTCAATTCACGTAATTCTGCTGGAGCCATTCTGTATGGAGGGATAGAAATAGGCTGAGTGCCTGGAATCACATCAATGCCAAATTTCACTTCTCGTTCTGGAGGTAAACCTGGAAGATCTTCTGGAAATACATCAAGAAATTCATTTACCATTGGAACTGATTGAGGAGTTGGTGGTTTGGCTTCAACATCATGCACCCACACTAAGTGGCATATATAACCTTTGGACATCATTTTTCTAGCCTTAAGATAGGAAATAAATTTTCCTCTCGGTGCTCCCACGTTACCCTTCCATTCAAAAACATCCTTTTGTGGAAAATGAAATTGTACTCTCTTAGCTCGGCAATCTACCGTGGCATAACAAAAGGCTAACCAATCCATTCCCATGATAACATCAAAATCTGTCATGTCTAGTTCAAAAAGATCGACCAATGTATCATAACCACAAACAGTGACTTTACAATCCCGATAAACTCTCTTTGCTATAATAGATTCACCAACCGGTGTCGTTACTTCAATTGACTTAACTAATAATTTCGGCGTTCTTTTAAATTTTTCAGCAATCAAGGGAATAACATATGATAATGTAGAACCCGAATCAATCAATGCATACACATTATGTGAAAATATAGACAAGATACCTGAAGCAAGATCAGGTGATGCCTCCGAATTCAGACGGTCAGTTAGTGCATAAGTACGATTCTGAGTCCCGCTGGAACTAGCTGCTCCTCTAGCACCTCTACCTCATCCCATAGGCTGTGCTCCTCTACCTAAGGAAGGCACAGATGATGATGATGCCACAGCTGATCCCGCAGGTCGTGATATGCCACCCATGCTCCTCTGTGGACACTCTCTCACTATGTGCCCTGGCTCACCGCAAAAATAACAAACAGTCCCCCCAATCCGACATTCACCTAAATGAGACCTCCCGCAGTGCTGACACAGCTGGCGAGGAAATCCTGATGTTTGCGAACCTCGAACTACACTGCTGCGCCCGACATAACGTCTTCTAGACCCTCGAAATTGAGGTGGAGTACCTGCCGTGGAATAAGAAAATGAGGGTCTCGGCGGCCTGTGGAAACTCCGGGGTCTAAAATCTCCTTGGGACTCCATAGACTGTCCCGTAGATCTAGCCCTCTTTGACGGCCCTTCATAATACCCTTGGGTTCTTCTTCGTTACCTTAGACCTTCCATTTTCTACGCAAAGGCCTGTATTCTAGCTATGTCCATGTCCCTGTTTAACGCAGCAATAGTACAATCTCGAACCAAATATGGATCTAATTTGTCCACATACCGATGAACTCTATCGGTCATAGTCGCAACCACTTTCGGAGCATACCGGGCCAAGGAATTAAAGTTTAGGCTGTACTCTCTAACACTCATGTTACCCTGTCGCAGATTCAAGAATTGGTCCGCATGAGCCTCTCGGACCTCATAGGGGAGATAGTGATCAAGGAATGCCATTTTAAATTCTTTCCAACTAGCTGGGAGTGCATCAATGCCCCTCGACCGTCTCCAATCTTCATACCACAGGATAGCTTCGCCCTTAAATCTATAGGCCGCAAGCTCGACTGTTTCCACACCGAACACATGCATCACCTCCAAATCCCTTTGGATTTGATCTATATAATACTGTGGGTCTTCATTCGGATCTGATCCAGTAAAGGTAGGAGGGTCTAATTTCAGAAAATCCTGTGTCCGTCTACTAGCTGCTCTAGCTGCACTATCATCATGTGTTGTTGGACCACCCTGTCCCTGAACTTGTGAAGGAACTATTCGGGTTAACATCTGTACTGCATCCTTTAAGTCCTGGTCAGTAGTACTCACTGGTGGTTCTGCAGGTTTTTCTCTTTCTCTTGACTCTTCTGAAATTGGAAGAGTAGAAGAAGCCTGTGGTGCCATCTCTGGTTCAGCGCCGCCTTGATTAACTAATTCAGGCGGGGCTCTACTGGTTCCTTGTCCAGCAATTTTGTCTAACCTCTTACTTTTTCCTCTTCTTGTCATCGGCATTTTACTATAATATAAGAAAAAAATAATTTCAACAGTCAGCTATGGTTCCACCTATAATTTTTGGCTCTAATGCATGATCTAGAAAATGAATAAATGAAACAACTCCTAAATGTCCCGTAGCCTCCTACTTATAAATGTGGTGCACAACACATCGATAAGCAAGACTCTAATCAAACACGGCTTTGTAGACACCCTAGGACGACCCGCTCTGATACCACTTTTGTCACGCCCCGAACCCCGTTTGGGATGGAGTGGCACCTGAAGCCGTTGAGGACCCGAGAGAACCAACTATCACCCTGTACATTCATACACACGCCATTCATTGACCATCACTACCATGTATAGACACAAGACACCAATGGCGGAAATCATGGCAAAACATGTGATTTATATATACATATGTGAAACTTGGCTTTTAGGGCCATCATGACATGACATACATTTTTCGTTTGTCCAACATCGTCTACAAAGCCTCTATACATACATGAACATAACCATACTAAAGTCGGGACAATTCCCCGCTTTAGACAACTGTGATACATTATCAAAACCAATGTGTGCATAGGATTCAGGAAGCCCCGAAGCAAACTTGAGCTTACCAACAAAACCATAGATTATTCCAAGTACTACTGTGGGGGCCTATTGGTACCTGTGCCTGCAACAAGTAAGGGAAGTCCCACAAGGGACGTCAGTACGAAGAATGTACTGAGTATGTAAGGTTATAAGTAAATGTATAAGATATAGAAACTTTGATAAAATTAAGTACAAGTGAACATATCATGTGAATAAATTACCATAGGTATACATGTGGAATCATGTGCATTACTTTCTTTACTTTTATTTCACTTTACTTTACTTCGTCGTCAATCAAGTGATCATCAATCATGTAATGCCCGGGCCCAACTGATCAGTGGGAAATAACATTGGGATCGTCTCTAGCTAGGCTTATGCCCCTTTGAGCTGCCACCCGTAAATCAATAATCATTCGGGATCACCCCTAGCTAGGCTTTCCGCCCCTTTGGGTTGCCACCCGTTCTCAACAAGTGTTTATTACTTCAATTCTTTTGTTATGAGATTGGTACATTAGTGGTTACAATGTTATTGAAACTTTGGAACATTATTGGAACATTAATCAATGAACATGAGTCATATGAATTACATTTGATCAATGTATAAGGAACATGTTTGTAACAATGATTAACAACCGGGAATGGAATACCTTTGGACATTTCGGAATGGAACATGTATAATGACAATGTGATACTATGTGCCGCCGAAGGATACGGAAAGAGTAACCATACATACCTTAATTCCCCAATATGGATACACAATCTTATTCGTGAATATAACACTCCAGATTTCTCCTTACGTGTTACTCTACATAAGCACATAACGTAACTCACGTTAACCACTAACTACATTACAAGTTCACAAAACGGTAAGTAGGTGCTTAACGAAAAGTAAAAACCGTCCAACCTACAAAACGTATGGTGCATCACTCCCCCCTTCATTATACTACCAAATCACATTATTCAACCACATTACACTATAACTTACTTCTTTAGGAAAACAACAACACCCAATCAGTCCACATACCACCAAAACAGTCCACACATCACCGTAGACATCACAAACCGATAGGATTTTACACCAAGTTTCTACTTTACATTTTCGCCTCAATACAACTCCACATATTTATCCCATCAAGTCACATAAATATCTTCCACAAAAATATACCAAAAACAGCCCACACAATTTTATAATTCACTTTAACATAACAAGAAAGTATTCTCTTTTCACTACGCCAAACGTTCCATGCACAATTACGTAAAAAAATTTCCATCAAGCCATACACAAAGTAACGAATTAGGGACAGCACCATACTTAAATATACTGAAATTTCATCCATATAATTCAATTCCTTCAATACCTTAAGTCCCTTTCAAGTTTAAATCACATAGAAGGCAAATCCTTTACCGATTTAGCAAAAGTGGACTGTTTTACACATAGTGGACTGCTCAACACATTGTGAACATAACCACATGATTTACACACCCTCATATTCATATAATATAGTAATATACAAGAGTAAACATTTACCACACACATAAACATCACCAAAATCACATTTTCCTCTCAATACGTCAACAATTCCACACACTTTTTCCATAGCAACAATTTCCAAAAATAACATACAAAGAGAAATTAAATTATGGACATAACCACCTCATACTTGTTGATGTTCAATACATAAAATCACTTTCTTCAAGACCACAAGGCCACTTTCAAGTTCAAATCACCAAAATACACAACTTGTGTCACATAAGCCAAAGTGCACCAATCAACCCCTTTTAAACATAACCATCACAACCCATACAATTTTTCATGCACATAACATATTAAATAACAAGAATATACACTTACCAACACTTAAAAGGTGATGATCTTGGCCAAAATAAGTATAGTCTCCTTAGGCTTGAAAGGGTTTCTTTTTGGTCTTCTTGGAAAGTCTACAAATTTAAAGAAATGGCAAGGTGTTCCTTGTGATTAAAATCTGATTTTTTGAGCTATATATTTATCATCCTTAGTCAATTTTAAGTCAAGGATGAGGTGTCCAATACCCATGTCTTCCTTATCATTTTTGGGCCAATTTAGAGCCCAATACCCAATATACATTAAATACAACACTTTGCATGTATTATATATCCTTTATTACATGTTCACAAATTTTGTCACGTAGTCTCATACATTCGGAAATCTACGGGATGTTACACACCCCGTACCTTCCTAACCCTATGTGATGATGTTTAAAAATTGTTATTTAGGTGTCGAGGTGCCATGAGTATGTGTTTTGTAATATTAGTGATAATAAAATTGAAATTTGGCTTCGTACATGAGATTAGACCTTCATAGGAGGTGTTTTGTGATTTCCGTGGAACGTTCATGGGGTTAAAAATGAGGCTAAGAGGACCTCTAAACAAAGAATATTAAGGGTAAGAAGTAAGTTAAAGAATAGGATTTGAAGTATCTAACCAAACCCGCGAAGAAAAGTCGAAAAATGAAATTTTCGAAAATTCTAAGCGTGGGGCGTGCTAGTGGGCGTGCCACGCCGCTCTGGGCTAAAATTTTAGTCGAGAGGCAGCAAGCTGGCGTGCCACGCTGGTTTTGGCCACTTTTCAAAGTTGGAAATTTTCTTAAGTCCCAAGGGTGCCCGGGGACGTATTGAGCCAATTTTTGCCATGTTTCTTCTACAACCATGAGAATATACATGAAATGAGTGAAGTATTATATTGGTATGATAAAATTACTCGTGAACGAATTTGGCGTCAAAATGACGATTTTACCCTTATGGTCAAAATAAGCCATACGTGGCTAGAATTGCTTGTTTTTGGAATTGAGGCTATGAGTGTGAATCCCGTGAGTGGGAATATTGTTGTAACGCGTATGAAATGAATTAAACATGAGGAATTATTGATTGTATTGGGTTAAGTGAATTGGGCTCAAAAAGGGCCCAATATGTGAAAGAAAACATGGGCCAAGAATGGGTCAAATGACCCATTCTTCCATTGACTAATGCAACACATTGCATTAAATGCCAAGAGTGGGTAAGGATGAAAATTAAGGGTCTATATAAAGGTGCAAAAGGCTGATTTTATGTAACACCCCTTACCTTCCCAACCCTACTTGACGACGTTGAAAAATGTATACTTAGGTTTTGAGATGCTATGAGTATGTGTTTTATAGTGTCATTGGTGAAACATTTGATATCGGACCTAATATGTGCGATTAGACCTTCGTAGAAGGTGTTTTGTGGGTTTTTGGAGCATTTGTGTAATACCCCGTACGTATTCCAACTTCATTTGGTGACTTGGAGTCATGTTTACTTGATGATTAAGATCACTGTGGATGTATTTTGTAGTGTTTGGATGGGGCATTGGATGATATGCAAGTGTTGGAAAAATGGCCGAAATATTCAGCAAAGCATGCAAACATGAGCCACTCCCTGTTTCAGGGGGTGTGGCGCAAGCCCCTGATTCATAGGGCTTCCCATTCTTGCGCCACTGCCTTGCTTTGCAGCAGTGGCGCAAGGCACAAATAGTATGGCTATTCCGCACCCGTTTTGCAACGCAATGCTACGTCGATTCTTATATGGTTTCTTTTGGTTCCTTGAAGTTCTTCGAGCATTGTTAAAGCTTCAAATACCTCAATAAACTCCTATATACTTCTACATGATCAAACCATGAAACACAATTAGTTATCCAAAAATGTTTAAGGAAGTCATGGGCGACTAGAATTCCTATTTTTTCGATTGAGATTACGAATGAGGATTTTGTAAGAGAATATTGTCATGACATTATGGAATCATTTAAACATGAGATATATGATGGATTATGCATGGGAAAGTTGGTGGATATACATGGGTTGTAGGAATTGGGCTCAATACAAATAAAGGCCCAAATAAGGCAAAAGACTTGGGCCAAATGACTCATTCTTTCAAAGACCATCTAGAAATAGCAATTAATTCTATAAATAATGGCTAAGGATGAATTGAGGGATTATATAAAGGGCCAAAAATCAGATTTTAATACACAAAAAGTCTCATGCCAAGTCTAGAAATTTCCCAAAATCATTTCTCTCAACTCCAAACCCTAAGCTTTCTCTTGGAGCCAGATCATCATTTTTCAAGATTGGGTAAGTTTTTATTATTATGGTTTAACATATTGTATGCATGGGAGATTATGTATATCAATTTGGTTATGCTTGGAAATGGTGGACATGGTACTTTGTGTTTTTATATAAGATTTGTGATCCATGAGATTTAAGCTTGAATAATGACTTGTGACTTTGATGAAAGAGCATGGTATGGATAAAATATGAACATGTATGGTGTGATTATGGTCCCAAACTTGTTATTTTTCCATAATTTTAAATTATGGGATTTTGGATGATTTGTTGTTGTGAGGTGTATTGAAGTGAATTGATGGAATAATTGTGATGTTATGATGATGGAAAGTGGAAAGTATGAACTAGGTGTGACATGTTATTGGTTGTTATTTATTGGTCAATGTATGAACTATTATGGGATTATGGTATAATAAGTCATAAATGATATTGTGGCCAATGTTGGAAATATTGTGGTATTATTGGTATGATAATTTCATAAACGTGTTAAAGCCAAACATGTGACTTATTATCATTATATGCCATTATGAGGTAGTAGTGGTTAATGTACACTCCATTATGTATTTGTATTGTAGAGAGAAACATAAGGAAGGAGCGGGGCTATTGTATGCACATTTAAGATTGTATATTCGCATTAAGAATACAAGGTATGTAAGGTTCCTTTTTCCATATCCTTCTGCAACATGTTGTTCACATTGACATTGGACTTGTTTCAATTCCGAGAGGCTTAAAGTATATCAATTCAAGTTGACGTATATCGTTATTCATATGTGTTCTACTCTTAGACGAATTATGACCCACTTATCTCTTATGTATTGACGGAAGTTCCTAAGTTGTTATAATGTTGTAGATTCTAAGAGTACTATCTCAACGAGGGTAATGAGGTAAAGAGAGCTTGCTTAGTTTGAATAGCATTATTCCAATCATGTCTTGTTCCAAAGGCCTATAGTAAGATGTTTATCCTTGTGCCAACTGTTCATAAGTAAGAGTACCAATCTCATAAGAGTAATAAGAGAGGTGATGTGCAAGCTAGTATAATTATCCCTCGTAAGTTGATATACCAATTTCTCTCATGATAGAGTGGATGTATGTTCTCCCACCATAGAGTGGATGTATATTCTCCCACCATAGAGTGGATGTATGTTCCCCCAACATAGAGTGGATGTATGTTCTCCCACCATGAGAGTGGATGTAGGTTAAGCCACCAATAGAGTGGATGTACGTTAACAGAGTGGATGTACGTTAATAGAGTGGATGTACATTAATAGAGTGGATGTACGTTATGTTATATTATTACCCCCACCACTAGAGTGGATGTATGTGGATGAATGTTATTCTTTTACAACCTACTAACCAAGTAGATGAACAATAGTGGTAATGAACATAGAAGCAAGAAAGAATCTCTTGGGTATAGAAGAATCTATTAGAGGCAAGTCTCTTGAGTGAAGATAATTTCCCTTGAAGGAGAGTAGTTATAAAAGATATTATATAAAATGATGGTTTATCCACATTGACTATTCTCTCATATGTTATTGTATTGACATACTCATGTATCTTGTTCATTTATTATGGTCTAATGGTTCCAATGGTGTTATGTTTCTAATAAGGCTATGTTTCAAATAATTTTTATTCACATATCTCTCACTCATTCATTATTGATCCAAAGCTTCAAATACAGTTGTGATTATCATTGTATCAGTCTCTCATAAGCAAAGTATCAATCTCTCAAAAGTAATGAAAGAAGTAATGTACAAGTGAATGTACCAATCTCTCACAAGTAAAGATATCAATCCCAAAAGTAAAGAAATGAAGTAAGAATAAAGTAATGCATATTGGTTGTGTTCATGGGTGTTATCCATGGGGTGCAAACACCTGCATGATGATGTTATTCTATCCATGGGGTGCAAGAACACCCGCATAATGATGTTACTTTATCCATTGGGTGCAAAGAACACCCGCATGACGATATGATTTTATCCATGGGGTGAAAAGAATACCTGCATGACGATGATATTTTATCCATGGGGTTAAAAGAACACCTGCATGATGAGGGCCCAGACAGTATATGAGTGATGTAAAAGTAAAGTAAAGTAAAGGCAAGAGAAAGTAAAGAAAGCAATACACATGGTTCCCAAAGTGCAGAACCTTGACTTATTCATATTGATTATTCATTTGCATTTGAGTTCATTGAAATATTTATGTATTATACAGTTTCATTTGAGCCTTACATACTCAGTACTTTCTTAGTACTGACCCCCTCGGGGGACTTACCTTACATGTTGCAGGTGCAGGCACTAGTAGATTTTTAAAAAGACAGTAAGTTGACAGTTAGTTGCGGATCTTTGGTGAGCCCCAGTTACTTCGGGACTTATCACAGTTGTACATTTGTTTGATGTTGTAAAGATAAAGCGGGGACTTGTCCCAACTTTTCGATGGTCTTGTAAATGAATCAGTTAGAGGCTTTTGTAGACGTATGTGGGTATATGAAAGGAAGAGATGTATGATCATTTTGACTTGATGTCCCTAACGGCCAAGTTTTGTATATATAGATATGATATATGTTTTCATGTTCATTACTTCCGCTTAGTTGCATGAGGAATAATAAGATTTAATAAGGTTCATACGAGGATATGCATATGAATAGACATGAGCAATGAATGGTTCTCTCAGGCCATGTCGGCTTCGGGTGCCAATCACGCCTCGTTGGAATTCAGGGCATGACATTTTATTCAAGAGAAATACACATGCTTTTTCTATCTTTTTCTAGAGAATTCTCAAGAAAGCTTCTTTGGCTCCCAAAACCCTAAGGCACTTTTTGGAGCAAGATCATCATCTTTCAAGATTAGGTAAGTGATTATTCTTATGGATTAAAATATTATAAGCATGAGAGATTATGTATATCATGTTGGTTATGGTCGGAGGTGTTGGACATGGCACTTTTGGTTTTGTGAAAAAGATGTGTTATCCATGGGATTGTAACTTGAATTATGACTTGTGACTTTGATGAAATAGCATGGTATAGATAATATATGAACATGTATGGTGTTAATTTGTTATTAAACTTGTTGTTTTTATATAAGTCTAAATTATGAGATTTTGGCCGATATGTGCTATGAGGTGTATTAAGGTGACTTGATGGATTATTTGTGATGTGGTGTGGATAAGAAAGTGTAAAGGAGAAGTGTTGTGGTGAAATGTATTGATTATCATGTATTGGTCAATGTATGGAATATTGGGGGATTTTTGGAATAATAATTTCATCAATGGTTTTGTCATGGGGAAATGGCATGTTTAAAGGCAAACATGTAACTCATTGATGTTATATGCCTTTGCAAAGTAGTTGATGGTTAATGTGAATCCCGTTATGTATTTGTGTTGTAGAGTGACACATAAAGAAGGAGCGGGACTATTGTATGCATATCTAAGATTGTACATTCGTATTGAGAATACAAAATATGTAAGGTTACTCTTTCCGTATCCTTCTGCAACATGTTGTTCATATTGACACTGGACTTGTTTCAATTCTGAGAGGCTTGAAGTATATCAATTCAGGTTGACGTATGTTGTTATTCATATGTGTCCTATTCTTAGGTGAATGATGATTCACTTATCTCTTAGTCATTGATTGAAGTTCCTAAGATGTCATAATGTGGTAAGTCCTAAAAGGACTATCTCAACAGAGTAATAACATAAGAGAATCTATTTATTCTTGAAAGGCATTGTCCAACCATGTATTGTTCCAAAGTCCTATAATATGATGATTATCTTTGTACCAATCTCTCACAAGTAAAAGTGCCAATCTTATAAGAATAATAAGAGAGGTGATGTGCAAGTTAATATATCTATTTCTCATAAGTGAAGATGTCAATCTCATGAAGTACAAGAGTGAAGTAATATATATGTGTGATTCCAATTATGTCATGATCCTCATTGTATCACTCTTAAGAATGGAAGTAAGAATAACAAGAGAAAGAAGTAATGTATAATTAATGAGTAATCATAATTGCATCCCAGGGACTACAGAAAAGCCTAGCTCGGGTTATCATAATAACATCCCAGGGGCGACACGAAAGCCTAGCATGTGTTAATATAGCATACCAGGGGTCAAAGTACCTAGCATGGGTTAGTAATATCCCAGTGGTGACACGAAAGCCTAGCATGGGTTCACATAACATCCCAGGGGTCAAAGTACCTAGCATGGGTTAATCTCATCCCAGGGGCGACAAAATAGCCTTGCATGGGTAGAACAATAAAGATGAATAAAAGATGAAGACAAGAGGAGTAAAGAACGTAATATACATGGTTCCCCACATACAGAAAAAGAGTTTATTCACATTTCCATTTCCTTATATTGATTCCATTATTGTTGTTATTATGTATGATGAATTTCTTATGAGCCTTACATACTCAGTACATTCTTCGTACTAACCCCCTAGGGGGAATTACCTTACATGTTGTAGGTACAGGCACTAGTAGACCTCCATTGTAGGTTGAAAGTTGATTGCAGATCTTTGGTGAGCCCCAGTTGCTTCGGGACTTTCTGAGTCATAGGTGTACAGTTGTATTGATGTTGTAAATATTGTATATAGCGGGGAATTGTCCCGACTGCTATTTGGTCTTGTAAATGCATCTGTTAGAGGCTTTTGTAGACATGTGTGGGTTATGAATGTAAGAGATAAATGTTCGTTTTGATGTGATGGCCCCAACGGCCAAATTTCCTAAATCTATATATAGCATATGTTTCCATGTTCATGTTTTATGCATAGTTGAATATGTTTTAATAAGATTCATACGAGGATATGCATACGAAGGTTCATGAGCAAAAATTGGTTCTCTCGGGCCATATCAGAGCAGTTCGTTCTAAGGGTGTCTACAAAGCCGTGTCCGAGTAGAGTCTTGTTCATGGATGTGTTGTGCACCACATTTATGAGCAGGAGGCTATGGGACATTTAAGATGTTGTTTCTTTTCTTCATTCTAGATCGTGCAATAGAACCAGTGTTGTAAGTTGAATTGTATCTGATCATGGTAATTAAAAGACTATACCGCAAGTGTATAGTAGCTATTTTGGTTGATATTATTAATATGGAAATTGTGGATCCTGATGATTATAATGAGTATGGATTGGTTGATTTTTATGCCATGGTAAAGTGCCAAGTTAAGGGGTTACAATTTCATTGTCCACAAAAGAATGTCTTGAATGAAAGGGTACATATGTCACTTAGTCAGAGTGAAGGATACTAGTCTATCCCCGTAGGGTGTACCAGTGTAAAGAAGTACCGACACAAGATGACACATCGAGAATGTGCATTAATTATAGGCAACGGAATAAAGTATCAGGCATCTTTTATGTATCGGGTATATATATGAGCTAAAGAATTGCATTATGATAAGAGCACATCATTCACGATATCCTATTTAGTAGGGAGTAATCAATATGTACCATGAATTGGAAGCAACCTATTGATAAGATTACATGGAACGAATATTGCGAAAGTTATGCTTTAGTAATTGAAGTAATAACAAGTAAAGGTAAGATGTTCGGAATCTGAAGGTTATAGGCTATGTAGAGATTCTTTGTTGTTGGAAACAGATGTGATGCCATATGGGTAATCATTGATAGACTTATTAAGTTCACACAATTGTGAAAATATTTTTTCAGACGATATTGGGAACCCAAGGGAATGTAAGCACAAATGGACAAGCAAACCATACTATTGAAACATAGAAAGTTAGTCCTATATAGCGTACCTTATAAGGTTAATCGAAGATATGGTCAAGTCATATATGACTTTGAGGTATCCCAAGAATTCTCCACAGTTCATTCAGGAGTTCATTTGTGATGCTTTGAGAGTGTATGGGAGATCTATCTCGAATTGCGTCCAGTAAAGATGTATAAGTAATAAATAAATAGCTTCTGTAAAGGCATTATTGGAGATATTAGTACGTAGAAGGAGTCACAAAGGAGATAAAAAAAATAAAAAATAAAAATTGTGATTATAGATGATTAAGTACTCTTAAAAGCGTTACTCATGAAATGGAATTCAGAAAGAAGGGAAAATTGACCCTATACAACATGCCATGTGAAATTGTTGAAAGTGTATAAGAATTTCCTTTCATATTGTTCCCATTGGGAATATATAAAGTTCGGGGGATATCACTAGGAAAAGATAGCTATGGCTATTCTAAATCGACAAGTGTGAAGGTTAATAAATAAAGACGTACTTTCTGTAAAAGTCCTTTGGCGAAAAAACAAGTAGAGGAGATCATATGGTAAGCTAGAAAAATGATGAAATCAACGTACCCATATTTGTTTCAAACGGAAGAAAAGGTTCAATTTGTGGAAGTGGACCAATAATAAGTGAGTATCTATGAGCTTCACGTGTCTATATATGTATAGGCGAATATAGAGATGCATGTGATGTAATTTAAGCGACATCGTTAACATTTGAGGATGAATGTTTCTAAGGGGGGGAGAATGTAACACCCCGTACCTTCCTAACCCTATGTGATGACGTTGAAAAATGGTTATTTAGGTGTCGAGGTTCTATGAGTATGTGTTTTGTAATGTTAGTGATGAGAAAATTGAAATTTGGCTTCGTACATGAGATTAGCCCTTCATAAGAGGTGTTTTGTGATTTTTGTGGAACATTTGTGGGGTTAGAAATGAGGCTAAGAGTACCTCTAAACAAAGGATATTAAGGGTAAGAAGTAAGTTAAAGAATAGGATTTGAAGTATCTAACCAAACCCCCGAAGAAAAGTAGAAAAATGAAATTTTTGAAAATTCTAAGTGTGGGGAATGCTATAGGGCGTGCCACGCTGCTCTGGGCTAAAATTTTTAGTCCATAGGCAGCAAGCTGGCGCGCCCAAGGGAGTGCCACACTTGTTTTGGCCACTTTTCAAAGTTGGAAATTTTCTTAAGTCCTAAGGGTGCCCGGGGACGTATTGAGCCGATTTTTGCCATGTTTCTTCTACAACCATGAGAATATACATGAAATGAGTGAATTATTATATTGGTATGATAAAATTACTCGTGAACGAATTTGGCGTCAAAATGACAATTTTACCCTTATGGTCAAAATAAGCCATACGTGGCTAGAATTGCTTATTTTTGAAATTGGGGCTGAAAGTGTGAATCCCGTGAGTGGGAATATTGTTGTAACGCGTATTAAATGAATTAAACATGAGGAATTATTGATTGTATTGGGTTAAGTTAATTGGGCTAAAAAAGGGCCCAAAATGTGAAAGAAAACATGGGCCAAGCCCATTCTTCCATTGACTAATGCAACACATTGAATTAAATGCCAAGAGTAGATAAGAATGACAATTAAGGTCCTATATAAAGGGTAAAAAGGCTGATTTTATTCAAGAGAAATACACATGCTTTTTCTATCTTTTTTTAGAGAATTCACAAGAAAGCTCCTTTGGCTCCCAAAACCCTAAGGCACTTTTTGGAGCAAGATCATCATATTTCAAGATTAGGTAAGTGATTATTCTTATGGATTAACATATTACAAGCATGATATATTATGTATATCATGTTGGTTATGGTTGGAGGTGTTGGACATGACACTTTTGGTTTTGTGAAAAAGATGTGTTATCCATGGGATTGTAACTTGAATTATGACTTGTGAGTATGGATAAAATATGAACATGTATGGTGTGATTTTGTTATTAAACTTGTTGTTTTCATATAAGTATAAATTATGAGATTTTGGCCGATATGTGCTATGAGGTGTATTAAGGTGACTTGATGGATTATTTGTGATGTAGTGTGGATAAGAAAGTGTAAAGGAGAAGTGTTGTGGTGAAATGTATTGATTATCATGTATTGATCAATGTATGGAATATTAGGGTATTTTTGGAATAATAATTTTATCAATGGTTTTGTCAAGGGGAAATGGCATGTTTAAAGGCAAACATGTAACTCATTGATGTTATATGCATTTGTAACGTAGTTGATGGTTAATGTGAATCCCGTTATGTATTTGTGTTGTAGAGTGACACATAAAGAAGGAGTGGGACTATTGTATGCACATCTAAGATTGTATATTCGTATTGAGAATACAAGGTATGTAAGGTTACTCTTTCCGTATCCTTCTGCAACATGTTGTTCATATTGACACTGGACTTGTTTCAATTCCGAGAGGCTTGAAGTATATCAATTCAGGTTGACGTATGTTGTTATTCATATGTGTCCTATTCTTAGGTGAATGATGATTCACTTATCTCTTATTCATTGATTAAAGTTCCTAAGATGTCATAACGTGGTAAGTCCTAAAAGGACTATCTCAACAGAGTAATAACATAAGAGAATCTATTTATTCTTGAAAGGCATTGCCCAACCATGTCTTGTTCCAAAGTCCTATAATATGATGATTATCTTTGTACCAATCTCTCACAAGTAAAAGTGCCAATCTTATAAGAATAATAAGAGAGGTGATGTGCAAGTTAATATATCTATTTCTCATAAGTGAAGATGTCAATCTCATGAAGTACAAGAGTGAAGTAATATATATGTGTGATTCCAATTATGTCATGATCCTCATTGTATCACTCTTAAGAATAGAAGTAAGAATAAAAAGAGAAAGAAGTAATGTATAATTAATGAGTAATCATAATTACATCCTAGGGGCTACAGAAAAGCCTAGCTCGGGATTTCATAATAACATCCCAGGGGCGACACGAAAGACTAGCATGTGTTAATATAGCATACCAGGGGTCAAAGTACCTAGCATGGGTTTGTAACATTCCAGGGGTGACACAAAATCCTAGCATGGGTTCACATAACATCCCAGGGGTCAAAGTACCTAGCATGGGTTAATCTCATCCCAGGGGTGACAGAATAGCCTAGCATATGTAGAACAATAAAGATGAATAAAAGATGAAGACAAGAGGAGTAAAGAACGTAATATACATGGTTCCCCACATACAGAAAGGGAGTTTATTCACATTTCCATTTCCTTATATTGATTCCATTATTGTTGTTATTATGTATGATGAATTTCTTCTGAGCCTTACATACTCAGTACTTTCTTCGTACTGACTCCCTCGGGGGAATCACCTTACATGTTGCTGGTGCAGGCACTAGTAGACCTCCATTGTAGGTTGACAGTTGATTGCGGATCTTTGGTGAGCCCCAGTTGCTTCGGGACTTTCCGAGTCATAGTTGTACAGTTGTGTTGATGTTGTAAATATTGAATAAAGCGGGGACATGTCCCGACTGCTAGTTGGTCTTGTAAATGCATCTGTTAGAGGTTTTTGTAGCCATGTGTGGGTTATGAATGTAAGATTTAAGTGTTTGTTTTGACGTGATGGCCCCAACGGCCAAATTTCCTAAATCTATATATAGCATATGTTTCTATGTTCATGTTTTCCGCATAGTTGCATAAGGTTTAATAAGATTCATACGAGGCTATGCATACGAAGGTTCATGAGCAAAGATTGGTTCTCTCGGGCCATATCGGCTTCGGGTGCCAGTCTGACCCGAATGGGATTTTGGGTCGTGACAGTATCAATATAGAATAGTAAACGTCAGACTTGAACCGGTATAATTATACCATAAATAAATAGTACAATGCCGAACTTCCATCGAAATAATAAGGTAAAGTCACAAAAACTAACCTAGCCCCAAACTAGGTAAATGCTATATAGCCTAATGTTAAAGATTAACGGACACGTAGCGAACAAAGGGCTCTTAAGTCTACAAAGAGCTAAAAGAGGTTGCAAAACCTAAAAGAGGGTCGGAGGGGCCTGCTTCTAAATTTGAAAGTCCATACTAAGGCGATTATTACCTGAAAATGACTAAGTTTCCAAAATTCTACTATAAGTTATTACATAAGTCCAAATAAAGCCTAAAAGCATCATTTAACTTTAAGGAATGGTAAATGGGCCAATTCTACCTCTAAAATGGCTGCCAAATCGGCCAAATAAACCAACTTCACTAACTAAGCAACCCAACCATAATTTCAAACCCAAAACTAGCACAACATCATACTAATACCATAATGAAGCTCAATCTATAAGTAAGGTAAGACTAGCCTACCTGGACTCCAAAGAATGCTCGATAAAGTTTGCTAAAATGGGGCTTCTCATTTTTGAGATGCCTCCGCACGTTGCCACGCTATCAAAATAACAATGTACTTATTAATATGTGAATAATGATACCCATATTGCATACAAATGCTTTGGGTCCAAAATTGAGCTAAAAATCCTATATGGGGCCTATTTACGGAATCATAAATTTGAAATTTTCAAAACGTCCCTCAAGACTCAAGGATCATTTAACCTTAAAAATGGGTAAATTCCAAGTTTCAAAACATCCAAACTTAACCCATAAATGTATTAGGGATTTAAAACTAAAATGAAAAATTTATAAATAAATAAGACGGAACTTACAAGGATTAAGACAAGGAAAATGGCTTTGATGAACACTCTAACCTCCCTTGATCTCCTAAGAACTACCCCCTTTCTCTCTCTGCCTCTCTAGAGCTTTTAATGCATAACACTCAGAGAAAATAAGAGAAAAATGCGTGATAAAGAGATTAAATGGGCTGCAGGTACTGCTAAAGTGGCCACGCGAACACTAAAATGGTCGCCGCTTATGCGGCAACCCATTGCTAAAGCAATCCTAAGACCTGGGCTGACCTTCTCAAAAGCGGACAGGTGACACTTAATCTCACCCCGCTAAAATGGTAGGGCCTTAGCTTAAGTTGTCCATTGAGGACCAGTGCCTAACCGCTAAAGCGGTACCCAGGCCACTAAAGCGACCTCCGCTTAAGAGGCCAAAGGCCCGCTTAAGAGATTGCACCAGCTGAAGGTATGTTACAGCTATGACTTGGTTTTTTCCAAGTTTCTGACGCACCCTCGGGATTCGTTCAGAATCCTAAGAATGAAAATGAAATATGCTAACCTATCAAATTTGACATTCTAGACTCCACGGTGTAATCAAAATTTCCATCTTGGATCGTTTCAATGAAATGTGTGTTCCACACCCAAATGGCCCTTTCATAACTTTATACCCAATAGCCCAAAACAAGTCTAAAATCCTTGAAACTCGAACCAAGGATCCCCCTAGTATAAATTCAATGTTCCAGAGCTGATGGAACTGTCAAAATTATCGTACGATGTCTTTTATCTGAAATTTAGGCCCGGTAGCCAAATTTGAATAGTGAAGACTTCAAAACAGGAAATTGGCTCTAAAAACCAAATGAACTGCCCGGTAACTAAACTGTCAACTCCATCAAGTCATAAATGACTTAGGGCAGCTATGGGAAATCACTAAATACCAAAATAATATGGAAATTCAAAAAATGACCTGGAGATCATTACAGCTGATAAACTTAGATAATTGGAGACTCTTACTGCTTTTACTTCAAAGCCCATAAATTATCTATATTATTTCAACTTGAGATTCTGGATGTGTATGAGGAGCATATTTGTATATTTTATACTAGGTATTCTAAGGAGAATGGTGAGTTAGAACTCTAGTATTGGGAAATCAATCAATTTACCTAGTACTGTAGATGTCAAAAATAGAAAATTTGACTTCATTTCCAAGACTATAACAATTCCAGGTATAAAGGTAAGGCATATCAAATAGCTTTTTCTTCCTTGCCCTTTAGCTGAATCTATAACAAGGTAGGCTCCTTCGATGATTGCCTTAAGGCACTTGGAATGACCCTTTTTGTCATTACGGGGAAGTTTGGAATGCAAAATTTTGGCGCAAGTTTTTTTTCAAATTGGGAGTCAGATATATCAGGCTAGGCTAGTTTTGGATGAAATTTGAGAGAGGTATGGTCTACAGTAATTAGGGAATAGATTGGGTAAATGTGAAAAGATTTAATATGTTTTTATGCTAGCTAAGATGATAAGGAATCTGTAGGATCTTTCAAAAGTTAATTTGGGTAAGTAGAACTCTTCATATCGAACTTGACGTAAAGTGGTTAGTCTGGAATGTCATGATTTGAGGGGGCATTAGAAAGCTGGGAGTTTCTATAAAGGGATATGTATGGATTAATGCAGAAAAATACCCCAAAACATTTCATTATTTCAAAATACATTTTGGAAAGGGGTTAGATGATTTTGGGCAAATTCCACACAATTTTGATCCAAACTCTTCATAAAGGTAAGTGATTCCTTCTGTTAGCTCGTAGTTCAATTGTCAACTATTATAATCAGTAGTTTTTAGGTTTTTGTTGATGATTTGACCTAACATAGCTAATTTTCTGGTGTAATTAAGTGAATTAGGTAGAAAACCCTTAAGTTTTGGTTAAAGATTGCTAATTTACTCTAGCATGTTGATAATTTACTATTGTAACCCCGATATTTCTAGGATTAAGGTGGAATTATATTAGAAAAATCCTAAAACAAGGGGGAAGATCATGAATTTGGCCTTGGGGTTTTTGGGATTAGGTTATAATCCTTGATATTGTAGGTCATTTGGTTGATTATGTGTTATATTTATATTTTTAGACCACAATCAAGCTGAGGTTGCAAGAAAGGGCAAAACTCAAGTTCGTTAGAGCATTTTAGGCTTGAATTAAGTCAGGTCATAGTTTAATGTTGTTGAAACCCAACTTATTTTATGTATGCATAATAATTGTTCATTCGTATGGCCTGTTACAATGCATGTTCAAGGAAAGGAAATGATCATCTGATATCCAAAGTGTTAATCAATTAAAAAGAACTTATATGAAAAGTTTATTGGTTTTACAAGTGTTATAGTTATTATCATTGTGGTTATTATTTTCGTGATATCTATTGATTGTTGTGAGATATACTGGTATTTGAACATCTTTTGTAACACCCCGTACATTTTCGAACCCATGAGACTACCTTAACATTTATGGAATTATTTAAACATGAGAGGGTTGTTGAATTATGCATTAATTTGTTAGGCTTAAATGAATCTTGTGCTATTGGGGTCAATTGAGGCCCAAAATTAGACAAAAAGACATGGCCCAAATGGAAATGACCCATTCTTGGCATTACACACATTTAATGTGGCTAAGGATGAATACAAGGACTATATAAGGTAAGGAAAATCAGATTTTTATTCACCAAGACACACATGCCATTTCTATACTTTTCCAAAATATTTCTCATCGCACACAAACCCTAAGTCATCACTCTTTTGGACAAGATCACTCTCTTGCAAGCTTTGATAAGTATTTATTATCATGGTTTAGTATATAATATGATTAATATGGTGTATAAATCATGTTGGTTATGTTGTCAAAGTGATGGACAGTTCACTATGTGTAAAACTGTCTATTTTTGCAATCGGAAAAAGGGTTTTGCCTTGTAAACTTGAAAATGGACTTGTGCTCTTGAAGGAAGTGAACTTGATGGATTAAAAATCAACATGTACGATGTGATTATATCCTTAACTTGTTTTATACTTGTATATAATGTTTGGAATTGTTATTGTAAAATTATGCATAGACTTGGCGGTGTAGTGAAAGAAAAATGTGGTTTTGGTGATGTTCATGTGTGTTGTGAAACGATGGTTTTTTGTTGGAATCCAAGTTGACCTAAATATGTAAATAGAAGCTTATTCATGTCCATGGACCATTTATTACAAAAAAGGACCTAAAAGAGACCCTTTTGGGCCGAAACGGGCATTCGCCCTCGCGTCTGGAGCACCTATGGGCTCAGATGCCAATGTAGGTTGCTCTGGACAAGGACAGAGGTGCATTTATGTCCATATGTAATCCCCCTATGGGTGCTGGTAGCTCCACATCCCAGTCCAGACTTCTGTTTTGTATGTTTTTGTCTCTCTTTGATCCCCGAAGGCTCCTATACCATTCTTAGATGTAATTATCAACTTATGATACCTATTGAATGACTTTAAGGGGTCGTTTGGAGGCATGTTGGATTATATCACTTATGTATTATTTTTAATATGTTGTCATGAAGGGTATTGAGGTGACCTGATGGAATATTTGTGACGTAGTGTTAATGAGGAAGCGTAAAGGGTAAACTTGGTATGACATGCTATTGGTTTATGATGTCTTAATCAATTTGTGGAATGTTATGGTGTTGTTGATATGGTAATGAAGTGGATTGTGTTGTAAAAGATATAGAATACCTGAGCACACTTCAGGATGGGACAAGCATAAAGTCAATGTGAATACTATTTGCCGCAGAAAGATACGGACAAAGTAACCTGACGTACCTTGTATTCTCAATACGAATATACAATCCTAGAGGTGCATACAATAGTCCCGCTCTTTCTTTATGTGTCACTCTACAACACAAATATATAATGGGATTCACATTAACCATCAACTACCTTACAAATGCATATAACATCAATGAGTTACATGTTTGCCTTTAAACATGCCACTTCCCCTTGACAAAACCATTGATGAAATTATTATTCCAAAAATCCCCCAATATTCCATACATTGAACAATACATGAAATCAATACATTTCACCATAACACTTCTCCTTTACACTTTCTTATCCACACCACATCACAAATAATCCATCAAATTACCTTAATACACCTCATAGCACATATCGGCCAAAATCCCACAATTTACACTTTTAGAAAAATAACAAGTTTAATAAAAAAATCACACCATACATGTTCATAGTTTATCCATACCATGCTCTTCCATCAAAGGCACAATTCATAATTCAAGTTCAAATCACAAAGATGGCACACCTTTTACCAAAAGCAAAAAATACACTATTCACCACCTTGCCAACAAAACCATCATAATATACATGCCATATTAAGCATATAAGGTATTAATCCATGAGAGTAGGCACTAAACAAGGCTTGCAAAGTGGTGATCTTTACCAAAGAGTCCAAAGGAAATATTTGTTTTAGGGTTTGGAACTAGAGAAATGTTTGAGAAATATCTTAAAAGGCATGAGAGTGTTATATGAATAAAATCTGATTTTTTGCATTTAAATACACTCTCAAGTCATCCTTAGCCATTCCTTGGCATTAAATGCCATGGTCCCTTGGTCAAAGTGGAAGAATGGATCATTTTGCCCTTTTGGGCCATGTTTTTTATTCCATTTTGGGCCCAATTGCACAAGTAGCTTAGCCCATCAACTTTCATGGATAATTCACCATATATCTCATGTTTAAATAATTCCATAATGTCACGACAATATTCTCTTCGAGATTCTCATTCGTAGTCTCAATCGTAAAAATAGGAATTCTAGTCTCAATGCACCCCCTCTAAATCAGGTGGCTTGTGCCACACCCCCTGAAACAGGGAGTGGCGCAAGTTTCCATGCTTTGCTGAATTTTTCGGCGCCATTTTTCCCACACTTGCATATCGTCCAATACCTTATCAAAACACTACAAAATACTTACTTAGTGATCTTAATCATCAAGTAAACATGACTCCAAGTCAACAAATGAGGTTATAATATGTACGGGGTATTACACAAATGCTCCACGAAATCACAAAACACCTCCTACGAAGGTTTAATCACATATACGAGGGCCAACTTCAATTATATCATCAATAGCATTACCCAATACATACTTATAGCTCTCGACACCTAAGTAACCATTATTTAATGTCGTCAAGTAGGGTTGGGAAGGTACGGGGTGTTACATTCTTCCCCCCTTAGGAACATTCGTCCTCGAATGTTAATAGTATCACTTCAAATAAGACAAATGCATTTCTATATTAGCATACATATACATAAACACTTAATGCTCATAAATACTTACTTGTTAGGACTCCATTCCTGCACTTTGAACTGTTTCATCCATTTGAAATAGATAGGGATACTTGGATTTCATCCCTTCTTCCGCTTCCCATGTGACCTCCTCTACTTGTTAATTTTGCCATAATACCTTTACGGAAGCTATGTCTTTATTCCTCAATCTCTTTACTTGTCAATATAGGATAGTAATGGGTACATCTTCATAAGTAAGATCCTCTGTCACTTGAACATCGTCAATTGGAACAATACGAGATGGATCTCCTATACATTTTCGAAGCCTCGAAACATGAAATACTGGGTGGACTGAGGAAAGTTCTTGAGGTAGTGCTAATTCATAAGCAACTTGCCCAAATCTTCTAACAATTTCATATGGGCCTATGTAACGTGGACTCAATTTCCCTTTCGTTTTGAACCGCATTACCCCTTTCATCGGTGACACCTTTAAAAATACCCAATCACCTATGGAAAATTCAAGCCCTCTTCTTCTAACATCGGCATATGACTTGTGACGACTTTGATCCGTTTGTAACCGCTGTTGGATCACTCTAACCTTCTCCATAGCCTGATGAACAATATCTGGCCCAAGTAAAGCAGTTTTACCTGCTTCAAACCATCCAATTGGTGATCTACATTTCCTTCCGTACAAGGCTTCATAAGGTGCCATTTTAATGCTTGAATGATAGCTATTGTTAGTCGTAAATTCAATAAGAGCCAAATGGTTATCCCAGCTGCCTTGAAAATCTAACGTGCATGCTCGTAGCATATCTTCAAGTGTCTGAATAGTACGTTCTACTTGTCCACCAGTCTAAGGATGGAAAGCTGTACTCAAATTTACCTGTGTACCCAAACTCTGCTGAAAATATCTCCAAAAGTGTGTTGTAAACTGTGCTCCTCTGTCTGATATAATGGAAAGTGGAATACCATGCAATCGTACTATCTTTTTCACATACAACTTCGCATAATCCTCAGCTATATAGGTGGTGTTTACTGGTAGAAAATGTGCTGATTTGGTAAGCCAGTCCACTATAACCCATATAGAATCAAACTTCCGCAATGTACGAGGCAAACCTATAATGAAATTCATATTAATCATATCCCATTTCCAGACTATAAGATTGATACATTGCATGTAACCTCCCAGTGTCTGATGTTCCACTTTCACTTGTTGACAATTTGGGCATTACGCGACAAATTCTGCAATATTCTTTTTCATATTTCCCCACCAATACACTTCTTTCAATTCATGGTACATTTTAGTAGCACCCGTATGAATAGAATAGCGCGAATGATGCACCTCTGTCATAATTCGTGTCCTCAACTCATCTACGTCTAGTACACATAATCTCCCTTGACATTGAAGTACCCCTTCTTGTGTAAGATCAGATGCCTTGGTCAAATTCTGTTGTACATTTTCCTTTAGCTGTAATAAAATAGAATCCGCAGACTGTTTCTCTTTCACTTTGGCTATCAAGGAGGATTCTGCTGCATTTTGCACAATAACCCTTTCATCTGGAGATTCAATAAGTCGAACTCCCAAGATGGCTAGTTGATGTAGATCTTTGATTATCTCATGCTTTTCAGTCAACTGGCCACTAGTGTTTTCTACTGCCTTGCGGCTCAATGCATCAGCTACTACATTTGTTTTGCTTGGATGATAAAGAATATCAATATCATAGTCTTTTAAGAGCTCTAACCACCCTCGCTGCCTCAAATTGAGTTCCTTCTGCTTAAAAAGATATTGCAAACTTTTGTGATCCGTATAGATATCAACATGAAATCCATATAAATAATGACGCCATATCTTTAAAGCAAAGACCACCGCTGCTAACTCAAGATCATGTTTGGGATAATTTTTCTCGTATGTCCACAACTGTCGTGAGGCATATGCTAAGACATTACCGTGTTGCATCAATACACATCCGAGGCCAACCCTGGAAGCATCACAATACACTACATAACCTTCGGTACCTTTGGGAAGCTCTAAAACTTGTGCGGAAGTTAATTTATCTTTCAACCTTTGGAAGCTTTTCTCGCACGCATCGTTCCACTGAAATTTTATTGCCTTATGTGTAAGCTTTGTTAACGGTGCAGCAATAGAGGAAAAACCTTCCACAAATCTTCTGTAATAACCTGCCAGTCCAAGAAAACTATGAATTTCTGTGGGTGTCGTAGGTCCTGGCCAATTTTTCACTGCTTCAATCTTCTGTGTATCAACCTGTATACCTTCATCTGACACAATGTGGCCCAAGAATGCAACTAATTTTAACCAAAACTCACACATAGAGAACTTGGCATAGAACTTACGCTCACGGAGAATCTGTAACACCTGTCGTAAGTGATTAGCATGGTCCTTCGGTATTATTGAATAAACTAGGATGTCATCTATAAACACCATGACGAACACGTCCAGAAATGGCTTAAACACCCTATTCATCAAATCCATGAACACAGCTGGTGCATTTGTTAGTCCAAATGACATAACTAAAAATTCATAATGACCATACCGTGTTCGAAAAGCTGTCTTGGGCACATCTTCTTCTCTAACTCTGACTTAATGGTAACCCGACCTCAAGTCGATCTTTGAAAAACACTTGGCACCCTGTAACTGATCAAACAAATCATCAATTTGAGGGAGGGGATATTTGTTCTTGATTGTCACCTTATTCAATTGCCGATAGTCGATGCACATTCTCAACGTGCCATCTTTCTTCCGTACAAATAATACCGGCGCACCCCATGGGGACTTACTAGGCCTAATGAAGCCTTTGTCCAGCAAATCTTCAAATTGCTCCTTCAATTCACGTAATTCTGCTGGAGCCATTCTATATGGATGAATAGAAATAGGCTGAGTGCCTGGAATCACATCAATGCCAAATTCTACTTCCCGTTCTGGGGGTAAGCTTGGAAGATCCTCTGGAAATAAATCAAAAAATTCATTGACCACTGGAATCGACTGCGGAGTTAGTGGTTCCACTTCAGTATCTTTCACCCGTACTAGATGACATATATAACCCTTAGCAATCATTTTTCTAGCTTTCAAATAGGAAATAAATCTTCCTCGTGGTGCCCCTACATTACCCTGCCATTCAACAACATTTCCTTGCGGAAAACAAAATTGCACCTTCTTGGTCCGGCAATCTACCGTGGCACAACAAGAGGCCAACCAATCCATTCCCATGATCACATCAAAATCCACCATGTCTAATTCAATGAGATCGGCCAATGTATCATGACCGCACACAGTTACCACACAGTTACGATATACTCTCTTTGCAATAATATATTCAACAACTGGTGTAGACACTTCAATTGACTTAATTAATAATTTTGATGCATTTGCAAGTTTCGCAGAACCAATGGAGTAACATAGGAAAATGTAGAACCGGGGTCAATTAATGCATATACATTATATGAGAATATGGATAATGTACCTGTGACAACATCAGGGAAAGCCTCTGAATTCTGCCGGTCCACTAAAGCATAAGTGTGATTCTGGACCCCGCTAGTACTGGCTGCTCCTCTGGAACCCCTACCACGGCCAACATGCTGCACGCCTCGGCCCAGTGAAGGAACCGATGCTGATGATACAACGACCGATCCTGTCGATCGTGCTATACTACCCATGCTCCTCTGGGGACACTCTCTCATCATGTGTCCTGTCATACCGCACCAGAAATAAGCATTTGTCCCCACTCTACATGTACCTATAGGAATACGCCCGCAGTGCTGACACTGCTGACGAGGAAAACCTGTTGCTTGTAATCCGTGACCTCCACTACTCTGCCCAGATGGTCCACCTCTAGAACCTCGAAACTGAGAGTGTGCAACTAATGTGGAATGCGAGAATGATGGTCTAGGTTGTCTAGGAAACATACGGGGCGTAGATCCTCCTTGGGATGTCATAGGTGGTCCCATAGGTCTATCCCTTTTGGACTGTCCCCTATCAAATTCATGTACTCTTCGTCTCTGCCTTTGATCTTCTATTTTCTGGGCGAAGGCCTGAATTCTCACTATATCCATGTCTTTGTTCAAGGAAGCAATAGTGCAATCCCTTACCAAATATGGATCTAATCTGTCCACGTATCGATGGACTCTATCTTTCATCGTATCCACCAGATTTGGTGCATATCGAGCCAAGGAATTAAATTGCAAGATATATTCTGTAACACTCAAATTTCCTTGATGGAGATTTAGAAACAAATCCGCACGTGCCTCACAGATCTCATAGGGCAAGTAATGATAAAGGAAATCCACTTTAAACTCTTCCCATATAGGTGGATTAGCACCAATATCATGGGATTTCTTCTAATCCTCGTACCATGATATTGCCTCCCCTTTCAATCTGTATGCAGCAAGTTCAACTGTCTCTACCTCCGTCACGTGCATAAATTCCAAGGCCCTCTGAATTTGATCCACGAAGTCCTGTGGATCTGCTTTTGGATCTGACCCTGTGAAGATAGGAGGGTCTAGTTTCAAGAAATCCTGTGTTCTGCGACTTGCCACTCTAGCCGCATCATCATCATGTGTCATTGGAACAGCTCGGCCTTGACTCTGGGTTGCCTCTAACTGTGTTAACATATGAACTGCATTTCTAAGATCCTGATCTGTAGCATTCATTGGTGGTTCTGCGGGTACTTCTCTGCCAACTAGCTCCTCCGGAGCAGGAAAAGTAGATGAAGACCGCGATGAAATTTTAGTATTTGCTCCACCTTGACTAGCTTGGTCAGGTGGTAGTCTACTCATTCCTTCTTTAGCAGGCACATCTACCTGCTTCATTTTACCTTTACATCTCCTCGTGATTGGCATTTTGACTATACCAAAGAAAAATAATTACCATGATCAGATTAAATTCAACTTACAACACTGGCTCTATTGCACGATCTAGAAGTGAAGAAAATAAACAACATCCTAAATGTCCCGTAGCCTCCTACTTATAAATATGGTGCATAACACATCGATAAGTAAGAGGCTTTGTAGACACACTTAGAACGACCTGCTCTGATACCACTTTTGTCACGCCCCGAATCCCATCGTGACGGTTTGGAACTCGTAGCCGACAAGGCCCGAGAGAACCAACCTTTGTCTCTATTAATTCATATGCATGCCATAAGAAAACCCATAATCACATAATAGCTATAGATACCAACAATGGAATTCATGGAACATGATATATATATACACATGAAAACTTGGCTGTTGAGGCCACCAAGTCAAGAACAACATATCCCTTTTACATTTATACACCCACATCCGTCTACAAAAGCCTCAAACAAATGCATTGACCAAATGAACTAAAAGTCGGGACAAGTCCCCGCTTTATACAACATGTACAACACTAAAACATATGTAGAAATGAGACTAGGAGAACCCCCTAACTAACTAGAGCTCACCAAAGATCTGCAACACTGGCAACCTACTGTGGAGGCCTACTAGTACATGCGCCTGCAGCAAGTAAGGTAAATTCCCCAAGAGGGGTTAGTACGAAGAATGTACTGAGTATGTAAGGCCATATGAAACTGGTAAGATATGAAAATATGTCAAGAACTCAAGTTCAAATGTGTAACCAATATAGATAAGTCACAATGTAGATGAGTCACTATTTTGTACTTTGGAAACCATGTATATTTCTTTCGGTACTTTCTTTGTATTTTTAATTTAATGATTATTCATCTTCACTTGTGACCTGTGATACCCGGGCCCCGACTGAACAGTGGGTTTTAAACATAACATCACGTTATGTTGGGATCGGCTCGAGCTAGGCTTATGCCCCTAGAGGTCCCACCCTATGAATCAATATATATATCGGGATCGGCTCGAGCTAGGTTAGTACCTCTAGAGCTGCCACCCATACAATATTTCAGGTTCGGCTCGAGCTAGGTTATTACCCCTAGAGCTGGCCCCTGTCAGGATCGGTCCGAGCTAGGCTTATGCCCCTAGGACTGCCCCCTGATCCAACAACCTCGGGATCGGCTTGAGCTAGGCATTTTTCTCCCAAAGCTTCCACCCATACTTGATTACTGACCACATATGTATTACTTTGTTTATTACTTTGAGATTGATCCAATGATAGTCACAACTTTACTTGAAGCTTTGGATCATTAACCAATGAGTGAGGGACATGTGAATAAACATTGTTGGAAACATAACCTTATCGGAAACATAACACCATTGGAACCATTAGACAATAGGCAATGAACAAGATACATGAGTATAACCACTATTGGAACTTTGGAACGTAACATTGTTGAGCTTTAGGAACATTATTCATGAATATGAGACATGAGATTCACAATTGATCAATGAGTAGGAAATATATGATGATGACCATTGATAACCAGATATAGAATACCTTAGCACACTTCGGCATGGGACAAGCATAAAGTCAATGTGAATACTATTTGCCGCAGAAAGATACGGACAAAGTAACCTGACATACCTTGTATTCTCAATACGAATATACAATCCTAGAGGTGCATACAATAGTCCTGTTCTTTCTTTATGTGTCACTCTACAACACAAATATATAATGGGATTCACATTAACCATCAACTACCTTAAAAATGCATATAACATCAATGAGTTACATGTTTGCCTTTAAAAATGCCACTTCCCCTTGACAAAACCATTGATGAAATTACTATTCCAAAAATCCCCCAATATTCCATACATTGAACAATACATGAAATCAATACATTTCACCACAACACTTCTCCTTTACACTTTCTTATCCACACCACATCACAAATAATCCATCAAATTACCTTAATACACCTCATAGCACATATTGGCCAAAATCCCACAATTTACACTTTTAGAAAAATAACAAGTTTAATAACAAAATCACACCATACATGTTCATAGTTTATCCATACCATGCTCTTCCATCAAAGGCACAAGTCATAATTCAAGTTCAAATCACAAAGATGGCACACCTTTTACCAAAAGCAAAAAATACACTATTCACCACCTTGCCAACAAAACCATCATAATATACATGCCATTTTATGCATATAAAGTATTAATCCATGAGAGTAGGCACTTACCAAGTCTTTCAAAGTGATGATCTTTACCAAAGAGTCCAAAGGAAATATTTGTTTTAGGGTTTGAAACTAGAGAAATGTTTGAGAAATATCTTAAAAGGCATGAGAGTGTTATATGAATAAAATATGATTTTTTTCCTTTAAATACACTCTCAAGTCATCCTTATCCATTCATTTCCATTAAATGCCATGGTCCCTTGGTCAAAGTGGAAGAATGGATCATTTAGCCCTTTTGGGCCACGTCTTTTATTCCATTTTGGGCCCTAATTTTTGGCCCAATTGCACATGTAGCTTATACCATAAAATTTCATGTATAATTCACCATATATCTCATGTTTAAATAATTCCATAATGTCAGGACAATATTCTCTTACGAAATTCTCATTCGTAGTCTCAATCGTAAAAATAGGAATTCTAGTCGCCCATCTTTGTGCCTTACGCCACTGCTGCAAAGCAAGGCAGTGGCGCAAGAAATGCACCCCCTATGAATCAGGTGGCTTGTGCCACACCCCCTGAAACAGGGAGTGGCGCAAGCTTCCATGCTTTGTTGAATTTTTGGCTATTTTTCCAACACTTGCATATCGTCCAATACCTTATCAAAACACTACAAAATACTTACTTAGTGATCTTAATCATCAAGTAAACATGAATCAAAGTCACCAAATGAGGTTAGAATGTGTACGGGGTATCACACAAATGCTCCACGAAATCACAAAACACCTCCTACGAAGGTTTAATCACATATACGAGGGCCAACTTCAATTATCTCATCAATAGCATTACCCAATACATACTTATAGCTCTCGACACCTAAGTAACCATTATTTAATGTCTTAAAGTAGGTTTGGGAAGGTACGGGGTGTTACACATTAAGTCAGAGTTAAAGAAATAGATATGCCCAAGACAACTTTTCGAACATGGTATGGCCATTATGAATTTTTAGTTATGTTGTTTGGACTAAAAAATGCACCAGCTGTTTTTATGGATCTGATGAATAGGATGATTAAGACATTTTTAGACGTGTTCGTGATGGTGTTTATAGATAATATCCTGGTTTATTCAAAATCACAAGAGGACCATGCTTATCACTTACGACAGGTGTTACAAATTCTCTATGAGCATAAGTTATATGCAAAGTTCTCTAAATGTGAATTTTGGTTGAAATCCGTAGCATTTTTGGGTCACATTATGTCAGATAAAGGAATACAGGTGGATACACAATAGATTGAAGCGGTGAAAAATTGGCCACGGCCTACGATGCCTACGAAAATTCGTAGCTTCCTTGGGTTGGCAGGTTATTATCGAAGATTTGTTGAAGGGTTTTCTTCCATTGCTACACCTTTAATGAATATTACACACAAGGCAGTCAAGTTTCAGTGGAATGACGCATTTGAGAAAAGTTTCCAAGAGCTGAAAGATAAATTGACTTCCACTCCCGTATTAGTACTTTCGAATGGCACAGAAGGGTATGATGTATATTGTGATGCTTCCGGAGTTGGCCTAGGGTGTGTATTGATGCATCACGATAATGTAATTGTGTATGCCTCACGATAGTTGCGACCACATGAGAGAAACTATCCCATACATGATCTTGAATTAGCAGCTGTGGTATTTGCTTTAAAGATATGGAGCCATTATTTGTATGGAGTTCACGTTGATATCTACACTGATCATAAGAGTTTGCAATATATATTTAAGCAGAAGAATTTAAATCTGAGGCAACGGAGGTGGCTTGACCTATTGAAAGAATATGATATTGATATCCTATATCATCCAGGAAAAGCAAATGTGGTAGCTGATGCGTTGAGCCGCAAGGCAATAGAAGGCACTAGTGGGCAGTTGACGGAAAAGCAAGACTTAGTCAAAGATCTACATCAACTAGCCAGCTTGGGTTTCGTCTTCTTGAATACTCGAATGAAGGGGTTATTGTACAAAATGCGACAGAATCTTTATTAATACCTGAAGTGAAAGAGAAGCAGGACACGGATCCTACGTTATTGCAGCTGAAAGAGAATGTACAATAGGGTTTAGCAAAGGCATTTGATCTTACGCAAGAAGGAGTACTTCAATGCCAAGGTAGATTATGTGTACCGGATGTAGATGAGCTGAGGAAATGAATTATGAAAGAGGAACATCATTCACGATATTCTATTCATCCGGGAGCTACCAAAATATACCATGACTTGAAAGAAATGTATTGGTTGGTAAACATGAAGAAGAACATTGTAGAATTTGTAGCTCAATGCCCAAATTGTCAACAAGTCAAAGTAGAGCATCAGAAACGTGGAGGTTATATGCAATGTATTAATCTTCTAGTCTGGAAGTGGGACATTATTACTATGGTTTTCATCACAGGTTTTCCTCGTACACTGTAAAAACATGATTTCATATGGGTAATAGTTGACAGCCTTACCAAGTCATCGCATTTTCTACCAGTCAAAACCACTCATACAGCTGAAGATTATGCAAGGTTGTATGGTAAAGAAATAGTGCGATTACATGGGATTCTGATATCCATTATATCAGAAAGGGGAGCTCAATTTACTGCACATTGTTTTAGATATTTTCAAAAGAGCTTGGGTACATAAGTGAATCTGAGTACGGCTTTTCATCTTCAGATTGATGGACAGGCAGAACGTACTATCCAAACACTTGAAGATATGCTACGATCTTGCACGTTAGATTTTCAAGGCAGTTGGGATGATCATTTGCCTCTTATTGAATTTTCCTACAACAATAGATATCATTCAAGTATCAAAATGACACCTTATGAAGCTTTATACGGAAGGAAGTATAGATCACCAATCGAATGGTTTGAAGTGGGAGAAACTCTTTACTTGGGTCGTATCTTGTTCATCAAGCTATGGAGAAATTTAAAGTGATCCAATAGCGGCTGAAAACGGCCCAAAGTTGACACAAGTCATATGCTGATATGAGAAGAAGAGGGCTCGAATTTGCCATAGGTGATTGGGTATTTTTAAAGGTGTCGCCGATGAAAGGGGTAATGCGATTTGGAAAGAAAAGGAAGTTAAGTACCCTTTATATAGGTCCATATGAAATTGTCCAAAGATTTGGGCAAGTTGCATAGGAATTCGCACTACCCCAAGAACTCTTCACAGTTCATCCAGTATTTCATGTTTCGATGCTTCAAAAGTGCATAGGAGATCCATCTCGTATTGCTCCCATTGAAGATGTACAAGTTACGGTGGATCTTACCTATAAGGAGATACGTATTTATATTCTGGATAGAGAAGTAAAGAGGTTAAGGAATAAATACATAGCTTCCATAATGGTACTTTGGAGAAATCAGCAAGTAGAAGAGATCACATTGGAAGCTGAAGAAATGATGAAGTCAAAGTACCCTCATTTGTTTCAAATGGAAGAAAAAGTTCAAGATATGAGATCGGAGCAATAACAAGTAAGTATTTATAAGCATTAAGTATATATATGATAACATGAAGAATGATCCTAGACTTACAATTGTTTAAATTGAATAATGTCACTAAAATTCGAGGACGAATGTTTCTAAGGGGCGAAGAATGTAACACCCCATACATTTTTGAACCCATGAGACTACCTTAACATTTATGGAATTATTTAAACATGATAGTGTTGGTGAATTATGCATTAATTTGTTGGGCTTAAATGAATCTTGTGCTATTAGACAAAAAGGCATTGCCCAAATAAAAATGACCCATTCTTGGAATTGACCAAGTAAACACACATTTAATGTGGATAAGGATGAATAAAAGGACTATATAATTCAAGTAAAATGAGATTTTTATTCACCAAGACACACATGCCATTTCTAGACTTTTCCAAAATATTTCTCATCTCACACAAACCCTAAGTCATCACTCTTTTGGACAAGATCACTCTCTTTCAGGCTTTGGTAAGTATTTATTCTCATGGTTTAGTATATTATATGCTTAATATGGTATACAGATCATGCCTTTTATGTTGTCAAAGTGATGGACAGTTCACTATGTGTAAAACTGTCTATTTTTGCAATCGGAAAAGGGTTTTGCCTTGTTAACTTGAAAATGGACTTGTGGTATTGAAGGAAGTGAACTTGATGGATTAAATATCAACATGTATGATGTGATTATATCCTTAACGTATTTTATCCTTGCATATAATGTTTGGAATTGTTATTGCAAAATTGGGCATGGACTTGGTGGTGTAGTGAAAGAAAAATGTGGTTTTGGTGATGTTCATGTGTGTTGTGAAACCATGGTTGTTTATTGGAATACAAGTTGACCTAAATATGTAAATATAATCTTATTCATGTCCATGGACCATTTATTACAAAAAAGGACCTAAAAGAGACCCCTTTTTGGCCGAAACGGGCATCTGCCCTCGCGTCCGGAGAACCTGCGGGCGCAGATGCCAACACAGGTGGCTCTGGACAAGGCCATAGGGGCACCTATTTCCACATTTCATCCACATGCAGGCGCAGGTGTCTCCATATCCCAGTCGAAAATTCCATTTTGTATGTTTTTGTCTTTCTTTGATCCCCGAAGGCTCCTATACCCTTCTTGGATGTAATTATCAACTTATGATGACTATTGAATGACTTTAAGGAGTAATTTGGAGGCATGTTGGGTTATATCACTTATGGATTGTTGTTAATATGTTGTCATGAAGGGTATTGATGTGACTTGATAGAATATTTGTGTCGTAGTGTTAATGAGGAAGCGTAAAGGGTAAACTTGGTGTGACATGCTATTGGTTATGATGTCTTGGTCAATGTGTGGAATTTTATGGTGTTTTTGATATGGTAATGCAGTTGATTGTATTGTAAAGGTTGAAATGACGTTATATGGCAGTCATGTAGCTCATTATTGTCTTGTGCACTTGTAAGGTAATTAGTTGTTAACGTGAGCTCCGCTATGTACTTGTGTTGTAGAGTGAAACGTAAGGAAGGAGTTGAACTATTGTATTCACATATAGGATTGTGTATTCATATTGATAAGATAAGATATGTAAGGTTACTCTTTCCGTATCCTTCTGCAACACATAGTGTTCACATTGTCATTGTACTTGTTCCATTCCAAAATGTTCTAAGGTATATCATTCCAGGTTGTCATCTATTGTTATTCACATCTCTCTTATTCATTGACTATTTTTCCAAAGTTCCAACAATGTTACAACCAATAACGTATCACTCTTCCAATTACGTATCACTCTTATAATATAAGAACTGAAGTAATGCATACTTGTTGAGTACGGGTGGCAACCCAAAGGGGCAAAATCCTAGCTAGGGGCAATCCCGAATGAATATTGGGAATGGGTGGTAACTCAAAGGGGTGTAAGCCTAGGTATAGGAAATCCCTAATGAATATTGGGAATGGGTTGCAACTCGAAGAGGCGTAAGCCTAGCTAGAGGCAATCCCGAATGGGTGGCAACTCAAAGGGGCGGAAGCCTAGCTAGAGGCGATCCCGAAAGATTATATAAATGATATTACATGAGAAATATTTCATGAATGATTGTGACAATGATATGAACGAAAATGAAAGAAATGAATGCAATGTATACGACTCCACACATGTATATTAAGTTGGCTAATCTATATTGCCCACCCACTGGTACTTGATTTCATTGAAGTCCTTGTATCTCATGTAGTTTCATATGAGCCTTACGTACTCAGTACATTCTTTGTACTTACGTCCCTTGGGGACTTACCTTACTTGTTGCAGGTGCAGGTGCTAGTAAACCTCCACAGTAGGTTGCGGATCATTTGCCGATCTTTGGTGAGCTCCAGTTGATTCGGGGCTTTTCGAGTCACATGTGTACATTTATTTTGGTATTGTAACATTGTATAAAGCGGGGAATTGTCCCAAATTTAGAATGGTTATGTATATGTATCTGTTAGAGGTTTTGTAGACGTATATGGGAATATGAATGTAAGAGATGTATGTCCACTTTGACTTGATCGCCCTAACGGCCAAGTTTTGTATATAGCATGTGTTTTCATGACTTTTGCTATTAGCATCTTTTTTCTATATGTGATGGTGATGTTTCTTGAATGACATGCATATGAATGGACATGGATGAAGATTGGTTCTCTTGGGCCTTATCAGCTTAGGGTGCCAGTCCGCCCCGTTGGAATTGGAGGTGTGACATCTTTATTGGATGGTTGGTATAAGGTTGGCATACACTTAATGTCTGGTATTTTCTACAAGGATAAAAGCTTATTTCCTATTGGTCAGGACTAGTAGGTGACTATAAGACCTTAGCATATATTTACAAGGTACATGTGAGTGTGACGGTTCCTTGAGTGAACCTGGTATGTGGTTACTTGTTATATTGGTTCCTTGAGTAAACTGGAATTTATGTGTTTACTTGCTATATTTGTTTCCTTAATGTAAACTGATATTCACGATTATTGTAATAGTTGTTGTTGGAATGGATCCTTGACTGGTCTGGGTTTAAATTGTAAGGTTGGTATATCTCTATATTGTTTGTTTACTTGTGTAATTAATACATGGTTGATATGTTTGATTTAGTCATGGTTGTTTACTTGGAGTCTTGTTGGTAGGTATGGTTTTGACTTGACTTATTGTCCATGTTGACTTGTATTGACTGAATTCTGTGATGCTATTGAACAAGATTAAGTTTTATAAATTTAAGGTAAGGCTTCATGGTAGGTGTTAATAGTTGTCGTTGCTTTACCAAATTATGGTTACTTGTTCATATGTCTCATTTTGGATTGGCCGATTACCCTATCAGTAAACCATTGTTACTTCTATGTTGATACTATACGTGGTCTTCTTTTGTTGAGTGCAGAGTATATTTTAGAGACTGTTGCAAGACCTCAGCTCTAGAGTGTACACCATTCAAACTTAAGGGTGAGCTAGATGTTTTGGGATGCTATGAGTTCTTCCTTCAGTTTCTAGTCCATTATTTTGGACTTAGACATTGTTAGTTATTTTGGGTTGAACCCATTTATGACATTGTTAGGTGTTTGATAATTTCCACAGAATTATCATTTAGATTGTTGATTATATTATAATAATTAATGCAAAATGGCTAGTTTGCCTTGTTTTGGATTAGTGTTGGATTTGTTCTTTTAAGGTTAGATGGGTCTACCACCAGGAATTAGCTTGGGTGTCACTAATGAAGGGCATGGGTCATGACAAATTTGGTGTTAGAACCCTAGGTTTATTGGTCTCATTGCACCAAAATGGATCCTTTAGAGTCTTACAGAATGGTATGGGGACGTCTGTACTTTTCTTCAAGATGTTATGGGACTTTAGGAAACTATCATTTCTTTATTTTTAGTGATATAACTTGATTCCAATTGGTATTCGGTGATAGAAATTGGTATCGGGCCCTCTTCATTCTTCTGTTCGAAGATGGTTAATACTAGAGTAAATGGAGCCAAGGTTGTAGCCCCTAAACCAGGAGCTCCAACTGTAGAACCAATTATTCTGGGGTGAGGACGCAAAAGGGGTAGGAAAAGGGGAATAGGGAGAGCAACACCCTCCAGGGGTGGATCTCAAGAAGTGGCTGATCAGGCTTGTTAAAGATCAGTGAAACCTCTCCCACCCAGGATCATTATACGGAGGTTAAGGAAATAAACTAGGATATTATGGTGCAGAAGGAGGTGATTCCAATTAGGTGTGCAACTCTTCCCCCGATGTCTTCTGAGATGATTCAGCATGTGATTTCTTTTTTTAGTGGATTGGCCAAGACTACGTCTACTCCTACTACGTCTGCTTATCAGTTCCTACATGTTCAGTCGACTGCTACAATTGCTCTTAGAATGGGTAAGGTCTTGGGGACTGAGATTTTTCCTCACCTTATGTTAAGTCCTATCATAACTGGGACTAAACATGACATACATACTAAGTTCTTTAACATGAAACCTTCTACTTTTGTTGTCTTTGAGACTGAGGATGCATTTAAGGTCATTGTTGATTGTTATGAAAGGCTGCATAAGACGGGTATATTGAGCAACATAGTGTTGAGTTGGTTACCTTCTAGTTACAAGGTGATTCCAAGGAGTGGTGGAGGGCACATTTTCATACCATGTTTTTGGAGAAGTATGTGCCCATACTCTTCGTAATCACAAGAAGGATGAGTTTCTGGCCATTGAGCAGGGCAATATGTTTGTTGCGGACTATGAGGCCAAGTTTCATATTTTGTCCCATGATGCTACTCAGTTACTTAGTACAGAGGATGAGAGGATTTGGTTATTTGTGAAAAGCATGAATATTGACATGCAGGTTTTGACTATTCACATAACTTCTTCCTAGAAGACCTTTAACGAGGTTATTGACTATGTGAAAAAGGTAGAAGGGGTAAAGCAGGTTAGTCAGAAAAGGTGTTAGCAAAGAAGTCCCGGAATGAGGGTAACTTTGGTTGTTCTTATTCTAGGGGTCGGAGCCATAAGTTTTATTTGGATCACCACATTTAGTCAGCTCTGCTAGCTTTTATAGGTGGTCAGTTAGGGGCTATTCAGCAGCCCTCAATTACTGTAAACCCAGGGGCTTCTTATTCTTTGGTTAACAGGCCTTCTATTGAGTGAGATTGTTATACTTGTGGTGCTGTAGGACACATAAAGAGAGTGTATCCTCAGAGACAGGATAGGTTACAGAGCTAGTATCAGGCTAAGGTTGTGGTTAGTATTGGTAGAGCTGGTAGAGTTAATGGTAATGGTAAGGGTCATCCACAGGATGGGCGGGGTAATCAACAAAGAGGTCATGGTGGAAACCAAGTTAATGGTAATGTAAGGATGAGTGGAGCGCAACCTACTAGGGAGGTTGCCTAGCTTGATGATAGATCTCATTGTTATGCCTTCCCAGGTATAATGGAGGCCAAGGCATATGATGTCGTTATTATAGGTACCATTCTCTTCTGCGATTGATTGGTTACTATTTTGTTTGATCTGAGTTCCACTTTTTCTTTTGTATCTGTTAGATTTACCTTGGTATTGGACCTAATTTTTGATATACTTGACTGTCTCATTTATGTGTCTACTCTGATTGGAGTGTCTTTGGTAGTGACCCATGCATATCATTCGTATTCTATTTTGTCCATAGGATTCTATACTTTGGTAGATTTAATAATCTTGGATATACTTAACTTTAACATTATCATGGGTATGACTTGGCTATTTTAGTATTATATTGTTTTAAATTATAATGCTAAGACAGTGAGTATGGGCATTATGAGTTATTGGTGATGTCATTTGGGTTGACTATTGTGCCGACAACTTTTATGAGCTTGATAAATGATATATTTAAGTCATTCTTCAATTCTTTTGTAATTGTTTTTATTTATGACATTCTGGTTTACTTTAAGAGTAAGGAGGAACCTGCAGGTTACCTTCGTATTATTTTGGGAATTAAAAGAAGCAATAGTATGCTAAGTTCTCTAAATGCGAGTTTGGGATCTCTTTAGTTCCCTTTTTAAGGCATATAGTGTCACACCCCGAATCCCATTCGAAACGGACTGGCACCCGAAGTCGATATGGACCGAGAGAACCAATCTTTGCCCATGTACCTTCGTATGCATATCTCTTTATGAATAGCATTCTATCTCGTGTAACTTATAAAAGATAAAATGCCAATGGCAGAAGTCATGGAAACATATGCTATATATGAAACTTTGACGTTGGGGCCGTCAAGTCAAAATGATCATACATCCCTTACATTCATATTCCCACATGCGTCTACAAAGCCTTTATAGATACACATACATAACCAACCTACAGTCGGGAGAAGTCCTGGCTTTATACAACATATATACAATGTCAAAACCAAAACCAATGTACACATGTGACTCGAAAAGCCCCAAACCAACTGGAGCTCACCAATGATCTATAAATGACCTGCAATCTACTGAGGAGGTCTACTAGCACCTCTGCCTGCAGCAAGTAAAGTAAGTCCCCCGAGGGGGTTAGTATGAAGAATGTATTGAGTATGTAACTGTAACACCCCATACATTTTCGAACCTAGTGGATTACCGTAACCTTCATGGAATTATTTATACATGGGAGTTTTGAGGTATTAGACACTAAATTTTTATGGGCTAAAGTAGTCTTAAGCCATTGGGTTCAAGTTAAGGCCCCAACAAAAAATTAAGTTACAAGACATGGCCCAAAAAGAGGTAATTGACCCATTCTTGCATGACCAAGTCCACAAATCAATTATTGACCAAAGGTATGGGATAAGGATGACTTTAAAGGGTCTATATAAGGTGAAAAAAATCAGATTTAACTCACCATTCCACACATGTGCAAATTCTAGAATTTTCCAAGAATATTACTTTTCTCTCAACACACAAACCCTAAGCTATCTTCCTCTTGGGACAAGATCACTCCTTGGAAATCTTTGGTAAGTGTTTAATCTCATTGTTTAATATATTATATACATGTAATATGGTGTATATCATGTTGGTTATGTTGGTGAAGTGTGAGAAGTTCACTATGTGTGAAACAATTTATGTTTGCTTAATCAGTGAAGGTTTTTGCCTTGTAAACTTGAAAATGGACTTGTGGTCTTGAAGGAAGTGAACTTGATGGGTTCAATATTGATATGTGAGATGTTATTATAGACTTAACTTGTTTTATTCTTGTACATAATGTTTGGAATTGTTATTGCAAAATTGTGCATGGATTTGGTGGTGTATTGAAGGAAAAGTGTGGTTTTGGTGATGTTCGTGTGTGTTGTGAAACAATGGCTGATTTTTGGCATCCAAGATGATCTAAAATATGTCAAGAGAAGTTTAGTTATTATCATGGACCATTCATGGCATAAAAGGACCCAAAAGAGACCCTTTTTGGCCGAAATAGGCACGCACCCTCGCAGACGAAGCACCTGCGGGCGGAGGTGGCTTAGCAGGTGCCCCTGGATAGTGCCAAGGGTCACCTGCGGATGCTGGTCAGCCACCTTCAGGTGTAGGTGTCTTTGCAGGCCAGCGCAGAAGTCCGTTTCGGTTGTTTTCGCATCTCTTTGACCCCGCCCCCCTAAAGCCCCTATACCCTTCATGGATGTAATTATCAACTTATGGTAGCTTTTAAATGACTATAAAGGAGTATACCGAATGTCCAAGTGCATCTCCTTTCAGGTTGTTATCTATTGTCAAGTCACATATTCCTCATTCATTAGTCGTTGTTGCTCACGTGTTACATAAATATGGACATGTCTCCAAAGTCTCATTAATGTTATACTCTAAAGCTTCCAATAATATCATGACTACAAATATACCAATCCCTCATGAACAAATATACCAATCTATAAAAAGAAAGAAATTAAGTAAGTTACGTATATTTGTTGGTTGCAAAAGTGAAGGAAAATAATAGATCTAGGGTGGACATGATTCCAAAGTTCCAACAATATTATGACTCCAAAGTTTTGAGAATGTTATGTTCCAAGTTCTAATACCGTTATGACTATCATTATATCAATCTCTCATAAGTGAATTGTCACGCCCTGAATCCCATCGGGACGGATTGGCACTCGTAGCCGACAAGGCCTGGGAGAACCAAGCTTTGTCTCTATTCAATCATATGCATGCCATAAGAAACCCATAATCATGTAAGAGCTTTAAATACCAACAACGGAATTCATGGAACATGTGATATATATATATACATATGCGAAACTTGGCCGCTGAGGCCACCAAGTCAAAAATGACATATACCTTTTACATTTATACACCCACATCCATCTACAAAAGCCTCTAACAAATGCATGGACCAAAATGAACTAAAAGTCGGGACAAGTCCCTGCTTTATATAACATGTACAACACCAAAACATATGTACAACTGTGACTCGGAGAAGACCCGAACTAACTGGAGCTCACCAAAGATCTGCAACACTGGCAACCTACTGTGGAGGCCTACAAGTGCATGCGCCTGCAGCATTTAAAGTAAGTTCCCCAAGAGGGGTCAGTACGAAGAATGTACTGAGTATGTAAGGCTCAAATGAAACTATATAATACATAAATATTTCAATGAACTCAAATGCAAATGAATAATCAATATGAATAAGTCAACGTTCTGCACTTTGGGAACCATGTGTATTGCTTTATTTACTTTCTTTGCTTCTTTACCTCAGTGCTTATGCTTATGCTTATTCATCTTTGACTGTGCTATGCTGTACACGGGCCTCAACTGATCAGTGGGTAGTTTCATAACATAACGTTATGTTGGGATCGGCTCAAGCTAGGCTTATGCCTCTAGAGCTGCCACCCTATGAATATATCGGGATCGGCTCGAGCTAGGATTATGCCTCTAGAGCTGCCACCCATTTCAACATATCACGTTCGGCTTGAGCTAGGTTATTACCTCTAGAGCTGCCCCCTGTCAGGATCGGTACGAGCTAGGTTATGCCCCTAGGACTTCCCCCTGATCCTGGGATGGGCTTGAGCTAGGAAGTTTTCCCCCAAAGCTGCCACCCATACTTGATCATTGACCACATATGCATTACTTTGAGATTGATACCATGATAGTCACAACTTTACTTGAAGCTTTGGATCATTAACCAATGAGTGAGGGACATGTGAATAAACATTGTTGGAAACATAGCCTTATTGGAAACATAACAACATTGGAACCATTAGCCAATAATCAATGAACAAGATACATGAGTATAACCACTATTGGAACTTTGGAACATAACATTGTTTGAGCTTTTGGAACATTAACCATGAATATGAGACATGAGATTCAGAATTGATCAATGAGTAGGAAATATATGATAATGTCCATTGATAACCGGATATAGAATACCTTAGCACATTTCGGGATGGGACAAGCATAAAGTCAATGTGAACACTATTTGCCACAGAAAGATATGGACAGAGTAACCTTACATACCTTGTATTCTCAATACAAATATACAATCCTAGATGTGCATACAATAGTCCCGTTCCTTCTTTATGTGTCACTCTACAACACAAATATATAACGGAACCAACATTAACCACCAATTACCTTACAATGGCATACAATAACAATAAGTCACATGTTTGGCTTTAACATGTCATTTCACCCTTGACAATACCATTTATGAAATTATTGTACCAATAATCCCACAATATTCCATACATTGACCAATACATGATAACCAATGTCATGTCACACTAAGTCCATACCTTGCACTTCTCCATCACCACCACATTACAATTATTCCATCAAATTATTTCAATATACCTCACAACAACAAATCGGCCAAAATCCCATAACTTACACTTATAGAAAAATAACAAGTTTAGGACCATAATAAAACCATACATGATGTTATTTCACCCATACCATGCTCTTACATCAAAACCATAAGTCACTTTTCAAGTTTAATTCACAAAGATTTCACATCTTTTAGCCAAGAGCCAAGAGTGTAATATCTCACTTCCAAGCATAGCCAACATGACATACACACCATATGAAGCATATAATACATTAATACATGAGAATAATTACTTACTAAGTCTTGTAAAAGGATGATCTTGTCCAAGGAAAATAGTTTAGGGCTCTTAGGGTTTGAGAGAAATGTTGTAGAAAATATCTTAGAAGGCTTGAGAGTTTAATGAATAAAATCAGCCTTGTGCCTTTATATAGCCATCTAATTTCATCCTTAGCCAATTCTTTTCATTAAATATCATGTCTAGAAGGTCAAATGGAAGAATGGGTCATTTGACCCATTTGTCCCATGTTTTTTGCCTCACTTTGGGCCTTCTTTGATCCCAATTCATTTAACCCAATAAAATCCATTCATAATCCACTAAATTAATCATGTTTAAATAATTTCATAAGTATTACGATAATAATCCAACTCACGACATTTATATTCCTAGCCTTAATCACACAAACAAGTAATTCTAGCCACACCTAGCTTATTTTGACCAAAAGGGTAAAATCGTCATTTGAATGCCAAATTCGTCCACGAATAATCTTACCAAGATGGAATAATTGTATAATATCCCAATAATCACATTTATACACTCGTGGTTGGCGAAGAAATTCAGCAAAAAGCACCCCGGCACGGCCCCGGATGCCCCAAATACTTAGAAAAATTTCATCTTGCTGGCAGGTGTGCAGGGGCGGCCTGGCACGCTGCCTGGCGCGCACCCCTGCTGACTTGGCCCGAGAGAACCAAGCTTTGTCTCTATTCAATCATATGCATGCCATAAGAAACCCATAATCACGTAAGAGCTTTAAATACCAATAACGGAATTCATGGAACATGTGATATATATATATATATACATATGCGAAACTTGGCCATTGAGGCCACCAAGTCAAAAACAATATATACCTTTAACATTTATACACCCACATCCGTCTACAAAAGCCTCTAACAAATGTATTGACCAAAACGAACTAAAAGTCGAGACAAGTCCCTGCTTTATATAACATGTACAACACCAAAACATATGTACAAATGTGACTCGGAGAAGCCCAGAACTAACTGGAGCTCACCAAATATCTGCAACACTGGCAACCTACTATGGAGGCCTACAAGTGCCTGCACCTGCAGCATTTAAAGTAAGTTCCCCAAGAGGGGTTAGTACGAAGAATGTACTGAGTATGTAAGGCTCAAATGAAACTGTATAATACATAAATATTTCAATGAACTCAAATGCAAATGAATAATGAATATGAATAAGTCAACATTCTGCACTTTGGGAACCATGTGTATTGCTTTCTTTACTTTCTTTGCTTCTTTACCTCAATGCTTATGCTTATGCTTATTCATCTTTGACTGTGCTATGCTCTACCCGGGCCCCAACTGATCAGTGGATCTTTTCATAACATAACGTTTTGTTGGGATCGACTCGAGCTAGGCTTATACCTCTAGAGCTGCCACCCTATGAATATATCGGGATCGGCTTGAGCTAGGCTTATGCCTCTAGAGCTGCCACCCATTTCAACATATCAGGTTCGGCTCGAGCTAGGTTATTACCTCTAGAGCTGCCCCCTGTAAGGATCGGTCCGAGCTAGGTTATGCCTCTAGGACTGCCCCCTGATCCTGGGATCGGCTTGAGCTAGGAATTTTTCCCCCAAAGCTGCCACCCATACTTGATCATTGACCACATATGCATTACTTTGAGATTGATACCATGATAGTCACAACTTTACTTGAAGCTTTGGATCATTAACCAATGAGTGAGGGACATGTGAATAAACATTGTTGGAAACATAGCCTTATTGGAAACATAACACCATTGGAACCATTAGCCAATAATCAATGAACAAGATACATGAGTATAACCACTATTGGAACTTTGGAACATAACATTGTTTGAGCTTTTGGAACATTAACCATGAATATGAGACATGAGATTCAGAATTGATCAATGAGTAGGAAATATATGATAATGACCATTGATAACCGTATATAGAATACCTTAGCACATTTCGGGATGGGACAAACATAAAGTCAATGTGAATACTATTTGTTGCAGAAAGATAAAGACAGTGTAACCTTACATACCTTGTATTCTCAATACGAATATACAATCCTAGATGTGCATACAACAGTCCCACTCTTTCTTTATGTGTCACTCTACAACACAAATATATAACGGAACCAACATTAACCACCAATTACCTTACAATGGCATACAATAACAATAAGTCACATGTTTGGCTTTAACATGTCATTTCACCCTTGACAATACCATTTATGAAATTATTGTACCAATAATCCTACAATATTCCATACATTGACGAATACATGATAACCAATAGCATGTCACACCAAATCTATACCTTACACTTATCCATCACCACCACATCAAAATTATTCCATCAAATTACTTCCATACACCTCACAACAACAAATCGGCCAAAATCCCATAAGTTACACTTATAGAAAAATAACAAGTTTAGGACCATAATAAAACCATACATGATGTTATTTCACCCATACCATGCTCTTTCATCAAAACCATAAGTCACTTTTCAAGTTTAATTCACAAAGATTTCACATCTTTTAGCCAAGAGCCAAGAGTGTAATATCTCACTTCCAAGCATAGCCAACATGACATACACACCATATGAAGCATATAATACATTAATACATGAGAATAGTTACTTACTAAGTCTTGTAAAAGGATGATCTTTTCCAAGGAAAATAGTTTAGGGCTCTTAGTGTTTGAGAGAAATGTTGTAGAAAATATCTTCGAAGGCTTGAGAGTTTTAATGAATAAAATCAGCTTTGTGCCTTTACATAGCCATCTAATTTCATCCTTAGCCAATTCTTGGCATTAAATATCATGTCTAGAAGGTCAAATGGAAGAATGGGTCATTTGACCCATTTGACCCACCCATGTCTTTTGCCTCACTTTGGGCCTACTTTGAGCCCAATTCATTTAACCCAATAAAATCCATTCATAATCAACGAAATTCCTCATTTTAAATCATTTCATAAGTATTACGATAATATTCCAACTCACGACATTTATATTTGTAGCCTCAATCACACAAACAAGTAATTCGAGCCACACCTAGCTTATTTTGACCAAAAGGGTAAAATCGTTATTTGGATGCCAAATTCTTCCATGAATAATCTTATAAAGATGGAATAATTATATAATATCCCAAGAATCACATTTATACGCTCGTGGTTGGTGAATAAATTCGGCAAAAAGTACCCCGGCACGGCCCCGGACGCCCCAAACACTTAGAAAAATTTCATCTTGTTGGCAGGTGTGCAGGGGCGGCCTGGCACGCTGCCTGGTGCGCCCCCCTGCTTCCTTGTACAACAAAATATTATCCAGGATCAGCCTGGCATGATCCTGGGCGCGCGTGACCCCCAAAATTTGATATTTTTTCGTTCTTCGACTTGTCTTTGCGGGTTTGGTTAGATACTTCAAGTCCTATTCTTTAACTTACTTCTTAGCCTTAATATAATTTGTTTATAGGTCCTCTTAGCCTCATTTTGAACCCCACAAGTGCTCCAAAAAAATCAAAAAACACCTCCTATGAAAAGCTAATCACATGTACGGGGCCAAATTAAATTTTCTCATCATTAATATAACAAAATACATGCGTCTAGCTCTCGACACCTAAGTAAACATTCTTGAATGTCATCAAGTAGGGTTAGGAAGGTACGGGGTGTTACATGAATTAGTAAATCTCTCCCAAGTAAGACATGAAAAAAGGTGTAGGTAATCTATTATAACCCACCTATAGAGTGGATGTATGTTATCTATTATAACCTACCTACAGAGTTGATGTATGTTATATATTATAACCCACCTATAGAGTGGATGTATGTTTCTATTCTAACCCACCTATAGAGTGGATGTATGTTCTATTATAACCCACCTATAGAGTGGATTTTTGTTATCTATTATAACCCACCTTTAAGGTGGATGTATGTTATATATTATAACCCACCTGTAAGGTGGATATATGTCATATTAAAAACCCCGATAGAGACTAATAATAATAATAAGGAGCGTAAAAGAAACAAAAGAAATCTCTTGGAGGCAAGTCTCTTGAATGAAGGCGTTTCTCTTGAATAAATGTAATTATGAAATATAGTATATAAAAGATAAGGAGATGAGTGAATGATCGGAAATTACAATAAAAGTAGCAAGGTACATATTTCCACATTTAAAATGATGGTTTATCCACATTGGCTATTCTCTCATATTTTATTCCATTGACATTCTTATGTATGATGTAGTTTCTTATAGCCTTACATACTCAGTACATTCTTCGTACTGACCCCCTTGGGGGCTTACATTAAATGCTACAGGCGCAAGTGCCAGTAGACCTCCACAGTAGGTTGCCGGTTATTGCAGATCATTGGTGAGCTCCAGTTTATTTGGGGCTTTCCGAGTCACATCTGTACATTTGTTTTGTTGTTATAAATATTGTATAAAGCGGGGACTTGTCCCGACTTTAAGTTGGTCTTGTAATTGTATCTGTTAGAGGCTTTTGTAGACGCATGTGGGTATATGAATGTAAGAGATGAACGTCCGTTTTGACTTGATGGCCCTAACGGCCAAGTTTCATATATTGTACAGGTTTTCCATGACTTCCACCATTAGCATTTTATATTTTACCCGTTACATGAGATAGCATGCTATTCATAAAGAGACCTGCATATAAAAGGACATGAACAAAGATTGGTTCTCTTGGGCCTTATCGGCTCCGTGTGCCAGTCCACCTCGTTGGAACTCGGGGCGTGACAAAAGTGGTATCAGAGCGGGTCGTCCTAAGGGTGTCTACAAAGCCTTGTCTGAGTAGAGTCTTACTTATGGATGTGTTGTGCACCACATTTATAAGTAGGAGGCTACGGGACATTTAGGAGTTGTTTCTTTCCTTCATTTCTAGATCGTGCAATAGAGCCAATTTTTTAAGTTAAATCGTATCTGACCATTGGAATTGGTTTTCTTTGTTATAGTAACATGTCGATTACAAGACAAGGTATGGACAAAGTTAAACAAGTTGCTATGCCTACCGAAGGAGATATGAGTAAATCACCACCTGACCAAGCTAGTCACGGTAGGGCTGAGACTGAATTTGCATCGCGGGCTTCTTCTACGTCTTTAGCTCCAGAAGAGCCGAGAAGGAAAGAAGAACCTGCTGAATCACTTGTTAATGATACTGTGCAGGATCTAAGAAATGCGGTGCACTTGTTGACCCAGATAGTCATTGCACAAAATCAAGGACTAGTTAGTCCAGCCTTTGCATAAAAGAGGGGCAATCAAAGGCAAATGAGAACATCACAAACAATTGAAAGAGGGCTGTCTAAGAGGCATAGATCAAGGGGACAGTTCATGGAATCCCGAGGAGGATTTGTACCTCAGATTTTTAACAAACCGCCTAGACCATTATTCCCTCATTCTATAGTAAATGTTCTACCCCGATCCCAAGGGGTTAGAGGCAACCAGTTTGGGCAAAGAAGTGAGATTCAGGATTCATGAATATTGGGGCATCAAGCACAAGGAAGTATGAGCCAATTGAAATCTCCCCGTCAGCCGTGTCAGTGCTGCAGAAAGTATCATTTAGGTGAATGTCAGTTGGGGACAAATCTTTGCTTTTGGTGCAGTACAATCGGGCACAAAATGAGAGAGTGTCCACAGAAGGGCACGAGTAGTACGACACGACCTAAAGGGTTAGCCGTGACATCCTCCTCATTAGGTGTACAGTCTATTGGGCATGGCAGAGGTTCTAGAGGAGCATCTAGCTCTAGCGGAGCCCCAAATTGAACTAATGCTCCAGTAGACCGCCAGAATTTGGAGGCTTCTCCTGGTATAGACACGGGTACAGGTATATTTCCATATTTTCACATGATGTATATGTATTGATTGATCCAAGCTCTACCCTATCGTATGTTACTCCATCGACTATCGTGAATTTAATGGGACACTGGGGTTATTAGTTAAGTCAATGGAAATATCTCTACCTGTCGATGAATTTAGTATAGTAAAAAGAACACATCGTAATGGTATAGTAGATGTTGTGATCATAGATGATTAAGTACTCTTAAAAGTGTCACCAATGAAAGGGGTAATGGGGTTTGGAAGGAAAAGAAAAAAAAAGTGGCCCTATACAACGTGCCATGTGAAATTGCTGGAAGTGCATAAGAGTTTCATTTCATATTGCTCCCATTGGAAATATACAAATTATGAAGGATACCACTAGGAAGAGATACCTATTGATATTCTAGACCGACAAATGAAGAGGTTAAGAAATAAAGAAGTAGTATCCGTAAAGGTACGTTAGAGGAAGCAATAAGTAGAAGAGATTACATGGGAAGCCGAAAAAGAAGAATGAAAGCAAATTACCCATAGTTTTTTCCAACCGAAGATTGTATTTAGACTTACATTTGTTGAATTAAGTACTGTCATTAACATTCGACGACGAATGTTTCTAAGGGGGAAGGATGTAACACCCCATACATTTATGAACCTAGTGGATTATCGTAACCTTCATGGAATTATTTGGACATGGGAGTTTTGAGGTATTAGACACTAAATTTTGGTGGGATAAAGTAGTCTTTAGCCATTGGGCTCAAGTTAAGGCCCAAACAAAAAATTAAGTTACAAGACATGGCCCAAAAAGGGGTAATTGACCCATTCTTGCATGACCAAGTCTACAAATCAATTATTGACCAAAGGTATGGGATAAGGATGACTTTAAAGGTTCTATATAAGGTGAAAAAAATCATATCTTATTCACCATTCCCCACATGTGCAAAGTCTAGAATTTTCCAAAAATATTACTTTTCTCTCAACACACAAACCCTAAGCTATCTTCCTCTTGGGACCAGATCACTCCTTGGAAAGCTTTGGTAAGTGTTTAATATCATGGTTTAATATATTATATGCATGTAATATGGTGTATATCATGTTGTTTATGTTGGTGAAGTGTGAGAAGTTCACTATGTGTGAAACAATTTATGTTTGCTTAATCGGTGAAGGTTTTTGCCTTGTAAACTTGAAAATGGACTTGTGGTATAGAAGGAAGTGAACTTTATGGGTTCAATATTGACATGTGAGATTGATTATATCCTTAACTTGTTTTATTCTTGTACATAATGTTTGGAATTGTTATTGCAAAATTATGCATGGATTTGGTGGTGTATTGAAGGAAAAGTGTGGTTTTGGTGATGTTCACGTGTTTTGTGAAACCATGGCTAATTTTTGGCATCCAATATGATCTAAAATATGTCAAGAGAAGTTTAGTTATGATCATGGACCATTAATGGCAAAAAAGGACCCAAAAGAGACCCTTTTTGGCCGAAACGGGTACCCGCCCTCGCAGACGAAGCACCTGCGGGCGCAGGTGACTTTCCAGGTGACCCTGGATACTGCCAAGGGTAACCTGCAGATGCATTTCAGCCACCTTCATGTGCAGGTGGCTTCGCGGGCTAGCGCAGAATTCCGTTTTGATTGTTTTTGTATCTCTTTGACCCCCACCCCCACCCCAAAGCCCCTATACCCTTCATGGATGTAATTATCAACCTATGGTACCTTTTAAATGACTATAAATGAGTATACCAAAGGTATTTTTAATGGTATAAAACATGTATTGTTGTTAAAGTGTTATTGTGAAAGCTATCGAGTGACTTGACGGAGAAAAGGTAACGTAGTGTTAACGAGGAAGTGTAAACGGTAAACTTGGTGTGAAATGTTATTGGTTTATGATGTCTTGGTCAATGTGTGAAATATGATTGTGTTGTTGGTGTGATAATGCAGTGGATTGTATTGTAAAGTAAGAAATGACGCTATATAGCAGTCACGTAATTCATTGTCATCTTATGCCCTTGTAAGGTAACTAGTTGTTAACGTGAGCTCCGTTATGAACGTGTGTTGTAGAGTGACACATAAGGGAGGAACTGGATCTTTGTATTCATATCTAGGATGGTATATTCATATTGAGATCATAAGGTATGTAAGGTTACTCTTTTTGTATCCTTCTGCAGCATATGGTTCATATTGACTTTGTAATATTTCCATTTCGAATGTCCAAGGGCATCTCCTTTCAGGTTGTTATCTATTGTTAAGTCATATATTCCTCATTCATTAGTCGTTGTTGCTCATTTTTACATAAATATGGACATATCTCCAAAGTCTCAATAATGTTTTACTCTAAAGCTTCCAATAATATCATTACTACGAATATACCAATCCCTCATGAGCAAATATACCAATCTCTCAAAAGAAAGAAATTAAGTTACGTATATTTGTTGGTTGCAAAAGTGAAGGAAAATAATAGATGTATGGTGGACATAATTCCAAAGTTCCAACAATATTATGACTCCAAAGTTCCGAGAATGTTATGTTCCAAGTTCTAATAACGTTATGACTATCATTATATCAATCTCTCATAAGTGAATGTATCAGTCTCTCCCAAGTAATACATGAAGAAAAGTGTAGGTAATCTATTATAACCCACCTATAGAGTGGATATATGTTATGCATTTTGACCTACCTATAGAGTGGATGTATGTTATCTATTATAACCCACCTATAGAGTGGATGTATGTTCTATTATTACCCACCTATAGAGTGGATATTTGTTATCTATTATAACCCACCTATAAGGTGGATGTATGTTATATATTATAACCCACCTGTAAGGTGGATGTATGTTATATTAAAACCCCCGATAGAGACTAATAATAATAATGAGGAGCGTAAAAGAAACAAAAGAAATCTCTTGGAGGCAAGTCTCTTGAATGAAGGCGTTTCTCTTGAATAAATGTAATTATGAAAGATAGTATATAAAAGATAAGGAGATGAGTGAATGATCGGAAATTACAATAAAAGTAGCAAGGTACATATTTCCACATTTAAAATGATGGTTTATCCACATTGGCTATTCTCTCATATTTAATTCCATTGACATTCTTATGTATGATGTAGTTTCTTATAGCCTTACATACTCAGTGCATTCTTCGTACTGAACACCTTGGGGGCTTACATTAAATGCTAAAGGAGCAGGTGCCAGTAGACCTCCACAGTAGGTTGCCAGTTATTACAGATCATTGGTGAGCGCCAGTTGATTTGGGGCTTTTCGAGTCACATCTGTACATTTGTTTTGTTGTTATAAATATTGTATAAAGAGGGGACTTGTCCCGACTTTAAGTTGGTATTGTAGATGCATCTGTTAGAGGCTTTTGTAGACACATGTGGGTATATTAATGTAAGAGATGAAAGTCTGTTTTGACTTGATGGCCCTAACGGCCAAGTTTCATATATTGTACATGTTTTCCATGACTTCCGCCATTGGCATTTTATATTTTATCTGTTACATGAGATAGCATGCTATTCATAAAGAGACCTGCATATAAAAGGACATGAACAAACATTGGTTCTCTCGGGCCTTATCGGCTCCGCGTGCCAGTCCACCTCGTTAGAACTCGGGGCGTGACAAAAGTGGTATCAGAGCGGGTCGTCCTGAGGGTGTCCACAAAGCCATGTCTGAGTAGAGTCGTGCTTATGGATGTGTTGTGCACCACATTTATAAGTAGGAGGCTACGGGACATTTAGTAGTTGTTTTATTTTCCTTCATTTCTAGATCGTGCAATAGAGCCAATATTATAAGTGAAATCGTATCTGACCATTGGAATTGGTTTTCTTTGTTATAGTAACATGTCGATTACAAGACAAGGTATGGAAAAAGGTAAACAAGTAGATATGCCTGCCGAAGGAGATATGAGTAAATCACCACCTGACCAAGCTATTCAGGGTAGGGCTGAGACTGAATTTGCATCGCGGGCTTCTTTTACGTCTCTAGCTCCAGAAGAGCCGAGAAGGAAAGAAGAACCTACTGAATCACTTGTTAATGATACCGTGCAGGATCTAAGAATTGCGGTGCACTTGTTGACCCAGATAGTCATTGCACAAAATCAAGGACCAGTTAGTCCAGCCTTTGCACAAAAGAGGGGCAATCAAAGGCAAAGGAGAACATCACAAGAAATTGAAAGAGGGCTGTCTAAGAGGGATAGATCTGGGGGACAGTTCATGGCATCCCGAGGAGGATTTGTACCTCAGATTTTTAACATACCGCCTAGACCATTATTCCATCATTCTATAGTAAATGTTCTACCCCGATCCCAAGGGGTTAGAGGCAACCAGTTTGGGCAAAGAAGTGAGATTCAGGATTCATGAATATTGGGGCATCAAGCACAAGGAAGTATGAGCCAATTGAAATCTCCCCGTCAGCCGTGTCAGCGCTGCAAAAAGTATCATTTAGATGAATGTCGGTTGGGGACAAATCTTTGTTTTTGGTGTGGTACGGTCGGGCACAAAATGAGGGAGTGTCCACAGAAGGGCACGGGTAGTACGAAACGACCTAAGGGGTTATCCGTGACATCCTCCTCATTAGGTGTACAGTCTATGGGGCATGGCAGAGGTTCTAGAGGAGCATCTAGCTCTAGCGGAGCCCCGAATTGAACCAATGCTCCAGTAGACCGCCAGAATTCGGAGGCTTCTCCTGGTGTATACACGGGTACAGGTATATTACCATATTTTCACATTATGTAGATGTATTGATTGATCCGAGCTCTACCCTATCGTATGTTACTCCATCGACTATCGTGAATTTAATGGGACACTCGGGTTATTAGTTAAGTCAATGGAAATATCTCCACCTGTCGGTGAATTTAGTATAGTTAAAAGAACACATCGTAATTGTATAGTAGATGTTGTGATCATAGATGATTAAGTACTCTTAAAAGCGTCACCAATGAAAGGGGTAATGGGTTTGGAAGGAAAAGAAAAAAAATAAGTGGCCATATACAACGTGCCATGTGAAATTGCTGGAAGTGCATAAGAGTTTCATTTCATATTTCTCCCATTGGAAATATTCAAGTTACGAAGGATCCCACTAGGAAGAGATACCTATTGCTATTCTATAGCAACAAATGAAGAGGCTAAGAAATAAAGAAGTAGTGTCCGTAAAGGTACGTTAGAGGAAGCAATAAGTAGAAGAGATTACATGGGAAGCCAAAAAAGAAGAATGAAAGCAAATTACCCATAGTTTTTTCCAATCGAAGATTGTATTTAGACTTAAATTTGTTGAATTAAGTACTGTCATTAACATTCGAGGACGAATGTTTCTAAGGGGGAAGGATGTAACACCCCATACATATATGAACCTAGTGGATTATCGTAACCTTCATGGAATTATTTGGACATGGGAGTTTTGAGGTATTAGACACTAAATTTTGGTGGTCTAAAGTAGTTTTTATCCATTGGTCTCAAGTTAAGGCCCAAACAAAAAATTAAGTTACAAGACATGGCCCAAAAAGGGGTAATTGACCCATTCTTGCATGACCAAGTCCACATATCAATTATTGACCAAAGGTATGGGATAAGGATGACTCTAAAGGTTCTATATAAGGTGAAAAAAATCATATTTCATTCACCATTCCACACATGTGCAAAATCTAGAATTTTCCAAAAATATTACTTTTCTCTCAACACACAAACCCTAAGCTATCTTTCTCTTGGGACAAGATCACCCCTTGGGAAACTTTGGTAAGTGTTTAATATCATTGTTTAATAAATTATATGCATGGAATATGGTGTATATAATGTTGGTTATGTTGGTGAAGTGTGAGAAGTTCACTATGTGTGAAACAATCTATGTTTGCTTAATCGGTGAAGGTTTTTCCCTTGTAAACTTGAAAATGGACTTGTGGTCTTGAAGGAAGTGAAATTGATGGGTTCAATATTGACATGTGATATTTTATTATAGCCTTAACTTGTTTTATTCTTGTACATAATGTTTGGAATTGTTATTGCAAAATTGTGCATGGATTTGGTGGTGTATTGAAGGAAAAGTGTGGTTTTGGTGATGTTCATGTGTTTTGTGAAACCATGGATGATTATTGGAATCCAATATGATCTAAAATATGTCAAGATAAGTTTATTTATGATCATGGACCATTCATGGCATAAAAGGACCTAAAAGAGACCCTTTTTGGCCAAAAGGCACCCACCCTTGCAGACGAAGCACCTGCGGGCGCAGGTGACTCTGCAGGTGCCCATGGATATGCCAAGGGTCACCTGCAGATACATTTCAGCCATGTTCAGGTGCAGGTGGCTTCGCAGGCCAGCGCAGAATTCCGTTTCGGTTGTTTTCGTATCTCTTTGACCCCCCCAAAGCCCCTATACCCTTCATGGATGTAATTATCAACTTATGGTACCTTTTAAATGACTATAAAGGAGTATACCGAAGGTATTTTTAATGGTATAAAACATGGATTGTTGTTAAAGTGTTATTGTGAAAGCTATCGAGTGACTTGACGGAGAAAAGGTAACGTAGTGTTAATGAGGAAGTGTAAAGGGTAAACTTGGTGTGAAATGTTATTGGTTTATGATTTCTTGGTCAATGTGTGAAATATGATGGTGTTGTTGGTATGATAATGCATTGGATTGTATTGTAAAGAAAGAAATGACGCTATATAGCAGTCACGTAATTCATTGTCATCTTATGCCCTTGTAAGGTAACTACTTGTTAACGTGAGCTCCGTTATGAACTTGTGTTGTAGAGTGACACGTAAGGGAGGAACTGGATTGTTGTATTCATATCTAGGATGGTATATGCTTATTTAGATCATAAGGTATGTAAGGTTACTCTTTCTGTATCCTTCTACAGCATATGGTTCATCTTGACTTTGTACTATTTCCATTCCGAATGTCCAAGGGCATCTCCTTTCAGGTTGTTATCTATTGTTAAGTCACATATTCCTCATTCATTAGTCGTTGTTTCTCATTGTTACATAAATATGTACATATCTCCAAAGTATCAATAATGTTATACTCTAAAGTTTCCAATAATATCATGACTACGAATATACCAATCCCTCATGAGAAAATATACCAATCTCTCAACAGATAGAAATTAAGTAAGTTACGTATATTTGTTGGTTGCAAAAGTGAAGGAAAATAATTGATTTATGGTGGACATGATTCCAAAGTTCCAACAATATGATGACTCCAAAGTTCCGAGAATGTTATGTTCCAAGTTCTAATAACGTTATGACTATCATTATATTAATCTCTCATAAGTGAATGAATCAGTCTCTTCCAAGTAAGACATGAAGAAAAGTGTAGGTAATCTATTATAACCCACCTATAGAGTGGATATATGTTATCTATTATAACCTACCTATAGAGTGGATGTATGTTATCTATTATAACCCACCTATAGAGTGGATATATGTTTTCTATTCTAACCCACCTATAGAGTGGATGTATGTTCTATTATTACCCACCTATAGAGTGGATGTATGTTATATATTATAACCCACCTATAAGGTGGATGCATGTTATATATTATAATCCACCTGTTAGGTGGATGTATGTTATATTAAAACCCCCGATAGAGACTAATAATAATAATGAGGAGCGTAAAAGCAACAAAAAAAATCTCTTGGAGGCAAGTCTCTTGAGTGAAGGCGTTTCTCTTGAATAAAAGTAATTAAGAAAGATAGTATATAAAAGATAAAGAGATGAGTGAATGATCGGAAATGACAATAACAGTAGCAAGGTACATAATTCCACATTTAAAACGATGGTTTATCCACATTGGCTATTCTCTCATATTTAATTACATTGACATTATTATGTATGATGTAGTTTCTTATAGCCTTACATACTCAGTACATTCTTTGTTACTAATCCCCTTGTAGGCTTACTTTAAATGCTGCAGGCGCAGGTGCCAGTAGACCTCCACAGTAGGTTGCTGGTTATTACAGATCATTGGTGAGCTCCAGTTGATTCGGGGCTTTTCGAGTCACAGCTGTACATTTGTTTTATTGTTACAAATATTGTATAAAGCGGGGACTTGTCCTGACTTTAAGTTGTTCTTGTAGATGTATCTGTTAGAGGCTTCTGTAGACACATGTGGCTATATGAATGTAAGAGATGAATGTCCATTTTGACTTGATGGCCCTAACGGCCAAGTTTCATATATTGTACATGTTTTCCATGACTTCCGCCATTGGCATTTTATATTTTATCCGTTACATGAGATAGTATGCTATTCATAAAGAGACATGTATATGAAAGGACATGAACAAAGATTTGTTCTCTCGAGCCTTATCGGCTCCGGGTGCTAGTCCGCCTCGTTGGAACTCGGGGCGTGACAGTAAGGCTATAAGAAACTACATCAATGCATAAGAAACTCAATGGAATCAATTATAAGAAAATATCCAATATGGATAAACCATTGTTCTGTATGTTTGGAATTGTGTATATTACATTTATTTTGTTCCTTGCTTTTACATACATTTCGTTCTTTGCTTTTACGTTCATTTGCCATCCATCATTGATTCATATCATACCCGGGCCCTAACTGATCAGTGGGAAATACCATAATAATCTAGATCGTCATCCATGCGGATGTTCCTCTCATCCCATGGGATACCACACGTAATATTGGGATCGTCATTCATGCGAGTGTTTCTTTCACTCCATGAGTTACCACCCATGCTTTAATAATCGGGATCGCCATTCATGTGGATGTTCTTTTCATCCCATGAGATACCACCCATAATATTGGGATCGTCATTCATGCAAGTGTTTCTTCCACTCCATGAGATACCACCCATTCTCAACATTAACCATTAATCTATCATTCTCATTACTAGATTCTTTACTTTTGCGAGATTTATACATTTGCTTGTGACCGATTGATACATTTGCGTGTGAGAGATTGATACTTTTGTAGGCATAACATTATTGGAACTTTGGAACCATGTCCATCATTATGTAACACATGAACAACAATGACCAATGAATGAGGGATATGTGACTTAATAGGTAACAACCTGAAATGAAATACCTTTGGACATTTCAGAATGGAATAAGTATAATGTTAATATGAACAATATGCTGCAGAAGGATACCGAAAGAGTAACCATACATACCTTATTTTCCCAATATGAATACACAGTCCTATATGTGATTACAATAATCCAGCTCCTTCCTTATGTCTTACTCTACAACACAAGTACATAACATAACCAACATTAACCACAAGCTACTTTCCAAATGCATAAGACGACTATGAGTTACATGAACATCACTTCACCTTTTACAATACCATTCATGGCATTATCATACTAGCAATACCACACATGCCATAAATTTACCACAACATCATATACCAATAGTATTTCAATACTACTTTTAACCTTACACTTCCTTGTTAACACCACGTCACCATTACTCCATCAAATCACCTCAATAAACTTCATAACAACATATCGACAACAATCCCAGAATTTACACTCATAGAAAAATAACAAGTTAAAGAACATAACACTTATAGAAAAATAACAAGTTAAAGAACATAATCACACCATTCATGTTGATATCTCATCCACACCATTCACTTTCATTCAAACCTCAAGTCCCCTTTCAATTTTAAATTAGAAGGGTGGCACATCTTTTAGCAAAAACCCAAAAGTGCACTATTCAACACCTTGACAGCATAACCATCATGATATATACACCATCTTAACCACATAATAAATTAATCCATGAGATTAGATACTTACCAAGGCTTGCAAAGTGATGATTTTGTCTCCAAGAGGTGGTTGCCTTAGGGTTTGTGTTGAGAGAAATAGGTTTTGAAATATCTAAAAAGGCATGAGAGTTACAATGAATTAAAAATCAGCTTTGTGCCTTTATATAGTCTCTCATGTCATCCCTATCCAATTCTTGGCATTTAATGCAATATTTACTTGGTCAAATATGAAAGAATGGGCCATTTGCCCTTTGGGCCCATGCATTTTGGCTTCATTTTGGGCTTTAAATTGAGCCCAATAACACATGTAATCTTAACCCACCAAATTCAATGTTTAATCCATCATATATGTCGTGTTTAAATAATTCCATAAATGTTATGACAATAGTCAACTCACGCGCTTCATGCTCGTAGTTTTAATATCAAGAACCAACAATTTTGGCCACTCATGGATTAATTGAACATAATTTGATAAAATAATTAGGACGACGAATTAACCCCAACTGGGATTCTAAACTCACTCAAGAGTATCCCTACTACGAAGGAATAATGATACCATAACCCAAGAGTCTTATTTATAGACTAATGGTCGAAGAAAATTTTTTGCAAAAACCCGCCTGGCGCGCCTCCTTGCTGCCTGGGCAAGAAAAATTCTGGCCAAAAGCGGCCTGGCACACCACCGGCAGCGCCCCACACTTAACTTTTGATTTCGACTTTTCTTTGAGGATTCGGTTGGATCTTTCAAGTCAAAATCTTTTGCTTGCCTCTTAGCTTTAATATCCTTTGCTTGGAAGTCCTTCAAACCTCACTTTTCATTCCCCAATTGCTCCAAAAAATCCCAAACTCCTAAGACAAAGGTCTCATCACATGTACTTGCACACTATCAAAAAAATTTTCCATCAATAACAATACAAAATACGTACTTATTGCTCTTGAACCTAGGGTAAACATGGTTCAAGGTTGTCAAGTAGGGTCAGAAATGTACAGGATGTTACATTCTTCCCCCCTTAGAAACATTCATCCTCGAATGTTAATACATTATCTCGTGTATAACAAATGCATCTCTATATTAGCATATATATACATGAACACTTAACGCTCATAGATACTTACATGTCATTGCTCCACTTCCGCACTTTGAAATCATTCTTCCATTTGAAACAGATGGGGGTACTTTGACTTCATCATTTCTTCAGCTTCCCATGTGATCTCTTCTACTTATTAATTCTTTCAAAGGACTTTTACAAAAGCTATGTCTTTACTCCTTAACGTTTTCATTTGTCGATCTAGAATAACAATAGGTATCTCTTCCTAAGTAAGATTGTCCATAACGTGTACATCTTCAATGGTAGTAATAGGAGATGGATCTCCTATGCATTTTCGAAGCATCAAAACATGAAACACTGAATGGACTGAGGAGAGTTCTTGGGGTAATTTCAATTCATATGCAGCTTGCCCAAATCTTTTGATAATTTCGTATGGGCCTATATAGTGTGAACTCAATTTCCCTTTCTTTCCATATAACGCACCATAAGGTGCCTTTTTGATATTCAAACGATAGCTCCTATTGTAAGCAAATTCAACAAGAGGTAATTGATCGTCCTAGCTACTGTTAAAGTCCTATATGCAAGCTCGTAACATATTTTTAAGTGCTTATATAATGCGTTTTGCTAATCCATTTGTTTGAGGATTTTAACTATATTTGGATTACCAAACTCTTTTGAAAAGATTATACCAATAGTGTGCAGTAACTTGAGCTCCCATGACTGATACAATAGCAATTGGAATCCCCTGTAATCGTACTATTTCTTAACACACAACTTTGCATATTATTCAGATGTATAAGTGATCTTGACAGGTAAAACGTGTACTAAATTGGTAAGCATGTCAACTATCACCCACATGGAATTAAATTTCCATAATGTACGAGGTAAACTTGTGATGAAACTCATGTTAATCATATCCTTCTTCCAAACTAAAATATTCCTATATTGCATGTAACCTCCAGGTTTTTGATGCTCTGCATTTACCTGTGGACAATTCAGACAATGAGTTACAATTGTTGCAACGTTCTTTTAATGTAACCTTACCAATGTATCCCTTCCAAACTATGGTACCTTTTGGTTGCTCCCAAATGAATAGAATTCTGTAAAGTGAACATTACAGTACTCCCTCTTGCGTAAGATCAAATGCATTTGTCATAGCGACAAATGAAGACCCTATCGCATTTTACACTATAACACTTTCATCTAGAGTCTCAAGAAGACGAATTAGCCACATTGACTATACCTTGCTTTTTCGTAACTTGACCCTTAGTATTTCCTATTGCTTTGCGGCTTAATGCACCGATTATTACATTTGCTTTCCCCAGATGGTCTCATATATCAAAATCGTTGTCTTTTAATATTTTGAACCACCTTTGCTATCTTTAGTTTAGATCCTTCTGTTTAAAGATATATCGCAAACTCTTGTAAGCAGTATATATATCAACCTGAAACCCATACAAATAGTGGCGCCATATCTTTAAAGCAAATATCACTACTGCTAACTCAAAATCATGTGTAGGATAAGTGCTCTCTTGTGGGCGCAATTGTCTTGAGACATACGCTATTACGTTACCGTGTTACATCAATACACCTCCTATACAATGTAACCCAAGAACAATACGGAATTTAACCAAACATCATGTCTAGCAACCTTTGCATATAGTTTACGGTCACGAAGAATCCACAACACTTGTCGCAAGTGATTAGCATGGTTCTCTCGTGAACTTGAATATCATTTCCAAACGTGGTCTCAAACACATCTAACAATGGCTTGTATCGCCTTATTCATCCCCCATAAAAACTACTAGTGCAGTCATTAGTTCAAATGACATAACTCACACTCAATAATGACCATATGATGTTTGGAAAGCTGTCTTGGGTATATCTTTCTCTTTAACTGTCACACCCCGAATCCCAACGAGGCGTGATTGGCACCCATAGCCAATAAGGCCTAAGAGAACCAAGCTATGCTTTTATACATTCAAACGCATGCCATAGGAAACACCACTATCACATAAGAACATGAATGGATAATATCGAAAATCACGGAACATGTGACATATATATATATATATATAAACATATGAGAAACTTGGCCGTCAAGGCCTTCAAGTCAAGACTCCATGTGTCACCTTATATACATACACCCACATTCGTCTACAAAAGCCTCTAACAAATGCATTGACCAAAATAAACTAAAAGTCGGGACAAGTCCCCGCTTTATACAACATGTACATCACCAAAACATATATACAACTGTGACTCGAAGAAGCCCTGAATTAGCTGGAGCTCACCAAAGAACCGCTAAAAACTGGAAATCTATTGAGGAGTCCTACTGGTACCTGCGTCTACAGCAAGTAAGGTAAATTCCCTAAGAGGGGTCAATACGGAATAAGTACTGAGTATGTAAGGCTCAAATGAAACTCGATAACACATGAACATATCAATGAACTCAATACAAATGACTAATAAATGTGAGTAAGTCACCATTTTGCATTTTGGAAACCATGTGTATTGCTTTCACTACTTACTTTGCTTTCTTTACTTCAATGCTTGCTTGTCACTACATGTGTCACAATGTACCCGGGCCCCTACTGATCAGTGGGTCTTTACATAACATATCATCATGTTGGGATTGGCTCGAGCTAGGCTTATGCCCCTAGAGCTGCCACCCATAAACCAATGCATCGGGATCGGCTCGAGCTAGGCTTATGCCCCTAGAGCTACCACCCATAAATCAATACATATCAGGTTTGGCTCGAGATAGGTTTTCACCCCCAGAGCTGCCCCCTGTCAGGTTTGGCTTGATCTAGGCTTTCTCCCCTAAAGCTGCCCCCTGATCCAATAATATCGGGATCGGCTTGAGCTAGGCATTTCGCCCCCAAAGCTGCCACCCGTACTCAAACATTAACCACATTTGCATTACTTTATTAATTACTTTGAGATTGATACAATGATGGTCATAAATTTACTTGAAGCTTTCGATCATTAACCAATGTGTGAGAGATATGTGAATAGCATTATTGGAAACATTACCTCATTGGAAACATAACATTATTGGAACTATTGGACAATAATCAATGGATAAGATACATGAGTATAATCACTATTGGATCTTTAGAACACAACATTATTGGGCTTTTGGAATACTATTCATGGACATGATACATGAGACATGAGATGCACAATTGATTAATAAGTAGGAAACATGTAGATGAGACAATTGATAACCGGATATAGGATACCTTAGTACATTTCGGGAATAAGTAGGTACCATAACAAAGTGTACACTATATGCTTCAGAAGGATACGGAAAAAGGAACCTTACATACCTTCACTTCCAAGTATGAATACACAAGCCTATGTATGAATACAATAGTCCAGCTTCTTCCTTACGTCTTACTCTACAATACAAGTTCATATCGGAGCTTACATTAGAAACTAGTCACTATACAGGTGTACAAGACGACAATGAACAATAATGTCATGTCACCCCCTTACAATAAAATCCACTGTATTTCCATATCAACAACACCATAACATTACACACATTGACCAAAATATCATACATCGATAGCATTTCACATCAAACTTACCCTTTACGCTTTTCCCTTGAGCATTTAATCATAATTACCCTATCAACTTGCCTCATAACAACTTATGAACAATAATACATACTTAAAATAGTCCAACATGCCTCCATACTACAATTTAAAGTCATTAAAACGACATCACAAGTTGATAATTACATCCATGAAGTGTATAGGGGTTTCGGGGGGCCAAAGGGATGCAAAAACAAGCAATTCGGAGTTCTGGGCCAATCCGCTAAGCCACCTACACCCTCAAGTGGATGAACTACGTCCGCAGGTGACCTTTGGCAGTAGCCAGAGGCACCTGTGCACTTGCGCCCGCAGGTGCTTCGTCTGCGAGGGTGGGTGCCCGTTTCGGCCAAAAAGGGTCTCTTTTGGGTCTTTTTATGCCATTAATGGTCCATTATCACAATCAAACATATTTGAACATATTTTTGATCATCTTAAACACCAATATTCAGCCATAGTCTCACAACACACATAACAACACTCAAAACTACATTTCACGGCCAATACGACACCAAAACTATAACTAATATCGCAACAACAATTTCAAACGTTATGCATAAGAGTAAGACAAAGTAAGACTATAATCACATATCACATGTCAATATTTACTCCACCAAGTTCACTTTATTCAAAACCACAAGTCCATAGTCAAGTTTACAAGACAAATCACCCTCTGATTTAGCAACATGTGACATTTCACTTATTGTGAACTTCTCAATATTCCACCAACATAACCAACATAATATACACCATATATTATGCATAAAATATATTAATCCACCATAATAAACACTTACCAAGTCTTACCAATTGATGATCTTGGCCCAAAGGATAACTTAGGGTTCTTGAGAGACAAAAGTCAATTTTTGGTAAAGTCTAGAAAACATGAGAGCTTAAATGAAATAAAAATCTGATTTTACTCTTTATATAGTCCCTCATGTCTCCCTTATATTTTCCTTAGCATTTAATGCAATGTTGATTGGTCAAATGGATCAAATTTGGAAGAATGGGTCAAAAACCCCATGTTGGGCCATTTCTTCTTGTTATTTTGGGCTTCATTTTTGGGCCCAATAATACAAGACTATTAAATGCTCACAATTCAATACAAAATTCATCAATTCTCTCATGTTTTCATTTTTCCCTAAATGTTACGATTGTCAGCTAAACTCAGAAACGTACGGGGTGTTACATTCTTTCCCCCTTAGAAACATTCATCCTCTAATATTAGTGTTATCATTTCAAAGTGAACAGTTACAAGTCTAGGAGAATTCTGCATGTCATCATATAGATATACACAAAGCTTATAAATACTTACTTGTCATTCTTCTCTTTGAAACAAATGAGGGTACTTGGATTTCATCATTTCTTCAACTTTCCACGTGACCTCTTCTCTTTGCTGATTTCTCCAAAGTACCTTTACAGAAGCAATATCTTTGTTTCTCAACCTCTTCACCTATCTATCCCTAATGTCAATAGGTATTTCCTCGTAGGTAAGATCCTCTATAACATGTACATCATCTATAGGAGTAAAATGAGATGGATCCCCTATGCACTTCCGAAGCATTGACACATGAAATACCGAATGAACTGTGGAGAGTTCCTGGGGTAGTGCCAACTCATACACAACCTACCTAAATCTTCTAATAATTTCATATGGGCCTATGTAACGTGGACTCAATTTCCCTTTCTTTTCGAACCACATTATCCCTTTCATCGGTGACACCTTCAGGAATACCCAATCACCTATGGAAAATTCAAGTCCTCTTCTCCTAATATCAGCATAGGACTTGTGTCGACTCTGGGCCGTTTGTAATCGCTGTTGAATCACTTTAACTTTCTCCATAGCCTGATGAACAATATTCAGCCCAAGTAAAGCAGTTTCTACCACTTCAAACCACCCAATTGATGATCTACATTTCCTCTCGTACAAAGCTTCATAAGGTGCAATTTTAATACTTGAATGATAGCTATTGTTGTAAGCAAATTCAATAAGACGCAAATGGTCATCCCAACTGCCTTGAAAATCTAATGCACAAGCTCGTAGCATATCTTCAAGTGTCTGAATAGTACATTCTGCTTGTCCATCAGTCTGAGAATAGAAAGTCGTACTCAGATTCACCTGTGTGCCCAAACTCTGCTGAAAGGATCTCCAAAAGTGCGCTGTGAACTGTGCTTCTCGGTTTGATATAATAGAAAGCGGAATACCAAGCAATCATACTATTTCTTTCACATACAATTTTGCATAATCCTCAGCTGTATAGGTGGTCTTGACTGGTAGAAAATGCGCTGACTTGGTAAGCTTGTCAACTATAACCCATATAGAATCAAATTTTTGCAATGTACGAGGCAAACCTGTAATGAAGTCCATATTAATCTTATCCCATTTCCAGACTGGAAGATTGATACATTGAATATAACCTCCTTGTTTCTGATGCTCTACTTTCACTTGTTGATAATTCGAGCATTGAGCGATGAATTCTGCAATGTTCTTCTTCATATTTCCCCACCAATTCACTTCCTTTAAATCATGATACATTTACGTAGAACCCGTATGAATAGAATAGCGCGAGTGATGCGCCTTTGTCATAATTCACTTCCTCAATTCATCTACATCCGGTACACATAGTCTATCTTGGCATTGGAGCACCCCTTCCTGTGTAAGATCAAATGCCTTTGTCAAATTCTGCTGTACATTTTCCTTTAGCTGTAATAACATAAAATCCGCAAACTGCTTCTCTTTCACTTCAGTTATTAAGGAGGATTCCGCTGCATTCTGCATAATAACTCCCTCATCTGAGGATTCAAGTAGACGAACTCCCAAGCTGGCCAACTAATATAGGTCTTTGATTATTTCTTTCTTTTCTGTCGGTTGGGCATTAGTGTCTCCCATTGCCTTGAGACTCAATGCATCTGCTACCACATTTTCCTTCCCTGGATGGTATAAAATATCAACATCATAGTCTTTCAAAAGCTCTAACCATCTTCATTGCCTCAAATTGAGTTCCTTCTGTTTAAAGATATATTGCAAACTTTTGTGATCGGTGTAAATATCAACATGAACTCCATATATATAATGACGCCATATCTTTAAAACAAATACTACCGCTGCCAATTCAACGTCATGAGTGGGATAATTTTTCTCATGTGGCCGCAACTGTCGTGAGGCATATTCTATCACCTTACCATGCTGCATCAACACACATCCGAGACCAATCCCGAAAGCATCACAATACACTACACCCTTTGTGCCTTCAGGAAGTACTAACACTAGTGTGGAAGTCAACTTATCGTTCAGTTTTTGGAACCCTTTTTCACATGCATCATTCCATTGAAACTTAATTGCCTTGTGAGTTAACTTTGTTAATGGTGCCGCAATAGAAGAAAATCCTTCCACAAATCTTCTGTAATAACTTGCCAAACCAAGAAAACTGCAAATCTCTGTGGGCGTCGTAAGTCTTGGCTAATTTTTCACTGCTTTTATCTTCTGTGTATCCACCTGTATCCCTTCATCTGACACAATGTGACCCAAGAATGCAACTGATTCTAACCAAAACAAGAATTATTGCAGTAGGATAATGGCTAGGAGGATTTGAAAAGCATTATGGCATTACGATTTCCAAAAGCCATATCATATGGATATAGAAAGTCCGATCAAAAAACAATAAAAAAGGACTGGGCCCCTTATGCCCTGGGCGACACACGTGCTACAATGGCCGGGACAAAGGGTCGCGATCCCGCGAGCCCCGCCCAGTAGTGCCTCTACTCTACTAGTCCTAGTACTAGATACTAGATAGACAGGCCGGTCACCGGTGGCATAAGATCCTTCTCTGCTGCCCAAGGCAATGCTTTTTGTAGATTGAGATGGATTGATCTTCGCTATCGTGCCTCCTCCTTGTACCAAAAATAGATTGAAATCTTTAGCACAATTAATATATCATATATTAGAAATAAATTCAGAATTAAATTGAAGACCTACCAAGGTTGAAAACAGGAATGTGGTCAACCATACCGAGATAAAGAGCAAGGGCAGGACCCTCAGGATTCCTGATGAAGTCAATCAGAGAGGGAGTTCTCTCATGGACTGAGTGAAGACTCTACTCTTTCTATACTCTCTTTGTCTGCTCCTCCCGGTCCCCGTCGCGGCCTTAGATTCATTGGTGATTCCGCGGCACATCTAAGGAAATGTTGAATGAATTGATCGTAAATTATAAGATTTTAAAATCTTTTTGCCTTCGATTGGACGAATTATCCGAAGAGGATCGTTTACTCGTAGCAAGAGCGCGAAAAATTGAGCGTTTCTTATCACAACCCTTTTTCGTAGCAGGAATCAGATTTCGGATCAATCTATATTGAGTGACTGCCTCCATTCATCATTGAATTGATTGATGGAGTGAAATTGAATTTCGTCGGTGATCTTAGTGTTCATGTCGTCTCTTTGTAGCTCGTTTACAATTATAGCTTTCATACCTGTTTGTTTCTTTTTATTTTCTTTTTTTTATCATCTTCCAGATAAAGAACGAACAAGAGTAAAAACGAAGTTGATTCAAATAAAGATTTCTCTGGTACCCTATGTCAATAAAAGTAAAACTTTTTTTCTTTCTATATTATATAGATATGTACAACTTTTATCATCAATTTCCTTTATCTCTCGCTGTATGCCCCGGCATACCACACCAAAAGCAGACATTCGTCCCTGACCGACATATTCCTGAATGAATACACCCGCACTTCTGACACTGTTGATGAGGAAAATCTGCTGCCTGTGATCTGTGAACCCCACTACTCTGCCCAGCTGAACCACCCCTAAACCCTCGAGACTGGAAATAAGCACCCGCTGTGGAATGAGAAAAAGATGGTCTAGGTGATCGGGGGAACATATGAGGCCTAGATCCTCCTTATGACATCATAGGTAGTCCCATAGGTCTAGCCATTTTGGATTGTCCCCTGTCAAATTCATGCACTCTTCTCCTCTTTCGTTGGTCTTCCATTTTCTGAGCGAAGGCCTTGATTCTCGCTATGTCCATGTCCTTATTCAAGGCAGCAATGGTGCAATCTCGTACCAAATATGGCTCTAATCTGTCCACGTATCGATGGACTCTATCTGTCATCGTAGGCACCACATTTGGCGCATATCTAGCCAAGGAATTAAATTGCAAACTGTATTCCCTGACGCTCAGATTTCCCTAACGTAGATTTAGGAACTGAGCCGCACATGCCTCCCGGATCTCATAAGGAAGATAATGATCGAGGAAAGCCACTTTAAACTCTTCCCATGTAGGTGGATTTGCACCAATGTCATGGGATTTCTTTCAATCCTCATACCACAATATTGCCTCTCCTTTCAACTTGTAAGCAGCAAGTTCAACTATTTCAACCCCCGTCACGTGTATAACTTCCAAATCCCTCTGAATTTGATCCACGAACTCCTGTGGATCTGCTTTTGGATCGGACCCAGTGAATATAGGAGGGTCCAGTTTCAAGAAATTTTGTGTCCTACGACTTGCCATTCTAGCCGCATCATCATCATGTGTCATTGCACCAGCTCTTCCCTAGATTTGTGCCGCCACTAACTGTGTCAACATATGTACAGCATTTCTAAGATCTTGATCTGTGGCATTCATCGGTGGTTCTGCGGGTACCTATCTACCAATTGGCTCTTCCAGAACTGGGAAGGTAGATGAAGACCGCGATGATATTTCAACATTCGCTCCACCTTAACTAGCTTGGTCAGGTGGTAATCTGCTCATTCCTTCTCCAGCAGGCACATCAACCTGCTTCCCTTTACCCCTTCCTCTTCTAGTGTTCGGCATTGTTACTATATCAAAGAGAAACAATTACTATGGTCAGACACGATTCAACTTACAACATTGGACCTATTGCACGATCTTGAATTAAGAAAAGAAACAACATCCTAAATGTCCCGTAGCCTCCTACTTATAAATGTGGTGCACAACACATTGATAAGTAAGACTCTACTCAGACACGACTTTGTAGACACCTTTAGAACGACCTGCTCTAATACTACTTTTGTCACAGCCCAAATCCCAACGAGGTGTGATTGTCACCCAGAGCCGATAAGGCCCGAGAGAACCAAGCTATGCTTCTATACATTCATACACATGCCATAGGAAACACCACTATCATATAAGAACATGAATGGCTAATATCGGAAATCACGGAACATGTGACATATATATATACACATATGAGAAACTTGGCCGTCAAGTCAAGACTCCATGTGTCACCTTATATACATACACCCACATTCGTCTACAAAAACCTCTAACAAATGCATTGACCAAAAAAAACTAAAAGTCGGGATAAGTCCCCGCTTTATACAACATGTACATCACCAAAAAATATATACAACTGTGACTTGAAGAAGCCCTGAATTAGATGGAGCTCACCAAAGAACCGCTAAAAACTGGAAATCTATTGAGGAGGCCTACTGGTACCTGCGCCTGCAGCAAGTAAGGTAAATTCCCAAGAGGGGTCAGTACGGAATAAGTACTGAGTATGTAAGGCTCAAATGAAACTATATAACACATGAACATATCAATGAACTTAATACAAATGACTAATCAATGTGAGTAAGTCACCATTTTGCATTTTGGAAACCATGTGTATTGCTTTCATTACTTTCTTTGTTTTCTTTACTTTAATGCTTGCTTGTCAATACATGTGTCACAATGTATCCGGGCCCCTGTTGATCAGTGGCTCTTTATATAACATATCATCATGTTAGGATCGGCTTAAGCTAGGCTTATACCCCTAGAGCTGCCACCCATAAACCAATGCATCGGGATCGGCTCGAGCTAGGCTTATGCCCCTAGAGCTGCCACCCATAAATCAAAACATATCAGGTTTGGCTCGAGCTAGGTTTTCACCCCCAGAGCTTCCCCTTGTCAAGTTCGGCTTGAGCTAGGTTTTCGCCCCTAAAGCTGCCCCCTGATCCAATAATATCGGGATCGGCTTGAGCTAGGCATTTCGCCCCCAAAGCTGCCACCCGTACTCAAACATTAACCACATTTGCATTACTTTATTCATTACTTTGAGATTGATACAATGATGGTCATAACTTTACTTGAATATTTGGATCATTAACCAATGAGTGAGAGATATGTGAATAGCATTATTGGAAATATTACCTCATTGGAAACATAACATTATTGGAACTATTGGAAAATAATCGATGGATAAGATACATGAGTATAATCACTATTGGAACTTTGGAACACAGCCTTATTGGGCTTTTGGAATACTATTTATGGACATGAGACATGAGACATGAGATGCACAATTGATCAATAAGTAGGAAAAATGTAGATGAGACAATTGATAACCGGATATAGGATACCTTAGTACATTTCGGGAATGAGTAGGTACCATAACAAAGTGTACACTATATGCTGCAGAAGGATACGGAAAGAGGAACCTTACATACCTTCACTTCCAAGTATGAATACACAAGCCTATGTATGAATACAATAGTCCAGCTTCTTCCTTACGTCTTACTCTACAATACAAGTTCATACCGGAGCTTAAGTTAGCAACTAGTCACTATACAGGTGTACAAGACGACAATGAACTATGTGATCACCATATAACGTCATGTCACCCCCTTACAATACAATCCAATTCATTTCCATATCAACAACACCATAACATTACACACATTGACCAAAATATCATACATCGATAGCATTTTACATCACACTTACCCTTTACGCTTTTCCCTTTATCATTCCGTCACAATTACCCTATCAACTTGCCTCGTAACAAATTATGAACAATCATACATACTTAAAATAGTCCAACATGCCTCCATACGACACTTTAAAGTCATTAAAACAACATCACAAGTTGATAATTACATCCATGAAGGGTATAGGGGTTTCGGGGGGCCAAAGGGATGCAAAAACAAGACATTCGGAGTTCTGGGCCGATCTGCTAAGCCACCTGCGCATGCAGGTGGATGACCTACGTCCGAAGGTGACCTTTGGCAGTAGCCATAGGCACCTGCGTTGGCACCTGCGCCTGCAGGTGCTTCGTCTGCGAGGGCGGGTGCCCGTTTTGACCAAAAAGGGTCTCTTTGGGGTCTTTTTATGCCATGAATGGTCCATGATCACAATCAAACATATTTGAACATATTTTTGATCATATTAAACACCAACATTCATCCATAGTCTCACAACACACATAAAAACACCCAAAACTATATTTCACGGCCAATACGACACCAAAACCATAACCAATATCGCAACAACAATTCCAAACGTTATGCACAAGAATAAGACAAAGTAAGACTATAATAACTTCTCACATGTCAATATTTACTCCACCAAGTTCACTTTATTCAAAACCACAAGTCCATAGTCTAGTATACAAGACAAATCACCCTCCGATTTAGCAACATGTGACATTTCACTTATTGTGAACTTCTCAATATTCCACCAACATAACCAACATAATATACACAATATATTATGAATAATATATATTAATCCATCATAATAAACATTTACCAAGTCTTACCAATTGATGATCATGGCCCAAAGGATAACTTAGGGTTCTTGAGAGACAAAAGGTAATTTTTGGTAAAGTCTAGAAAACATGAGAGCTTAAATGAAATAAAAATCTGATTTTCCTCTTTATATAGTCCCTCATGTCTCCCTTATCTTTTCCTTAGCATTTAATGCAATGTTGATTGGTCAAATGGATCAAATTTGGAATAATGGGTCAAAAACCCCATATTGGGCCATGTCTTCTTGTTATTTTGGGCCCAATAATACAAGACTATTAAATGCTCACAATTCAATGTAAAATTCATCAATTCTCTCATGTTTTCATTTTTCCCTAAATGTTACGGTTGTCAGCTAAACTCAAAAATGTACGGGGTGTTACATTAACCCTTACTTGATGATAACTCCATCTTAAGTCAATCTTTGAGAAATCTTTGGCACCCTGTAATTGGTTAAATAGCTTAAAAATTCTGGGGAGGGAATATTTATTCTTAATTGTCACCCTCTTCAGTTGTCGATAATCAATATACATTCTCAATGTGCCATTTTTCTTTCGTATAAATAATACTGATGCACCCCAAAGGGATATACTAGACCTCCAAAATTTCGTTTACCACCGAAATCGATTAAAGAGGTGGTGACATTAGTATCTTTCACCCTTCCTAAGGGACATATGTAACTCTTTGGGTGTCATTTTATTTGCCTTAAGATGAGAAACTTTACCCCTCAGTGCTCCCACATTACTCTTCTATTCACTGTCATTCTTTTGTGGAAATTAAAAATGTAACTTCCTAGCTCGGTAATCTACCGTGGCATAACAAGAAGCCAACCAATCCATTCCCATTACCACATCAAAATCCACCATTTTCAACTCAATAATATCGGCTGGTGTATCATGACCACTCACAGTTACCACACAATTACGATATACTCTCTTTGCAAAAATGGTTTCACCAACTGGTGTAGATACTTCAAATGACTTAAGTAATAATACCGGCGTTTTTTTAAATTTTGCTGCAATCAATGGAGTAACATATGACAATGTAGAACCTGGATCTATTAATGCACATCCATCATATGAAAATATAGACAATATACCTGCAACTACATCAGGAGATGCCTCCGAATCCTGTCGGTCCACTAGAGCATAAGTGCGATTTTGGGTACCGTTTGAACTAGTTGCTCCTCTAGTAACTCTACCTCGTCCAACAGGTTGCACTCCTCTACCTAGGGAAAGTACTGATGTTAATGGTGCCACAGTGGAGCTCGCAGGTCGTACCATGCTTCCCAAGCATCTTCATGGGCAGTCCCTCATTATATGCCCCATCATACCACACCAATAACAAACATTCATTCCTAACCGACATTCACCTAAATGAAATCATCTGCAAAGCTGACACGGCGGGCAAGAAGACCCTGTTGTCAGGCCCCAAATCCCATCGGAATGGATTGGCACTCGTAGCCGACAAGGCCCAAGAGAACCAAGCTTTGTCTCTATTTAATCATATACATACCATAAGAAACCCATAATCACATAATAGCTATAGATACCAACAATGGAATTCATGGAACATGATATATATATATACATATGCGAAACTTGGCCGTTGAGGCCACTAAGTCAAAAACGACATATACCTGTTACATTTATACACCCATATCCGTCTACAAAAGCCTCTAACAAATGCATTGGCCAAAATGAACTAAAAGTCGGGACAATTCCCCACTTTATACAACATGTACAACACCAAAACATATGAACTACAGTGACTCGAAGAAGCCCCGAACTAACTGGAGCTCACCAAAGATCTGTAACAACAGGCAACCTACTGAGGAGGCCTACTAGTACCTGGGCCTGCAGCAAGTAAGGTAAATTCCCCAAGAGGGGTCAGTACGAAGAATGTACTGAGTATGTAAGGCCATATGAAACTTATAAGATATGTAAATATGTCAAAGAACTCAAGTTCAAATGCATCACCAATATAGATAAGTCATAATGTAGATGAGTCACTATTCTGTACTTTGGAAACCATGTATGTTGCTTTCATTACATTCTTTGTATCTTTACTTCCATGATTATTCATCTTTGCCTTTGACCTGTGATACCCGGGCCCCGACTGAACAGTGGGTTTTAACATAACATCATGTTATGTTGGGATAGGCTCGAGCTAGGCTTATGCCCCTAGATCTGCCACCCTATGAATTAATATATATATCGGGATCGGCTCGAGCTAGGTTAGTACATCTAGAGCTGCCACCCATACAATATTTTAGGTTCGGCTCGAGCTAGGCTAGTACCTCTAGATCCCCCTATCAGGATCGATCCGAGCTAGGCTTATGCCCCCAGGACTAACCCCTGATTTGGGATCGGCTTGAGCTAGGCATTTCGCCCCCAAAGCTGCCACCCATACTTGATCATTGACCACTTATGCATTACTTTGTTCATTACTTTGAGATTAATACCGTGAAAGTCATAACTTTACTTGAAGCTTTGGATCATTAACCAATGAATGAGAAACACATGGATAAACATTATAGCATTATTAGCACCATAACACTATTAGAACCATTGGACAATAATCCATGAACAAAATACATGAGTATAATCACTATTGGAACATTAGAACATAACCTTATTTGAGCTTTTGGAACATTAACCATGAGTGTGAGACATGAGATTCACCAATGATCAATGAGTAGGAAATATATGACAATGACCATGGATAACCGAATATGGGATACCTTAGCACATTGTGGGATGGAACAAGCGTAATGTCAATGTGAATACTATTTGCCACAGAAAGATACGGACAGAGTAACCTTACATACCTTGTACTCTCAATACGGATATACAATCTTAGATGTGCATACAATAGTACCTCTCCTTCTTTATGTGTCACTCTACAACACAAATACATAACGGGATTTACATTAACCACCAACTACTTTACAAATGCATATAACATCAATGAGTCACATCTTTGCCTTTAAACATGCCATTTCCCCTTGAAAAATCCATTGATAAGATTATTATTCCAAAAATCTCCCAATATTCCCAACATTGACCAACACATGATAATCAATACATTTCACCACAACACCTCCTTTGCACTTTCTTATCCATACCACATCACAAATAGTCTATCAATTCACCTTAATACACTTCATAGCACATATCGGCCAAAATCCCACAATTTACACTTATAGAAAAATAACAAGTTTAATAAAAAAATAACACCATACACGTTCATATTTTATCCATACCATGATCTTTCATCAAAGGCACAAGTCCTAATTCAAGCTTGAATCCCATGGATCACAAATCTTATACAAAAACACAAAGTAACATGTCCAACATTTCCAAGCACAACCAACATGATTTACATACTCTTTCATTCATATAATATATTAATCCATAACAATAATCACTTACCCAAGCTTCAAAAATGATGATCTTGCTCCAAGAATTGACTTTGAGTTCTTAGGGTTTAAGAGAAGTGTTTGAGAAAATATCTAAAAGGAATGAGAGTTCCAAATGAATAAAATTTGTTTTTTGGGTCTATATATAGTCCTTGGGGTTATCCTTAGCCATTTTTGGCATTTAATGTTATATTTGCCTTAGTCAATAAAAGATTGGGTCATGTGACCCATGTCTTTTGCCTTATTTTTGGGCTTTTATTGAGCCCAAATCACTTAACCCAATAAAATCAATAATTTCTCTTGTTTAAGTCATCTTATACTTTTTACAAAAATATTCCACTCATGCTACTCATATCCGTAGCCTCAATCCCAAAAACAAGTGATTCTAGCCACGTTTGGCTTATTTTGACCATAAGGGCAAAACTATCATTTTGACTCCAAATTCGTTCTCGAGTAATTTTATCATACCAATGTAATAATTTACTCATTTCATGTATATACTCGTGGTTGTAGAAGAAACGTGGCAAAAATAGTCGCAATACGTCACCGGGTACCCTTGGGACTTAAGAAAATTTCCAACTTTGAAAAAGTGGCAAAACCAGCGTGTCACGCCCTTGGGCACGCCAGCTTGCTTCCTATGGACTAAAAATTTTATCCCAAAGCAGTGTGGTACGCCCCCAAGCGTGCCCCTTACTTAGTTTTTTCAAAAAATTCATTTTTTGACTTTTCTTCGCAGGTTTGGTTAGATACTTCAAGTCCTATTCTTTAACTTACTTCAGAACCTTAATATACTTTGTTTAGAGGTCCTCTTAGCCTCGTTTTGAACCCCACCAATGTTCCACAAAAATCACAAAACACCTCATATGAAGGTTTAATCACATATACGAGGGCGAAAGTCAATTATCTCATCAATAGCATTACCCAATACATACTTATAGCTCTCAAGACCTAAGTAACCATTATTTAATGTCATCAAGTAGGGTTGGGAGGGTACGGGGTGTTACACCTGTTGTTTGTGAATCATGCATCCTACTGCTTTGCCCAACTTGACTACCTCTAAATCCTCGAAATTGGGATTGAGTACCTGCCGTGGAAAATGATGGCCTCGGTGGCTTATTAAAACTCTGAGGCCTAGATTCTCCTTGGGACACCATAGGCTATCCTATAGGTCTATCCCTCTTTGACTGTCCTCTTTCAGATTCGTGTACCCTTCTTCTTTGCGTTTGATCTTTCATTTTTTGTGCGAAAGCCTGAATTCTGGCTATGTCCATATCTCTGTTTAGAGCAGCAATAGTGCAGTCTGTTACCAAATACGGATCCAATCTTTCCATATATTAATGGAAAATGTCTGTCATTGTGGCTACTACATTGGAAACATATCGAGCCAATGAATTAAACTGAAGACTATATTCTCTAACACTCATATTCCCTTGTCAGTGATTTAGAAATTGGTCTGCACGTACCTCTTGGATCTCATATGGGAGGTAATGATCAAGGAATGCCATTTTAAATTCTTCCCAACTAGCTGGAAGTGCATCAATACCCCTCGATCTTTTCTAGTCCTCATACCATAATATAGCTTCACATTTTAATCTATAAGACGCAAGTTCAACCATTTCCACACCGAACACATGCAATATCTCCAAAACCCTTTGGATTTGATCTATAAAATCTTGCGGGTCTTCATTAAGATTTGATCCAGTGAAGATAGGAGGATCTAATTTCAGGAAATCCTGTGTCCTTCGACTAGCTACCCTAGCCGTATTATCCTCATTTTTTATTGGACCAGCTCGTCCTTGACTTTGTGCAGTAACTATCTGAGTCAACATATGCACTGTATTTCTTAAATCCTGGTCTGTGGCATTTATAGATGGTTTTGCAGGTGCTTCTCTACCTCTTGCCTCTTCTAGAGCTAGAAAAGTAGAAGAAGACCGCGATGCGATTTCAGGGTTAGCCCCACCTTGACTAGCTTGGTCAGGTGGTAATTTACTCATTCCTTCACCGACAAGCATATCTACCTTCTTACCTTTGCCTCTACCTCTTCTTGTCATTGGCATTTTTACTATAAACAAGAAAATCAATTCCAATGGTCAGATACGATTTCACTTACAACATTGGCTCTATTGCACATTCTAGAAATGAAGAAAAGAAACAACTCCTAAATGTCCTGTAGCCTCCCACTTATAAATGTGGTGAACAACACATCCATAAGCAAGACTCTACTTAGACACGGCTTTGTAGACACCCTTAGGACGACCTGCTCTATACCACTTTTGTCACGCCCCGAATCCCATTCGGAACAGACTGGCACCCGAAGCCGATATGGCCCAAGAGAACCAATATTTGCTCATGTACCTTCGTATGCATATCTCTTTATGAATAGCATTCTATCTCGTGTAACTTATAAAAGATAAAATGCCAATGGCAGAAGTCATGTAAACATATGCTATATATGAAACTTGGTCTTTGGGGCCGTCGAGTCAAAATGATCATACATCCCTTACATTCACATTCCCACATGTGTCTACAAAGCCTCTACAGATACACATACATAACCAACCTACAGTCGGGACAAGTCCCCTCTTTATACAACATATATACAATGCCAAAACCAAAACCAGTGTACACATGTGACTCGAAAAGCCCCGAACCAACTGGAGCTCACCAATGATCTGTAAATGACCTGCAATCTACTAAGGAGGTCTACTAGCACCTGTGCCTGCAGCAAGTAATGTAAGTCCCCCGAGGGGGTCAGTACGAAGAATGTACTGAGTATGTAAGGCCATAACAAACTACATTAATGCATAAGAACCTCAATGGAATCAATTATAAGAAAATATCCAATATGGATAAACCATCGTTCTGTATGTTTGGAATTGTGTATATTACATTCATTTCGTTCCTTGCTTTTACATACATTTTGTTCTTTGCTTTTACGTTCATTTGCCATCCATCATTGATTCTTATCATACCCAGGCCACAACTAATCAGTGGGAAATAACATAATAATCGGGATCTTCATCCATGCGATGTTCCTCTCATCCCATGGGATACCACCTGTAATATTGGGATTGTCAGTCATGCGAGTGTTTTTTTCACTCCATGAGATACCACCCGTGCTTTAATAATCGGGATCGCCATTCATGCGGATGTTCTTTTCATCCCATGAGATATCACCTATAATATTGGGATCATCATTCATGCGAGTGTTTCTTTCACTCCATGAGATACCACCCTTTCTCAACATTAACCATTATTCCATTATTCTCTTTACTTCATTCCTACTTTTGCGAGATTTATACATTTTCTTGTGAGAGATTGATAAATTTGCTTGTGAGAGATTGATACTTTTGTAGGCATAACATTATTGGAACTTTGGAACCATGACCATCATTATGTAACACATTAACAACAACGACCAATGAATGAGGGATATGTGACTTAACAATAGGTAACAACATGAAATGAAATAGCTTTGGACATTTCGGAATGGAATAAGTATCATGTTAATATGAACAATATGCTACAGAAGGATATCGAAAGATTAACCTTACATACCTTATTTTCCCAATATAAACACAGTCCTATATGTGATTACAATAATCCAGCTCTTTCCTTACGTCTTACTCTACAACACAAGTACAAAATAGAACCAACATTAACCACAAGCTACTTTCCAAGTGCATAAGACGACCATGAGTTACATGAACATCACTTCACCATTTACAATACCATTCATGGTATTATCATACCAACAATACCACACATACCATACATTGACCACAACATTATATACCAATAGCATTTCGATACTACTTTTAACCTTACACTTCCTCATTAACAGCACGTCACCATTACTCCATCAAATCACCTCAATAAACTTCATAACAACATATCGACATAGAAAAATAACAATTTAAAGAACATAATCACACCATACATGTTGATATCTCATCCAAACCATTCACTTTCAGTCAAACCTCAAGTTCCCTTTTAATTTTAAATTACAAGGATGGCACATCTTTTAGCAAAAACCCAAAAGTTCACTATTCAACACCTTGACAACATAACCATCATGATATATACACCATATTAAGCACATAATAAATTAATTCATGAGAGTAGACACTTACCAAGGCCTGCAAAGTGATGATTTTGTCTCCAAGAGGTGGTTGCCTTAGGGTTTGTGTTGAGAGAAATAGGTTTGGAAATATCTAAAAAGGCATGAGAGTTACAATGAATTAAAAATCAGCTTTGTACCTTTATATAGTCTCTCATGTCATCCTTATCCAATTCCTGGCATTTAATGCAATGTTTACTTGGTCAAATATGGAAGAATGGGTCATTTGCCCTTTGGGCCCATGAATTTTGGCTTCATTTTGGGCTTTAAATTGAGCCCAATAACACATGTCATCTTAGCCCACCAAATTGAATGTTTAATCCATCATATATCTCATGTTTAAATAATTCCACAAATGTTACGACAATAGTTAACTCCGCGGTTCATGCTCGTAGTTTTAATCTCAAGAATCAACAATTTTGGACACTCATGGTTTAATTGAACATAATTGATAAATTAATTACGACGACGAATTAAACCCAACTGCAATGCTAAACTCACTCAAGAGTAGCCCTACTACGATGGAATAATGATACCATAACCCAAGAGTCCTATTTATAGACTAATGGTCAAAGAAAAATTTTGGCAATAACCAGCCTGGCGCGCCTCCTTGCTGCCTGGGCCAGAAAAATTCTGGCCAAAAGCGGCCTGGTACGCCACCTGCAGCGCCCTACACTTAACTTTTGATTTCGACTTTTCTTTGCGTATTTGGTTGGATCTTTCAAGTCCAAATATTTTGCTTGCCTCTTAACTTTAATATCCTTTGCTTGGAAGTCCTTCAAACCTCACTTTTCATTCCTCAATTGCTCCAAAAAGTCCCAAACTCCTAAGACAAAGGTCTCATCACATGTACTACCACACTATCAAATATTTTTTCCATCAATAACAATACAAAATACGTACTTATTGCTCTTGAACCTAGGGTAAACATGGTTCAAGGTTTTCAAGTAGGGTCGAAAATGTACGGGATGTTACATATAGTTTCAAAAAATAGGGTGATGGTAGATCCCTAGAAGATTGAGGTTGTTAAGAGTTGGGTTTGGCCTTGCTGTGTGACTGAGGTTAGAAGTTTATAGGTATGGCAAGTTACTATTTCAGGTTTATCAAGAATTTTGCATCTATTGCTACTTAATTGACAAGGTTGACCCAGAAGAAGGTGCCATTTGTCTGGTTGGACAAGTGTCAGGAGTTCTTTAAAAATCTTAAGACACTTTTGACTATAGCTCCAATTCTTTCACTACCAGTTGAAGGTAAAGATTTTATTATCTTTTGTGATGCTTCACTCCCTGGTTTGGGTGTTGCAATAATGGAGGACCCGAATGTGATCGCCTATGCTTCAAGAAAATTGAAGCCTTATGAGAAAAATTACCCAACCCATGAATTGAAGTTGGCTACAATGATGTATGAACTTAAAATTTAGAGACATTATCTCTACGATGCCAAGTGTGAGGTATTCACAGACCATCACTGTTTGCAATATGTTTTCACTTAGAAGGATCTGAATTTAAGGTATAGAAGGTGGATGGAATTGTTGAAGGATTATGATGTGACCATCCAATACCATCTGGGTAAGGCCAATATGGTGGTAGACGTATTAAGCCAGAAAATAGTAAGTATGGGTAGTCTGGCTTACTTGAAGGTGTCAAGATGACCCTTAGCTAGAGAGATTTAGACTTTAGCATCTCAATCTATACAGTTTGGCATTTCTAAAAGGGATGGAGTGTTGGCTAGTGTGGAGGTAAGAGCAATATTCCTTAATCAGATCAAGGCCAGAAAATTTAAAGATGAGAAGTTAAACAAACTTCATAGCAAGGTAGTATGTGGTGAAGCTTCTGATGGCACACTTGATGTGTGTGGGGTGTTGATGGTGAAAGGATATGTGTGTGTGCCATGGGTTGGTGATTTGATTGTTGGTTTGCTTATAGAAGTTTATGGTTCTCAATACTCTATTCATCCGGGTGTGACAAAGATGTTTTTGACTTGAGACAACTCTATTGGTGGCTCGAGATGAAGAGGGATGTAGTTGAGTGTATGTATTAATGCTATAATTATCAGCAGGTGAGGTACGAGCATTAAAAGCCTGCGAGTTTACTTTGTAGGATGCCCATTCCTGGGTGAAAGTAGGGGATGATAGTGATGGACTTCGTAGTTAGTCTTCCTATGACCTTGGGGCAACATGACTCGATTTGGGTCATAGTAGACAGGCTGACCAAGTCAGTTCATTTCATCCCAGTTAGACTGGATTACAGCTCAAAGTAGTTGGCCAAGATTTATGTCTAGGAGATATTGAGGCTATATAGGGTTACAATTTCTATGATTTTTGAAAGAGGTATACAATTCACCTTTGAGTTGTGGGATAGGCCATATAAAGGGTTGTGCACTAAGCTTGACTTTAACACTTCTGTCTATCCTCAGACTGACGGACAGTTAGAGAGGACTTGAGGATATGTTAAGGGCCTGTGTGATTAACTTTGGTGGTCATTGGGATAAGTTCTTTCCATTGTGTGAGTTTTCATACAATAATAACTATCACTCCAGCATTGATATAGCTCCATTAGAAGCACTCAATGGGAAAAGGTGTAGATCACCCACAGGATTGTTTGAGGTTGGTGATGTGAAGACTTTGGGCACGGACTTGACGAAGGAAGCTTAAGACAAGGTGAAGTTCATTCAAAGCCAGTTGTTGGTGGCCCAGAGTAGGAAAAAAGAATATGTGGATCATAAGGTAAGGGGTATTTCGTTGAAACCCAATAAACAATTTTTGTTGAAAGTACCTCCTATGAAGGGAGTTCTGACGTTTGGAAAAAAAGGTAAGCTTAGCCCTCCATATATAGGTGTGTTTGTGGTTCTTGAGGAAGTAGGTCTAGTAGCGTATAGGTTAGCATTACCACCAATCCTATTGGGGGTCCATCCAGTGTTCCATATATCCGTGCTTAAGAGATATCATAGGGATGGGGATTACATTATCAAATGGGATTCAATTTTGCTGGATAAGCATATTTCTTATAAGGAGGAGCTAATTTCTATTCTTGATCAGGACGTCCCAAAGTTAAGGATGAAGAAAATTTGGTTTGTAAAGGTCCAATTAAACCATCGTCCGACTGGGGAAGCTACTTGGGAAACCAAGAGGGACATGCAGGACAAGTACCCTTACTTATTTGAGGATAAGAGTACTCATTTCTCTTTTGACTTGGCTTATTTTCCCTGTTTGATTTTTTGGGAATGAATAATTAGTAAATTGGTATTTATTGTAACAACCCTTTCCATTGTTATGGATAAGTCTAGTGTGTAAAGTTTTGGGTTAAGGTTTTCTCCAAATTGGGATTTAGAAATTTTAGTGTAGGCTACTCTTAGGTAAAATTTGAGTGAGGCATGTCTAGGGCAATCTGGGAATGGATTGGGTAAATTTGAAAAGATTTAATATGTTTTATGTTAACTGATACAATAAGAAATCCATAGGATAATCAGAGGAGAATTCGGATAAGTAGCACTCTCGATATCAAACTTTACGTAAAAGGGTTAGTACAAAATGTCATGGTTTCAGGGTGCATTGTAAAAAATGCAAAACTGGGAGAAATTCCAAGTTTTTACCTCACCACACCTGCTATAGCGGGTGGTAGGCCTCTTCTACTACACCGCTATAGTAGGAATTTTCTAGCTATAGCAGGAGTCAGCGTCGATCAATCCCACCATAGCGGGCGAAACCCGCTATAGCAAGCCTACTATAGTGGGATAGGGCCTCTATAGCGGGATATATGCAGATTGTTGTAGAAAAATACCCCAAAATGTTTCCTTATTTCAAAACTCATTTTAGGAAGGGCTTAGGCGATTTTGGGCAAATTCCACTCAAATTTCATCCAAACTCTTTGTAAAGGTAAGTGATTCCTTCCATTAACTCATAGTTTGATTGTTAACTACTTGAATCACTAGTTTTTGGGGATGATTTGACTTAACCTAGCAAATTTTCAGGTGAAATTAAGTGGATTTGGTAGAAAACCCTTGGGTTTTGGTTAAATATTGCTAATTTACTCTTGCATGTTGATAATTCACTATTGTAACCATTAAATTAGTAGGATTAATGTGGAATTGTGGTAGAAAACCACTAAAATGGGGGGGGGGGGGGTTGATCATAAATTTGGCCTTGGGGTTTAAGGATTAGGTTATAATCCTTAATATTGTTGGTCATTTGGTTGATTATGTGTTATATTTTTATTTTTAAACCACAATCAAGTTGAGGTTATAAGAAAGGGCCAAGCTTAAGTTCATTAGAGCATTTTGTACTAAGATTGAGGTAGGTGATGGTTTAATGTAGTTGATACCCAACTTGTTTTATGTGTGCATGATAATTGTTCCTTTGTATTTCTTGTTATGATGCATGTTCAAGGAAATGGAATGATTATTTGATATCCTAAGTGTTAATCACATATAATGAACTTATATGAAAAGCTTGTTAGTTTTACAAATGTAATTGTTATTATCATTGTGGTTGTGATTTTTGTGATATCTATTGATTATTGTGAGATGTACCGGTATTTGGACATCTTCACTAGATGGTTGGACCGTTACCATGAATGTAAAAGGTACAAGTGAGTGTGACGGTTCCTTTAGTGAACTAGGGTTTATTTGGTTACTTGTTATATTGGTTTCTTGAGTGAATCGGGCTTAATTGTTGACTTGTTTTATTAGTTCCTTGAGTGAATCGTAGTTTATGTGTTAACTTGCTATATTTGTTTTCTTGATCTAAACCAGGATTCATGATTATGGCCATAGTTGTTGTTAGAATGGAACCTTGAGTGGTCCAGGTTTAAATTGTAAGTTTGGCATAACTCTATATTGTCTATTGACTTGTGTAGTTGAGACATGGTTGATATGGTTGATTTAGTCATAGTTGTTGACTTAGAGTCTTATTGGTAGTCATGATCTTGACTTGACTTATTGTCTATGTTGACTTGTATTGGCTGAATTCTATGATGTTACTGAAAAAGATTAATTGTTATAAACTTGAGGTAAGGCTACACAGTAGGTGTTCATGGTTGTTCTTGCTTTACTAAGTTACGGTTACTTGTTCATATGTCTCATTTAGGGTTGGCCGAGGACCCTACCAGCACACTATTTTTTTCTTATGTACTGATACTACATGTGCTCTTTTTTAGTTGAGTGCCGAGCATTTTTTAGAGACTGTTTCAAGACCTCGACTATAGAGTAGATAGAATTCGACCTCAAGGGTGAGCAACATATTTCGGGCTGCCATGAGTTCTTCATTCAGTTTCTACTCCATTGTTTCGTACTTAGACATTTTTAGTTGTTTTGGGTTGAACTGATTTATTGACATTTGTAGTGTTTTGGTACAATGACTTTCAGATTCTAGGGAATTTTAGGTGTTTGATTATTTGCACTAGATTATCATTTATATTGTTGATTACATTATCTTAATCAATGCAAAATAAATATTTTTCCTTATTTTGACTAAGAGTTGGATTTGTTGTTTTGGGGTTAGATGGTTCTCCCACTGGGAATTAGTGTGGGTGCCACTCACGGTGGGCTTGGGTCGTGACAGCGATGAAGTTGGAGTACTTAGGATCAAAAAAATTCTAAAACTACGCAACCAACTAATTTCAATAATTTCTTGTTTGAAAATGTGTTTGGAACAAAGTTCTCTAGTGTCATCCCTTTCATGAATGGTTGTTAACCTGAGGACCTTAGTGTCATTCTTGATGAAGCCAATGCCTTTGTGGCTAAAACTAGGTCAGACCTAATTGATTTTGACCCCTCCACTGTTTATTTTGAGAATAGAATCTTGATCACATCAACTTTACATATCTGCTTGCTAGAAAGGTACCATTAACTAATATCGCTAGTAGGGATGTCCTTATTCTCTACTGCATATTAAAGAAGTATTAGATAAACTGGGACAAATGGTTTTATGCATATATGGTTGAAAATATTGAGCAAACTAGTCTAATGCAAGCCTGTCTTATGGTCTAATCATCTTCCCTATATTGGTTGCATTTTACATTGATCTCTTTCACCTGGAAGTCTCTTCAACTTATGACTTTGGAGCCTTTACTAGTTGGAATATGTTCCAAATGACAAGAAATGGTCAAAGAAGGGCTCTATTAAGGTTACCGCCAAACCACCACTGATTAGTAAGATCACCGAAGACTCTATCACATAACTTTTGAAAGATATAGGTGAGGTTAAGGAAGGTTAGTGACCTTAGATGAGCTGATATTGCTCATGCAAGAGAAAGTGAATAGGGTTCTCTAACTTTCAAAGGATACCAACACTAATGTTGGAAAGCCGTGTTTATTAATGCATGGATTTTAGTGTGAAGGGGTTGAGATTATGAACAAGTTGATCAACTGAGTTTCCTCCCTCAACTAAGGATTGTATCCTCTCAAATGAAGCTTACTATGACTATTTAGGTTTCTTACTCGAACCTTGCTCAAAACATTTAAAGATCCTAAATCTCCTTCTTTAAGAGGGTTATCAACACTCTCACATATTACTTAGCCAAGCTTTGATCTATGTTTATTTTTTGTTTCCTCTCTTAACAATCCTTCCTAGGGACCATTTGTCCCTCTTAAACAATTTCCTTCTACTTTGTAACAAGGGATGTTTGACCCCCTTCAACTACATGCTCTATATGTTAATTATCTATGTCTGTTTCTCATGTTTAGACATGTTTATATATGTTCGCATCTTCATGTGTATGCTGGTGTGCTGTTGTTCCTTTTACTTTTTGATAATGTCAAAATAGGAGAATGGAGCACACAACTCAAAGTTAGTCATCTAATGACGATATACCGTAATGAGGGAATGTTCATCATTTCAAAACACACGCAAGTATATGCAATCACAAAAATATATGATTGTTAGACAATCAGGTTTATTGATTCCACAAGAATTTAGTTGCTAACAAGCTACTAATTTTACTACTATTGTAATAATTATAAATGTTATCTATTTCAAGAGATATATAGCTGGTTGTTGTTATTTAATCTACCAATTATACTAAGTTGTGCAAGTAAATAGGAATGATGGCTAGAGTTGTGCGGAAAATTATTAAAACCTAGGGTTATGGCACTTGTGTAGTTCCATCTTACTTATTTAATATTGTTAATCCTTATTAAGATATCAAAAGACTTGCTGAGTCACGGGGTTGATAATATGGTAATTCTTTCAAGCCTCTAACCACCTACATAGATTTGCCTCACATATACATCGTTAAACGGGGATGTGGTGAATTGGTCTGAGCGCATTTGTATATCATCCTGTATTAAGCCAAGTAGAGAAGACTAGTTACATTTCTATCTTAGCCGATAGTCCATCCACTAAAGATCCCAACTCCCCTTAACCCATTTTCTATTCCTTGCTTTCTTCTCTGGAGTTCTCCTAGTAATTGTCCTTTTATCTTATGGTCACGAATTCATAAAACAGTAAGCATAAGATTAAAGAACAAAACATGTATGGCAGAATCCATAATAACAGTCGACAGCTAAACTAAGATATTCACACAATGGTCATAACCCTAGAATGAGAGATTTTAGCCATTGAAAATTCTATTACACAATATAAACTTCATAAACAACAAAGAAGATAGTCTATGTTAAGATTTGAAGAAGTAGTCCTAGAATAATAGTGTTATGCCTTACCTCTTTGTTCCTAAAGCATTCATCTATCAAATATGGTCAAAATCCATCTAAAATGCATAATTATTATATTTATAATGTTTAAAAATACCTCGGAGGATCCACGAAGTCAGATGTGGAAAAGCCAAAAATTGTGCAGGTCTGGCTCACATAGCAGAGCGAGGTAGGCCACTTCACCCTGCCCCTTGCATTGTGAGGCCCACTGTCTCACTTTTACCTTGCCTTATATAGCAGTTAAACTTTAAAAGGGGTATATTTTTTACTCCTCTTCACTTTCCACCTCTCCAGGTGAGCTTCTAACATTGCTTTAGGCTTTAATTTGAGAGTTTAGTCCACTTTTTTCTTTATACTTAATTAATTTAGTGCTCTTTTCTCCTACAATGCACAAAACACCTTACATAGGCTCAAAATTATATAATTACGTAAAAATAATGAGTATCAAGCAAGAATATTCTCAAACAATACACAAATGTAAGTGAAGCACGACTAATAAAATTGTAAATTCAACCAATTTTAGAGACCATGAACTTAGGGGGAGCCAAAATAAATAGCCAAGTAAAATTCCTCTGACTCTTTTTTTGTCATTATCAAAAAGGGAGGATATTGTTAGAGTCTCTGTGTTCTTTTAATGATAATAAACTAACCTAAAAACATAATATAAGGAAGAAGAAAAATGAAGCAAAAGATATACCCTATTACACAAGGAAGAAGAGAAAGCAAATCAAGAAAGATTGATAAACAACACTTTACATTGAAGGAAGAACGAAGGAAAACAATACTTGATTCCACACAAGGAAGGGGAACATACTAAGAGACAACTAAAAATTAGATTAGAAAGACAGACATAACTTACCTAAATAAGAAAAGAAATCAATACATATAGATGTATCTGATACAAACATATATTCTCAATCAAAGATTAATATCATATATCTAGATTGAAGGAAATTCCCTTGGGTTATCCTTAAGAACAAATCTTCACAACCATCAGACTCGCCTCCAAGCCAACAATCACAAAGCAAATCAAGAAAATTTGATTACGCATAAATCATGCAAACCATCAGGACAAAATTAGTCTCAGAGGTAATCAAGGGTAACAAATCCTCTTTATAAATGGTAACAAGAGAAATGTTCAACTTCACTTGAACTGAAATGCTACTCACTCTTTTAACTTGAAACAAGCACTATAATCATTATAGTTTACTAGTGAGCGAAAAAAAAGAGAGATTAGCAAAAGCTATACAAGTAGAGGTTGTAACTATAAAAAAAATCTAAAAATCTCCAATTGAGAGAACACAACAAATGTGTACTTTCAAGTTCATTTACGATCACTAAAGAAAATCCTTTTAGAAAAAGGGGTCTAGACTAGGTACCACATCGTTGATCTAAATCAGCATAAAATTTCTTTCTTATTTAATTTTTGGTCTTTCATATATATTTATATTTTGCATATTTTACTTATCTGGAGGTAAGTTAACTTGTGTGTAATAATTGTCAACTATTTTAATGACCCATTTCATCATTATCAAAATATCGTCGATAAAAATATCAAGAATTTAAAAAATTTCATCAATTCAAATTGAGTTTCGGTTAACTGTTTATTTCATATAATGATCATTTTAGAAATAGAATTATAGAAGTGGTCTCAACCTGACAAGGCCCATTATAGTGGTCATTTTTTTACTACAATGAGCTTGTTGCAGTAATATATTGGTCGTTGCAATAAGAGACGCAACCTGAATCCCAAATTAAAGACCTTATTTTAGTTCCAACTCTTATTCTACAAGATCTCTCTCTTAAAACACCATATGATTATTTCTATGATAGAACACCAAGAATAGAGAGTAAAATATGTCAAGGGAATGTAATATGATCACCCTCCTTATAGATTCTCCATCAATACTTCTAAATTGAGAACAAGGAGCAAGGTTGCATCCATCCTATGGCAGAAACTTGGCATCGATGTAGGTTATGATCTTTTGAGTTATATACTATGATTAGCAAACGTATACATAATGTAAGACTGATGGGAGAAGCATGATTAGGCCTTCAAGAATGGTATTTGGTTTGTTAAAATATTAAAATATGTAAGAAGGTCTAAGACGTGTGATCACATGTTGATGAGTGAATTTCATGATATGTAACATTTAAATGTAAGACTTTCATGATTAGTTACAATATGAATAAGGTTAATATGGATGAATATGGAGAGATTTTGTATCCATGTAAACTATAAACCCCGAAGTTAATAACATAATGGGTAAATTGATTTTGTATATATTCTTGCTATAAAGTTATCCCTGTGGGTTTAGCATGAAGAGGGAAGTAATTTCATAGCATAGATGTTCTAATAAAAGGTCGTCGATGTGCTATGGGGTAGTCTATTGCAAAAGATGAATAAACTAAGTTTAGTGTTAGTAACAACCCTTATTGTGATTTTTTAGCTTTTTCTATGTTTTGTCTATTTTGTCCTTCCCTCTAGTTGTTATATACCATTTATGAGTTCAGAAAAAGTTTGGAACAGTCCCCAAGGCATTTGAGAATGATTTGAGTGAGTTTGAGGTTTTGAGTAGCCTTGAAAGTGATTAGTTTGACTTTAGTTAACATTTTGTGATTCGAGTGTCGAATGGTGATTTCGTCCATTCCATTATAGCTAAAATGTAAATTTTTGGTTGGTAGCATGTTTGGTTCAAGTTTTAGGTATTTTTTTGAGTTTTGAGAATCTAGATGTGAAACTAGTTAAATTAGCTAAAAAGGAGTCTTCGGGGTTAACTTGTTGATAACAACTTAAATTAATAAATACGATGGTTCCATTGAATCCAAAACACAAAAATTAGCCTAATAGCGTTATTGTATTATTTTATCTCTCGATTGAATATTGAGGGTCCATTTAGAGTCATTTTTATTCCCTTATTTCAGCTGAGCCTGGATTCTAGTGTAACCTCCTAAGCGACCGTTTGATCGCCTTAGCGGTAGTTCCTAGGTAGATCTTGGGCTTCCTTAGTAAGGCTGACTTAAATTGGCAAGGTTTTCCTTGGCAACTACTTAGCCTCCTTAGCGACTTCACATGAGTGATTAATGGACTGCCTTAGCAATCATACACATTATAAGTGAGTACTGCCTTAGTGGTAGTCTGGCCGCTCAGGCAATGCTGCCTAGGTGATTGTTTAATTGCCTAGGCAATGTTGGCAGTATCAATTCACTTGTTCTTCTTTTTTATTTTATTCTGCTATCTGTAAACTTTGAGGTCACTATTTTGGGAGATTTTAGAGGGTTTCTCATCGAATTTGATTTGGTTGAGCTTCTAAACCTTATTTTATCATTATCCATTAATTATTTCACTAAATTATCTTCCAAACTAGGATTCTTAGGTTTTTACCAAGTAAAGTGAGAAAATTGTTTTTCTTTGATTTAACTTTGTTTTTCAATGGATTTTCATATTTAGAGTCCTTAAAGTATGAGAAGCATAATTATTTAATAAAATTTTGGTTTTACCCTTTTTTTCCTTTGGGTTTGATTTTGAACTATTTTTGGACCAGAATGAAGTTGCTAATATGGGTATCATTAGACTCCTCTTGACGTGTAGATTACATTTTTGATATATTGGGTTCATTCCGAGCTTGCATTAAAAGGAAAAGATCCTTGTTGAAGGGTATAGGATCATGTTTTAGCTTTTTGAGGTAGGCTATGGCTTAACTTTCTTTGGACTGGTTGGGTAGTTAACCATTCATATAAAATATGCTATGGGTTGCAGATTTTATCAGGTGATTCACCTTTTGAAATTAATATTTTATCGTGTTGTATGTGTGAGGGTTAATGTGAATATTAGTATTGACTTGAGAGATTATTATTATTGTGACTCCAGAGTGAAGGCTTGAATTGATATTATTTGTGTCTTACATGTCTCTTCATTATTGTGGTGCCATGCGATGACATATCACTATCTATTGAGATTTGAGGAGATTTGAGCTCATATATACCATTATTGATTTGATTCATTAAATAATATTATTTTGGTTATGAGCATGCATCCTCATTTCATTAATCAATATTCATGGAATTGGTACCACTGAGAAACACTAATTTTGGAAAAAAAATAAAACACTTTATAAAATGCCTTGACCGAGGGATGTGTTGGTAAGGTTGATTAAGATATGAAATTATGATAGTATATGGGTTGTGAATCACCTATGTGTCTTATCCTGGAAGCTTATGTTCAGAAAGTGTATACGAGGTGACATTGAGACATTTCATCCTTAACATACCATTGTATTGCATCATTTGCATCTCTCTTATGTTGTTGTTTGCTAGTTGTTTAATTTAGCCTTCCTATATATATTCTTGTGTAGTTATTCTTATACAATTATTATACTTGTTGTGTTTATACTTTTAGGATATACAACTTGAAACGCCATTAGGAACTTTTCTGTAAGCAGGTGGAAGCGTGCTCATATTATCATTTACATGTTTTGTTTTCTTCATTGCTAGTTCGACCTATGATGTCTACTGAGTACAAGTAGGATGTACTCAATCCCACTTTCTAGACCCTTTTTATGCAGATCCTAGTTTGAGTGCAACCCACAGAGCTTGAGATTATCCTGAGTTGAGGTTGTCTTGGAGTTCTGCTCTCCTCCTTCGGAGCATTATTCCTGATCATCATATCTTTTTCTTTAATTTATTTTACACACAAGAGACAGAGTTGTTTATTTTCGTATTATATGCAAGTTATTTGTGCTCCTTACTCATGACACTAGAATTTGGGATTTGAGTGTATTTATTCAGTTTCAAAGATTATTTTATATATTTAGTCTGAATTTACTTAAAAGTCTAGTATTTTGATGTTATTTATCTCCTTTACGTATTTCAATCTCTTTTAGATGTTGGGATTACCTACCAAGGTTGGATTATGGTAGGTGTCATCATGATCTCGACTTTTGGGTCATGAAAAATTGGCATTAGAGTGTTAGGTTCATCGGTCTCATGAATAAAAGAACAAGATGTCTTATAGAGTCCCACAGATTGATACATTGACATCCATATCTATCTTCGAGAGGCTATGGGATATTTTTAGTAAAACTTCTCTAAATTGGTTTTTTATCATATGTGTTGTTTATGCCAGTATTTTAAAACTTGTATTCCACCTTTCTGCACAGATGGTGAGGACTAGATCTAGAGTCATTGAGGATACTAAGCCAGTACCCACTATTGGAGCCCCAGTCAAGGGGTGAGGTAGGGGTCACGATCGAAATAGAGGTAGAGGATGGGCATAAGGAGTGGCTCTGGCTAGAAAATAAGCCTCTCCAGAGCGTGAGATTAATCATGATGAGGTGGCTTATCATCCACGAAATGTGGGACCATCCCAGGCTCCTCAGGGTTTCGTTGTTACGCCAATGTTGCAGTATTTACTAATTCATTTTTGGTCCCTTTGGATGGCATTCCCTAGACGGGTATTCTACTAGATAAATTGGATGGTTCTACGGCTACAGAAGGTGTACAGCCAGCAGGGCAGACTCCTACTCATAGATTTCAGACTCGTGGGGCTGATCCAATTATTGTTATGTTCTCATGTGTTGAGACATTGCCTGCTATGCTGGTTGTTCCGCCTATAGCTCCAGGTCCTATCATGTTTACTGATAAATATAAGAGATTTGAAAGATTTATCATATTGTCCTCTCCCAAGTTTAGTGGTGTTGTTGTTGAGTATGCTTATGATTTTCTAATTGATTATCAGAAGAGGTTGCATAACCTCGATTTGCTTGAGTCACATGATGTTGTTTCACTACCTACTAGTTGACTGATATGGCTAGGAAATTTAGGAGATCTCTTGTTAGTGGTAGACCAGTGGGATCCCCTTCTTTGACATGGACTTAGTTTTCTAAAACTTTTCTGTAAAGGTTTGTACTTTTTAGCCTGAGGACCGGTGGAGAGATGAGTTTTATCGTTTGGAGTAGGGCTTCATGACTAATGTAGAGTATGAGGCTTGCTTTTGATGCATTGTCTAGATATGCCATCACTAGCATTTCTACAGAGTTTAAAAGGATAAAAAAGTTTGTTAAGGGTTTGAATAGTTATTCTCAGTTGGCAATTGCTTAATTAGTGGTTTTTTGTGGTTCTTTTTAGAGTATAGTGGATCATGCCAAGATTATTGAGACTATTTCTAGGGTATTCGTAGTGGTGGTACCAAGAGGATGTGCTGACAGGGCAATTTTATTAGCAATTCATCTCGAGGTATGAATTTCTTAGGCAGAGGTTCTAATAATTACCATGGTACACCGGTTCAGGAAGCCTTGCAAAGTTCACATAATAAGTTTGTGAGTTCTGAGACTTTGAGTGATTAGAGATCAAGTCATGCAGATCGAGGGTCTTATTACAGTCATTGGGTTATGGAGGGTTTTTTAGTTCTTTTGGGCCTTCACAACGTGATTCAGCTAGTAGAGGATATTTTATGTGCGATGAGTATGGTCACTTAGCGAGGGATTGTCCTTGGTGTGCATTGGGTCCTCCCCAACATGATTTCTGCTTCAACTTTGCGTGACTCTAGTGTTAGTGGTTAGAAAGGGTGCACAACTTAGTAGAGGTGGTTCTAGAGGTACCAAAGATGGGGCTCAGGGAGCTCTTGGTAGTGGATAAGGAGTCACTCATTCAAGTAAAGGGTGTGGTCAATGTTATTCTTTATATAGGAGTCCTGGGGGAGAGGCCTATAATGCAGTGATTACAGTTATCATCCCAGTTTGCTATCATCCTGCTTCTATACTGTTTGACCCTAGGTCTCTTATGTGTCTGCATATTTTGCTATTGGTATTGATGCTATGTATGAGTCCCTTGCTATGCCCATTCGTGTTTCTACCCCATAGGTGATTCTTTAGAGGTGGATCGGGTGTACCAATCATATGTAATGACTTTTTAGCGGTGTGAAACTTGATTAGACTTGATTATCATTGATATGGTTGATCTTAATGTCATATTGGGTATGAATTGGTCGGCTCCTTATCATGTAGCTCTAGATTATTTCATCATGATCGTGACCTTAGCTACACCGGGTGTGACAAGAATAGAGTTGAAGGGTACTCATATTTTGTGTTCAATGGGTCATCGCATAGTAGGGAAGAGGTGTATTTCTTATTTGGCTTATATGTGTAATACTAGTGCTGATTCACAACCTCTCATGGATGTGTTTCTTACAAAGTTACCTGATATGCCTCCAGATAGAGATATTGATTTTGTCATTGACGTTGAGCCGGTCACTAAGCCCATTTCTATTTCTCCCTATAGAATAGCCCTAGTGGAATTGAAAATATTAAAGTAGCAATTATAGGATTTGTTGAGTAAGGGTTTTATTAGACTAAGTGTGTCTATTTGGGGTACTCCTGTCATGTTTGAGAAGAAGAAAAATAAATCCATGCACATGTGAATTGATTATCGACAATTGATCAAAGTAACTATCAGGAACAAGTATCCTCTTCTTCGCATTGATGATTTGTATGATTAGCTTCAGGGTGCCTCAATGTTTTCTAAGATCTACTTGAGATATGGTTTCAATCAGTTGAGGATTAGAGTTTTGTATGTTTCAAAGACAAGTTTTTGAATATGATGTGGACATTATGAGTTCTTGGTTATGTCTTTGGGGCTTACTAATATCTCGACAATGTTTTTAGAGTTGATGAAAAGGTTGTTTCGACCTTATCTTGATTTTTTTGTGATTGTGTTCATTGATGATATCTTGGTTTATTCAAAGAATGAGGTTGAGCATGTGAGGCATTTAAGGACTGTACTTCGGTGTGATTGAGAGATATGAAGTAGTATGACAAGTTCTCCAAGAGTGAGTTTTTGTTAGATTTTGTTTCTTTCTTGGGTCATGTGGTGACCAAGGGTAGTATTATGGTCACTCAGGCCAAGGTAGCGGAGGTTTGTGACTGGGCTAGACCTACTTCTCCGACTGAGATTCAAGGTTTTGTTGGCTTACAGGTTATTATCAACGATTCGTACAAAGCTTCTCTTCTATTGCAGCTCTTTTGATTAAGTTAACTCAGGGAAAGATTGTTTTTCGGTGGTAAAATAATTGCAAGAGGAGCTATAAAAGATCAAGGAGTTGTTCACGTCGGCTCTTATCTTAACTTTGCCTGAGGAGGGAGTAGGTTTCACTATGTTTTGTGATACTTTTGGAGTTTGTTTGGGTGGTATGTTGATGCAAAAGGGTAAGGTGATTTCTTAGGCTTCTCAATAGTGGAAGGTCCATGAGAAGAACTACCCTACACATGTTTAAGAGTTACTCTTAGTTGTGTTTGTGTTGAAATTATGGCGACACTACTTGTATGGATTTCATTGTGAGATATTCTCCAATCATCATATCCTTTAGTACTTCTTCACTTAGTGAGATCTTAATATTAGAGAACATTGATGTTTAGAGTTGCTTAAGGATTATGATTTTAATATTTTTTATCATCCGCGCAAGGGTAATACGGTAGCGAATGCCTTGAGTTAGAAGGAAGAGCATATGACGAGTTTGGTTTATCTTTTGGCAAAGGAGGAACCTTTAGCCTTCGACGTTTATACTTTAGCTAACCATATTGTTCGTCTTGATATTTTAACAACTGGACGTGCTTCGATATATGTTGAGTCTAGATCTTAATTGATGGAGCAGACTCAAGCTCGACAGTTTGTTAATGAGAAGTTGGACGTGATTCTTGATAAAATATTGAGTGGTGAGATAATGACAATATCTCTTGATCTCGATGGTGTATTGCAGATTGGTGGTTATGTTTGTATGCCAAAAGTTGGTGGTTGGATTAGAATGATCTTGGAGGAGGTTTATTGTTCGAAGTATTCTAGTCATGCAGGAGCAGCTAACATGTACCATGACTTAAAGCAACACTATTAGTGGTGTGGGATTACGAAACATATTGAGGGGTTTATGGCCAAGTGTTTGAATTTCCAGCAAGTGAATTATGAGCATCAGCGACAGGGTTGTAAGATGCAGAGAATACACGTTCCCAAGTTGAAGTGGGAGCGAATCACTATGGATTTTGTGGTTGGTCTACCCCTGACTTTGGGGAAGTTTGATTCTATTTGGGTGATTGTTGATTGGTTGACTAAATCATCATACTTTTTACCTATGAAAGTAAATTATAATACAGAGAAGTTGGACAAGATAAAAATTAGAGAGATTGTTCGGCTGCATGGTGTACCTATCTCTATTATTTCTGATAGAGGTACTCAGTTTACCTAGAACTTGAGATGCGCACAACTTTTCACCCTCAGATGAATGGGCAGTTAGAGCAGATCGTTCAGGTGCTTGAGGACATTCTTCAAGCATGTGTTGTGGATTTTGGTGGTTATTGGGAACAGTTTTTGCCCCTAGAAGAGTTTGCCTACAACAACAGTTACGATTCTAGCATTCAGATGATGCATTTTGAGGCTTTATATGGGTGGAGGTGTAGATCTCCTATGGGGGTTTGATTTGTTTGAGTATAGGACTTGGAGCACTAATTTGTTAAGAAACGCGATGGATCGAGTGAGTTTGATTCAGAAGAGTCTCGTGGCTGCCCCAAGTAGGCAGAAGAGTTATACTGATCGACGAGTTCATGATTTAGAATTCATGCTTGGTGAGTAGGTTTAGTTAAAGGTATCACCCATGAATAGTGTGATGAGATTTAGGAAGAAAGAGAAACTTAGCCTGAGATTTATTGAACCTTTTGAGATTCTTGAGAAGATTGGAAATATGCCCTATAGGCTAGCCTTGCTTCTTTATCAGCTATTCATTCGGTATTCCATGACTCGATATTAAAGCTATACCATCTAGATGATACTCATGTGATCCGGTTGGATTCAGTTGCATTAGATAGTGATTTGTCCTTTGAGTAGGAGCGTATTGCTATCCTAGATAGACAGACTCGAAAGTTGAGGTCCCACTATATTAATTCTATAAAGATTCAGTGGAGACATCACCAGATTGAGGAGGCTATGTGGGAGGTTGATTCTAATATACGGAGTAGATACCCCCAACTTTTACCGATTCAGGCCTGGATATTTATAGGCTACAAACATGTGTTTTAGAGGTGGATGATATAACAAATTTTATTGTATTTTTTAGTTTTTTCTTTATGTATTTTGACCATTTTTACCTTCCTTGAGTTGCTATATTCCATTTATGAGTTGAGAGGATGGTTGGCATAGTCCCTAAAGCGTTCAGGAATGACTTGAGTGAGTTTGAGGTTTTTAGTAGCCTTAAAAGTGATTAGTTTGTCTTTGGTCAACATTTTGTGATTCGAGCATCAAATAGTGATTCTATCAGTTCTATTAGATCCGAAATGTAAATTTTCGATTGGTAGCGTGGTTGGTTCACGTACTAAGTCCTTATTTTGAGTTTTGATCTTTTAGATAACAAACTGGTTTAATTAGCTTAAAAGGGGTTTCGAGACTTAACTTGTTGATAAAGACATATTTTGATAAATTTGACGGTTCCAATGAATCTGGAATTTCAAAATTAGCCTAGTAGCATCACTGAATTATTTTTATGGGATCTCGATCGAATCCCAAGGGTCCACTCGGAGTAATTTTTAGTCTCTTATTTCAGCTGAGTCTTGATTCCGGTGCAATTGCCTAAGCAGATGTTTGATCTCCTTAGATGCAGCACCAAGGAAGACCTTGGGCCATCTTAGCATGTATGACTGCGACTGGCAAGGGTTGCCTTGGCAACTACTTAGTTGTCCTAACGCTTTGCTCGAACGGTTGATGGACCGCCTTAGCGATCAACTACGGGGCAAGTGGTTACCGCCTTGTAATAACCCTCTAGGAAATTTTTTCCTTTCCAAGCATTTTTACATGTTTCAAGCTTTCCTATATCCACCCCAAGTCATTTATCACTTGCTGGAACCGGTGGTTGACCTCCGGGCAGTTCATTTGGGTTTTATGCCCATTTTCCTAGTTTGGATCTTTTGATTTTAAAAACTTGGTCTTTTGACAAACCTTCTAGAAAACAACTTTAGATGAAAATTCCGACAGTTCTGTTAGCTCCAGAATGTTGGTTTTAGGCTATGGGAACCTTTGGTTCGGGTCCCAAGACTTCCAGGCTTGATTTGAGCTAGTGGATGGATTTTGGTAAAAATGAAACATTAGGTGTGGGGCTCACATTTTGTCGAGATAATCTCTATTAGAAATTTTGATGATTCTATTGAGTCTGAAATGTCGTTTTTGGTTTGGTAGCATATTTCATTTGCGTTCACGGGGTTCCAAACAAATCACGAGGATCCATCCGGAGAAATTCATTACTTAGCTTTTTACTGGTTTTTTCAATACCTGCTGCAAACCATTTTCTCTTTGGATTCCCAATGAGTTGACCACATTTGTGAAAGTTCAAGTCTTTGACCATCGTGATCTCTAGCCTCCTCTCAAATTTGCAAATAAGGATCGATCTGACCCAGTCCAATCCTCTTCTTCGCATTCATAAAGGCTTTGTCGCATTAGCGATGGGCTTTTTTGTTGGTCTTTGAAATTGCAGCAAGGGGTCCTCGCGATCACGATGAGTAAACCTTTTGGTAGTATAAATCATCTTCTTCATTTCTAACTCATTCTTCAACCCAAATTTTGCCATTATAATCCATTAAGTTTAGGAATTATGGGGATTTCATCCCATTGAGCTCAGGTATGTTACATTATTGTTCCTTGGTCATTTTCTACCTATTCCCATATCTAATTCTATCCCAAAATCCATTAAATTCTTATTTTGAATTTATAATTTCTTGAACTTTTGGGACTGATTTGGACCCTGGTTGAGACCCCAATCATGCTCAGTTTTTTAGCTTGAGTTCATTATCCTTTGAGGGACATCGTGAAAGATTCAAATTCCTAATTTAAATAATTGGTTTCACAAGTAAATTTTGACCTAATGTTTATATAGTATTATGTTTCTCTTTTTACTTGTATTAACGTATAGATTATGAGTTTGATAGCACGATGGTATTCAGAGATCGAGGAGTTGAGACGAGCAGTTCATAGATGGTTAGAGGTTGTTGTTTGACTATGAGGTAGGCTATGGTTTACTTTTATCTCGACTTTACTCTATGACATTGTGTATTATATAGATTGCTTGTAGGTTGGGGGTTATAGAATAAGTTTAAGTCTATTTCTGTCTTGTTATTGACATTTGACCTATATAAGGGGAAGGGGTATTTTAGAATAGAATTGTAGTTTGAACCCTATCTAAGAATACCCATGATAGCTATAGGGTTACTTTAAGCGTGCTTACATACTTCCTTTGACCTTAGGTTGAAATAAGGGATCCCAAGTATAAAATTTATGGTAGCACATATTAATGTGGACGATGTACTTCGATTAAATCCTCTCAGTAGCATGATGCCCTTGTTTACTTGAGATTTTTGAGTTATGATATCAATATTCTTTATCTTTGTATATTGTTCAGCTCGAAGCCTTGGTTATAAGACCAGTTAGATGCCATGTTAGTTTTCTGCGATCTAGAATAGATGTGGCTTAGTTTATAGACGCTTAGGCACTTACGCTTTCATTGTTTGGACACTGGTGAGAGCATGCATACATTTATACATATATATGTTAGAATGATTCCAAATAAAATAACTGGTTTTACTACTATTTACCAAAAGGAATTTATTTCCACTTTTCACTCTTCAATTGGTTTATAAATGGAAATTATACCACCTTTTCTGTTGGGTGATGGTCTTTTAAACTAACATGCACCACTTTGAAAACTCAGACCAAGGCAAATTCTAATCCATTCTCGATCTACTCATTTATCATTATTTACTTATTTTGGTCGAGGAAAATTCTGACCCTTTTTATACTATTCTCTCATTTTTAGTCTCAGTTCGATCTCGGCTTCTGGATTTTATGGATTACTACTTGTTTAGTCAAATTTGATTTCGAGCATTTATTACACTCTTACTTATATTCGGTACGATTATGGAGAATATTTACTATGACTTATTATTGGAAGCCCTGGGTCAGGACCTGGCAATTTATATAGATATCTCGAGTCCTCTATGGGTCCCTCTGTCTGGGAACCATGTAATAAAGGAAGGGATACCCCGTAGGTCCTTCCTTATGAGCCACTGAGCCAAATGAGGTGTATATATTTTGTAGAAAATGGCTCTGAGTTGGTATGATAGTGTTGGACTTACTTTGCATTCATATGCATTGTCTATCACCAGTATAATTGTTTTGTGCTTGTACATACTAGTCTTATTGGGGGCTGGATAGGTATATGTTACGTTTGGTTTTTGCTAAGTGATTGTTTGTCCAGGCTTATTCAGTTGTATTATTGTATAGTCCGTGGTAGGATGGTTATGAATTTGTACTTGAGGCTACAACTATGCTTTTGATTTCTCTTTCTCTTTTATCTTATGAGCCTTGTTATTAGACTACCTTGTGATTATTCAGGCGTTCTGATTATGCTAAAGCGAGCTGCTTTCTTATTTATCATTCTCGTGATATGTAATCTGTTATATTAGCTCCCTCAGGTTAGTACCTTTATGTCTAACTACCTATATAGTACTGTCGTATATCCCTTTCTTCTTTAGCTATTCTTATTGTATATCTCCTTCGTTCTTCATTACTGCTATTGTATATTACCTTCATCCTTAAATATTTATATTCTAATAGAACTTTTGTCCCTAGTTACACATAGAATAGGGTGGTTTATCTCTACTTCTCCATTATCCTTATCGTATTTTATTTCTTAGTTAGTTGCCTGTAATGTATATTCTTGCCTTACGTATTATTTATGATTGAATTATCTTTAGCGATTAATCTGACGATGCCTACTGAGTACCTCGTGTTTGGTACTTATACTTCAATTTTACACCCTGTAGAACATAGTATGAGTACTCACTATTAACCTATGTATCGTGTAGAGCTATCATCGACCGGAGAATTGGGATGAGCTTATGTCATCTAGAGTTGTTATTTCTCCCTCTCTGTTTTGTTGGACTGAACTTTATTTTGTTTTTCAAAGACGATTTTATATCTATATTTATATATATGTGTGTGTGTGCGTGTATATATATATATATAATGTTTACCTAGCACTCCTGTTATGCTATTGGCTTTTGGATCTTCTATCTCCAGGTCTTGGGAGCTATTTTCTTTCTTTTGGTTCTCTTTCTCCTTTTTTTAAGTTTGGTTTATCTTTTTCTCTTTTTACCTATTTCTCAGTGTTTTGGGCTATGGGTTGGCTTACCTACTGGAGGGCTAAAGTAAGTGTCATCATGACCTGAGAAATCAAGTCATGACAGTTTGGTATCAGAGCCTAGGTTCACTGATGTTGTTGGTACAAGAGCAAAATCTAGTAGAGTCCCACGAATCGATTTGATGACGCTCGTATTCTATCTTTGAGAGGCTATAGGACATTCTTAGCAAATTCCGATTTTTGATTTTTGATCGTGTGTCCTTACTTCTATCAACTTCTAAGTTCTTCTTTTGGCTTCACTCTTTCTCAGATGCAAGAACGAGGTTGTCGATAGACGCAGATGGGACTTTTGTAGGTGTTATTCAAGTCGCAGATCAGGGTCATGCTAGGGAGTCAGAGCTTGATATTGATGATCTACTGCGCCAACTAGAGGGTCTAAAACTAGTCCAGGCTCCAACAGGGTTTGTGACCAGCTCGGTTCTTTAATATACCATATTAGCAATTTTGACCCTTTTTGAGAATACATCATCGAAAAGGGTGGCGTCTAGTACATCGAGTGATTCTCAGGACAGAGTTGGGTTCATAGTCATTTAATAGGGTTCTTTATCGATTTTAAAATATAAAATAGGGTTTCTTGATTGGGTCATGCATACTTCTATGATCTTCCCTACATATCATGAGATGGTGCAAAGGTTTATCAGAGTATTAACTTTACCACTCCATTTGGCATAGAAGCATTTGATAGCAGTGGGGTCTACCTTCCTCCGAGTTGTTGATCATGTGAGGATAATATAGTGGGCATGTATTGAGATATATGGAGGTGGCGGTAAGAGGTCCCTTCTTCAATACAGTTTTACTGGTATTTTGTATGGAGGTAAGGATCTTCCTGGTAGAGGTCACCATCATTCGTAGCCTATCAGGTACATACATATAGCACCTCAGATTATAGGTGGCTCTCAGACAGGTCGTAGTGGTCAACTGGACAGAGTTCCTGTCAAGCATCACGAGGTTCTTATTTAGGCCTTTAGTCCGTGAAGGCTTCTCTGGGTTTGTAGGTACGTTGCATAAGATAGTTTTCATGCCCATGATATCCTTTAGCACCTATTTTCTAAGTTGCATGAGATTTAGATATCATTAGGACTTTTAACAGTCCCCGTGAGTTCTTAGTTATGTTATGGATTTGTTGATGCCCTACAACAGGTATGGATTTGTTTGACAGTATATTTTGCCCATGGTATAACTTATTTGTGATTGTGTTCCTTGGTGGTACCTTTGCTTTAACTCTTGTAGGATTCATCGGGTATATGATTGGTTTAAAGGTGAATTTGGCTTGGATTTATGACATTCTCAAGGAATTTATGCTCCAATGGTGTTTTGACTCTTTCAGATGAGGGAATGGGAGTTATGATAGATTTTGCGTGTAGATGTTTATTTGTCAGCAGGATTGGTTTGGACAATTGAGGTCGAGTGATTCAACTCTAGTTTCAAGAGTACAATTATGGAATGCGTAACATGTTTGTAGCCTATATTTTTAGGGGTTGTTTTAGTTAAGACATTGTCAGTAGGATGATTAGGCCTACCTACTACCTACCGATTATTTTTTCTTCAGTTCAGAAAGATTGTCATAGATTGATGTATGTGGTATGGCCCATTGGCACATGGTATTGGTTTCTAGTAAGGTATCAGAGTTGGGCTTAGCATGGTTTCACCCATAATTTATGGGGGCTTTCTAAAGCGGATCATCCAGTTTCAAGAGGTTATGCCTCAGACTCATGACTGTTGGTTTTGAGGGTCTTTGGGACTAGTTATTGGCTTTAGCAGATATCAAAGACAATAGTAACCTCCCATTCAATATTCAAGTGGAAGTTTTATGAGGCATTGTTCATATGCTAGCTCATGCAGATTTTTTGGTGGGTCAGCTTCATTCTTTCAAGGTTAGTTATGATGTGATTACGCAGATCGAACTGGAATGATGCTGGAGAAATTTTTTGTAGTTCAAAGTAGACTGCAAATTTCAAATTACAAGAGGATGTTAGACTTGGGATTCGAAGTTGGAGGTATGGTTCATGAATTGTGTTGTCTTTAGCTTTATTTGGTGGTTAGTTATGCTCATATCTAGGAGGCGCTGGTATAATTTAGAGAGGATTTTGCATACTTTAGTTGAGCTCAGTTTAGTTGGAGATTAGTTGTATATTGAGAAAGAGTTGGTGGTTACTTGGAGAAGTGAAGTAAAAATGTGATTATTAAGGGAATTCCTTTAGCAAAGTCCCTAGGACACATTATTTAGTGGTGTAGGTTATTTGGGGAGCCTTGTGGGGTATGCAAACCCAGTACCTCATCCTTATGAGTTTTTGGGCTCTTTGTATTCCTTTAATTTTGAGGACGAAAGTTCTTTTAGTAGTAGATGTTGTAATGACCCTCAAGGTCATTTTCTTCCTTTTCATGCATTTTCCATATTTAGAGCTTTCCTATAGTTGCCCCAAGTCATTTATGAATTATTGGGACCGGTGGTTTGGTTCTCAGGCTGTTCGCTTGGGTTTTAATCCTATTTTCCTATTTTGGAGCCCTTGAAATTGAGAAATTGGTCTTCGGAAAAAACTTCTAGCAAACAGCCTTGAATGAAGATTTTGACATTTTGATTAGCTCCGTAACATGGATTTTAAGCTAGGGAAACCTTTACTTTGGGTCCCGAGGCTTATGGGCTCGATTTGGGCTATTGGGTGGATTTTGGTAAAAGCTGAAAAGTGGGTATGGGGCCCACATTTGGTTGAAACAATCTCTGTTGGGCATTTTAATTGTTTCGTTAGTTTGAATTATCATTTTTGGTTGAGTAGCATATTTCATTTGTGTTCACTGGGTTTCAAACGAATCCCAAGGACCGGCCTAGAGAAAATACTTACTTAGGTTTTTGTTGGTTTTCCAGTACCTGGTGTAGACCATTTTCCTCTTTGCATTTGCAATGAGTTAACCGCGTTAGCGAAGGTTCAAGTCACTAACCATCACGATCACGAGCCTCCTCTCGCATTCACAAAGAAGGTCGATCTGACTCGGTCCAGTCCTCTTTTTTGCGTGTGTGAAGGCTTAGTTGCATTTGCAATGGGCCTTTTTGCTGGTCTTTACAATCGCGGAGAGGGTTCCTCGCTACTACGATGAGTAAACCCCTGGCAATATAAATAATTATTTTCTCCATTTCTAACTCATTCTTCAACCCAAATTGCGCCATTATTGATCCATTAATTTTGAGAATTAGGGGGATTTCATCTTGTTGAGATCAGGTATGTTATGTTCTTGTTCCTTAGTCATTTTCCACTTATTCCCATATTTAATTCCATCCTGAACTCAGTTAAATTCTTATTTTTGAAGTTACAATTTCATGAACTTTTTGGACTGATTTGGAACCCTATTGGGACCTCGATCATGCTCATTTTTTAGCATGAGTTCCTTGTCCTTCGAGGGACCTCGTGATGGATTCAATTTTTAAATTTTGATAATGGGTCCCACGGTCCAATTTTGACCTAAGTTTTGGCCTGGTATTTTATATAGCATTATGGGTCTTGTTTTACATTATTAAGTTGTAGATTATGACTTTGATAGCATGATGGCATTTGATGATCGAGGAACGGAGATGCGCACTTCATGGATGGTTCGAGACTACTATTAAGCTATGAGATAGGATACGATCTACAATCTTCTAGACTATACTTTACTAGATTGTGTATTGTATAGATTGCATGCATGGTGGGGTTTATAGGATAGGTTTAAGGCTATTTGTATCTTGTTATTGATATTTGAGCCCTATCCTAGAATACCCGCTATAGCTATAGGGTTATGTTAAGCTTGCTTACATACTTGTTTTGACATTGGGTTGATATTAGGGATCCCTAGTATAAGATTTATGGTAGCACATATTGATGTGGAAGATGTTCTTCGACTAAATACCCTCAATAGCATGATGCCCTTGTTTACTTAAGCTTTCTAAGTTATGATATTGATATTTTTTTCTCTATATATTGTTAGGCCTGAGGCATTGGTTACAAGACCAGTTGGATACCAAGTTAGTTCTCTTTGCTCTGGAAGAGCTATGGCCTAGTTTATAGATGCTTAGGCTCTTACGTTTTCATTATTTTGATATTGGTGATGGCATGCATACATTTATATACATATTTGGTGGTACAATTTCAAATAAAATCATTGTTTTTACTACTATTTTCAAAAATGGATTTATTCCTACTTTTCACTCTTAAATTGATTTATAAATAGAATTTGTACCATTCTTTCTATTGGATGACAGTCTTTTAAACTAACATGCCCCACTTTGAAATCTCAAACCGAGGCAGATTTTGGTCCATTCTTGATATACTCAATTATCATTATCTACTTATTTTGTTCGAGGATGATTTCGACCCTTTCTATACTATTCTATCATTTTTAGTGTCGGTTTGATCTCGGACACTGGATTTTATGGATTACTACTTGTTTAGTCTCAGTTTAATTCTGAACACTTATAACCCTCTTACGTATCTCGGGTACAATTATAGAGTAGATTATTATGACTGATTATTGGGAGCCCTAGTTCGGGATAAGGTAGTACATACGGATATCCTGAGTCCCCTATGGGTACCTCTGTCTGGGAACCATATGTCGGAGAAAGGGATACCCAATAGGTCCTTCCTTATAAGCTAATGAGCCGACGAGCCGAAGGATCAAGGATGTAAGGCCCCGTACATTTCTGAACTCATGCGACTACCCTAATGTTCATGGAATTAATTAAGTTGTGATAGTTGGTATATTATTCATGGAAGTTATTGGGCTAATCTAATCTTGAGCAAATGGGCTCAATTTAAGGCCCAAAGTGAGGTAAAAGGCATGGCCCAAATGGAGAAATGATCCATTCTACCATTGACCAAGTAAACATAACATTTATGATTTAGTATGTGGCTAAGGATGACCATGAGGCATTATATAAGGCCACAAATCAGATTTTTAGTCAACAAAAGACACATGCAATTTCTAGACTTTTCCACCAAAAAGATACTTTCTCTCTACTCTCAAAACCTAAGGTAACCATCTCTTTTGGACAAGATCATCACTTTGCAAGCTTTGGGTAAGTGTTTACTCTTGTGATTTAATATATTATATGCATGATAGATTGTGTAGATCATGATGGTTATGTCTAAAGGTGTTGAGTGTGCACTTTTACTTTTTTCTAAAAGATGTATCATCTATGTGACTTTAACTTGAAAGGAGACTTGAGGTTCTGATGGAAGTGAATGGTGTGAATGAAATATCAACATGTATGATGTGGTTATGCCCTTAACTTGATTTCTCTTTGTGTATAATATTTTAAATTGATGTTGTGAAAATTGTGCATGGAATTGGTGGTCTATTGAAAGGGAAACGTAGTTTGGTGATGTTTATGTGCATTGTGAAACCATGGCTTTTCGTTGGCATCCAAAATAACTTAAAATATGAAAAGAGAGGCTTAATTATTACCATGGACCATTCATTGCAAAAAAGGACACGAAAATGACCCCTGGAGGTTGAAACGGGCACCCGCCCTCGCGGGCGGAGCACCTGCGGGCGCAGATGCCAACACAAGTGGCCCTGGACCAGGCTAATGGTCACTTGCGGCCACACCTCACCCACTAGAGGGCGCAGGTGGCTTTGCACGTCAGCCCAGGACCCCGTTTTGCATGTTTTTGTCTCTCTTTGATCCCCCGAAACCCCCATACCCTTCATGGATGCAATTGTCAACTTATGGTACCGTTTGAATGACTTTAAAGGGGTATCCCAGAGGTATTTTGAATGGTATAAATTATGAATTGTCTTTAATATGTTGTTGTGAAAGGTCTTTACGTGATGTAGTGAGGTAATTGTGATATTGTATTGAAGAGGAAGTGTAAAGTATAAAATTGGTATGAAATGCTAGTGGTTTATGATGTCTTGGTGGATGTGTGGCATGATGTGGTATTGTTTGTATGGTGATTCAATAAATGGTATTTTAAGAGGGTGAAATGACGTTATATGGCAGTCATGTAGTTTATTGTCATCTTATGCACTTGTAATGTAGTTAGTTGTTAACGTGAGCTCCGCTATGTACTTGTGTTGTAGAGTAACACATAAGGATGGAGCTGGACTGTTGTATTCACATATAGAATTGTTGTCTTCGTATTGGGAAGATAAGGTATGTAGGGTTTCTCTTTCCATATTCTTTGGCAGCACCTATTGCTCTCATTGTTACCATACTTGTTCCATTTAGAAATGTTCCAAAGTATCTTATTCAGGTTTGACATATATTGTTATTCACATGTTTCTTATTCATTGACCAATTGTGATTCACATGTCTTTTATTCGTTTACTAATGTTCCGAAGCTCCAGTAATGATGTTATAACCACCAATGTATCAATATCACACAAGTAAAGGAATAAAGTAATATATGGTTTATTGTTTGAGAATTGGGATGGCTCAAAGGGGCACATAAATCTAGCTAGAACCGAACCCGAGATTATTGGATCAAGGGAAAGCATCAAGGGGGCTCATAAACCTATCTCGAGCTCATCAAAGGACATACCCAAGACAACTTTTTGAACACGATATGGTCACTATGAATTTTTGGTTATGTTATTTGGGCTAACAAATGCACCTCCAGTTTTTATGGATTTGATGAATAGGGTGTTCAAGGCATCTTTAGATTTGTTCGTGACCATGTTTATAGATGATATTCTGGTTTATTCAAAATCACAAGAGGACCATGCTAATCACTTACGGCAGATGTTACAGATTCTTCGTGATCATAAGTTATATGCAAAGTTCTCTAAGTGTGAATTTTGTTTAAAATTTGTAGTATTCTTGGGTCACATTGTATCATATGAAGGAATAAGGGTCTTCTTCTATCTCTTCACCTTTAACAAAGCTAACATATAAGGTAACTAAGTTTCAGTGGAATGCTGCATGTAAAAGGAGTTTCCACGAGCTGAAGGATAAATTGACCACTACATCCATATTGGTACTTTCGGAAGGCACAGAAGGGTATGCGGTATATTATGATGCTTCCGAAGTTGTCCTAGGATGTGTATTGATGCAACACCATAATATAATAGCCTACGTCTCATGACAGTTGCGACCACATGAGAGGATTTATCCCACACATGATCTTGAGCTAGCAGCTGTGATATTTGATTTAAGGATATGGCGCCACTATTTGTATGGGGTTCACGTTGATATATATACTGATCATCAATGTTTGCAGTATATTTTTAAGTAGAAAGACCTAAACTGGAGACAACAAGGGTGGCTGTAAGTACTAACAGATTATGATATCGATAATTTATATCATCCGGGGAAAGCAACATGTGGTAGCTGATGCATTAAGCCGCAAAGCAATAGGGAGCCCTAATAGCCAGTTGACAGAAAAGCAAGATATAGCTAAGGATCTACATCAACTAGCCAGTTGGGAGTTCATCTTCTTGAAACTCCAGATGAAGGAATTATAGTGCAACATGCGGCAGAGTCTTCATTGATAGCTGAGATGAAGTAAAAGTAATATGCGAATCCTATTTTACTGCAGCTGAAAAAGAATGTACAACATGGTTCGACAAAGGTATTTGACTTTACGCCGGGGGAGTGCATCAGTGTAAGGATAGATTGTGTGTACCTGATGTGGATGAGCTAAGAAGACAGATTATGACGGAGACAAATCAGTCAAGATATTCTATGCATCCGGGAGCAACCAAAATGTACCATGATTTGGAAGAGATGTATTAGTGGGGTAACATAAAGAAGAACATCGCAGAATTTGTAGCTCAGTGATCAAATTGTCGACAATTAAAAGTAGAGCATCAGAAAACCTGGAGGTTATCTGCAATGTATATATCTTCCAGTCTTGAAGTGGGACATGCTTAACATGGATCTTATCACAGGGTTGCCTCATACATTGTGTAAATTTGAATCCGTAGGGGTAATAGTTGATAGGCTTACCAAGTCGGTCTATTTCCTACCAGTCAAGACTACTTATACAGCTGAAGAGTATGCACGACTGTTGTTAGAGATATAGTGCAACTACACAGAATTCCAATTTCTATCATAGTATATAGGGGAGCTCAATTTACTGCACATTTTTGGAAATCTTTCCAGAAGAGTTTGGGAACCCAAGTGAGTTTGAGTACGGCTTTTCATCCTCAGACAGATAGACAAGCAGAACGTACTATCCAAACACTTACATTTTAAAGGCAGTTGGGATACGCATTTACCTCTTATTGAATTTGCCTACAACAATAGCTATCATTAAAGTATCAAAACGGTACGTTACGAAGCTTTATATGGAAGGAAGTGTCGATCACCAATTGGATGGTTTGAAGCGGGTGAAACTGCTTTACTTGGGCCAGATCTTGTTCATCAAGTTATAGAGAAAGTGAAGGTGATACAACAGCGGATACAAATGGCCCAAAAGTCGACACAAGTCATATGCCGATATTAGAAGAAGGGAATTAGAATTTGCCATAGGTGATTAGGTATTTTTGAAAGTGTCACCAATGAAAGGGGTAATGAGATTCGAAAAGGAAGGAAAGTTGGCCCTATATAACGTGCCATATGAGATTACCCGAAGAGTTGGGTAAGTTGCATATAAATTAGCATTACCGCAAGAACTCTCCACAGTTTATTCAGTATTTCATGTTCGATGCTTTGAAAGTGTATAGGAGTTCCATCTCGTATTACTCCCAGTGAAGCTGTACAAGTTACGGAGGATCTCACATATGAAGAGGTACCTATTACTACTCTAGATCGATAAGTGAAAAGATTAAGAAATAAAGAACTAGCTTCCGTAAAGGGACTATTGGAGAAATCAACAGGTAGAAGAGATCACATGGGAATCCAAAGAAATGATGAAGTCGAAGTACCCGTATTTGTTTCAAATGGAAGAAAAAGTTCAGTGTGGAATTGAATTAATAAAAAATAAGTATTTGTGATCATCATGTGTATATATGATAACATGAAGGATAAACTTAGACTCAACTTTGTTTAAATGGGATAACATTACTAACATTCGAGGACGAATGTTCCTAAGGGGGGAAGGATAGGCCTCGTACATTTCTGAACTCATGCGACTACCCTAATGTTCATGGAATTAATTAAGTTGTGATAGTTGGTATATTAATCATGGAATTAATTAGGTTGGGTTATGTATTTTTTAGAGGCTTTATAGACGTTGTGAGTCAAACGAAGGAATGGTTTACCCATTTTGACGTGGTGGCCCTAACGACCAAGTTTCATATCTATTTGAATATCTTCCCATGACTTCCATCATTGATATCTTGTATCTATATTGTAACACCCCATACCTTCCTAACCCAATGTGATGACGTTGAACAATGGTTACTTAGGTGTCGAGATGTCATGAGTAGGTAATTTGTAATGTTAGTGATGAAAAAATTGAAATTTGGCTTTGTACATGTGATTAACCTTGCGTAGGAGGTGTTTTACGATTTTCATGGAGAATTTGTGGGGTTCAAAATGAGGCTAAGAGGACCTCTAAACAAAGGATATTAAGGGTAATAAGTAAGTTAAAGAACAGGATTTGAAGTATCTAACCAAACACGCGAAGAAAAGTCGAAAAACAAAATTTTTGAGAAAAATTAAGGGGGGCCGCGCCAGAGGGCATACCATGCTGATATGGGCTAAAATTTTTAGTCCAGAGGCAGCAAGCTTGCGCGCCCAAGGGCGTTCCACGCTGGTTTTGGCCACTTTTCAAAGTTGGAAAGTTTCTTAAGTCCCAAGGGTGCCCGGGGACGTACCGGGCCGATTTTTGCCAAGTTTCTTCTATAACCATGAGAATATACATGAAATGAGTGAAATATTATATTGGTATGATAAAATTACTCGTGAACTAATTTGGCATCAAAATGACGATTTTTCCCTTATGGTCAAAATAAGCCATACGTGGCTAGAATAGCTTGTTTTTGGGATTGAGGCTACAAATATAAATCCCGTGAGTGCGAATATTGTTGTAACACGTATATGATGGAATACACATTGATTTTAGTGGTCCAAGATAAGATATGTGTTAATGGGCCAATTTGAGGCCCAAAGTGAAGCCAAAATGCATGGTCCAATGGGTCAAAAAGACCCATTTTTCCATTGACTAAGTACACATACAAATAAAATTGGATAAGCATGGACACAAGGCCTATAAAAGGGGGAAAATCAGATTTTAATTCATTATACATACACATCACTTTCTCTCATTTTCTTGAGTTTTCAAGATAACTCTTTTGGTGGCTCTTCAAACCCTAAGGCATTTTTGACAATATCATCATCTTCCAAGCTTGGGTAAGTGATTATTCTTGTACTTTAATATATTATAAGCATGAGAGATTATGTATATAATGTTGGTTATGGTTGGAAGTGTTGGACATGGCACTTTTGGTTTTTGTGAAAAAGATGTTTTATCCATGGGATTGTAACTTGAATTATGACTTGTAGTTTTGATGAAAGAGCATGGTATGGATGAAATATAAACATGTATGGTGTGATTATGTTATTAAACTTGTTATTTTTCTATAAGGGTAAATTATGGGATTTTCGTCGATATGTGATATGAGGTGTATTGAGGTGACTTGATGGATTAATTGTGATATGGTGCTCATGAGAAGTGTAAAGGAGAAACCTTGTGGTGAAATGCTATTGGTATTTGATGTTGTGGTCAATGTACAAAATGTTATGGTATTGTTGGCATGAAAAAGGCCATGAATGGTATTGTAAAAGGTGAATAGGGGACTCATGCAACTTATGGTTGTCTTATACACTTGAAATGTAGCTTGTGGTCAATGTATGGAATGAATGGGGTATTGTTGGTATGACAATACCGTAAATGGTATTGTAGAGAAGGAATTGACATTTTAAAGATAAACATGTAACTCATTGTTGTCATATGCATTTGTAAGGTAGTTGGTGGTTAATGTTTGTTCCGTTATGTACTTGTGATGTAGAGTGAAACGTAAGGAAGGAGAGAAATTATTGTGCTCACATATTGGATTGTATATTTACATTGGGAAGATAAGGTATGTAAGGTTATTCTGTCGGTATTCTTCTGTAGCACTTAATGTTCATATTGACATTTCACTTGTCCTATTCCGAAATATGCTAAGGTATCTCATTCAGGTTTGATATATATTGATATCCACACATTTCTTATTCATTGATCGATTGGTATTCATATGTCTCTTATCCATGGACTAAAATTCCTAAGCTGTCATAATGTTGTAAAACTGTTTCAAGGAAAGTGACGACGTAAGGAGAATCTATTCATTCCTAAGTTACGTATTCCCCATTCTTTAGTTGTTGTGGTTCACGGGTTACCTAGTTATGGAAATGGTTCACAAGTCCTAAAAATAGCATGTTCCATAGATGTCATAACGTGGTAATTCCTAAAAGAACTATCTTAAGAGAGTAATAACATAAGAGAATCTATTTATCCTTGAAAAGCATTTTCCAATCATGTCTTGTTCGAAAGTCCTATAGTATGATGATTAGCCTTGTACCAATCTTTCATAAGTAAAAGTACCAATCTCATAAGAGTAATAATAGAGGTGGTGTGCAAGTTAATATAATTATTCCCCATAAGTAAAGATGTCAATCTCATGAAGTAAAGGAGTGAAGTGAAACGTGTATATAAGTGTGTGCTTCAATTAATGTCATGATCTCTAATGTATCACTCTCATAACTATGTTAAGGACATAAGATTGTAAAGAAGCAATGCACACATGGTTACTTCATGTTTCATTGAGTTTGGATCACAATCAAAAGGGTATAAGTTGAAGATGGAATAATCCCAATATTATGCTATGTTAGTTATTATATCCCACCAAAGGTGGAGGTCCGGTATTATACTTATACATTATAACCCACCAAAGGTGGAGGCCCGGTACTATATACATATACATTATCGCCCACCCAAGGTGGAGGCCCGGTACTATATACATATATATTATAGCCCACCAAAGGTGGAGGCCCGGTACTATATACTTATTTATTATATACCACCAAAGGTGGAGGCCCGGTATTATGTAGTTACTTATAAGGTGATGATCCGTAAGGTATTATGAATCACTAACTTGTTAAGTGAACAATAATAAAGATAGTTGTAAAGAAGATGAGACTATATCCCTTGCATGAATATATAAATATGAAGGTTATGATAATGATGATGATGATGCGACTGAATGACCAATGTAATGAAATAATAGAAGTAATGAACATGGTTCCACATATTCAGGACGGAGGTATATCCATATTGATTATTCTCTTACATTTAATTTCTTGGAAGTTCTTATGTGTTATTATAGTTTCATATGGCCTTACATACTCAGTACTTTATTCGTACTGACCGCTCTTGGGGGACTTACCTTACATGCTGCAGGCACAGGTGTAGTAGATCTCCGCTGTAGGCGACGAAATATCCGCAGGTTGTTGGCGAGCTCCAATTGATCTGGGGCTTTTTTTGAGTCATTATGAATATTGGTTTGAGATTGTATATGAGTATAGAGCGGGGTGTGTCCCTACTCTAGGTTTGTCATAGTCATGTATCTGTAGAGGCTTTGTAGACTCATGTGGGAAGCTGAATGTAAGATGTGTACGTTTATTTATTACGTAATGGCCCTAACGACCAAGTTTCATATATTGCATATGTTTCCATGACTTCCTCCATTGATATTTAATTACATTAGATAAAAATCATATTCATACGCGAACATACATATGAGAATACATGAGCAAAGATTGGTTCTCTAGGGCCTTATTGGCTCCGGGTGCCAGTCCGGTCCAAATGGGATTTGGGTCATGACATATATGTAGCGGAATATTGTTCATTTGGTGAAATGAATATTAATGTACTTGAATGTTTAGGTTGGTTCTCTCGGGCCTTAAAGGCTTCGGGTGCCAGTCTGCCCCTAATGGGATTTATGGCGTGACAAAAGTGGTATCATAGCAGGTTGTTCTATGGTGTCTACAAAGTTGTGTCGGAGTAGAGTATTGCTTATGGATGTGTTGTGCACCAAATTTATAAGTAGGAGGCTACGGTATATGTAGGAGTTGTTTTTTTTATTCATTTTCTAGATCGTGCAATAGAGCCAAAGTTGTAGGTGGAATCATATCTGACCGTTGAAATTGGTTTTCTTTGTTATAGTAAAATGCCGATTACAAGATGAGGTAAGGAAAAAGGTAAGAAGGTAGACATGATGGACGGAGAAGGAACTAGTAAATCACCACCAGACCAAGCTAGTCAAGGTGGGGCTGAAACTAAATTTGCATCGTGGGCATCTTCTCCTCTCCCATTTCTAGGGGGGCCACAAAGGAGAGAAATATCCCCAGAACCACCTGTTAATGCTACTGAGAAGGATCTAAGAAATGCGGTGCAAATGTTGACTCATGTATTTGATGCACAAAATCAAGGAAAAGTTGGTCCAACGACAAGTAATGACAGTGAAGCTAGGGCAGCTAGTCGGCGAACACAGGATTTCCTGAAATTAGATCCTCCTACGTTCACCGGATTAGATCTTAATGAAGATCTGTTAGACTTTATAGATCAAATCCAAAGGGATTTGTATGTTATGAACGTATCTGGTGTAGAAATAGTTGAGCTTGCAGCCTATAGATTGAAAGGAGAGGTTATACTGTGGTACAAAGATTGGAAACGATCAAGGGGTGTTGGTGCACTTTCAGCTAGTTGGGAGGAATTCAAGGTGGAATTCTTTGATCATTACATTCCCTATGAGATCCTAGAGGCTCATACAGACCAATTTTTGAATCTTCGTCAAGGGAATATGAGCGTCAGAGAGTACAGTCTTCGATTTAACTCTTTGGCTCGGTGTGCTCCTAATGTAGTAGCCACTCTGGACGACAGAGTCCATCGATATATGGACAGATTTGATTCGTATTTGGTGAGGGATTGTACTATTGTTGCATTGAATCAAGATATGGATATAGCCAGGATACAAGTTTTTGCACAGAAGAGCGCAAGAACTTGAAAAAGGATCGTCAAAGAGGGCTAGACCGCTGGGAGAGTTCATGGCGTCCCAAGGAGAATTTAGGCCTCGGGTTTTTAATAGACCTCCTAGACCATTATTTTCCTATCCTACAACAGGCACTCAATCTCAATTTCGAGGGTTTAGAGGCAGTCAAGCTGGGCAAAGTAGTGGGATTCGAGGTTCACAGACAGTAGGGTTTTCTCATCATCCGTGTCAGTACTGCAGAAGGTTTCATTTATGTGAATATCGATTTGGGACAAATGTTTGCTTTTGGTGTGGCATGACGGGGCACATAATGAGAGAATGCCCTTGAAGAGGCTTGGGTAGTATGGCGCGACCTACAGGATTAACCATTGCATCATCATCATCGATTCCTTCCTTAGGCCGAGGTGTGCAGCCTGCTAGTCGTGGTAGAGGTACTAGAGGAGCAGCTAGTTCTAGTGGAATACAGAACTGTACCTATGCTCTAGCGGATCGGTAGAATTTAGAGGCTTCTCCTGATGTAGTGATAAGTACATCATCCGTTTTTTCACATAATGTATATGCATTGATTGATCCGGGTTCTACCCTATCATATGTTACTCCATTAATTGCTGAAAAATTTGAAAGGACACCGGAATTACTACTCAAGCCATTTGAAGTATCCACACCAGTTGGTGAATCTATTGTAGCTAAAAGAGTATATCGTAATTGTATAGTGAATGTTTGTGGATATGATATGTTGGCTGATCTTATTGAGCTGGAAATGGAATATTTTGATGTTATAATGGGTATGAATTGGTTGGATTCTTGTTATGCCACGGTAGATTGCCGAGCTAAGAAAGTACATTTTCATTTTCTACAAAAGGATGTCCTTGAATGGAGGGGTAATGTTGGAGCACAGAGAGGTAAATTTATTTCCTATCTTAAGGCAAGGAAAATGATATCCAAGGGGTACATATGCCATCTAGTAAGAGTGTAAGATACCAATATGAAACCACTAACTCTTCAAATAGTTCTAGTGGTAAATAAATTCCTTGATGTATTTCCTGAAGATCTTCCAGGTTTACCTCTAGAACGGGAAGTAGAATTTGGTATTGATGTAATCCCAGGTACTCGGCCTATCGCTATTCCTCCGTATCAAATGGCTCCGGCAGAATTGTGTGAATTGAAGGAGCAAATAAAAGACTTGCTGGATAAGGGATTCATAAGGCCTAGTATGTCTCTGTGGGGTGCACCAGTGTTATTTGTAAGGAAGAAAGACGGCATGTTGAGAATGTGTATTGATTATCGGCAACTGAATAAGGTGACAATCAAGAATAAATATCCCCTCCCTAGAATTGATGATTTGTTTGATCAGTTGCAGGGTGCCAAATGCTTCTCAAAGATTGACCTGAGATCGGGTTATCATCATGTAAGGGTTAGAGAAAAAGATATACCCAAGATAACTTTCTGAAAACGGTATGGTCATTATGAGTTTTTAGTTATGTTATTTGGTCTAACAAATGAACCAGCAATTTTTATGGATTTGATGAATAGGGTGTTCAAGCCATTTTTGGATGTGTTGGTGACGGTGTTTATAGATGATATTCTGGTTTATTCAAGATCAAAAGAGGACCATGCTAACTACTTACTACAGGTGTTACAGACTCTTCGTGACCGTAAGTTATATGCAAAGTTCTCTAAATGTGAATTTTTGTTAAGATATGTAGCATTTTTGGGTCATATTGTGTCGGATGAAGGAATAAGAGTTGATACGCAAAAGATAGAAGTTGTGAAGAATCGGCCAAGACCTACGACGCCTACAGAGATTCGTAGTTTCCTTGGGTTGGCAGGTTATTATAGAATGTTTTTTGCAGGGTTTTCTTCCATTGCGGCACCATTAACAAAGCTAACCCACAAGGCAACCAAGTTTTCGTAGAATGATGCATGTGAGAAGAGTTTCCAAACTCTGAAGGATAGATTGACTTCTACACCCGTATTGGTACTTTTGGAAGGTACATAAGGGTATACGGTATATTGTGACGCTTCAGGAGTTGGCTTAAGATGTGTGTTGATGTAGCACGGTAATGTAATAGCTTATGCCTCAAGACAGTTGCGGCCACATGAGAGAAATTATCCAACACACAATCTTGAGCTAGCAAGTGTGATATTTTCTTTAAAGTTATGGCGCCACTACTCGTATGGGGATCATATTGACATATAGACCAATCATAAGAGCTTGCAGAATATTTTCAAATAGAAAGATCTTAATTTGAGGCAGCGGAGGTGGCTTGAACTACTAAAAGATTATGATATTGATATCTTATACCATCGGGGAAAGGCAAATGTGGTAGACGATGCATTAATCCACAAAGCAATAGGAGACCCTAATGGCCAGTTGACGAAAAAGCAATGTATAGTCAAGGATCTACATCAAATAGCTAGCTTGGGAGTTCATCTTCTTAAAACCCCAAATGAAGAAATTATAGTGCAAAATACGGCAGAATCTTCCTTAGTAGCTGAAGTAAAGGAAAAAGAGTATGCGGATCCTATGTTATTGCAGCTGAGGGAGAATGTCCAACAAGGTTTGACGAAGGCATTTGATGTTATGCAAGAGGGAGTGCTTCAGTGCCAAAGTAGATTGTGTGTACCGAATTTAGATGAGCTAAGGAGAAGGATCATGACAGAGGCACATCATTCACGGTATTCCATTCATCCTGGAGCAACCAAAATGTAACATGATCTAAAATAAATGTATTAGTGGGGCAACATGAAGAAGAACATTGTAGAATTTGTAGCCCAATGTCCAAACAGTTAACAAGTAAAAGCAGAGTACCAGAAACCTGGAGGTTATATACAATGTATAAATCTTCCAATCTGGAAGTGGGACATGATTTACATGGATATCATCACAAGTTTGCCTCGTACACTTCGAAAATTTGATTCCATATGGGTAATAGTTGATAGGATTACCAAGTCAGATCATTTCCCGCCGGTCAAGACCACCTATACAGTTGAAGATTATGCACGTTTTTATGTTAAAGAGATAGTGCGACTACACGGAATTCCAATCTCTATTATATCAGACAGGGGAGCTCAATTCACAACACATTTTTGGAAATCTTTTCAGAAGAGTTTGGGTACCAAAGTGAATTTAAGTACGGTTTTTCATCCTCAGACAGATAGACAAGCAGAACGTACTATCCAAACACTTTAAGATATGCTACGAGCTTGCATATTGGACTTTAAAGGTTGTTGGGATGATCATTTATCGCTTGTTGAATTGTACTACAATAATAGCTACCATTCAAGTATCAAAATGGCACCTTATGAAGCTTTATATGGAATAAAGTGTAGATCACCAATTGGATGGTTTGAAAAGGGTGAAACTGCCTTATTCAGGCAAGATCTTGTTCATTAAGCTATGGAGAAAGTTAAGGTGATACAACAACGGCTACAAAAGGCCCAAAGTCGACATAAGTCATATGCCGATGTTAGAAGGAGGGGGCTAGAATTTTCCATAGGTGATTGGGTATTCTTGAAAGTGTCACCAATGAAAAGGGTAATGAGATTTGGAAAGAAGGGAAAGTTGAGTCCACGCTACATAGGGCCATATGAGATTACCCCAAGATTTGGTCAAGTTTTATATGAATTAGCACTACCCCAAGAACTTTCCACAGTTCATCTAGTGTTTCATGTTTCAATGCTTCGAAAGTGCATAGGAGATCCATCTCATATTACTCCCATTGAAGATGTACAAGTTATGAAGGATCTCACTTATGAAGAAATACCTATTGCTATTCTGGATCGACAAGTGAAGAAGTTAAGGAATAAAGAAGTAGCTTTCATAAAAGTGCTTTGGAGAAATCAACAAGTAGGAGAAATCACATGGGAAGCCGAGGAAATGATGAAGTCTAAGTACCCGCATTTATTTCAAATTGAAGAGAAAGTTCAAGATGCGGAATTGGAGCAATAACAGGTAAGTATCTATAAGTATTATGTGTATGTGATAATATGAAGAATATACTTAGACTTGGACTTGTTTAATTGGATCATGTTACTAACATTCGAGGACGAATGTTCCTAAGGGGGGAAGGATGTAACACCCCGTACATTTTCGCACCCATGTGAATACCTTAGTATTTATGGAATTATTTAAACATGAGATAGTAATTGAATCATCTACTAAAATTCTTGGGCTGAATTAATCTTGTGGTAATGAGCTCAATTGAGGCCCAAATTTACACAACAAGGCATGGCCCAAATGGAAAATGACCCATTCTTAAGTTGACCAAGTAAACACACATTAATGTTTGGATAAAGATGACTACAAGGGACTATATAAGGGTCAAAAATGAGATTTTTATTCAACATAACACACTTTCCAAACTCTAGAATTTTCCATAAGACATTTTCTTTTCTCAAACCCTAAGCAACCACTCCTTTGGACAAGATCATCTCTTTGCAAGCTTTGGTAAGTGTTTAATCTTATGTTTTAGTATATTATATGCATGAGAGGGTGTATAAATCATGTTGGTTATGTTGACAAAGTGTTGAGCAGTCCACTATATGTAAAACAGTCTGCTTTTACTTAATCGGTAAAGGGTTTTGCCTTCTAAACTGGAAAGGAGACTTGAGATCTTGAAGGAAGTGAATTTGATGGATTAAATTTCAACATGTAAGATTTTTTTATGTCCCTAACTTGATTTCTCTTTGTATATGACTTATGGAATTGTTGTTATAAAATTGTGCATGGAATTGGTGGTGTATTGAAAGAAAAAAATAGTTTTGTGGTGTTCATGTACGTTGTGAAACCATGGTTGTTCATTGGCATCCAAGTTAACCTAAAATATTAAATGAGAATCTTACTCATGGACATGGACCATTTATTACAAAGATAGACCCAAAAGAGACCCATTTTGGCCGAACAGGGCATCTGCCTTCACAGATGGGGCACCTACGGGCGCAGATGCCAATGTAGGTGGCCCAGTACAAGGCCATATGGACACCTGCGGCCAAAACTCACCCACCTGCAGGCGCAGTTAGCTGTACAGGTCCCTCCAGAATTTCATATTGCTTGTTTTTTCATCTCTTTGACCCCCCAAGGCCCTTATACACTTCTTGGATGCAATCATCAACTCATGGTACCCTTTTAATGACTTTAAAGGAGTATTCTAGAGGTATTTTGGATTGTATCAATTATGGTTTGTCTTTAATGTGTTGTGGTGAAAGGTGTTTAGGTGACGTAATGAAGTAAATGCGACGATGCATTGAAAAGGAAGTGTAAAGTGTAAACTTGTCATGTAGTTGACTTCTAATGTAAGTTACATTATGCATTCCTATTGTAGAGTAGAGCTTTAAGAAAGAGCTGAATTATTATGGTTACGCATTGGAAAGATAAGGTATGTAAGGTTGCTCTTTTCCGTATCCTTCGGCAACACTTATTGTTCACGTCGTTACCGTACTTGTTTCTATTCCAAAATGTTCTAAAGTATTTCATTCCAAGTTGTTACCAATTTTTATTCATATGTATCATATTTATGGACTATTTTTTTAAAGTTCCAATAATTTTATAACCACCGAATGAACTATCTCAAAGATTAAAAAAGTGATGTAAAGAGAGTCTATATTCTTGGGTGGCATACCAGGGGTGGAAGGAACACCTAGCATGGGTCGATCCCAATATCATGGGTGGTATACAAGGGGTAAAAGGAAATCCTAGCATGGGTCGATCCCAATTGATTATTGAGTATGGGTGGCAGCTCAAAGGGGCATAAGCCTAGCTAGAGACGATCCCAATGTTATTTTCCCACTGATCAGTTGGGGCCCGGGCATTATATGAATGATGATGATAATGAATGAACGTAAAAGGAAAGAAAGTAATGAATGTAATGTACATGGTTCTACACATACAGAACGGTGGTTTATCCATAATGTTTATTCACTTGTATTTGATTTCATTTGAGTTCCTATATTTCATGCAGTTGCTTTTAACCTTACATACTAAGTACATTCTTTTGTACTGACGTCCCTTGGAGGACTTACATTACTTGTTGTAGGCACAAGAGTTAGTAGATCTCCACAGTAAGACATGGGTCATTCGCGGACTATTGGTCAGTTCCAGCTTGGTTCGGGGCTTTCCGAGTCATGTGTACATATTGGTTTTGATACTGTGTAACAGTTATATACAGCGGGGACATGTCCCGACTTTAGGTTTGGTTATGTATCTGTTAGAGGCTTTGTAGACGTTGTGAGTCAAACGAAGGAATGTTTTGCCCATTTTTATTTGGTGGCCCTAACGGCCAAGTTTCATATCTATTTGAATGTCTTCCCATGACTCCCGTCATTGAAATCTTGTATCTATTTATAGCAGAATGTTGTTCATTTGGTGACATGCATATGAATGTACTTTAATGTTTTGGTTGGTTCTCTTGGGCCTTAACGACTTCGGGTGCCAGTCCGCCCCAATGGGATTTGAGGTGTGACATGTGTGGTCTTGTGGTTGTGTTTGTAAAAAGTAATTTAGGTGAACTTAGGAAGTTTGTTTTGAAATCAACTATTTTGAAAAATAGAGACTCCTCTGAATTTTGAGTGGCATATGTTTATCTATTTTGATGTCTTGACCACTATGGATCTTTGAATAATATTAGGGTCATATGGATGTAATATAAATTGATTAAGCTAGGGAATGAACCTGATAGTTAGTAATTGATTGTGTTATTTTATGCCAAGTGTGTGTGAGTTGATTTTGTATAGTTCTTTCTCTATATATACAATTAATAACTTGCATAGTTTATCTTGCATAGGTCATAGGATAGTGGATTAGTATAGGATAATAGGTCATGTTTGATTTTAGTCCACTCAACCAAAATAACAAACCAAATGATGCAATTTTTCCCTTGTTCTTGAATTTTGAGACTAATTGACCTTTTTATTTATTAGCCTATTCACCTTCTTTATTTTTTCTTGGAACCCTTGTATTGGCACTGGTCCATCCTTAGATGTTGTGTACCTCAACTCCACTAAATAGTTTAAGTTGAGGGTAGCTACTATAGAGGCTACTCGAAACCTTTGTTTTGGCCATTGTGCATTCTTGAATATTATGCACCTCAACTCAGGCAAATCACCTATGTTAAGAGTGGCCACATTAGAGGGGTATGAAAAAAAAAAAGACTAGTGATAAAAAAGGGAAATGGGTGTGGCTTGTGTGAGAAAGAAAAGAGAAAAAGAGAAAATATAAAAAAAGAGTTGTGTTGAAAAGAAAGTTGGACCCGTAGTGGAAGAAAAGAGTGAATAAACAAAGAATAAAGCGTAAAAGGATTGGTCAAAAGTGGAGAAAAAATGGTGTAGTGTCAAAGAAGGTTTAGTCACTAATTCCAAATGTATCATACCCATCCCCAAGCCTACATTACAAGCCAAAAAAAGTACTAATAATGATCCTAGTCTAATTATCCGTAAGCTGAAGCATAGAAAATAAAGCCCAGACTATGATATTGTGTATGCATAGTTTGAACATCATTGTGAGATTGATCAACTTTATTCCAGACCCAATTTATAAATGAATCTTGTGTGTATGTGACTACTTTGTTTTGATGGCACTTTGAATGCAATATTGATTGCTACTTGTTAGAGAAATTATCTTTTATCCATGCAAAGTTGTTCATTGATATCATAATTTCCTCTTAATATCCTCTTGAGTCAAGTTGATAATTGATTTTATGCGAACTTATTTGTAAAAGAGTTTGTGACTACCATAGCTTGTCCTAGGTTTCTTTTTTTTTTTTTGCTTCATATTAGTATTGTTATGTCTTGTTGCTTGAGGACGAGCAAAGATTCTAAGTTGAGGATGTGAATGTACTGACATTTGGCGGTACATTTGATGCTTTTAACCATGAATGTGTAAATTCTTAAGTAATTTTTTGTAGATTTGATCGTTTTTTGGTCTTATTTGCAGGGAAATATTCTAAGGAAAAAAAAGATAACTTGTGTTGAAAAGGTTAAGTGGACAATTAATCAGACAGGCCATCAAACATCCGATGGACTGTCACCATGATCATGCACCTTAAATATAATGAGGTGTAGGTGTTTTCTAGTCTATAGCTAAGTTGACAAACCGTAAGTCTCCCAACAAATCATTGCCTAAGCCATCAGCCTTAAACAGAATGACTCAGTGCAAGACCTCAAGTAACAGAGAAACTAATAGACCATCGGTGACTCAAAGGACCATCACCCAAGCTATCAGTCTTAAGTACATTTCTGGCAATTTTATTGGATAGTTGTGATGGAAGAAGAGACGGACCATTGCCCAACCGATGGGCCATCAACATGCCCGTGCAATGAGAAGTGGGACTTTCTCCAAGTTTGATTTGGTTTTTAATTATCTATACCATAAATAGCTACTATTATGGTTTTTATTATCATCCAACATTTTTAGAGAGAAAACATACATTACTTTTACGTTTCTTGTGGAGATGCAAGCTACAAAACTTGGTTTTTGAAATACGATTAAAGATTGAATTTTTTTTGAGAAAGTTTATGCTTTATCTTATGAATTTTATGTATTTGTTTGTTTCATAAGCTATGAGTGGCTAAACCCCACATCTAGGATTGTGGGATCCACGGTGAATTGATAATGTTAGGGTTGATTTTGGTGTAGATTCAAATAGTGCAAACATATGCATTGTTAATACTTTCATATTAATTGATTTTAAATGGTTACAAACATTAGAACATGCCTTATGTTTGACTTGATTGAGTATAGATGTTAAAACTAGGAAAAAGAGTGAATAACAAGGATTTAGGGTTTTCAATCCCCGTCTAATGGTTAATGTTGTAATAAGATTAACCAATATGGGGCTTTTATCGAGTTCTGCATTTTCATCACTTTTAGTTTGAGAGAATTGGAGTGAATATCATCTAATTAGATTGAGAAATGTTTATGTGTGTCAAAGTAACAAATAACCTTGCAGTCTTTGTACTAGAAGAGTCTATTACAGTTAGTGCCCCGATCATATAATGGAAACATAGTGAACACTTACCTGGTTCTCTTCATTTACCGAGTACATTTCCTGAAATTCCAACATTGTTACTTAAACATATTTGGAAGTTGAATAACAAATACTTTTCCCAAACCTCCATTTTTATGGAAATAATTGACTGGTAGTCAACTTAGCAACATAAGGCTTAGTTTTCACCTTATTTCCTTCGAGATTCTACTCCAACCTAGTAGGATTCCATATTTTACAGTGACCACTTTATACTACGAATTCGAGGTATAATTTGGGTGTATCAGACAGTAATATTCTCACTTGGGATAACCTTGTATTCCTTACAAAAACCACTATCTCCATTCTATAAGAGTAAGTAGTCTATCTGAGTTTTAGCCACCACGCTGTGGAATATAACCAAGTGGTTTTCCTTAATTGGGAAACATGAATTAGCTATCACCACCTTAAAGGCTTTACCAAAATCAAGGAGCGAGGTTCAACCAATATTTCTATCCCCAAATAGAACTGCTCACTACAATACACTGCTTGAATCATGCTTCTTGAACAAAGCTCACCTTATCACTTCTGGGTAAAAGCAGTATGTACCACATGTCACATTCTTAATAAATGTTTGATTAGACCTGTCAAGAAGTAAAATTCATAAAAGTTGTAAAAAAGTAAAATACCAAACATCAACTATTTTCATCCATTTAGATGTAAATGTTTCTTCATAAAAAACATAAGAATAATTTGAGAAAATTGGACTCTTGCAGTGGTGAAATGCTCACTTCTAGTCGATCTCTCAAAATTTTTAAAAGAAAAACTTTATGTGATGAAGAATCTGTACATGTGGTATTTGATGATGATAACCATAGTGACTAGAACACTATACATGAGATTTTTGATGCAGAACAACTCATTAAGAAATATCTGGAATAAATATGGCAACCATCTATTGCACAGACCATAGAAAAAGGTAGATTGCAAGTTGACTTTGTTAGATGAAAAGTCTATTAAGCCTTCTGAACCACCAAAATTAACTATTCCATGTGAATGGTGCTATGATGCATGCTTTTCAAATGAATTTATTCTTGGAGATCCATGTGAAAGGATGCAAACCAGAGAATTCTTTAAAAAATAAGCATTTGTAGCACTCATATCTCAACTAGAACAAAAATGAATTGACATAGTATGTATATGTACTTAGCTGGTAATTTTGTTGGTTATTAGTATTTTGATTATTCATTTCAGTAGTTTGGTTATTCATTTCATGTTTTCTAAACATATATTCCCTTTAACCTCTATATTTATCACTATCCTTAATCATGTTTTAATGAAGTTATTCTAAACAATATTTTCTTGTCACTACTATGGTTTCCAACTTTAATTATTTACCCTAACAGCGCCTCAACTTTGTGTACTCCCCTATACATATAAAATTACTAGAAAAATTTATACATATAATAGAAACATCAGGAATTAGTTTAAGTAAAAAGAAAGAAGGAACAATGAAAAATCAAATAGAATTTTTAGGCATACAAATAGATAAAAATGGAATAAAAATGTAAACCCATATAGTACAAAAAATAATAAATTCAAATGAAACTGTAGATACAAAAAAGAAATTACAATCCTTCTTAGGATTAGTTAACCAAGTAAGAGAATATGTACCTAAACTAGCAGAAAATCTAAAACCTTTACAGAGAAAGTTAAAGAAACATACGGAGTATCATTTTGATGAAAAAGATAAAACATACATAGAAAAGATTAAGACTATGTGTCAGGACTTACCAAAGTTATACTTTCCAGATGAAAATAAGCAATTTACATACATAGTAGAAACGGACTCTAGTGATCATAGTTATGGAGGAGTTCTTAAATATAAATATAATAATGAAAAACTTGAACATCACTGTAGATATTATTCAGGCTCGTATACAGAACCACAGATAAAATGGGAAATAAATAGGAAGGAATTATTTGCATTATATAAGTGCTTATTAGCATTTGAACCATACATTGTATACAATAAATTTATTGTTAGGACAGATAATACGCAGGTAAAATGGTTGCTAACAAAAAAAATACAAGACTCAGTGACACGGGAATCAGATATGCAAGAAGTGAAGAAATGGATACTATCATTACTTCGACCTCATAGTAGTGACAAGAAAAGATTGTTTAGAATAACTTCATTAAAACATGATTAAGTATAATGATAAATATAGAGGTTAAAGGGAATATATGTTTAGAAAACATGAAATGAATAACCAAACTACTGAAATGAATAATCAAAATACTGATAACCAACGAAATTACCAGCTAAGTACATATACATACTTACTAGATAACGATGAGGAATATAAGATACTCTTGTTATATACACTTGGACACCTTGATAATGATATAAGAAGAAATATTTATGATACATTAGCTACTTATGAACTCATAAACTTAATGCAATATAATTGGTTAGAATTTAATACATCAGACTATGATGATAGATATGAATCGGATTGGTACTACTCAGATTAATGGCTAACTACAATAGTTACGAATATTGGCTTCAAACTATTGAAGAAATAACCTTACAAGAAAATTTAATAAGAATAAATATAGCAACATATCAGGAAACCCAAGATATAGCATATCTAGGAAAAATAATAGAAAATATAAATGAAATTTTTAGATTAATCCCACTAAGACAACAATATTATGAAGAAGAATTTAATCCATAAATGAAAGACCATAAATGTACGCACCCCACCCACCCCAACAAATAAAAACTTACCATAACCTACAAAAATAAAAAAGTCATAATCCAACGAACGTTAATATGATAAAAACATAATGCCACGAATATTTATACTTGCCAAAATAATCGTAGAAGGATATTATAATAGATATTATACACCTATGATAGACACAGGAGCAGAAGCTAATTTATGTAGACAAAATTGCTTACTTTTTCCTCTTTTTTGTTCACTATGTTTATTGACTATAAATGCGGGACTAGTATGTTTGCTATTACTTTCTTGGATATATTTATTGTTTTCTTTAACTTTCTCTGTAAAGGTTTTAGATTTTCTGCTAGTTTAGGTACATATTCTCTTACTTGGTTAACTAATCCTAAGAAGGATTGTAATTTCTTTTTTGTATCTACAGTATCATTTGAATTTATGATTTTTCCTACTATATGGGTTTGCATTTTTATTCCATTTTTATCTATTTGTATGCCTAAAAATTCTATTTGATTTTTCATTATTTCTGCTTTCTTTTTACTTAAACTAATTCCTGATGTTTCTATTATATGTATAAATTTTTCTAGTAGCTTTATATGTTCTTCTTGTGTCCTAGAGTATAATAGTATATCATCTATATATACTATACAATTTTCTAATTGGTTAAAATAATTGTTCATAAAATTTTGATATCTACCTGGTGCATTTTTATATCCAAAGGGTAATACGTTCCATTCGTAAAATCCTTGGGGTACTGTAAATGCTGTTAATTTTTTAGATTCATCTTTTAACTTTAGGTGGTAAAATCCTGATTTACAATCAAATTTACTAAAGTAGTTATATCCTTGTATTTGTCGGATTTTTAGTAATTTGTTTGGTATTGGGTAATTATATGTTTTTGTTTTTGCATTTAAATTCCTATAATCAATGACCATTTTACTTTTTCCTTTTTTTGTTCATTATGTTTATTGACTATAAATGCGGGACTAGTATGTTTGCTATTACTTTCTTGGATATATTTATTGTCTAGTAATTCTTGTATATGCATTCTAAATTCTGCTAAATCATCAAAATTATATTTTAGAGGTTTTTGTGTTATGACACTATTTTCGTCTATCAATTCAATTTGTACTGTTGTTTTGTGTTTTTCCCATCCTTGTATTATGTTTTCTATCTTGGGGTCACTTGTGTGTATATTTTCTAGTTTTTGTGTAATTTTTTCACTTCCTTTTATCCATAGTATAGGTTTTCTTACTTTATTTGTTACTCGTTTAGCTCCAACTTTTTGTTTACATGGGGTAGTAAACCACCAATGTGATTTTGTTAGTATATGTGGGTATAGATTATCTAAAAATGGGGTTCCGATAAGTATATCCTTATTGGTAAATTCATAACTATACATTTCTTTTATGGTTAATATCTTGTCCCATATTTGTAGTTTTATATTTTTTGCTTTATAGTTTATCATACTTAATTCATCATTAAATCCTGATATTACTATGGGTGTTTTTAATTTTTCCCCTTAGTTTCTGGTAAGCAATTATGTCTACATAAATTAGCTTCTGCTCCTGTGTCTATCATAGGTGTATAATATCTATTATAATATCCTTCTAAGATTATTTTGGCAAGTATAAATATTCGTGGAATTATGTTTTTATCATATTAACGTTCGTTGGATTATGACTTTTTTATTTTTGTAGGTTATGGTTAGTTGTTTATCTTCTAAGTTATATGGTTTTACAGTTGCTAACCATTTTATTCCTAGTGTGATGTTTTTATCTTCATTATAAATGTGAAATTTTATAGTTATTGGTATTCCTCCAATAATTAATTCTTTGTTAACTATTTCTTCAATTTTTTGTAACTCTTTAGGTAATCCTGAGTATAATTGTTCATTTCTAACTATTTCTATTTCCTGTACTAATTCCCTTGTTATGTAATTTTCTTCTTGTCCTGTATTTATTAATATTAGGTATTTTCTTTGATCCATTATTCCTGTGATATAGTAATGAGATGGCTTGATTTCTTCTATCTTTTGTTCTAATAAGATGTGAGGGGGTGTATAATCTATTCTTCTTGATGTACTATTTCTGGATGATGTTTCTGGTGTGTCATTACTTATTCGTTTTGATGCGCTTAATCTTTCTTTTACTATTGCTAAATCTTCTTCTATGTCTATTTTTGTGTAACTATAGTCATTATTATCTATGAATGATACTATTCTTTCAAAAGGGTTTTCTATTTTTATCTTGTTTATTTTATTTTTAGCTGTTATATGATGTTTTGTGGTTAACACATACAAGTTTTTACATCTTGCGGTAAATATCTTGCTTCCGGGTGCTAGTTCTATTCCTGTCATTTTCCATTATAAAACTAATGATTTATCGATATTCCTATCATCTATTGCTACTGAATAATTCGGACTTATTATGAATTTAAATTTCTGGTATATCAAATTTCCTTTTACTGCACTTATTATACTTTTGTCTATAGGTTGTAAGATTCTATCATCGGCTACGTATATTTCGATAGGGGTATCTATTCCTTCTCTAAAACATGTTTTTATTAGTATCTCTGTTCCTCCTAAATGTACATATTTTATTGGATTCTTAGCTCTTATGGCTTGTATTTCTTTATTTAGTACTTTTTTGTTTAAAATCGGTATCCTAGCTTTTCCTTTTGTATATCTACAATCAATTATATGTTCACGGTGACTTATTACATAATACTCTTCTTTTTGTCTTTTAAACCAATTTTTTATTGTTGGTACTTCTAATATTTTTTCTATACTTAGGTCTAATTCTTTTCTTTTTATTTGTTCAAATATGGTATTATCAAATATTATTTTTTGTTCTGAAGATTGTTCATCTTGGTGGTCTTCTTTTATGATTTGTATATTTTCTTCATTCATAAATTTCTTCTTCTGAGTTTTCTAGTGTATTATTATCCTCTTGGTCTGATATTTCTTGGTCTAATATTTCATATATGCTATCTTCACTTTCTAATTCGTAGTCTATATAGTCTATTTGGGTATATTTGTCATGTTCTATGTATGTTTCAGTTATTTGTTTATTCTGAGGGTTTTTTGGTATTTTGCAATCTTTAGCTAAATGTCCTAGTTTTCCACAATTATAACAAGTACACTCTGTTAATTTTTTCTTTTGTTTATATGGTCTTTTAGTTTTATAATTTTTAACATAATATCTTTTTCTTGTTTTTTTGGCGTTATATTTTAATTTATATGGTTTATATTTACGGTATTGTCGTGTCTTCTTACCTTTTCTGTAATATTTATCTTTACATCCGAATTGAGGTGCTGTTATGTTTTTGCAACATGCTAAATTTTTAACTAGTATTTTATCCATTTTCTTAGTTTCTTTATATTTTTCACATAATTCTGTAAATCAATTGTGTAAAAAATTTATTCTGGCTCCTAGGGTATCTTCTAATTCTACTTCATTCCAATTTTTTATTATTTTTGAACTAAAGGGTTCTGGTAATTTAGTAAAATATAATTTTCGTATTTCTACGCTTTCAGTTGTAGTATATGTTCCTTTGTAGTAATAGTCTTTAAATGCACAAGTATATTCATCTAAATAACACATATTACATATTGCTAATTTTGTCATTAAGTTTCTATGTGTAGTTTTTTCTTTATTTTGCTCTTCTATTTCTGTTGTCATACTACTAAACTCACTTCTTATCGATAGTTCATATTTATAGAGTATGTCTATAGACGTTGTTGCTGCTGTGTCGTCATGCTTTTTATTATTTCTTAATACGGCTAGGCTTTCAGATGTTAAATTTTGTAAACATAATTTTGTTGTTCCTATTAATGTTCTTTCTATGTATCCTGGTGTTTCTGCCATTGATATTTTATTGTCTATTAATTGTTTTGAGATATATCCTATCCAAAGCTGGATTATTTTATTTATATCTGCTACACAGTCTAAGTCTAAGAAATTATATTGTTCGTTCATTTGTCTGGGTGTCCATTTTGTATTTAGTCTTTTTTCCCATAAGGTTTTGCTTCTATCATATGAATCATAAGTTCTTCTACGAGAAGGTGGATCTAAATGTTTTGGATTTTTTACTCCTGATGTACTTGGTTCATTTTTCATTTCTCCTACATTTACTTCTGGATTTGTTGGTTCACTTATTTTTGCTAATATTTCTGTATATGTTTCACTTAATTCTGAATAGTTTTCTTCTATATTATCATCTTCACTTTCGTTATTTATTTCATTTATTTCACCTATTTTTAGTGTAGATAAATTTTCTAGATTTTCTTGGTTAATGTCTATTTGCAATTTTTCTTTAAATTGTTCAATTTCGTGTGCTAATCTTAGTTCTTGTTCATGTTCTTTAGGTTTTTCTTTTTCTTTTTGTTTGTCCTCATACAGTTGTTTTAATATTGCTAATTCTTTTTCTAATGCTAATATTTTTGTATTTTTTGTATCCTCGATTTGTTGTATATCTAGTTTAGCTTGTGTTTTTATTTTTTCTATTTCATTTTTTCTATCTATTTCTTCATTTTCTTTGGTTATTCGTACCATTGCAGTTAAATTGTCTTCTAATTTAGCTGTTTCTCTTTCTAACATTAAATTTAGATTATTGCCAGTTTTTTTATATCGTCTGCCAAGATTTGAAAATAGTATTGTTATCATTAATCCTTTCGGATTTGTATATGTTTTTTCTTCTACTGCAAATTCCTCTTTATTCATTTATAAACCATGTTGGTATTTGTATTCCAAATGTTGTAGTTGTATTTCTAAATCAAATATAATATTTCTTTGTGTTAATATGGCTTTATAATGAGTTCCTACAAATGTGTTATAATTTAGTCTCTCTTTTCTATGTTTTATTTCCTGTCTTAATTGTATTATCTTTTCATGAAGCTGTTGTTCGTAGTCAATATTCATGTTTTATTTTTAAGGTAACAAATATATTTATATTCTGTTTTAGATATAGTATCTATTAATTAAGATAGTCTATCATTATTTGTTTTACTAATGGTTAAATATTTATATTCAGGATATAATCTTTTTAATTTCTTTTTAATTTTTCTTAGATTTCTATCTTTTCTGGCCTGTTTGGTTGTAGCTGGACTGGTTATTTGGATGGATTTTCCTTTAGTTGATTTGTCACTATTATATAGTATGTCGGAGATATATGTATGTTGGTTCTTAATATGTTGTTCTAATGTAATACCTAATTCTTCATATGTTCGTAATTTATCGTGTTGGTGTTCCATAATTATCTTTGGTTATGAATGAATGTTTTTATATTCATTTTTATTAACATAGCTCTGATACCATTTATTGGGGGGTGTGCGGACATTTAGGATCTTTCATTTATGGATTAAATGCGTCTTCATAATATTGTTGTCTTAGTGGGATTAATCTAAAAATTTCGTTTATATTTTCTATTATTTTTCCTAGATATGCTATATCTTGGGTTTCCTGATATGTCGCTATATTTATTCTTATTAAATTTTCTTGTAAGGTTATTTCTTCAATAGTTTGAAGCCAATATTCGTAACTATTGTAGTTAGCCATTAATTTGAGTAGTACCAATCCGATTCATATCTATCATCATAGTCTGATGTATTAAATTCTAACCAATTATATTGCATTAAGTTTATGAGTTCATAAGTAGCTAATGTATAATAAATATTTCTTCTTATATCATTATCAAGGTGTCTAAGTGTATATAATAAGAGTATCTTATATTCTTCGTCGTTATCTAGTAAGTATGTATATGTACTTAGCTGGAAATTTTGTTGGTTATCAGTATTTTGATTATTCATTTCAGTAGTTTGGTTATTCATTTCATGTTTTCTAAACATATATTCCCTTTAACCTCTATATTTATCATTATCCTTAATCATGTTTTAATGAAGTTATTCTAAACAATCTTTTCTTGTCACTACTATGGTTTCCAGCTTTAATCATTTACCCTAACAGCGCCTCAACTTTGTGTACTCCCCTATTACGGCATTCCTCTCCTTCTCGGTTTCCATTTTAGGATGGCATAGTCTGGGCATAACTACTCTCAGCTTACTAACACATAGCAAACTTGCTCAAGATGTTTATTATAACAATATTATAACATGATAAATAATAATAATAACTAAGAGATTATTAGGAATATAATAATTTAGTTATACATGCTTATTATTAGGAATATAATAATTTAGTTATACATGCTTATGTATGTATATACCTCAGTTTGTAGCTTATCGGGATTCATATCTTCCATAGCTTTTGCTTTCCAAATATCTGGTTATTTATGTTTTTAGAGAGAGAGAAGAGAATTTTTATAACTTGGAACTTTCAACCTGTCTTTTTATTATGATTTTTACATCTATTTATAGGATTTCCATGTGCCCTTTCAGAATGCTGACGGACCAATGGCTCCTACTGTTTATATTTGTCTCTTAACCCTTTGAAAAATCAAGGGGAAAATTACTATAATAGTACAAACAACTTTTCTTTTCTAAAAGAAAAGCATCTACTTTACGACTAATGAAAAGAAAACAAACTAATACTATTTGCTTTTTCACTGAAAGCAATTATGTTACATATTTTCTTTGGTAGGTAGTGACTTTCTATCTTGTTTGTCGGTTATCTCTTTTCCTTTTACATCATGCCTTGTCTGCTGCTTGTTATTCTAACTGTACTTCTGGTACATCTGTATTATCTTCTCCGTTACACTTGGTGCATAGGTGATCTAGGTATTTGCTGACTATCTTGCAATATCTGGTTAATAATTCCTGTGATATAAAATTTTTCTTAAGTGCTCGCGTTGTAGGTGATTCCTATGGTCGAAGTAATGATAGTATCCATTTCTTCACTTCTTCCATATCTGATTCCCGTAGTTCTCTTGAATTTGCATAAATCATTAATTGCTCTCTGGAATAGTAATTCCATATGGCATTGCCATTTAGGTAGTTGTTTGCTAGCTCTTGGATGATAGTTGCTATTCCAATAATTTTTTTGTTAGCATAAACACTGGGTAGTTTGGTTTCCGGTATCTCAGGCTGTTGTGCAATATCTTCTGGTATAATCATTTCTCTAGTTAATCCAATTTTTACTACTTGGATGATGGGTTTAACTTCATTATATAATATCTCTGCTGGGGCTGAATAAAATTTGATAAAGAATAGATTTCCTCCGATAACTCGTTTGTATGTTAAAAAGGCTTTATGCAGTTCTGGTATTCCGCTTATCTCATTTTCGTCGTAGGTATATACGGTATTTGAGTAATCCAAAATGGTAACAAGTTCTTACTAGGTTTGAATTTGTATTTGGTTGGGCAATTAGCTTATTATAGCCTTGTAGTTTTTGGGTTAAATAGTCTTGGGTCTTATCTACTGTTATGGTAGATTTTGGCTGAAGGTTTAGGTATGTTTGGATTTTGTGGATGTTTTTTATGTAGGTTTGGGATATATGGTTATATACTATTTTATCTTGGTTTAAGCTTGCTGCATATGTGGATGTCTGTGGTTGTGCGGTATTTTGGGGTCTTTGTGGTTTTTGTGTAAATGGTTTTGTAAATATGCTATTTAGATTGGTATTTACATAAGGTTTTCTCGTAACTTGTCCGCTTGTCCCTGCATCATGAGCAAACTCATTATGGGTTTTTCGGAGTTTCCCATCGTCTCCTTTTAGCTCTGGATATTTTGAGTCTTCCGATCGACTTAGCTCAGCATTTTTATAGGCATGCGGCTGACTTATATTGGCTTTAGATCTCAGATTAACTTCATTGATCTTTAGCTTTTGTACTTCATTGTCAATACTGTCCACTTTGAGACAAAGTGTAGTAAGGACTTTCAGTATATCTTCCATTGTATTATCTGGTTCTGTCTGGGTAGCTTTGTCTTGACAAATAGTCTGCAATGACATTCTTATCAGATTTCACTACTTCAATTGTAAATGTAAAGTTTTGTATGTTTAAAACTAATCTTCGTATTTCTTTTGTTGTCACTGAGTCTTGTATTTTTCTTGTTAGCCACCATTTTACCTGCGTATTATCTGTCCTAACAATAAATTTATTGTATACAATGTATGGTTCAAATGCTAATTAGCACTTATATAATGCAAATAATTCCTTCCTATTTATTTCCCATTTTATCTGTGGTTCTGTATACGAGCCTGAATAATATCTACAGTGATGTTCAAGTTTTTCATTATTATATTTATATTTAAGAACTCCTCCATAACTATGATCACTAGAGTCCGTTTCTACTATGTATGTATATTGCTTATTTTCATCTGGAAAGTATAACTTTGGTAAGTCCTGACACATAGTCTTAATCTTTTGTATGTATGTTTTATCTTTTTCATCAAAATGATACTCAGTATCTTTCTTTAACTTTCTCTGCAAAGGTTTTAGATTTTCTGCTAGTTTAGGTACATATTCTCTTACTTGGTTAACTAATCCTAAGAAGGATTGTAATTTCTTTTTTGTATCTACAGTTTCATTTGAATTTATTATTTTTCGTACTATATGGGTTTGCATTTTTATTCCATTTTTATCTATTTGTATGCCTAAAAATTCTATTTGATTTTTCATTATTTCTGCTTTCATTTTACTTAAACTAATTCCTGATGTTTCTATTATATGTATAAATTTTTCTAGTAATTTTATATGTTCTTCTTGTGTCCTAGAGTATAATAGTATATCATCTATATATACTATACAATTTTCTAATTGGTCAAAATAATTGTCCATAAAATGTTGATATCTACCTGGTGCATTTTTATATCCAAAGGGTAATACGTTAACTAACTAAATCTCTATATGGACTTAAGCAAGACCCTAAAACTTTATATGAGCGATTGAGAACTTTCTTAAAGGAAAATAATTTTCAATGAGGAAAAATAGCATTGAAAAATTGACAATGCTCTCTTTATACGTAAATTGGAATCTAGTATCTTTTTTTTCAAATTTACATTGATGATATTATCTTCAGAAGTTTAATTCTTATCTTTGTAAGAATTTTGTTGATCTCATGAAAGGTAAATTCAAAATGAGTCTTAGGGGAAACCTCACCTTTTTCTTAGACTGCAAATCGGGTAGTCAATTAATGGCACATTTATTAGTCAAACAAAGTAAACCAATAAGCCTATAAAGAAATATTGAATTCAAAGGGAAAAGCTTTTGAAACTCCTCTGATCCCCTCAACATGTCTCAAAACATATGCATTAGGTAAAAATGTTGATGAGAAGACATATCAGGGAGTGTTTGGATAATTACTATATCTAACAAAAAAATTTCTAGACAACATGATGCAATATCAAAATCGAAACAAAAACAAATAGGAAAATAAAACTAAATTAAAAAGATACATAGATAGACACAAGTTAACAAAATCGTACGCAAGACCAAGGATGATGACTAATGATTATTATTTAAAAAATGCCATTTATGACAAAGGCCTTTGTAGTTTTCTTGATCATGAAGCTTAATTTTATGAATAGTCTCTTTGCATACATAGCCCCTTTTCTTATTTCATCCTTTTACTTCTACTTTAGCAAGTTCTCGAGCTTCATGCATTCACTCTAAGAAAACTCCATGCCTCCAAAGTAGCCACTTGATGACAGGTCTACAAAATTCTTATCTTAGCTTCGTGTGTAAAGTTTTGATGAAGCATGGCTTATATCACATCATGTTCGATGTATGCAAATGGCTCAAATTTCAATCTTCCCCTAAAGGAATCTCATCTTACTATAGTAAAAAGAATCATCCAATATATCATTTTAAACCAAGATTATGGACTATGGTATTCACATCCAAATTATTTTGATTTAATTGGATATTTAGAAGTTGATTTTGTGGGTGGAAAAAAAATAAAAAAAGTAGTAGCGGAATCTGTGAAATTGTTGGTGAAGCTCTAATAACATGACATAGAAAAAAGTAAACTCCAGTGCCCCTTTTCAACAATTGAATCACAATACATAGCCATGGGAAGCTATGGAACTCAATTACAATGTATGATGCATCAATTACTTGATCACGAATTATTCTATGAATTGGTACAAGTTTTATGTGATAATACAAGTGACATTAGTCTATCTAGATATACTATGCATAGCTCGATAGAGTAATAATATTGATATTAAGCATTATTTCATTAAAGGCCATGTTGAAAATGGAAATTTTATGTTAGAATTTACTGATTCCAAAAATTAATTAATAGAATTTTTTACAAAACCACTTCTAGAGGAAAGATTTTGTTTTCTCCATGAAAGTCTTAGAGTTGCCTTTTATAAAGCATGATTAATGCACTATGTTTATTACTTACCATAATTTATGCACTATTTTTATCACTTCTTTTATTAACTTCATTCAATTTGAGTTTGCTAAACCTTTTTTTCCTTTTGATCTCTTATATTTTTTTGACTTTTTATTTTCCTCATACTATTTCTTTCTCCAACCATCACATCTCTCTAAAACTTTCATATATATCCCCATCCTCTTCTCTCCTCTGCTTCACTTAAATATCATCTTGTCGTCGATATCTCGAACCTACTTCTGTCAAGTATCTCCATCTCATCCATGAGGAAAACAAATTTCATGGCTTTTTCTTCTATACTCTCTAGAAAAAGACATGAGAACCTTTGAATCCAAGTTCATGTTTGTGTCCCATGATTGATAGTAAAACAAATCTACCAATCAAATCCTCTCCTAAAATTAAAATGAATCCTCTCCCTTCTCAATTAGCAAAAAGTGACAGCTGGGAGAGGTTGACAATTTCAAACAAAAAGATATGCATTTTTTTGGGAATGTAGAGCAAAAGGATAAATACTTGGCCTTTAATAATTTCCTTGTAAGGCTAATGTCACAATCCAGTACAAGAGCCACTAATCAAAAGAATACGAGTGCTAGTAGTATCAATATACAGGTAGTCTTGAATATAAAGACTGTTCAAAAATCAGGAAAGGAGAGGGGATTAGCTCCAGCTCTGAAAGCTTACCCTATTACCGGATCCTGTAAGAAAGTTGGAAGGAATATCAGTGACGGCAGCCAGTATTCGAATTTGCACTAAAAAAGGATACAGAAGTTCGGTATGAGTACCAAAACAACAGGTACTGAGTAGGCATTATTGGCCGACTGAGCTAAATTATAATAAAAGCATAATAAAATGCGAGAATGTAAGATAAGTCAAGGAGAAAGGGGCAAACCTGAGATTATGCTCCAACACAGGAAAATAAATAATTAAACACACAATGCTAAAATTAAAGTAAACTAATTATAACCTAATTAGGCCTCCATAAGTCTAGAAGGTGCAAACAAGAGAATACTAACCCAAACGTGCCCCTATAAGCCCGATGGATATAATCAAGAGGAGATCTATAGACACTAAGCATGATATAACCAACCAATACGCCCATATCTATGAAATCATTCTACAAAGCAATACCAAACTCGAACCAGATTCGCAATACCATAGATGAACCATAAAGTACCGGACTCAAACCGATATTAAACAACATAACCATATCATAGATGTCGGACTCGAACCAGTCTTTCACACCATAACCATATCATAGATACCGTACTCGAACCGATCTTTAACACCATAACCATATCATAGATGTTGAACTAGAACCGTTCTTTAACATCATAACCATATCATAGATACCGGGCTCAAACCGGTAAGGTAGTATCAATAGAAAATAGTAAATTCTGGACTCGAACTGGTATAGTTTACCAAAAATAAATAATAGAAAGCCGAACTTAAATTGGTATAATAAGGTAAAGTCAAAACAATAAGACTAGCCCTGAACTAGGTAAATGCTATGTAGCCTAAGGTTCAATATTAACTAAAATATTGCGAATGAACGCCTCATAAGTCTACAAGGAGTTAAAAGAGATTGCAAAACCTAAAAAGGGTCGGCGAGGCCCGCTTCTAAACTCGAAAGTCCATACTAAGGCAATTACTACCCAAAAAAGACTAAGTCTCTAAATTCCACTACAAGTTATCACATAAGTCTAAATAAAGCCTAAAAACATCATTTGACTTAAAGAAAGGGTAAATGGGTTGATTCTACCTCCGAAACGGTTCACAAATCGGCCAAATAAACCAACTTCAATAACTGAGCAACCCAACCTTTATTTCTAACCCAAAAGTAGCACAATATCATACTAATACCATAATAAAGCTCAATCTATAAGTAAGGTAAGCCTAGCCTACCTGGAGGCCAAAGAACGCTTGATAAAGTCCGCTAAAATGAGGCTTTTCCTTTCTGAGAAACCTCCATACGATGCCACACTATCAAAATAACAATCTACGCGTTAATACGGGAATAATGATACCTATATTGCATATAAATTCTTTGAGTCCAAGATTAAGCTAAAAATCCTATATAGGGCCCGCTTACGAAATCATAAATTTGAAACCGTCAAAACATCCCTCAAGGATAAAGGATCATTTACCCTTAAGAATGGGTAAATTCCAAGCTTCAAAACATCAAAAATCAACCCATAAATGTATTGGGGAAGTAAACCTAAAGCGAAGAATTTATCGAGAAATTAGATAGAACTTACAAGGATTAAGACGGGAATGGGTTTGACGAACTCTACAACCTCCCTTGATCTCCCAACAACTGTCCCCTTTCTCTCTATATATTTCTAGGGCTTTTAATGCCAAACACTTAGAGAAAATGAGAGAAAAATAGGTGAAAAAGGGATTAAATGCACTGCTGGTACCGCTAAAGCGGTCTGAAGACCTGGGCTAAACTCCGCTAAAGCAGACAAGTGGTGCTTAAGAGAACCCAGCTAAAGCAGTAGGGCCTCCTCTTAAGCGGTCCATCGGGAAACAGTGCCCAGCTGCTAAAGCGACCTCCAAAGGAAGACTCAATCACCAACTCCAAATCTCAAGGCACAAAGTCTATGATCAGCGTAACTCTTTTCTACTCTGAGCTGCTCTCAACCTATCCTGAATCACCCGCACCCTATCTAACGACTTACGAAGCAGGTCAGTACCACAGGGGCTAATCTCTGAAGTCTCAAACTATCCAATCGAATACGAAAAATGTCTACCAAATAATACCTCAAATGGTGTCATCTCAATACTCAAATGGTAGTTATAATTATAAGAGAACTCTGCTACGGCTAATTGTTACTCTAACAGACCTCTAAAAGTCTATCACGTAAGCGTGGAGCAAATCCTCTAAGACCTAAATAGTATGCTCTGACTGTTCATTGGTCAGGGGATGTAATATAGTGCTAAGATCAATCTGAGTGCCCAACTCCTCCTGAAAAGTCCTCCAGAAGCTAGAAGTGAACATAGAGCATCTGTCTGAAATAATTGACACTAGCACTCCGTGAAGGCAAACAACCTTCCAAACATAGATATGGGCTAACCTCTCAACAATGAAGAATACCTGAATTGGGATGAAATGAAAAGAGTTGGTCAACCAATCTACTATGACCCAAATATTATCGGAACCACGGGAAGTATGAGGCAAACTAGTCACAAAGTCTATAGTAATGCGCTCCTCTTTCCACTCAGGAATGGGTATCCTCTGGAGTAATCCACCTGGTCTCTGATGCTTGGCCTTTACCTACTGACAACAATGGCAATGAGCTACAAAGTCCGCTGTATCTCTCTTCATTCCACTCCACCAGTAATGTTGTCTCAAGTATCTATACATCTTTTCTATCCTAGGATGAATAGAATATTTGGAGCTATGAGCGTCTCTCAATATAAACTGAATCAAGCCTCCAACCCTCGAAACACAAATATTGCCATTAAATCTCTGAATGCCCTCTGAATCTAGGGTATCTCGACTGGTCTCACCCCTAAAAATTTGATCACAAAAGCCATAAAGTCTACTATCCTCAAATCGACAACTCCAAATCTGCTCAAGTAAGGTAGACCTAGCCTCCACGCTAGCAAGAATCCTCTCGGAGTCCAAAACATCAAGTCGAAATATCAAGTTAGCTAAGGACTGAATGTCCCAAGCCAATGGATGCTAGGAAATTGAAATAGAGGTCAAACTACCCAAACTCACCGCCTTTTGCTCAAGGCGTCCACTACCACGTTCGCCTTGCCAGAATGATAAAGAATAGATATGTCATAGTCCTTCAGCAACTCAATCCATCTGCTCTTTCTAGAATTTAGCTCCCTCTAAGTCATAAGGTGCTGAAGACTATGATGGTCAGTGTATATCTCGCAATGAATACCATACAACTAATGCCTCCAAATCTTATGTGCTAAAAGTACCACTGCTAACTCCAAGACATGGGTGGAGTAGTTGAACTCATGAACCTTAAGCTGCCTCGATGCATAAATAATAACTCATCCCTGTTGCATCAGAACACAACCCAAACTAATACCGAAAGCATCACGATAAACTACATGCCCCTCGCCCTCAACATGAAGAGACAATATAGGAGCTGAAGTAAGCATCGCTTTGAGCTTCTGAAAGCTCAACTGACACTCAATGGACCACTGAAAAGGAACCTTCTTCCTATTCAACCTAGTCATAGGTGATGTAATAGAAGCAAAATCCTCAATAAATCGTCTGTAATAACCTGCCAAACCAATAAAGCTATGAACTTCTATCGGAGATGTAGGTCTGGCCCAATCACGGATAGCATCTATCTTTGCTGGATCCACCATAATCCTATCCTTAGACACCACATGTCCTAGGAATGTAACAGAATTGAGCAAAAACTCACACTTTGAGAATTTCGCATAAAGCATGTAATCTCTCAAAGTCTGAAGTATAATCCTCAAATACTCTCAAAGTCTGAAGCACAATCATCAATGAAAACAATCACAAAGGAGTCCAAATAGGGCTTGAAAACTCGATTCATCAAATCCATAAACAATGCTGGGGCATTGGTCAACCCAAAATACATCACCAGGAACTCATGATGGCCATATCAAGTCCTGAAGGCTATCTTAGGGATGTCCACAACCCGAATCCTCAATTGATGGTAACCCGATCTCAAGTCAATCTTAGACAAAATTGTCGCACCCTAAAGCTGGTCAAATAAATCATCAATGTGAGGCATAGGGTACTTATTCTTCATGGTCACCCTATTCAGCTGCCTATAGTCAATACACATACATATATAACCATTTTTTCCTTCATAAACAAGATAGGTGCACCCCAAGGCAATATGCTCGAACCAATAAAACCTTTACCCAGAAGGTCCTGAAGCTGAGAATTCAGCTCCCTAAGCTCAGCAGGAGCCATACGGTAAGGTGCCATAGAAATAGGTCGGGTGCCTAGCTCAAGATCAATAAAGTACTCAATATCACGCTCAGGAGGAAGGTCAGGTAGGTCGGTATGGAAAACATCAGTAAGGTCACGGACTATAGGAACAGAATCAAATGAAGAACTCTCCGCACAGACATCACGGATATAAGTAAGATAAGACTTGCAAACCTTGGACACTAATCTCCTAGCCCGAACATAAGAAATTATCCCCATCAGTGCGTGGCTAAAATAACCCTTCCATATAACCGAGGTAATGTCAGGCATGGCTAACATAATATCTTGGCAAAATAATACAAGATCGTATGATAAGGGAATAACCAGTCCTTGCCCAAAATCATATCAAAATCCACCATGTCTAACATAATAAGATCAGACCGAGTATCAAACTCTCGAATGGTCATAACACATGATCTATAAATCTGATCCACTATTAAATAATCGCTCACGAGAGTAGATACACGAAATGACACAGATAAAGGCTCCTAAGATAACTCCAACCGCGGTGTATAATAAGAAGAAACATATGAATAAGTTGATCCCGGATAAAATAAGGCAATAGTTGGCTGATGGCATACTAAAATTGCACCTATAATAACAGTATTTGAAGACTCTAACTCTGGCCTACCAGGTACCGCAAATAAATGACCATCCCTGCCACCAGATTGCACTTCTGACCAACCACCTAGCTTACCTGTCTGCGAACCTCCTCGAGAACCTTGAGGGCCATCCCTACGACCCTGAGTGCCACCTGTAGCTAGAGGTGGTACAAATCTGATCGGCTGAACACTCTGAGCTGTAGGCTGAATCGTCCTATGCTGGACACTCCCTAGTGAAATGACCAATCACTCCACAAGTATAGCAAGGCCCAGAAATACCACTCTGTCCAGAATGTCCGGTTGACCCAAAATAGCCACCTTGACTGAAAGACCAAGAATGTGCACCTCTTGAAGACTGACCACTACTAGGGCCAGGATAATCACTGAAGCTAGATTTACCTCCATCAGTAATCTGGAGTGCTGCCTAAATGGTCCTACTAGAATAACCCTAGGGCTAGAAATACTGATGTGGAGGATACCTGCCCTGAGAACCTCTAGTTATAAACTAAAAGCCACTATGTATTCCATTAAAACTGCCCTGATGACGTGGTCGCTTATCACTGCCCCCTTGGACCTCGTGATGCATCTCCTATGAAGACCTATTAGTAACTGATATGTCATGGTTTCATGACACTTTTTATGCTTAAAATAAGAAAAATATGTTATAACTTGGGTGTGTTTGGTTGGTATGACGTGTTTTCTATTCTATATTGCAGGAGAATAGGTTTTGGAGGCAAAATGGACAAAAAGAAAGAAATCATGCTCGAGAACGAAGTATCTGAAGACGAAAGAGCTGAGTCCAGTAATAGGGGAGTGACTCACAACAGGACTCATGTGCCGTGAAGTCCACTCACGTGATGTGAGTGTATGTCGTGAGTCATCTTCAGAGATATTGAATGTTGTCTGATTTCCACGGCAGTCATCCACGTGGCGTGACTCCACTCACGTGACGTGAGTGGGTGCTGTGAATAGACTTCAGAGATGTGCTATGTTGTCTGATTTCCACAAAATTGATCCAAGTGATGTGGCTTGGTTCCACGATACCAAGTAATGATATCATGGAAAGTTACCGACTGTGTTGTCCTATTTTGATTTGGATAGGATTCGTCTTGTATATATAAATACCCCTGTGTTGTCCTATGTGCGAGAGTTAGTCAGTACATTGTTTTGAGATAGTTTTTCATTATTTTGAGTTCAGAAACATATTATTATTTTGTAATCTTGGAACACCGATTCTAGGGTTTTATTCATAATTGAGATTTTAGAGTTTCTTCATTATTGTGAGTTTACAATTATGTTTTCATCCTTGAATTCTTATTGTGCTCTTGCGAACATGAGTAGCTAAACTCATTAACAAGGGTTGTGTGAACCATGATGATATTACGAAATGGGTTAAGTTCAACATAATTCTGAACCGGTGTGAAAGCATGTATTGTTATTTCCTTCGTTATGATTGATCTTCTAATGGTTGTAAACGTTAGATACTCTCCTGTATTCTAGACTGGCTCGAGATAGAGGTAGATATTGGGAAAAGGAAATAACAACAGAGATTTGAAGCTATCAACCTTCTTCTAATAACTTGAGCCTTAGCAAGAATAGTTATCTGAGATCCAGGACAAGGGTTAGTAGTGCGGCACTCAAAAATTGAGAGGAGAAGAGTGAAATTTGTCTAACCAAGGTCGAGAGATGTTTAGATGAACATATCTTGTCAGATTTTTCATGCAACGCAGCGGGACAATTGTGCCAGAACCAATAACTGGTAGAGTTAAGAAATCATTGGGGATCAAAGTCCCAGTGTATTTCTTATATTGAAAACAACTTCAAAGAATCAATACTTGTTACCATCACTACTTGTTACAAATATTCCCCCCTTTTTAATTAATTGCCAACTACTCGAACAAGAACTCAACCTACTTTTGTCCTATTCCCTGTGGGATCGACCCCAACCTAGTTGGGTTCAATATTTGATTCAATGACCGCTTTATACTTCTTAGGAGTCATATTTGGGGTGACATCAGTAGCAACCAAACTTTGAGTAGCCATGTAAAGAGGAAGTCTCATTCCCATAACATAACATCGAATCCTCTCATACTCGATAGGAAAAATTGCAGTAGCATATTTGGCCAACTTATGGAACTATGCCTCATACTCAACCACTAACATAGAACCCTACTATAAGCGGGTGAACTGATCTCTCAGGTGCTCATGAAGGCTGTGAGGCATACACTTCTCTAAGAAAGCCTCGAATAACTGAGTCTATAACATTGGGGGAGATCCAACTGACCTGGATTACAGATAACCACTCCACCAATGTCTAGCTGTCGATTCCAACTGAAAAGTGGTGTAGTCAACCCCACGAGCCTCAACTAGGCCTAAATTATAGAGCCTATCCTCGCAAGCAGTCAAGAATTCATTTTCATCCTCGCCTAGAGGCCCTATAAACCTCGATGACATCAATTTCAGAAATTTACCCAGCATCTTCTGCTCCTCAACATACATAGCAAGCTAGGCAGGTACCGGCTGAGCAACTATCGATCCGCAGCAGCTACAGGCTACGCCTCTAGATCTATACCACTCTAATCTGCAGACTGTGTACCATCAGACGGTGCACCACCAACTAATCCCAATAACTAGACCAAGGCATCTCTGAGAAATGAAGAAGAAATAAACCCCAATGGCGCATGGGCTACCCTCTAACCCACCAATGGCTGGGATGAAAGAATCTCTGGCTCAAGAGCAATAGCAGGATCTGGTGATGGCTCCTTATCCTGACCCCTAGCTGGGGCTTGGCTTTGACCTCTAGGTCGGCCACATGCTCTAGCGGGTGCCCTAGTCGTAAGATTGAGATCTCATCGCTAGTCGTAGTAGCGTGCGTCCTGACCATTTGTGAAAGAGTGAAACAATGAGAACCTTAGAAACCAACACAGAATCAATGCACAAAATAAATAAAGAAAGTGAAGTCATCCTAAGAATGTCATATAAACTCCTGTAGATAAGACATGGATATCACCGTTCCTATCTGTGGGACTCTACTAGACACTTGCTCTTATACCAAGTGAACCTAGGCTCTAATACCAATTTGTCACGATGTATTTTCAGAGTCATGATGGCACCTACCATAACCCATTAGTAGGTAAGCCATACTGTAGCCTAGAACCATAAGTAATAGGATAAATGGTGGAAGATGGGATAAATACCGAGAAATAGGCATAAAATAAGATCGAAGGTGATATAAATATGAATACGCTCCTAAAATACAAAACGATAAAGAGGAAGAACAAAAGAAACACCCCACGACCCAGTAAGGCAAGTACAAAAGCCACTAATCAAAAGAATAAGAGTACTAGTATTATTAATATACAGGTAGTCTCGAATATAAAGACTATCCCAAAATCAAGGAAGGAGAGGGGATCAGCTCCAGCTCTGAAAGCTTACCCTATTACCGGATCCTGTAAGAAAGTTGGAAGGAATATCAGTGACGACAACCAGTATTCGGATTTGCACTAAAAAAGGATACAGAAGTTCAGTATGAGTACTAAAACAATGGGTACTCAGTAGACATCATTGACTGACTGAGCTAAATCATAATAAAAGCATAATAAAATGCTAGAATTTAAGCTAAGTCAAAGAGAAAGGGGTAAACTTGAGATCATGCTCCAACACAGTAAAATAAATAATTAAAAATGCGATACCAAAATTAATTAAACTAATTATAACCTAAATAGGCCCCCATAAGCCTAAAAGGTGCAAACAAGAGAAGACTAACCCAAACGATCTCTCATAAGCCCGATGGATACAATCATGAGGAGATCTATAGACACTAAGTATGATATAACCAACCAACACTCCTATATCCATGAAACTATTTGTACTACCCCATACCAGACTAGAACTGAATTTACAATACCATAGATGAATCATAAAGTGCCAAACTTGAACCGATGTTTACCACTATAACCATATCATAGATTCTAGACTGGAACAGATCATTAACACCATAACCATATAAAATATACCAGACTCAATCTGGTTCTTAACACCATAACCATATCATACATTCCAGACTTAAATCGGTAAGGTAGTATCAATAGAGAATAGTAAATGTCGGACTTGAACCGGTATAATTGTACCATAAATAAATAGTACAAGGTCGAACTTACATCGAAATAATAAAGTAAAGTTACAAAAACTAACCTAGCCCCAAACTAGGTAAATGCTATATAGTCTAAGGTTCAAGATTAACTGAAACGTAGTGAAAAAAGGACTCTTAAGTCTACAAAGAGCTAAAAGAGATTGCAAAACCTAAAAGAGGGCCGGAGGGGCCTGCTTCTAAACCTAAAAGTCCATACTAAGGCGATTGTTACCTGAAAAAATGACTAAGTTTCCAAAATTCCACTACAAGTTATTACATAAGTCTAAATAAAGCCTAAAAGCATCATTTAACTTGAAGGAAGGGTAAAGGGCCAATTCTACCTCCGAAATGGCTCACAAATCATCCAAAGAAACCAACTTCACTAACTAAGCAACCCAACCATAATTTCAAACCCAAAACTAGCACAACATCATACTAATACCATAATGAAGCTCAATCTATAAGTAAGGTAAGCCAATCCTACCTGGACTCCAAAGAATGCTCGATAAAGTCTGCCAAAATGGGGCTTCTCATTTTTGAGATGCCTCTGCATGATGCCATGCTATCAAAATAACAATCTACTTATTAATATGTGAATAATGATACCCATATTGTATACAAATGTTTTGGGTCCAAAATTGAGCTAAAAATCTTATATGGGGCCTGTATACGGAATCATAAATTTGAAATTGTCAAAACATCCCTCAAGACTCAAGGATCATTTAACCTTAAGAATGTGTAATTTCCAAGCTTCAAAACATCCAAAATTAACCCATAAATGTATTAGGGATTTAAACCTAAAATGAAGAATTTATCAAGAAATTAGATGGAACTTACAAGGATTAAGACGAGGAAATGGCTTTGATGAACACTCCAACCTCCATTGATCTCCCAAGAACTACCCCCATTTCTCTCTCTCTATCTCTCTAGAGATTTTAATGCACAACACTAAGAGAAAATGAGAGAAAAATGCGTGAAAAAGGGATTAAATAGACTGCAGGTACTGCTAAAGTGGGCACTCGACCACTAAAGTGGTCGTCGCTGAAGAGGCAACCCTTTGCTAAAGCAATCCTAAGACCTGCGCTGACCTCCACTAAAGCGGACAGGTGACACTTAAGCTCACCCCGCTAAAACGGTAGGGCCTTAGCTTAAGCTCTCCATCGAGGACCAGTGCCCAGCCGCTAAAGCGATACCCAGGCCACTAAAGTGACCTCCGCTTAAGAGTCCAAAGGCCCACTTAAGCGATTGCACCAGCTGAAGGTATGTTATAGCTATGACTTGGTTTTTGCCAAGTTTCTGACGTACCCCCGAGATTCGTTCAAAATCCTAAAAATGAAAATGAACTATGCTAACCTATCAAATTTGATATTCTAGACTCAATGATGTAATCAAAATTTCCATCTTGTATGGTTTCAATGAAATGTGGGTCCCACACCCAAATGGCAGTTTCATAACTTTATACCCAATATCCCAAAATAAGTCTAAAATCCTTGAAAATCGGACCAAGGAAACCCCTAGCATAAATCAACGTTACAGAGCTGATGGAAATGTCAGAATTATCCTACAAGGTCTTTTACTTGAAATTTAGGCCCGGTAGCCAAATTTGAATAGCGAAGACTTTAAAACAAGGAATTGGCTCTCAAAACCAAACGAACTGTCGGCTAACTAAACTATCTGCTCCAGCAAGTCATAAATGACTTATGACAGCTATGGGAAAGCACTAAATGCTAAAATAATATGGAAATTCAAAAAATGACCTGGAGGGTCATTATAGCTGATAAACTTAGATAATTGGAGACTCTTACTGCTTTGTAAGTACTTACTTCAAAGCCCATAAATTATCTATATTATTTCAACTTGGGATTTAGGAAGTGTATGAGGAGCATATTTGTATATTTTATGCAAATACTAGGTATTCTAAGGACAGTGGTGAGTTAGAACAATAGTCTTGGGAAATCAATCATTTTACTTAGTACCGTAGATGTAAAAAATAGAAAATTTGACTTCATTTCCAAGACTATAACAATTCTAGGCATAAGGGTAAGGCATAACAAATAGCTTTTTCCTCCTTGCCCTTTAGCTGAATCTATAACAAGGTAGGCTCCTTCGATGATTGCCTTAAAGCAATTGGAACGACCTTTTTGTCATTACGGGGAAGTTTGGAATGCAAAATTTTTGCTTAAGTTTTTTTTCAAATTGGGAGCTAGAAATTTCAGGCTAGGCTAGTTTTGGATTAAATTTGAGCAAGGTATGGTCTACAGTAATTAGGGAATGGATTGGGTAAATGTGAAAAGATTTAATATGTTTTTATGTTAGCTTAGATGATCAGGAATCTGTAGGATCTTTCAAAAGTTAATTTGGGTAAGTAAAACTCTCGATATCGAACTTGACGTAAATGGGTTAGTCTGGAATGTCATGATTTGAGGGTGCATTACGAAAAAGGAAAGATTGGGAGTTTCTATAGAGGTGTGTGTATGGATTAATGCAGAAAAATACCCCAAAACTTTTCATTATTTCAAAACACATTTTGGAAAGGGCTTAGATGATTTTGGGCAAATTCCACTCAATTTTGCTCCAAACTCTTCGTAAAGGTAAGTGATTCCTTCTGTTAACTAGTAGTTCAATTGTGAACTACTAGAATCAGTAGTTTTTAGGTTTTTGTTGATGATTTGACCTAACATAGCTAATTCTTTGGTGTAATTAAGTGAATTGGGTAGAAAACCCTTAGGTTTTGGTTAAAGATTGCTAATTTACTCTAGCATGTTGATAATTTACTATTGTAATCCTAAAATTTCTAGGATTAAGGTGGAATTATTGTAGAAAAATCCTAAAATAAGGGGGAAGATCATGAATTTGGCCATGGGGTTTTGGGATTAGGTTATAATCCTTGATATTGTAGGTTATTTGGTTGATTATGTGTTATATTTATATTTTTAGACCACAATCAAGCAGAGGTTGCAAGAAAGGGCAAAGCTAAAGCTCGTTAGAGCATTTCAGGCTTGAATTAAGGTAGGTCGTAGTTTAATGTAGTTGAAACCCAACTTATTTTATGTATGCATAATAATTGTTCCTTCGTATGGCCTGTTACAATGCATGTTCAAGGAAAGGTAATGATCATCTGATATCCAAAGTGTTAATTACTTAAAAAGAACTTATATGAAAAGTTTATTAGTTTTACAAGTGTTATAGTTATTATCATTGTGGTTATGATTTTTGTGATATCTATTGATTGTTGTGAGATGTACCGGTATTTGGACATCTTTATTGGATGGTTGGTATAAGGTTGGCAGACACTTAATGTCTGGGATTTACTACATGGATAAGAGCTTGTTTCCTGCAGGTCAGGACTAGTGGGTGACCATAAGACCTTAGCATGTATGTACAAGGTACATGTGAGTGTGATGGTTCCTTGAGTGAACCAGGTATGCAGTTACTTATTATATTGGTTACTTGAGTGAATCGAGCTTAAGTGTTGACTTATTATATTGGTTCCTTGAGTAAACTGGCATTTATGTGTTTACTTGCTATATTTGTTTCCTTAATGTAAATTGATATTCATGATTATTGTAATAGTTGTTATTGGAATAGATCCTTGACTGGTCCGGGTTTAAATTGTAAGGTTGGTATATCTATATATTGTTTGTTTACTTGTGTAACTAAGACAGGGTTGATATGGTTGATTTAGTCATGGTTGTTTAGTTGGAGTCTTATTGGTAGGGATAGTTTTGACTTGACTTATTGTCCATGTTGACTTGTATTGACTAAATTCTGTGATGCTATTGAATAAGATTAAGTGTTATAAATTTGAGGTAAGGCTACATGGTAGGTGTTAATGATTTTCCTTGCTTTACCAAATTATGGTTACCTGTTCATATGTCTTATTTTGGATTGGCCGATTACCCTATCAGTACACCGTTGTTACTTCTGTGTTGATACTATATGTGGTCTTCTTTTGTTGAGTGCTGAGTATATTTTAGAGACTGTTGCAAGACCTCAGCTCTAGAGTGGATAACATTCGAACTCAAGGGTGAGATAGATCTTTTGGGCTGCCATGAGTTCTTCATTCAGTTTCTAGTCCATTATTATGGACTTAGACATTTTTAGTTGTTTTGGGTTGAACCCATTTATGACATTTGTAGTGCTGTGGTACAATGACTTTCAGATTCTAGGGTATTGTTAGGTGTTTGATTATTTCCACAGGATTATCATTTAGATTGTTGATTATATTATCATAATTAATGCAAAATAGCCAGTTTGCCTTGTTTTGGATTAGTGTTGGATTTGTTGTTTTAGGGTTAGATGGTTCTCACCAGGAATTAGTCTGGGTTCCACTCACGAAGGGTATGGGTCATGACAAATTTGGTGTTAGAACCCTAGGTTTGTTGGTCTCATTGTACCAAAATGGATCCTTTAGAGTCTTGTAAAACGGTACGGAGACGTTTGTACTTTTCTTCAAGATGCTATGGGACTTTAGGAAACTATCATTTCTTTCTTTTTTAGTGATATAACTTGATTCCAATTGGTATTTGGTGATAGAAATTGGTATCAGACCCTCTTCATTCTTTTGTTCGTAGATGGTTAATACTAGAGTAAATGGAGCCAAAGTTGTAGCCCCTACGCCAGGAGCTCCAACTGTGGAACCAATTATTCTGGGGTGAGGATGCAAAAGGGGTAGGAAATGGGGAATAGGGAGAGCAACACCAGCCAGGGGTGGAGATCGAGAAGTGGCTGATCAGGCTTGTTAAAGATCAGTGAAACCTCACCCACCCCAGGATTATTATACGGAAGTTAAGGAAATAAACTGGGATATTGTGGAGCAGAAGGAGGTGATACCAATTAGGTGTGCAGCTTTTCCCTCGATGTCTTCTGAGATGATTCAGCATGTGATTTCTTTTCTTAGTGGATTGGCAAAGACTAGGTCCACTCCTACTATGCCTGCTTATTAGTTCCTACATGTTCGGTCGACTACTGCAATTGCTTTTAGAATAGGTAAGGTCTTGGGGACTGAGATTTTCCCTCACCTTATGTTAGGTCCTGTCATAACTGGGACTAAACATGAAATGCATACTAAGTTCTTTAACATGAAACCTTCTACTTTTGCTGGCTTTGAGACTAAGGACGCATTTGAGTTCATTGTTGATTATTATGAAAGGCTACATAAGAAGGGTATATTAGAGACAATATGGGTTACAGGGCTAGTAGCAGGCTAAGGTTTCCTATTGGTATAGGTGGTGGAGTTAATGGTAATGGTAAGGGTCATCCACAGGATGGGCGGGGTAATCAACAAAGGGGTCGTAGTGGAAACCAAGTTAATGGTAATGTAAGGATGAGTGGAGCACAACCTACAAGGGAGATTGCCTAGCTTGATGATAGATCTCACTGCTATGCCTTCCTAGGCAAAACGGAGGCCAAGGCGTATGATGTCGTTATTACAGGTACTATTCTCATCTGCGATCGATTGGTTACTATTTTGTTTTATCTGAGTTCCACTTTTTCTTTTGTATCTGTTAGATTTACCTTGGGATTGGACCTAATTTTTGATATACTTGACTATCTCATTTATGTGTCTACTCCGATTGGAGTCTCTTTGGTAGTGACCCATGAGTATCATTTGTATTCTGTTTTGTCCATAGGATTCTAGACTTTGGTAGATTTAATAATCTTGGATATACTTAACTTTAACATTATCTTGGGTATGACTTGGCTATTTCAGTATTATGTTGTTTTAAATTATAATGCTAAGATAGTGACTTTAGAGATGCCCGAAATAGATAAATTAGAGTTGGAAGGTGTGTACAATTCTAAGCCTGTGAAAATTATATCTTTTATTTGGGCTAAGAAGTTAGTTGGGAGAGGGTGTTCAACCTTTGAAGCACATCTTTAGGATGTTAGTGTAGAGTCTTCATCGATTGAGTCAATTCCCATAATGTAAGACTTTTAGGAGGTATTTCCCATGAATTTTCCTGGTATGCCTCCGGACTAGGATTTGACATCTGTATTGATTTAGAGCCAAGCACTCAACCTATTTCCATTCCTCCTTATCGAATGGCTTTGAATGAATTGAGAGAACTCAAAAATCATTTGTAGGAGTTGCTTGATAATTGATATATTCATCCTAGTGCTTCACCTTGGGGTGCTCCAGTATTGATCATTAAGAAAAGGACGGTAACCTGAGAATGTGCATTGACTTCAGGCAGTTGAATAAGGTTACCATTAGGAATAAGTATCCCCTTACCCTGGATAAATGATCTTTTTAACCACTTGCAGAGTGCCTCTATTTTCTCCAGGATAGACTTGAGATCAGGCAATTATCAGTCAAAGATTCAGCCTAAGGATATACCCAAGACAACCATCAAGACTCAGTATGGGCATTATGAGTTCTTGGTGATGTCATTTGGGTTGACTAATGTGCCGACAACTTTTATGAGCTTGATAAATGATATATTTAAGTCATTCTTCGATTCTTTTGTAATTTTTTTTTATTGATGACATTCTGGTTTACTTCAAGAGTAAGGAGGAACCTGCAGGTTACCTTCACATTATTTTGGGAATTTGAAGAAGCAATAGTATGCTAATTTCTCTAAGTGCGAGTTTGGGATCTCTTCATTTGCCTTTTTAGGGCATATAGTTTAAAAAAAAAGGGTGATTGTAGATCCCTAGAAGATTGAGGCTGTTAAGAGTTGGGTTTGGCCTAGCTTTGTGACTGAGGTTAGAAGTTTGTGGGTCTGGCAAGTTACTATCGCAGGTTTATCAAGAATTTTGCATCTATTGCTACTTAATTGACAAGGTTGACCCAGAAGAAGGTTCCATTTTTCTGGTCGGACAAGTGTTAGGAGTTCTTTAAAAAGGTTAGGACACTTTTGACTATAGATCCCATTCTTTCACTACCAGTTGAAGGTAAAGATTTTATTATCATTTTTGATGCTTCACTCTCTGGTTTGGGTGTTGCAATAATGGAGGACACAAATGTAATTGCCTATGCTTCAAGAAAATAGAAGCCTAATAGAAAAATTACCCAACCCATGAATTGGAGTTGGCTACAATGATGTATGAACTTAAAATTCGGAGACATTATCTCTACGGTGCTAAGTGTGAGGTGTTCATAGACCATCACTGTTTGCAATATGTTTTCACTTAGAAGGATCTACATTTGAGGCATAGAAGGTGGATGGAATTGTTGAAGTATTATGATGTGATCATCCACTACCATCTGGGTAAGGCCAATATGGTGGCAGACTTATTGAGCCAGAAAATAGTAAGTATGGGTAGTCTGGCTTACTTGAAGGTGTCAAGGTGACCCTTAGCTAGAGAGATTTAGACTTTAGCATCTCAGTCTATATAGTCTGGCATTTCTAAAAAGGATGGAGTGTTGGCTAGTGTGGAGGTAAGAGCAACATTCCTTAATCAGATCAAGGCCAGAAAATTTACAGATGAGAAGTTAAATAAACTTCAGAGTAAGGTAGTATGTAGTGAAGCTTCTAATAGCACACTTGATGTGTGTGGGGTGTTGATGGTGAAAGGACATGTGTGTGTGCCCTGGGTTGGTGATTTGATTGTTTGTTTACTTATAGAAGCTTATGGTTCTCAATACTCTATTCATCCAGGTGCAACTGTCATACCTCAATTCCCATTGGGGCGGACTGGAACCCGAAGCAGTTAAGGCCCGAGAGAACCAACCTATGATCGTATACATTCATATCTATGTCACCAAATGGACAACATTCTGCTACATATAGATATAAGATATCAAGGATGGAAGCCATGGAAAGACATCTAAATAGATATAAAACTTGGGCGTTAGGGCCACCACATCAAAAGGGTCATACATTCCTTTGTTCGTCTTACAATGTCTACAAAGCCTCTAACAGATACATAACCAAGCCTAAAGTTGGGACAAGTCCCCGCTTTATACAACTGTTACACAGTACAAAAACAAGTGTATACAAACGACTCGAAAAGCCCCGAATCAACTAGAGATCACCAATAGTCTGCTGATGACCCGTATCTTACTGTGAAGGTCTACTAGCTCCTGTACCTGCAGCAAGTAAGGTAGGTCCCCCAAGGGACGTCAGTACGAAAGAATGTACTGAGTATGTAAGGCTACAATTAACTGCATGAAACATAAGAACTTCAATGGAATTAAATACAAGTGAATAGATAATATGGATAAACCACCGTATTGTATATATGGAACCATGTGCATTGCCTTCATTACTTTCCTTTTACGTTCATATCATTATCATCATCAATCATATAATGCCCGGGCCCAACTGATCAGTGGGAAATAACATTGGGATCGTCTCTAGCTAGGCTTATACCCCTTTGAGCTACCACCTATAAATCAATAAAGCAGGTTCGACTCGAGCTAGGCTTATTCCCCATTGAGCTGCCCCCGTCAGGTTCGGCTCGAGCTAGGCTCTCTCCCGCAGAGCTGCCCCCTGATCCAATAATCTCGAGATTGGCTTAAGCTAGGCTTTCACCCCCAAAGCTACCACTCGTACTCAATCATCAACCATATATGCATTACTTTATTCTTTACTTTTAAAATTGATACATTGGTGGTCATAACATTATTGGGACATTGGAATAATAGTCAATGAATAAGAGACATGTGAATAACGATTTATAACAAACCTGAAATGAGACACTTTAGAACATTTTGGAATGGAAACAAGTTCGGTAACAATAAGAACAATAGGAGTTGCCAAAGAATACGAAAAAGAGAAACCTTACATACCTTATCTTTCCAACGTGTGTCTATAATAGTTTAGCTCTTCCTTAAAGCTCTACTCTACAATAGGAATACATAACAGAGCTTACATTAGAAGTTAACTACATTACCAACCGATAGTATTAAACACCAAGTTTATGCTTTACACTTCCTCATCAATACATCGTCATATTTACTTCACCACATCACGTAAACACCTTTCACCACAACACATTACAAATAATCCACCATTGATACAATTCGAGACGTCTCCAGACTACCCCATTAGAGTTATCCAATAGGTACCATGAGTTGGTGATTGCATCCAAGAAGGGTAGGGGTGCCTTGCGGGTCAAAGAGAAACAAAAATGATCCAAATGAGAATTAGAAAAAGAATTAGCACTATTAAAACAAATATATGCAAATAAATTAAAAGAAAAAGAAGAAAGAAAACTCAATAAAGAAAAACAACTAGAAAAACAATTGGCAGCAGAAATAGACCAATTTAAGGAAAAAATACAAATAGAAGATACTAGTCCTTTTTTAAACGAAGAATTTACCAATATCAGTATAGATAATATAAGTGAAGAAATTAAAACAAATGATGACCCTAGTGAAACATACACGGAAATACTAAACCAAATAAATAATATTTGTGTTAATTTGTGATATTGTAAGTTGTATTTTGATTGATATTCCTCCAATAATTAACTCTTGTATTGTTATTTCTTTTGTCTGTCTTAGTTCTCTGGGTAAGTCGGAATATGTTTGTTCGTGCGTTATTATTTCTTCTTCTAATACTAATTCTCGTGTAATATAGTTCTCCTGTTCTCCTGTATTTATTAGGATTAAATATTTTCTTTGGTCTAATATTCCTATTATATAATATTGGTACGGTTGTATTTCCATTGGTTCTATATATTCCATTCGTCTACAACAATAAAAAAATTATCATAAGTAGAACCAAGGTATAATGGAATGACAAAAGTATATTTACTAGATAAGATAATCGTAGAAAGATATAATAGTAGATATTATACACCTATGATTGATACAGTAGCTGAAGCCAATCTATGTAAATATAATTGTTTACCAGAAGATAAATGGGAAAAATTAAAAAATCCAGTCATAATAACAGGATTTAATAATGAAGGAAGTATGATTACATACTTAGCTAAAAATGTTAAATTACAAATTTGGGATAAAATATTAACAATCAAACTAATGTATAATTACGCATTTACAACCAGAGATATGTTACTAGGAATACCATTCTTAGACGACCTATATCCACATATATTAACCAAAACACATTGGTGGTTTACTACACCATGTAAACACAAAGTAAGAGCTAAAAAAGTACCGAATAAAACTAGAAAACAAACACCATGGATAAAAGGAAGTGAGAAAATAACACAAAAACTAGAAAATAGCCCTAATCAAGATATGACTATTGAAATAATAAAATTTTCTATTAATACATTAAAACTAATACAGGATAAACTAGAATTATTATATAGTGAAAACCCCTTACAAGGCTGGGAAAAACATAAAACAACGGCAAAAATTAAATTAATAGATGAAAATAGTATTATAACGCAAAAACCATTGAAATATAACTTTGCTGATTTAAATGAGTTTAAACTCCATATAAATGGATTACTTCAAAACAACTACATACAAGAAAGTAATAGTAAACACACTAGTCCTGCATTTATTGTTAATAAACATTGTGAACAAAAAAGAGGGAAAAGTAGGATGGTTATAGACTACCGAAACCTCAATGCAAAAACAAAAACATATAATTACCCCATACCAAATAAAATACTAAAAGTACGCCAAATACAAGGATATAATTACTTTAGTAAATTTGACTGTAAATCAGGATTTTACCACCTCAAACTAGAAACTGAATCTAAAAAACTAAGAGCATTCACAGTACCCCAAGGCTTTTATGAATGGAATGTTCTACCTTTTGGCTATAAAAATGCCCCAGGAAGATACCAACATTTTATGGATACATATTTTACACAATTAGAAAATTGCATAGTATACATAGATGACATATTATTATACTCAAGGACAAAAGACGATCATATACAGTTATTAGAAAAATTTGCAAATATTGTAGAAACAACAGGAATAAGCCTAAGTAAGAAAAAAGCAGAATTAATGCAACATCAAATCGAATTTCTAGGAATACAAATAGATAAAGATGGAATAAAAATGCAAACACATATAGTACATAAAATCCTTAATCCAGAAGAACTCTTAGACACTAAGAAGAAGTTACAATCCTTTTTAGGATTAGTTAACCAAGTACGTGAATATATACCTAAGTTAGCAGAACATTTAAAACCATTACTAGAAAAAATTGAAAAAAGATATAGAATACCATTTTGATGAACAAGATAAGACACATATCCAACATATTAAAACAATATGTAAGCAATTACCAAAACTGTACTTTCCAGACGAAAAGAAGTAATTTACATACATAGTAGAAACAGACTCAAGTGAGCATAGCTACGGAGGAGTATTAAAATATAAATACAATAATGAAACAATAGAACATCATTGTAGATACTATTCAGGATCTTATGCGGAACCACAAATAAAATGGGAAATAAACCGCAAGGAATTATACGCCTTATATAAATGTTTATTATCTTTTGAACCATATTTTTTGTATAACAAATTTATTGTGAGAACAGATAATACACAAGTAAAATGGTGGCTAACAAGAAAAATACAGGACTCTGTGACAACAAAAGAGATACGACGACTCCTACTAAATATACAAAATTTTACATTTACTATTGAAATAATTAGAACTGACAAAAATACTGTTGCAGATTACCTATCAAGACAAAGCTACTCAAACAGAACCAGATAATATTATGGAAGATATGTTGAAGGCCATTACTACACTTTGTCATAAAGTGGACAGTATTGACCTAGAAGTACAAAAGCTAAAAGGTTAATGAAGTTACTCTGAAACCTACAGCTAGTACAAGTCAGCCGCATGACTCTAAATATGCTGAGCTACGTCAATCGGAAGACGATAAAATTCCAGAGCTAAAAGGAGACGATGGGAAACTCCTAAAAACCCATAACAATCCAGCTATTTCAAGAGCAGGTACAAGCAGTGCAGGTACAAGCAGGACAGCTAGCAAAAGGCTAATTAATAACTTAAATAGCCTATTTGACAAACCATTTGTCCAAAAGATACCTACCACCAATATACTATTACCACAAACATCCACATATCCAAATAGCTTAAACCAAGAAAAGAAGATATGCAACCATATCTACAATACATATATACGAAATTTACACCAAATCCAAACATATTTAAACCTCAAACCAAGATCCACCACAGCCACAGAACCAAATACGGATTACATAACCCAGAAATTACAAGGTTACAATAAACTTATTGCCCAACCTAAGACTAATGCAAATCTAGTAAGAACCTGTTATGATTATGGACTAATTAGTACAGTATACACAACTACCGGAGCAGAACTAGAAAAAATACCCGCAGTACATAACACATTTACTACATACAAAAGAATTACGAAAGGAACTTTCTTTTATGTAAGATTCTACGTCGCACCAGCAGAAATACTCTACACAGAGATAAAACCTATCATCCAAGTTATTAAAATTGGAATTACAAAAGAAATGATACTACCCGAAGAAATTGGTTCACAACCAGAAATACCAGAAGGAGAGATACCAAGCTTTTTTGCAAATAAAAGACTTATTAGATTAACAACTATTATTCAGGAATTAGTTAATAATTATACTAATGGAAATGCCATATGGAAATATTCATCAAGAGATCAAGTTATGATATATTCAAATTCCAGAGAGCTAAGAATAGCAGATATGGAAGAAGTCCGTCAATGGATACTTTCACTACTCAGACCAGAAGAAGCACATACAACAAGAGCTTTAAAGAAAGAATTTATTTCTCCAGAATTATTAACTAGATACTGCCAGCTAATTGGACAAAAATACCCAGATCACAAATGTTCAAAATGCAATGGAGGAGATACTATCCATATTCCAGAAGTCATTTTAGAATAGAGGATAACAGCACAACAAAGATAGCCGACACGGATCAATAATGGAGTAAAGAAAGGAAGATTCCAATCCTACCGACAAAAGATATATGATAAGATATATGTTACTTTACTTTTAGAAAAGTAAAGTTGTTTGTTTTATTTGTTTTTGTTTCATATGTAAGAAAAATAAGATGTGACCTTAGTAGGTTACTTTTTCTTTTTAAAGTTTTAAGAAAAGTTGTCATATGTACAGTAAAGGTCAAGTCACTGTGCAAATAGTAAAAGTTGCACAGTAAGAGTCATTTTACTTTTTTGATTTTTGAAGAGCCATTTTAGGCACTTCTGTTTTCTATATGTATGTAAGTTGAAAGGAGAGGAAGGACATCGAGAAATCGAGCTCATGTGTTGAGCACCAAGTCTCTCTCTAAAAAATCCTCTCTTTCCCCAAGCAATATATAAAATATTTATTTTCAGATATGGAGCAATCCGATGAGATACAAACTCAGGTATGCATATTCATAGATATGTATAACTAATTTGTTATATTCCTGATAATCTCTAGAATATTATTAATGTTTATCATGTAGTAGTGTAACTATATATTGAACTGTTTAAGTAAGTTTGCTATGATTAGTCAGCCCAGAGTAGGTAAGCCCAGACTAAGTCGTCCTATAGTCGAAATCGAGTAGGCGAGGAATGCCGTTAAAGGGGAGTAGACACCAGTTGAGGCATTGTTAGGGTAACTGATTAAGGCTAAAACTCATAGTAGTGACAGAAAAAACTGTTCAAAATACTGCACTATTAAATGATAAATAGTTAATAATACTAGTAGAGGTTAAAGGGAATATGATTTAGTCAATACATGATTTTGAAAAATATGGAAAATAACCAGTTAAACACACAGACTTATCTACTAGATGATAATGAAGAATACAAGATACTACTTTTATATATACTTCGAAAATTAGATATAGACACTACCAAAACGATTTATGATTTATTAAAGACCTATGAAGCTATTTATGTAATGCAAGATAATTGGATGGAATTTATTATATCTGATGATATTTATTTAGACGGTGATATAGACTTTAGTGATTATGATGATTATCTAGACTTTAATTAAAATGATAAATTACGACAGCTTCCATTATTGGCTAGAAATAGTAGAAGAAATAAAAATAAATGAGCAAATACTTAAGATACATGTAGACACTTATTTTATGAATTATGAACTCAAATATTTAGACTACATAGAACAGACTATAAAAGAGCTAAGACGATTATACCCTGCAAGACAACTATATTTTATATCAGCCTTTATGGCATGTCATTTAGAAAACCTAGAAAATTAAAAATGAATCAAGAACAATTTGAAAATTGGAAACAAATAGTAGACGAGCTAAGAGAAACAGAAACTCTATTACAATTTAATTTAGATAATTACATAAGAACACAGGAAATAACAGACTCACAAAAAATACTAGAAAATGTAACACATATGTTACTATTAATTCCACTACGCAATAGATACTATGAAGCAGCATTTAGATAAAAATGAATCTAAATACAAGCATAATTAATTATGAAAGCCTTCATTATTGGTTACAAACCATGGAAAATATAATATTATTAGAAAAATTATTAAAAACTAATATAGAAACATATCAAAGAACCCAAGATATACAATACTTAGAATATATAGTAAATAATGCAACAGAAATTATGAGATTAATTTCGCTAAAAGAACAATATTATAGAGAAACATTTAATTCTCAAGAACAAACCCACACACCCCCCACATTGGTATCAGAGCTATGAATAAAGATAAAACCACAAGGGAAAATGATACAGAAACAAGTTCATCTAAAGATAAAAGTATTATAGAAACAAAATCTAACTATCGACCATTAACAAAAAATCAAATAGAATTACTCAAACTAATTATGGATGTAAAACAAGAATTAAATTTTAGAAGAGATAGGTTACAATATAATATATTTGCAGGAGTACACTACAAATCAATATTAACTCAAAGAAATACAATATTTGACTTAGAGTTACAATTGTTTCATTTAGATCATAAATATCAACACGACTTGAAATGAATAAAGAAGAATACCCTGTAGAAGAAAAAACATTTATGGGATCAGAAGGAATATTAATAACAATAGTACATTCAAATTTAGGACGAAGATATAAAAAATTAGGAAATAATTTACATTTAATGCCAAACCCGAATTCAGCAAAATTAGAAGATAATTTAACTACTATGGTAAGATTAGCAAAAGAAAATACAGAAATAGATCAAAAATTAGAAATTGAAAAAATTCATGAACAAGCAAAGAAAGAAATAGAACAAATAAATATAAAAGAGGAACCACAAAAACAAAATATAATACATGAAGAAAATACAATAGACGAACAACCTACAACTTCACGAATTCAAGAATTAGAAAAAGAATTAGCACTATTAAAACAAATATATGAGAATAAATTAAAAGAAAAAGAAGAAAGAAAACTCAATAAAGAAAAACAACTAGAAAAACAATTGGCAGCAGAAATAGACCAATTTAAGGAAAAAATACAAATAGAAGATACTAGTCCTTTTTTAAACGAAGAATTTACCAATATCAGTATAGATAATATAAGTGAAGAAAATATAAGTGAAGAAATTAAAACAAATGATGACCCTAGTGAAACTTACACGGAAATACTAAACCAAATAAATAACCTAGAAATTAATGCAACTACCAAGGAAGAACCAGAAATTAATACCCCAGAAATCAATGCAAATACTAAACATGAACCAAGTACTTCTACATCAACACGATAAAGATTACATTCAAGAACCTCAAGTCCAAATTATTTTTCAGCAGATTATGGCTCATATGATAGAGAAGAAACACTATGGAATAGAAGATTAAATACAAAATGGATACCTAATAAAGTACCAGAACAATCTAATTTCTTAGATCTAGACTGTGTTACAGACATAACTAAAATACTACAAATATGGTTAGGAAATATTTCGAAACAACTAATAGATAATAAAATATCAATAGCACAAACACCAGGTTATATAGAAAGAACTCTAACAGGAATAGTAAAATTATGGTTACACAACTTAGCAGAAGAAAGTATAGCTACACTAAGAAATGATAAAAAACATGATGGCACATCAGCCGCATCAAACATAGATATTTTATACAAATACGAATAGGAATAAGAAATGAATTTGGAAGTATGACCACAGAATTAACAGAACAAACTAAACATAAAAATTTAAATAGAAATTTAATGAACAAATTAGCTATATGTAATATGTGTTATATAGACCAATATACTTGCGCATTTAAAGAATATTATTATAAAGGTATATATACCCAGGAAAAAGGTATAGAAGTTAGAAAATTATATTTTACAAAATTAACAGAACCATTTAGTACAAAGATAAATGAAAGTTGGGAAGCAGCAAGCTTAACAGATACCTTAGGATCTAGAATAAAGTTTTTGCAAAACTGGTTTATAGAATTATGTAATAAATATAAAGAATCACAAAAATTAGATAAAGTATTAATAAAAAATATGACTTGTTGTACAAATAAAACAACACCACAATTTGGCTGTAAAATACCAAACAAATACAGATATAAAAAACGACAAAAAATATTTAAGACAAATAAGTCAAAATATAAATATAAACAACCACGAAAACGATATTATGTAAAAAATTATAAGAATAAAAAACCATATAAACCTAAGAAAAAGTTATCCGAATGTACATGCTACAATTGCGGAAAACTAGGACATTTAGCAAAAAATTGTAAAATACCAAAAGACCCAAAGAAAAAACAAATAAGTGAAATACAAATACAAGAAGATATATATACAGAACTGCCCTATATCGATTATGACATAGAAAGTGATGATAGTATTTACCAGTTAGAAGCATACGAAAGCTCAGAAGAAGATAATGATGAAGAACAGTTTTATGACTGAAAACGATATAAGAATAATTAGACAAGAAAATTACCAAGATGAAGAATCATCAAGCCAAAAAGTAATATTTGACACAAATATATTTGAACAAATCAAGAAACAAGAATCACCCCTACGGATAAAAAAAGTCCTAGAAATACCAATAGTAAGAAATTGGTTTAAAAAACCAAAAGAAGAATATTACATAATAAGCCAACGAGAACATATGATAGATTGTAAATATGCTAAAGGAAAGGCAATTATACCCTTGCTAAATAAAAAAGAAATAAATAAAGAAATACAAAGTTTAAAATCAAAATCCCTTATAACACACGTACATCTAGGAGCAACAGAAATACTTATCAAAGCATGTTTTAGAGAAGGAATAGATACCCCAATAGAAATCTATTTAGCAGATGATAGAATAATTCAACCTATAGAAAAGAGTGTAATAGCCGCAGTAAAAGGAAATTTAATTTATCAAAAATTTAAATTTATCATAAGCGCCAACTATTCAGTGGCAATAAAAGACAGAAACATAGATAAATCATTAATATTATATTGGAAAATGACAGGAATAGAACTATCACCAGGAAGTAAAATATTTACAGCAAGATGTAAAAATTTATATATTCTCACTACAAAACATACAGTAAAAGCAATCAATAAAATTAATAAAATCAAAATAGAAAACCCATTTGACACTATAGTCACAACAATAGATAATAATGATTATAGTTATAAAGAATTAGACATAGAAACAGATTTAGATATAGTACAAGAAAGAATAGGAACATCAAAAAGAATCATGGAAAATCCAACAACATCTTCAAGAATGAAAACTTTGTATTTCTTTATTTATTTAGCAAGGGTATAATTGCCTTTCCTTTAGCATACATTACCCCCAGGAATTGCGGAGCCACCTGCACCCGCACGTGGTGAGGTATGGTCGTAGGTACCCCTTGGCCCTGTCCAGGGCCATCTGCGGTGCCACCTGCGAAGGCGGGTGCCCATTTTGGCTGCCAGGGGTCACTTTTGGGTCCTTTTTTGCAATAAATGGTCCATGTCCATAAGTGAGCTTCCCTTTTAATATTTTGGGTCAACTTTATGCTAATGAAAAATCATGGTTTAAAAAATGCACATGATCATCACAAAAACTATACTCTCTTTTCGCTACACCATCACATAACAACATTTCCACAAGTCATACACAAGAAGGAAACAAGTTAGGGCCATAACCAAATCCTAACATGTTAACAACCACATCCTAACATGTTGACGTCTCATACATATCATTCACTTCCTTAAAGACCTCAAGTCTCCTTTCAAGTTTAACTCACATAGAAGGCAAATCCTTTAGGAAAGAAGCAAAAGTGGACTACTCAACACTTTTAAACATAACCAACATGATTTACACAACCCCTCATGCATATAATAAATTAAACCATAAGATTAAACACTTAACAAAGCTTGCAAGGAGATGATCTTGTCCAAAGGAGTGGTTGCTTAGGGTTTGAAAGAGAAGAGAAATATCTTTTGGAAAAGTATAGAATTGGCAAGTGTATTGTGGTGAATAAAATCTGATTTTTACCTTATATAGTCCCTTTAAATCAGCTCTTTTAATGGTCATCCTTAGACAATCTTGTGGTCATTAAACGACATGTTTACTTGGTCAACATTTGAATGGATCATTTCCCTTTTTGGGCCATGTATTAATGCTTAATTGTTTGGGCCTCAATTGAGCCTAATAGCACAATATTTATTTATCCCAATAAAGTTAGGTTGTAATACACCAAAAATCTCAAGTTTAAACAATTCCATAAACGTTAAAGTAGTCAAATAAGTTCGGAAATATACGTGGTGTTACAACAACAAAGATGTTTCTGACTTGAGACAGCTCTATTGGTGGCTCGAGATGAAGAGGGATGTAGTTGAGTATATTTCTTAATGCTATAGTTGTCAGCAGGTGAAGTACGAGTATTAAAAGCCTACGAGTTTACTTCGTAAGATGCCCATTCCTGAGTGGAAGTAAGAGATGATAGCGATGGACTTCATAGTTAGTCTTCCTATGACCTTGGGGCAACATGACTCAATCTGGGTCATAGTAGACAGGCTGACCAAGTCAGTTCATTTCATCCCAGTTAGACTGGATTACAACTCAAAGTAGTTGGCCAAGATTTATGTCTAGGAGATATTTAGGATATATAGGGTTACAATTTCTATCATTTCTTAAAGAGGTATGCAATTCACCTCTGAGTTGTGGGATAGGCCATATAAATATTTGTGCACTAAGCTTGACTTTAACACTTCTGTCTATCCTCAGACTGACGGGCAGTCAGACAGGACTTGAGGATATGTTAAGGGCCTGTGTGATTAACTTTGGTGGTCATTGGGATAAGTTCTTTCCATTGTGTGAGTTTTCATACAACAATAACTATCATTCCAGCATTGATATAGCTCCATTAGAAGCACACAATGGGAGAAGGTGTACATCACCCACAGGATTGTTTGAGGTTGGTGATGTGAAAATTTTGGGCAAGGACTTGACGAAGGAAGCTTAAGAAAAGGTAAAGTTCATTCAAAGCAAGTTGTTGGTGGCCCAGAGTAGGAAAAAGGAATATGTGGATCGTAAGGTAAGGGGTATTTTGTTGAAACCCAATAAACAAGTTTTGTTGTAAGTATATCCTATGAAGGGACTTCTGCCGTTTGGAAAAAAAGGTAAGCTTAGCCTTCCATATATAAGTGTGTTTGTGGTTCTTGAGGATGTAGGTCTAGTAGCGTATAGGTTAGCATTACCACCAATCCTATTGGGGGTCCATCCAATGTTCCATGTATCCATGCTTAAGAGATATCATAGGGATAGGGATTACATTATCAAATGGGATTCAATTTTGCTGGATAAGCATATTTCTTATAAGGAGGAGCTAATTTATATTCTTGATCAGGACGTCCCAATGTTGAGGAAGAAGAAAATTTGGTCTGTAAATGTCTAATGAAACCATCGTCCGATTGGGGAAGCTACTTGGGAAACCAAGAGGGACATGCAGAAGAAGTACCCTTACTTATTTGAGGATACAAGTACTCATTTCTCTTTTGACTTGGCTTATTTTTTGTAACACACCGTACCTTCCTAACCCTACTTGATGATTTTGAATAATGTTTTCTTAGGTGTCGAGAGATATAAGTATGTATTTGGTAATGCTAATGACGAGAAAATAAAAATTTGGCCACGTACATGCGATTAGACCTTCATAGGAGGTGTTTTATGAGTTCGTGGGGAATTTGTGTAATACCCCGTACATATTCCAACCTAATTTGGTGACTTGGAGTCATATTTACTTGATGATTAAGATCACTAAGTAAGTATTTTATGGTGTTTTGATAGGGTATTGGATGATATGCAAGTGTTGGGAAAAGTGGCCGAAAAATTCAGTAAAGTACCAAGACTTGCGCCACTCCCTATTTCAGGGGGTGTGGCACAAGCCTTTGATTCAGAGGGGTGTCATTTCCTGCGCCACAAGCTTGCTTTGCAGCTAGTGGCGCAAGGCACAAAGATTGTGCCCTTCCGTGCCCGTTTCTCAACGCAATGCTACGTCGATTCTTTTATGGTTTGTTTTGGTTATTTGGAGTTCTTTGAACATTGTTAATGCTACAAATACTTCAATACACTCCTACATAATCCTACGCAATCAAAACATGAAACACAAGTAGTTATCAAAAATGTTCAAGGAAACCATGGGCGACTAGAATTTCTATTTTTGCGATTGAGACGAGGAATCAGAATCTCATAAGAGAATATTGTCGTGACATTATGGAATTATTTAAACTTGATATATGTGGTGAATTATAAATGGAATTTTGTGGGTTAATCTGAGATATGTTATTGGGCCCAATTCAAAGCCCAAAATGAGCCAAAATAAGAGGCCCAAAAGGGTCAAATGACCCATTCTTGTGTTTCACAAGTAAACACAACATTTTTGACTAATTGGATGGATAGAGATGAGCATGAGGGCCTATATAAATCCACCACAAATCAGATTTTTATTTATTAAAACATACATGCCTTTTGGGAGATATTTCCAACATATTTCTCTCAAACCCTAAATCCTCTTCTTGGGCAAGATCATCATACTACAAGTATTGTTAAGTGTTTATTCTTGTGATTTAATATATTATGTACATGAGAGGTTATGTATATCATGGTGTTTATGTCGTCAAGGTGTTGAATAGTGAACTTTTGCTTTTGCTCAAGATGTGCCATTTTTGTGAATTGAACTTGAAAAGTGACTTGTGGTTTTGGTGAAAATGCATGGTATGGGTGAAATATAAACATGTATGGTGTGATTATGTTCCTAAACTTGTTATTTTTCTAAAAGTGTAAATTGTGGAATTTTGGCCGATATGTGCTATGAAGTGTATTAAGGTAATTTGATGGATTATTTGCAATGTTGTGTGGATAAGAAAGTGTAAAGGAGAAGTGTCGTGGTGACATGTATTGATTATCATGTATTGGTCAATGTATGGAATATTGGGGGATTTTTGGAATAATAATTTCTTCAATGGTTTTGTCAAGGGGAAATGGCATGTTTAAAGGCAAACATGTAACTCATTGATGTATATGCATTTATAAAGTAGTTGATGGTTAATGTGAATCCCGTTATATATTTGTGTTGTAGAGTGACACATAAAGAAGGAGCGGGACTATTGTATGCACCTTTAGGATTGTATATTCGTATTGAGAATACAAGGTATGTAAGGTTACTCTGTCCGTATCTTTCTGCAGCAAATAGCAATCACATTGACATTACACTTGTCCTATTGCGAAATGTCCCAAGGTATCCTATACCCGGTTATCAATTGTCATTAGCACATGTTTCCTACTTATTGATCAATGGTGAATCACATGTCTTACATTTATTGACTAATGTTCCAAAAGTCCAATAAGATTGTGTTCCAAAGTTCCAATAGTGGGTATACTCATGTGTCTCGTTCATTAGTTATTGTTTAATGGTTCCAATGGTGTTATGGTTCCAATAAGGCTATGTTTCCAACAATGTCTATTCATATGTCTCTCACTCATTGATTATTGATCCAAAGTTTCATAAAAAGTTATGCCTATCATAGTATCAATCTCTCAAAGGTAATGAAAGAAGTAATGTACAATTGAATGTACCAATCTCTCACAAGTAAAGATATCAATCTAAAAGTAATGCATATGCGTTCAATGATCAAGTATGGGTGGCAGCTTTGGGGGAAAAATGCCTAGCTCAAGCCGATCCCGAGGTTGTTGGATCAGGGGGCAGTCTTAGGGGCATAAGCCCAGCTCGGAGCGATCCTGACAGGGGGAAGCTCTTGGGGTAATAACCTAGCTCGAGCCAAACCTGAAATATTGTATGGGTGGCAGCTCTAGAGGTACTAACCTAGCTCGAGCCAATCCTAATATATACATTGATTCATAGGGTGGCAGCTCTAGGGGCATAAGCCTAGCTTGAGCTGATCCCAACATAACACTTTGTTATGATTAAAATCCACTGTTTAGTCGGGGCCCGGGTATCACATGTCAAAGGAAAAGATGAATAATCATGGAAGTAAAGATACTAAGAATGTAATGAAAGCAACATACATGGTTTCCAAAGTACAGAATAAAGACTCATCTACATTGTGACTTATCTATATTGATTATGCATTTGAACTTGAGTTCTTGACATATTTTCATATCTTACAAGTTTCATATGGCCTTACATACTCAGTACATTCTTCGTACTGACCCCTCTTGGGGAATTTACCTTACTTGCTGCAAGCGCAGGTACTAGTAGGCCTCCCCAATAAGTTGCCAGTTGTGTGTGGACCATTGGTGAGCTCCAGTTAGTTTGGGACTTCTACGAGTCACAGTTGTTCATATGTTTTGGTATTGTACATAGTGTATAAAGCGGGGACATGTCCCGACTTTTAGTTGGTTTTGGTAAATGCATTTGTTAGAGGCTTTTATAGACGTATGTGGGTGTATGGATGTAAGGTGACACGTGATGTCTTGACTTGATGGCCTCAACGGCCAAGTTTCACATATGTGTATATATATATATATATATCACATGTCCCATGAGTTCCGTTTTTAGTATTTTAAAGTCCTTACATGGTAATGGTGTTTCTTATGACATGCATATGAACGAATAAAAGCAAAGCTTGGTTCTCTCGGGCCTTATCGGTTATGAGTGCCAATCATGCCTCGTTGGGATTTGGGGCGTGACATTTTCCTTGTTTGATTTTTTAGGAATGAATAATTAGTAAATTGGTATTTATTGTAACAACCCTTTCCATTGTTATGGATAAGTCTAGTGTGTAAAATTTTGGGTTAAGGTTTTCTCCAAATTGGGAGTTAGAAATTTTTTGGGTAGGCTAGTCTTAGGTAAAATTTGAGTGAGGTATGGTCTAGGGCAATCCGGGAATGGATTGGGTAAATTTGAAAAGATTTAATATGTTTTATGTTAACTAATACAATAAGGAATCCGTAGGATATTCAGAAGTGAATTCTGATAAGTAGCACTCTCGCTATCAATCTTTACGTAAAAGGGTTAGTACAAAACATCATGGTTTGAGGGTGCATTGCAAAAAATGCAAAACTGGGAGAAATTCCATGTTCCTGCCTCACCACACCCGTTATAGCAGGTGGTATGCCTCTACTACTGCACCACTATAGTAGGAATTTTCTGGCTATAACAGGAGTCAGCATCGATCAATCCCACCATAGCGGGCGGAACCCACAATAGCAAGCCACTATAGTGGGATAGGGCAGCTATAGCGGGATATGTGCGGATTGTTGTAGAAAAATGCCCCAAAATGTTTCCTTATTTCAAAACTCATTTAAGGAAGGGCTTAGGCGATTTTGGGCAAATTCCACTCAATTTTCATCCAAACTCTTTGTTAAGGTAAGTGATTCCTTCCATTAACTCATAGTTTGATTGTCAACTACTTGAATCACTAGTTTTTGGGTTTTGGGGAATGATTTGACTTAACCTAGCAAATTTTCAAGCGAAATTAAGTGGATTTGGTAGAAAACCCTTGGGTTTTGGTTAAAGATTGCTAATTTACTCTTGCATGTTGATAATTCACTATTGTAACCATTAAATTACTAGGATTAATGTGGAATTGTGGTAGAAAACCACTAAAATGGAGGGGGGGGGGGGGGTTGATCATAAATTTTGCCTTGGGGTTTAAGGATTAGGTTATAATCCTTAATATTGTAGGTCATTTGGTTGATTATGTGTTATATTTTTATTTTTAGACCACAATCAAGCTGAGGTTATAAGAAAGGGTAAAACTTAAGTTCATTAGAGCATTTTGGGCTAAGATTGAGGTAGGTGATGGTTAATGTAGTTGAAACCCAACTCGTTTTATGTGTTCATGATAATTGTTCCTTTGTATTTCCTGTTGCGATGCATGTTCAAGGAAATGGAATGATTATTTGATAGCCTAAGTGTTAATCTCATTCAATGAACTTATATGAAAAGCTTGTTAGTTTTACAAATGTTATTGTTATTATCATTGTGGTTGTGATTTTTGTGATATCTATTGATTATTGTGAGATATACCAGTATTTGGACATCTTCACTAGATGGTTGGACCGTTACCATAAACGTAAAAGGTAAAAGTGAGTGTGACAGTTCCTTAGGTGAACCAGGGTTTATTCGGTTACTTGTTATATTGGTTCCTTGAGTGAATCAGGCTTAAGTGTTGACTTGTTTTATTAGTTCCTTGAGTGAACCGTAGTTTATGTGTTAACTTTCTATATTTGTTTTCTTAATCTAAACCAGGATTCATGATTATGGCCGTAGTTGTTGTTGGAATGGAACCTTGAGTGGTCCGGGTTTAAATTGTAAGTTTGGCATAACTCTATATTGTCTATTGACTTGTGTAGTTGATACATTATTGATATGGTTGATTTAGTCATGGCTGTTGACTTAGAGTCTTGTTGGTAGTCATGGTCTTGACTTGACTTGTTGTCTATGTTGACTTGTATTGGCTGAATTTTATGATGTTACTGAATAAGATTAAGTGTTATAAACTTGAGGTAAGGCTACACGGTAGGTGTTCATGGTTGTTCTTACTTTACTAAGTTACAGTTACTTGTTCATATGTCTCATTTAGGGTTGGCCGAGGCCCCTACCAGCACATCATTTTTTTCTTGTGTACTGATACTACACGTGCTCTTCTTTAGTTCAGTGTAGAGCATTTTTTAGAGACTGTTTCAAGACCTCGACTGTAGAGTAGATAGAATTCGATCTCAAGGGTGAGTAACATCTTTTCGACTGCCAAGAGTTCTTCATTCAGTTTCTACTCCATTGTTTCATACTTAGACATTTTTAGTTGTTTTAGGTTGAACTCATTTATTGACATTTGTAGTGTTTTGGTACAATGACTTTCAGATTCTGGGGGATTTTAGGTGTTTGATTATTTGCACAGGATTATCATTTAGATTGTTGATTACATTATCTTAATCAATGCGAAATAAATAGTTTTCCTTATTTTGACTAAGTGTTGGATTTGTTGTTTTGGGGTTAGATGGTTCTCCCACTGGGAATTAGTGTGGGTGCCACTCACGGTAGGCTTGGGTCGTGACAGCAATAAAGTTGGAGTACTTAGGATCAAAAGAATTCTAAAACTACAAAACCGACTAATTTCAATAATTTCTCATTTGAACATGTGTTTGGAACAAAGTTCTCTAGTGTCATCCCTTTCATGAATGGTTGTTAACCTGAGGACCTTAGTGTCATTCTTGATGAAGCCAATGCCTTTGTGGATGAAACTGGGTCAGACCTAATTGATTTTGACCCCTCCACTATTTGTTTTGAGAATAGAATCTTGATCACATCAACACTACATATATGCTTGCTAGAAAGGTATCATTAACTAATATCGCTAGTAGGAATGTCCTTATTCTCTGCTGCATATTAAATAAGTATTAGATAAACTGGTCCAAATGGTTTTATGCATATATGGTTGAAAACATTGAGCAAACTAGTTCTAATTCAAGCCTGTCTTATGGTCTAATCATCTTCCCTATATTGGTTGCATTTTAAATTGATCTCTTTCACTACAAGCCACTGGAAGTCTCTTCAACTTATGACTTTGGAGCCTTTACTAGTTGGAATATGTTCCAAATGACAAGAAATGGTTAAAGAAGGGTTCTATCAAGGTTACAACCAAACTACCACTGATTAGTAAGATCACCGCAGACTCTATCACATAACTTTTGAAAGATATAGGTGAGGTTAAGGAAGGTTATTGACCTTAGAGGATCTGATATTGCTCATGCAAGAGAAAGTGAATAGATTTCTCTAACTTTCAAAGGATACCAACACTAATGTTGGAAAGCCATGTTTATTAATGCATGGATTTTAGTGTGAAGGGGTTGAGACTATGAACAAGTTGATCAACTGAATTTCTTCCCTCAACCAAGGATTGTATCCTCTCAAATGAAGCTTACTATGACTATTTAGGTTTCTTACTCAAACCTTGATCAAAACATTTAAAGATCCTACATCTCCTTCTTTAAGAGGGTTATCAACACTCTCAAATACTACTTAGCCAAGCTTTGACCTATTTTTATTTTTTGTTTCCTCTCTTAACAATCCTTCCTAGGGACCATTTGTCCCTCTTAAACAATTTCCTTCTACTTTGTAACAAGGGATGTTTGACCCCCTACAACTACATGCTATATATGTTAATTATCTATGTCTGTTTCTCATGTTTAGACATGCTTAGACATTTTTATATATGTTTGCATATTCATGTACATGCTGGTGTGCTCTTGTTCCTTTTACTTTTTGATAATGTCAAAATAGAAGAATGGAGCACACAACTCAAAGTTAGTCATCTAATGATGATATACCGTAATAAGTGAATGTTCATCATTTCAACACACACGCAAGTATATGCAATCACAAAAAATATATGATTGTTAGACAATCAGGTTTATTGATTCCACAAGAATTTAGTTGCTAACAAGCTACTAATTTTACTACTATTGTAATGATTATAAATGTTATCTATTTCAAGAGATATATAGCTGGTTGTTGTTATTTAATACACCAGTCATATTAAGTTGTGCAAGTAAATAGGAATGATGGCTAGAGTTGTGCGGAAAATTATTAAAACCTAGGGTTATGGGTCTTGTGTAGTTCCATCTTAGTTTTTTAATATTGTTAATCCTTATTAAGATATCAAAAGGCTTGCTGAGTCACAGAGTTGATAATATGGTACTGTTCTTTCAAGCCTCTAACCACCTACATAGATTTACCTCACACATACATCGTTAAGCGGGGATGTGGTGAATCGGTCTGAGTACATTAGTATATCGTCCTGTATTAAGCCAAGTAGAGAAGACTAGTTACATTTCTATCTTAGCCGATAGTCCATCCACTAAATATCCCATCTCCCCTTAACCCATTTTCTATTCCTTGCTTTCTTCTCTTGAGTTCTCCTAGTAATTGTCCTTTTATCTTAAGGTCACGAATTCATAAAACAGTAAGCATAAGATTAAAGAACAAAACATGTATGGTAGAATCCATAATAACAGTCGACAACTAAACTAAGATAATCATACGATGGTCATAACCCTAGAATGAGAGGTTTTAGCCATTGAAAATTATATTACACAAGATAAACTTTATAAACAACAAAGAAGATAGTCTATGTTAAGATTTGAAGAAGTAGTCCTAGAATAATAGTGTTTTGCCTTACCTCTTTGTTCCTAAAGCATTCATCTCTTAAATATGGTCAAAATCCCTCTAAAATGCATAATTATTATATTTATAATGTTTAAAAATACCTTGGAGGATCCACGAAGTCAGATGTGGAAAAGCCAAAAATTGTGCAGGTCTGGCACACATAGCAGAGTGAGGTAGGCCACTTCGCCCTGCCCCTTGCATCGTGAGGCCCACTGTCTCACTTTCCCCTTGCCTTATATAGCGGTTAAACTTTAAAAGGGGTATATTTCTTACTCCTCTTCACTTTCCACTTCTCCAGGTGAGCTTCTGACATTGCTTTGGGCTTCAATTTGAGAGTTTAGTCCATTTTTTTTATTTATACTTAATTAATTTAGGGCTCTTTCACCTACAATCCACAAAACACCTTACATAGGCTCAAAATTATATAATTATGTAAAAATAATGAATATCAAGCAAGAATATGCTCAAACAATACACAAATGTAAGTGAAGCACGACTAATAAAATTGTAAATTCAACCAATTTTAGAGACCATGAACTTAGGGGGAGCCAAAATAAATAGCCAAGTAAAATTCCTCTGACTCTTTTTTTGTCATTATGAAAAAGGGAGGAGATTGTTAGAGTCTCTGTGTTCTTTTAATGAAAATAAACTAACCTAAAAACATAATATGAGGAAGAAGAAAAATGAAGCAAAGGATATACCCTATTACACAAGGAAGGAGAGAAAGCAAATCAAGAAAGATTGATAAACAACACCTCACATAGAAGGAAGAACGAAGGAAAACAATACTTGATTCCACACAAGGAAGGGGAACATGCTAAGAGACAACTAAAAATTAGATTAGAAAGACTGACACAACTTACCAAAATAAGAAAAGAAATCAATACATATGGATGTATCTGATACAAACATATATTCTCAATCAAAGATTAATATCATATATCTAGATTGAAGAATATTCCCTTGGGTTATCCTTAAGAACAAATCATCACAACCATCAGACTCGCCTCCAAGCCAACAATCACAAAGAAAATCAAGAAAATTTGATTAAGCATGAATCATGCAAACCATCAGGAAAGAATCAGTCTCAGAGGTAATCAAGGGTAAGAGATCCTCTTTAGAAATGGTCACAAGAGAAATGTTCAACTTCACTTAAACTGAAGTGCTACTCACTCTTTTAACTTTTTACAAACACTATAATCATTATAGTTTACTAGTGAGCGGGAAAAAAAAGAGATTAGTAAAAGCTATACAAGTAGAGGTTATAACTATAAAAAAAAATCTAAAAATCTCCAATTGAGAGAACACAACAAATGTGTACTTTCAAGTTCATTCAGGATCACTAAAGAAAATCCTTATAGAAGAAGGGGTCTAGACTAGGTACCACATCGGTGATCTAAATCAACATGGAATTTCTGTCTCATTTAATTTTTGGTCTTTCATATATATTTATATTTTGCATATTTTACTTATCTGGAGGTAAGTTAACTTGTGTGGAATAATTGTCAACTATTATAATGACCCATATCATCATTATCAAAATATCGTCGATAAAATTTTTAAGAATTTAAAAAATTTCATCAATTCAAATTGAGTTTGGGTTAACTGTTTATTTCATATAATGATTAGCCTAATAGCATTATTGTATTATTTTATAGGCTCTCGATTGATTCTTGAGGGTCCATTTAGAGTCATTTTTATTCTCTTATTTCAGCTGAGCCTGGTATCTAGTGTAACCTCCTAAGTGACCGTTTGATCGCCTTAGAGGTAGTACCTAGGTAGATCAGGGGTTACCTTAGCAAGGCTGACCTGAATTGGCAAGGTTTGCCTTGGCAACTACTTAGCCGCCTTAGAAGCTTCACATGAGTAGTTAATGGACTGCCTTAGCGATCATCCGCATTATAAGTGAATACTACCTTAGTGGTAGTCTGGCCGATCAGACAATGCTGCCTAGGTGATTGTTTAATTTCCTAGGTAATGTTGGCGGTATCAATTCACTTGTTCTTTTTTTTTTATTTTATTCTTCTATCTGCAAGCTTTGAGGTCGCTATTTTGGGAGATTTTAGAGGGTTTCTCATCAAATAGGACTTGGCTAAGCTTCTAAACCTTATTTTTATCATTATCCATTGATTATTTCACTAAATTATCTTCCAAACTAGGATTCTTAGGTTTTTACCAAGTAAAGTGAGAAAATGGTTTTTCTTCGATTTCACTATGTTTTTTAATGTATTTTCATATTTAGAGTCCTTAAAGTATGAGAAGCATGATTATTTAATAATATTTTGGTTTTACCCTTTTTTTCCTTTGGGTTTGATTTTTGAACTATTTTTGGACCCAGAATGAAGTTGCTAATATGGGTATCATTAGACTCCTCTTGACGTGTAGATTACATTTTTGATATATTGGGTTCATTCCGAGCTTGCATTAAAAGGAAAAGCTCCTTTTTGAAGGGTATAGGATCATGTTTTAGCTTTTTGAGGTAGGCTATGGCTTAACTTTCTTTGGACTGGTTGGGTAGTTAACCATTCATATAAAATATGATATGGGTTGGAAATTTTATCATGTGATTCACCTTTTGAGATTAATATTTTATCGTGTTGTCTGTGTGAGGGTTTATGTGAATATTAGTATTGACTTGAGAGATTATTATTATTGTGACTCCAGAGTGAAGGCTTGAATTAATATTATTGGTGTCTTACATGTCTCTTCATTATTGTGGTGCCATGTGATGACTTATATCACTATCAATTGAGATTTGAGGAGATTTGAGCTCATATATACCATTATTGATTTGATTCATTAAATGATATTATTTTGTTTATGAGCATGCATCCTCATTTCATTAATCAATATTCATGGAATTGGTACCACTGAGAAACACTAATTTTGGAAAAAAAAAGAAAAACTTTATAAAATGCCTTGACTGGGGGATGTGTTGGTAAGGTTGATTGAGATATGAAATTATGATAGTATATGGGTTGTGAATGCCCAATGTATCATATCCTGGAAGCTTATGTTCAGAAAGTGTATACGAGGTGATATTGAGACATTTCATCCTTAACATACCATTGTATTGCATCATTTGCATCTCTCTTATGTTGTTGTTTGCTAGTTGTTTAATTTAGCCTTCCTTTATATATTCTTGTGCAGTTATTCTTATACTATTATTATACTTGTTATATTTATACTTTTAGGATATACAACTTGAAGTGCCATTAGGAACTTTTCTGTATGCAGGTGGAAGCGTGCTCATATTATCATTTACATGTTTTGTTTTCTTCATTGCTTGGTCAGCCTATGATGTCTACTGAGTACAAGTAGGATGTACTCAATCCCACTTCCTAGACCCTTTTTGTGCATATCCTAGTTTGAGTGCAACCCACAGAGCTTGAGATTATCCTGAGTAGAGGCTGTCTTGGAGTACAGCTCTCCTCCTTCGGAGCATTATTCCTGATCATCATATCTTTTTCTTTAATTTATTTTACACACAAGAGACAAAGTTGTTTATTTTCGTATTCTATGCAAGTTATTTGTGCTCCTTACTCATGACACTAGATTTTGGGAGTTGAGTGTATTTATTATGTTTCAAAGATTATTTTATATATTTAGTTTGAATTTACTTAAAAGTCTAGTATTTTGGTGTTATTTATCTCCTTTACGTATTTCTATCTCTTTTAGATGTTGGGATTACCTACCAAGGCTGGGTTATGGTAGGTGTCATCATGATCTCGACTTTTAGGTCATGCCAAATTGGCATTAGAGAGCTAGGTTCATCATTCTTATGAGTAAAAGAACAAGATGTCTAATAGAGTCCCATAGATTGATACATTGACATCCATATCTATCTTCGAGAGGCTATGGGATGTTTTAAGTAAAACTTCTCTAAATTGGTTTTTTATCATATGTGTTGTTTATGCCAGTATTTTAAAACTTGTATTCCACCTTTCTGCATATATGGTGAGGACTAGATCTAGAGTCATTAAGGGTACTAAGCCAGTATCCACTGTTGGAGCCCCAGTCAAGGAGTGAGGTAGGGGTCACGATCGAAATAGAGGTAGAGTATGGCCATGAGGAGTAGCTCTGGATAGAAAATAAGCTATAGCAGCCTCTCCCGAGCATAAGATTAATCATGATGAGGTGGCTTATCATACAGGGCATGTGGGACCATCCCAGTCCCCTCAAGGTTTTGTTGTTACGCCAATGTTGCAGGATTTACTAATTCATCGTTTGGGCCCTTTGAATGGTATTCCCTAGACAGGTATTCTACTAGATAAATAGGATGGTTCTCAGAGTACAGAAGGTGTACAGCCGGCAGGGCAGACTCCTACTTATAGATTTCATACTCGTGGGGCAGATCCAATTATTGTTATGGTCTCATGTGTTAAGACATTGCCTGCTATGCTGGTTGTTCCGCCTATAGCTCCAGGTCCTATCATATTTACTAATAAATATCAGAGATTTGAAAGATTTATCAGATTAGCTTCTCCCAAGTTTAGTGTTGTTGTTGTTGAGTATGCTTATGATTTTCTAATTGATTATCAAAAGAGGTTGCATAACCTTGATTTTCTTGAGTCACATGATGTTGCTTCACTACCTACTAGTTTACTGATATGGCTAGGAAATGTCGGATATCTCTTGTTAGTGGTAGACCAATGGGATCCCCTTCTTTGACATGGACTTAGTTTTTTGAAACTTTTCTATAAAGGTTTGTACCCTTTAGCCTGAGGGATCGGTGGAGAGATGAGTTGTATCATTTGAAGTAGGGTTGCATGACTAATGCAGAGTATGAGGCCTGATTTCATACATTGTCTAGATATGTCATCGCTAACATTTCTACAGAGTCTGAAAGGATCAAAAAGTTTGTTAAGGGTTTGAATAGTTATTATCAGTTGGCAATGGCTCGGTTAGTGGTTTTTGGTTGTTCTTTTTAGAGTATAGTGTATCATGCCAAGATGATTGAGACTATTTTCTAGGGTATTCGTAGTGGTGGTACCAAGAGGATGTGCTGACAGGGCAATTTTATTAGCCATTCATCTCGAGGTACCGATTTCTCAGGCAGAGGTTCTAATAATTACCGTGGCAGATTGGTTCAGGAAGCCTTGATAAGTTTAGATAATAGGTTTGTGATTTCTGAGACTTTGAGTGATTAGAGATCAGGTCATGCAGATCGAGGGTCTTATTATAGTCATTGGGTTATGAAGGATTTTTTAGTTCTTTTGTTCCTTCACAGCGTGATTCAGCTAGTAGAGGATATTTTTTGTGTGATGAGTATGATCACTTAGCGAGGGATTGTCCTTGGTGTGCATTGGGTCCTCCCCAACACGATTTCTACTTCAACTTTGCGTGACTCTAGTGTTAGTTGTTAGAAAGGGGGCACAACTTAGTAGAGGTGGTTCTAGAGGTACCAAAGATGGGGCTCAGGGAGCTCTTGGTAGTGGATAGGGAGTTACTAATTCAATTAAAGGGCGTGGTTAATGTTATTCTTTATATAGAAGTCCTGGGGGAGAGGTATCATCACAGTTTGCTATCATCCTGCTTCTGTACTGTTTGACCCTAGGTCTTTTATGTGTATGCATATTTTGCTATTGGTATTGATGCTATGTATGAGTCCCTTGCTATGCCCATTTGTTTTTCTACCCCTTAGGTGATTCTTTAGAGGTGGATCAGGTGTACCAATCATATGTAATGACTTTTCAGCAGTGTGAAAATTAAGTAGACTTGATTATCATTGATATGGTTGATTTTGATGTCATATTGGTATGAATTGGTCGGCTCCTTATCATGTAGCTCTAGGTTATTTCACCATGCTCGTGACCTTAGCTACACCGGGTGTGACAAGAATAGAGTTAAAGGGTACTCCTATTTTGTGTCCAAAGGATCATCACATAGTAGGGAAGAGGTGTGTTTCTTATTTGGCTTATGTGTGTGATACTAGTACTGATTCACAAACTCTCATGGATGTGTTTCTTACAAACTTACATGATATGCCTCCAGATAGGGATATTGATTTTTCCATTGACATTGAGCCAATCATTAAGCCCATTTCTATTTCTCCCTATAGAATAGCCCTAGTTGAATTGAAAAAATTGAAGGAGCAATTGTAGGATTTTTTGAGTAAGGGTTTTATTAGACTTAGTGTGTCTCCATGGGGTGCTCCTGTCATTTTTGAGAAGAAGAAAAATAAATCCATGCACATGTGTATTGATTATCGGCAATTGAACAAAGTGACTATCATGAACAAGTATCCTCTTCTTTGCATTGATGATTTGTTTGATTAGCTTCACAGTGCCTCAATGTTTTCTAATATCGACTTGAGATGTGGTTTCAATCAGTTGAGGATTAGAGCTTTGGATGTTTCAAAAACAAGTTTTTGAATATGGTGTGGCCATTACGAGTTCTTGGTTATGTCTTTTGGGCTTACTAATATCTCGACAATGTTTTTAGAGCTGATGAAAAGGTTGTTTCGACCTTATCTTGATTTTTTTGTGATTGTGTTCATTGATGATATCTTGGTCTATTAAAAGAATGAGGTTGAGCATGTGAGCCATTTAAGGACTATACTTCGGTGTGATTGAGAGATATGAAGTTGTATGACAAGTTCTCCAAGAGTGAGTTTTTGTTAGATTTTGTTTCTTTCTTGGGTCATATGGTGACCAAGGGTAGTATTATGGTCAATCAGGCCAAGGTAGCGGAGGTTTATGACTGGGCTAGACCTACTTCTCTGACTGAGATTCAGAGTTTTATTGGCTTAGCAGGCTATTATCAACGATTCGTACAAAGCTTCTCTTCTATTGCAGCTCTTTTGACTAGGTTACCTCAGGAAAAGATTATTTTTTGGTGGTAAAATAATTGCCAGAGGATCTATCAAAAGCTCAAGGAGTTGTTCACGTCGGCTCTTATCTTAACCTTGCCTGAGGAAGGAGTAGGTTTCACTGTGTTTTGTGATGCTTTTGGAGTTTGTTTGGGTGGTGTGTTGATGCAAATGGGTAAGGTGATTTCTTAGGCTTCTCAACAGTTGAAGGTCCATGAGAAGAACTACCCTACCCATGTTTAAGAGTTACTCGTAGTTGTGTTTTTCGTTGAAATTATGGCGACACTACTTATATGGATTTCATTGTGAGATATTCTCCAATCATCATATCCTTTAGTACTTCTTCACTTTGTGAGATCTTAATATTAGAGAACATAGATATTTAAAGTTTCTTAAGGATTATGATTTTAATATTTTTTATCATCCGCGCAAGGCTAATACGGTAGCGAATGCCTTGAGTCAGTAGGCAGAACATATGTCGAGTTTGGTTTATCTTTTGGCAAAGGAGGAACCTTTAGCCTTATACGTTTAGACTTTGGCTAACCAGATTGTTTGTCTTGATATTTTAATAACTGGACGTGCTTCGGTATATGTTGAGGCTAGATCTCAATTGATGGAACAAATTCAAGCTCAACAAGTTGGACGTGATTCTTGATAAAATATTGAGTGGTGAGATAATGACAATATCTCTTGATCCCGATGGTGTATTGCGGATTGGTGGTCATGTTTGTGTGCCAAGAGTTGGTGGTTGGATTAGAATGATCTTGGAGGAGGTTTATTGTTCAAAGTATTCTAGTCATCCAGGAGCAGCTAAGCTGTACCATGACTTAAAGCAACACTATTGGTGGTGCGGTATTGCGAAATACATTAAGGAGGTTATGGCCAAGTGTTTGAATTGACAGCAAGTTAATTATGAGCATCAGCGACAGGGTGGTAAGATGCAGAGGATGCATGTTCCCAAGTTGAAGTGGGAGCGAATCACTATGGATTTTGTGGTTGGTCTACCCCTGACTTTGGAGAAGTTTGATTCTATTTGAGTGATTGTGGATAGGTTGACTAAATCAGCATACTTTGTACCTATGAAAGTAAATTATAATACAGAGAAATTGGACAAGATAAAAATTAGAGAGTTTGTTCGGTTGCATGGTGCACCTATCTCTATTATTTCTGATGGAGGTACTCAGTTTACCTTGAACTTGAGATGCACACAGCTTTTCACCCTCAGATGAATGGGTAGTTAGAGCAGATCGTTCAGGTTCTAGAGGACATGCTTCGAGCATGTGTTATGGATTTTGGTGGTTACTGGGAATAGTTTTTGCCATTAGCAGAGTTAGCCTACAACAACAGTTACGATTCTAGCATTCAGATGATGCATTTTGAGGCTGGTGTAGGTGTAGATCTCCTATGGGATGGTTTGATTTGTTTGAGGATAGGCCTTGGAGCACTAATTTGTTAAGAAACGCGATGGATCGAGTGAGTTTGATTCAGAAGAGTCTTGTGGTTGCCCAAAGTAGGCAGAAGAGTTATACTGATCGACGAGTTCATGATTTAGAATTCATGCTTGGTGAGTAGGTTTAGTTAAAGGTATCACCCATGAATGGTGTGATGAGATTTAGGAAGAAAGAGAAACTTAGTCTGAGATTTATTAAACCTTTTGAGATTCTTGAGAAGATTGGAAATATGCCCTATAGGCTAGCCTTGCTTCTTTATCAGCTATTCATTCGGTATTCCATGACTGGATATTGAAGCTATACTATCTAGATGATACTCATGTGATCCAGTAGGATTCAGTTACATTAGATAATGATTTGTCCTTTGAGTAGGAGGCTATTGCTATCCTAGATAGACAGACTCGAAAGTTGAGGTCCCACCATAATAATTCTATAAAGATTCAGTGGACACATCGGCAGATTGAGGAGGCTATGTGGGAGGTTTGTTCTAATATACAGATTAGATACCCCCAACTTTTTACCGATTCAGGCCTGGAACTTCATAGGCTACAAACATGTATTTTAGAGATGGATGATGTAACAAATTTTATTGTATTTTTTAGTTTTTCTTTATGTATTTTGACCATTTTGACCTTCCTCGAGTTGCTATATTCCATTTATAAGTTGAGAGGATGGTTGGCATAGTCCCTAAAGCGTTCAGGAATGACTTGAGTGAGTATGAGGTTTTTAGTAGCCTTAAAAGTGATTAGTTTGTGTTTGGTCAACATTTTGTGATTCGAGCATCAAATGGTGATTCTACCAGTTCTATTAGATCTGAAATGTAAATTTAGGATTGGTAGCGTGGTTGGTTCACGTAATAAGTCTTTATTTTGAGTTTTGATCTTTTAGATAACAAACTGGTTTAATTAGCTTAAAAGGGGTTTTGAGATTTAACTTGTTGATAAAGACCTATTTTGATAAATCTGATGGTTCCAATGAGTCTGGAATGTCAAAATTAGCCTAGTAGCATCACTGAATTATTTTTATGAGATCTCAATCAAATCCCAAGGGTCCACTCAGAGTAATTTTTAGTTTCTTATTTCAGCTGAGTCTTGATTCTGGTACAATTGCCTAAGCAGATGTTTGAAATCCTTAGATGCAGCACCAAGGAAGACCTTGGGCCACCTTAGCATGGCTGACTAGTACTTGCAAGGGTCACCTTGGCAACTACTTAGCTATCCTAGCGCTTTGCTCGAACGCTTGCTGGACCACCTTAGAGATCAGCTACGGGGCAAGTGATTACCGCCTTGTAATGACCCTCTAGGAATTTTTTTCCTTTCCAAGCATTTTTACATGTTTCAAGCTTTCCTATATCCACCCCAAGTCATTTATGACTTGCTGGAACCAGTGGTTCAGCTCCGGGCAGTTCATTTGGGTTTTATGCCCATTTTCTTAGTTTCGAGCTTTTGATGTTAAAAAATTGGTCTTTTGATAAACCTTTTAGTAAACAACTTTAGATGAAAATTTTGACAGTTCTGTTAGCTCCAGAATGTTGGTTTTAGGCTAGGGGGACCTTTGGTTCGGGTCCCAAGCCTTCCAGGCTTGATTTGGGCTATTGGATGGATTTTGGTAAAAATGAAACATTAGGTGTGGGGCTCACATTTTGTCAAAATAATCTCTATTAGAAATTTTGATGGTTCTATTGAGTCTGCAATGTCATTTTTGGTTTGGTAGAATATTTCATTTACGTTCACGGTGTTCCAAACAAATCAAGAGGATCCATCCGGAGAAATTCATAACTTAGCTTTTTAATAGTTTTTTCAATACATGTTGCAGACCATCTTCTCTTTGCATTCCCAATGAGTTGACCACATTTGCGAATGTTCAGTTCTTTGACCATCGCGATCGCTAGCCTCCTCTCAAATTTGCAAATAAGGATCGATCTGACCCAGTCCAATCCTCTTCTTTGCATCCATAAAGGCTTTGTCGCGTTAGCGATGGGCTTTTTTGTGGGTTTTTGAAATTGCAGCAAGGGGTCCTCACAATCACGATGAGTAAACATTTTGGTAGTATAAATAATCATCTTCTCTATTTCTAACTCATTCTTCAACCCAAATTTCGCCATTATTAATCCATTAAGTTTAAGAATTATGGGGATTTCATCCCGTTGACCTCAGGTATGTTACGTTATCGTTCCTTAGTCATTTTATTCTTATTCCCATATCGAATTCCATCCCAAAATCCATTAAATTCTTATTTTGAATTTACAATTTCTTGAACTTTTGGGACTGATTTGGACCCTGGTTGAGACCCCAATCATGCTCTATTTTTTTAACTTGAGTTCATTGTCCTTTGAGGGACATCGTAAAAGATTCAAATTCCTAATTTCAATAATTGGTTTCACAAGTAAATTTTGACCTAATTTTTATATAGTATTATGGTTCTCGTTTTACTTGTATTAACGTGTAGATTATGAGTTTGATAGTACGATGGTATTTAGAGATCGAGGAGTTGAGACGAGCAGTTCATAGATGGTTAAATACTATTGTTCGACTATGAGGTAGGCTATGGTTTAGTTTTATCTTGACTTTACTCTACGACATTGTGTATTATATAGATTGCATGCAGGTTGGGGGTTATAGGATAGGTTTAAGTCTATTTCTATCATGTTATCGACATTTGACCTATTTGGGGGGGGGGGGATTTTAGAATAGAATTGTAGTTTGAACCCTATCCTAGAATACCCGTGATAGCTATAGGGTTATGTTAAGCCTGCTTACATACTTCCTTTGACCTTAGGTTGACATAAGGGATCCCAAGTATAAAATTTGTGGTAGCACATATTAATGTGGACGATGTACTTCAATTAAATCCTCTCAGTAGCATGATGCCCTTGTTTACCTGAGATTTTTGAGTTATGATATCGATATTCTTTATCTTTGTATATTGTTCAGCTCGAGGCCTTGATTATAAGACCAGTTAGATGCCATGTTAGTTTTCTATGATCTAGAATAGATGTGGCTTAGTTTATAGATGCTTAGGCACTTACGCTTTCAGTGTTTGGACACTGGTGATGGCATGCATACATTTATACATATATATGTTAGAACGATTCCAAATAAAATCACTGGTTTTACTACTATTTACCAAAAGGAATTTATTTCCACTTTTCACTCTTAAATTAGTTTATAAATGGAAATTATACTACCTTTTCTGTTGGGTGACAGTCTTTTAAACTAACATGCACCACTTTGAAAACTCAGACCAAGGAAAATTCTGGTCCATTCTCGATCTACTCATTGATCATTATTTACTTATTTTGATCGAGGAAGATTCTGACCCTTTTTACACTATTCTCTCATTTTTAGTCTCAGCTCGATCTCGACCGCTGGATTTTATGGATTACTACTTGTTTAGTCAAAATTTGATTTCGAGTATTTATTACACTCTTACTTATATTCGGTATGATTATGGAGAATATTTACTATGACTTATTATTGGAAGCCCTGGGTCAGGACCTAGCAGTCCATGTAGATATCTCGAGTCCTCTATGGATCCCTCTGTCTGGGAACCATGTAATAAAGGAAGGGATACCCCATAGGTCCTGCCTTATGAGCCACTGAGCCAAATGAGGTGTATATATTTTGTAGAATATGGCTCTGAGTTGGTATGATAGTGTTGGACTTACTTTGCATTCATTCATTCATGTGCATTGTCTATCACTAGTATAATTATTTTGTGCTTGTACTTACTAGTCTTATGGGGGGCTGGATAGGTATATGTTATGTTTGTTTTTTGCTGAGTGATTGTTTTTCCAGGCTTATTCGGTTGTATTATTGTATAGTCTGTGGTAGGATGGTTATGAATTTGTACTTGAGGCTACAACTATGCTTTTGATTTCTCTTTCTCTTTGATATTATGAGCCTTGTTATTAGACTACCTTGTGATTATTCTTCTAGGGTTAGATGTTCTGATTATGCTAAAGCGAGCTGCTTTCTTGTTTATCATCCTCGTGATATGTAAGCTGTTAGATTAGATCCCTCAGGTTAGTACCTTTATGTTTAACTACCTATATAGTACTGTCGTATATCCCTTTCTTCTCTAGCTATTCTTATTGTATATCTCCTTCATTCTTCATTACTGCTATTGTATATTACCTTCATCCCTAACTATTTATATTCTATAGAACTTATGTCCCTAGTTACACATAGAATAGGGTGGTTTATCTCTACTTCTCCATTATCCTTATCGTATTTTATTTCTTAGTTAGTTGCCTGTAATGTATATTCTTGCCTTACGTATTATTTATGATTGCATTATCGTTAGTGATTAAGCGGACGATGCCTACTGAGTTCCTCGTGTTTGGTACTCATACTATAATTTTACACCCTGCAGAACATAGTATGAGTACTCACTGTTAACCTATGTATTGTGCAGAGCTGTCATCGATCGGAGAATCGGGATGAGCTTATGTCATCTAGAGTTGTTCTTTCTCCCTCTCTCTTTTGCTGTACTGAACTTTATTTTGTTTTTCAAAGAAGATTTTATATATATATTTATATATATGTGTGTGTGTGTGTGTGTGTGTGTGCGTATTTATATATATATATATATATTTATATATATATATATATATATAATGTTTACCTAGTACTCCTGTTATGCTATTGGCTTTTGGATCTACTAACACCAGGCCTTGGGAGATATTTTTTTTCCTTTGGTTCTCTTTCTCCTTTTATTAAAATTGGGTTATCTTTTCTCTTTTTACCGTGTTTCTTGGTGTTTTGGGATATGGGTTAGCTTACCTACTGACGGGCTAAAGTAAGTGTCATCATGGCCTGAGAAATCAAGTAATGACAGTTTGGTATCAGAGCCTAGCTTCACTGATGTTGTTGGTACAAGAGTAAAATCTAGTAGAGTCCCGCGAATCTGTTTGATGACGTTCGTATTCTATCTTTGAGAGGCTATAGGTCATTCTTAGCAAATTCCAATTTTTTATTTTTGATCGTGTGTCCTTACTTCTGTGAACTTCTAAGTGCTTCTTTTGGGTTCACTCTTTCTCAGATGCAAGAACGAGGTTATCGATAGACGCAGATGGGACTTTGGTAGGTGTTACTCAAGTCTCAGCTCAGGTTCATGCTAGGGAGTCAGAGCTTGATATTGAGGATCTACAGCGCCAACTAGAGGGTCTAAAACTAGTCCAGGCTCCAACAGGGTTTGTGACCACCTCGGTTCTTTAGTATACCGTGTTAGGGATTTTGAGACTTTTTGAGAATACATCATAGAAAGGGGTGGCGTCCAGTACATCGAGTGATTCTCAGGCCCGAGTTGGGTTCATAGTCATTTAATAGGGTTCTTTATCGATTTTAAAGTATAAAATAGGGTTTCTTGATTGGGTCATGCATACTTCTGTGATCTTCCCTACATATCATGAGATGGTGCAGAGGTTTATCAGAGTATTAACTTTACCACTCCATTTGGCATAGAAGCATTTGATAGCAGTAGGGTCTACCTTCCTCCGGGTTGTTGATCGTGTAAGGACAATATAGTGGGCACGTATTGAGACATATGGAGGTGGCGGTAAGAGGCCCCTCCATCAATACAATTTTAATGGTATTTCATCTGGAGGCAAGGATCTTCCTATTACAGGTCACCGTCATTCGCAACCTATCAAGTACATACAAGTAGCACCTCAGATTATAGGTGGCTCTCAGACAGGTCGTAGTGGTCAAGTGGACAGAGTTCCTGTCAGGCATCACGAGGTTCTTATTTAGGCCTTTAGCCCATAAAGGCTTCTCTGGGTTTGTAGGTACGTTGCATAAGATAGTTTTCATACCCATGATATCCTTTATAGTTTTCATACCCATGATATCCTTTAGCACCTATTTTGTAAGTTGCTTGAGATTTAGCTATCATTAGGACTTTTAACAGTCCCCATGAGTTCTTAGTTATGTTATGGCTTTGTTGATGCCCTACAATAGGTATGGATTTGTTTGACCGTATATTTTGCCCATGGTATAACTTATTTGTGATTGTTTTCCTTGGTGGCACCTTTGCTTTAGCTCTTGTAGGATTCATCGGGTATATGATTGGTTTAAAGGTGAATTTGTCTTGGATTTATGACATTCTCAAGGAATTTTGGCTCCAATGGTGTTTTGACTCTTTCAGATGAGGGACTGAGAGTTATGATAGAATTTGTGTGTAGATGTTTATTTGTCAGCAGGATTGGTTTGGGCAATTAAGGTCGAGTGATTCAGCTCTGGATTCAAGCGTACAACTATGGAATGCGTAACATATTTGTAGCCTATACTTTTAGGGGTTGTTTTAGTTAAGACATTGTCAGTATGATGATTAGGCCTACCTACTACCTACCGATTATGTTTTCTTCAGTTCAGAGAGATTATCATAGATCGATGTATGTGGGATGGCCCATTGGCACATGGTGTTGGTTTTTAGTACTTCTGACCTTGGTTTTAAGTTTTTGTCAGAATTTTGGAAGTCTACTCAGCGAGAGAAGTGTAATAGAGTTGGGCTTATCATGGTTTCACCCATAATTTATGGGGGCATTCTGGAGCGGATCATCCAGTTTCACGAGGTTATGCCTCAGACTCATGACTATTGGTTTCGAGGGTCTTTAGGACTAGTTATTGGCTTTAGAAGATATCAAAGACAATAGTAACCTCCCTTTCAATATTCAGGTGGAAGTTTTATGAGGCATTATTCATATGCTAGTTCATGCGGATTTTTTTGTGGGTCAACTTCATTCTTTCAAGGTTAGTTTTGATGTGATTATGCAGATAGAACTGGAATGATGCTGGAGAAATTTTTTGTAGTTCAGAGTAGACTGCAAGTTTCTAATTACAAAAGGATGTTAGACTTGGGATTCAAAGTTGGCGGTATGGTTCATGAATTGGGTTGTCTTTAGATTTATTTGGTGGTTAGTTATGCTCATATCTAGGAGGTGTTGGTATAATTCAGAGAGGATTTTGCATACTTTAGTTGAGCTCAGTTTAGTTGGAGATTAGTTGTATATTGAGAAAGAGTTGGTGGTTACTTGGAGAAGTGAAGTAAAGATGTGATTGTTAAGGGAATTCCTTTAGCAAAGTCCCTGGGACACATTGTTTAGTGGTGTAGGTTATCTAGGGAGACTTGTGGGGTAGGCAAACCCAATACCTTATCCTTGTGAGTTTTTGGGCTCTTTGTATTCCTTTAATTTTGAGGACGAAAGTTCTGTTAGTAGTAGATGTTGTAATGACCCTCAAGGTCATTTTCTTCCTTTTCATGCATTTTCCATATTTAGAGCTTTCCTATAGTTTACCCAAGTCATTTATGAATTGCTGGGACCGGTGGTTTGGTTCCCAGGCTATTCGCTTGGGTTTTAAGCCTATTTTCCTATTTTGGAGCTTTTGCAATTGATAAATTGGTCTTCAGAAAAAACTTCAGGTAAGACGCCTTGAATAAAGATTTCGACATTTTGGTTAGCTCCGTAACTTGGATTTTAAGCTAGGGAAACCTTTACTTTGGGTCCCGAGGCTTATGGGCTCGATTTGGGCTATTGGGTGGATTTTGGTAAAAGCTAAAAAGTGGGAGTGTGTCCCACATTTGGTTGAAACAATATCTGTTGGGCATTTTAATGGTTTCGTTAGTTTGAATTATCGTTTTTAGTTGAGTAGCATATGTCATTTGTGTTCACAGGGTTTCAAACGAATCCCAAGGACCCGCCTAAAGAAAATACTCACTTAGGTTTTTGTTGGTTTTCCAGTACCTAGTGCAGACCATTTTCCTCTTTGCATTTGCAATGAGTTGACCGCGTTAGCGAAGGTTTAAGTCCCTAACCATCACGATCACGAGCCTCCTCTCGCATTCACAAAGAAGGATCGATCTGACTCGGTCCAGTCCCTTTTTTTGCGTTTGTGAAGGCTTAGTTACATTTACAATGGGCCTTTTTATTGGTCTTTACAATCGCGGCGAGGGTTCCTCGCTACTACGATGAGTAAGCCCCTGGCAATATAAATAATTATTTTCTCCATTTCTAACTCATTCTTCAACCCAAATTGCGCCATTATTGATCCATTAATTTTGAGAATTAGGGGGATTTCATATTGTTGAGCTCAAGTATATTACGTTCTTGTTCCTTAGTCATTTTCCGCTTATTCCCATATTTAATTCCATCCTGAATTCAGTTAAATTCTTATTTTAGAAGTTACAATTTCATGAACTTTTGGGACTGATTTGGAACCTGATTGGGACCTTGATCATGCTTATTTTTTAGCATAAGTTCCTTGTCCTTCGAGGGACCTCGTGATGGATTCAATTTTTAAATTTCAAAAATGGGTCCCACGGGCCAATTTTGTCCTAATTTTTGGCCTAGTATTTTATATAGCATTATGGGTCTTGTTTTACATTATTAAGTTGTAGATTATGAATTTGATAGCATGATGGCATTTGAAGATCGAGTAATGGAGATGCGGACTTCATGGATGGTTCGAGACTACTGTAGCTATGAGATATGCTACGATCTACAATCTTCTGGACATTACTTTATTAGATTGTGTATTGTGTAGATTGCATGCATGGTGGGGGTTATAGGATAGGTTTAAGGCTATTTGTATCTTGTTATTGATATTTGAGCCCTATCCTAGAATTCCCGTTATAGCTATAGGGTTATGTTAAGCTTGCTTACATACTTGTTTTGACATTAGGTTGATATTAGGGATCCCTAGTATAAGATTTGTGGTAGCACATATTGACGTGGAAGATGTTCTTCGACTAAATACCCTCAATAGCATGATTCCCTTGTTTACCTAAGCTTTCTAAGTTATGATATTGATATCTTTTTCTTTATATATTGTTAGGCCTGAGGCGTTGGTTACAAGACCAGTTGGATACCAAGTTAGTTCTCTTTGCTCTGGAAGAGCTATGGCTTAGTTTATAGATGCTTAGGCGCTTACGTCTTCATTATTTTGATACAGGTGACGGCATGCATACATTTATATGCATATTTGGTGGTACAATTTTAAATAAAATCATTGTTTTTACTACTATTTTCAAAAAGGGATTTATTCCTACTTTTCACTCTTAAATTGCTTTATAAATAGAATTTATACCACCCTTTCTATTGGATGACAGTCTTTTAAACTAACATGCCCCACTTTGAAATCTCAAACCGAGGCAGATTTTGGCCCATTCTTGAAATACTCATTTATCATTATCTACTTATTTTTTTCGAGGATGATTTCGACCCTTTCTGTATTATTCTATCATTTTTAGTCCCAGTTTGATCTCGGACACTGGATTTTATGGATTACTACTTGTTTAGTCTCGGTTCAATTTTGAACACTTATAACCCTCTTACGTGTCTCGGGTACAATTATGGAGAAGATTTATTATGACTGATTATTGGGGGCCCTAGTTTGGTATAAGGTAGTACATACGGATATCCCGAGTCCCCTATGGGTACCTCTGTCTGGGAACCATATGTCGGAGAAAGGGATACCCCATAGGTCCTTCTTTATAAGCTAATGAGCCAACGAGCCGAAGGATCTATATATACTTGGTATGATATGGCACTCGATTGGTATGATAGTATTAGATTTACTTTGTATTCATTCATTCATAAGCATTGCTTGTTGATGCACCATGGTTTCATGGAACTTTCGATGCTTAAAACAAGGAAAATATGCAACAACTTGGGTATGTTTGGTTAGTATGATGTGTTTTCTGTTCTATATTGCACGAGAATAGGTTTTTGGAGGCAAAATGATCAACAAGGAAGAATCATGTTGAAAAACGGAGTATTTGAAGATGAAAGAACCAAGTCCTGCACCAGAGGAGTGTTCCACGACAGAACCTTCATCACGTGAGTCAACCTACGTGGCATGGGTCTATTTCGTAGGTCGACTCCCGCAGCTAGTTGAGGCAGACTGACTTCCACGATAGGACCTACGTGACATGACTTTGTTCCATGACACCAAGTCACGGTACCATGGAAAGTTGCCGACTCTGTTTTCTTGTTTTGATTAGGATAGGATCCATCTTGTATCTATAAATACCCTTTAATTTTCCTATGTTGAGGGTTGGTCATTCCATTGTTTTGATAGATATTTTCCATTTTTTCTGAGTTCATAAACATATTATTGATTTTGTAATCTTGGAACATCGATTCTAGGGTTTTATTCATATTCATATTTCAGAGTTTTCTTCTTATTGTGAGTTTACATATCACCAGTATAATTGTTTGTTGCTTTTTCCTACCGGTCTTATGGGGTCTTGGATATGTATAGTATATGTTTGTTGTTCGCTCATTGATTGTTCTTACCTTTCGAGCTTATAAGGGTTATGTTAGGTTATTGTTTGTCCGGGCTTATCCGTTTGTATTGTTGTTTGGGAATTATTGTATAGTTTGTGGTATGATGGTTATAGATTTGTATCCAAGGCTATAGGCACTCTTTTGATTTCCCATCCCCTTTGATATTATAAGCCTTGTTATTAGACTACTATTCTTGTTTTGGGTTGGATGTTCTAATTGTGCTAAAGCTAGATGCCTTCTTGTTTGTGATCCTCATTATATGTAGGCTGTTAGGATAGCTCCTTCAGGTTGGTACCTTTTTTTTTAGCTACCTATATAGTACTGTGATATATCCCTTTCTTCTCTAGCTATTCTTATTATATATCACCTTCTTCCTTCATTACTACTATTGCATATTACCTTCATCCCTAACTATTTATATTGTATAACACTTACGTCCCTAGTTACTCATAGAATATGGTGGTTTATCTCTACTTTTCCATTATCCATATTGTATTTTATTTCTCGATTAGTTGCCTTTAATGTATTTTCTTGCCTTCTGTCTTATTTATGCTTACATTATTTTTAGAGCTCTATCGGTCAATGGCTACTGAGTACCTCGTGTTTGGTACTCATACTACAATTCTACACCCTACAAATCATAGTACGGGCTCTCTCTACTGACCTATGTATCATGCAGATGGATTAGAGATTTAGGGCGAGCTCTTGTCATCCAGAGTTGTTCCTTCTCCCTTTCTCTTTTGCTGGCCTAATCTTAATTTTGTATTTTGAAGACAGTTTTACGTGATGTGGATGATGTACTTGTTGGATTTTGAAATGATTTACATGTTGATATTATGACTTATATGTCGTGACGTTGGTGCAACTGATGTGTTTAGAAGTTGAGTGATCTATCTGGCTGATGTGACTATGGATTACATGTAAACTTTTCTTATCTTGTTTGTGGGACATTACTATGTTATGGATTATTATATTCCCTGTGATGTTGAAATAGTTTGATTTACGGGGATATACTGTTGATTGTTGGTCAAATCGTTAGTTGGTTCTGTGTCCACTTGAGGATAATGTAAATACTATGTGTATAGCCTTGTGGATGTTAGATGTCAATAATTGTGTTAGCATTTAATGAACTTATCACGATGAAAGTAGAATATTTAGTATAACTAATACAGTTAGTCGAATTAAAAATAATTAAAAAACTTTCTGAAATTATTATGAATTCGCAGTAAGGAGTGTAAGCTTTGGTGCTAAGCTGCTATGTCTGATTGTCATGATAGATTTTGTTGATTTCTATATGGTGTTGCATGAACCAATCTTGATCGACAAATAATGCTTATCAATACATGTGGCTTACTGATATTACTCTTGCTACATCCATTTTGGGAAGTTGGTCTGTTGCAGTTTGACTTGAAGTTCCATAGTTGGAGTGGCGAGTACTCACCATCAACATTTGCATCTCATTCCTCAAGTGAAGTTGTGTCTTTTACTGATGTCCTTAATTTGAATTTAGAAGCTCTTATACATACCTATACTAGGTCCTTGGAAATTATTGTAAATCATTTAAGTTAAAAGCTTGTAAAGACTTGAGGTTGTTATGATGATTATGCATTAAAAATTAAATTGTCCATTATATAATTGTTGCTTTCAAGAATTTCTGCATGATAAATGATTGGGTAGTAAAGGGTTCTCCTATCTAGTTAGAATAGAATATAAGTCCGCACGACCTCATAATTTGGATCGTGATAACTATCAATTAACGAAAAGGCCACCCTTGTAATTGTTCATTTTTCACTTACAATTGATAGATTAATTCTTTTATTTGAATAAAATTAAGACATTATATTAGTAAATATTAATAATCTTTTTGTCAAACATGCAATGTATGATGTTCTTAGAAAATGTGTTCTTTAAGTTTTTATATTTAATAAAATTAAAATATAAAATTGTCAAATATTTTTTACAATATTAGTTACAAATCTATAATTATTAGTTAATATATTTTCAAGTAAATTATGTATCTTAAATAACTATTTTAATATCATTTAATGGAATGTATTTGTCAAATATTAACTTCAATTTTTTAAAATTAAATTTTATTTTTAAAGGGACTTAATAGTGAAATTACACTTGTCCAACCAAACAATACTCTTGCAATTACATTATAATTATCTTCTGACAAATAAATAAGCCCTCATAAATATAACGTTCTATAATTATTAGACTGTGAAATTACTACCTTGTAATTAAACCAATTGAAGTTACGAGGTAACTCTCCAAGCAGACCTTTAATTTATTTTTATACATTTGTGGCTTAAAAATTAAAGAACAGCATAAGTAGACAAAAAATTAAAATCCAAAATCACTTTAAAAAAATCAATCCAAATAACCTCTAACTCTAAATTAATATATAAACAACACTAAAAATTATACAGGATGTACCCTAAAGTGTGTGGTCTTGATTTCTTATCCTACATAAGAAAATTCTTTAAAGAATAATCTTTCTTCCTGTTTATATAAAGAACAAATATATTTTTACCCTTGTGCAACTCAAATATTATTAACTAACTATTCATGCTCAATTACCTCTCAATTTCTATTTTTTTTTCTTTTCATTTTTCTCAGCATTACGACAATAGTTTTAAGCCAAAAGTGGGTTGTATAACCCATTTATAAAAAGAAAATAAGATCCATATTTACAAAGCATAGGTCCGATCCAAAAGTGACCCAGCCCAAATGAAAAAACTGGAAAAGAAATAACAAACCAAACAAATAAAAGAAAAAGTAAGAAAAAAGGGACAGGAAATTAAAATGGCTTGAATAGGAAATATTTGAACCACATCTTCTCGAAAACTCTCTCATCTTTGTCTTCATTGAGTAAATCGACCCAAGTCTCTTTGATTTACACCTTTCTATCCCATTTTTGCTTCTTCGATCTAGTCTCTGCTATACGTGATCCATATCCACTGATCTTAATAAAGCTGTGAAGAACAGTGTTCCATCACCTCAGAGCTAAACAAGCATTCAACTTGTATACCCGATCTCCTTTACCAGCTAATACTCTTGTCTACCTCACATGATCAACGCAAGACTGGGGTCAAAATAACTTCACCCCTGAGATGAATTTATACTTCAAAAATAAGCTCCTATGTTGATCTACCTACATGGCATTTCATATAAGTAACAGCTATCTTTGAAGTCACTTATTAAATAAATCACTTTCCTTTGTGCTTCCAAATCGATGGGTTGAACCACAATTGAAGATAATACCACCATAAGATTTGAAGTTAAGGAATAATAGTAATGCAATTATAGATTCATTTTGTTGTTCATCTCTTCAAAGGTTAAACTATGTATCCAGATTTGGTTATCAACAGTGAAGTGATGCAGATTCAAAAAAATATTGGTTTTGCTATCGAATGACACTTTTAATTCTCATAGGTGCGGATAATCAATGCTTTGAAATTACTTCAGACTATTAGCTATCTATTTACGTACACTGTTAGATCTCACCACCAGAAATAATTTGCAACAACCTGTTTAGAGATGGTATTTGTTCTGCTGCATACCTATGTTGTGTTTACTATGCTAGTTCTTATGTTAGGTATTCCTTGTTTGTCGATAATCAATATCTTCCTTCCAATGATAGGAATATCCTGAAATTAGTTTATTTGGTAATCACCTGCAAAAAAGAAAACTAAGTTAGCAAAAAAATTAGCAAGAGTATTTTACTCCCTAAGGGAGTGTTGTACTCTTATGATAATGAACCCCTAATGTTATTAATACACTCCACTTCAACTGTTATGCTTCAAAGGATCTGCCATTCTCCTTGTAGAATCTAAACTAGTGCCAAAAAGTCTGATTCTACAATCACATTGTTAATGTTGTTATCCCTGCAATAAACCAAACCTTCTCTGATAGCTCTTGCTTCAGTCACTAGATTAGTGGTGTCTTGTAAATTCACCCCTTTAGCAAAAAACAAATCCACCTTCTGAATTTTTGATACAGAATGTAGCTGACTAGGGCTAGGATTGCCCCCAGAAGCCCCATTTGTGTTAAATTTGAACTAGTGCATAGGTGGGGGCAACGACTTAACAATTTTAAAGCTAAAAACTGGCATAAATCTCTGCAAAAACTCAACTATCTGAGGCCAGTTTTTGCCTTCACATTGGATCCTAAATCTACTTTTCAAAAATTTCCTTAAGACTTCTATTACTTCCCAGATAACCTTTGCAGTTGAGTATTTTGCACCATGTATTATTGTGTTCCTCCTCTTCCATATGAACCACAGTATAAAAATAGGCACCACCTGATAGACCCCTTTAATTCTAATGTTATCATAAAAAATCCACCATTTTCTCATATTCTACTTGAGACTTGGTAAAGGATTAAGCCCTGATGATCTAGAAAAGTAACTCCAAGTAGTTTGAGCAATGTCTCTCTTTAGAAAAAGATGTTCTATGGTTTCAACGTCTTCATCTTCACAACACCTACAAAACTCTGAAACATAAGTTTTCCATGTATGCATTAATTGTGATACTGGTATTTTACCTTTCCAGATTCTCCAAGCCAAGAAAGAGAATTTTAAAGGTAAATCTTTACACCATAAATTCTTCAAATCATCACAAATCGCTTCTTTATATCTCAACAACTCCCAAGCACTCTTCACACTGAAATTTCCAATAGTTGTATGAATCCACCAAGGACTATCCCCTTGATTAACATGTTTACTTTTACTCGTGCTGTTTCTTATATATGCTACTACATATCAGGAACATGATTATCTATTTCTTTAAAGTTCCACCCATCTTCAGTAAGAAATTCATCCACATCTTTCATTGCATGATAAGCGCGTATTTTTGATTGGTGTTTGAAAAGAGGGCCTAAATTAGTCTAATTTTCAAACCATATACTGGAAGTGCCACCTTTTGGCTCCCACCATAGAGTCTGCTCTAGCCTATTTCTATTTGGTAGCATATGTTTCCAAATCTGAGATCCTCTTTTCCATTCAACAAGAGCTGAAATTTGTTTCTTACAATATTTATTCCAAAAGTAGTTGTACCACATGTTGTTTTGTGCTCTTGATCTCCACCAAAAGTTTTGCATACAATGCTTGAGATACTTCAAACATAGATCTAAAACCAATACCCCCTTCTTTTTTTTTGGAGGCATATTTTACTCTATGATGATCAATGATTGCTCCTTCCTGATTCCTTGTTACTCCAGAAAATTTTGTAAGAATTCTATGCAACTTTTTAATGAAACAGATAGGTCGTACAATGGTTGTATCAAGCCTCAAATCCCATTGGGGCGGACTGGCACCCGAAGCCATTAAGGCTTGCGAGAACCAACCTATACATTCGTATAAATTCCTATGCATGTCACCAAAAGAACACCATTCTGCTCAATATAGTTACAAGATGTCAAAGACGAAAGTCATGGAAAATACATTTAAATACATATGAAACTTGGCTGTTAGGGCCACCACATCAAAAGGATCATACATTCCTTCATTCGAATTACAGTGTCTACAAAGCCTCTAATGAACACATAATCAAACCATAAGTCGGGACAAGTACCCGCTTTATCCAACTGCTACACAAAATAAAAACCAATATGTACACATGACTCGAAAAGCCCCGAATCAATCTGTAGCTCACCAATAGTCTACAGATGACCTGAATCCTACTGTGGAGGTCTACTAGCTCCTGTGCCTACAACAATTAAGGTAAGTCCCCCATGGGACGTCAGTACAAAGAATGTACTGAGTATATAAGGCCCTAAGTAACTGCATGAAACATAAGAACTTCAATAGAATCAAAGACAAGTGAATAGAAAATGTAGATAAACCACTATTCTGTATGTGTGGAACCATGTAAATTACTGTCACACCCCGAGTTCCAACGAGGCGTGATTGGTACCCGAAGCCGATAAGGCACGAGAGAACCAATCTTTGCTCACGTCTGTTCATATTCATGCCTCTTTACGAATAACATAATATCTCATGTAACTGATAACATATAAAATGCCAATAGCGGAAATCATGGAAAACATGTACAATCTATGAAACTTGGTGTTAGGTCCATCAAGTCGATGTGAACATACATCTCTTTCATTCATATACCCACATATGTCTACAAAAGCCTCTAAAGGATGCATTTACACGATCAACTAAAGTCGGACAAGTCCCCACTTTATACAACATTTACAACATCAAAAAAACTGTAAAATCTTGACTCGGAAAGTCCCGAAGCAACTGGGGCTCACCAAAGATCCGCAATTAACTGTCAACCTATTGTAGAGGTCTACTAGTGCCTACACCTACAACATGTAAGGTAAGTCCCCCGAAGGGGTCAGTACGAAGAATGTACTGAGTATGTAAGGCTTATAAGAAGTGGCATCATACATAAGAATGGCAATAGAATAAAATATGAGAGAATAGTCAATATAGATAAACCATCATTTTATATAAGTACTTTCCTTTAAGGGTAATTACCTTCATTCAAGAGACTTGCCTCCAACAGGTTCTTCTATATGCAAGAGATTCTTCATTACCATTATTATTCATCTACTTAGTTAGTAGGTTGTAAAAGAATAACATTCATCCACATACATCCACTCTAGTGGTGGGGTAACAAATTCACATACATCTACTCTATTGGTAGGTTAACAATATAACGTACATCCACTCTATTGGTGGGTTAACATACATCCACTCTCATGGTGGGTTAAGATACATCCACTCTCATGGTGGGTTAGTCTTTCTCCACTTTCGCACTTTGGAACTTTTTCCCTTCCATTTGGAACAAATATGGGTACCTTGGTCTTATCATTATTTTCAGCTTCTTAGGTTATCTATTCGACTTGTTAATTTCTCCAAAGAACTTTTACGAAAGTTACATCTTTATTTATTAAGCTTTGCACTTGTCAATCTAGAATAGCAATAGGTATCTTTTCCTAGTGAGATCCTCCGAACTTTGTATATTTTCAATAGGAACGAATACACAAGACTATATGGGGATACAATAATCCATCTCCTTCCTTATGTGTTACTCTACAACACAAGTACATAACAAAGCTCATGTTAACAACCAACTCCCTTACAAATGTATAAGTGTCACAATGAGTTACGTGACTACTATATAGCATCATTTCGTCCTTCACAGTACAATCCATCACGTTCTCATACCAACAAAACCATAACATTCCACACATTGACCAAAATATCACACATCAATAGCATTTCACATCACACTTACCCTTTATGCTTTCTCATTAGCATTCCGTCACAATTTCTCCTATCAACTTGCCTCATAACAACATATGAACAACAATTCATACTTAATACATTCCAACAGGCCCCCATACGACTCTTTAAAGTCATTAAAACGGTATCACAAGTTGCTAATTATACCCATAAAGGGTATAGGGGCCTTCGGGGGTCAAAGAGGGATGAAAACATGCAAAACGGGGTTCTAGAAGTGACCTGCGAAGCCACCTACGCCCACAGGTGGCTGACCTGCATCCGCAGGTGCCCTTTGGAAGTAGCCAGGGGCATCTGCGCAGGTGCCTCACCTGTGAGGGAGGGTGCCCCTTTTCGGCCAAATTGGTCTCTTTTGGGTCTTTTTATGCAATGAATGGTCCATGATCATAACTAAACTTCTTTTAACATATTTTTGATCATATTACATGCCAAAAATCAGCCATGGTCTCACAACACACATAAACATTGTTCAACATTGTCATGTAGGGTTTAGTAGATAAGGGGTGTTATATTCTCCCCCCCTCCCCCTTAGGAACATTCATCCTCGAATGTTAACAACATCGTCTCATGTGCAACAAATGCATCTCTATACATATACTCATTTAGATACTGACTTAGTCTTTCTCCACTTTCGCACTTTGGAACTTTTTCCCTTCCATTTGGAACAAATATGGGTACCTTGGTCTTATCATTATTTTCAGCTTCTTAGGTTATCTATTCGACTTGTTAATTTCTCCAAAGAACTTTTACAAAAGTTACATCTTTATTTATTAAGCTTTGCACTTGTCAATCTAGAATAGCAATAGGTATCTTTTCCTAGTGAGATCCTCCGAACTTTGTATATTTTCAATAGGAACGATATGAAAGGAAACTCTTATACACTTTCAACAATTTCACATGGCACGTTGTATAGGGCAAAACTTTTCCACTTCCTCCTTTCATTGGTGATGCTTTTAAGGGTACTTAATCATCTCTATACCATTTCAATATGTTCCTTTAACTATACTAAATTTTCCGAGAGATAGAGATATTTCATTGACTTAACTAATAACCCTAGTGTCCCATTAGATTCATAGTAGCTGATGGAGTAACATACGATAGAGTAGAGCTCAGATCAGTCAACACATATAAATCATGTAAAAATTAGGTAATATACCTAAATACATGTACCTTCATCAGGAGATGCCTCCGCATCCGGCCGGTCCACTAAAGCATAGGTGCGATTTTGAGTTCCACTGGAACTTGTTGCTCCTCTGGCACCTCTACCACGACTAGCTGACTGTACACCAGTCGCCGATGCCACATCGTCTGATCCAGTAGGTCGTGTCATACTACCCGTAGGCCTCTGTGGGCATTCTCTCATCATGTGTCCGGGCCTACTACACATAAAGTAAATATTCATATCAAACCGACATTCATCTGCATGAAATCTCCCACAGCTCTAGAACGACTGATGAAAAAATCTTGTTGCCTGTGATCCATGAATTCCACTACTCTGTTTAGATGGACCACCTCTAGACCCTCAGAGTTGAGAGTGAGCACCTGTTGTGGAATAAGAGAATGAGTGTCTAGGCAGTAACATTCGAGATCTAGATTCTCCTTGGGACACCATAGACTGTCCCATAGGTCTAGCCCTTTTTGATGGCCCTTCCTCAGATTTTTGTATTCTCCTTCTTTGCCTTTGGTCCTCCATCTTTTATGCGAAGACCTGTATTCTAGCTATATCCATATCTCGATTTAAGGCAGCAATAGTGCAGTCTCTTATGAAATACGGCTCCAATCTGTCCACATATCGATGGACTCTATCTTCCATTGTGGCCGCAACATATGGAGCATATCGTACCAAGGAATTAAACTGAAGACTATATTCTCGAACACTAATGTTCCCTTGACGCAAATTGAGAAATTGGTCTGCACGTGCCTCCCGGATTTCATATGGGAGGTAATGATCAAAGAATGTTGTTTTAAATTCTTCCCAACCAGCTAGGAGTGCATCAATGCCCCTTGATCTCTTCCAGTCCTCATACCATAATATGGCCTCACCCTTCAGTCTATAAGCTGCTAATTCAACTGTTTCTACACCTGTTAAGTGCATCACCTCTAGTGCTCTTTGAACTTGGTCCACAAAATCCTGTGGCTCTGCTTTTGGATCTGACCCTGTGAATATGGGAGGGTCTAATTTTAGAAAGTCCTGTGTACGCCGACTAGCTGCTCTAGCCACGTCATCTTCATTTACCATTGGACTAATTCGTCTTTGTGTTTGTGCAGCCACTAGCTGAGTCAACATATGTACTGCATTTCTTAAATTCTGATCAGTGGCATTCATAAGCGGTTCTGCAGGTACTTCTCTACCTCTTTGCTTTTCTGGAGCTGGAAAAGTAGAGGAAGACTGTGATGCAATTTCAGTGTCAGCTCTACCTTGACTGGCTTGTTCAGGTAGTGGTCTACTCATTCCTTCTCCCGCAGGCATATCTACCTGCTTACCTTTACCTCTACCTCTTCTTGTGATAGGCATTATACTATATCAAATAAAGTAAATTCCAATGGTCAGATACAATTCAACTTACAACGCTGGCTCTATTGAACGATCTAGAAATGAAGAAAAAAAATGACATCCTAAATGTCCCGTAGCCTCCTACTTATAAATTTTGTGCACAACACATCGATAAGTAAGACACTACTTAGAGACGACTTTGTAAACACCCTTAGAACGACCTGCTCTAATACAACTTTTGTCACGCCCCGAGTTCCAACAAGGCATGATTGGCACCCGAAGCCGATAAGGCCCAAGAGAACCAATCTTTGGTCACGTCTGTTCATATGCATGCCTCTTTACGAATAGCATATTATCTCATGTAACTGATAACATATAAAATGCCGATAGCGGAAATCATGGAAAACATGTACAATCTATGAAACTTGGACGTTAGGGCCATCAAGTCGAAGTGAACATACATCTCTTTCATTCATATACCCTCATATATCTATAAAATCCTCTAACAGATGCATTTACAAGACAAACAAAAGTCGGGACAAGTCCCCATTTATACAACATTTATAATATCAAAACAACTGTACAACCGTGACTCGGAAAGACCAGAAGCAACTGGGGCTCACCAAAGATCCGCAATTAACTGTCAACCTATTGTGGAGGTTTACTAGTGCCCGCACATGCAACATATAAGGTAAATCCCCCAAGGGGGTCAGTACAAAGAATTTACTGAGTATGTAAGGCTAATAAGAAATGGCATCATACATAAGAATGACAATAGAATAAAATATGAGAGAATAGTCAATGTGGATAAACCATCATTTTATGTAAGTACTTTCTTTTAAGGGTAATTACCTTCATTCAAGAGACTTGCCTCCATAAGTTCTTCTATATGCAAGAGATTCTTCATTACCATTATTATTCATCTACTTAGTTAGTAGGTTGTAAAAGAATAACATTCATCCACATACATCCACTCTAGTGGTGGCATAACAAATTCACATACATCTACTCTATTGGTAGGTTAACAATATAACGTACATCCACTCTATTGGTGGGTTAACATACATCCACTCTCATGGTGGGTTAACATACATCCACTCTAATGGTGCGTTAGCATACATCCACTCTCGTGGTTGGTTAGCATACATCCACTCTCGTGGTGGGTTAGCATACATCCACTCTCATGGTGGGGTAACATACATCCGCTCTCATGGTGGGTTAGTATACATCCATTCTCCTGGTGGGGTAACATACATACATCCACTCTATGGTGGGTTAACTAACTTACATCCACTCTCATGGTGGGGTCACATACATCCACTCTATGGTGGGTTATAATACTTGGGAGAGATTAATACTTTTATGACACATTGAGGATCGTGATACTATTGGAAACACACATATATGCTTTACCTCGTTTCTTTACTTTCAAGAGATTGACACCTTTACTTGGGAGGGATAGATATAGATTAACTAGCACATTACCACTTCATTACTCCTATGAGATCTTATAAAAGTAAGTATATGATACCGGGCCTCCACTTTGGTGGGCTATAATGAATAACATTGCATAATCTTGGGATTATTCCATCTTCAACTTATAAACTTTAGAATGTGACCCATGCTCAATGAAACATATAGTAATCATGCGTGCATTACTTCTTTACAATCTTATACCCTTCACATAGTTATGAGAGTGACACATTAAAATCATGACGTTAATTGAAGCATACCCTTATATATATTACTTCACTCCTTTACCTCATGAGATTAATACCCTTACTTGTGAGAGATTGGTACAAACATAATAATAATATTACTTACACTTTGGAACATGACATGATTGGACAATGCTTTTTAAGAATAATTAGATTCTCTTTAACTTACTCTCTTGGAGGTAGTTCTTCTAGGAATTCCAACGTTAAGAGAGCTATGGAACTTCAGTCAATGAATAAGAGATACGTGAATCACAATTCGTCGAAGAATAGGATACTTATGAATGACAATATAACTCAACCTGAACTGGAATACTTTAGAACACTTCGGACATGAGTAAGTACCATAACAAGGTAAATACTCTATGCTGCAGAAAGATATGAAAAGAGTAACCTTACATGCCTTGTCGTCTCACTACGAATACACAAGCCTATATGGGGATACAATAATCCGGCTCCTTCCTTATGTGTTACTATACAACACAAGTACATAACAAAGCTCGTGTTAACAACCAACTCCCTTACAAATGTATAAGTGTCACAATGAGTTACGTGACTGCTATATAACATCATTTCATCCGTCACAGTACAATCCATCGCATTCTCATACCAAAAACACCATAACATTCCACACATTGACCAAAATATCACACATCAATAGCATTTCACATCACACTTACCCGTTATGCTTTCTCATTAGCATTCCGTCACAATTTCTCCTATCAACTTGCATCATAACAACATATGAACAATAATTCATACTTAATACGGTCCAACAGGCCCCCATACGACACTTTAAAGTCATTAAAACGGTATCACAAGTTGCTAATTATATCCATAAAGGGTAAAGGGGCCTTCGGGGGCCAAAAACATGCAAAACGGGGTTTTGGAAGTGACCTGTGAAGCCACTTGCGCCCGCAGGTGGATGAACTGCATTCGCAAGTGCCTTTTGGCAGTAGCCAGGGGCATCTGCGTTGTACAGGTGCCTCACCTGCGAGGGCGGGTGCCCATTTTCGGCCAAATTGGTCTCTTTTGGGTCTTTTTATGCAATGAATTGTCCATGATCATAACTAAACTTCTTTTAGGGCCTGTTCGGAAAGCCACCCTGGTAATTGAATTTGGTGTAATTGGGTGTAATTACACTGTCTGGCATGTTTGGTTGGCCAGGTAATTACTTAGACAGCAGGTAATTCGGTGTAATTGGCAGGGTGTAATTACACTCTTCAATTCACAGGTGGGAGCTGTGAATTGCAGGTAATTACAAGTTGATTACTTTTTAATTTCTTCCTTTTATTTCTATTTTTATTTTTTTTGTTTTAATTTTTTTTAAATTTCTATTATTTTAAATTCTTTCTATTTTTATTATTCTAATATTTTTTTAATTTTTTTTTTTATTTTTTATATTTTATTTCTTTCTCAATTTTTCGTATTATCTATTTTTTATTTATTTTATGTTTATTTTTTTCATTTAACATAATTTAATTAGTATTCTAATTTTTAAATTAAGTAGAATTCATTTTTGAATAAGGTTATAGACTAAGGTGTTCCTTTTCTTTTAAATCCTATTTACGTTATGTTGAAATTTGACATAAGAGTATTTTTTTTTTAATTTTGAACTTATGTTATATTTTCAATTTCTATTCATTTGTTTTACTAGTATTGACATGATATTTCACATTGCAAGTCATTCATTTTTTAGTTAGAATTGATAGATTATCTTTTTATCAAATGTTTTAATAATTTTATGACATTATATTTATAATATTAATCTTTTTGTTAAACATGCATTTCATGATGTTCTTAAAAATCATGTACTTGATGTTTTTATGATTAATTTAATTAAAATATACTAGTTTGAAAAATAAAAATTGTTTATTTTTTTATAAGAACATATGTTTATTCATTAATATATTTCAAAAAATAATATATATATATATATATATATAATATTTAATCTAATATCATTTATAAAGGCACTTATCTGTCTAATATAAATTTTTAGTTTTTGATAATTAACTTTTATTTTAAAAATTGAATATAACCATGTAATTACACTTGTACAACCAAATAGTACACGTGTAATACTGTAATTACACTGTGGCAAAAAAATAGGTCAGCGTAATTACTAGGCTGGTAATTACTACCCTAGTAATTACACCAATTCCAATTACCAGGTGGCTTTCCAAACAAACCCTTAACATATTTTTGATCATATTACATGCCAACAATCATCCATTGTCTCACAACACACATAAACATCACCAAAACCTCACTTTCTTTTCAATCCGTCACCAAATCCATAACCAAATTTACGACAACAATTCCAAACATTATACACAAGAATAAAACAAGGAAAGACTATAGTCACATCTCACATGTAAATATTTATTCCATCAAGTTCACTTCTTTCAAGACCACAAGTCTATGTTCAAGTTTGCAAGACAAAACCATCCTCCGATTTAGCAAACACAAATTATTTTACACATAGTGAACTTCTCACTCTTCACCAACATAAAAAACATGATATAAACCATATTCCATGCATAAAATATATTAAAACATAATAATATCCACTTACCAAGTCTTGCAAGATAATGATCTTGGTCCAAAGGATGAAGGTCTAGGGTTTGTATGATAAGGAAAAGTTAGAGAAAATTCTAGAAAAGGCATGGGTGTCCAAATGAATTAAAATCTTATTTCCCTCATATATATAGGTCCCTTTAAGTCTCTCTTATCCAATTTTGGTATTAAATGCTTGGTTAATTAGTCAAAATGAAAGATTGGATCATTTTGCCCCATTGGGCCTAGTCTTTTGTTCTTGTTTTGGGCCTCCTTTGGCCCAATGGCTCATGACTCATTAATACCCAACAAATTAATGTCTAATTCATCAAATCTCTCATGTTTAACTAATTCCATAAGTGTACACGTAGTCATATAGGTTCGACAACATACGGGTGTTTCACCTCCTACAAAGGTCTAATCCCATATACTAGGCCCAATATCAATTATCTCATCAATAATATTACAAAATACATACTTTTGACTCTCGACACTTGCGTAACCATTGTTCAACGTCTTCATGTAGGGTTTAGTAGATACGGGGTGTTACATTCCCCCCCCCCCTTTAGGAACATTCATCCTCGAATGTTAACAACATCATCTCATGTGGAACAAATGCATCTCTATACATATACTCATTTAGATACTGACTTAGTCTTCTTCCACTTTTGCACTTTCGAACTTTTTCCCTTCCATTTGGAACAAATCGGGGTACCTTGGTCTCATAATTTTTTTCAGCTTCTCAGATTATCTATTCGACTTGTTGATTTCTCCAAAGAACTTTTACGGAAGTTGAATCTCTATTTATTAACCTTTGCACTTGTCAATCTAGAATAACAATAGGTATCTTTTCCTAGTGAGATCCTCCGAACTTTGTATATTTTCAATAGGAACGCTATGGAAGGAAACTCTTATACACTTTCAACAATTTCACATGGCACGTTGTATAGGGCAAAACTTTTCCCCTTCCTCCTTTCATTGGTGACGCTTTTAAGGGTACTTAATCATCTCTATACCATTTCGATATGTTCCTTTACCTATACTAAATTTTCCGAGAGATAGAGATATTTCATTGACTTAACTAATAACCCTAGTGTCCCATTAGATTCGTAGTAGCTGATGGAGTAACATACGATAGAGTAGAGCTCAGATCAGTCAACACATATACATCATGTAAAAATATGGTAATATACCTAAATACCTGTACCTTCATCAGGATATGCCTCCGTATACGGTCGGTCCACTAAAGCATAGGTGCGATTTTGAGTTCCACTGGAACTAGCTGCTCCTCTGGCACCTCTACCACGACTAGCTGAATGTACACCAGTCATCGATGCCACATCGACTGATCCAGTAGGTCATTTCATACTACCCATAGGCCTCTGTGGGCATTCTCTCATCATGTGTTCGGGCCTACTACACATAAAGCAAACATTCGTATCAAACCGACATTCACCTATATGAAATCTCCAACAACGCTGGCATAACTGACGAGAAAATCTAGTTGCCTGTGATCCATGAATTTCACTACTCTGTTCAGATGGACCACCTCTAGACCCTCAGAATTGAGAGTGAGCACCTGTTGCGGAATAAGAGAATGAGTGTCTAGGCGGTAACATTTGAGATCTAGATTCTCCTAGGGACACCATAGACTATCCCATAGGTCTAGCCCTTTTTGATGGCCCTTCCTCAGATTTCTGTATTCTCCTTCTTTTCCTTTGGTCCTCCATCTTTTGAACGAAGGCTTGTATTCTAGCTATATCCATATCTCGATTTAAGGCAGCAATAGTGCAGTCTCTTATGAAATACGGCTCCAATCTGTCCACATATCGATGGACTCTATCTTCAATTATGGCCGCTACATGTGGAGCATATCGTGCCAAAGAATTAAACTGAAGACTATATTCTCGAAGACTCATGTTCCCTTGACGCAAATTGAGAAATTGGTCTGCACGTGCCTCCCAAATTTCATATGGGAGGTAATGATCAAGGAATGCTATTTTAAATTCTTCCCAACCAGAGCCCTGTGAATATGGGAGGGTCTAACTTTAGAAAGTCCTGTGTACGCCGACTAGCTGCTCTAGCCGCGTCATCTTCATTTACCATTGGACCCGTTCATCCTTGTGCTTATGCAGCCACTAACTGAGTCAACATATGTACTGCATTTCTTAAATCCTGATCAGTGGCATTCATAGGCGGTTCTGTAGGTACTTCTCTACCTCTTGGCTTTTTTGGAGCTGGAAAAGTAGAGGAAGACTGCGATGTAATTTCAGCGTCAGCTCTACCTTGACTAGCTTGGTCAGGTGGTGGTCTACTTATTCCTTCTCCCACAGGCATATCTAACTGCTTACCTTTACCTCTACCTCTTCTTGTGATCGGAATTGTTACTATATCAAATAAAGTAAATTCCAATGGTCAGATACAATTCAACTTACAACGCTGGCTCTATTGCACGATCTAGAAATGAAGAAAAAAAATGACATCCTAAATGTCCCGTAGCCTCCTACTTAAAAATGTGGTGCACAACACATCTATAAGTAAGATTCTACTCAGAGACGGCTTTGTAGACATCCTTAGAACGACCTGCTCTAATACCACATTTGTTACGCCCCGAGTTCCAACGAGGAGTGATTGGCACCCGAGGCCGATAAGGCCTGAGAGAACCAATCTTTGCTCACGTCTGTTCATATGCATGCCTCTTTACGAATAGCATATTATCTCATGTAACTGATAACATATAAAATGCCAATAGCGAAAATCATGGAAAACATATACAATCTATGAAACTTGGCCGTTAGGGCCATCAAGTCGAAGTGAACATACATCTCTTTCATTCATATACCGACATATGTCTACAAAAGCCTCTAACAGATGCATTTACAAGACCAACTAAGGTCGGGAGGATGTAACACCCCGTATTCTATAGACACTACTCTTACTTATATGGAAAATGGTACAGACTTATGGCAATAGGTGATGGAATAACTAGTTCTTGGATTCAAGTACAACACGTCGTACATTTTTGAAACTTGTGCGACTAACCTAACATGGATAAAAGTATTTAAACTTGAGATAGTAAGGACATACTTAAGTTTAAAGTTAAAGTTAAGTGGTGGATTAAGGTAGGAGGATTAAGACGTTGGAAAAAGGGGAGAACATAAACGAGGTGCTCCAGTAACTTAATTAGGATAGTAGGTGTATCATCTACTTAAGCTATTGGGCTGTATTTGGACATCTATTAATGGACTCAATTGAGGCCCAAACTAAGTACATAAAAATGGAAAGATGACCAGCCCAACACTTACTATTAATTCAGGCCCAACAAGACATGATCCAAGTAGAAAAAAAGGTGAGAAAATGGACTGTTTTGGACAGCTTATATAGCCAAGTAGGTGCATCACCTACTTGGACTATTTTTGACCAAGAATTGGCTAAGTATAGCCTTATAAAGTCGGTTCTAAGAGGGAGTATATAAAGCTGAAATGCAGCTTATTTTCTTCACAATTCACTGGCCAAATTCCAGCATTTAAATTAAATTACTCTCTTCTCTCTCAAACCTTAACCAACCACCCCTTTGGACAAATCTTCCACTTGCAAGCTTTGGTAAGTATTTAACCTTATATATTGATGTAATATATGTATAATAGGTTGTGGGAATCACGTTGGTGGTGTTTAAAATGTATAGGGCAGTCCCTTAATTAAGTTGGCAGTCCACTTGTGTTAGTTTTGATGAATTTGTCTTCCTTGTGGCTTGGACTTGTATAGGGGCTTAAGGTGTTGAAGAAATCAAGTTATGATGATGAAATTCCAGTATATTAAAATGTGGTTCTTCCCCTGAATCGTTCCTTTTATGTATGGCTTGATGGAAATGTTTATATGTATTGGTAAATGGAACGTTTGTTGTAGTGAAAAGAGACTACTCTTTTGTTATGTTAAACTGAATGTTGGAACTGTTGTGGAATGATTTTGGTATGCTACTGTGTAAGGCAGTATGGTGACCTTATGGGGTGAATATATGGAGTTTTGTTGGAGTGGAAATGTAAAGGATAAACTAGGTTGGTAATCCTACCGGTTTGTAACGGTTATGTTGGTTTGTGGACTGTTTTGGTGGTGTGTGGACTGATTTGGTGTTGTTGTTTTGCAAAAGCAGTAAGTTATAGTGTAATGTTGTGGAATAATGTTATTTGGTAGTATAATGAAGGTGGGAGTGATGCACAATGTGTTTTGGAGGTTGGATAGTTTCTACTTTCCGTTAAGCACCTACTTACCATCTTGTGAACTTATAATGTAGCTAGCCATTAATGTTTGCTCCATTATGTACTTGTGTTGTAGAGTAACACATAAGGAAGGAGCTGAATCAGTGTAGTTACATATTGGGAAGATAAGGTATGTAAGGTTACTTTGTCCGTACCTTTCTGTAGCATATAATGCTCACATCGACGTTACACTTGTCCTATTCCGAGATGTACCAAGGTATCCTATTTCCGATTATCAATGGTTATTGTCACATGTTTCCTATTCATTGCACAATGGAGAATCTTATTTCATAGTCAGTGCTAAGGTTCCAAAGGTCCAACAAAGTTGTGTTCCAATGTTCCAATAGTGATTATATTCATGTCTCTGTTATGTTCCAAAGTTCAAAGTGAGATTATAATTATCATTTTATCAACCTCATTGTACCAATCTCAAAGTAAAGAACAAAGTAATGCATTTGTGGTCAATGATCAAGTATGGGTGGCAAGTCTAGGGGCATAAGCCTAGCTCGACTCGATCCCGATGTATTGATTTATGGGTGGCAGGTCTAAAGGCATAAGCCTAACTCGACCCGATCACAATACATTGATTTATGGGTGGCAGGTCTAGGGGCATAAGCCTAGCTCGACCCGATCTCGATACATTGATTTATGGGTTGCAGGTCTAGGGGCGTAAGCCTAGCTCGACCCGATCCCAACATGACGATATGTTATGTAAAGACCCACTGATCAGTCGAGGCCCGGGTACAGTATGACACATGTAATGAAAAGTAAGCATTGAAGGAAAGAAGCAATCAAAATAATACACATGGTTCCCAAAATACAGAATGGTTACTTATTCATTGGATTATTCATATTTATCTGAGTTCATTGAAATATTCATGTGTTGTATAGTTTTATATGAGCCTTACATACTCAGTACATTCTTCGTACTTACCCCTTTGGGGAATTTACCTTACTTGCTGCAGGCGCAGGTTCTAGTAGACCTCCACAGTAGGTTACAGGATATTTACAGCTTTTGGTGAGCTCCAGTTGTTCGGGGCTTTCTCCAGGTCACAGTTGTACATATGTTTTGGTGTTGTACATGTCTTATAAAGCGGGGACTTGTCCCGACTTTTAGCTCATTTTGGTCAATGCACTTGTTAGAGGCTTTTGTAGATGAATGTGGGTATATGTATATAAGATGACGCATGAAGTCTTATTTTGATGGCCTCAACGGCCAAGTTTCACATATGTATATTTGTATATGTCATATGTTCTATGAATTTTCGTTGTTAGCATAATAAGTCCTCACGTGTTAAGAGTGTTTCTGATGGCATATATACGAATGCACATAAGTACAGGTTGGTTCTCTCGGGCCTTATCGGCTATGGGTGCCAATCACGTCTCGATGGGATTCGGGGCATGACAAAAGTGGTATCAGAGCAGGTCGTTCTAAGGGTGTCTACAAAGTCGTGTCTGAGTAGAGTCTTACTTATCAGTGTGTTGTGCACCACATTTATAAGTAGGAGGCTACGGGACATTTAGGATGTTGTTTCTTTTCTTCATTCTAGATCGTGCAATAGAGCTAATGTTGTAAGTTGAAATGCGTCTGACAATAGTAATTGTTTCTCTTTGATATAGTAACAATGCCGATCACGAGAAGAGGTAGAGGTAAAGGGAAGCAGGTAGATGTGCCTGCTGACGAAGGAATGAGTAGACTACCACCTGACCAAGCTAGTCAAGGTGGAGCAAATGCTGAAATTTCATCGCGGTCTTCGTCTACCTTTCCAGCTCCGAAAGAGACAATTGGTAGAGAAGTACCCGCAGAACCACCGATGAATGCCACAGATCAAGATCTTAGAAATGTTGTACATATGTTGACACAGTTAGTGGCGGCACAAAGACAGGGACAAGCTGGTACAATGACAAATGAGGATGATGCGGCTAGAGTGGCAAGTCGCAGGACACAGGACTTCTTGAAACTGGACCCTCCTATATTCACTGGGTCCGATCCAAAAGCAGATCCACAGGAATTCGTGGATCAAATTCAGAGGGCCTTGGAAGTGATGCATGTATCGGGGGTAGAGACAATTGAACTTGAAGCGTACAGGTTGAAGGGAGAAGCGATATTGTGGTACGAGGATTGGAAGAAATCCCGTGATATTGGTACTAATCCACCTACGTGGGAAGAGTTTAAAGAGGCTTTCCTTGATCATTACTTGCCCTATGAGATCCGTGAGGCACGTGCGGATCAGTTTCTAAATCTCCGTCAGGGAAACCCAAGCGTCAGGGAATACAGTTTGCAATTTAATTCCTTGGCTCGATATGCGCCAAATATGGTGGCTACGATGACAGATAGAGTCCATCGATACGTGGACAGACTACAACCATATTTGGTACGAGATTGCACCATTTCTGCCTTGAATAAGGACATGGACATAGCGAGAATTCAGGCCTTGGCGCAGAAAATGGAAGACCAACGACAGAGGAGAAGAGTGCATGAATTTAATAGGGGACAGTCCAAAAGGTCTAGACCTATGGGACCACCTATGATGTCCCAAGGAGGGTCTAGGCCTCGTATGTTCCCTAGACCACCTATACCATTATTTCTCATTCCGTGGCAGGTTCTTATTCTCAGTCTCGAGGGTTTAGAGGTGGTTCAGCTGGGCAGAGTAGTGGGGTTCACGGATCACAGGCAACAGGTTTTCCTTGTCAGCAGTGTTAGCACTGCGGGCGTATTCACTTAGGCACATGTCGGTCAGGGACGAATGTCTGCTTTTGGTGTGGTATGCCAGGGCATATAACTAGAGATTGTCCACAGAGGAGCATGGGTGGTATGGCACGACCGGCAGGATCGGCCGTTGAGTCATCAGCATCGGTTCCTTCTTTGGATCGAGGTGTACAGCCGGTTGGCCATGGTAGGGGTGCCAGAAGAGCATCCAGTACTAGTGGTGTCCAGAATCGTACTTATGCTTTAGTGGACCGACAGAATTCAGAGGCTTCCCCTGATGTTGTCACAGGTACATTATCCATATTCTCATATAATGTACATGCATTGATTGACCCTGGTTCTACATTGTCCTATGTTACTCCATTGATTGCGGTAAAATTTGCAAAGGCACCAGAATTATTAATTAAATCAATTGAAGTATCTACACCGGTGGGTGAATGTATTATTGCAAAAAGAGTATATCAAAATTGTGTGGTAACTGTGTGTGGCCATGATACATTGGCCGACCTTATTGAATTGGACATGGTGGATTTTGATGTGATAATGGGGATGGATTGGTTGGCTTCTTGGTATGCCACGGTAGATTGTCGGGCCAAGAAGGTACATTTTCATTTCCCACAAATGAATGTTCTTAAATGGAAGGGTGATGTAGGGGCACCACGAGGAAAATTTATTTCCTATCTGAAAGCCAGGAAAATGATTGCTAAGGGATACATATGTCATTTAGTACGGGTAAAAGATACTAAAGTGGAACCACTAACTCCGCAGTCGGTTCCGGTAGTCAATGAATTTCTAGATGTATTTCCAGAGGATCTTCCACGCTTACCCCCAGAGCGGGAAATAGAATTTGGCATTGATGTGATTCCAGGCACTCAGCCTATTTCTATTTCTCCATATAGAATGGCTCCAGCAGAATTGCGTGAATTGAAAGAGCAATTGAAAGATTTGCTGGACAAAGGCTTCATTAGGCCGAGTATGTCACCGTGGGGTGCACCAGTATTGTTTGTACAAAAAAAATGGTACATTGAGAATGTGTATTGACTATCGGCAACTGAATAAGGTGATAATTAAGAATAAATACCCCCTCCCTATAATTGACGATTTGTTTGATCAATTACAAGGTGCTAAATGTTTCTCAAAGATTGACTTGAGGTTGGGTTACCATCAAGTAAAGGTCAGAGAGAGAGATGTACCCAAGACAGCTTTTCAAACACGGTACGATCATTATGAGTTTTTAGTTATGTCCTGTGGACTAACAAATGCACCAGCAACTTTTATGGATCTAATGCCTCCAGACAATTGCGGCCACATGAGAAAAATTATCCAACACATGATCTTGAATTAGCAGCAGTGGTATTTTCTTTAAAGATATGGCGCCACTATTTGTATGGGGTTCATGTTGACATATATACCGATCATAAGAGTTTGCAATATATATTTAAGCAGAAGGACCTAAATTTGAGGCAACGGAGGTGGCTTGAACTATTGAAAGATTATGACATTGATATTTTATATCATCCGGGGAAGGAAAATGTGGTAGCTGATGCATTAAGTCGTAAGGCAATGGGGAACACTAATGGACAGCTTAGAGGAAAACAAGGGTTAATCAAGGATCTACATCAATTAGCTAGCTTAGGCGTTCGCCTTCTTGAAACTCCAGAGGAAGGAGTTGTGGTGCAAAATGCGGCCGAATCATCATTAGTAGTTGAAGTAAAAGAAAAGCAGTATGCAGATCCTATTCTATCACAGCTTAAGGAGAATGTACAGCAAGGTATGACAAAGGCATTTGATCTTACTCAAGAAGGAGTACTTCAGTGCCAAAACAGACTATGTGTACCTGATGTAGATGAGTTAAGACGAAGGATTATGACAGAGGCACATAATTCCAGGTATTCTATACATCCGGGATAAACTAAAATGTACCACGATCTTAAAGGAGTGTATTGGTGGGGTGATATGAAGAAGAATATTACAGAATTTGTAGCCCAATGTCCAAATTGTCAACAAGTAAAAGTAGAGCATCAGAAGCCTGGAGGTTATATGCAAAGTATAAATCTCCCAGTATGGAAGTGGGATATGATTAATATGGATTTCATCACAGGTTTGCCTCGTACACTGCGGAGATTTGATTCCATATGGGTAATAGTTGACAGGCTTACCAAGTCAGCACACTTCCTACCAGTCAAGACCACTTATACAGCTGAAGATTATGCACGGTTGTATGTTAAAGAGATAGTTCGACTGCACGAAATTCCAATCTCTATTATATCAGACAGGGGAGCCCAATTTACTGCACACTTTTGGAAATCTTTTCAGAAGAGTTTGGGAACCTAAGTGAATTTAAGTACGACTTTTCATCCTCAGACAGATGGACAAGCAGAACGTACTATCCAAACACTTGAAGATATGCTACGAGCTTGTGTATTAGACTTTAAAGGTAACTGGGATGATCATTTACCTCTTATTGAGTTTGCCTACAATAATAGCTATCATTCAAGTATCAAAATGGCGCCGTATGAAGCCTTATACGGGAGAAAATGTAGGTCACCGATTGGGTGGTTTGAAGTAGGTGAGACTATTTTATTTGGACCAGATCTTGTTCATCAAGCCATGGAAAAGGTTAAGGTGATACAACAACGGCTAGGAACGGCCCAAAGTCGACACAAATCATATGCCGATGTTATAAGAAGGGGGCTAGAGTTTGCTATAGGTGATTGGGTATTTTTGAAAGTGTCACCAATGAAAGGGGTAATGAGATTTGGGAAGAAGGGAAAACTAAGTCCACGTTATATAGGGCCATATAAGATTATCCGAAGATTTGGCCAGGTTGCGTATGAATTGGAACTACCCCCAAGAACTCTCCACAGTTCATCCAGTGTTTCACATCTCAATGCTTCGAAAGTGCATAGGAGATCCATCTTATATTACTCCTACTGAAGAAGTACAAGTTACAGATGATCTCACCTATGAAGAAGTACCTATTGCTATTCTGGATCGACAAGTGAAGAAGTTAAGAAATAAAGAGGTAACTTCTGTAAAAGTGCTTTGGAGGAATCAACAGGTAGAAGAGATCACATGGGAAGCTGAGGAAATGATGAAATCTAAGTATCCTCAATTATTTTAAACCAAAGTGGAAGCCTTTGATGCTGAATTGAAGCAATAACAAGTAAGTATGTATATATATGAGTATTATATGGTAGTATAAAGACTAAACTTAAGCTTGAACTTGTTTAAGCTAAGTAGTGATAATACTACCATTCGAGGACGAATGTTCCTAAGGGGGGGAGGATGTAACACCCCGTGTTCTATAGACACTACTCTTACATATATGGAAAATGTTACAGACTTATGGCAATAGGTGATGGAATAACTAGTTCTTGGATTCAAGTACAACACCTCGTACATTTTTGAAACTTGTGCGACTAACCTAACATGGATAAAAGTATTTAAACTTGAGATAGTAAGGACATACTTAAGTGTAAAGTTAAAGTTAAGTGGTGGATTAAGGTAGGAGGATTAAGACGTTGGAAAAAGGGGAGAACATAAACGAGGTGCTCCAGTAACTTAATTAGGATAGTAGGTGTATCATCTACTTAAGCTATTGGGCTGTATTTGGACATCTATTAATGGACTCAATTGAGGCCCAAACTAAGTACATAAAAATGGAAAGATGACCAGCCCAACACTTACTATTAATTCAAGCCCAACAAGACATGATCCAAGTAGAAAAAAAGGTGAGAAAATGGACTGTTTTGGACAGCGTATATAGCCAAGTAGGTGCATCACCTACTTGGACTATTTTTGACCAAGAATTGGCTAAGTATAGCCTTATAAAGTCGGTTCTAATAGGGAGTATATAAAGCTGAAATGCAGCTTATTTTCTTCACAATTCACTGGCCAAATTCCAGCATTTAAATTAAATTACTCTCTTCTCTCTCAAACCCTAACCAACCACCCCTTTGGACAAATCTTCCACTTGCAAGCTTTGGTAAGTATTTAACCTTATATATTGATGTAATATATGTATAATAGGTTGTGGGAATCACGTTGGTGGTGTTTAAAATCTATAGGGCAGTCCCTTAATTAAGTTGGCAGTCCACTTGTGTTAGTTTTGATGAATTTGTCTTCCTTGTGGCTTGGACTTGTATAGGGGCTTAAGGTGTTGAAGAAATTAAGTTATGATGATGAAATTCCAGTATATGAAAGTGTGGTTCTTCCCCTGAATCATTCCTTTTATGTATGGCTTGATGGAAATGTTTATATGTATTGGTAAATGGAACGTTTGTTGTAGTGAAAAGAGAATACTCTTTTGTTATGTTAAACTGAATGTTGGAACTGTTGTGGAATGATTTTGGTATGCTACTGTGTAAGGCAGTATGGTGACCTTATGGGGTGAATATATGGAGTTTCGTTGGAGTGGAAATGTAAAGGATAAAATAGGTTAGTAATCCTACCGGTTTGTAACGGTTATGTTGGTTTGTGGACTGTTTTGGTGGTGTGTGGACTGATTTGGTGTTGTTGTTTTGTAAAAGCAGTAAGTTATAGTGTAATGTTGTGGAATAATGTTATTTGGTAGTATAATGAAGGTGGGAGTGATGCACAATGTGTTTTGGAGGTTGGATAGTTTCTACTTTCCGTTAAGCACCTATTTACCGTCTTGTGAACTTATAATGTAGCTAGCCATTAATGTTTGCTACAATATGTACTTGTGTTGTAGAGTAACACATAAGGAAGGACATGAATCAGTGTAGTTACATATTGGGAAGATAAGGTATGTAAGGTTACTTTGTCCGTACCTTTCTGTAGCATATAATGTTCACATCGACGTTACACTTGTCCTATTCCGAGATGTACCAAGGTATCCTATTTCCGATTATCAATGGTTATTGTCACATGTTTCCTATTCATTGCACAATGGAGAATCTTGTTTCATAGTCAGTGCTAAGGTTCCAAAGGTCCAACAAAGTTGTGTTCCAATGTTCTAATAGTGATTATATTCATGTCTCTGTTATGTTCCAAAGTTCAAAGTGAGATTATAATTATCATTGTATCAACCTCATTGTACCAATCTCAAAGTAAAGAACAAAGTAATGCATTTGTGGTCAATGATCAAGTATGGGTGGCAAGTCTAGGGGCATAAGCCTAGCTCGACTCGATCCCGATGTATTGATTTATGGGTGGCAGGTCTAGGGGCATAAGCCTAGCTCGACCCAATCCCGATACATTGATTTATGGGTGGCAGGTCTAGGGGCATAAGCCTAGCTCGACCCGATCCCGATACATTGATTTATGGGTGGCAGGTCTAGGGGCGTAAGCCTAGCTCGACCCGATCCCAACATGACGTTATGTTATGTAAAGACCCACTGATCAGTCGGGGCCCGGGTACAGTATGACACATGTAATGAAAAGTAGGCATTGAAGGAAAGAAGCAATCAAAATAATACACATGGTTCCCAAAATACAGAATGGTTACTTATTCATTGGATTATTCATATTTATCTGAGTTCATTGAAATATTCATGTGTTGTATAGTTTTATATGAGCCTTACATACTCAGTACATTCTTCGTACTGACCCCTTTGGGGAATTTACATTACTTGCTGCAGGCGCAGGTTCTAGTAGACCTCCACAGTAGGTTACAAGATATTTACAGCTTTTGGTGAGCTCCAGTTGTTCGGGGCTTTCTCCAGGTCACAGTTGTACATATGTTTTGGTGTTGTACATGTCGTATAAAGCGGGGACTTGTCCCTACTTTTAGATCATTTTGGTCAATGCACTTGTTAGAGGCTTTTGTAGACGAATGTGGGTATATGTATATAAGATGACGCATGAAGTCTTATTTTGATGGCCTCAACGGCCAAGTTTCACATATGTATATTTGTATATGTCATATGTTCTATGAATTTTCGTTATTAGCATAATAAGTCCTCACGTGTTAAGAGTGTTTCTGATGGCATGTATACGATTGCACATAAGTACAAGTTGGTTCTCTCGGGCCTTATCGGCTATGGGTGCCAATCACGTCTCGATGGGATTTGGGGCATGACAGGGACAAGTCCCCGCTTTATACAACATTTACAACATCAAAACAACTGTACAACCGTGACTCGAAAAGTCCCAAAGCAACTGGGGCTCACCAAAGATCCTCAATTAACTGTCAACCTATTGTGGAGGTCTACTAGTGCCTGCACCTGCAACATGTAAGGTAAGTACCCCGAGGGGGTCAGTACAAAGAATTTACTGAGTATGTAAGGCTCATAAGAAATGGCATCATACATAAGAATGGCAATAGAATAAAATATGAGAGAATAGTCAATATGGATAAACCATCATTTTATATAAGTACTTTCCTTTAAGGGTAATTACCTTAATTAAAGAGACTTGCCTCCACTAGGTTATTCTATATGAAAGAGATTCTTCATTACCATTATTATTCATCTACTTAGTTAGTAGGTTGTAAAAGAATAACATTCATCCACATACATCCACTCTAGTGGTGGCGTAACAAATTCACATACATCTACTCTATTGGTAGGTTAACAATATAACGTACATCCACTCTATTGGTTGGTTATCATACATCCACTCTCATGGTGGGTTAACATACATCCACTCTCGTGGTGGGTTAGTATACATACACTCTCATGGTGGGTTAGCATACATCCACTCTCGTGGTGAGTTAGCATACATCCACTCTCATGGTGGGGTAACATACATCCACTCTCATGGTGGGTTAGCATACATCTATTCTCATGGTAGGGTAACATACATACATCCACTCTATGGTGGGTTAACTAACTTACATCCACTCTCATGGTGGGGTAACATACATACACTCTATGGTGGGTTATAATACTTGGGAGAGATTGATACTTTTATGACACATTGAGGATCGTGATACTATTGGAAACACAAATATATGCTTTACCTCGTTTCTTTACTTTCAAGAGATTGACACCTTTACTTGGGAGGGATAGATATATATTAACTCGCACATTATCTCTTCATTACTCTTATGAGATCTTATATAAGTAAGTATATGATACCAGGCCTCCACCTTTGGTGGGCTATAATGAATAACATAGCATATTCTTGGGATTATTCCATCTTGAACTTATAACCTTTAGAATGTGACCCATGCCTAATGAAACATATAGTAGTCATGCGTGTATTACTTCTTTACAATCTTATACCCTTCACATAGTTATGAGAGTGACACATTAAAGATCATGATGTTTATTGAAGCACACCCTTATAAATATTACTTCACTCCTTTACCTCATGAGATTAATACCCTTACTTGTGAGAGATTGGTACAAACATAATTATAATATTAGTTACCCTTTGGAACATGACATGATTGGAGAATGCTTTTCAAAAATAATTAGATTCTCTTTAACTTACTCTCTTGGAGGTAGTTCTTCTAGGAAATACAACGTTAAGACAACTTTGGAACTTCAGTCAATGAATAAGAGATACGTGAATCACAATTCGTCGAAGAATAGGATACTTATGAATAACAATATAACTAAACCTGAACTGGAAAACTTTAGAACACTTCGGACATGAGTAAGTACCATAACAAGGTGAATACTCTATGCTGCAGAAAGATATGGAAAGCATAAACTTACATACCTTGTCGTCTCATTACGAATACACAAGCCTATATGGGGATACAATAATCCACCTCCTTCCTTATGTGTTACTCTACAACACAAGTACATAACAAAGCTCATGTTAACAACCAACTCCCTTACAAATGTATAAGTGTCACAATGAGTTACGTGACTGCTATATAGCATCATTGAATCCTTCACAGTACAATCCATCACATTCTCATACCAACAACACCATAACATTCCACACATTGACCAAAATATCACACATCAATAGCATTTCACATCACACTTACCCTTTATGCTTTCTCATTAGCATTCCGTCACAATTTCTCCTATCAAATTTCCTCATAACAACATATGAACAACAATTCATACTTAATACAGTACAACAGGCCCCCATACGACACTTTAAAGTCATTAAAAAGGTAACACAAGTTGCTAATTATATCCATAAAGGGTATAGGGTCCTTCGGGGGTCAAAAAGGGACGAAAACATGCAAAATGGGGATCTGGAAGTGACCTGCAAAGCCACCTACGCCCAAAGGTGGATGAACTGCATCCACAAGTGCCCTTTGGCAGTATCCATGGGAATCTGCATTGGCATATGCGCCCACAGGTGCCTCACCTGCGAGGGCGGGTGCCCTTTTTCGACCAAATTGGTCTCTTTTGGGTCTTTTTATGCAATGAATGGTCCATGATCATAAATAAACTTCTTTTAACATATTTTTAATCATATTACATGCCAAAAATCATCCATTGTCTCACAACACACATAAACATCACCAAAACCTCACTTTCTTTTCAATCCATCACCAAATCCATAACCAAATTTACAACAACAATTCCAAACATTATACACAAGAATAAAACAAGGAAAGACTATAATCACATATCACATGTCAATATTAACTCCATCAATTTCACTTCCTTCAATACCACAAGTCTATGTTCAAGTTTGCAAGACAAAACCATCCTCCGATTTAGCAAACACAAATTATTTTACATATAGTGAACTTCTCACACTTCACCAACATAAACAACATAATATAAACCATCTTCCATGCATAAAATATATTAAAACATAATAATATCCACTTACCATGTCTTGGAAGATAATGATCTAGGTCCAAAGGATGAAGGTCTAGGGTTTGTATGATAAGGAAAAGTTAGAGAAAATTCTAGAAAAGGCATGGGTGTCCAAATGAATTAAAATATGATCTCCCTCATATTTATAGGTCCCTTTAAGTCTCTATTATCCAATTTTGGCATTAAATGCTTGGTTGATTAGTAAAAATGAAAGATTGGATCATTTTGCCCCATTGGGCCTAGTCTTTTGTTCTTGTTTTGGGCCTCATTTGGACCAATGGCTCATGACTCATTAATACCCTATAAATTAATGTCTAATTCATCAAATCTCTCATGTTTAACTAATTCCATAAGTGTACACGTAGTCGTATAGGTTCTACAACATACGGGTGTTTCACCTCCTACAAAGGTCTAATCCCATGTACTAGGCCCAATATCAATTATCTTATCAATAATATTACAAAATACATAATTTTGAATCTAGACACTTGCGTAACCATTGTTCAATGTCATCATGTAGGGTTTAGTAGATACAGGGTGTTACAATTACCTTCATTGCTTTCTTTGCTTTTATGTTCATTCATATCATCATCATTCATATAATGCCCATGCCCCTACTGATCAGTGGGAAAACAATAACATTGGGATCGTCTCTAGCTAGGCATATGCCCCTTTGAACAACCACCCATAAATCAATAAAACAGGTTCGGCCCTAGCTAGGTTTCTTTACACCTTTGGGCTGCTCCCTATCAGGTTTGGCTCGAGCTAGGCTTTGTCCCCATTGAGCTACCCACTGATGTAATAATCTTGGGATCATCTCTAGCTAGGCTTTCGCCCCTTTGATGTAACACCCCGTACCTTCCCAACCCTACTTGATGACATTGAATAATGCTTACTTAGGTTACGAGAGCTATAACTATGCATTGGGTATGTTAAAGATGAGAAAAATTGAAATTTGGCCTTGTACATGTGACTAGCCTTTCATAGGAAGTGTTTTGTGATTTCGTGGAGCATTTGTGGAATACCCCGTACACATTCCAACCTCATTTGGTGACTTGGAGTCATGTTTACTTGATGATTAAGATCACTAAGTATTTTGTAGTGTTTTGATAAGATATTGGACGATATGCAAGTGTTGGAAAAATGGCCGAAAAATTCAGAAAGGCATGGAAACTTGCGCCACTCCCTATTTTAGGGTGTGTGGCGCAAGCCCCTGATTCAGTGGGCAGTGATTTCTTGCGCCACTGCCCCTTCCGAGCTCGTTTCATAACGCAATTCTACGTCGATTCTTATATGGTTTCTTTTGGTTCTTTGGAGTTATTTGAGCATTGATAAAGCTTCAAATACTTCAATACACTTCTACATACCCCTACATGATCAAATCATGAAACATTAGTAGGTATCATAAATGTTCAGGGAAGCCATGGACGACTAGAATTTCTGTTTTTGTGATTGAGACGACAAATGAAAATCTCGTAAGAAAATATTGTCGTGACATTATGGAATTATTTAAACACGAGATATATGATGGATTATGCATGAATATTTGTGGGCTAAGTTGAAATGTGTTATTGGGCCCAAATTGAGGCCCCAAAATGGAATAAAATGCATAGCCCAAATGGGTCAAATGACCCATTCTTTCATTTGACCTTCTAGAACCAACATTTAATGCCAAAGAGTGGATAAGGATTGAAATTGAGGTCCTATATAAAGGGGTAAAAATATGATTTCTATCCATTACAAACACACATGTATTTCTATGTTTTTCTAAAACATTTCAAGAGAACCCCTTTAGCTCTCAAAACCCTAAGTCAACTTTTGGAGAAGATCATCACTTTGCAAGATTGGGTAAGTGTTTATTATTATGGTTTAACATATTATATGCATGGGAGATTATGTATATCATGTTGGTTGTGCTTGGAAATGGTGAACATGACACTTTGTGTTTTTATGTAAGATTTGTGATCCATGAGGTTCAAGCTTGAATTATGACTTGTGCCTTTGATGAAAGAGGATGGTATGGATAAAATATGAGCATGTATGGGGTGATTTTGTTATTAAACTTGTTATTTTCCTATAAGTGTAAATTGTCGGAATTTGTCCGATATGTGCTATGAGGTGTATTAAGGTAATTTGATGGGTTAATTGTGATGTGGTGTGGATAAGAAAGTGTAAAGGAGAAGTGTTGTGGTGAAATGTATTGATTATCATGTGTTGGTCAATGTTGGGAATATTGTGGGATTTTTGGAATAATAATTTCATCAATGGTTTTGTCAAGGGGAAATGGCATTTGTAAAGGCAAATATGCAACTCATTGACGTTATATACATTTGTAAGGTAGTTGGTGGTTAATGTGAATTCCGTTATGTATTTGTGTTGTAGAGTGACACATAAAGAAGGAGCGTGACTATTGTATGCACATCTTAGATTGTATATTCGTATTCCGAATACAAGGTATGTAAAGTTACTTTGTCCGTATCTTTCTACGGCAAATAGTATTCACATTGACATTACGCTTGTCCCATCCCAAAATGTGCTAAGGTATCCTATATGCGGTTACCGATTGTCAAATATCACATGTTTCATACTCATTGATCAATTGTGAATCACATGTCTTACATTCATTGATAATGTTCCAAAAGCCAATAAGGTTGTGTTCCAAAGATCCAATAGTGATTATACTCATGTGTCTTGTTCATGGATTATTGTCCAATGGTTCCAATAGTGTTATGGTGCTAATAATGTTATGTTTTTCACAATGTTTATTCTCATGCCTCTCCCTCATTGGTTAATGATCCAAAGTTTCAAGTAAGTTATGACTATCACTGTAGCAATCTCAAAGTAAGAATAAAGTAAAGCATATTGGTTGTGTTCATGGGTGTTATCCATGGGGTGCAAACACCTGCATGATGATGTTATTCTATCCATGGGGTGCAAGAACACCCGTATGATGATGTTACTTTATCCATGGGGTGCAAAGGACACCCGCATGACGATATGATCTTATCCATGGGGTGAAAAGAATACCTGCATGACGATAATATGTTCTCCATGGGGTGAAAAGAACACCTGCATGATGAGGGCCCAGACAACATATATGTAAAGTAAAGTAAAGGCAAGGGAAAGAATGAATTTAATATACATGGTTTCCAAAGTACAGAATAGTGACTCATCTACATTGTGACTTATCTATATTGGTTATGCATTTGAACTTGAGTTCTTGACATACTTTCATATCTTACAAGTTTCATATGGCCTTACATACTCAGTACATTCTTCGTACTGACCCCTCTTGGGGAATTTACCTTACTTGCTGCAGGCGCAGGTACTAGTAGGCCTCCACAGTAGGTTGCCAGTGTTGCAGATCCTTGTGAGCTCCAGTTAGTTCGGGGCTTCTCTGAGTCGCAGTTGTACATATGTTTTGGTGTTGTACATGTTGTGTAAAGCGGGGACTTGTCCCGACTTTTAGTTCATTTTGGTCAATGCATTTGTTAGAGGCTTTTGTAGACGGATGTGGGTGTATAAATGTAAAAGGGATATGTCGTTCTTGACTTGGTGGCCTCAACGTCCAAGTTTCGCATCTGTATATATATATCATGTTCCATGAATTCCATTGTTGGTATCTATAGCTATTATGTGATTATGGGTTTTCTTATGGCATGCATATGATTGAATAGAGACAAAGCTTGGTTCTCTCGGGCCTTGTCGGCTAAGAGTGCCAATCCATCCCGATGGGATTCGGGGCATGACAAAAGTGGTATCAGAGCATGTCGTTCTAAGGGTGTCTACAAAGCCGTGTCTGAGTAGAGTCTTACTTATCGATGTGTTGTGCACCACATTTATAATTAGGAGGCTAGGGGACATTTAGGATGTTGTTTCATTTCTTCATTCTAGATCGTGCAATAGAGCCAGTGTTATAAGTTTAATTGAATCTGATCATAGTAATTATTTTTCTTTGGTATAGTCAAAATGCCAATCATGAGAAGAGGTAGAGGTAAAGGGAAGCAGGTAGATGTGGCTACTGAAGAAGGAATGAGTAGATTACCACCTGACTATGCTAGTCAGGGAGGAGCAAATGCTGAAATTTCATCGCGGTCTTCGTCTACTTTTCCAGCTCCAGAAGAGCCTATTGGTAGAGAAGTACCCGTAGAACCACCAATGATGCCACAGATCAAGATCTTAGAAATGCAGTACATATGTTGACACAGTTAGTGGAAGCCCAGAGTCAAGGACGAGCTGGTCCAATGACACATGATGATGATGCGGCTAGAGTGGCAAGTCGCAGAACACAGGATTTCTTGAAACTGGACCCTCCTATATTCACCGGGTCCAATCCGAAAGAAGATCCACAGGACTTTGTGGCTCAAATTCAGAGAGCCTTGGAAGTTATGCATGTGACAAGGGTAGAAACAGTTGAACTTGCTGCGTACAGATTGAAAGGAGAGGCAATATTGTGGTATGAGGATTGGAAGAAATCCCGTGAGATTGGTGCAAATCCACCAAATTGGGAAGAATTTAAAACAGCTTTCCTTGATCATTACTTTCCCTATGAGATCCGTGAGGCACGTGCGAATCAGTTTTTAAATCTCCATCAAGGAAATCTAAGTGTCCGAGAGTACAACTTGCAATTTAATTCCTTGGCTCGATATGCGCCAAATGTGGTGGCTACAATGACAGATACAGTCCATCGATACGTGGATAGATTAGAGCCATATTTGGTAAGAGATTGCACCATTGCTTCCTTGAATAAGGACATGGACATAGTGAGAATTCAGCCCTTCGCCTAGAAAATGAAGGAACAGAGGCAAAGAAGGAGAATGTAGGACTCTGAGAGAGGGTCATCAAAAAGGGCTAGATCGGTGGGACAGTCTATGTCATCCCAAGGAGAGTTTAGGCCACGGAGTTTTAGTTGACCACCTAGACCCACATTCTCTTATTCCAAAGCAGGTGCTCCGTCTCTCTCCCGAGGATTCAAGGGGCAGTCATATTGGGTAGAATAGTAGGATACCAGATTCACAGACACCAGGGTCTTCTCACCCACTGTGCCAGTTTTGCAGACGATTTCATGTAGGTGAATGTAGGATGGGGATGAATGCTTGTTATTGGTGTGGTATGTCGGGTCACATAATGAGGGACTGCCCGCGACGAGGCCTGGGTAATATTTCACGACCGGTAGGATCGGCCGTTGCATCATCAGCATTAGTTCCTTCACTGGACTGAGGTGTGCAGCCTGTTGGTCGTGGTAGAGGGGCCATAGGAGCAGCCAGTACTAGTGGGGTTCAGAATCGCACTTATGCGTTAGTGGACCGACAGAATTCAGAGGCTTCCCCTGATGTTGTCACAGGTACATTATCCATATTTTCATATAATGTATATGTATTGATTGACCCAAGTTCTACATTTTCCTATGTTACTCCATTCGTTGCTGCGAAATTCGTAAAGGCACCAGAATTATTAATTAAATCAATTGAAGTGTCTACACTAGTCGGTGAATATATTATTGCAAAATGAGTATATTGTAATTGTGTGGTCATGATACATTGGATAATCTCATTGAATTAGCCATGGTGGATTTTGATGTGATCATGGGAATAGATTGGTTAGCCTCTTGTTATGCTACGGTAGATTGCCGGGCCAAGAAGGTGCAATTTTGTTTTCCACAAGAAAATATTCTTGAATGGCAGGGTAATGTAGGGGCACCACGAGAAAGATTTATTTCCTATTTGAAAGCCAGAAAAATGATTGCTAAGGGTTATATATGTCATCTAGTATGGGTGAAAAAGACTGAAGTGGAACCACTAACACCGCAGCCGGTTTCAGTGGTCAATGAATTTCTACATGTGTTCCCAGAGGATCTTCTAGGCTTACCCCCCAGAATGGGAAGTAGAATTTGACATTGATGTGATTCCAGGCACCCAGCCTATCTCTATTCCTCCATATAGAATGGCTCCAGCAGAATTACGTGAATTGAAGGATCAATTGAAAGATTTGTTAGACAAAGGCTTCATCAGGCCTAGTATGTCCTCATGGGGTGCACCAGTGTTATTTGTGCCAAAGAAACATGGCACCTTGAGAATGTGCATCGACTATCGGCAACTGAATAAGGTAACGATCAAGAACACATATCCCCTCCCTCGAATTGATGATTTGTTTGATCACTTACAGGGTGCTAAGTGTTTTTCCAAGATCGACTTGAGGTCGTGTTACAATCAAGTTAGAGTTAGAGAAGAAGATGTACCTAAGATAGCTTTCCAAATACGGTATGACCATTATGAATTTTTAGTTATGTCATTTGGACTAACAAATGCACCAGCTGTGTTCATGGATTTGATGAATAGGGTGTTTAAGCCATTTCTGGACGTGTTCATCACGGTATTTATAGATGACATCCTGGTCTATTCAATATCACCAGAGGACCATGCTAATCACTTACGGCAGGTGTTACAGATTCTCCGTGAGCGTAAGTTGTCTGCCAAGTTCTCTAAGTGTGAGTTTTGGTCAAAATCAGTCGCGTTCTTGGGTCACATTGTGTCAGATGAAGGGATACAGGTTGATACACAAAAGATTAAAGCAGTGAAAAATTGGCCAAGACCTACGACTCCCACAGAAATCCGTAGTTTTCTTGGACTGGCAGGTTATTACAGAAGATTTGTGGAAGTTTTTTCCTCTATTATTGCACCGTTAACAAAGCTTACACATAAGACAGTAAAATTTCAGTGGAATGATGCGTGTGATAAAAGCTTCCAAAGGTTGAAAGATAAATTAACCTCCACACTAGTTTTAGTGCTTCCCGAAGGTTATGTAGTGTATTATGATGATTCCGGGGTTCGCCTCGAATGTGTATTGATGCAACACGATAATGTCATAGCATATTCCTCACGACAGTTGTGGCCATACGAGAAAAATTATCCCACACATGATCTTGAATTAGCAGCGGTGGTCTTTGCTTTAAAGATATGGCGTCATTATTTGTATGGAGTTCATGGTGATATCTATACGGATCACAAAAGTTTGAAATATCCCTTTAAGCAGAAGGAACTCAATTTGAGGCAGCGAAGGTGGTTAGAACTCTTAAAAGACTATGATATTGATATTATTTATCATCCAGGCAAAGCAAATGTAGTAGCTGATGCATTAAGCCGAAAGGCAGTAGAAAGCAATAGTGGTCAGTTGACTGAAAAACAAGAGATAATCAAAGATCTACATCAATTAGCCAGCTTGGGAGTTCGACTTATTGAATCTCCAGATGAAAGGGTTATTGTACAAAATGCAGTAGAATCCTCCTTGATAGCTTAAGTGAAAGAGAAGCAGTTTGCGGATTCTATTTTAGTACAGCTAAAGGAAAATGTACAGCAGAATTTGACCAAGGCATTTGATCTTACACAAGAAGGGGTACTTCAATGTCAAGGAAGATTATGTGTACCAGACGTAGATGAGTTGAGGACAGGACACGAATTATGACAGAGGCGCATCATTCGCGCTATTCTATTCATCCGGGTGCTACTAAAATGTACCATGAATTGAAAGAAGTGTATTGGTAGGGAAATATGAAAAAGAACAATGTAGAATTTGTCGCGCAATGCCCAAATTATCAACAAGTAAAAGTGGAACATAAGAAACCAGGAGGTTATCAATCTTCCAGTTTGAAAATGGGATATGATTAATATGGATTTTATCACAGGTTTGCCTCGTACATTACAGAAATTTGATTCTATATGGGTTAGAGTGGACAGGCTTACCAAATCAGTGCATTTCCTACCAGTCAGAACCACTTATACAGCAGAGGACTATGCAAGATTGTATGTTAAAGAAATAGTGAGGTTACATGGGATTCCACTTTCCATTATATCAGACAGGGGAGAATAGCTTACAGCGCACTTTTGGAGATCTTTTCAACAGAGTTTAGGCACACAGGTGAATTTGAGTACGGCTTTCCATCCTCAAACTGATGGACAAGCAGAACGTACTATTTAAACACTTGAAGATATGCTACGAGCTTGCACGTTGGATTTTCAAGGCAGTTGGGATGACCATTTGCCTCTTATTGAATTTGCTTACAACAATAGCTATCATTCAAGTATTAAAATGGCACCTTATGAAGCCTTGTACGGAAGGAAATGTAGATCACAAATTGGATAGTTTGAAGTGGGTGAAACTGCTTTACTTGGGCCAGATATTGTTCATCAGGCTATGGAGAAAGTTAAAGTGATCCAACAGCGGTTACAAATGACTCAAAGTCGTCACAAGTCATATGCCGATGTTAGAAGAAGAGGGATTGAATTCTCTATAGGTGTTTGGGTGTTTTTAAAGGTGTCATCGATGAAAGGGGTAATGCGGTTCGTAAAGAAAGGGAAATTGAGTCCACGTTACATAGGCCCATATGAAATCATTAGAAGATTTGGGCAACTTGCATATAAGTTGACACTACCCCAGGAACTTTCCTCAGTCCATTCGGTATTTCATGTTTCGATGCTTCAAAAATGCATAGGAGATCCGTCTCGTATTGCTCCCATTGAAAATATTCAAATTACAGAGGATCTTACTTACGAAGAGGTACCCATTGCTATTCTAGATCGACAAGTAAAAAGATTGAGTAACAAAGACATAGCTTCCGTAAAAGTCCTTTGGAGAAATCAACAAGTAGAGGAGATTACATGGGAAGTAGAGGAAATGATGAAATACAAGTATCCCCATCTTTTTTAAATGAATCAAGAAGTTCAAAGAGTGGAATTGGAGCAATAAAAAGTTAGTATCCATGAGCCTTAAGTGTTTATGTATAGGTATGCTAGTATAGAGATGCATTTGTCATACTTGAAGCGATACTATTAACATTCTAGGATGAATGTTTTTAAGGGGGGAAGAATGTAACACCCCGTACCTTTCCAACCCTAATTAATGACATTGAATAATGCTTACTTAGGTGACAAGAGCTATAAGTATGCATTGGGTATGTTAAAGATGAGAAAAATTAAAATTTGGCCTTGTACATGTGACTAGCCTTTCATAGGAAGTGTTTTGTGATTTCGTGGAGCATTTGTGGAATACCCCATACACATTCCAACCTCATTTTGTGACTTGGAGTCATGAGAAGAACTACCCTACTCAACAGTTGAAGGTCCATGAGAAGAACTACCCTACTCATGTTTAAGAGTTACTCGTAGTTGTGTTTGCGTTGAAATTGTGGCGACACTACTTGTATGGATTTCATTGTGAGATATTCTCCAATCATCATATCCTTTAGTACTTCTTCACTTTGTGAGATCTTAATATTAGAGAACATAGATATTTAAAGTTGCTTAAGGATTATGATTTTAATATTTTTTATCATCTGCGAAGGCTAATACGGTAGCGAATGCCTTGAGTCAGAAGGCAGAGCATATGACGAGTTTGGTTTATATTTTGGCAAAGGAGGAACCTTGAGCCTTAGACGTTTAGACTTTGGCTAACCAGATTGTTGGTCTTGATATTTTAATAACTGGACGTGCTTCGGTATATGTTGAGGCTGGATCTTAATTGATGGAACAAATTCAAGCTCGACAGTTTGTTAATGAGAAGTTGGACATGATTCTTGATAAATTATTGAGTGGTGAGATAATGACAATATCTCTTGATCCCGATGGTGTATTGCTGATTGGTGGTCATGTTTGTGTGCCAAGAGTTGTTGGTTGGATTAGAATGATCTTGGAAGAGGGTCATTGTTCGAAGTATTCTAGTCATCCAGGAGCAGCTAAGATGTACCATGACTTAAAGCAACACTATTGGTGGTGTGGGATTACGAAATACATTGAGGAGTTTATGTCCAAGTGTTTGAATTGCCAGCAAGTAAATTATGAGCATCAGCGACAGGGTGGTAAGATGCAGAGGATGCACGTTCCCAAGTTGAAGTGGGAGCGAATCACTATGGATTTTGTGGTTGGTCTACCCCTGACTTTGGAGAAGTTTGATTCTATTTGTGTGATTGTGGATAGGTTGACTAAATCACCATACTTTGTACCTATGAAAGTAAATTATAATACAGAGAAGTTGGACAAGATAAAAATTAGAGAGTTTGTTCGGTTGCATAGTGTACCTATCTCTATTATTTCTGATGGAGGTACTCAGTTTACCTAGAACTTGAGATGCGCACAACTTTTTACCCTCAGATGAATGGGAAGTTAGAGCAGATCGTTAAGGTGCTTGAGGACATGCTTCGAGCATGTGTTATGGATTTTGGTGGTTACTGGGAATAGTTTTTGCCCTTAGCAGAGTTTGCCTACAATAACAGTTATGATTCTAACATTCAGATGATGCATTTTGAGGCTGGTAGAGGTGTAGATATCCTATGGGATGGTTTGATTTGTTTGAGGATAGGCCTTGGAGCACTAATTTGTTAAGAAACGCTATGGATCGAGTGAGTTTGATTCAGAAGAGTCTTGTGGCTGCCCAAAGTAGGCAGAAGAGTTATACTGATCGACGAGTTCATGATTTAGAATTCATTCTTGGTGAGTAGGTTTAGTTAAAGGTATCACCCATGAATGGTGTGATGAGATTTAGGAGGAAAGAGAAACTTACTCTGAGATTTATTGAACCTTTTGAGATTCTTGAGAAGATTGGCACTATGCCCTATAGGCTAGCCTTACTTCTTTATCAGCTATTCATTCGGTATTCCATGACTCAATATTGAAGCTATACTACCTAGATGATACTCATGTGATCCGGTAGGATTTAGTTACATTAGATAACGATTTGTCCTTTGAGTAGGAGCCTATTGCTATCCTAGATAGACAAACTCAAAAGTTGAGGTCCCACCATAATAATTCTATAAAGATTTAGTGGAGACATAGCCAGATTGAGGAGGCTATGTGGGAGGTTGATTCTAATATATAGATTAGATACCCCGAACTTTTTACCGATTCAGGCCTGGAACTTTATAGGCTACAAACATGTATTTTAGAGGTGGATGATGTAACAAAGTTTATTGTATTTTTTAGTTTTTTCTTTATGTATTTTGACCATTTTGACCTTCCTCGAGTTGCTATATTCCATTTATAAGTTGAGAGGATGGTTGGCATAGTCCCTAAAGCGTTTAGGAATGACTTGAGTGAGTATGAGGTTTTTAGTAGCCTTAAAAGTGATTAGTTTGTGTTTGGTCAACATTTTGTGATTCGAGCATCAAATGGTGATTCTACCAGTTCTATTAGATTCGAAATGTAAATTTTGGATTGGTAGCGTGGTTGGTTCACGTAATAAGTCTTTATTTTGAGTTTTGATCTTTTAGATAACAAACTAGTTTAATTAGCTTAAAAGGGGTTTTGAGAGTTAACTTGTTGATAAAGACCTATTTTGATAAATCTGATGGTTCCAATGAGTCTGGAATGTCAAAATTAGCCTAGTAGCATCACTGAATTATTTTTATGAGATCTCAATCAAATTCCAAGGGTCCACTCAGAGTAATTTTTAGTTTCTTATTTCAGCTGAGTCTTGATTCTGGTACAATTGCCTAAGCAGATGTTTGAAATCCTTAGATGCAGCACCAAGGAAGACCTTGGTCCACCTTAGCATGGCTGACTGGGACTTGCAAGGGTCACTTTGGCAACTACTTAGTTGTCCTAGCGCTTTGCTCGAACGGTTGATGGACCGCCTTAGCGATCAGCTACGAGGCAAGTGATTACCGCCTTGTAATGACCCTCTAGGAATTTTTTTCCTTTCCAAGCATTTTTACATGTTTCAAGATTTCCTATATCCACCCCAAGTCATTTATGACTTGCTGGAACCGGTGGTTCAGCTCCAGGCAGTTCATTTGGGTTTTATGCCCATTTTCTTAGTTTCGAGCTTTTGATGTTAAAAAATTGGTCTTTTGATAAAACATCTAGTAAACAACTTTAGATGAAAATTCCGACAGTTTGTTAGCTCCAGAATGTTGGTTTTAGGCTAGGGGGGCCTTTGGTTCGGGTCCCAAGACTTCCAGGCTTGATTTGAGCTATTGGATGGATTTTGGTAAAAATGAAACATTAGGTGTGGGGCTCACATTTTGTCAAAATAATCTCTATTAGAAATTTTGATGGTTCTATTGAGTCTGCAATGTCATTTTTTGGTTTGGTAGAATATTTCATTTACGTTCACGGGGTTCCAAACAAATCAAGAGGATCCATCCGGAGAAATTCATAACTTAGCTTTTTAATAGTTTTTTCAATACATGCTGCAGACCATTTTGCCTTTGGATTCCCAATGAGTAGACCACATTTGCGAAAGTTCAGGTCTTTGACCATCGTGATCGCTAGTCTCCTCTCAAATTTGCAAATAAGGATCGATCTGACCCAGTCCAATCCTCTTCTTCGCATCCATAAAGGCTTTGTCACGTTAACGATGGGCTTTTTTGTTGGTCTTTGAAATTGCAGCAAGGGGTCCTCGCAATCACGATGAGTAAACCTTTTGGTAGTATAAATAATCATCTTCTCCATTTCTAACTCATTCTTCAACCCAAATTTCGCCATTATTAATCCATTAAGTTTAGGAATTATGGGGATTTCATCCCGTTGACCTCAGGTATGTTACGTTATCGTTCCTTAGTCATTTTCTTCTTATTCCCATATCTAATTCCATCCCAAAATTCATTAAATTCTTATTTTGAATTTACAATTTCTTGAACTTTTGGGACTGATTTGGACCCTGGCTGAGACCCCAATCATTCTCTGTTTTTTAGCTTGAGTTCATTGTCCTAGAATACCCGTGATAGCTATAGGGTTATGTTAAGCATGCTTACATACTTCCTTTGACCTTAGGTTGACATAAGGGATCCCAAGTATAAAATTTGTGGTAGCACATATTAATGTGGATGATGTACTTCAATTAAATCCTCTCAGTAGAATGATGCCCTTGTTTACCTGAGATTTTTGAGTTATGATATCGATATTCTTTATCTTTGTATATTGTTCAGCTCGAGGCCTTGGTTATAAGACCAGTTAGATGCCATGTTAGTTTTCTGTGATCTAGAATAGATGTGGCTTAGTTTATAGACACTTAGGCACTTACTCTTTTAGTGTTTGGACACTGGTGATGGCATGGATACATTTATACGTATATATGTTAGAACGATTCCAAATAAAATCACTGGTTTTACTACTATTTACCAAAAGGAATTTATTTCCACTTTTCACTCTTAAATTAGTTTATAAATGGAAATTGTACTACCTTTTCTTTTGGGTGACAGTCTTTTAAACTAACATGCACCACTTTGAAAACTCAGACCAAGGAAAATTCTGGTCCATTCTCGATCTACTCATTGATCATTATTTACTTATTTTGGTCAAGAAAGATTCTGACCCTTTTTATACTATTCTCTCATTTTTAGTCTCAGTTCGATCTCGACCGCTGGATTTTATAGATTACTACTTGTTTAGTCAAAATTTGATTTCTAGTATTTATTACACTCTTACTTATATTCGGTATGATTATGGAGAATATTTACTATGACTTATTATTGGAAGCCCTGGGTCAGGACCTAGCAGTCCATATAGATATCTCGAGTCCTCTATGGATCCCTCTGTCTGGGAACCATGTAATAAAGGAAGGGATACCCCATAGGTCCTGCCTTATGAGCCACTGAGCCAAATGAGGTGTATATATTTTGTAGAATATGGCTCTGAGTTGGTATGATAGTGTTGGACTTACTTTGCATTCATTCATTCATGTGCATTGTCTATCACCAGTATAATTATTTTGTGCTTGTACCTACTAGTCTTATGGGGGGCTGGATAGGTATATGATGTTTGTTTTTTGCTGAGTGATTGTTTGTCCAGGCTTATTTGGTTGTATTATCGTATAGTCTGTGGTAGGATGGTTATGAATTTGTACTTGAGGCTACAACTATTCTTTTGATTTCTCTTTCTCTTTGATATTTTGAGCCTTGTTATTAGACTACCTTTGATTATTCTTCTAGGGTTAGATGTTCTGATTATGCTAAAGCAAGCTGCTTTCGTGTTTATCATCCTCGTGATATGTAAGCTATTAGATTAGCTCCCTCAGGTTGGTACCTTTATGTTTAACTACCTATATAGTACTGTCGTATATCCCATTCTTCTCTAGCTATTCTTATTGTATATCTCCTTCATTCTTCATTACTGCTATTGTATATTACCTTCATCCCTAACTATTGATATTCTATAGAACTTATGTCCCTAGTTACACGTAGAATAGGGTGGCTTATCTATACTTCTCCATTATCCTTATCGTATTTTATTTCGTAGTTAGTTGCCTCTAATGTATATTCTTGCCTTACGTATTATTTATGATTGCATTATCTTTAGTGATTAATCTGACGATGCCTACTGAGTACCTCGTGTTTGGTACTCATACTATAATTTTACACCCTGCAAAACATAGTATGAGTACTCACTGTTAACCTATGTATCGTGCAGAGCTGTCATCGATCGGAGAATTGGGATGAGCTTATGTCATCTAGAGTTGTTCTTTCTCTCTCTCTCTTTTGCTGGACGGAACTTTATTTTGTTTTTCAAAGACGATTTTATATATATATTTATATATATATGTGTGTGTGTGTTTGTGTGTACGTATATATATATATATATATATAATGTTTACCTAGTACTCCTGTTATGCTATTGGCTTTTGGATCTACTAACACCAGGTCTTGGGAGATATTTTTTTTCCTTTGGTTCTCTTTCTCCTTTTATTAAGTTTGGGTTATCTTTTTCTCTTTTTACCATGTTTCTTGGTGTTTTGGGCTATGGGTTAGCTTACCTACTGGCGGGCTAAAGTAAGTGTCATCATGGCCTAAAAATCAAGTCATGACAGTTTGGTATCAGAGCCTAGGTTCACTGATGCTGTTGGTACAAGAGCAAAATCTAGTAGAGTCCCACGAATCTGTTTGATGACGTCCGTATTCTATCTTTGAGAGGCTATAGGACATTCTTAGCAAATTCTAATTTTTTATTTTTGATCGTGTGTCCTTACTTCTATCAACTTCTAAGTGCTTCTTTTGGGTTCACTCTTTCTCAGATGCAAGAACAAGGTTATCGATAGACGCAAATGGGACTTTTGTTGGTGTTACTCAAGTCTCAGCTCAGGGTCATACTAAGGAGTCAGAGCTTGATATTGAGGATCTACAGCGCCAACTAGAGGGTATAAAACCAGTCCAGGCTCCAACAGGGTTTGTGACCACCTCGGTTCTTTAGTATACCGTGTTAGGGATTTTGAGCCTTTTTGAGAATACATCATAGAAAGGGGTGGCGTCCAGTACATCGAGTGATTCTCAGGCCCGAGTTGGGTTCATAGTCATTTAATAGGGTTCTTTATCGATTTTAAAGTATAAAATAGGGTTTCTTGATTGGGTCATACATACTTCTATGATCTTCGCTACATATCATGAGATGGTGCAGAGGTTTATCAGAGTATTAACTTTACCACTCCATATGGCATAGAAGCATTTGATAGCAGTAGGGTCTACCTTTCCCCGGGTTGTTGATCGTGTAAGGACAATATAGTGGGCATGTATTGAGACATATGGAGGTGGCGGTAAGAGGCCCCTCCATCAATACAATTTTACTTGTATTTCATCTAGAGGCAAGGATCTTCCTATTAGAGGTCATCGTCATTCGTAACCTATCAGGTACATACAAGTAGCACCTCAGATTATAGGTGGCTCTCAGACAGGTCGTAGTGGTCAAGTGGACAGAGTTCCTATCAGGCATCACGAGGTTCTTATTTAGGCCTTTAGTCCATAAAGGCTTCTCTTGGTTTGTAGGTACGTTGCATAATATAGTTTTCATACCCATGATATCCTTTATAGTTTTCATACCCATGATATCCTTTAGCACCTATTTTGTAAGTTGCTTTAGATTTAGATATCATTAGGACTTTTAACAGTCCCCGTGAGTTCTTAGTTATGTTATGGCTTTGTTGATGCCCTACAACAGGTATGGATTTGTTTGACCGTATATTTTGCCCATGGTATAACTTATTTGTGATTTTTTTCCTTGGTGGCACCTTTGCTTTAGTTCTTGTAGGATTCATCGGGTATATGATTGGTTTAAAGGTGAATTTGGCTTGGATTTATGACATTCTCAAGGAATTTTGCCTCCAATGGTGTTTTGACTCTTTCAGATGAGGGACTGAGAGTTATGATAGAATTTGTGTGTAGATGTTTATTTGTCAGCAGGATTGGTTTGGGCAATTGAGGTCTAGTGATTCATCTCTGGATTCAAGCGTACAACTATGGAATGCGTAACATGTTTGTAGCCTATATTTTTAGGGGTTGTTTTAGTTAAGACATTGTCAGTAGGATGATTAGGCCTACCTACTACCTACCGATTATGTTTTCTTCAGTTCTGAGAGATTGTCATAGATCGATGTATGTGGGATGGCCCATTGACACATGGTGTTGGTTTCTAGTACTTCTGACCTTGGTTTTAAGTTTTTGTTAGAATTTTGGAAGTCTACTCAGCGAGAGAAGTGTATCAGAGTTGGGCTTAGCATGGTTTCACCCATAATTTATGGGGGCATTCTGGAGCGGATCATCAAGTTTCAAGAGGTTATGCCTTAGACTCATGACTATTGATTTCGAGGGTCTTTGGGACTAGTTATTGGCTTTAGAAGATATCAAAGACAATAGTAACCTCCCTTTCAATTTTCAGGTGGAAGTTTTATGAGGCATTATTCATATGCTAGTTCATGCAGATTTTTTTGTAGGTCAGCTTCATTCTTTCAAGGTTAGTTATGATGTGATTATGCAGATAGAACTGGAATGATGCTGGAGAAATTTTTTGTAGTTCAGAGTAGACTGCAAGTTTATAATTACAAGAGGATGTTAGACTTGGGATTCGAAGTTGGCGGTATGGTTCATGAATTGGGTTGTCTTTAGACTTATTTGGTGGTTAGTTATGCTCATATCTAGGAGGTGTTGGTATAATTCAAAGAGGATTTCGCATACTTTAGTTGAGCTCAGTTTAGTTGGAGATTAGTTGTATATTGAGAAAGAGTTGGTGGTTACTTGGAGAAGTGAAGTAAAGATGTGATTATTAAGGAAATTCCTTTAGCAAAGTCCCTTGGACACATTGTTTAGTGATGTAGGTTATCTGGGGAGCCTTGTGGGGTAGGCAAACCCAATACCTCATCCTTGTGAGTTTTTGGGCTCTTTGTATTCCTTTAATTTTGAGGACGAAAGTTCTTTTAGTAGTAGATATTGTAATGAACCTCAAGGTCATTTTATTCCTTTTCATGCATTTTCCATATTTAGAGCTTTCCTATAGTTGCCCCAAGTCATTTATGAATTGCTGGGACCGGTGGTTTGGTTCCCAGGCTGTTTGTTTGGGTTTTAAGCCTATTTTCCTATTTTGGAGCTTTTGAAATTGATAAATTGTTCTTCGGAAAAAACTTCTAGTAAACAGCCTTGAATAAAGATTTTGACATTTCGGTTAGCTCCGTAACTTGGATTTTAAGCTAGGGAAACCTTTACTTTGGGTCCCGAGACTTATGGGCTCGATTTGGGCTATTGGGTGGATTTCGGTAAGAGCTAAAAAGTGGGAGTGCATCCCACATTTGGTTGAAACAATCTCTGTTGGGCATTTTAATGGTTTCGTTAGTTTGAATTATCGTTTTTAGTTGACTAGCATATTTCATTTGTGTTCACAGGGTTTCAAACGAATCCCAAGGACCCGCCTAAAAAAATACTCACTTAGTTTTTTTTTGGTTTTCCAGTACTTAGTGTAGACCATTTTCCTCTTTGCATTTGCAATGAGTTGACCGCGTTAGCAAAGGTTCAAGTCCCTAACCATCACGATCACGAGCCTCCTCTCGTATTCACAAAGAAGGGTCGATCTGACGCGGTCCAGTCCTCTTTTTTGTATTTGTGAAGGCTTAGTTGTATTTACAATGGGCCTTTTTGTTGGTCTTTACAATCGTGGCGAGGGTTCCTCGCTACTACGATGAGTAAACCCCTGGCAATATAAATAATTATTTTCTCCATTTCTAACTCATTCTTCAACCCAAATTGCGCCATTATTGATCCAATTAATTTTGAGAATTAGGGGGATTTCATCTTGTTGAGCTCAAGTATGTTACGTTCTTGTTCCTTAGTCATTTTTCGCTTATTCCCATATTTAATTCCATCTTGAATTCAGTTAAATTCTTATTTTAGAAGTTACAATTTCATGAACTTTTGGGACTGATTTGGAACCTGATTGGGAAGTCGATCATGCTTATTATTTAGCATGAGTTCCTTGTCCTTCGAGGGACCACGTGATGGATTCAATTTTTAAATTTTGAAAATGGGTCCCACGGGCCAATTTTGTCCTAATTTTTGGCCTAGTATTTTGTATAGCATTATGGGTCTTGTTTTACATTATTAAGTTATAGATTATGAATTTGATAGCATGATGGCATTTGAAGATCGAGGAATGGAGATGCGCACTTCATGGATGGTTTGAGACTACTGTTAAGCTATGAGATAGGCTACGATCTACAATCTTCTGTACTTTACTTTATTAGATTGTGTATTGTGTATATTGCATGCATGGTGGGGGTTATAGGATAGGTTTAAGGCTATTTGTATCTTGTTATTGATATTTGAGCCCTATCCTAGAATTCCCGTTATAGCTATAGGGTTATGTTAAGCTTGCTTACATACTTGTTTTGACATTAGGTTGATATTAGGGATCCCTAGTATAAGATTTGTGGTAGCACATATTGATGTGGAAGATGTTCTTCGACTAAATACCCTCAATAGCATGATGCCCTTATTTATCTAAGCTTTCTAAGTTATGATATTGATATTTATTTTTTTTATATATTGTTAGGCCTGAGGCGTTGGTTACAAGACCAGTTGGCGACCAAGTTAGTTCTCTTTGCTCTGGAATAGCTATGGCTTAGTTTATAGATGCTTAGGCGCTTACGTCTTCATTATTTTGATACAGGTGACGGCATGCGTACATTTATATGCATATTTGGTGGTACAATTTCAAATAAAATCATTGTTTTTACTACTATTTTGAAAAAGGGATTTATTCCTACTTTTCACTCTTAAATTGCTTTATAAATAGAATTTATACTACCCTTTCTATTGGATGACAGTCTTTTAAACTAACATGCCCCACTTTGAAATCTCAAACCGAGGTAGATTTTGGTCCATTCTTGAAATACTCATCTATCATTATCTACTTATTTTTTTCGAGGATGATTTCGACCCTTTCTATATTATTCTATCATTTTTAGTCCCAGTTTGATCTCGAACACTGGATTTTATGGATTACTACTTGCTTAGTCTCGGTTCAATTTTGAACACTTATAACCCTCTTACGTATCTCGGGTACAATTATGGAGAAGATTTATTATGACTGATTATTGGGAGCCCTAGTTCGGGATAAGGTAGTACATACGGATATCCCGAGTCCCCTATGGGTACCTCTGTCTGGGAACCATATGTTGGAGAAAGGGATACCCCATAGGTCCTTATTTATAAGCTAATAAGCCGACGAGCCGAAGGATCTATATATACTTGGTATGATATGGAACTCGATTGGTATGATAGTATTAGATTTACTTTGTATTCATTCATTCATAAGCATTGCTTATTGATGCACCATGGTTTCATGGCACTTTCGATGCTTAAAACAAGGAAAATATGCAAAAACATGGGTATGTTTGGTTAGTATGATGTGTTTTCTATTCTATATTGCACGAGAATAGGTTTTTGGAGGAAAAATGGTCAACAAGGAAGAATCATGTTGGAAAACGGAGTATCTGAAGATGAAAGAACCAGGTCCTGCACCAGAGGAATGTCCCACGACAGGACCTTCATCACGTGAGTCAACCTACGTGGCATGGGTCTGTTTCGTAGGTCGACTCCCGCAGCTAGTTGAGGCAGACTGACTTCCACGATAGGACCTACGTGACATGACTTTGTTCCACGACACCAAGTCACGGTACCATGGAAAGTTGCCGACTCTGTTTTCTTGTTTTGATTAGGATAGGATCCATCTTGTATCTATAACTACCCTTTAATTTTCCTATGTTGAGGGTTGGTCAGTACATTGTTTTGAGAGATATTTTTCATTGTTTCTGAGTTCATAAACATACTATTGATTTTGTAATCTTGGAACATCGATTCTAGGGTTTTATTCATATTGAGATTTCAGAGTTTTCTTCTTATTGTGAGTTTACATATCACCAATATAATTGTTTGGTGCTTTTTCCTACTGGTCTTGTGGAGGCTTGGATATGTATAGTATATGTTTGTTGTTTGCTCATTGATTGTTCTTACCTTTCGAGCTTATAAGGGTTATGTTAGGTTATTGTTTGTCCGGGCTTATCCGTTTGTATTGTTGTTTGGGAATTATTGTATAGTTTGTGGTATGATGGTTATAGATTTGTACCCAAGGCTATATACACTCTTTTGATTTCCCATCCCCTTTGATATTATAAGCCTTGTTATTAGACTACTATTCTTGTTTTGGTTGGATGTTCTAATTGTGCTAAAGCTAGATGCCTTCTTGTTTGTGTTCCTCGTTATATGTAGGCTGTTAGGCTAGCTCCTTCAGGTTGGTACCTTTGTGTTCAGCTACCTATATAGTACTGTGATATATCCCCTTCTTCTCTAGCTATTCTTATTATATATCACCTTCTTCCTTCATTACTACTATTGCATATTACCTTCATCCCTAACTATTTATATTGTATAACACTTACGTCCCTAGTTACTCATAGAATATGGTGGTTTATCTCTACTTTTATATTATCCATATTGTATTTTATTTCTCAATTAGTTGCCTTTAATGTATTTTCTTGCCTTCTGTGTTATTTATGCTTACATTATTTTTAGAGCTCTGTCGGTCAATGGCTACTGAGTACCTCGTGTTTGGTACTCATACTACAATTCTACACCCTACAAATCATAGTACAGGCTCTCTCTACTGACCTATGTATCATGCAGATGGATCAGAGATTTAGGGTGAGCTCTTGTCATCCAGAGTTGTTTCTTGTCCCTTTTTCTTTTGCTGGCCTAATCTTAATTTTGTATTTTGGAGACAGTTTTACGTGATATGGATGATGTACTTGTTGGATTTTGAAATGATTTACATTTTGATATTATGGCTTATATGTCGTGACGTTGGTGCAACTGATGTGTTTAGAAGTTGAGTGATCTATCTGGCTGATGTGACTATGGATTACATGTAAACTTGTCTTATCTTGTTTGTGGGACATTACTATGTTATGGATTATTATATTCTCTGTGATGTTGAAATAGTTTGATTTACGGGAATATACTGTTGATTGTTGGTCAAATCGTTAGTCGGTTCTGTGTCCACTTGAGGATAATGTAAATACTATGTGTATAGCCTTGTGGATGCTAGATGTCAATAATTGTTTTAGCAGTTAATGAACTTATCACGATGAAAGTAGAATATTTAGTATAACTAATACAGTTAATCGAATTAAAAATAATTAAAAAACCTTCTGAAATTATTATGAATTCACAGGAAGGAGTGTGAGCTTTGGTGCTAAGCTGCTATGTGTGATTGTCATGATAGATTTTGTTGATTTCAATATGGTGTTGCATGAACCAATCTTGATCGACCGATGATGCTTATCAATACATGTGGCGTACTGATATTACTCTTGCTACATCCATTTTGGGAAGTTGGTCTGTTGCAGGTTGACTTGAAGTTCCATAGTTGGAGTGGCGAGTACTCACCATCAACATTTGCATCTCATTCCTCAAGCGGAAGTTGTGTCTTTTACTGATGTCCTTAATTTGTATTTAGAAGCTCTTATACATGCCTATACTAGGTCCTTGGAAATTATTGTAAATCATTTAAGTTAAAAGCTTGTAAAGACTTGAGGTTGTTATGATGATTATGCATTAAAAATTAAATTGTCCATTATATAATTGTTGCTTTCAAGAATTTCTGCATGATAAATGATTGGGTAGTAAAGGGTTCTCCTATCTAGTTAGAATAGAATATAAGTCTGCACGACCTCGTAATTTGGATCGTGATAACTATCAATTAACGAAAAGGCCACCCTTGTAATTGTTCATTTTTCACTTACAATTGATAGATTAATTCTTTTATTTGAATAAAATTAAGGCATTATATTAGTAAATATTAATAATCTTTTTGTCAAACATGCAATCTATGATGTTCTTACAAAATGTGTGCTTTAAGTTTTTATATTTAATAAAATTAAAATATAAAATTGTCAAATATTTTTTACAATATTAGTTACAAATCTATAATTATTAGTTAATATTTTTTCAAGAAAATTATGTATCTTAAATAAGTATTTTAATATCATTTAATGAAATGTATTTGTCAAATATTAACTTAAATTTTTTAAAATTAAATTTTATTTTTAAAGGGACTTAATAGTGAAATTACACTTGTGCAACCAAACAATACTCTTGCAATTATATTATAATTATGTTTTGACAAATAAATAAGCCCTCATAATTATAATGTTCTATAATTATTAGACTGTGAAATTATTGCCTTGTAATTAAACCAATTTAAGTTACGAGGGAACTCTCCAAGCAGACCTTTAATTTATTTTTATACATTTGTGGCTTAAAAATTAAAGAACAACGTAAGAAGTAGAAAAAAAATTAAAATCCAAAATCACTTTAAAAAAATCAATCCAAATAACCTCTAACTCTAAATTAAATATATAAACAACACTAAAAATTATGCAGGATGTACCCTAAAGTGTGTGGTCTTGATTTCTTATCCTGCAAAAGAAAATTCTTTAAAGAATAATATTTCTTCTTCTTTATATAAAGAACAAATATATTTTTACCCTTGTGCAACTCAAATATTATTAACTAACTATTCATGCTCAATTACCTCTCAATTTCTATTTTTTTCTTCTTCTTTTCATTTTTCTCAGCATTGCGACAATTTTTTTAAGCCAAAAGTGGGTTGTATAACCCATTTATAAAAATAAAATAAGATCCATATTTACAAAGCATAGGTCAGGTCCAAAAGTGACCCAGCCCAAATGAAAAAACTGGAAAAGAAATAACAAACCAAACAAATAAAAGAAAAAGTAAGAATAAAGGGACAGGAAATTAAAATGGCTCGAATAGGAAATATCTGAACCGCATCTTCTCGAAAACTCTCTCATCTTTGTCTTCATTGAGTAAATCGACCCATGTCTCTTTGATTTACACCTTTCTATCCCATTTTTGCTTCTTCGGTCTAGTCTCTACTATACGTGATCCATATCCACTGATCTTAATAAAGCTGTGAAGAATGGTGTTCCATTACCTCAGAGCTAAACAAGCTTTCCATTTGTATATCCGATCTCCTTTACCAGCTAATGCTCTTGTCTACCTCACATGATCAACTCAAGACTGGGGTCGAAATAACTTCACCCCTGAGATGAATTTATACTTCAAAAATAAGCTCCTATGTTGATCTACCTACATTGCATTTCAGATAAGTAGCATCTTTCTTTGAAGTCACTTATTAAATAAATCACTTTCCTTTGTGCCTTCAAATCGATGGGTTGAACCACAATTGAAGATAATACCACCATAAGATCTGAAGTTAAGGAATAATAGTAATGCAATTATAGATTCATTTTGTTGTTCATCTCTTCATAGGTTAAACTATGTATCCAGATTTGGTTATCAACAGTGAAGTGATGTAGATTCAAAACAATATTGGTTTGCTATCGAATGACACTTAAAATTCTCATAGGTGTGGATAATCAATGCTTTGAAATTACTTCAGACTATTAGCTATCTATTTACGTAGACTGTTAGATCTCATCACCAGAAATAAATTGCAACAACCTTTTTAGAGATGGTATTTGTTCTGCTGCATACCTATGTTGTGTTTACTATGCTACTTCTTATGTTAGGTATTCCTTGTTTGTCGATAATCAATATCTTCCTTCCAATGCTTGGAATATCCTGAAATTAGTTTATTTGGTAATCACCTGCAAAAAAGAAAACTAAGTTAGCAAAAAAATTAGCAAGAGTATTTTCCTCCCTAAGGGAGTGTTGTGCTCTTATGATAATGAACCCCTAATGTTATTAATACACTCCACTTCAACTGTTATGCTTCAAAGGATCTACCATTCTACTTGTAGAATCTAAACTAGTGCCAAAAAGTCTGATTCTACAATCACATTGTTAATGTTGTTATCCCTGCAATAAACCAAACCTTCTCTGATAGCTCTTGCTTCAGTCACTAGATTAGTGGTGTCTTGTAAATTCACTCCTTTAGCAAAAAACAAATACACCTTTTGAATTTTTGATACAGAATGTAGCTGACTAGGGCTAGGATTGCCCCCAGAAGCCCCATTTGTGTTAAATTTGTACTAGTGCATAGGTGGGAGCAACGACTTAACAATTTTAAAGCTAAAAACTGGCATAAATCTCTTCAAAAACTCAACTATCTGAGGCCAGTTTTTGCCTTCACATTGGATCCTAAATCTACTTTTCAAGAATTTCCTCAGGACTTCTGTTACTTCCCAGATAACCTTTGCAGTTGAGTATTTTGCACCATGTATTACTGTGTTCCTCCTCTTCCATATGAACCACAGTATAAAAATAGGCACCACCTGATAGACCCCTTTAATTGTAATGTTATCATAAAAAATCCACCATTTTCTCATATTCTACTTGAGACTTGGTAAAGGATTAAGCCCTGATGATCTAGAAAAGTAACTCCAAGTAGTTTGAGCAATGTCTCCCTTTAGAAAAAGATGTTCTATGGTTTCAACGTCTTAATCTTCACAACACCTACAAAACTCTGAAACATTAGTTTTCTATGTATGCATTAATTGTGATACTGGTATTTTACCTTTCCAGATTCTCCAAGCCAAGAAAGAGAATTTGAAAGGTAAATCTTTACACCATAAATTCTTCAAATCATCACAAATCGCTTCTTTATATCTAAACAACTCCCAAGCACTCTTCACACTGAAATTTCCAATAGTTGTATGAATCCACCAAGGACTATCCCCTTGATTAACATGTTTACTTTTACTCGTGTTGTTTCTTATATATGCTACTACATATCAGGAACATGATTATCTATTTCTTTAAAGTTCCACCCATCTTCAGTAAGAAATTCATCCACATCTTTCATTGCATGATAAGTGCGTATTTTTGATTGGTGTTTGAAAAGAGGGCCTAAATTAGTCTAATTTTCAAACCATAAACTGGAAGTGCCACCTTTTGATTCCCACCATAGAGTCTGCTCTAGCCTATTTCTATTTGGTAGCATATGTTTCCAAATCTGAGATCCTCTTTTCCATTCAACAAGAGCTGAAATTTGTTTCTTACAATATTTATTCGAAAAGTAGTTGTACCACATGTTGTTTTTTGCTCTTGATCTCCACCAAAAGTTTTGCATACAATGCTTGCGATACTTCAAACATAGATCTAAAACCAAGACCCCCTTCTTTTTTTTTGGAGGCATATTTTACTCTATGATGATCAATGATTGCTCCTTCCTAATTCCTTGTTACTCCAAAAAATTTTTGTAAAAATTCTATGCAACTCCTTAATGAAACAGATAGGTCGTACAATGGTTGTTTCACGCCTCAAATCCCATTGGGGCGGACAAGCACCCTGTCACGCCTCAAATCCCAATGGGGCGGACTGGCACCCGAAGCCGTTAAGGCCTGAGAGAACCAACCTATACATTCGTATAAATTCATATGCATGTCACCAAAAGAACACCATTCTGCTCAATATAGATACAAGATGTCAAAGACGAAAGTCATGGAATAGACATTCAAATAGACATAAGTCGGGATAAGTCCCCGCTTTATACAACTGTTACACAAAACAAAAACCAATATGTACACATGACTCGAAAAGCCCTGAATTAATCTGGAGCTCACCAACAGTCTGCAGATGACCTGAATCCTACTGTGGAGGTCTACTAGCTCCTGTGCCTACAACAAGTAAGGTAAGTCCCCCATGGGACGTCAGTACAAAATAATGTACTGAGTATATAAGGCTCTAAGTAACTGCATGAAACATAAGAACTTCAATAGAATCAAATACAAGTGAATAGAAAATGTTGACAAACCACTGTTCTGTATGTGTGGAACCATGTACATTACTGTCATGCCCCGAGTTCCAACGAGGCGTGATTGGCACCCGAAGCCGATAAGGCCCGAGAGAACCAATCTTTGCTCATGTCTGTTCATATGAATGCCTCATTATGATTAACATATTATCTCATGTAACTGATAACATATAAAATGCCAATAGCGAAAATCATGGAAAACATGTACAATCTATGAAACTTGTCCATTAGGGCCATTAAGTCGAAGTGATCATACATCTCTTTCATTCATATACCCACATATGTCTACAAAAGCCTCTAACAGATGCATTTACAAGACCAACTAAAGTCGGGACAAGTCCCCGCTTTATACAACATTTACAACATCAAAAACACTGTACAATCGTGACTCAAAAAGTCCCGAAGCAACTGGGGCTCACCAAAGAACCGCAATTAACTGTCAACCTATTATAGAGGTCTACTAGTGCCTGCACCTGCAACATGTAAGGTAAGTCCCCCGAGGGGGTCAGTATGAAGAATGTACTAAGTATGTAAGGCTCATAAGAAATGGCATCATACATAAGAATGGCAATAGAATAAAATATGAGAGAATAGTCAATGTGGATAAACCATCATTTTATATAAGTACTTTACTTTAAGGGTAATTACCTTCATTCAAGAGACTTGCCTTCAATATGTTCTTCTATATGCAAGAGATTCTTCATTACCATTATTATTCATCTACTTAGTTAGTAGGTTGTAAAAGAATAACATTCATCCATATACATCCACTCTAGTGGTGGGGTAACAAATTCACATACATCTACTCTATTAGTAGGTTAACAATATAACGTACATCCACTTTATTGGTGGGTTAACATACATCCACTCTTATGGTGGGTTAACATACATCCACTCTCGGGGTTGGTTAGCATACATCCACTCTCGTGGTGGGTTAGCATACATCCACTCTCGTGGTGGGTTAGCATACATCAACTCTCATGGTGGGGAAACATACATCCACTCTCATGGTGGGTTAGCATACATCCACTCTCATGGTGGGGTAACATACATACATCCACTCTATGGTGGGTTAACTAACTTACATCCACTCTCATGGTGGGGTAACATACATCCACTCTATGGTGGGTTATAATACTTGGGAGAGGTTTATACTTTTATGACACATTGAGGATCACGATACTATTAGAAACACACATATATGCTTTACCTCGTTTCTTTACTTTCAAGAGATTGACACCTTTACGTGGGAGGGATAGATATTCATTAACTCGCACATTACCTCTTCATTACTCCTATGAGATCTTATATAAGTAAGTATATGATACCGCGCCTCCACCTTTGGTGGGCTATAATGAATAACATAGCATAATCTTGGGATTATTCTATCTTGAACTTATAAACTTTAGAATGTGACCCATGCTCAATGAAACATATAGTAATCATGCGTGCATTACTTCTTTACAATCTTATACACTTCACATAGTTATGAGAGTGACACATTAAAGATCATGGCGTTAATTGAAGCACACCCTTATATATATTACTTCACTCCTTTACCTCATGAGATTAATACCCTTACTTGTGAGAGATTGGTACAAACATAATCATAATATTACTTACACTTTGGAACATGACATGATTGGAGAATGCTTTTCAAGAATAATTAGATTCTCTTTAACTTACTTTCTTGGAGGTAGTTCTTCTAGGAATTACAATTTTAAGACAGCTTTGGAACTTCAGTCAATGAATACGAGATACATGAATCACAATTCGTCGAAGAATAGGATACTTATGAATAACAATATAACTCAACCTGAACTGGAATACTTTAAACACTTCAGATATGAGCAAGTACCATAACAAGGTGAATATTCTATGCTGCAGAAAGATATGGAAAGAGTAACCTTACATACCTTGTCATCTCACTACGAATACACAAGCCTATATGGGGATACAATAATCTATCTCCTTCCTTATGTGTTACTCTACAACACAAGTACATAACAAAGCTCATGTTAACAACCAACTCCCTTACAAATGTATAAGTGTCACAATGATTTACGTGACTGTTATATAGCATCATTTCATCCTTTACAGTACAATCCATCAAATTCTCATACCAACAACACCATAAAATTCCACACATTGACCAAAATATCACACATTAATAGCATTTCACATCACACTTACCCTTTATGCTTTCTAATTAGCATTCCGTCACAATTTCTCCTATCAACTTGCCTCATAACAACATATGAACAACAATTCATACTTAATACAGTCCAACATGCCCCCCCATACGACACTTTAAAGTCATTAAAATGGTATCACAAGTTGCTAATTATATCCATAAAGGATATAGGGGCCTTCGGGGGTCAAAGGGGGACAAAAACATGCAAAACGGGGTTCTGGAAGTGACCTGCGAAGCCACCTGCGCCCGCAGGTGGCTGAACTGCATCTGCAGGTGCCCTTTGGCAGTAGCCAGGGGCATCTGCACATGTGCTCCTTTTCGGCCAAATTGGTCTCTTTAGGGTCTTTTTATGCAATTAATGGTCCATGATCATAACTAAACTTCTTTTAACATATTTTTGATCATATTACATGCCAACAATCAGCCAATGTCTCACAACACACATAAACATTGTTCAACATCGTCATGTAGGGTTTAGTAGATATGGGGTGTTACATTCTCCCCCCCCCCCAAGAACATTCATCCTCGAATGTTAACAACATTGTCTCATATGCAACAAATGCATCTCTATGCATATACTCATTTAGATACTGACTTAGTCTTTCTCCACTTTCACACTTTGGAACTTTTTCCCTTCCATTTGGAACAAATATGGGTACCTTGGTCTCATCATTATTTTTAGTTTCTCAGGTTATCTATTCGACTTGTTGATTTCACCAAAGAACTTTTACGGAAGTTACATCTCTATTTATTAACCTTTGCACTTGTCAATCTAGAATAGCAATAGGTATCTTTTCCTAGTGAGATCCTCCGAACTTTGTATATTTTCAATAGGAACGATATGAAAGGAAACTCTTATACACTTTCAACAATTTCCTATGGAACGTTGTATGGGGAAAAACTTTTCCCCTTCCTCCTTTCATTGGAGACGCTTTTAAGGGTACTTAATCATCTCTATACCATTTCAATATGTTCCGTTAACTATACTAAATTTTCAGACAGATAAAGATATTTCATTGACTTAACTAATAACCCCTGTGTCCCATTAGATTCATAGTAGCTGATGGAGTAACATACGATAGAGTAGAGCTCGGATCAGTCAACACATATACATCATGTAAAAATATGGTAATATACCTAAATACCTGTACCTTCATCAGGAGATGCCTTCGCATCCGGCCGGTCCACTAAAGAATAGGTGCGATTTGAGTTCCACTGGAACTGGCTGCTCCTCTGGCACCTCTACCACGACTAGCTGACTGTAAACCAGCCGTCGATGCCACATCGGATGATCTGGTAAGTCATGTCATACTACCCGTAGGCCTCTGTGGGCATTCTCTCATCATGTGTCCGGGCCTACTACACACAAAGCAGATATTCATATCAAATCGACATTCACCTGCATGAAATCTCCCACAGCGCTGGCATGACTGATGAGAAAATCTTGTTGCCTGTGATCCATGAATTCCACTACTCTATTCAGATGGACCACCTCTAGACCCTCATAATTGAGAGTGAGCACCTGTTGTGGAATAAGAGAATGAGTGTCTAGGCGGTAACATTCGAGATCTAGATTCTCCTGGGGACACCATAGACTGTCCCATAGGTCTAGCCCTTTTTGATGGACCTTCCTCAGATTTTTGTATTCTCCTTCTTTGCCTTTGGTCCTCCATCTTTTGTGCGAAGGCCTTTATTCTAGCTATATCCATATCTCGATTTAAGGCAGCAATAGTGCAGTCTCTTACCAAATACGACTCCAATCTGTCCACATATCGATGGACTCTATCTTTCATTGTGGCCGCAACATGTGGAGCATATCATCCCAAGGAATTAAACTGAAGACTATATTCTCGAACACTCATGTTCCCTTGACGCAAATTGAGAAATTGGTCTGCACTTGACTCCCGAATTTCATATGGGAGGTAATGATCAAGGAATGTTGTTTTAAATTCTTCCCAACCAGCTGGGAGTGCATCAATGCCCCTTGATCTCTTCCAGTCCTCATACCATAATATGGCCTCACCCTTCACTCTATAAGCTGCTAATTCAGCTGTTTCTACATATGTTACGTGCATCACCTCTAGTGCTCTTTGAACTTGGTCCACAAAATCCTGTGGATTTGCTTTTGGATCTGACCCTGTGAATATGGGAGGGTCTAATTTTAGAAAGTCCTGTGTACGCCGACTAGCTTCTCTAGCCGCGTCATCTTTATTTACCATTGGACCCGTTCGTCCTTCTGCTTGTGCAGCCACTAACTGAGTCAACATATGTACTGCATTTCTTAAATCCTGATCAGTGGCATTCATAGGCGGTTCTGCAGGTACTTCTCTACCTCTTGGCTCTTCTGGAGCTGGAAAAGTAGAGGAAGACTGTGATACAATTTCAGCGTCAGCTCCACCTTGACTAGCTTGGTCAGGTGGTGGTCTACTCATTCCTTCTCCCGCAAGCATATCTACCTGCTTACCTTTACCTCTACCACTTCTTGTGATCGGCATTGTTACTATATCAAATAAAGTCAATTCCAATGGTCAGATACAATTCAACTTACAACGCTGGCTCTATTGCACGATCTAGAAATGAAGAAAAGAAACGACATCCTAAATGTCCCGTAGCCTCCTACTTATAAATGTGGTGCACAACATATCGATAAGTAAGACTCTACTTAGAGACGGCTTTGTAGACACCCTTAGAACGACCTGCTCTGATACCACTTTTGTCAGGCCCCGAGTTCTAACGAAGTGTGATTGGCACCCGAAGTCGATAAGGCCCGAGAGAACCAATATTTGATCACGTCTATTCATATGCATGCCTCATTATGAATAGCATATTATCTCATGTAACTAATAATATATAAAATACTGATAGCAGAAATCATGGAAAACATGTACAATCTATGAAAGTTGGCCGTTAGGGCCATCAAGTCGAAGTGAACATACATCTCTTTCATTCATGTACCCTCATATGTGTACAAAAGCCTCTAACAGATGCATTTACAAGACAAACTAAAGTTGGGACAAGTCCTCGGTTATACAACATTTATAATATCAAAACAACTGTACAACCGTGACTCAAAAAGTCCCAAAGCAACTGGGGCTCATCAAAGATCCGCAATTAACGGTCAACCTATTGTGGAGGTCTACTAGTGCCTGCACCTGCAACATGTAAGGTAAGTACCCCAAGGGGGTCAGTACAAAGAATGTACTGAGTATGTAAGGCTCATAAGAAATGACATCATACATAAGAATGGCAATTGAATAAAATATGAGAGAATAGTCAATGTGGATAAACCATCATTTTATGTAAGTACTTTCCTTTAAGGGTAATTACATTCATTCAAGAGACTTGCCTCCATAGGTTCTTCTATATGCAAGAGATTTTTCATTAACATTATTATTCATCTACTTAGTTAGTAGGTTGTAAAAGAATAACATTCATCATATACATCCACTCTAGTGGTGGCGTAACAAATTCACATACATCTACTCTATTGGTAGGTTAACAATATAATGTACATCCACTCTATTGGTGGGTTAACATACATCCACTCTCATGGTAGGTTAACATACATCCACTCACATGGTGGGTTAACATACATCCACTCTCGTGGTGGGTTAGCATACATCCACTCTCATGGTGGGTTAGCATACATCCACTCTCATGGTGGGTAACATACATCCGCTCTAATGGTGGGTTAGCATAAATCCATTCTCATGGTGGGGTAACATACATACATCCACTCTATGGTGGGTTAACTAACTTACATCCAATCTCATGGTGGGGTAACATACATCCACTCTATGGTGGGTTTTAATACTTGGGAGAGATTGATAATTTTATGACACATTGAGGATCGTGATACTATTGGAAACACACATATATGCTTTACCTCGTTTCTTTACTTTCAAGAGATTGACACCTTTACTTGGGAGGGATAGATATATATTAACTCGCACATTACCTCTTCATTACTCCTATGAGATCTTATATAAGTAAGTATATGATACCGGGCCTCCACTTTGGTGGGCTATAATGTATAACATTGCATAATCTTGGGATTATTCCATCTTGAACTTATACCCTTTAGAATGTGACCCATGCTCAATGAAACATATAGTAATCATGCGTGCATTACTTCTTTACAATATTATACCCTTCACATAGTTATGAGAGTGACACATTAAAGATCATGACGTTAATTGAAGCACCCTTATATATATTACTTCACTCCTTTACCTCATGAGATTAATACCCTTACTTGTGAGAGGTTGGTACAAACATAATCATAATATTACTTAAACTTTTGACCACGACATGATTGGAGAATGCTTTTCAAGAATAATTAGATTCTTTTTAACTTACTCTCTTGGAGGTAGTTCTTCTAGGAATTACAACGTTAAGACAGCTTTGGAACTTCAGTCAATGAATAAGAGATACGTGAATCACAATTCGTCAAAGAATAGGATACTTATGAATAACAATATAACTCAACCTGAACTTGAATACTTTAGAACACTTCGGACATGAGTAAGTACCATAACAAGGTGAATACTCTATGCTGCAGAAAGATATGGAAAGAGTAACCTTACATACCTTGTCGTCTCACCACGAATACACAAGCCTATATGGGGATACAATAATCCAGCTCCTTCCTTATGTGTTACTCTACGACACAAGTACATAACAAAGCTCATGTTAACAACCAACTCCCTTACAAATGTATAAGTGTCACAATGAGTTACTTGACTGCTATATAGTATCATTTCGTCCTTCACAATACAATCCATCAAATTCTCATACCAACAACACCATAACATTCCACACATTGACCAAAATATCACACATCAATAGCATTTCACATCACACTTACCCTTTATGCTTTCTCATTAGCATTCCATCACAATTTCTCCTATCAACTTGCCTCATATCAACATATGAACAATAATTCATACTTAATACAGTCCAAAATGCCCCCATATGACACTTTAAACTCATTAAAACGTTATCACAAGTTGCTAATTATATCTATAAAGGGTAAAGGGGCCTTTGGGGGTCAAAGAAGGCCAAAAACATGCAAAATGGGGTTATGGAAGTGACCTGCGAAGCCACCTGCGCCCGAAGGTGCCCTTTGTCAGTGTCCAGGGGCATCTGTGTTGGCACCTGCTCCCGCGGTGCCTCACCTGCGAGGGCGGGTGCCCCTTTTCGGCCAAATTGGTCTCTTTTGGGTATTTTTATGCAATGAATGGTCCATGATCATAACTAAACTTCTTTCAACATATTTTTTATCATATTACATGCCAACAATAAGCCATTGTCTCACAACACACATAAACATCACCAAAACCTCACTTTCTTTTCAATCCATCACCAAATCCATAACCAAATTTACAACAACAATTCCAAACATTATACACAAGAATAAAACAAGGAAAGACTATAGTCACATATCACATGTAAATATTTACTCCATCAAGTTCACTTCCTTCAAGAGACCACAAGTCTATGTTCAAGTATGCAAGACAAAACCATCCTCCAATTTAGCAAACACAAATTGTTTTACACATAGTGAACTTCTCACCCTTCACCAACATAAACAACATGATATAAACCATATTCCATGCATAAAATATATTAAAACATAATAATATCCACTTACCAAGTCTTGCAATACAATGATCTTGGTCCAAAGGATGAAGGTCTAGGGTTTTTATGATAAGGAAAAGTTAGAAAAATTTTTAGAAAAGGCATGGGTGTCCAAATGAATTAAAATCTTATTTCCCTCATATATATAGGTCCCTTTAAGTCTATCTTATCCAATTTTGGAATTAAATGCTTGGTTGATTAGTAAAAATGAAAGATTGGATCATTTTGCCCCATTGGGCCTAGTCTTTTGTTCTTGTTTTGGGCCTCATTTGGCCCAATGGTTCATGACTCATTAATACCCAACAAATTAATGTCTAATTCATCAAATAACTCATGTTTAACTAATTCCATAAGTGTACACGAAGTCTTATAGGTTCGAAAACATACGGGTGTTTCACCTCCTACAAAGGTCTAATCCCATGTACTAGGCCCAATATCAATTATCTCATCAATAATATTACAAAATACATACATTTGACTCTCGACACTTGCATAACCATTGTTCAACATCGTTATGTAGGGTTTAGTAGATACAGGGTGTTACATTCTCCCTCCCCCCCATTAGGAACATTCATCCTCGAATGTTAACAACATCGTCTCATGTGCAACAAATGCATCTCTATACATATACTCATTTAGATACTGACTTAGTCTTTCTCCACTTTCGTACTTTGGAACTTTTTCCCTTCCATTTGTAACAAATATGGGTACCTTGGTCTCATCATTATTTTCAACTTCTCAGGTTATCTATTCGACTTGTTGATTTCTCCAAAGAACTTTTACGGAAGTTACATCTCTATTTATTAACCTTTGCACTTGTCAATCTAGAATAGCAATAGGTATATTTTCCTAGTGAGATCCTCCGAACTTTGTATATTTTCAATAGGAACTATATGGAAGGAAACTCTTATACACTTTCAACAATTTCACATGGCACGTTGTATAGGGCAAAACTTTTCCCCTTCCTCCTTTCATTGGTAACGCTTTTAAGGGTACTTAATCATCTCTATACCATTTCGATATGTTCCTTTAACTATACTAAATTTTCCGACAGATAGAGATATTTCATTGACTTAACTAATAACCCTAGTGTCCCATTAGATTCGTAGTAGCTGATGGAGTAACATACGATAGAGTAGAGCTCGGCTCAGTCAACACATATACATCATGTAAAAATATGGTAATATACCTAAATACCTGTACGTTCATCAAGAGATGCCTCCGCATTCGGCCGATCCACTAAAGCATAGGTATGATTTTGAGTTCCACTGGAACTGGCTGCTCCTCTGGCACCTCTACCACGACTAGCTGACTGTACACCAGCCGCCGATGCCACATCGACTGATCCGGTAGGTCGTGTCATACTACCCGTAGGACTCTTTGGGCATTCTCTCATCATGTGTCCGGGCCTACTACACACAAAGCAAACATTCGTATCAAACCGACATTCACCTGCATGAAATCTCCCACAGCGCTGGCACAACTGATGAGAAAATCTTATTGCCTGTGATCCATGAATTCCACTACTCTGTTCAGATGGACCACCTCTAGACCCTCGGAATTGAGAGTGAGCACCTGTTGTGGAATAAGAGAATGAGTGTCTAGGCGGTAACATTCGAGATCTAGATTCTCCTGGGGACACCATAGACTGTCCCATAGGTCTAGCCCTTTTTGATGGACCTTCCTTAGATTTTTGTATTCTCCTTCTTTGCCTTTGGTCCTCCATTTTTTGTGCGAAGGCCTGTATTCTAGCCATATGCAGATATAATATATCGATGATGGAAGTCATGTAAAGACGTGCAAAATAGATACGATACTTGGCCGTTGGGGCCACAACGTCTAAAAGAAAAGACACTTCTACGTTTGACTTCACAAGGTCTACAAAGCTTCTAAAAGATACATAGCCATGACTAAGGTCGGGATAAGTCCCATCCTTATACAACTACTACACAGTACCAAAAATATATACAAATGACTCAGAAAGCCCCAAATCAACCTGGAGCTCACCAATAGCCTGCAGATGACCCGTGCCCTACTATGAAGGTCTACTAGCTCTTGTGCCTGCAGCAAGTAAGGCAGGTCCCCCAAGGGACGTCAGTACGAAAGAATGTACTGAGTATGTAAGGCTATAAGTAACTGTATGAAATATAGAAACTCAATGGAATCAAATACAAGTGAATAGATAACACTGATATACCACCGTACTGTATATGTGGAACCATGTACATTGCATTCATTTCTTTCCTTTTACCTTCTTATCAATATACATCATATAATGCCTAGGACCAACTGATCAGTGGTGAATAACATTGGGATTGGCTCGAGCTAGGCTTATTCCCCCAGAGCTACACCCATAAATCAATAAATCAGGTTTGGCTTGAGCTAGGTTTCCACCCCCAGAGCTACCCCCTGCATCCAATAATCGATCGGGATCGGCTCGAGCTAGGCTTTCGCCCCTAAAGCTACCACCCGTACTCAACCAAATGTGCATTACTTCACTTCTTTAATTTTTGTGAGATTGTTACATCGATGGTCATAACATTATTGGAGCTTTGGAACAATAGTCAACAAATAAGAGACACGTAAATAACAATTGCTAACAACTTGAAATGAGATACTTTAAAGCATTTTAGAGTGGAAACAAGTTTGGTAACGATGTGAACAATAGGTGTGGCAAAAGGATACGGAAAAGAGTAACCTTACATACCTTATCTTTCCAACTTGTGAGTACAACAATTCAGCTCTTCCTTAAAGCGTTACTCTACAATATCAATACATAATGGAGCTCACATTAAAAGCCAATTACATTACAAGTTCACAAAGCGATAATTAGCTACTTGACGGGAAGTAAAACCTATCCAACATCCCAAACACATGGTATATCATTCCACCTTCCTTTATACTGCCATATAAATTCATTCCACCCTCCTACAATACAATTTACTGCCCCACAACACCAACAATACCAAAATAGTCCACACATCAACATAGACGTCACAAACTAACAAGATTTCCCACCAAGTGCATACTTCACATTTATACCTCAATGCAACTCCACATTTTTATTACATAAAGTCACATAAATACCTTCCACAAAAATATACCAAAAACATTCCACACAGTTTCAGAATTCACTTTAGCATAACAAGAAAGTATTCTCCTTTCACTACGCCAAACGTTCCATGCACAATTACATATAAACATTTCCACAAGTCATACACAAGGAGTAATGAATTAGGTACAACACCACACTTAAACATACTGAAATTTCATCAATCTAATTCAATTCCTTCAAGACCTTAAGTCCCCTTTCAAGTTTAAACCACATAGAGGGAAAATCCTTTAGCAACTACGCAAAGTGGACTGTTTCACAATAAGTGGACTTCTCAACACTTTTTAAACATAACCAACATGATATACACGACCTCTTATGTATATAATATATTAATCTATAAGGGTAAACACTTACAAAGGCTTGCAAGTGGGATATTTGTCCAAAATTCCTTAGGGAAAATTAGGGTGGCTAGGGTTTTGATAGAGGAGAAAGCATTTGATTGAAAATCTAATTTTTTGGAAGTGAGATGTGTTGAAAATGAGATGAATTTCATCCTTAAATAACCCCCTTTCCACCGCCTCTCTATGGTCCAATCTTAGTCAATTATTTGGTCAAAAAGTCCAAGTAGATGATGTGTATACTTGGTCCATTTTTAAATGGATCATCTCCTTTTGGGCCCATGTCTTAGTTACTTAATTTGGGCCTCATTTAAGTTCATAGACATAATATTAATTCAACCCAATAAATTTAGTGGGTAATACACCAACTATCTTAAGTTTAAATAATTTCATAAATGTTAAGGTAGTCAAATAAGTTCGAAAATGTACGGGGTGTTACAGGTTGATAACACATAAATATTACTTTGAAGAACACTTGATATTAGAACCTCCTTACCTCCATATGACATCATCCTACCTTTCCTAGATTGCAATTTTCCTTTCACCTACTCAATTAATTCAGTATAGTGTTCATTCCTCTTCCTTTTATGTGTAATGGGACATCCCAGGTAGTTCATGGGAAATGACCATCTATTAATACCTAAACAATGCTCCACCATCATTAAAGTTCTTCTTCCTACATTTTTGTGCATGTAAAAGAAGCTATTTTCCATGTTCACCTTCTACACTAATTCCCCCTCATACTATTTCAATATAGCCATAATATTTATCAAAAACACTTCATTAGAAAATGAGAAAATAATAGTGTCATTGGAATATGAAAAATGATTCAAATTAGGACTCTATTTAGGCATCCCATAACCAACAAATGGATCATCCATAAATAAAGAATTTAGAGCCTTGGTGAGAACTTCAGTTGATAATATAAATAAATCAAGAGATAGGGGGTCTCGTTGCTTCAACCCCTAGTAGAATGAAACATTCTACGTTACTTCTGATTAATCAAAACTGAGTAATAATTGCTGGAAACCAGCCTCCATATCATGTCAACAACCTTGTTTGAGAAACCCATCTTCCTCAGGACCTTCATGAAGAAAAACTAGGAAATCCTATCATATGATTTATCCATATCAAACTTGATAACCATATTTGAAGCATTTCCTCTTTTCCTAATATCAGTCACTAGCTCTTGAGTGAGCAGAACATTCTTTATAATACTTTTATCCTTGACAAACCCTAATTGGTTAAAAGAGACAATCCTTAGCAGCAATCTCTTTATTCTATCATGGACAATCCTTGACATGATTTTATTGACAAATGAGGAAATCCTTATCTTCAAAAAGTTTTGTTTCCCCGTACTTTATGGAAGGAGGCATAAGGATGAAGAAGAAGGCGTTTCACAATCAATCTTCTTGGGAAACTCGTTTATCCCAAATCAATGAGTAAAATCTTGTTCATTAAAATTTTTGAGACAATACCCCGTGGATCAATTTGCTTATGATGAAAACAACTTTATGTGTTTACTTCCTACCTAATTATATCGGCCTTTGAGTTGTTTTTACTTTACAGGTAATAGAAACTGCTCCGTGTTGATATAAAATAGCAGAACATCCCTACTTCAAAAGATCAAAAATGAATAAAGATTCCTCTCTTGACCATTGCTTCGTTATGGGAAAAGAAAAAATGACTGGTAGTGACGATGGAAACACTTTGACTGATATTGCTATAAAGGATCTTATAATAAAGACACAAGGTGAAAGGATTGCCGAATTGACAAGGAAATTGGAAAAACTCCAAGAAGAAGCACAACGCACAAAAGATATAACTAGTTTGGCCATTACAGCTAATGCCCCGATCGTGAACAATTTTGGATCTCCCACTACACAAAACTCCTACCCAATCTTTTATGTCCAAACTAAATATCCAATTCCTCTCCCAAAATATCAAATTCATCCTCCAAAGTATCAAATACCTCTACCATACCAAAACCTCCAAACAAATCTTCAGATTTCGAACCCTTTCTGTCCAAATCTCCAGACATATCCCCAAATGAATACGCTGATATACCAACATAAAATCTCTCATACAAACCATAAGAGGAAACTTCCTCGAGTGTTTATCTCTTTGGCTGAAAGTCAAGAACAACTTTTTGAAAGGTTGCGAGCAGTTGGACTAATCCATCCAATCAACCCAAAAGTTATCAACACCTGTGTAAAATGCTATAAATTTGACCGACGTTGTGCTTACCATTCAGGAGGTATTGGACATACTACGGAAGACTGCATCAATTTGAAGCACAAGATTCAAGACTTAATTGACCAAAAGGTCATCTTGCTTCAAAAAACACCATCATCATCAACCTAATCTTCGACTCTTCAAAACCCTCAATCAACTTTTTGTACCAGATCCAATCCCTAGCTGCACAACCAAATTACCCGGTCAGTCAACCAACTTACCAAGATCCACTACCAAATTATCAACCCATTTATCAAGATCATCCCAAAAATTCAAGAGTTTACCGAAGGGCTCCAGTTAATCTGCAGTTTCGTCCAGTCCCTCCTCCTGTCAACCAGAAAAGCCATAATCGTCCATGTCTGAATGTTGGAAAGAATGTTCCCAGGAATTTCACCAACTTGACTGAAACTAGGACCCAATTGTTTGAAAGACTGAAGTTGGTAGAACTCATACAGCCTATTCCACCTAAGTCGGGTAACCCCAACACTCGGTCCTTCAAAGCCAATCGATATTGTGCTTATCATTCTGGAAGCATCGGACACGATACCGAAGAATGTGTTAATCTAAAGCATAAGATACAAGACCTGGTTAACCAGAAGGTCATCTCACTTCAGATAGTGCCACCGAATGTTACTAATAACTTACCCTCGAATTATGGGAGAGTTGCCATTGAGGAAGCAAAAGCAAACAAAGAGTGGTTGGAAAATGAGTGTATGATGCCGGCAAGTCCCAAGGAAACCAATGAGATAGAAAAAATTATGTCTGCTTTAAATATTGGTGAGAAGACTTAGTTCACTGCACCACATTGGGCCTTGGCACTATCGCCTATGGAGAAGAAGTTTGTGGTAGAAATCGTTGATGCATACGGAATGACTAGATCAGAAAAGGATTACACTCCTGAAGAGCTACCCACCGATACCTATAAGAAGAGTGTGCAGAAACAACCAATTACTGAAGACGGAGGTGAAGAATTTTGGAGAAGGATGCATTATAGGGAATATTCTGTTGAGAAGCACTTAGAAAAGAGCCCAACTCAAATCCCTATTTGGGCATTATTTATGAGCTCCCAGCATCACAAACAGGCTCTAATGAGAATTCTTAATGAAACGTATATGCCCGCATAGAATCATCACATCATCTCCAATAATAATGAGTTGCCCTTTGAGGGAATTAGGCACAACATGGCATTACACATTAATATCAGACGCCAGTATAAGATCATTAATAGGGAATTGATGGATGATGGATCAGTACTAAATGTCTATCCATTAACAAGAAACTGCTTGAGCCAGCCAAATGGGTACTTTCTCGAGATTGAAGATGCCCCAAGAGGATGCAATACTTACATAGGGAAGATAGAGAACACCGTTGAGAAAAGGCCAACTCTTCACAAACCAATGCCTTCGGTCTACAAGGTGCTGGCCACCATTATGCTGAAAAGGTGTTTAACATTTGGACGTTTTCTTGGAAAGAATTTCGACGGAATCATTCAGCCTGTTGTGATCCCAAAAGAGCTATTCAAGTACGAGTTGGAGTATGTCCCAACTGAAGAGTATGAAAGGAATGCAAAGGAGAAGAATCAAGAGTCATCTCAGAAACAGCTTGAACTCTACCAGTCATTTCCTAAGTCTATGCGATGGTCTCGAGGATGGAATAGGGAATCGTTTGGAAGAGTGTGATGCTACCCTAGAAGAATTCCCAAAAATAGCCAGAAACAAGAAAGCTGAACTAGAGGAGAGCTGCAGAATTGGACAGTCACTCTGCCCATGACTCCTCACTCTCTATGGTAGATGAAAGGGCAAATTTCTGGTTTTTGAAAATCGGTGACGATCCGGAGGAGGCCCCGCGATCCACTTTTTATCTTTTAAACTATTTTGCATTTTTACTATTTTCAAAAAGGCATGGGCTCGTGCTTGTGCGAACCATGAGCCATAGTTTATAAATATTTCCCAAAATTCAATGAAAAGGCCTCCCTTTATCTAGGAAACTATTTTGAATTATGCTATTCTTATTTTCTAGATTTTGAATTATCTTTGGAATGTGTTAGTAATAATAATTTAAAACTTGCTAATGTCATGTCATGTCAAGAGCTAAATGAACAAAGTAAGGCAAATAACGATGAATGGAAAAATTATGATAAGGAACAATTGACAGAAGAATTGAAAGACTTCTAGAATCGAGAAAAGCCCAATCTTGAACTAATCCAAGTGGTCAACCAGGGAGACGAAGACAAATTTAAGGGAACCAGGATCGATGCCAATCTAACAAAACCAAGGAAGAGAAATCCTATCAATTCTCTCAAAGGGACACGTCGACAGTTGATCCCTTCCTTCCACTGAGATAATTACAAAGGAAAGTTTACACCAAATTGACGAAAGTGTCATATCATCCATTAAGTGCTATCCGGAGGATCCTTAATCCTAGCCGAGATGTATGGTCAAGAGTGGACCAAGCCAATCAATTTAGATGTCGTAAAGAGATACTACGTTTGAAGATAGTCTTTTCTCTATATCTTCTTCGATTGTAATTACACTTTTATGAATTTAATCGTTTCATGCTAGAATTTCTCCCTTTTTATTTACGAACTACGTTTGACCTAAATTCTCAAGAATGAGATATGTAGGTGGCCTATGTCGGCTTCGTTCAATCCCTTAGGAAAATTGTCCTTTCCCCTTTATGTATGAACTACGTTTGACCTGAATTCTCAAGAATGAGATACGTAGGCGGCCTATGTCGGCTTTGGTCAACCCTTTATATTTTGTTGTATTTCCCTAGCATAGTCCTGAATTACGTTTGACCTGATTCCTGCTTCAACGGGATACGTAGGCTCCCCAATGGCTCGGTCATATCACCCCAGGAAATGGAAACTGGGGCAGAATTTTCGAGAAGGAATCTCAAAAATTCTGAAGAAGAAGATCATTCATTTGGCAAAGAGAATGTAGACCAACAAAGATTTTGGGAGAAAGTCTCGAATTCCCCAAAAGTCGAGCTCATCTCAAATAGTATCTAACTGGGGTAGAAATTTTGAGGAAATCCTCAAAATTTCCACTAATACTTTAGAATGAATTCCAAATTTCCTTGTACCGAGAGTTTAAAGTCAACCTTAGAAATCACCAGCTGTGATATAGTGCAAATAGTATAAACTCCCAGCTATGACAAGCCTTTCCAAAACTACTCTATTAAAATTCCCCAGCAACAACAATGAGTTTCCAGGGATCCTTCATTGGATGTTAGACATAGGCAGGCCTTAAGTGGAAGACGTTCATTGAGCTAGCACATGACATGACTGGCAGAGTTTTTCTAAAAAAAAACTTTCACACAAGTTTGTAAATCTATGATTTCAAAACCCTAATTATTTTTGAAAATCTATACATATTTTGTTGACTAGTTTTGCCTTACATCTAGTTAAAAGGGGAGTCAGGGCAGAAGTCCAAACATGACGGAGTACCCGAAAGATAGCGAGGAGCAAACCAGAGATCTAAGGAGGTCAACGCGGAGTAGTTTCACCCAAAACTAACAATTTTCAAAAATAGGGTCTCTTTCAAATCCCCTGAGAAAATCAAGAATCGTACCAAAAGCATATAATGCTCAAGAACGGTATTCTTAGACAGCTCCAAGGATGGGTTGAATAACTCATTTAGGATCAAGGGCCTCTTGATTGGTCTATCCGGCTTCAAAAGATGTGGATGTCAAACAAAAGCGTCTTATCCTTGTTATGAAGATTTTATTCAAGAATTTTCCTAATAATAGTCACTAGTAAAAGCGACTTTGTGTCTACTAAATGGTTTTCTTGAGCACAGGTATGCTCGAAAGAGTCGGCATAACGTAACAATCAAAGAGATCACCTAACAAGGAGAGTAGGGACATCCTCCTCCAATCCGTCCTGGGTCAAAACGAACTTATAACGTTCGAAAGTCGTATTTATAGTTGTCCCCAAAAATGGGTTTAACCATTTACTTACCTCTAAAATGATTTTTGTTTTGGCAAACAAAATCATTTATATTGTGAATGCTCTCTTTAAAGCTTTCCCATAATTTGACTATAGTCGCTACCAAAAGCGACATTGTGTTTACTAATTGTCTATCTTAAGCGCAGGTACATTCAAAGGAATCAGCACATCAACAGATTAGCCTAAAGTCCATCTTACTACGTCAAAGCTGAAAAAGTCTGACGTTTGTCAATGCCAAAAGAAGAGGATGGGGATCGTCATAAAAAGGCTATCTTACTGCATCATATTACATCCTATCCCATGCCATTGCATCATATTACATCTCATTGCGTTGCATTGCACCATAAGGCATTGCATTCTATTGCATTCATATTGCATCATATTACATCCCATCACATCCCATTGCATTCCATTGCACCATATCTCATTGCATTCCATTGCACCATATGGCATTGCATTCCAATGCATCATGTTGCATCATATTGCATCCCATCATATTGTGCCACATAAAATTTAATCATTTTTCATTATATGTCATCTTAGCTCATTGCAGGACATTCCATTCTATGCCGAGAAGGCTATGTCGAGAGGTCCATTCCATCCCATTGTCAAGAGGGCCATTTCATTCCATTGACAATAAGAGGGCCATTTCATTTCATTGTCGAGAGGGCCATGCTGAGAGGGCCATTTCATTCCATGCCAAGAGGGCCATGCCGAGAGGGCCATTTCATTCCATGCCGAGAGGGCCATGCTGAGAGGGCCATTTTATTCCATTGCCGAGAGGTCCATATCATTTCATGCCGAGACGGCCATCACATTTCATTGCCAAGAGGGCTATGCCGAGAGGGCAATCATACCATTTAAATAAGTCTCCGTAACCGCTCACCATGCAAGACGATAAGGTCTGGCTTTGGAAGATACTTTGGAGCACCTATATCCATTGACAACGCGAAGATGACCCAATCTGGCGTCGAGGATATCTCAGCATTTTATGTCTGTTGACCACGTAAAAGGCAATATAGCCGGCGTTGAGGATATTTTAATACTTCATTAACCAATGTTTGAATTCATCAACATATTAAAGTTGAAGAAGTACATGATCCAAAGGGATGTTTTTAAGTCGTTATCTGAAGACGGACGACAAACTAGACTTCCCAGGAATTGACAATCTGAAGGTTATCTTCTACCTTCTATGTTTTAGGAATTTTTATTCTCCCTTTAACAAAAGTCTTACATACAACAAGAGACAAACCAAAGAAGATATGATCTTTAATTACGGTTGGTAACAACTGAGAGACACAGCTGAAAGCAAGTATATGATTGTTATCATGCACCTATCCAGATTGCTTCTATCTACTGCTTTCGAGCCTACATTGTAGCATTAATTTCTACCATGCACCAGGAATTAGCAGAGAACAACTTGCTATGTGGTGTCAATTCTCAAGATACGCATGTCACTACCCATTCCATCAGTGGCCTTTTCTTTTGGTCCAGAGGAGCAGAAGAAGAAGAAGAAAAAAAGATGATGAAGAAGAAGAAAGAGATCAAAAAAAGTATAAAACTGACCTTGATTATTACTACCCGCAGATGGACGATTGATTGGCTGAATAACAGCTTCTTCTCCCGGTGAACGAATGTTGAATCTTAGCATGTTTGGATCAAGTATTAATCCTGGATTTAGACGCTGAAGTTGCGTAATGATGTTCATTGTGACATATCGTTCTACGACATCTTTTTGCGCATTAAATTTTTCCAATATTTTTTGCTGAATCCTCTCTTCCATTTCATCCATTCTTTTCTTCACTATTTCATCAGCAACAATATTTAGAGAGGGTCTAGAATCTCCGGCTTTCTGTTTCAAAAGAGTCTTGGTAACCCCACATCCATACAATCTTACTCGACCTAGATGTTCAAGGTCCCATAACTGCTGTAAATGCATCAACTGATGATTGAGTAACATCGTCACTTTCTTGAATATCCATTCTCTCCATTTCAGCCTACAAATCAGATGCAAGAGAAGAAAGTTCGACTAAATTAAACTGATCCAATATTTAAGAAGAAACAAATGATCTTGATAAATTGTGAATCAAAAAATCTCATACTATTTTGTTACTCGTATCATCATATGATTCTTTGTATACTCTATCAGTTTTCCTTCTTCTAGTAGCCACAAAGAAGTTCTTATTTGACAAAGCACCAGGAGTTTCCTTCTTTTTTTCCTTAGTTACATACAAGTCAACATTAAAATCTTCCTAACTAAAGTCAACAAGCTTATAGTAACAATACGAGAAAACACCAAACCTCACGGATGATAGCAAAACTTGTTTTGCCAACAGTGTGCGGATGCCTCAACTTTTTTCGATTCTCTTTATTAGTATTGGATGTATCCTGCAGGAAAGAGTTTTTTTGTAACAAAGGTCTTTAAATGGAAAATGTAATAGTGGCAGACACATGATATTCATATTTTATGTCCCTAAAATTAATGATTTTGCTTCAGCTGTTTGGTTAGAGTGTATCTTCTTTCTTGAATTTTTTATAAATTCACAAATGGCACTGAAACAATGCTAAGAGCTAAATCAAATTTCTTATCAACCCAAAGTTCTAACAATTTAACTACGATGTACAATTTCTCTATCAAACTAAACTACCTACCCGATGATAATTTATGTCAAATGATGAGAATAGAATTTAACTACAGACATCTACATTATACAGTATACACTACAACTTTTGTTCATGTACTATAATAGAAACACTAAAGACGTATACAGATTACAGACTTAGACACATCTATATTATGTTCTGACTCTGTTCTGACTGATATGTAGCAACAAAACTGATGAGAAACTCGATTGTTCCAAAAGCCAAAACCCAATATCATTTCTCCAAAAATCAGACCAAAAAAAGAACATTTTCTCCATATCAGGGCATTAATTTTTCCCAAAGTTAAAGCTATTATTCCACTTTAGAAGCACAACAGGTCATTAATTTTTTCAAACATCGATGACAAAAATTGTAATATCATTAGAATATCAGTTTCAATTAGATACCAACAAAAATTAAACCCACAAGCTAGCTAACTCCTTATTGCAGCACACAGGCCCTACACACAATTCAGTTACCCGGTTTAATAGCTCATGCAATAGAAAATCCAACATAAATATCAACAAAAATATGGTCTCTTGACATTAAACTTAAGACAGTACTATGATGAGAATAAAACCCAACAACTGAAGAAATAACCGTAGACTGGTATACAAAAACAAAACAAAAAATAATTTAGACCACAATACCCAACTTAATATCTCATGCAACAGAAAATCCAACATAAATGTAAAGAGAAATATGGTCTCTAAGGAAAAGAAAGCCCCAAATTGAAGAATACACTAACCTTAAAATCTCCAGATTAAAGAAGAAAACCCCAAAACAACAAGTTCGATCTGAAACAGCAAAGATTTCTATAAAGGTCTAAACCCAGACGCCGCAACACTAAGTGAGCAATGGAGATTCGCAACACAAATTAGCCCTCTTTTGTCTTGTCTTCTGAAGGAAGAGAGAGAAAGGTCACCGGAGATGGTCTCGTCTTGTCGATTTCGCCGGGGAAAGAGATGGTGGCAGGAGATGTTTGAGGGAATTGCAGAGATAAAAGTGAAAATGGTTTGAGAGAGGGAAAATGGTTTTGAGGGAAATAAAGTGGCGGACTTGTGAAAATATTATGGAGGATTTAATAAACGTTGCAATAGATATTTTTTCCCACAAAGTGTTGCCATAGATGCTTTTATTGCAACGGTTCCAATAAGTGTTGCTATACGTATTCCTATTGCAACGGTTAATATATAGTGGCGACGATTATATTACTAAATCGTAGTATATATTATATAGTTAGGAACCACAGTTGAATCTATGTCCATAATGTTATCAAGTTATGCTAATGCCAATTCCATCATTGTACAGAACCTACATTGTTCTTCTCCTTTCTTTCAAGCATTACAACATCTATTTTGAAGTCAGTATGTAGAATGATTACCTCTATTGCTCATATCAAAATGTTACAGGGAGCTGTTGGTGTTGGTGTTACTATCATGACTGTCATTTTAAAAATATTGTCTAAGAAAAATTGTCTCAAACTTATATCTTGGTGCACTAAAAATGATATTATTTGTCTCTTTAATTTGTAGGTGTCGAAAATGAAGAAAGGGAACAAGAAAGCAGTGACGAAGATCTTAGTGATAACGATCTTACTTAATTAAGAAGACTTTGGAATTGTTGAAGATCTACATTTTGATATTTAAGTATTGAATTCATGTAAAACTTAACTATTCTTTTTTGGTTTGAACATTTTGCCATTAGGGGTATATTAGTACCGTAGTTTGTTGGATATTTGGATATTTTTAATTATGAAAAATTTCGTTTCGTAATTTATATAATTTGTAGTGCATTATAATTTGTTAAATATTGATTGACAATCAAGATTGCTATTTTATCTAAACCATTGTAATTTGTCATTGAAATTGTTGCAATAAGTCATTTAAACCGTTGCAATAGGTCGACTATTAGTTTATTAATTCAAAATAACTGTTGCATAAAGAAAATAATCGTTGTTATAAAAGCAAAAAGTCATTGCGATAGTTGCAAAATATCGTTGCAATAGGGTTTTGGCAACGGTTGCAAAGCGTTGCAAATTATCTATGGTATCGGTTACAAGCCGTCACAATTGAAAAATATGTTTGTCGCATTAGACGAAAAAATAACCGTTGCTATAGATGCGTGTATGGCAACGATTTTTGAAACCGTCGCAAAAACCGTTGCAATAGAGCTATGGTAACGCTCGCAGATGGAACGCCTGCTGAAATGTTGTAGTAGATCAATGGGAACGATTTTCTTATATATTGCGACAGTTTTTGAACCGTTGCCATAGGGGTATTTTCTAGTAGTGGAGATTTCCTCAGAATTGATAGTCCATGGGTCATTCATAAGTCGCAACAACATCCTAACCGGATAGTATGCAAGATCACCCAAAGATCGATAGTTTAAAGGTTATCCATAAGTCACACCTAAATCCTTACCGGAGAATATGTGAGATTACCAAATTGTTAGGTCTGAAGGTTCTCTATAAGCCGCGCCATATCCAAGATTGATTATGTGCAGGATTACCCTAAGATCGATAATTTGAGAGATATCTATAAGTCATATTATATCGAAGGTTGGATAATGTGCAGGATTTACCAAAAGCTAGCGATTCGAAGGATATCTATATGCCATCTCTTATCCAAGGTCGGATAATGTGCAAAATCACCCAAAAGCTAGCAACTCAAAGGATATCTATAAGCTGCCTCATATCCAACATCAAATGATGCGCGAGATTACCCAAAGATTGACGATTCAAGGGATATCTATAAGTCGTATCGATACTAAGGATGCGCAGGACTTACCCAAGGTCATATACGAAATAATACCCGTAACTGATAAAGTTATCAAACAAAAGATCAAACGATTGCAGGGACCGTTCTACCCAAAATATAGTTGGTAGCCAATAGAGTCACCCCATTTTGAAGAAAAAATCAATTGCCAAAGGTCCATCATATCCAACAACCGAGATGGTTGTTGTACCTATATTGTTGTGGAAAACATTGTCTTCCAAAAGCAGGGTCAGGAAAGGACAGCACTATTGATCAGAAATAATTCACATAGGAATATAGTGAAAAGACTCTATCCCTTAGTGAATTATGTTTATTGCTAACAATTTTTGTTTGAGATGTTATCGAGAGCATCCGAGAGGGTGAAAATCTCAAACCAAAAACCACAGGTGCGGACGACTCCAAAAAGGATGCACCACAACGTGGAACTTTTTCTTAGCATCGAACTGGGACATAGTCCAAAGAGGAATATCAAACTCTTTGGATGCGAGCTAAAGAAAACTTCCACCGCCATCAAACCACACCCCTATCAGAAGGCATGTGGGTATTTGGGACTTTTGATTTCAGTTTCACTTTTGGGTTACTTTTAAACTCACACCGAAAGTAGCTTTCCTTTTTCTTCAAATCCGGGTGACAATACGCATAGAGACTTTTAAATTATGTCCTGATAAATTCTTACCTATGGATGTGAAGAGCTCCACATTCATGGTTAAGAGTTTACAAGCGTATTTTCCATACCTCATTTTACTTGTCACTCATCTCGAGCCAAAGGTCTTCTTAGTGTAAGAGACTATCTTTTCTACCGATCGAGTCGAACTACAAGCAGTCTAATTCCTTGAATCTCAGGGATATGTAGGCTGGGCTCTATATTGAAAACTCGACTGCATTCCAACCTCCCCCAATCTCCTCTTATTCCCCAGCTTTTTGATTTTATCAAAATTTAAAATCGGGATAGCTTGTGAATTCTTTGAAAATCATGCTTAAAAATCAAGCTTTACGAACTGAAAGTGGCCTGAATTCTCATGAAACCTGAGATATGTAGGAAACCCAATACCAGGGTCCGTCCATAATTCCCTGAAATTCATGCGAAACATAACTGCTATCGTGAGACGAATTCGTGGTCGGACAAAATTAGGAACGTCAAACTCCCTTTGCCCAGGGTTACTTGCATTCACCCTACCCAAAGGGAGGGGGAAGTTGTTGACACCTAATTTTTTCCCTCCGCGACTAAATTTAATCCTGAGTTTCTTCGATTTTGAATAAAATCAAAATATTTATTTTATCCGGATAAATACTTTCTAAAAAATATCTATTTGGGTTAGTTTTTGTCATTTAAGTGAAGAATTATATATTTTGTATTCATGGATATGAGATAGTATAATTTTGATCACTTAAATAATTATTTTATCAAATATTCAAGTTTTAATCGAAATCCTACCTTGAAAATTAATCGAAATAGGTAAAATTTTGACTTAAATACATTTTGCTTTTAGCTATAATTTATTTGGAAAATATTTATTTGATTTTTGCGAAATCAAGAAACTCGAGATTAAATTGGTGCCTAATTCATGTTAGATTGCGATTCAATTTAGCCAAACCCATTAAATTTGGCCTTAATTGAAATCAAATTGACCACAATTGCGATACAATTGGCCAATCGATTTTCAATTTGGCCGAAAGTTTAATGAAATTTGGCTAGATCCTAAACTAAATGGCCCGTGTTCTACCCTCCCTCTTTATTAAATAACCTACACTACCCTTTTAAATCCTAATCTACCAGGCCCAACAACAAACCAGCCGCCCCAGCCCAACTCCTTTCGACCGACTCGGCCCAAACCTCTTTATTTCCCCCAAATCAGATATACACACGACCCTTCTCTCCTCTATTAGATTTCTCTCTCCCCGATTTCCTTTCTCTCTCTTAAACCAAAAAGTAACGACAACAACAACAGCTCCTCCACAACGGTCACAGCAGCAACAACCAGTACAACTCCCATCAAATACACATCCAAATCAACCTCACAAAATCAACCAAACGATTTTAAGTTCCATCTAATTTCGTTAAAGAATCGGATTCCACAAAGTCGTACCCACCTCGAAGCTTCTGGAATTGTTCAGGTGTCCTTCCCCAACGTTCAAATTCGTACCTTAGAGGTACCTTGTTGTGCGATTTCTATTGGTTGGTGAGCGGGTTCATTCCCCCCCCCCCCAAATTACCTACGAATTTGACCCCAATTTGGTCCAAGTTCATTGATTCATAGCTGAAAATCAATTATTATCCAAAATCAATTTGAAATTCGAAAACCTCTTTTATTGTCCCATATTTACCCCTCTGTTTTCCCCCCCAAAATAGCCCCATTGTTTTCCTATAAATAGAGAATGAGGGTTAAGGGTTGAGTGTGGGATTTTTGGGGAAAAATTAGGGATTCAGGAGGCGCATGCTTCTAATCCCACGTAACCAAAAATCTCAAAAGTAATACACTCAAATTTTAGCAAGATTGTGGAATTCCGACGAGTTAGAGTTCAAACTCCTGCGAAAATAAACCCAAAAATTTAAACTCCGATGGAAGTTCTCATTGTTAAGGCTCGTTGTCCCCGTTCGCTGCCCAGAAATAGGTAAAAGCTTCATCTTTTGCACATTTTTTTATTAAGGCATGAACTTTTGTTGGCGTTATGAATTTTGTTAAGACTGGAATTGGTTAAATCTGGGATTGAGATTTAGAAACTAGTTTTGTTGGGTTTGTCTATATTTTCTTTGAGCATTGAGATTAAAGAAGTCTTCAAACGTCTGTTATATCTCCTTCATTTACAACGTCTCTTTGTTAAAATCAGTGGATAATCGTAAATAGATTTATGACTTCATTTTGGTTGTTGTTAAACGCATCTGATCTTGCTTGAAAATACATGTGTTTGAGGTCGAAAGCTTTAAGCTTTAAGGGCCTGTTTTATTGAAAATATGTTGCGAAGTCTAGTGATTTGCAATGTCTACTTGTTTGACGTTTGTGAGGCTTTCAAATTTGGAAATCGATCACTGGTTATCCCTAAGTTCATTTCTGCATTTTAAATTTTGATATTAGTTGATTGGATTTCTATGAAAGCTAGCTTTAACTTGGATAAATGATATCTCATAAGTGTGTTGTCGTTTCTATGCTTATTAAAGCCTAAAATTGAACTTTTCTTATGGACAAAAGTAGTTTACTTCTCGTTCGATTGTGCATTTGATCTCCATCTATGTGTTCCGTAGTTTGTTTTCCCTATTTGATCATCATATTAAAATACAAGGTTCTTTTAATTATCTTCTTTGTGTTGTTGTTTTGCTTGATCGTGGAATTATTTCCAAGATTCTGTTAGAAGTAAGTATTCATAGAGGATATTTTGATTCTCAATATCGGAAGGGACTCATGAACTAAGGACTGAAAACCAGGCAGCCCCGTACGTGGTTTATTTTCAAGCACAAAACTAGGAATGAGACATATCCTTGCTATGGCATATGCTCATTTTTGAAAGTTTAAGATGGATATTTGTTCCTCATTTTTTCTTTGATGCTAAGTGTGAGACCTAGTGTTTTAAAACTCAGTTTACTACCAACTCGCATTCTGATTTTCTATGTTTGAAGCTTATAAGTTTCCCTTTTTTATGTCTACTCTTGAAAGAGATATTGGTTGATTTCTCATATCAGTAGAAGATTCCAAATTGACTGCCCCAATGTGTATTTCATTAAGGTATTTAATATATAGGTAGGATTGAGTGTTATCACTTGTGTATAAAAGGAAAGGCTTAAGACATGCTTGATTTTGTTCTTTCACTGAAGTGTTTGGATTTTGAATATACATTCTGTGGATTATTTGCTTGATTGTGAATGGTGGTTGTGGTCATGTATTAGTAGCGTTGTTGTGATTCGAGTGTGCTTAATTGAAAATCCTTAACAACCTTCTTGATCCATAATATCGAGTAAAGTTCGTTAAAGGATGTATGTAGGTAAAAAAATTTTTTGGAGATTAATTTCTAGTTCTCTCCAAAGAATAAAACTTTAGAGCGAAATAGAATTCTGCCATAGCCTATCTTTATTCTCAAAGTTTGCCTTCAGTTTTGAATGCTATGGAACCTTTTGTGACCATATTTGTTAAACTTCGGATTTTGGTCTTCAATATTAATTTTTTAAAAATTAGTTGTTTGATAAAATCTAATGTTGAACTAGTTCTAAAACGAATTAACTTAGATTGATAACTTGCATTCTAACAAGCTTTTTGGGTTGTCTTGAATAACTGTAAGAGATGATTATACTAAAATCACTTCCAGTTCTATGTATACCTCATCTTAGTTTCAACTTACGCTTAACTCTCGCTTCGGTTTCTGTTTGTATCCTGTCTTATGTGTCTGGATCGATATCCTAAGGAGCGAGTATCTTCTACGGTATAACTATCGTCTGGGTTGAAATCTTCTTTTTTTTTTCAAAACAACCCCCTTTATTAAGCTTGATTTCTTAAACATATGCAGCAACTCAATTTGATTAAAAGCTGATGGGAAAATGAGTTTGAAGCATTCTGTTTTAGCATTTGACACAGTTATTATTCTTAACTTGAGTTTTCTATAGCAATTTCATTACATATATTTGATTAGTATGAGCTCTGCAAAATCCTTTGCTATGACCATTTTGATTTTCTCTGAGCAATTATAAGTATATCACGGGGTGTACATGTAATATTCTTGACATCACGACCATAAGTTCTCTACTTCTACCTAGAAGTGAACCTTAGAAAGGAAAGAATTATGATCAATTGGTAATTTCCAGTATATCATATCGCAATTATTGCATACATGAGTGGGTTGTCTGTTAAAAAGTGTGAATTTGTGTTCCTAATATTTGTTGATGCATAGCCCATCTCTCTTTTGGGCTTGCTGGCAGTTCCTTCCCATTCACCATGTTTTGCCCTAAGCATGTTTTGTTCCTTTACAATGCGTCAACCCTTAATCTCTATTTATCTTTAATTTTCCAAGAATGAATGCTAATTCTTATCTTTGTTCTTATGGCTTGTGATAACGATGTGAGTCCTCATGGACTTCCCACCCTTTGCATTTTCGGAATGGGCCAAGGAGGCCCACATCACACCGAGTCGAAACCTCAAGGCCCAAAAAGGGGTAAAAATTGGAAATTGAAGAAAATGTAGCTAAAAGCTACATAAGGAAGCTAATATACAAGGCCATGGTCAAATAAAAAGGCGGTGAAAAATTGAAATAGGCTAAAAAGCCTATAAAAATTAAGGATTAAAGCCGGGCAGGTCCAAACGGGTTCAAAACCCATTTTTCTTAACTCTCTCTATGTATTTATTTACTTATTTATTTATTTGTAATTCAAATTTGAATGTGTGTAAAATTCTAACATTTGGTTAATCTAAAAATAAATCCCCTTCGAGTTATCATTTTTGCTATCTTGATATTTTTCCTTATCGCTTTGTCACGTAGTATAATAATTGGATTCAACAAAAAATAAGTTCCCTTTACATCTCTTTACAAAAAATGAATCTTCGAGAATCAAAAATGGCATCTATTTTGTTCATGTTGTAAGTGGTTTATTTAGGTTAAAGTGACTTTTTCCAACTTCAAAAATTAATTCTCTTGAAAAATCCAAGTGTTTACAATTAATCGGATACTTGTCTCAATTTAGCACTTTTTCATAAATAGGCTTATCTTGCAAAATATTGTTTTCCCCTTTGCCTAAAAAATTGACTCTTTCCTAATTTATTTTTCATAAAAGAATATATTTTTCTCTTAAGTTTGGTAAAAAGTTTAAATTTAGGTTAAATAGACTTTTCTTTAATTTAAATAAATTACTTTCCATGTGAATGAAATAAATGCCAGATTTGCAATTAATTCAAGATTTTACAAAGTTAGTCATGTTTTCAAAATTGGTCATTTTTACAAATCAGTCAAATTGTCCTTTGGTCAACCGCGTTCGCGGACGCTTCTTGAGTGCCTTAAAAACCTTCTCAAGGCGTTACTAGAATCCTTACCCATTTTCTCTAATTATAAAGATTTGTTTCTGTTTTCGAGTCTTTAAAATTCTTTAAGTTTTTCTTGATATTTTCTATAAAAAAATCAAGTGGCGACTCTGTATTTTCTTAAATTATTTCTAAAGTTTTGAAATAGTTTTAGAAGTCAAAAGTCAATATTTTCCAACCCTTCGAGCCAGAAAAAGGGAAAAAACATACGGGGTCTTACACAATCCATTCCTCAAAACTACCATGCCTCATCTAGCGGACATGTTCAATACACATCCGCTACTATCTCCCCAAAAATACTCCACCAAGTGTTCAATCCACTGAGACAAACACAAGACCCCATCACCCAAGCCACTATCTATCCACATAACTAAAACCTCGTCCGTCCACTACAACCCCAATTCAACCAAGCCTATCAAGAAGGATCACAAGACTAAATACCCCATAACCAATACATACCCCAAGCATTATAAGACCAAACACACCATAACCAAGGCCTACCCCAAGTACCACAAAACCAAAACCCGTCACCACATGCTCCACTAAACCAAAATCCCCCACTCTAAATACCCCGTAACCAAAATCAAACCATCCAAGTTGAGGAAGTAGGAGAAGAAGACCCATAAGTTGAGTTAAAGGTATGATAAAGAGGTTGTACATGTAGAGTATTAGAGGCATAGACCATTAACTCAACAAGGATTCTGAGGTCGAGGAGGAAGATTTGGTCTTACACCTTATGGAAGAGGAAACTTAGGGAATCGACCCCAAGGTGAGAACCAATGGAACTACAATGAGAATCAAGTTGGCAATGGAGTTCAAGATAATGGGATCAATTCAATCAAGACTAGTCTTCCTACTTTCAAAGGATAAAGTGATCTCGAAGCTTATCTAACGTGGGAGTCTACTTGTGAAAGAATCTTTCAAGTCAATGATCTCATTAATGATAAGAAGATTTGCTATGCCATAGCCTAATTCAAAGGATTTTCTATCACATGGTGGGAATATGCCAAGCTGTTTGAAAATGTCTTAAATGAAGGACAACCACCACCATGGGATACATTGAAGGCTATCATGAAAAGGAAGTATGTGCCGGAGAGGTATAGACATGAGCTACTTGCCAAGTTATACAATTTAAGACAAGAGAACAACAGTGTCTTAACCTACTTTGATGAGTTTCAACAATTGATCTTGAGACTTGAGTATCAAAAGAATGCGGAACATGTCGTCATCCGTTTAAAGGTTGGGTTGAACTAGGATATCTAATCCTTAATGACTTGCCATAGGTTTTCTACTTTAGAATCTATCTTCCAAGCGTCTCTAGAATTTGATAGAGATATTGAGGAGAAGAAAGAGGTAGCTCAATATTTAATGGGTTAGAACAAGAATAAGGACTTCTCCAAGTCCTATGGAAAGGATTACTCTAAAGTACCAACCGAAGAATGAAGGTAACAAAAATCTAGATCCTAACCCTAAAGGTTTTCAATGTTTTAAATGTCAAAGTTGGGGACACAAGGAAAATGAATGTCCTAATCGAATAAATATGATCCTAAGATAAAAGAGAATGTATTACCTTGGAGAAAAGGTGGGGCAAGAAGATGATAATGAGGGAAAAACCTAAGATGGAGAGGGGTGGTGTGAAGAAGATGAGCAAGTAGAGGAAGGAAATGAGGATGCTTGGCCTCAAGATGGAGAGTTCGAGGTTCTAAACTATATGGTAAGACGAGTGATGATTAGTAACACATTAGTTAAACCTATTCAAAGGGAAAATCTTTTCCATACTAAATATCTTATCAAAGAGAGTGTGTGCTTATTAGTCATTGATAGTAGCGGTTGTGCCAATGTTGCTAGTGCCACCATGGTTAATTTTTTAAATCTACCCACCACCAAGCATGCCACACCGTACAAGCTCCAATGGTTAAATGAGTGTGGAGAATTAAAATTGACTAGACAAGTGGTGATTCAGTAATTTTGTTCAAGATTGGGAATTACTATGATGAGATACTATGTGAGGTCATTGCCATTAAAGCTTATCATATTTTGCTTGGAAGACTATGGAAATACGATCATGAAACCAAGCATGATGGAAGAACCAATTGGTATTCTTTTGAGTTGAATGGTTGGAAGTTCACCCTTCACCTTCTTTTACCATCACAAGTGAAAGATATCCATATAATAATGAGGGATTTAAAATAGAAGGGTAGAAAAGAAGGGAAAGATGAACCCCATGAAGAGGAGAGTGATGAAGCAAAAGAGAGGAGGAAGTTGAAAGGGAAGGCCCAAATGGTGATGTTTGATAAAACAAAGACTTTTTAAAGGAGGTTAATGATGAGGATACCATACTCTTTTTAGCCCATGCTTTTCATGTAAACCACTCTACTTCTCCTATTCTCCATTCTACTTTGTTTATTTTGCAAGAATTAGAAGATATGTTCCCAAAGGAGCTACCAAAAGGGTTACCCCCACTTTGGGGAATTGATTCATGTCGGGCTCTCAATTGCCAAATAAATCAGCTTATGAAGTAACCCAGCGGACACTAAAGAGATCCAAAGGCATATTGAGGAACTCCTCAACAAAGGATACATCTAGGAGAGCATGAGCCTATGTGCGGTCCCGGTATTATTGGTACTAAAGAAAGATGGGACTTGGCACATGTGTGTTGTTTTCTGAGCCATCAACAAGATAACAGTAAAATATTGCCACCCTATCCCTAGATTAGATGATATGTTAGATGAATTGAATAGTTCTTGTGTGTTTTCAAAGATTGATCTTATGAGTGGGTACCATCGAATCCGGATGCATCCCGATGATGAATAAAAAACCGCCTTCAAGACCAAGTTTGGCCTTTATGAATGGATGGTTATGCCATTTGGACTCACCAATGCTCCTAGTACCTTTATACGATTAATGAACCATGTGTTGAAACCATTTATAGGTGTAGACACGTAATTTTTGACCTTCTTCAAACTTTAATCTATTTTAGCTTTAAATATTTATTATATGTTCAATATTTGTTTTAGCTTCTATTTCATTTTTAGTAGATTTTCTTCGAAAATTTGTGAAAAGATGTCAAAAAAATAGTCACATTTTAATATAAATTTTATTTTTACTTTGCAAAATAAAAGAAATTTTTTCTAAAAAAAATGTTTCCTTTTAATTTAGGTTTTAATAAATAAGCTAGTAATCTTAATATTCTCTTAATTATATTTCATTTTAGTCTAGTTATAAATTTTTCTTATATCTTCTTAGCATTAAAAAAAAAAAAAAAATTTGCTTAATACTTTTATTATCATTATTTTTTATCTTTCAAAAAAAAAAAAAAAAAAATTTAAAACTAACCAAACTACCCTACCCCTATATAACCCCCAACTTCCCCCACTCCCTACACTATCTATACACACACACACGTCCCCCCATGTAGATCCCTACACTCACCTCACACACCTCACATATATACATCTATATAACACACACACAGAGAGAACACAGGGGGGAAAGAATAGAGAAGGAAAAGTTAGAAAAAAAAAAGACACTTAGGACACGGACAAAAAAAAAATAAAAAATCGGAGAGAATAGAAAGAGGAGGAGGAGAAAAAAAGGCATAGGCAGTAACATTAGAAAAAAAAAAACATAGAGAAAAAGGGAAGAGAGAATAGAGTCAGAGAATAGGGAGACAGAAAAGAAGCATTGAGAGGTAGAGAACGAAAAAGAAAAAAAAAAATTCATGTTGGAGTTTGAGATTTTTGTTCGTGGCACCTAAAAGTTAGCAATTGTTAACTTTGAAAATCAGTAGATTGTAGCCGTTTATTCATTGTGAATTAACCTCGTAAAGGTAACACTCAATTTCTTTGTATAGTTAAATGTCACGAGTGGGTGAAACTTGATTTCAATGTTATAAAATTGCTCAAATTTTGCTTGTGTTTAACATGTTAATATTCTTTGATGTTATAATATGAGTTATATACGTCGAGATTTTTGTATTATTAACTTTAAATGACTTAACATATAACATGTGATTATTATTTATTGTTTCTTTTGCATGCTTAAAGGTTCATTCTCTTTCCCATATTTACTTCTTTTATTTACTGGGTTCCACTTTTGATCTTGCCTTATGTATGTTTGTCCGGTAAATCTCATAAGTCTATACTCAACCTCCCAGCTCTCACATAAACTACTTTTTAATCATGCTATACCGATTATTAATTGTGAAAATTTTCAATTGCTCTATTATTGAATTATATAGATGTTGACGTATGTTAGTGGAATATCGTGAATTGCGTTGATTGACATTTTATTTTTTTTTGCAAGGATATAGTGAACCATAATTAATAAAGTAAGTTTGGTGTTATTTAGACTCAAATAAAAATTGGCTTTCAACTTAAGGATATTTTGAATCATTAGTACTCATTGAAACAAAATTTGACTCAAAATAATCTTACTGCTTTTTACTTAATTGATTGGATCATTAGACCTGTGTTTATGCTTGTTAATAATGAATAAGAAAATTGTCTCGAATTTACAAGAGACGAACAAATGCTTTTAACTCTAGATATACTTTAGGCCCGATAAATTTGGTTTCGATTAAGAATGCATTTATGCATCTTTCTCGATACGCTTAATAACGAAAATATGAAACTCGAGGATGCAAAATTGCACCTTAAAAAAGATTGTCTTATTAATTAATTAAAACTGAGACTAGTAGACGAAAACTCATAGATATGGTGTATTTGAGTGAAGAAGATTGTCCGTTAAGACTTAGAATGCAATTATGCATCTAAGTCGAGACCAATGAAAATTAGACATTAAAAATGAGAGAATCAAGGCCCTACGAACACAATTTATCCAAAATGGTTAAGCTAAGTATAAGTTGATAAAAGCGACCGTGCTAGAACCACGGGACTCGAGGGGTGCCTCACACCTTCCCATCGATCAACAGAATTCCTTACCCGATCTTTTGTTTTCGCAGACCAATAAATAAAGAGTCATTTCCTTTTGACTAGGGATTCAAAAAGGTGACTTGGAACACCATAACTCAATTCCAAGTGGCGACTCTGTAAATAAAAAATAATCCCTATTCAATACCATCACTTTAATTGGAAAAACCTTCGACATTCGAAAAGATCGAAAAAGGGGTGTGACAATAGGGAAATTTGTTGTGGTGTACTTTGATGATATTTTAGATTATAGCAAGTCGATAGATGACTATGCTAAGCATTTGAGATGTGTTTTTGATGTGCTTAGAAAGTAGCAATTGTTTTCTAATCTTAAGAAATGATCCTTTTGTGTTGATGAGGTTGTCTTTTTGGGCTTTGTTGCAAGCTCTCGGGGTGTTGAAGTTGATGAATCCAAGATAGACGCTATAAGAAATTTACCAATTCCATAATCCAAAAGTTTGTCAAAGGGTTTAACACCATAGCCGTCCCATTGGCCTATCAAATTTGAAAGGATAAACCCTTTAAGTAGGGTGACGAGCAAGCAAAGGCATTTGAAACTTTGAAAATAATGCTTAGCTCCGCCCCTTTATTGAAATTGCCCGACTTTAGGAAATTTTTTGAAGTTGAATGTGATGCTAGAAAAGTAGGCATTGGAGTCATCTTAATTCAAGACCAAAAGCCTATTGCTTACTTTAGCAAAAAGCTCAAAGGAGAAATTTTGAACAACTCTACGTATAATCTTGAGTTGTATGCCTTAATTAGAGCTTTGGGTAATTGGCAACACTACTTGTGGCCAAAGGAATTCGTGATTCGCACCGACCATGAGTCTTTGAAACACCTTAGGGCCTAAGGAAAATTGAACAAATGGCATGCCAAGTGGATTGAATTATTAGAAACTTTCCCTTATATAATCCAATACAAAAAGAGGAAGGAGAATGTTGTGGCCAATGCATTATCCCGAAAGCATATATTGGTCAGTACCTTGTTTTCTAAATTAATTGGATTTGAATGCTTGAATACATTGTATCTCGAGGACCCCAAGTTTGCTCAAGTCTTCAAAAATTATGAGGAATGGGAAAGGGAAAGATGGCTTAGGGATAGAACTTCTATACTCTACTCTAAATTTGATGGATTCTTATTTAAAAAAGGAAGTTGTGTGTTCCCTATGGCTCATGGAGAGAGTTATTTGTGAGAGAGGCACACAATAGTGGTATGATGGGTCATTTTTGAATTGGCAAGACCCTTGGAATCCTAGAGGAACAATTCTATTGGCCTAAGATGCGTCATGATGTTGCTCAAATTTATGGTCAATGTATGGATTGTAGAATTGAAAAATCGTACCTTCTACCTCAAGGATTATATACCCCACTTCCCATTTCCCTACGCCCATGGCTTGATATCTCTATGGATTCTGTTTTGGGTTAGCCAAGGACAAGGAAGGGAAGAGATAGTATTTTTGTTGTGGTTGATCGGTTTTCAAAAATGACTCATTTTATTCCGTGTGAAAATTGTGATGATGCCTCCAATATGCCATATTTGTTTATAGAACATGTTGTCAAGATACATAAAATTCCCCGGACCATTGTTAGTGATAGGGACTCTATGTCCTTAGTCACTTTTTGAGGTCATTGTGGGGTAGGTTTGGCACCAAATTACTTTTCTCCACGTTTTGCCACCCACAAATCGATGGCCAAATTGAGGTTGTGAATAGTACTTTGGGTTCTATGCTATGTACCATGGGTAAATGAAAAATGGTCTTTGGGGAGGATTACTTTCCTTTAGTAGAATTTTCTTACAATCGTGTTATTCACTCGACTATTGGTATGACTCCCTTTGAGTGTGTCGTTGTTTTTACCCCCCTAACCCCTTTAAATCTCACTCCTTTGTCTAGTGATGTTGTGATTATTTTAGATGGGATAAAAAAGGTAGAAGCAATGAAAAAGATGCATGAGAAGGTGAGGCTTCACCTTGAGAACAAGAATCAAGCAACAACTAAAAGAGTGAACAAAGGGAGGAGTAGGCTTGTACTTAAACCAGGTGATTGGTATGGATAGTTCTCTTAAAGGATCGGTTCCCAACCCAAAGAAAAGTAAAGTTGATGCCTCGAGGTGATGGCTCATTCTAAGTGCTTGAGCAGATAAATGATAATGCTTACAAGATTGATCTCCCACCTGAGTGTCAAGCGCACAACATATTTAATGTGGGTGATATCTCACCTTTTTATATGATAGAGGATGAGAAATTGAGGTCAAATTCTTCTCAAGATAGAGAGGATGATACAATTCAAATCCACCCTAAACTATTCAATAGAAGTCATGCATGAGAGCTCCAAGCGCTTCAAGGAATGTTCATGAAACAAGAGGTTCTTGACGACATCCTACTACCATCAAAAAGGTGTTATGTGTTGGTTATTGCATCTAAAGAGGATCAAGGGACCTTGGAGTGATCAAACAAAAGCAAAGAAGAGCAAAATAGTGAACTGAATGCATCTGCGTGCTCACCTGTGGCACAAGGTGATGAGGCGCACCAGCAAATGGCCAAGGTAACCCAGGCAGTGGAACCTGCGCCCAGACCTGAGTGGGCAGGTGGCTCAACTCGGCTGAAATTACTAGTTTGTTGGAAATGGGTCACTTTTGAGCCCAAGTATGAAATAAAGGGTCCATGAGGTATAAATAGTAGACCTTGTCCTTATCTAACTAGTTTTTTTCTTTGATTATTGATGAAAAATCTCTTGAAAGAGTTTTTGGTGAGCGTTTGTTGAAGGTCTGCTTAGTAACTTGTGGTTTCGAGGGTGTTTTGATTCCCTCTTAGTCACCGTAGGAATTAGGTTTTAGTAAATGAATGTAATTTAGGGGTTCTAGGTTGTAATATATCCTATTGTTCTTAATTACTCATCTTCTTATGTCTAATCTTTCATCTATCTATCGATTATGTTTTTTTCTTTTGTTAATTTCTTGTTTTAGTAGTTTTTCGATTATCATGAGGACCCATAGGTCTATCTTCTGAATTTCTTTGAGTTCAGTGACATGTTCATTCCTCCTGGGGTCTCTACAAATTATGTAAGACTTATACTTTTCCCATTCTCACTTTTGGGAGATGCTAAGAAGTGTTCGAATAGAGACCTTAGAAATTCCATCACATCATGGAATGATCTTGCAAGAAAGTTCGTCATCCAATTCTTTCCCTTTTGTAAGACTGTGAAATTGAGGAGTGAAATCATGGGTTTCACTCAGAAGCTAGAAGAAAATTTGTACCAGGCTTGGGAGCGATTCAAGGGTCTTATCAGAGACTGCCCTTATCATCAGCAGTTTAATGAAGTGTTAGCTCACACTTTTGTTGATTGTTTTGACCCAAATACTAAAATTTTGCTAGATTTAGCTACAGGTTGTCAAGCTTTGGAGAAAACTTATGATGAGCTTTAAGCTTTGTTGGAACGATTTGTGCAGAGTTAGCCATATTGGTATATTAATGTTTCCAGGGCTGCGGTGAAGCATATTTCAAGTGGATTAGAAAGTAATGCCATCACATCATAGACTGTACAAGTGGCTAGCATGCAAAATCAGATGATTATTCAATTGAATAATGTAACACCCCGTACCTTTTCGACCCTACTTGCTTGGTGATCTAGGGCATATTTATATGCCTTATTTGAACAATGTTTACTTTAGTTTTGAGAGCAATAAGTGCGTATTTTGTATTGGTTTTGATAGACTATTGATATTGTGCTAATGTCCGCAAAGAAAAGTTGAAGAAAGGAAAAAAAATCAAAATTGTAAGGTCAGGCGCGCCTAGGGGCATGCCGGGGTGCTTTTTGCCAAATTTCTTCTCTAATTATTAGTCTATAAAGAGGACTCGGGGGTTATGGTATCATTATTCCATCTTAGTAGGACTACTCTTGAGCGATTTTGGCATCCAAGTTGGGGTTAATTCGTCGTCACAATTATTTTATCGAATTATGTTAAATTAGGCCATGAGTGGCTAAACTTGCTTATTCTTGGAATTGAGGCTACGAACATGAATCTCGTGAGTTGAATATTGTCGTAATATTTATGGAATTATTTAAACATGAGATATTTGGTGGATCATACATCGAATTTGGTGGGCTAAGTTAACATGTGTTAATGGGCTCAATTTGAGGCCCAAAATGAAGCCAAAATGCATGGCCCAAAAGGGCAAATGAACAATTCTTCCATGTTGACCAAGTAAACATGGCATTTAATGCAAAGAATCGGCTAAGGATGACTTGAGGGTCTATATAAGACAAGGAAAAATTAGATTTTTATTCACATAAACACACATGCCATTCTAGACATTTCCAAGATTTTCCTTTTAGCTGTCAAAACCCTAAGTCATCTCTTTGGACAAGATCATCATTTTTATAGCTTGGGTAAGTGTTTATTCATGTGATTTAATATATTATATACATGATAAATTGTGTAGATCATAATGGTGGTGTCTAAAAGTGTTGAGTAGTGCACTTTTACTTTTTGCTAAAAGATGTGTCCTCTTTGTTATTTGAACTTGAAAGGAGACTTGAGGTTTTGATGGAAGTGAATGGTGTAGATGAAATATCAACATGTATGGTATGGTTATGTCCTTACCTTGATTTTTCTATATATGTGTATTATTTGGGAGATTGTTGTGATGCAACATATTGATGTGACTTGGTGGAGTAATTGTGATGTTGTGTTGAAGGGGAAGTGTAAAGTATAAACTTGGTGTGAAATGCTATTAGTTTATGATGCCTTCGTCAATGTATGGATTGTTGTGGTATTGTTGGTGTGACAATTCCTTGAATGGTATTATAAAGGGTGAAATGACGTTATAGGGCAATCATATAACTCATTGTTGTCGTTATGCACCTGTAAGGTAGTTAGTTGTTAACTTGAGCTCCATTATGTCCTTGTGTTGTAGAGTGAAACATAAGGAAGGAGCTGGATTGTTGTATTCACATATAGGACTGTATATTCATATTGGGAGGATAAGGTATATAAGGTTACTCTTTTCGTATCCTTCTACAGTACATATTGTTTACATTGTCATTGTACTTGTCCCATTCCGAATTGTTCAAAGGTATCTCATTTCAAGTGGTCATCTATTGTTATTCACATATTCCTTAGTGATTGATCAATTGTTATTCATGTGACATATAAATGTGGACATGGTTCCAAAGTTCCAATAATGTTATATTTCAAAGTTCCAATAATGTTCCAACCACCAATGTGTCAATCTTATAACAAAAGAACGGAAGTAATGTAACACCCTTATAATGAAAGAACGAAGTAATGTATAACTATTTGTATATTATTGTGTAACATCCCAGGGGTTAAAATACCTAGCATAGGTTAATATAACATCCCAGGGGTTAAAATACCTAGCATGGGTTAATCTCATCCCAGGGGTTAAAATACCTAGCATGGGTTAATCTCATCCCAGGGGCGACATAAAAGCCTGGCATGGGTTAATATAACATCCCAGGGGTTAAAATACCTAGCATGGGTTAATATAACATCCCAGGGGTTAAAATACTTATCATGGGTTAATCTCATCCCAGGGGTTAAAATACCTAGCATCTCATCCCATGGGCGACAAAAAAGCCTAAAATGGGTAGAATGATAAATCTCATCCCAGGGGCGACAGAAAAGCCTAGACAGGGTAGAACGATATAGATGAATGAACGTAAAGGCAAAGAAAGTAATGAATGTAATGTACATAGTTCCACATATACAGAGCGATGGGTTATCCACATTGACTATTCTCTTATATTTGATTCCATTGATGTTCTTACGTATGATGTAGTTTCTTATAGCCTTACATACTCATGACATTCTTCGTACTAACGTCCCTTGCGGGGACTTACCTTACTTGCTACAGGTACAGGTGCTAGTAGACCTTCACAGTAGGTTGTGGGTCATTTGCGGATCATTGGTGAGCTCCAGTTGGTTTGGGGCTTTCCGAGTCACTATGTACATATATTTTGGTATTGTGGTGTTGTAAATGTTGTATTAAGTAGGGACTTGGTCCTAACTTTAGGTTGGTTATGTATATGCATCTGTTAGAGGCTTTGTAGACGTATGTGGGAATATGAAAGTAAGGGATGTATGTCCATTTTGACCTGATGGCCCTAACAACCAAGTTTCGTATATAACATATGTTTTCATGACTCCCGCTATTAGCATCTTGTATCTATACATGATGGTGATGTTTCTTGAATGACATGCACATGAATGGACATGGATGAAGATTGGTTCTCTCGGGCCTTATCGGCTTCGGGTGCCAGTCCGCCCCGTTGGAATTCGAGGCGTGACAAAAGTGGTATCAGAGTAGGTCATCCTAAGGGTGTCTACAAAGCCGTGTTTGAGTAGAGTCTTGCTTATGGATGTGTTGTGCACCACATTTATAAGTAGGAGGCTACGGGACATTTAGGAGTTGTTTTTGTTTTTCATTTCTAGATCGTTCAATAGAGCCAATGTTGTAAGTGGAATTGTATCTGACCATTGGAATTGGTTTTCTTGTTTATAGTAAAATGTCGATTACAAGACAAGATAGAGGAAAAGATAAGAAGGTAGAGATGCTTGCCGGAGAAGGAACTAGTAAGTAACCACCTGACCAAGCTAGTAAGGGTGGGGCTGAAACTGAATTTGCATCACGGGCTTCTTCTACTTTTCCAGCTCCAGAAGAGCCGAGAAGGAGAGAAGACCCTACTGAAACACCTGTTAATGCTACTGAGAAGGATATAAGGAATACAGTACACCTGTTGACTCAGATAGTCGTTGCACAAAATTAAGGACAGGTTGGTCCAGCCTTTGCACAAAAGAGGGGTAATCAAAGGCAAAGGAGAATGGCACAAGAATTTGAAAGAGGGCCGTCAAAGAGGGCTAGACCTATGGGACAGTTCATGGCGTCCTAAGGAGAATTTAGGTCTCGGGTGTTTAACAGACCGCCTAGACCATTATTTCCTCATTCTACAGTAAATTCACTACCTCGATCCCAAGGGTTTAGAGACAATCAGTTTAGTCATAGTAGTGAGATTCAGGAATCACGGACAGTGGGGTATCAAGTACAAGGAAGTAGGAGCCAACAGAAGTCTCCTCATTAGTCGTGTCAGCATTGTTGAAGGTTTCATCTAGGTGAATGTCAGTTGGGAACAAATGTTTGCTTTTGGTGTGGTATAACGGGGCACAAACTGAGCGAGTGTCCACAGAAGGGCACGGGTAGTAGGGAACGACCTACGAGATTAGCCGTTGTATCCTCCTCGTCAGGTGTATAGCCTGCGGGGCATGGCATAGGTTCTAGAGGGACAGTTGGTGCTAGTGGAACCCAGAACCATACCCGTGCCTTAGCGGATCGACAGAATTCGGAGGCTTCTCCCGATGTAGATACAGGTACACTATTCATATATTTTTTTTTTACATAAGGTATATGCATTGATTGATCTGAGTTTACCCTATCATATGTTACTCCCTTGATGGTTAAAAAAAAAAAAAAAAAAAAAACTTGTGAAAGGACACCAAAATTATTAGTTAACCCATTTGAGGTATCTACACCAAAAGGTGAATCTATTGTAGCTAAAAGAGTATATCGTAGTTGTATAATAATTGTTTGTGGTCATGATACACTGGTTGATATTATTGAGCTGGAAATGGTGGATTTTGATGTCATAATGGGTATTGTTTGGTTGTCTTCTTGTAATGCCACGATAGATTGCCGAGCTAAGAAAGTGCATTTTCATTTTCCACAAACGAATGTGCTGGAATGGCCGGGTAATGTGGGGGCACCGAGAGGTAAATTTATTTCCTATCTTAAAGCAAGGAAATAATAGCCAAAGGGCACATATGTCACTTAGTAAGGGTGAAAGATACTGATGTGGAGTCACCAACTCTTCAATCGGCTCCTGTGGTAAATAAATTCCTTGATGTATTTCCCAAAGATCTTCCGAGTTTGCCTCCGGAACAGGAAGTAGAGTTTGGTATTGACGTTATTCCAGGAACTCAGCCTATCTCTATTCCTCCGTATAAAATTCCCAGCAGTGTTACGAGAATTAAAGGAGCACTTAAAATGACTTGCTGGAAAAAGGGATATATAAGACCTAGTACGTCCCCTTGGGGTGCAACAATATCATTTGTGGGAAGGAAAGATGGCACGTTGAGAATGTGTATTGACTATCAGTAAATGAATAAGGTGACAATTAAGAATATTTAATTGACCCATTTCAGGGTGCCAAATATTTTTCAAAGAATGACTTGGGATCAGGATATCACCAAGTGAGGGTTAGAAAAAAATTTATACCCAAGACAGCTTTCCAAACACGGTATGGTCACTATGAATTTCTAGTTATGCCATTTGGGCTAACCAAGGCACCAGCGGTTATTAGGGTTTTGATGAATAGGGTGTTCACTCCATTTTTATATGTATTTGTGATCATGTTTATAGATGACATTTTGGGTTATTAAAGATCACAAGAGGGCCAAGCTAATCACTTGCGACAGGTGTTACAAATTCTTCATGATTGTAAGGTATATGCAACGCTCTTTAAGTGTGAATTTTGGTTAAAATCTGTATCATTCTTGGGTCACATGGTATCAGAAAATGGAATGAGGGTTGATATACAAAAGATAGAAGACATGAAGAATTAGCCAAAACCTACGACGCCTACAGAGATTCATAGTTTTCTTGGGCTGGCAAGCTATTACAGAAGGTTTGTTGAAGAGTTTTTCTTCCATTGCTGCACCTTTAATGAAGCTAAAACACAAGGCAATCAAGTTTCAGTCGACTGATGCATGTGAGAAAAGTTTCCAAGAGTTGAAAGATAAATTAACTTCCACACCTGTATTAGTACTTCCGAAAGGCACATAAGGGTATGCAGTATATTGTGATGCGTTCGAAGTTGGCCTAGGATGTGTATTGATGAAGCACGATAATGTAATAGACTATGCCTCACGACAGTTATGACCACATGAGAGAAATTAGCCTACACATGATCTTGAGTTAGCAGCTGTGGTATTTGCGTTAAAGATATGGAACCATTATTTGTATGGAGTTCATGTTGACATCTACACTGATCATAAAAGTTTGCAATATATATTTAAGCAGTAGGATTTGAATCGGAGGCAGCGGAGGTGACTTGAGCTATTGAAAGATTATGATAATGATATTCTATATCATCCAGGAAAAGAAAATGTGGTAGCTGACACATTAAGCCGCAAGGCAATAGGAGGCACTAGTGGCCAGTTGACGGAAAAGCAAGCCTATTCAAAGATCTACATCAACTAGCCAGCTTGGGAGTTCGTCTTCTTAAATCCTCAGATGAAGGGGTTATTGTACAAAATGTGATAGAATCTTTATTAATAGCTGAAGTGAAAGAGAAGAAGCTTGCGGATCCTATGTTATTGTAGCTGAAAGAGAATGTACAATAGGGTTTAACAAAGGCATTTGATCTTACACAAGAAGGAGTACTTCAATGCCAAGGTAAATTATGCGTACCGGATGTAGACAAGCTGAGGAAATGAATTATGATAGAGGCACATCATTCACGATATTCTATTTATCCGGGAGTTACCAAGATGTATCACGATTTGAAATAAATGTATTGGTGGGGAAACATGAAGAAAAATATTGCAGAGTATGTATCTCAATGTCCAAATTGTCAACAAGTGAAAGTAGAGCCTCAGAAACCTGGAGGTTACATGCAATGTATCAATCTTCCAGTCTGGAAATGGGACATGATTAATATGGATTTCATCACAGGTTTGCCTCGTACACTGCGGAAAGTTGATTCTATTGGGTCATAGTTGACAGGCTTACCAAGTCAGCGCATTTCCTACCAGTCAAGACCACCTATACAGCTGAAGATTTTGCAAGGTTGTATATTAAGGAGATAGTAAGATTACATGGGATTCCAATCTCCATTATATCAGACAGGGGAGCATAATTTACCATACATTTTTGGAGATCTTTTCAGAAGATCTTGGGTACACAAGTGAATTTGAGTACGGCTTTTCATCCTCGGACGAATGGACAAGCAGAACGTACTATCCATACACTTGAAGATATGCTACGAGCATGCACGTTGGACTTTAAAGGTAGTTGGGATGATCATCTACCTCTTATTGAATTTCCTTACAACAATATCTATCATTCAAGTATCAAAATGGCACCTTATGAAGCTTTATACGGAAGAAAATGTAGATCACCAATTGGATGGTTTGAAGCGGGTGAAACTGCTTTACTTGAGCCAGATCTTGTTTATCAAGCTATGGAGAAAGTTAAAGTGATCCAACAGCGGCTACAAACGGCCCCAATTTGACACAAGTCATATGCGGATGTTAGAAGAAGAAGGCTCTAATTCGCCATAGGTGATTGGGTATTTTTGAAGGTGTCACCGATGAAAGGGGCAGTGCAATTTGGAAAGAAAGGGAAGTTAAGTCCCCAATACATAGGGCCATATGAAATTGTCCGTAGATTTTGGCAAGTTGCATATGAATTGGCACTACCCTAAGAACTCTCCACAGTTCATCTAGTATTTAGTGTTTCGATACCTCGAAAGTACAGAGGAGATCCATCTCGTATCGCTCCCAATGACGATGTACAAGTTATGGAGGATCTCACCTATGAAGAGATACCTATTTATATTCTATATAGACAAGTGAAGAGGTTAAGGAATAAAGAAGTAGCTTTTGTAAAGGTACTTTGGAGAAATTAACAACTAGAAGAGATCACGTGGGAAGCTGAAGAAATCATGAAGTCAAAGTACCCGTATTTGTTTCACATGGAAGAAAAAGTTCAAAGTGCGGAAGAAGAGAAATAACAAATAAGTATCTATAAGAATTATGTGTATATGTATAGATGCTACCATGAATATGCATTTGTTGTACTTGAGAAGATGTTATTTACATTCGCGGACGAATGTTTCTAAGGGGGGAAGGATGTAACACCCCGTACCTTTTCCACCCTACTTGCTTGGTGATCTAGGGCACAATTATATGCCTTATTTGAACCATTTTTACTTTAGTTTTGAGAGAAATAAGTGCGTATTTTGTATTTGTTTTGATGGACTATTGATATTGTGCTAATGTCCGCAAAGAAAAGTCGAAGAAAGGAAAAAAATCAAATTTTTAAGGTCAGGCGCGCCCAGGGGCGTGCCAAGCCGCTTTCTGCCAAAATATTTATGGAAAAGGAAGAATAGGGGCGCTCCAGGCAGCATTCCAGGCCGCTCAGTCTCCCCTTTTCAGGAGCTGAAATTCGACCAAGTCCCAGGCACTCCCAGAGGCGTGCCGGGGTGCTTTTTACCAAATTTCTTCTCTGATTATTAGTCTATAAAGAGGACTCTTGGGTTGAGGTATCATTATTCCATTGTAGTAGGACTACTGTTGAGCGAGTTTGGTATTTAAGTTGGGGTTAATTCGTCGTCACAATTATTTTATCAAATTATGTTAAATTAGGCCATGAGTGGCTAAACTTGCTGATTCTTGGGATTGAGGCTACGGACATGAATCTCGTGAGTTGAATATTTTGTAACATTTATGGAATTATTTAAACATGAGAGATTTGGTGGATCATACATCAAATTTGGTGGGCTAAGTTAACATGTGTTAATGGGCTCAATTTGAGGCCCAAAATGAAGCCAAGATGCATGGCCCAAAAGGGCAAATGACCAATTCTTCCATGTTGACCAAGTAAACATGGAATTTAACGCAAAGAATCGGCTAAGGATGACTTGAGGGTCTATATAAGACAAGGAAAAATTAGATTTTTATTCACATAAACACACATGCCATTCTAGACATTTCCAAGATTTTCCTTTTAGCTGTCAAAACCCTAAGTCATCTCTTTGGACAAGATCATCATTTTTATAGCTTGGGTAAGTGTTTATTCATGTGATTTAATATATTATATACATGATAAAATATGTAGATCATAATGGTGGTGTCTAAAAGTGTTGAGTAGTGCACTTTTACTTTTTGCTAAAAGATGTGTCCTCTTTGTGATTGAACATGAGGTTTTGATGGAAGTGAATGGTGTAGATGAAATATCAACATGTATGTTGTGGTTATGTCCTTACCTTGATTTTTCTATGTATGTGTATAATTTGGGATATTGTTGTGATGCAACATATTGAGGTGACTTGGTGGAGTAATTATGATGTTGTGTTGAAGGGGAAATGTAAAGTATAAACTTGTTGTGAAATGCTATTGGTTTATGATTCCTTGGTCAATGTGTGGAATGTTGTGGTATTGTTGGTGTGACAATGCCGTGAATTGTATTGTAAAGTGTGAAATGACATTATAGGGCAATCATGTAACTCATTGTTGTCGTTATGCACTTGTAAGGTAGTTAGTTGTTAACGTAAGCTCCGTTATGTACTTGTGTTGTAGAGTGAAACCTAAGGAAGGAGCTGGATTTATGTATTCACATATAGGATTGTATATTCATATTGGGAGGATAAGGTATGTAAGTTTACTCTTTCCGTATCCTTCTGCAGCACACATTGTTCACATTGTCATTGTACTTGTCCCATTCCGAATTGTTCAAAGGTATCTCATTTCAGGTGGTCATCTATTGTTATTCACATGTTCCTTAGTCATTTATCAATTGTTATTCATGTGATACATAAATGTGGACATGGTTCCAAAGTTTCAATAATGTTATATTTCAAAGTTCCAATAATATTCCAACCACCAATGTGTCAATCTTATAACAAAAGAACGGAAGTAATGTAACACTCTTATAATGAAAGAACGAAGTAATGTATAACTGTTTGTATATTCTTGATTAACATCCCAGGGGTTAAAATACCTAGAATGGGTTAATATAACATCCCAGGGGTTAAAATACCTAGCATGGGTTAATCTCATCCCAGGGGTTAAAATACTTAGCATGGGTTAATCTCATCCCAGGGGCGACATAAAAGCCTAGCATGGGTTAATATAACATCCCAGGGGTTAAAATACCTAGCATAGGTTAATATAACATCCCAGGGGTTAAAATACCTAGCATGGGTTAATCTCATCCCAGGGGCAACAAAAAAGCCTAGCATGGGTAGAACGATAAATCTCATCCCAGGGGCAACAGAAAAGCCTAGCATGGGTAGAACGATATAGATGAATGAACGTAAAGGCAAAGAAAGTAATGACTATAATGTACATGGTTCCACACATACAGAGCGATGGGTTATCCACATTGAATATTCTCTTATATTTGATTCCATTGATGTTCTTACATATGATGCAGATTCATATAGCCTTAAATACTCAGTACATTCTTCGTAATGACGTCCCTTGGGAGGATTTACCTTACTTGCTGCAAGCACAGGTGCTAGTAGACCTCCACGGTAGGTTGCGGGTCATTTGAGGATCATTGGTGAGCTCCAGTTGGTTCGGGGCTTTTCGAGTCACTATGTACACATGTTTAGGTATTGTGGTGTTGTAAATGTTGTATAAAGTGGGGACTTGGTCCCAAATTTAGGTTGGTTATGTATATGCATCTGTTAGAGGCTTTGTAGACGTATGTGGGAATATGAATGTAAGGGATGTATGTCCATTTTGACTTGATGGCCCTAACGGCCAAGTTTCGTATATAGCATATGTTTTCATGACTCCCACTATTAGCATCTTGTATTTATACGTGATGGTGATGTTTGTTGAATGACATGCATATGAATGGACATGGATGAAGATTGGTTCTCTCGGGCCTTATCGTCTTCAGGTGTCAGTCCGCCTCGTTGGAATTTGAGGCATGACAAATAAATTGAGTATATCTTAGGGCTAAGCTCCATCTAATGTTATGTAACCTGTGCAGTAGGTTCAACAGGCTCAAATTTGGTGTCAAGTCGGTGGAGGCAGTTATCATTATGCAGACTTGTGTGGTGCCTATTCGGTTTCAGTCAATTTTGTAGGTAATGTTCAGAGAGGTAATCAAGCTTATGGTAGCACCTATAATTAAACTTGGCAGACTCAACCCAATTCGTCTTGGGGTAATAATCGGGCACACAGTCAGAATTTTCAGCAATAGGCTCAGACCAACAATATAGAGGAGATGTTGAAACAAATCATGGCTATCCAAGCACAGACACAAGAAACTATGCAACACTTGCTGCGAATCAAGATAAGATGGATGAAGACTAGAAAAATCAGCAACTTGCCACTCAGGATTTATAGAAATAGATAAGCCAGATAGCTCAAGCTCAAAATACAAGACCTCAAGGGGGTTTGACCAGTGATACAGAGAATCCTAAATAGGTTATTGCAATCACATTGGGGAGTGGTAGAGATTTGAAAGAGGCACAATAAAAGCATAATAATATGGTGCAAGTAGAGATGACACGACCGATACCTACGGAAAAATAAGTCCTTGAGAAAGTGTTTGATTAGAAGAAAACTGAACAGGTTGAGTAAGAGTGAAAGATACTACAACCACCATTCCCTCAAAAGCTTAAGAAATCCAAAGAGGATGCTTGTTTTATGAAGTTCTTTGATACTTTCAGAGAACTTTACATTAACCTTCCTTTGTTAGATATTTTGTAGGGAATGCCCAAGTATGCTAAAGTACTTGAAGGATGTGGTAGTGAACAAAAGGATTCTTGGTGATATTGAGACTGTGGCACTTACTAAAGAGTGCATTTCTGTGGTTATGAGTAAGATGCCCAAAAAGCTCAAAGACGCTAGTAGTTTCACCCTCCCTATACAAATTAGTGAAAGTCATATTGTTCAAGCTCTGAGTGATTTTAGGGAAAGCATTAACTTAATGCCCCTTTCAGTATTTAATACACTTGGTTTAGGGAAGCCAAGGCCTTCCTCAGTTGTGGTACAGATGGCGAAATGAACTAGAGTGGTCATTAAGGTTTGTAAGTTCATTATTCCTGCTGACTTTATTATTCTTGACTATGATGAAGATTACAGGGTACCAATAATATTAAGACATCCATTGTTGGCTACTAGTGGAGCTTCGATAGATTTTACAGAGGCACACTCCATATGAAACTGAATGATAAAGAGGTAGTTTCAGAGTATACATAGCACTCAACACACCCTCACACTACAGAGATCTATGTATAATTTTAGTTATGGAAATGGATAAGTATGGGGGTGGTGGAGTGCAATATTCCAATTACATCCTTGGACTCTCTCATAGAGTTGCCCAATTCGAGCAGTAAGTGTGAACTTAAAAAGCTTGAAAGAAATACTAAAAAGGTGAATATGAGAAAAGCTGCAGAACTAGAGTGTAAGCACTCAAGAGTTCATAAAATAGGGAGAAGATGGGCCCCAAAAGGGTGAAAAAGGATGAGAGACTATGGATGATAGTTGTGATGTGAGTCATGCTACAAAAATAAATCAGATGCTACTTGAGAGGCAACCCAAGTTTAGGTAGTTTGTTTTTATTTTATTTTTATTTTTTAGTATCACCTTTGGTGTTTGTTTTTATTTGATGTTTATAGGTTGAAGGGAAGGCTAAGTACCTGAGATCTAAGCTAATGAGCATGGAAAAAGTTGAGTGTGGGGTCCTCCAGAGCTCTTTGAGGGATATGATGCTACTAGCTAGGCCTAGAGGCCTCAATGAATATTTCTATCTTCATTCTTTGAATTATACTTTGGGGAAAAAGTGTGATTTTAGGTGTGGGGTGGGGAAAATTTCGATTTATGTTTTGGGTGAAGTGTGCTAAATAAGTATTGGTTATTTGCTTGTGTTGCTAAAAAATTTGAAAATACAAAAAAATTTCTTTTAGTAGTTTTTAGTTTTATTTTTAGGAGCACATTTCATTCACCCCTTGGTTTTTCTTTGATGGTTCCTTTTCGAGGGGGTGCCCTTTGAATTGACTATCCCTTTTTTATTTTTTTATAGGAGTAAATTTTAAAATTTTAAGTCATAGTTTAGGGACTTTTCCCGATGATGGATGAATGACGACCGTCTCGAGGGAAAATTAATCATTAGGATTTAATAATTAGAAATTTCACTAATTGGATAATAGGTGATCTTGTTAGGCTACATGACTCTATGGTGCAAGTGTTGTGAATTGAAAAGCATATTAAGGAATTGAATCACTATTTTTGAGACACCTACGCTTAGTTATTTAACTCTTATGTGATTTTAGCATAAATTGAATTCTTGTAATTGCTTGATTCAAAGTCTATAGGGATCCTTCTTGAGTTGAACATGTGCCATGTGTGTAAGGTTTTTGTTGTATTCCATGCTTACATATTGATGTTAGAACATGCCCGGTGTGTTTACAAAGTGAAATAAATAATGTTGAGTCTAGTAGATGATATAGGAATTTCTTTGATAGCCTTGTTTTATCTCCTACTTTATCTACCCTCAATGTATGATGTTAGTTTACCCCATTGAGCCTTTAGCCTATTCTTTGATATCCTTATATGAAGCTTATTCTTTTTCTTTCAATAAGAGATAATTTGATCCATAGGTCCTAAATGCTTTAGTTGTAAAATAAAATTGTTAAGGAGTGTAAAATTGAAGAAACGAGAAAGTGAATTTGTCACGCCCCGAATCCCATTCGGGATGGACTGGCACTCAAAGCCGTTGAAGCCCGAGAGAACCAATCTTTACTCATGTACCTTCATATGCATGTCTCTATATGAATATCATTCTATCCCATATAATAAATAAATACCAATGGCAGAAGTCATGACATGTACAATATATGAAACTTGGCCGTTAGGGCCATCAAGTCAAAATGGACATTCATCTCTTATATTCGTCTTCCCACACCCGTCTACAAAGCCTCTATAGATACCTGTACATAGCCAACCAACATTCGGGACAAGTCCCCGCTTTATATAATATTTATAATGCCAAAACCAAAATCAATGTACACATGAGACTTGGAAATCCCCAAACCAACTGGAGCTCACCAATGATCCGCGGATGACTCGTAGCCTACAATGGAGGTCTAGTAGTACCTGTGCCTGCAGCAAGTAAGGTAAGTCCCCCAAGAAGGGCCAGTACGAAGAATGTAATGAGTATGTAAGGCTATAAGAAACTACATCATACATACGAATGTCAATGGAATCAATATTAGAGAAATAGTAAATATGGATAAACCTTCTTTCTGGATATGAGGAACCATGTTCATTATATTTATTACGTTCTTTGCCTTTACGTTCTTTCCTTCATTCGTCACTCACTCCTTCGTTCATTACTCATCCTTCCATTCATATAATGCCCAGGCCCCAAGCTGATCAGTTGGAAAATAATACCGTCATGCAGGTGTTCATTTCACCCCATGGATACACCCATTATATTGGGATGGTCATTATGAAGGTGTTTTCTTCACCCCATGGATATCATCATAAAGGTGTATATTTCACCCATGGATACAACTAACTATACATTACTTCATTCTTTAACTTTTGCGAGATTTGTACCTTTACTTGTGAAAGATTGATATGCTTACTCATGAGAGATTAATACATTCACTTATGAGAGATTGATACTTTTGTTTGTGAGAGATTAATATATTTGTAGTCATAACCTTATTGGAAGCTTTGGAACATAACATTATTGGGACTTTGGAACCATGCCCATAATTATGTAACACATGAGCAACAACGACTAATGAATGAGGAATATGTAACTTAACAATAGATAACAACCTAAAATGAGATACCTTTGGACATTTCGGAATGGAATAAGTACAAGGTCACTATGAACAATATGTTGTAGAAGGATACAGAAAGAGTAACCTTACATACCTTCACTTCCATGTATGAATATACAAGCCTAGATATGAATACAATATTCCAGCTCCTTCCTTACATTTCACTCTATAGCACAAGTATACAACGGAGCTCACGTTAACCACCAATTACCTTACATGTATATAAAACGACAATGAGTTACATGATTGCCCTATAACGTCATTTTCCGTATTTACAATACCGTTCACGGCATTATCATACCAACCATACCACAACATGCCCAACATTGACCAAAACATCACAACTCAATAGCATTTCATACAAAGTTCATCCTTTACGTTTCTTCATTAACACGACGTCACAATTACTCCATCAAGTCACCTCAATACACCTCATAACAACATATCGACAACAATCCCACAATTCATACTTATAGAAACATAACAAGTTAAGGAACATAAACACACCATACATGTTGATATTTAATCCATACCATTACCATTCATCAAAACCTCAAGTCCTTTTTCAAGTTCAAATCTCATGGATAACACATCTTTTACCAAAAACCAAAAGTGCACTATTCAACACCTTTATACATAGTCATCATGATGTACATATGATCTCATGCATATAATATATTAAAACATAAAATTAAATACTTACCCAATATTGAGAGATGATGATCTTTTCCAATAAATGGTTGCTTAGTGCTTAGGGTTTAAGAGAAGATAAAAATGTTTTCTTAAAAATTCTAGAGTATGGCATGTGTGTTTGAGTGATTAAAATATGATTTTTGGGGCCTTTATATATACCTCAAGTCATCCTTAGCCACACTTGCTCCAATCATAACATGTTTACCTGGTCAATGGCAAGAATGGGTCATTTTGCCCTTTGGGCCATGCATTTTATTCCATTTTGGGCCTTAAATTGAGCCCATTTAAACATATTAACTTAGCAAACCAATTTCAATGTGTAATACTCTCATTATCGCATGTTTAAATAATTCCATAATGCCAAGATAATATTCAACTCGCGAGATTCACATTCGTAGCCTCAATCCTCAAGAATACTCGATTTTTGCCCCTTCTGGCTTAATTTAACATAATTTGATAAAACACTTTTGATGAAGAATTAATCCTAAATTGTATGTCAAGCTTGCTCGAGAGTAGTCCTACTATGATGGAATAATGATACCATAACCCAAGAGTCCTCTTTATAGACTAATAATCGTAGAAGAAATTAGGTAAAAAGCACCCCGGCACGCGCCCGGAAGCCCACTTAGAGAAAATTCCAGCATTTGAAAGGTGCACAGGAGTGGCCTGGAACGCCCCTGGGTGCGCCCCCTTTCTTCCTGTGCCAACAAAAATTTAGGCCAAAGCGGCTTGGCACGCCACCTACAGCGCCCCACACTTAGTTTTTGAGTTCGACTTTTCTTTGTGGATTTTGGTTGGACCTTTCAAGTTCCAACCTTTTGCTTGCATTTTATCTTTAATATCCTTTGCTTGGATGTCCTTCAAGCCTCATTTATCACTCCTAAAATTCACCCAAAAGTCACAAATGCTTCCTACAAAAGTCTAAACACATTTACTAGCACACTATCGAATCTTCCACCAATATCAATACAAGTACATACTTCTTGCTCTCGATACTAGGGTAAACATTGTTCAAGGTTGTCAAGTAAGGTCATAAATGTACGGGATGTTACATTCTTCCCCCCTTAGAAACATTCATCCTCGAATGTTAATACCATACTTCCAATTACAACAAATGCATCTCTATATTAGCATATCTATACATATACAAATAATGCTTATAGATACTCACTTGTTATTACTTAACTTCCGCACTTTGAACCTTTTCTTCTATTTGGAACAAGGGTACTCTGATTTCATCATTTCATCAGCTCCCCATGTGATCTTTTCTACTTGTTTATTTCTCCATAATACCTTTACGAAAACTATTTCTTTATTTCTTAATCTCTTTACTTGTCGAAACAAAATAGCAATAGGGATCTCTTCATAAGTGACATCCTCCATAACTTGAACGTCGTCAGTATGAGCAGTACAAGATTGATCTCCTATTCACTTTTGAAGCATTGAACACAAGCTACTGAATGAACTGTGGAGAGTTCTTGGGGTAGTGCTAATTTATATGCACTTACCCAAATCTTCGGGTATTCTCATAGAGTACGTTATATAGGGCCAACCTTCCTTCCTTCCATACAAAGCTTCATAAGGTGTCATTTTGTTACTTGAATGATAGCTAGTATTGTAGGCAAATTCAAAAAGCGATAGATGTTCATCCGAACTACCTTTTAAATACAATGTACAACTCGTAACATATTTTTAAATATTTATATAGTACGTTCTGCCTGTCCATCCGTCGGGGGATGAAAAGTCGTACTTAATTTCACTTGGATTTCGAAACTTTCCTGAAAAGGTTTCCAAAATTGTGCAGTAAATTGATCTAATAGAGAGTGGAATCACATGTAATCGTACCATCTCCTTAACATACAACCTTGCCTAATCTCTAGCTATATAAGTGGTCTTGAGTGGTAGATACTGTGTAGACTTGGTAAAATCCATGTTAATCACGTCCCATTTCCACTAGAGGATTGATACATTCAGATGTTTTACTTTTACTGGTTGGCAATTTGGACATTGAGCTACAAATTCTGCAATGTTTCTTTCATATAAACCTTATACACTCCTTCCAAGTCATGGTACATTTTTAGTAACTCCCGTGTAAATAAAATACCCTGAATGTTGTATTCCCCCCTTATGTAAGCTCAAACATCTTTGTCAAACTTTACTTTACATTCTTTTCCAACTGAAATAACATAGGATTTGCATACTACTTTTTCTTCACCGTAGCTACAAGCGAAGACTTTGTTATATTTTACACTATAATTTTTTTTATTTTTTTTTCCATCTGGAGCTTCAAGAAGACAAACCCCAAAGCTGTCTAATTGACGTAGATCCTTAATAATACCTTGACTTCTCATAACTTGACCATCAATGCTTCCCAACACTTTGCGGCTTAACACATCGGCTACCACGTTTACTTTTTTCATATGGTATACGATATAAATTTCTAAGCTCTTGGTAATCTCACCCACCTTCGTTGTCTCAAAAGTAGGTCCTTATGCTTAAGGCTATATAGTAACTGTCGTGATCAGTATATATATCAATGTGAACCCCATACCATTAGGCAACGCCATACTTTTAAGGCAAATATTACGACCGCCAATTCAAGATCATGTGTTGGCTAATTTTGTATTCATATGGACATATTTATCTTGAAGCATAAGCTATTACATTACTGTATTACATAAATACATATCCTAAGCCGACCCCTGAAGTATCACAACATACTGCATACCCTCTTGTGCCTTCGGGAAGTACTAATACAGTTAATTTATCTTTCAGCTCTTGGAAACTCTTCTCACATACATCATTCTATTGGAATTTGATTGCCTTGTGTATAAGCTTTGTTAAGGGTGTAGGTATAGAAGAAAATCCTTCAAAAACTCTCCTATAATAACCAACCAACCCAAGAAAATGATGAACCTCTGTAAGCATCATAGGCCTTAGCCAATTTTTTTTTCACCATTTCCATCTTTTGTGTATCAACCCTTTCATCAAGTTCATGAAAACAGTTGGTGCATTGGTTAGCCCAAATGTCATAACTAGGAATTCATAGTAACCATAATGTATTTAGAAAGCTGCCTCGGGCATATTATATTTTTCTAACCCGTTCCCTATGATATCCCGATCTCAAGTCAGTCTTTGGAAATATTTAGTACCCTATAATTGGTTAAGTAAATCATTAATCCTAGGGAGGGGATACTTATTCTTAATTGTCTCTTTATTCAATTGCCGATAGCTAATACACATCCTCAACATACCATTTTTTCTTAGTACCAGTAATACTAGTGCACTATTTGGGGACATACTAGGTCTTGCTAGTATCACCTTAGAAATCATTTCCCTTACATCAAGATAGGAAATAAATTTACCTCTCGGTGCTCCCACATTACCCTCCCATTCAAGAACATTCTTTGTGGAAAATGAAAATGTAATTTTCTTTGCTCAGTAATTTATCGTGGCCTAATAAGAAAGAAACCAATTCATACCCATTATAACATTAAAATCTATCATTTCCATCTCGATAAAATAAGACTACGTAACACGATCACAAAAATTTACTATACCATCACGATATACTCTTTTATCTATAATAGATTCACCAACTAGTGTATAGACTTCAGATGGCATAACTAGTAATTCTGGTGTTCTTTCAAATTTTCCAGCAGCCAATAGAGTAACATATGATAGGATAGAGGCTGAATCAATCGATGCATATACATTATGTGGAAAGACATATAATGTACCTGCCATTACATCAGGAGAAGCCTCTGAATTTTGCCGGTCAACTGGAGCATTGGTGCAATTCGGGGCTCCGCTAGAGCTAGTTGTTCCTCTAGAACCTCTGCCATGTCCCGTAGACTGTACACCTAGTGAGGAGGATGCCACGGCTAATCCCGTAGGTCGTTCCATACTACTCATGCCCTTCTGTGGAGACTCTCTCATTTTATACCCCTCTGTACCACACCAAAAGCAAAGACTTGTACCCAACAAACATTCACCCAAATGATACCTTCTGCGGCACTGACACGACTGACGAGGATATTTTGATTGGCTCATACTTCCTTTTGCTTGATACCCTACTGTTCGTGAATCCTAAATCTCACTTCATTGCCCAAACTGGTTGCCTCTAACCCCTTGGGATCGAGGTAGAGCATTTACTGTAGAATGAGAAAATAATGGCCTAGGCGGTCTGTTAAAAATCTGAGGCCCAAATCCTCCTTGGGATGCCATGTACTGTCCCCTAAATCTAGCCCTCTTAGACGACCCTTTTTTAAATGCTTGTGTCATTCCCCTTTGCATTTGATTACCCCTTTTTTGTGCAAAGGCTGGACCAACTTGTCCTTGGTTTTGTACAACGACTATCTGAGTCAACAAGTGCACAACATTTCTTATATCCTGATCAGTCACATTTACAGGAGGTTCTGCCGGTACTTCTTTACCTCTCAGCTCTTCAGAAAATGAAAGAGTAGGAGAAGACCGTCATGCAAACTCTGTGTCAGACCCACCTTGACTAGCTTGGTCAGGTGGTAATTTACTCATTTCTGTTCCGGAAGGCATATCTACCTGCTTACCTTTGCCTCTACCTCATCTCATAATTGGCATTTTTTTACTATAACAAAGAAAACCAATTCCATGGTCAGGTAAAATTTTCACTTACAATGTTGGCTCTATTACACGATCTAGAAATGAAGAAATGAAAAAACTCCTAAATGTCCCATAGCCTCCTACTTATAAATATGGCGCGCAACACATCCATAAGCAATACTCTACTTAGACACGGCTTTGTAGACACCCTTAGGACAACCTCGCTCTGATACCACTTTTGTTACGCCCCGAATCCCATTCGGGATGGACTGTCACTCAAAGCCGTTGAGGCCCGAGAGAACCAATCTTTACTCATGTACCTTCATATGCATGTCCCTATATGAATATCATTCTATCCCATACAATAAAAAAATACCAATGGCGGAAGTCATGACATGTACAATATATGAAACTTGGCCGTTAGGGCCATCAAGTAAAAAATGGACATTCATCTCTTACATTCGTCTTCCCACACCAGTCTACAAAGCCTCTATAGATACCTGTACATAACCAACAAACAATCGGGACAAGTCCCTATTTTATACAATATTTACAATGCCAAAACCAAAATCAATGTACACATAGACTCGAAAATCCCCGAAACAACTGGAGCTCGCTAATGATCCGTGGATGACTCATAGCCTACAATGGAGGTCTACTAGTACCTGTGCCTGCAGCAAGTAAGGTAAGTCCCCCAAGAGGGGTCAGTATAAAAAAAGTACTGAGTATGTAAGGCTATAAGAAACTACATTATACATACGAATGTCAATGGAATCAATATTAGAGAAAAAGTCAATATGGATAAACCGTCTTTCTGGATATAAGGAACCATGATCAATATATTTATTACGCTCTTTGACTTTACGTTTTTTCCTTTATTCGTCACTCACTCCTTTGTTCATTACTCATCCTTCCATTCTTATAATGCCCGGGCCCCAAGCTGATCAGTGGGAAAATAATACCGTCATTCAGGTGTTCATTTCACCCCATGGATACACCCATAATATTGGGATGGTCATCATGAAGGTGTTTCTTCACCCCATGGATATCATCATGAAGGTGTATATTTCACCCCATGGATACAACTAAATATACATTACTTCATTCTTTAACTTTTGAGAGATTTGTACCTTTACTTGTGAGAGATTGATACGCTCACTCATGAGATATTAATACATTCACTTATGAGAGATTGATACTTTTGTTTGTGAGAGATTGATATATTTGTGGTCATAACCTTATTGGAAGCTTTGGAACATAAAATTATTGGGACTTTGGAACCATGTCCATAATTATGTAACACATGAGCAACAACAACTAATGAATGAGGAATATGTGACTTAACAATAGATAACAACCTGACATGAGATACCTTTGGACATTTCGGAATGGAATAAGTACAAAGTCACTATGAACAATATGCTGCAGAAGGATACAGAAAGAGTAACCTTACATACCTTCACTTCCAAGTATGAATATACAAGCCTAGATATAAATACAATAGTCCATATCCTTCCTTACTTACATTTCACTCTACAACACAAGTATACAATGGAGCTCACGTTAACCACCAATTACCTTACATGTATATAAAACGACAATGAGTTACATGATTTCCTTATAACATAAATTTTGATCTTTACAATACCGTTCATGGCATTATCATACCAACCATAACACAACATGCCCAACATTTACCAAAACATCACAACTCAATAGCATTTCACACTAAGTTCATCCTTTACGTTTCTTCATTAACACGACGTCACAATTACTCCATCAAGTCACCTCAATACACCTCATAACAACATATCAACAACAATCCCACAATTCATACTTATATAAAAATAACAAGTTAAGGAACATAAACACACCATACATGTTGATATTTCATCCATACCATGCCCTTTCATCAAAACCTCAAGTCCTTTTTCAAGTTCAAATCTCATGGATAACACATCTTTTACCAAAAAGCAAAAGTGCAATATTCAACACCTTTAGACATAGCCATAATGATCTACATATGCTATCATGCATATAATATATTTAAACATGAAATTAAATACTTACCCAAGATTGAGAGATAATGATCTTTTCCAACAAATGGTTGCTTAGAGCTTAGGGTTTAAGAGAAGATAAGAATGTTTTCTTAAAAATTCTATAATATGGCATGTGTGTTTGAGTGATAAAAATATGATTTTTGGGGCCTTCATATATACCTCAAGTCATCCTTATCCACACTTGGTCCAATCATAACATGTTTACCTGGTCAATGGCAAGAATGTGTCATTTTGCCCTTTTGGGCTATGCATTTTATTCCATTTTGGACCTCAAATTGAGCCCATTTACATATATTAACTTAGCCCACCAATTTCAATGTGTAATACTATCATTATCTCATGTTTAAATAATTCCATAATGTCAGGATAATAGTCAACTCGCGAGATTCACATTCGTAGCCTCAATCCTCAAGAATATGCGATTTTTTCCACTTCTGGCTTAATTTAACATAATTTGATAAAACACTTTTGATGAAGAATTAATCCCAAATCGGATGTCAAACTTTATCGAGAGTAGTCCTACTATGATGGAATAATGATATCATAACCCAAGAGTCCTCTTTATAGACTAATAATCGTAGAAGAAATTAGGTAAAAAGCACCCCGACAAGCTCCCGGACGCCCACCCCGACAAGCTCCCGGACGCCCTAGACACTTAGAGAAAAATCCATCATTTGAAAGGTGCACAGGGGTGGCCTGGAACGCCCCTGGACGCGCCCCCTTGATGCCTGTGCCAACAAAAATTTAGGCCAAAGCGGCCTGGTACGCCACCTGCAGCGCCCCACACTTAGTTTTTAAGTTCGACTTTTCTTTGTGGATTTTGGTTGGATCTTTCAAGTTCCAAACTTTTTGTTGCCTTTTATCTTTAATATCATTTGCTTGGATGTCCTTCAAGCCTCATTTAGCATTCCTAAAATGCACCCAAAAGTCACAAACGCTTCCTACAAAAGTCTAAACACATTTACTAGCACACTATCGAATCTTCCACCAATATCAATAAAAGGTACATACTTATTGCTCTCAAACCTTGGGTAAACATGGTTCAAGGTTGTCAAGTAAGGTCATAAATGTACGGGATGTTACAGAAGTTGAAGCCCCCAAAGTAATAACTATGGGTTTATTTAAAAAGTTTGTGTTGTTGGTGGGGAGTAATGTAATGAAAAGAAAAATTGGTCAAAAGAAGTCAATCATGTATATAGCAAATACTCCTTACTAAAGATGTGTAAGCTAGCTTAAAGAGATAGGGAAAAACAAAAGAGAGTTGTGAAATATAAAAGTGGTGAAAAATAGGTTGGTTGAAGATGAGCTTAATTAAAGTATGGTGTATTAAAGTGCTTGGGAAAGTTAATCACTATTAATGGCCAGAATAATTCCTATACGTCCCTTAGCCTACATTACATCCCTTAAAGTCCTCTTTGATCTTGAGCTTTCATATTCTTATATTAGTGGAGTACTACACTAAGGTCAAGCCTATGGTTCATCTTATGTGACACGTGAATTCTTTGTGAGAGTGAGCAAAACTCTATTCTTACACCCATTCTTGTGATAAATTACATATTTGTGAGCAAATATGGGTGACTCTCTTGTGGGGAGGGAGCATGTTTGATGATGGATAGGTGACTTATATGATCTCTTGGTTGAGTAATACATGAGTTTTCTAATTTTTTGGAGTCAATTCTTGAGGCTAGGAGGTTTTTGGTATTCATTCCTGTGTTTGAAGTTGATTATGTAACATGCTTGTTGTGAACTTGGTACCTATGATCGTCGTTGTAGTACTAGCTTGAGTGTCTAGTTTATATTGGTGATTTTAGATTCTTCCATTATGTATATGAGTGTATATAGTTGTTCTATTATTAAGGCTTTAAGTATGGGGTTGTGATCATAGGTGCAAGTATACACTTATTAGAAAACTTCTACCACATTTAAGCTTAGTCTTGAGGATAAATTGGTGTGTTTGTGTGAATATTTAGTGTTCTTTGTGTATTTGTGTGCTAAGCCACATGTTTGAGTGTTTAAGGTGCATTTGAAACAATTGAATAGCCAAAATTATCAAATATATATTAGATGAGAAAAATAGTTAGGCCGGCCTAACCGATGCTTGTTCTAGTGTACTTTTGATGAGATTTATTGTGTTGTATGTCCTAATGTTTGTTATGATCTATTGTAGAATACAAGCGGAGTAGTTGTGGACGCTAAATGAGTGATATTTCTTGTTTTTTAATTTGATTGAATATATTTGTGTCAAATATTACTTTTTGATTTGAAGTTTCTTCATTTTGGTAGTCGTCTTTTTCAATTACTCCTTGTTAAGTCATTTATATATTCTTCAATGTCTATATCTTCGTTATTTATTTGTTCCATGATATTCTCATCAAGATCTGTTAAGTTATCTATCTCGTCTATTTCACTTATTTCATATATACTATCTTCACTTTCCATATCATAATCTATATATGGTAGTTCAGTGTATTTATCATCTTTTATTCGTATTTCTGTTATTTGTTTCTTTTTTATATTCTTAGGTATTTTACAATCTTTAGCTAAATGTCCTAGTTTTCCACAATTGTAACATTCACATTCGGATAATTTTTTCTTAGGTTTGTATGGTCTTTTCTTTTTATAATTTTTTACATAATATCTTTTCCTTGGTTGTTTATATTTATATTTGGATTTAAAACTCTTATATTTTTTAAATCGTTTTTTATATTTATGTTTGGGTTGTTTACATCCAAACTGGGGTGCTGTTTTTTGTGTGCAACATGCTTTCATATTTTTATCTAATACTTTATCTAGTTTTCTTCTATCTCTGTAGGTATCACATAATCCTATAAACCATGCTTGTAAATATTTTATTCTTGCTCCTAAAGTATCTGTTAAACTTGCTGCTTCCCAGTCAGCTATTATTTTTGTACTAAATGGTTCAGGTAATTTTGTAAAATATGTTTTCCTAACTTCTATTGCTTCCTCATGAGTATATATTCCTTTGTAGTAATATTCTCTAAAAGCACATGTATATTGGTCTGTGTAACACATATTACATATTGTTAATTTATTCATTAAATGTCTATTTAAATTTTTATCCTTTTCCTGTTCTGCTATTTCAGTAGTCATACTTCCAAATTCATTTCTTATTCCGAATTCATATTTATCTAAGATTGCTATGTTTGATGTTGTAATTGTTCCATTTTTGTCTTTATTGCTTCTTAGAGTTGTTCTACTTTCTTCTGTTATATTATGTAACCATAATTTTACTGTTCCTACTAATGTTCTTTCTATATATCCTGGTGTTTCTGCTACAGATATTTTATTATCAACTAGTTGTTTTGCAATGTGTCCTATCCATAACTGTATTGTTTTATTAGTATCTATTACACAATCTAAATCTAAAAATTGGGATTGTTCTGGTATTTTATTTGGTATCCATTTTGTATTAAGTCTACTATTCCATATTGCTTCATATCTATTATCGTCTGTTACTGTATAATAAGTTGGTCCTGTTGTTCTAGGGTTATTAAATCTTGTTTTATCAGATGATTTACTGGTACTAGCTTCTCCTTTTATGGTATTTATATTTGGTTTAGCATTTGTTGTATTTATTTCTAAGTTAATTTGATCCATAATTTCTGTATATGTTTCACTTTTTTCTTGATTTTCAGATTGTTCTTCATCTGTATTGTCTATGTTGTCTATGCTTAGGGTTGTAAATTCTTCTGTTACATCCGGATTGGTTTCTTCAATTTGTATTTTTTCTTTAAGTTTTTCTAATTCTTCGGCTAATTGCTTTTCTTTTTCTAATTGTTTTGTTTTGAATAGTTTTTGACGTTCTTCTCTTTCTTTCACTTTCTTTACATATATTTGTTTTAATACTGCTAATTCTTTTTCTAATTCTTTTATTTTTGTAGATGGTTCAAATTCCATTTGGAGATTACTTGGGCTTATATCTTGGTGTAATTTTTCTTGTGGTTCTTCTTTGATTTGTTTAAGTTTTAATTGTTCTATTTCTTTTTTAGCATCATTTCGTATTTTCTCAATTTCTAATTTTTGATCTATCTCACCATTTTCTCTGTGTATTCTTACCATTTCTGTTAGACTATCTTCTAGCTTAGCTGAATTGTTATCCGGCATTAAATGTAATTTTGTTCCTATTTTTCTATATCGTCTTCCTAAATTTGAGTGTACTATAATTATTTGTATACCTTCTGTTCCTGTAAATATTTTTTCTTCTACTGGATATTCCTCTTTATTCATATGCGTACTTATGTTCTAGTATATCTTTTTGTAATTCTAATTCACTTATGGTTTGTTTTTGTGCATTTATTGATTTTTTAGTTACTCCTGCAAATATATTATAATTTAATCTTTCTTTTCTATGGCTAATTTCATCTCGTATGTCTATGATTTTTCTAAGTAATTCTGCTTTTCTTATTATTCTTGGTGTGTCTGGATATTTGTACACTGGGTTACTTGGTTCGGGTTTATCCATTTATGGTTTGTTTTATTGATATAGTTATTTTGTCTAGTGCTATAACCAATTTAGTCATGGCTTTATATAAGTTATCTATTTCTTTTATTATTTGTGTAATTTCTTTAAGTTTTTGTTTTCTTTGGATATTTCTTTTATATTTTTTCTGAATCTTATTTGTTAACTGGTTTATTTTTATTGATTTTACTATTCTTATAGGTGCCTGTTTATGTGTCATATTTTTCTTTTGATTGTTTTCGCAAGTTTTTAATATATTTATATTCTATGTATGAGATTATATCTATTTTGGTAGGTTCATACTCATAATATAATTTCTTTAATTCTTTTCTGAGTTTCTGTATTTTATCATTCCTATGTATTTGTTTCATAATTCTTGGATATCGTGGGTCATCGCAAGTTAAATCTTCGCCATATGCAAGTGGTGTATTTAGTAGTTTAGCAGCTTTCTTATGATAATTTTCTATGGTTAGTCTATCTCTATGTTCTATAATCTTATTCCTGTGTTCGTGTTTAATTATATCTTTTTTATTCCTGTGCTCGTATTTAATTATATCTTTTTTATTACTGTGCTCGTATTTAATTATATCTTTTTTATTACTGTGCTCTGATACTAATGGGGGGGGGGGGGTCCCTTCTATTTTTGCTTTTATTTGTGTTTTGATTTATCATGATTGAAATGCGGAATTATAATATATATCTCTTTGTCTAATTAATCTTAATATTTGGTTAATATCTTGTACTATTAACTCTAAATAAGCTTCTTCTTGGGTTTGTATGTATTTATCTAAGTTATATTGCATTAAAGTTTCTCTTTCTCTTAATTCATTTATAGTTTTTTGCCAATTTTCTAAATGTTCTTGGTTCATTTAGTTAAAATCTAAATATCCTTCTGAGTCTATGTCATCGTATATATCACTAGTTTTATAGTCTGTATCTTCATCAGTGTTGACTATTAATAAACTATCTAATAATGCTTCTTTCATTAAGTCCATAAGTTCATAGGTAAATAGTAAGCTGTATATTTTTTGTATTGAATCTTTATCTAAAGTTCTTAGTATGTATAGTAGTAATATTTTGTAATTGTTATCTTCATTGAGTAAGTATTTAGGTGTTTTTTCTTGGTCATTTTCTATATCAGGTGAGGTGTTTTTACTAGATGTAGCCATATTTGTCATTTATGTGTGTTCAAATCATATTCCCTTTAACCTCTAATCCTATTATTATATTTATCACTAAGCAATTCAGTATGTTTAATTATTCTTTGTGTCACTACTATGGGTTTCAGCCTTGATCAGTTACCCTAACAATGCCTCAACTCTGGTCTACTACCCTATTTATGGCATTCCTAGCCTTTTCCGGTTTCGACCTCTAGGATGGCTTAGTCTGGGCTTACCTAACTCTTAGCTTACTTAACCATGGCAAACTTACTCGAATAATATAACATAATTAAACTGCTATATGATAAACATTAATAATAATCTAGAGATTATTAGGAATATAAGATTTAGTTACACATAATTAAATAAGGGTGTACCGTAGTTGTTATTTCCTCTGTTGTATATGAGATTGAAGATTGTATGTTGGAATCCTCCATAGCTTAACTGAAAAATAATTAGATTACTAAAAGATATTTTATTTAGTGAGTTCTCAGCACATGAGAGGTTTTAGGTTTCGAATGCTCGATACCTCCTCTCATCTGCATCTTCCTCTATTTATATACATAGGAGAGGTCTACTATTTAGCCTCAATAATTTACAAAAACGCGTAAAGGTACAGTACTACTGTATGCTTTACGACTTTCTAAAAGAAAACCGCGTTACTTTATGAAAACGCGTAAATAAAGTCAAAAAGTAAATAGTACCTATTTATCCTATCTATAAACATAAAGTAATGCTGTCCTATCTTGTCTCTATTTTACATAAAGAAAGAAAAACGTGTAGTACTTTACATTATTACTAAAAGACAAATAAAAATATATCACATAGTTGCTTTCTTTCGTATCTTGTTGGTAGGTGATGTTTGACTAGCTGGTCATTTTGCTCCGCTTGTTTATCCTAGTTGGACATCTGGTATATTGACAGTAGATCCTCCATTACACTGCGAGCATTGGTGATCTGCGTATTTTGGTCCAACGTATTGACAATATCTGTTTAATAAATGAGTTGAAATAAATCCTTTTTTGAGTGCTCTGGTAGTAGGTGTTTCTTCCGGTTTTAACAAGGAAATTATCCATTGTCGGACTTCTTCCATGTCTGCTTGTCTTAGTTCTCTTGAGTTGGCATAGATCATTACTTGGTTTCTGCAATAGTAGCTCCATATAGCATGTCCATTTGTGTAATTGTTTGCTAGTTCTTGTAAAATAACTTGTAAACCAATAAGTCTTTTATTTGCATAAAATTGTGGTATTTCTTCTTCAGGTATTTCTGGCTGTGGTGCTATTTCTTCTGGTAAAATCATATCTTTAGTTAGTCCTATTTTGACTACTTGTATGTTTGGTTTTATTTCATCGAATAGTATCTCCGCTGGTGCAGTATAAAATCTGCTATAAAAGAATGTTCCTCCGGTAATTCGTTTATAGGTAGAAAATGCGTTGTATATTTCTGGTATCTTCTGTACTTCATGTCCATCCGTAGTATATACGGTAGCTAATAGTCCGTAGTCATAGCATGTCTTAACTAGGTTTGCACTTGTATCTGGTTGGGCTATAAGTTTATTATAACCTTGTAATTTTTGGGTTATGTAATCTTTTTCTGGGTCAGTGGTTGTGGTTGATCTTGGATTTAAATTTAAATGTGTTTGGATTTTGTGGATGTTGCGGATATATGTTCGGGAAAGATGATTATATATTTCCTTATTATGGCTTAAACTGGATGCATAGCTTGATGTTTGTGGACTGGGATTATTTGTAGATTGGAATTTTTGGATAAATGGCTTTGAGAATTGGCTGTTTAAGTTGGTATTTTGTTTTTTGGTAGGTTGGCTGGTTGAACTTGAGCTGCTTGCTCCTGTAGTTGCTTTGCCTGTAGCTGCATTAACAAACTTGTTATGAGTTTTATGGAGTTTCTCAACGTCTCCTTCTAGTTTTGGCTGTTTACCGTCTGCCTGTGGACGTAGTTCAGCATCGTTTAAGTCATGCGGCTGACTGCTTGTAGCTTTAGCTTTCAGATTAACTTCATTAAGCTTTAGCTTGTTCATTTCTAGCTCAATACTGTCCACTTTGGAACAAAGTGTAGTAATGGCTTTTAGCATAGCTTCCATTGTACTATCTTTTTCTGGTTCGGTCTGGGTTGACTTGTCTTGATAAGTTGTCTGCAGCAGTATTTTTGTTAGTGCTAACTACTTCAATTGTAAAAGTAAAATTCTGTATATTTAATACAAGTCTCCGTATTTCTTTTGTAGTAACTGAATCTTGTATTTTTCTTGTTAGCCACCATTTTACTTGAGTGTTATCTGTTCTAACAATAAATTTGTTATATACAATATAAGGTTCAAATGATAATAAGCATTTATATAAAGCAAATAATTCCTTTCGATTTATTTCCCATTTAATTTGTGGTTCCGTATAGGATCCTGAATAATATCTACAGTGATGTTCGATAGTTTCATTTAAATATTTATATTTTAACACGCCTCCATAACTATGGTCACTTGAGTCTGTTTCTACTATATATACAAATTGTTTTGTTGTATCTGGAAAATATAGTTTAGGTAAATTTTTACATAGTTCTTTTATCCTTTTAATATGGTTTTTATCTATATCGTCAAAATGATATTCAATATCCTTTTTTAATTTCTTTTGCAAGGGTTTCAAATGTTCTGCTAGTTTTGGTATATATTCTCGTACTTGATTTACTAATCCTAAAAAAGATTGTAATTTCTTTTTGGTATCTAAGAGTTCTTCTGATTCAATTATTTTTTGTACTATATGCGTTTGCATTTTTATTCCATCTTTATCTATTTGTATTCCTAAAAATTCTATTTGGTTTTTCATTATTTCGGCTTTACTTTTGCTTAGACTTATTCCTGCAGTGTCTATAATATTTATAAATTTGTTTAATAATTGTATATGTTCATCTTCTGTCCTAGAGTATAATAATATATCGTCTATGTATACGATACAATTTTCTAATTGTGTAAAGTATGTATCCATAAAGTGTTGATATCTTCCTGGTGCATTTTTATAGCCAAACGGTAGTACGTTCCATTCATAGAATCCTTGTGGTACTGTAAAGGCTGTTAATTTTTTAGATTCGTTTGCTAATTTTAAGTGGTAAAATCCTGATTTACAATCAAATTTACTAAAATAATTGTATCCTTGAATTTGTCTTATTTTTAATATTTTGTTTGGTATTGGGTAGTTATAGGTTTTAGTTTTTGCATTTAGATTGCGATAATCAATAACCATTCTACTTTTTCCTCTTTTTTGTTCACTATGTTTATTAACAATAAAAGCTGGACTAGTATGTTTGTTGTTACTGTCTTGGATATAGTTATTGGTGAGTAAATAAGCTACATAAGCCACATTAAGAGGGGAAACATGTAACACCCCGTAAATTTCCGAACTCATGAGACTACCTTAACATTTATGGAATAATTTAAACATGAGAGAGTTGGTGAATTATGCATTAATTTGTTGGGCTTGAATGAATCTTGTGCTATTGGGCTCAATTGAGGCCCAAAATTAGACAAAAAGACATGGCCCAAGTGGAAATGACCTATTCTTGGAATTGACCAAGTAAGCATAGCATTTATGATCAATGTGTGGCTAAGGATGAGACTAAAAGGGACTAGAAAAGGGCACAAAAATCAGATTTTTATTCACCAAGACACACATGCCATTTCTAGACTTTTCCAAAATAATTCTCATCTCACACAAACCTTAAGTCATCATTCTTTTGGACAAGATCACTCTCTTGAAAGCTTTGGTAAGTATTTAATCTCATGGTTTAGTATATGATATTCTTAATATGGTGTATAAATCATGTTGGTTACTATTGGCAAAGTGTTGGACAGTTCACTATGTGTAAAACTGTCTATTTTTGCAATCGAAAAAGGGTTTTGCCTTGTAAACTTGAAAATGGACTTGTGGTGTTGAATGAAGTGAACTTGATGGATTAAATATCAATATGTAAGATGTGGTTATGTTCTTAACTTGATCTCTTTATGTGTAACACTTGTGGGATTGTTGTTATGAAATTGGTCATGGAATTAGTGGCGTATTGACCTGAAAATGTCATTTTGGTCATGTTCATGTGTGTTGTGAAACCGTGGTTGTTTGTTGGCATCCAAGTTGACCTAAAATATGTAAATATAAGCATATTTATGTCCATGGACCATTTATTACAAAAAAGGACCTAAAAGAGACCCTTTTTGGCCGAAACGGGCATCCGCCCTCGCGTCTGGAGCACCTGCGGGCGCAGATGCCAACGTAGGTGGCTCTGGAAAAGGCCAGAGGGGAACCTGCGACCGCATTTTCATCCATATGCGGGTGAAGGTGTCTCCTTATCCCAGTCCAAAATTTCATTTTGTGTGGTTTTGTGTCTCCTTGATCCCCGAAGCCTCCTATACCCTTCTTGGATGTAATTATCAACTTATGATACCTATTGAATGACTTTAAGGGGTCGTTTAGAGGCATGTTGGGTTATATCACTTATGTATTGTTGTTAATATGTTGTCATGAAGGGTATTGAGGTGACTTGATGGAATATTTATGACGTAGTGTTAATAAGGAAGCGTAAAGAGTAAACTTGGTATGACATGCTATTGGTTTATGATGCCTTGGTCAATGTGTGGAATGTTATGGTGTTGTTTGTATGGTAATGCAGTGGATTGTATTGTAAAGTGTGAAATGAAGTTATATGGCAGTCATGTAGCTAATTTTTGTCTTGTGCACTTGTAAGGTAATTAGTTGTTAGCGTGAGCTCCGTTATGAACTTGTATTGTAGAGTAACACGTAAAGAACGAGCTGGATTATTGTATTCGCACATAGGACTATGTATTCATATTGGGAATATAAGGTATGTAAGGTTACTCTTTCCGTATCCTTCTGCAGCACATACTGTTCACATTGTCATTGTACTTGTTCCATTCCGAAATATCCTAAGGTATCCTATTTCCTGTTATCAATTATTATTAATCACATGTTCCTTACTTATTGATCAATTGTGATTCACATGTATCACGTTCATTGACTAATGTTCCAAAGTTCCTGTTGTTCCAATAATGTTATGTTCCAAAGTTCCAATAATGTACAATCACCAATGTATCAATCTCATAGAAGTAAAGATATGAAGTAATGTATAATTATTTGGTTGAGTAACATCCCTGGGGCGCTATAAAAGCATAGCATGGGCTATCATAGTAATATCCCAGAGGCGACATAAAAGCCTAGCATGGGTTATCATAGTAACATCGCAGGGGCGACATAAAAGCCTAGCGTGGGTTATCATAGTAACATCCCATGGGCGACAGAAAAGCCTAGCATGGGTTAATCACATCCCAGGGGTTAAAATACCTAGCATGGGATAATCTCAGCCCAGGGGCGACAGAAAAGCCTAGCATGGGTAGAACGATAAAGATAACTAAATGAAAAGGCAAAAGAAGTAAAGGATGTAATGTACATAGTTCCACATATTCGGACCGGTGGTTTATCTTTACTGACTATTCTCTTATATTTGATTCCATGGAAGTACTTATATATGATGCAGTTTCTTATAGCCTTACATACTAAGTACATTTTTCGTACTGACGTCCCTTGGGGGATTTACCTTACTTGCTGCAGGCGCAGGTGTTAGTAGACCTCCACATTAGGTTGCCGGTCATTTGCAGATCTTTGGTGAGCTCTAGTTGGTTCGGGGTTTTCGAGTCACAATTTTTCATTTGTTTTGGTATTGTAAATGTTGTATAAAGTGGGGACTTGTCCTGACTTTAAGTTGGTTATCTGTATGCATCTGTTAGAGGCTTTGTAGACGTATGGAATATGAATGTGAGGGATGTATGTCCATTTTGACTTGATGGCCCTAACGGCCATGTTTCGTATATAGCATATGTTTCCATGAATTTCGCTATTAGCATGTTGTATCTGTACGTGATGGTGATGTTTTTTGAATAACATGCATATGAATGGACATGGATGAAGATTGGTTCTCTTGGGCATTATCGGCTTCGGGTGCTAGTCCGTCCTATTGAAATTCGAGGTGTGACAAAAGTGGTATCAGAGCAGGTCATCCTAGGTTGTCTACAAAGCCATGTCCAATGTAGAGTCTTGCTTATGGATGTGTTGTGCACCACATTTATAAGTAGAAGGCTACGGGGAATTTAGGAGTTGTTTTTGTTCTTCAATTCTTAGATCGTGCATTAGAGACAATATTGTAGTGGAATCATATCTAACCATTGGACTTGGTTTTCTTTTGTATAGTAACATGCCAATTAAAAGATGAGGTAGGGGTAAAGGTAAGCAGGTAGATATGCTCGCCAAAGAAAAAATGAGTAAATCACCACTTGACCAAGCAAGTCAAGGTGGCGCTGAACAGGAGTTTGCATCACGGGCTACTTCTACCCTTCCATTTTCGGAAGAGTCAAGAGGTAGAGAAGTACCCGCAGGACCGCCTATGAATGCCACTGACCAGGATTTAAGAAATGCAGTGCATATGTTGACTCAGCTAGTTGCGGCACAAACTCAGGGACGAGCTGGTCCAATGACAAGTGAGGATGACGCGGCTAGAGTAGCTAGTCAGCGGACACAAGATTTTCTGAAATTAGACCCTCCCATATTCACTGGGTCAGATCTGAAAGAAGATCCACAGGATTTTGTGGACCAAATTCAAAGGGCTCTAGACGTTATGCACGTGACTGGTGTAGAAACAATTGAACTTGCGGCCTATAGATTGAAAGGAGAAGCTATATTGTGGTATAAAGATTGGAAGAAATCTCGTGGTATCGGTGCAAATCCACCTAGTTGGGAAGAATTTAAAGAGACATTCCTTGATCACTATCTTCCCTATGAGATCCGAGAGGCTCGTGCGGATCAATTCTTAAATCTCCGTCAAGGGAATCTGAGTGTTAGAGAATACAGTCTGCAGTTTAATTCTTTGGCTCGATATGCTCTGAATGTAGTAGCCACAATGACAGATAGAGTTCATCGATATGTGGATAGATTAGAGCCATATTTGGTAAGGGACTGCACTATTGCTGCTTTGAACAGAGATATGGATATAGCGAGGATTCAGGCTTTCGCACAGAAGATGGAGGACCAAAGGCAAAGAAGAAGGGTACACGAATTTGAACAAGGATCGTCAAAGAGGGCTATACCTATGGGATAGTCTATGGTGTCCCAAGGGGAATCTAGGCCTCGGATTTTTCCTAGACCGCTTAGACCATCATTTTCTTCCCCTATAGCAGGTACTTCATCCCAATTCCGGGGATTTAGATGCAACCATTTTGGGCAGAGTTGTGGGCTGCAAGGTTCACAGACAGTAGAATTTTCTCATCCTCCATTCAGCGCTACAGACGGTATCATTTAGGTGAATGCCAGTTGGGACAAATGTTTGTTTTTGGTGTGGTACGATGGGGCACATAATGAGGGAATGCCCACAAAGGGGCATGGGTGGGATAACATGACCTATGGGATCAACTGATGCATCATTATCATCGGTTCCTTCCCTAGGAAGAGGTGTACAGCCTGCAGGCCGTGGTATACATGCCATAGGAGCAGCAAGTTCCAGTGGAACTTAGAATCGCACCTATGCTCTCGTGGACCGGTAGAATTCGGAGGCTTCTCCTGATGTCATCACAGGTACATTATCCATATTTTCATATAATGTATATGCATTGATTGACCCGGGTTCTACATTGTCATATGTTACTCCATTGATTGTTGCAAAATTTGAAAGAACACCGGAATTATTAACTAAGTCAATTGAAGTATCTACACCAGTTGGTGAATTTATTATTGCAAAAAGAGTATATCATAATTGTGTGGTAACTGTGTGTGGTCATGATACACTGCCTGATCTTATTGAATTGTACATGGTGGATTTTGATGTCATAATGGGTATGGATTGGTTGGCTTCTTATTATGCCACAATAGATTGCCGAGCTAAGAAAGTACATTTTCATTTTCCACAAATGAATGTTCTTGAATGGAAAGGTGATGTAGGGGCACCGAGAGGAAAATTTATTTCCTATCTAAAAGCAAGGAAAATGATTGCCAAGGGGTACATATGTCACTTAGTCCGAGTGAAAGATACTGATGTGGAACCACTAACTCCTCAGTCGGTTCCAGTGGTCAATGAATTTCTTGATGTATTTCTAGAGGATCTTCCAGGTTTGCCCTTAGAACGGGAAATAGAATTTGGTATTGATGTGATTCCACATACTCAGCCTACCTCTATTCCCCCGTATAGAATGGCTCCATCATAATTGTTTGAATTGAAGCACCAATTAAAAGACTTGCTAGACAAGGGCTTCATCAGGCCTAGTATGTCCCCATGGGGTGCACCAGTATTATTTGTACAGAAGAAAGACGACACATTTAAAATGTGCATTGACTATCGGCAATTGAATAAGGTAACGATCAAGAACAAATATCCCCTCCCCAGAATTGATGATTTGTTTGATCAGTTACAGGGTGCCAAATGTTTAGAACGACCTGCTCTGATACCACTTTTGTCACGCCCCAAATCCCATTGAGGCAGACTGGCACCCGAAGCCGATATGGCCCGATAGAACCAATCTTTGCTCATGTACATTCATATGCATATCCTCATATGAATCTTACCATACCTCATGCAAATATGTGGAAGCCATGTACGTGGAAACATATGCCATCTATATATATATATAAAACTTGGCGGTTGGGGCCATCAAGTCAAAATGGACATTCATCTCTTACATTCATATACCCACATATGTCTACAAAAGCCTCTAACAGATGCATATACAAGACCAACTTAAAGTCGGGACAAGTACCTGCTTTATACAATATTTATAGCATCAAAACAAATATACAACTGTGACTCGAAAAGCCTCGAACCAACTGGAGCTCACCAAAAATATGCAAATGATCCACAGCCTACAAAGGAGGTCTACTAGCACCTGCGACTGCAGCAATTAAAATAAGTCCCCCAAGAGGGGTTAGTACGAAGAATGTACTGAGTATGTAAGGCTCATAAGAAACCACATCATACATAATAAAAACAATGGAGACAATATAAGAGAAATAGTCAATGTGAATAAACCATCTTTCTGTATGTGAGGAACCATGTACATTACTTTCTTTACTTCTTTTGCCTTCACATTTATTCATCTTTATTGTTCTACCCATGGTAGGCTGTTCTGTTGCCCCTGGGATGAGATTAACCCATGCTAGGTACTTTGACCCCTGGGATGTTATATTAACCCATGATAGTCTTTCCTGTCGCCCCTGGGATGTTATTAACCCATGCTAGGTACTGTGACCCCTGGGATGTAATATTAACCCATGCTAGGCTTTCGTGTCGCCCCTGGGATGTTATTAACCCATGCTAGGTACTTTGACTCCTGGGATGTTATATTAACCCATGCTAGGTACTTTGACCCCTGGGATGTTATATTAACCCATGCTAGGCTTTCGTGTCGCCCCTGGGATGTTTAACCCATGCTAGGTACTTTGACCCCTGGGATGTTATATTAACCCATGCTAGGCTTTCGTGTCGCCCCTGGGATGTTATTAACCCATGCTAGGCACTGTGACCCTTGGGATGTTATAGTAACCCATGCTGGTGATCTCTTTGACTTGTTGATTTCTCCAAAAAAAAACTTTTATGAAAGTTACGTCTTTATTTCTTAACCCCTTCACTTGTCGATCTACAATAGCAATAGGTATCTTTTCCTAGTGAGATCCTCCGTAACTTGTACATCTTCAATGGGAGGAATAGGAGATGGATCTCCTATTCATTTTCGTAGCATCGAAATGTGAAATACTGGATGAACGGTGGAGAGTTCTTGGGGTAATTTCAATTCATATGCAACTTGCCCAAATCTTTTGATAATTTCATATGGGCAATTTACTCATTCCTTCACCGGCAAGCATATCTACCTGCTTACCTTTGTCTCTACCTCTTCTTGTCATCGACATTTTTACTATAAATAAGAAAATCAGTTCCAATGGTCAGATACGATTTGACTTACAACATTGGCTCTATTGCACGATCTAGAAATGAAGAAAAGAAACAACTCCTAAATGTCCCGTAGCCTCCTAGTTATAAATGTGGTGCACAACACATCCATAAGCAATACTCTACTTAGACACGGCTTTGTAGACACCCTTAGAATAAAATATTTACAAACATGGTTTATAGGACTATGTGATGAATATAAAGATAAACAAAAATTAGATAAAGTATTAACAAAAAATATGGCATGTTGCACACAAAAGATAGCACCACAATTTGGTTGTAAAACTAAGAAAAATAAGTTTAGATATAAAAAACGATTTAAAAGATATAAATCCTTTAAGTCAAAATATAAATACAAAAACCCAAGAAAACGATATTATATAAAAAATTATAAACGAAAAAGACCTTATCGACCTAAGAAAAAATTATCAGAATGCAAATGTTATAACTGTGGAAAATTAGGACACTTAGCTAAAGACTGTAAAATACCTAAAGATATTAAGAAAAAACAAATCACTGAAATAAGAGTAGAAGAAAATATTTATACAGAATTACCATATATAGATTATGATTTAGAAAGTAACGATAGTATTTATGAACTAGATGAATTGCCAGATATAGAAATAAATAACTCAGATTTAGAAACTGATTTAAGAAATGATGATCTTAACGATATAAATCTATCAGATACAGAAAACGAAATTGATGACTGAATCAGGAATAATAGAAAAAGAAAATTACCAAACTGAAGATAGTAATAACCAGAAAATAATATTTGACTCAAATATATACAAGCAAATCACAAAGCAAGAAATAACCTTAAAAATAGATAACGTATTAGATGTACCAATGGTAAAATATTGGTTCAAAAAACCAAAAGAAGAATATTATATAATAAGCCAAAAAGAACATACAGTAGACTGTAAATATGCACAAGGTAGTGCAATGGTACCCATAATAAGTAAAAGAGAAATAACTAAAGAAATACAAGCATTAAAACCAAAACCAAAAAACGAAATAACTCATGTACACTTAGGAGCAATACAGATATTAATAAAAGCATGTTTTAAGGAAGGAATAAATACACCTATAGAACTATACTTAGCAGATGATAGAATTAAATACCCAATTGAACAAAGTATAATTAGTGCAGTAAAAGGAAATTTAATATACCAAAAATTTAAGTTTACCGTTAACCCAAATTATACAGTAGCAATAAAAGATAGAAATATAGATAAATCGCTAGTATTATATTGGAAGCTATCAGGAATAGAATTAACCCCTGGAAGTAAAATATTCACAGCAAGATGCAAAAATTTATATATTTTAACTACTAAACATATGGTACAAGCAACTAATAAAATTGATAAAATTAATATAGAATCCCCATTTGACAATATCTTAACAGTTATAGATAATAATGATTATAGTTATGATGAATTAAATATGAATCAAGAATTAGATATAGTAAAAGAGAGAATAGGAATGACACCAAAAAGACAAATAGATGCCCCTTCATCATCATCAAGAATGAGCACATCCAGAAGAATAGAATATGAAATACCTAATGAAATAATACCAACACAACATCCTTATTATATAACAGGAATATTAAATCAACGAAAATATTTAATCTTAATCAACACAGGAGAACAAGATAATTGGATAACTAGAGAATTAATTACAGAAGATGATATTATAATACAAGAACAAGAAATACCCGATTTACCAATAGAATTAAAACAGACAAAGGAAATAACTATTCAAGAATTGATTATAGGCGGAATACCTATAAATATACAATTTACAATAGGACAGATAAATCCAAATATAGTTTTAGGACTACAATGGCTAGAACATGCTCTCCCATGCATATAATATATTAATCCATAACAATAATTACTTACCCAAGCTTTCAAATGAGTGATCTTGTCCCAAAAGATGGCTTAGGGTTTGAAGTTGAGAGAAAAGGCTTGTGGAAATTTCTAGATTTGGTATGAGAGTTTTGTGTGATAAAAATCTGATTTTTAGCCCTTTATATAGCCCTCAAGTCATACTTAGCCATTTTTTAGCATTAAATGCTATGTTTGGCTTGGTCAATGGAAGAATGGGTTTTTTTGTTCTCTTTGGGCCTTGCATTTTGTCTCCATTTTGGGCCTCAAATTGGCCCATTAGCACATATTATCCTAGACCACTAAAATCAATCTGTAATTCATCATATATCTCATGTTTAATTAATTCCATAATTTTCACGACAATATTCACTCACGAGATTCACGTTCGTAGCCTCAATCTCAAAATAAGAAATTCTAGCCACTTATAGCTTCATTGAACATAATTTTCTAACATACTTGTGATGAGGGACTAACCCCAACTCGGATGCTAAAATTGCTCAAGATTATCCCTACTACGATGGCATAATGATACGATAACCCAAAAGTCTGTATGGACTTAAAATCGTAGAAGAAATCGGGCCTAAATCACCCCGGTATGCCCCCGGGCGCCCTAGACACTTAGAGAAAATTCCAGCTTTTTAAAGGTGCACAGCGAAGGCCTGGCACGCCCTTGGGATCGCCCTCTTGCTTCCTGTGCCCGAACATTTTGGGCAAAAAGCGGCCTGGCACGCCCTCTGGAGCGCCTGGCCAATTTTTTTTGAAAATTTTCGTTCTTCGACTTTTCTTTGCGGATTTGGTTAGATACTTCAAGTTCTAATCTTTATATTGCCTCTTGTCTTTAAGAACCTTTATTTAGGAGTCATTCAAGCTTCATTTTTCCACTCCAAAGGTCATAAATTTTTCCCACAAGGTTTTCATCACACTTACTAGCACCATATCAAATGTTCCATCAATAACAATACAAAATACATAATTATTTCTCTCGAACCTAGGGTAAACATGGTTCAAGGTTATCAAGTAGTGTTAGGAAGGTACGGGGTGTTACATGTTACATCCTTCCCCTCTTAGAAACATTCGTCCTCGAATGTTAATGACATTATTCAATTTAAACAATTGCAAGTCTAGGATCATTCTTCATGTTATCATATATATATACTTAATGCTTATAAATACTTACTTGTTATTGCTCCGATCTCGTATCTTGAACTTTTTCTTCCATTTGAAACAAATGAGGGTACTTTGACTTCATCATTTCTTCAGTTTCCCATGTGATATCTTCTATTTGCTGATTTCTCCAAAGTACCTTTACGGAAGCTCTGTCTTTATTCCTTAACCTCTTCACTTGTCTATCCAGAATAGCAATAGGTATCTCCTCATAGGTAAGATCCTCCATAACTGGTACATCTTCAATGGGAGCAATATGAGATGGATCTCCTATGCACTTTTGAAGTATCGAAACATGAAATACTGGATGAACTGTGGAGATTTCTTGGGGTAATGCTAATTCATACGCAACTTGCCCAAATCTTTGGACAATTTCATATGGCTCTATATAATGGGGACTCAACTTCCCTTTCTTCCCAAATATCATTACGCCTTTCATCGGTGACACCTTCAAGAATACCCAATCACCTATGGCAAATTCGAGCCCTCTTCTTATGACATCAGCATATAACTTGTGTCGACTTTGGGCTATTTTTAGTCGCTGTTTGATCACTTTAACTTTCCCCATCGCTTGATGAACAAGATCCGGCCCAAATAAAGCAGTTTCACATGCTTCAAACCATCCGATTGGTGATCAACACTTTCTTCCATATAAAGCTTCATAAGGTGCCATTTTGATACTTGAATGATAGCTATTGTTGTAGGCAAATTCAATAAGAGGCAAATGGTCATCCCAACTGCCTTGAAAATCTAACATGCAAGCTCGTAGCATATCTTCAAGTGTTTGGATAGTATGTTATGCCTGTCCATTAGTTTGAGGATGAAAAGTCGTACTCAAATTCACTTGTGTACCCAAGCTCTTTTGAAAATATCTCCAAAAATGTGCAGTAAATTGAGCTCCCCTGCCTGATATAATGGAGATCGGAATCCCATGTAATCGCACTATTTCTTTAACATACAACCTTGCATAATCTTCGGCTGTATTGTTGGTCTTGACTGGTAGGAAATGCGCTGACTTGGTAAGCTTGTCAACTATGACCCATATGGAATCAAATTTCCACAGTGTACGAGGCAAACCTGTGATGATGTTCATATTAATCATATCCCATTTCTAGACTGAAAGATTGATACATTGCATGTAACCTCCAGGTTTCTGATGCTCTACTTTTACTTGTTGACAATTTGGGCATTGAGCTACAAATTCTGTAATGTTCTTCTTCATATTTCCCCACCAATACATTTCTTTTAAATCATGGTACATTTCGGTATCTCCCGGATGAATAGAATATCGTGAATGATGCGCCTCTGTCATAATTCATTTCCTCAGCTCGTCTAAATCCGGTACACATAATCTACCTTGGCATTGAAGTATTCCTTCTTGCGTAAGATCAAATGGCTTTGTCAAACTCTGTTGTACATTCTCTTTTAGCTGCAATAACATAGGATCCGCAAACTGCTTCTCTTTAACTTCAGCTATTAATAAAGATTCTGCTGCATTTTGTACAATAACCCCTTCATCTGAGGATTCAAGAAGACGAACCCCCAAGCTGGATAATTGATGTAAATCCTTGACCAAGTCTTGTTTTTTCGTCAATTGGCCACTAGTGCCTCCTATTGCCTTGTGGCTCAATGCATCAGCTGCCACATTTGCTTTTCCTAGATGATATAGGATATCAATATCATAATCTTTCAATAGCTCAAGCCACCTTCACTGCCTTAGATTCAAATCCTTCTGCTTAAAGATATATTGCAAACTTTTGTGATCAGTATAGATATCAACATGAACTCCATACAAATAATGGCGCCATATCTTTAAAGCAAATACCACAGCTGCTAACTCAAGATCATGTGTGGGATAATTTCTCTCATGTTGTTGCAACTGTCGTGAGGTATATGCTATTACATTACCGTGCTGCATCAATACACACCCTAGGCCAACTCCGAAAGCATCACAATATACAACATACCCTTTTGTGCCTTTCGGAAGTACCAATACCAGTATAGAAGTCAATTTATCTTTAAGATGTTGAAAACTTTTCTCACATGCATCATTCCACTGAAATTTGACTGCCTTGTGTGTAAGCTTCGTTAAAGGTGAAGCAATGGAAGAAAAACCTTCAACAAACCTTCGATAATAACCTGCCAACCCAAGGAAGCTACGAATTTCCGTAGGCGTCGTAGGCCTTAGCAAATTTTTCACCACTTCAATCTTCTGCGTATCAATCTGTATCCCTTCATCTGACACAATGTGACCCAAGAATGCAACGAATTTTAACCAAAATTCATATTTCGAGAACTTTGCATACAACTTAAGCTCACGAAGAATTTGCAACACTTGCCGTAAGTGATTAGCATGGTCCTCTTGTGATCTTGAATAAAATAGGATGTCATCTATAAACACCATCACGAACACGTCTAAAAATGGATTAAACACCCTATTCATCAAATCCATGAAGACGGCTGGTGCATTTGTTAGTCCAAATGACATAACAAAAAATTCATAATGGCCATACCATGTTCGGAAAGCTGTCTTGGGTATATCTCTTTCTCTAACCTTGACTTGATAGTAACTAAATCTCAAGTCAATCTTTGAAAAACATTTGGCGGCACTGTGACCCTTGGGATGTTATAGTAACCCATGCTAGGCTTTCGTGTCGCCCCTGGGATGTCTTTATGATATATTGGGATCGACCCATGCTAGGTGTTTCTTCCACCCTTGGGATACCACCCAAGATTACTCATCAATTAAACATTACTTCTTTCTTTCCTTACTCTTTCTTTCATTCGAAAAGTGATACATTTGTGATTGAAATATTCTTGAACTAAAAACACATACATACATTACTTCACGTCTTTACTCTTGTAAGATTGATACCTTTACTTGTGAGGGATAGATACATTAGCTTACACATTACCTCCTTCATTACTCTTATGAGATTGGTACTTCTACTTGTGAGAGATTGGTACAAAGATAATCATACTATTATTGGACTTTGGAACATGACATGATTAGAAATGCTATTCAAGAATAACTAGATTCTCTTTAAATCATTTCTCTCTTTGAGATAGTTCATTTTAGTAGTTACAAAATTATGAGAGCATTTGGAACTTCAGTCAATGAATAAGAGATAAGTTAATCATAATTCGTCTAAGAATAGGACACATGTGAATAACAATATATGTCAACCTGAATTGATATACTTTAAAATCCCTCGGAATAGAACAAGCCCAATGTCAATGTGAACAATATGCGGCAGAAGGATACGGAAAGAGTAACCTTACATACCTTATCTTCTCAATACGAATATACAATCATATACTTGAATACAATAGCCCAGCTCCTTCCCTATATTTAACTCTACAACACAAGTACGTAACGGAGTTTACATTAACCCCCAAACACCTTACAAAAGCATATAACGATAATGAGTTTCATGTTTGCCTTTAAAAATTTCATTTCCCCCTTGACAATACCATTTATGAAATTATCATACCAATAATCCCACAATATTCCATACATTGACCAATACAAGATAACCAATAACATGTCACACCAAGTTCATACTTTCCACTCTCCATCAACACAACATCACAATTACTCCATCAATTCACCTCAATACACCTCATATCAACATATCGGCCAAAATCCCATAATTTAAACTTATAGAAAAATAACAAGTTTAGAAACATAACCACACCATACACATTGATATTTCATCCATACCATGCCCTTTCATTAAGACCACAAGTCACCTTTCTAGTTTAATTAACAAAAATGACACATCTTTTACAAAAACCATCATGATCTACATGCTCTCCCATGCATATAATATATTAATCCATAACAATAATTACTTACCCAAGCTTTCAAATGAGTGATCTTGTCCCAAAAGATGGGATCTCACTAGGAAAAGATACCTATTGCTATTGTAGATCGACAAGTGAAGGGGTTAAGAAATAAAGACGTAACTTTCATAAAAGTTTTTTTTTGGAGAAATCAACAAGTCAAAGAGATCACCTGGGAAGCTGAAGAAATGATGAAACCAAAGTATCCATAATTGTTTCACACGGAAGAAAAAGTTCAAAGTACGGGAGTGGAGAAAGAATAAGTAAGTATCTATGAGAGTATATGTATAGAGATGTTAATATAGAGATGCATTTGTTGTACATGAGATGATGTTGTTAACATTCGAGGATGAATGTTCCTAAGGGGGGAAGAATGTAACAGCCCGTACCTTCCCAACCCTACTTGATAACCTTGAACCATGTTTACCCTTGGTTCGAGAGCAATAATAACGTATTTTGTATTGTTATTGATGGAACATTTGATATGGTGATAGTAAGTGTGATGAAAACCTTGTGGGAAAAATTTATGACCTTTGGAGTGGAAAAAAGAAGCTTGAATGACTCCTAAATAAAGGTTCTTAAATACAAGAGGCAAGATAAAGATTAGAACTTGAAGTATCTAACCAAATCCGCAAAGAAAAGTCGAAGAACGAAAATTTTCAAAAAAAAATAGGCCAGGCCCGCCAGAGGGCGTGGCAGGCCGCTTTTTGCCCAAAATTTTTGGGCAGCAAGGGGGCGCACCCAAGGGCATTCCAGGACACCCCTATGCACCTTTCAAAAGTTGGAATTTTCTCTAATTGTCTAGGGCGCCCGGGGGCGTGTCGGGGTGCTTTAGGCCCGATTTCTTCTACAATTTTAAGTCCATCAAGACGAGTTTTGGGTTATGGTATCCTTATGCCATCGTAGTAGGGCTAATCTTGAGCAAGTTTATCATCCGATTTGGGGTTAGTCCCTCGTCACAAGTATGTTAGCAAATTATGTTCAATGAAGCTATAAGTGGCTAGAATTTCTTATTTTAAGATTGAGGCTACGAACGTGAATCTCGTGAGTGAATATTGTCGTCACAATTATGGAATTAATTAAACATGAGATATATTATGGATTACACATTGATTTTAGTGGGCTAGGATAATATATGTTAATGGGCCAATTTGAGGCCCAAAATGGAGCCAAAATGCAAGGCCCAAAGGGAACAAAAAGACCCATTCTTCCATTGACCAAGCCAAACATTGCATTTAATGCTAAAGAATGGCGAAGTATGACTTGAGGGATATATAAAGGGCCAAAAATCAGATTTTTATCACACAAAACTCTCATACAAAATCTAGAAATTTCCACAAGCCTTTTCTCTCAACTTTAAACCCTAAGCCCTCTTTTGGGACAAGATCACTCATTTGCAAGCTTGGGTAAGTAATTATTCTTATGGATTAATATATTATATGAATGGGAGAGCATGTAAATCATGATGGTTATGTCTAAAAGTGCAAGTGGTGCACTTTTGTGTTTTTGTAAAAGATGTGTCATTTTTGTGAAATAAACTTGTAAGGTGACTTGTGGTCTTGATGAAAGGGCATGGTATGGATGAAATATCAACGTGTATGGTGTGGTTATGTTTCTAAACTTGTTATTTTTCTATAAGTGTAAATTATGGGATTTTGGCCGATATGTTGATATGAGGTGTATTGCGGTGAATTGATGGAGTAATTGTGATGTTGTGTTGATGGAGAGTGGAAAGTATGAACTTGGTGTGACATGTTATTGGTTATCATGTATTTGTCAATGTAGGGAATATTGTGGGATTATTGGTATGATAATTTCATAAATGGTATTGTCAAGGGGGAAATGACATTTTTAAAGGCAAACATGAAACTCATTATCGTTATATGCATTTGTAAGGTATTTGGGGGTTAATGTAAACTCAGTTATATACTTGTGTTGTAGAGTGAAACATAAGGAAGGAGATAGACTACTGTATTCACGTATAGGATTGTATATTGGTATTGAGAAGATAAGGTATGTAAGGTTACTCTTTCCGTATCCTTCTGCAGCATATTGTTCATATTTACATTGGGCTTGTTCTATTCCGAGGGATTTTAAAGTTTATCAATTCAGATGGACATATATTGTTATTCACATGTGTCCTATTCTTAGATGAATTATGATTCACTTATCTTTTATTCATTGACTGAAGTTCCAAATGCTCTCATAATTTTGTAACTACTAAAAAGAACTATCTCAAAGAGAGAAATGATGTAAAGAGAATCTAGTTATTCATGAATAGCATTTCCAATCATGTCATGTTCCAAAGTCCAATAATAGTATGATTATCTTTGTACCAATCTCTCACAAGTAGAAGTACCAATCTGATAAGAGTAATGAAGGAGGTAATGTGTAAGCTAATGTATCTATCCCTCACAAGTAAAGGTATCAATATTACAAGAGTAAACACGCGAAGTAATGTATGTATGTGTTTCAAGTTTAAGAATGTTTCAATCACAAAGGTATCACTTTTCGAATGAAAGAAAGAGTAAGGAAAGAAAGAAGTAATGTTTAATTGATGAGTAATCTTGGGTGGTATCCTAGGGGTAGAAGAAACACCTGGCATGGGTCGATCCCAATATATCATAAAGACATCCTAGGGGTGACAAGAAAGCCAAGCATGGGTTACTGTAACATCCCAGGGGTCACAGTGCCTAGCATGGGTTAATAACATCCTAGGGGCAACATGAAAGCCTAGAATGGGTTAATATAACATCCCAGGGGTCAAAGTACCTAGCATGGGTTAATATAACATCCCAGTGGTCAAAGTACCTAGCATGGGTTAATAACATCCCAGGGACGACACGAAAGCCTAGCATGGGTTAATATTACATCCCAGGGGTCACAATACCTAGCATGGGTTAATAACATCCCAGGGGCGACACGAAAGCCTATCATGGGTTAATATAATATCCCAAGGGTCAAAGTACCTATCATGGGTGGTTAATCTCATCCCAGGGCCGATAGAACAGCCTAGCATGGGTAGAACAATAAAGATGAATAAATGTGGAGGCAAAAGAAGTAAAGAAAGTAATGTACATGGTTCCTCACATACAGAAAGATGGTTTATTCACATTGACTATTTCTCTTATATTGTATCCATTGTTGTTATTATGTATGATGTGGTTTATTATGAGCCTTACATACTCAGTACATTCTTCGTACTGACCCCTCTTGGGGGACTTATTTTAATTGTTGCAGGCGCAGGTGCTAGTAGACCTCCTCTGTAGGCTGTGGATCATTTGCATAATTTTGGTGAGCTCCAGTTGGTTCGGGGCTTTTCGAGTCACAGTTGTATATATGTTTTGATGTTGTAAATGTTGTATAAAGGGGGGACTTGTCCCGAATTTAAGTTTGTCTTGTAGATGCATCTGTTAGAGGCTTTTCTAGACATATGTGGGTATATGAATGTAAGAGATGAATGTCCGTTTTGACTTGATGGCCCCAATGGCCAAGTTTTATATATATATAGATGGCATATGTTTCCACGTCCACGACTTCCGCATAGTTGCATGAGGTATAGTAAGATTCATACGAGGATGTGAATACAAATGTACATGAGCAAAGATTGGTTCTCTCAGGCCATATCGACTTCGGGTGCCAGTCCGTCTCAATGGGATTTGGGGCGGGACATAACACCCCGTACATTTCTGAACCCATGAGACTACCTTAACATTTATGGAATTATTTAAACATGAGAGGGTTGGTGAATTATGCATTAATTTGTTGGTCTTAAATGAATCTTGTGCTATTGGGCTCAATTGAGGCCCAAAATTAGACAAAAAGACATGGCCCAAGTGGAAATGACCCATTCTTGGAATTGACCAAGTAAGCATAGCATTTATGATCAATGTCTGGCTAAGAATGATAATAAAAGGGACTAGAAAAGGGCACAAAAATCAGATTTTTATTCACCAAGACACACATGCCATTTCTAGACTTTTCCAAAATAATTCTCATCTCACACAAACCCTAAGTCATCACTCTTTTGGACAAGATCACTCTCTTGCAAGCTTTGGTAAGTATTTAGTCTCATGGTTTAGTATATGATATTCTTAATATGGTATATAAATCATGTTGGTTATGATTGGAAAAGTGTTGGACAGTTCACTATGTGTAAAACTGTCTATTTTTGCAATCGAAAAAGGTTTTTGCCTTGTAAACATGAAAATAGACTTGTGGTCTTGAAGGAAGTGAACTTGATGGATTAAATATCAACATGTAAGATGTGGTTATGTTCTTAAATTTCTCTTTTTATGTTTAACACTTGTGGGATTGTTGTTATGATATTGGTCATGGAATTAGTGGCGTATTGACCGAAAAATGTCATTTTGATGATGTTCATGTGTGTTGTGAAACCATGGTTATTTTTTGGAATCCAAGTTGACCTAAAATATGTAAAAAGAAGCTTATTCATGTCCATGGACCATTTATTAAAAAAAAGGACCTAAAAGAGACCCTTTTTGGCCGAAATGGGCATCCGCCCTCGCGTCTGGAGCACCTGCGGGCGCAGATGCCAACGCAGGTGGCTCTGGACAAGGCCAGAGGGGTACCTGTTACCGCATTTCATCCACCTGCGGGTGCATGTGTCTCCATAGCCCAGTCCAAAATTTTGTTTTGTGTGTTTTTGTCTCTCCTTGATCCCCGAAGCCTCCTATACCCTTCTTGGATGTAATTAACTACTTATGATACCTATTGAATGACTTTAAGGGGTCATTTAGAGGAATTTTGGGTTATACCACTTATGTATTGTTGTTAATATGTTGTCATGAAGGGTATTGAGGTGACTTGATGGAATATTTGTGATGTAGTGTTAATAAGGAAACGTAAAGAGTAAACTTGGTGTGACATGCTATTGGTCTATGATGCCTTGGTCAATTTGTGGAATGTTATGGTGTTGTTGGTATGGTAATGCAGTGGATTGTATTGTAAAGGTTGAAATGACGTTTTATGGCAGTCATGTAGCTCATTGTCGTCTTGTGCACTTGTAAGGTAATTAGTTGTTAATGTGAGTTCTTTTATGAACTTGTGTTGTAGAGTAACACGTAAAGAAGGAGATGGATTATTATATTCAAACATATGACTATGTATTCATATTGGGAAGATAGGGTATGTAAGGTTACTCTTTTTGTATCCTTTTGCAGCACATAGTGTTCACATTGTCATTATACTTGTTCTATTCCAAAATGTCCTAAGGTATCCCATTTCTGGTTATCAATTATTATTAATCACATGTTCCTTACTGATTGATCAATTGTGGTTCACATGTCTCACGTTCATTGACTAAATGTTACAAAGTTCCCGTTGTTCCAATAATGTTATGTTCCAAAGTTCTAATAATGTACAATCACCAATGTATCAATCTCATAAAAGTTAAGATATGAAGTAATGTATAATTGTTTGGTTGAGTAACATCCCAGGGCCGTTATAAAAGCCTAGCATGGGTTATCACAGTAACATCCCAGGGGCGACATAAAAGCCTAGCATGGGTTATCATAGTAACATCTCAAGGGCGAAAGAAAAACCTAGCATGGGTTAATCACATCCTAGGGGTTAAAATACCTAGCATGGGTTAATATCATCCCAGGGGCAACAGAAAAGCCTAGCATGGGTAGAACGATAAAGATGACTAAATGTAAAGGTAAAAGAAGTAAAGGATGTAATGTACTTGGTTCCACATATGCAGACCGATGGTTTATCTTTACTGACTATTCTCTTATATTTGATTCCATGGAAGTACTTATATATGATGCAGTTTCTTATAGCATTACATACTTAGTACATTCTTCGTACTGACGTCCCTTAGGGGACTAGCTATTTATAGGATCCAGGAATTTGGGAATTTAAAATTTCAAATCGAACTGCCGCCTCTAGTGTGACTGCTCGCTTGATGGCTCACAATAGACGTGATGGTTCTCCACATGAACCATCTCTTGGCCCTATCTTGGACATCAATTCTGCTTAGTACTGATGGGAGGTCTTGATTTTTTTAGTCTTCTGGCGACTCATCACGGTGTTCGATCACACGCAAAGTGAACTAGACACAACTGTTTTAGACTAACGATTGGGCTTAATGTCTCACCAAATTCCTGTCAAATTGTCTAGTTAAGGCATCACATAGCTTACTTTTCCTGTTTGTTCTGTTTGTATCCAACGGATTGCTTGGCAGTTCGTTGCCCTACTTGTAACACCCCATACTTTTCTAACCTTATTTGATACATTGGGGTCATATATACCTAGGGGTAGAGATTCCATGGGTATGTGTTTTATAGTGTCATTGGTGAAACATTTAATATCGGACCTAATATGTGCGATTAGACCTTCGTAGGAGGTGTTTTGTGATATCGCGGAGCATTTGTGTGATACCCCGTACACATTCCAACCTCATTTGGTGACTTGGAGTCATGTTTACTTGATGATTAAGATCACTAAGTAAGTATTTTGTAGTGTTTTGATAAGGTATTGGACAATATGCAAACGTTGGAAAAATGGCCGAAAAATTCAGCAAGGCATTAAAACTTGCACTACTTCCCTATTTCAGGGGGTGTGGGGCAAGCCTTCAGGTTTAGAGGGCAAGGAAATCTTACGACACTGCCTTTCTTTGAAGCAGTGGCACAAGGCACAACAAATTGTGCCCTTCCGCGCTAGTTTTGTAACGCAATTCTACGTCTATTATTACATGATTTCTTTTGGTTCTTTGGAGTTCTTTGAGCATTATTCAAGATTCAAATATATCAATACACTTCTACATACTCCCACATGATCAAATCATGAAACACAAGTAGTTATCATAAATTTTCAATGAAGCCATGGGCTACTAGAACTTCTATTTTTGCGATTGAGACGACGAATGAGAATCTCGTAAGAGAATATTGTTGTGACATTATGGAATTAATTAAACATGAGATATATGATGAATTAAACATAGAATTTTATTGGTTAAGTGGATATGTGTTATTGGGCTCAATTTAAGGCCCAAAATGAATCAAAAGACATGGCCCAATGGGTCAAATGACCCATTCTTGCCATGACTACTCAATAATTGCTCCCAAATGGATAAGGATGACTTCAAGGGCCTATAAAATGCACCAAAAATAAGAATTTATTCATTCAAACACACATGTATTTCTAGGTTTTTCCAAGAACCCCAAAAAAGAGATATTTTCTCTTAACTCTCAAACCCAAACCCTAAGCCTCTTTGGACTAGATCATCATCTTCCAAGCTTGGGTAAGTGATTATTCTTATGGATTAATATATTATATGCATGTTAGAGTATGTAAATCATGTTGGTTATGCTTGGAAGTGTTGGACATGGTACTTTGGGTTTTTATATAAGATTTGTGATCCATGAGATTCAATCTTGAATTATGACTTGTGACTTTGATGAAAGAGCATGGTATGGATAAAATATGAACATGTGTGGTGTGATTTTGTTATGAAACTTTTTATTTTTCTAAAAGTGTAAATTGTGGGATTTTGGCCGATATGTGCTATGAGGTGTATTAAGGTATTTTGATGGATTACTTCTGATGTGGTGTGGATAAGAGAGTGTAAAGGAGAAGTGTTGTGGTGAAATGTATTGATTATCATGTATTGGTCAATGTATGGAATATTGGAGGATTTTTGGAATAATAATTTCATCAATGGTTTTATCAAAGGGGAAATGGCATGTTTAAAGGCAAACATGTAACTCATTGACATTATATGCATTTGTAAGGTAATTGATGGTTAATGTTGGTTCCGTGTGTACTTGTGTTGTAGAGTGAAACATAAGGACGGAGCGGGACTATTGCATGCACATCTAAGATTGTATAGTTATATTGAGAATACAAGGTATGTAAGGTTACTCTTATATATCCTTCTACAGCATATGGTGTTCACATTGTCATAGTTCTCATTTGATTCCAAAATGCTCTAAGGTATTCCGTACCCAGTAGTTGACTAGTATTACTCACATGTCTCCTATTCATTGAGCAGTTTTGAACCATATGTCTCATATTCATCTATAGTATTCCAAAAGTCCAATAAGGTTGTGTTCTAAAGTTCCAATGGTGGTTATACTCATGTATCTTGTTCATTTATTATTGTCTAATGGTTTCAGTGGTGTTATGTTTCCAATAAGGCTATGTTTCCAATAATGTTTATTCCCATACCTCTCATTCATTGATTATCGATCCAAAGCTTCAAATGAAGTTGTGATTATCATTGTATCAGTCTCTCATAATCAAAGTGCCAATCTCTCATAAGTAATGAAAGATGTAATGTACAAGTTAATGTACCTATCCCTCACAAGTAAAGATGTCAATCTTACAAGAGTAAAGATGTGAAGAAATGTACATTGGTGTTTCAAGTTTCAAGTTTCAAGAATGTTTCCATCATCAAGGTATCATTCATAAAGTGAAATAAAGAGTAATGAAATAAAGAGTAAAGAAAGAAAGAAGTAATGTAAAATTGATGAGTAAAGTTTGGGTGGCATCCCAGGGGTTAAATACCTAGCATGGGTCGATCCCAATAACACGGGTGGCATCCCAGGGGCGACAGAAAAGCCTAGCATGGGTCGATCCCGATACATCCCAGGGGCGATATAAAAGCCTAGCATGGGTTATCACAGTACATCCCAGGGGTAACAGTACCTAGCATGGGTTAATGACATCCCAGGGGCGACACGAAAGCCTAGCATGGGTTCACATAACATCCTAGGGGTCAAAGTACCTAGCATGGTTTAATGCATGGGTAGAAGAACAAAGATGAACATATGAAAAGACAAGAGAAGTGAAGAACGTAATGTACATGGGTATCCACATAAAGAAGAGAGTTCATTCACTTTTACCATTTCCCTTATATTGATTCCATTGTTGTTGTTATTATGTATGATGTAATTCTTATGGCCTTACATACTCAGTACAATATTCGTACTGACCCCTTTTGGGGAATTTATTTTACTTGCTGCAGGCGCAGGTGCTAGTAGATATCCGCAGTAGATTATCGGATATTTGCAACTTTTTGGTGTGCTCCAGTTGCTTTGGGGCTTCCCACGTCACATGTGTACACTAGGTTTTGGTATTATATAAATATTGTATAGACATGGTCATGTATCTGTAGAGGCTTTGTAGACGGTTGTGGGAAGACAAATGTAAGAAGTGTATGTCCATGATGACTTAATGGCCTTGTCGGCCAAGTTTCACATATGTATATATTTATCACATGTTTCATGAATTCCGTTATTAACATGATAAGTTCTTATGTGATAATGGTATTTCTTATGACATGAATATAAACGAACATAAGCAAAGATTGGTTCTCTCGGGCCTTATCGACTTCGGGTGCCAATCACGCCTCGTTGGAAGTCTTCAGGTTCAGAGGGCAAGGAAATCTTGCGCCACTGCTCGTTTTGTAACGCAATTCTACGTCGATTCTTCCATGGTTTCTTTTGGTTCCTTGGAGTTATTTGAGCATTGTTAGAGCTTCAAATACCTCAATAAACTTCTAATTAATCCCACATGATCAAATCATGAAACACAAGTAGTTATCATAAATGTTCAATGAAGCCATGGGCGACTAGAATTTCTATTTTTGCGATTGAGATGACGAATGAGAATCTCGTAAGAGAATATTGTCGTGACATTATGGAATTAATTAAACATGAGATATATGATGAATTAAACATTGAATTTTATTGGTTAAGTGGATATGTGTTATTGGGCTCAATTTAAGGCCCAAAATGAATTAAAAGACATGGCCCAATGGGTCAAATGACCCATTCTTGCCATGACTACTCAATAATTGCTCCCAAATGGATAAGGATGACTTCAAGGGCCTATAAAAGGCACCAAAAATCAGAATTTATTCATTCAAATACACATGTATTTCTAGGTTTTTCCAAGAACCCAAAAAAAGAGATATTTTCTCTTAACTCTCAAACCCAAACCCTAAGCCTCTTTGGACTAGATCATCATCTTCCAAGCATGGGTAAGTGATTATTCTTATGGATTAATATATTATATGTATGGGAGAATGTAAATCATGTTGGTTATGCTTGGAAGTGTTGGAAATGGTACTTCGTGTTTTTATATAAGATTTGTGATCCATGAGATTCAATCTTGAATTATGACTTGTGACTTTGATGAAAGAGCATGGTATGGATAAAATATGAACATGTATGGTGTGATTTTGTTATGAAACTTGTTATTTTTCTAAAAGTGTAAATTGTGGGATTTTGGCCGATACGTGCTTTGAGGTGTATTAAGGTAATTTGATGGAGTACTTCTGATGTGGTGTGTATAAGAGAGTGTAAAGGAGAAGTGTTGTGGTGAAATTTATTGATTATCATGTATTGGTCAATGTATGGAATATTGGAGGGTTTTTGGAATAATAATTTCATCAATGGATTTATCAAAGGGGAAATGGAATTTTTAAAGGCAAGCATGTAACTCATTGACGTTATATGCATTTGTAAGGTAATTGATGGTTAATGTTGGTTCCGTGTGTACTTGTGTTGTAGAGTGAAACATAAGGATGGAGCGGGACTATTGCATGCACATCTAAGATTGTATAGTTATATTGAGAATACAAGGTATGTAAGGTTACTCTTATATATCCTTCTGCAGCATATGGTGTTCACATTGTCATAGTACTTATTTGATTCCGAAATGCTCTAAGGTATTCCGTATCCGGTAGTTGACTAGTATTAATCATATGTCTCCTATTCATTGAGTAGTTTTGAACCACATGTCTCATATTCATCGATAGTATTCCAAAAGTCCAATAAGGTTGTGTTCTAAAGTTCCAATGGTGGTTATACTCATGTATCTTGTTCATTTATTATTGTCTAATGGTTTCAATGGTGTTATGTTTCCAATAAGGCTATGTTTCCAATAATGTTTATTCCCATACCTCTCACTCATTGATTATTGATCCAAAGCCTCAAATGAAGTTTTGATTATCATTGTATCAGTCTCTCATAAGCAAAGTGTCAATCTCTCATAACTAATGAAAGATGTAATGTACAAATTAATGTACCTATCCCTCACAAGTAAAGATGTCAATCTTACAAGAGTAAAGATGTAAAGAAATGTACATTTGTGTTTCAATTTTCAAGTTTCAAGAATGTTTCCATCATCAAGGTATCATTCATAAAGTGAAATAAAGAGTAATGAAAGAAAGAGTAAAGAAAGAAAGAAGTAATGTAAAATTGATGAGTAAAGTTTGGGTGGCATCCCAGGGGTTAAATACCTAGCATGGGTCAATCCCAATAACATGGGTGGCATCCCAGGGGTGACAGAAAAGCCTAGCATGGGTCGATCCCGATACATCCCAGGGGCTACAGAAAAGCCTAGCATGGGTTATCACAGTACATCCCAGGGGCGATATAAAAGCCTCGCATGGGTTATCACAGCATATCCTAGGGGTCACAGTCCCTAGCTTGGGTTAATGACATCCCAGGGTCTACAAGAACGCCTAGCATGGGTTCACATAACATCCCAGGGGTCAAAGTACCTAGCATGGGTTAATTCATGGGTAGAACAACAAAGATGAACATATGAAAAGACAAGAGAAGTAAAGAACGTAATGTACATGGGTTTCCACATAAAGAAGAGAGTTCATTCACTTTTACCATTTCCCTTATATTGATTCCATTGTTGTTGTTATTATGTATGATGTCATTCTTATGGCCTTACATACTCAGTACATTATTCGTACTGACCCCTTTTGGGGAATTTATTTTTCTTGCTGTAGGCGCAGGTGCTAGTAGACCTCCGTAGTAGATTATTGGTTATTTGCAACTCTTTGGTGAGCTCCAGTTGCTTCAAGGCTTCCCACGTCACATGTGTACACTAGGTTTTGGTATTATGTAAATATTGTATAGACATGGTCATGTATCTTTAGAGTCTTTGTAGACGATTGTGGGAAGACAAATGTAAGAAGTGTATGTCCATGATGACTTGATAGCCTTGTCGGCCAAGTTTCACATATGTATATATTTATCACATGTTTCATGAATTCCGTTATTAGCATGATAAGTTCTTATGTGGTAATGGTATTTCTTATGACATGCATATAAACGAACATAAGCAAAGATTGGTTCTCTTGGGCCTTATCGGCTTTGGGTGCCAATCATGCCTCGTTGGAAGTCGGGGCGTGACACTACTGGTGGTTCGTCAGATGAATCGTCACTTAACATTTTCATCCCAGATTCACTCCTTTTTTATCCTTGGGTCAATTTTCTCTAATTCCACTTACATCAGTGTATGTAATACGAATACTAACATCACAGGAAGGAAGTTTGACTATTTTGTAGGGCTGCAGCTAGCTCTAAGATCTTTTTCGTGGGATTAGCTTAAGGAGTAATAAAAAAGGCGCTAATGGCAGTGGGACTCCTGCAGGTAATATGAAAAGGCAGCTGTGTGGGCAAGCAAGTAGCGGTCCCCCCCACCCTATTCAGGTCAATTTTCTCTAATTAAACACAAAAAGACATAAAAACTAATAACAAATGCTTAAAAACTCATGATTATTCTTGGTTAAAAGCATAAAATGTGCTGTCAATAGCCCTCACATCAAGCTCTTAAGAACACAATATAATACATACTATACTTAGCCTTCTCTATACCTAGAAACTTGAAAGCTACTAACTACGAACTACACAACACTTAAAAATCTCATAATACCATGAAACCACATACTACCTTGGGTTCGTTTTTATCATGCAATCACAATTTACTATCTCACAACTTATCTAATGACTTAGTCACAATTTACCTTCTCACCTAAGGATCGCATCTATATCATACATGTACCATCACTCTTATTGAAAATTTATGAACATAAATTCCTGCATACTCTATTTCAAGCCTACTCGATCGACTTCACAAAACTAGCATCATCATCCCTATATAATCACCATCATTTTCTCACTAAGAGACTACAACTCCAACTTAGAGTCTAACACTCGTAATGGACAACCACATAACTTCTCGTACACAATATGGAACTTCAACTACTATGTAGGGATCATATAAACACTAGTCCACAAAGAACCATAAAACTTAACCCTACCTTCTATCTATCTCCAATCTACAAGCACCTCCCTCTTCCATTATCTTACTACCTTTACTTACCAGCACAATTAGACAAGGAATCTGGGAACTACATATGGATGTAGGAAGAAATATAGAAACATACCCGGTTTGGCTTCATGAGAAGTATCTTGACTCGAATGGCTAGATAATGAAAAGAATCTATGCTAGAGTTGATCTCCATCCGTACTCAAAGAAGCTTCTTGCTACTGAACTGGGAGACCTGGAGGAGCCGTTGAGGAGATAGATTGTGCTAGAGTGTGGGCACCTCCACCGCTCTGCCTGGCTGATGGGCAATCCCTTATCATATGGCCAAACTGACCATATTTAAAACACCCATCCATTCCTCGATGACATTCACCCGGATGGAACTTACCACACTTAATGCAAATCGAATAAGTATGACCTCTGGTATCCTTTTTTTTGTCTTCTTCAGTTTCTCTCCCTCACCAAATAAATTAGAGGGGACTGCCATCTGTTGATTTAACTAGTCAATCACAGCTTAAGCCAACGTTTATGTGGCATCAAAAAAATTTGCATTACAAATCTGATGCTGGTTTCTGTTCTTATAACCGTTAGCTCTGCGTGGAGGAATTGCTGTCACGGGTAAAGCATGAGTTAGAAGGAAACATAAAGTTAAACTTTATCACATGATAAGGATCATGAAAAAAGGGAAGTTTCCTAATAATGTTTCATAACCTCTTACTCATAGGTATGATGCGCATCATACCTATGAATAAGACTCTACGTAATACGGCTTGTCAGACTCCTCAGGACACCTTAACCTTAGACCATAATACCAAGTTTTTCACTCCCCAAGAGTACACCCTAGATGGGACACGGTGCTTAGGACTACAAGTATCCCAAAGCTAATTTGTGGTATCTAGCTTAGCATTGAACCATATACAATCTGGTTAAAGTAACGAGCAGAAGCAATCATCTATTTAAAAGAAACATAGATATGATGTATCAAGTCTGAAATCCATCAATATAAACTGAGAACACTACCAATATTGAATGAAAACTGAAATACTACTAAGTCTAGAAAAGCCACTAACATACTGAAGAGCCGTTGGGACAGACCCCCAGCTGACCTGACAGCATAGATGTCTGAATTGAGCATAAAGCCAAACTACTGAAATAAAATAGGAAACATGACTAAGTCTTTAGAACATGATAATTCACCAACTGGATGGGAGTAGGCACTGGCGATCACAACTAATCGTCAGTCTAAGGGAGAACACCATAACCTACATTATGATAGAATGCAGAGCACAAAAAGTATGTGGTCAATACTATGGAATGTACTGAGTATAGGGGATGGATTCCATAGATATATACAACGGAAGTAGATCACGTGAAGAGTAAAACATGAGAATGAAAAGTATATTATGACTCACTTTATTTCAGGAAAATAGGCTAAAGTAGTAAATCATAGATATAAAGGATTAATAATAGTAACTGAACAAACTAGTGAGCCATATACACTTAATAACAAACTAGTGAGCCATATACACTTAAATTACAAAACTAGTTTTTTGTGGGAGATTCTTTTAACTGATATGGCCCATTTGAGCAACATGGAGCCAAACTTGTAACCCTTGTTGGGAGGGTGTTCAATACCTTTTCAGGGGTAGAGATCCATGGTTTGGCGTGATCATTCATCAGCCCATTTTTGGGTAAAAATAGGGTTAGTCTAAACTGGTGAGGATCCCCTTGAAAGGGAGACAGTCTCAATTAGTGAGGACTCCCTTGATAACCTATGATGGCACGTAGTTTGGAAATTTGGATTGTTATCTGAATTCTGATTTTCTCGATGCTAAATACTACTACTAAAACATTTCATATTACTCATACTGCAGTAATTTATCCGGAAGTAAGCTTAAATTAGTTTATCAGTTTGAAAATCAATTATGCTTCTATTTCTCTCTCATGTCAACATGTAAGGTTTTCTTGATTTTCATGCTAAGTATGTTACCATAAGGTCGAATCATATCAAATAACTCATATCATACTAAAATCAAGTAGAATACGCAAATTCATAGAGGTTTAGGTAAATTTATGTGAAAATAGCTAATGTTCATGCTTGAAACTCAAAAACTAGGAATCCATACCATTTGAAAAAATTAATTACCAAAGGGAACATGAAAACCTTAGAATGAAACCAAAATCATAAAGTGGGTATAAAACCTAGGATTTGAATTTGAGAAATCCATGTTTAGAAACTGAATTTAGGGGTGCAAGGATGGAAAGATGTCCTTGTTGAATCCCCACATACATGGTCTTGTTGATTTCTTTAAGGAAGGCTTGAATTTGGAGAATTGAAAGTTAAAGTTTGAGAGAAAAACCCTTATTTTATTTTCTTGAGAGTTGAGAGGAGAATAAACAATGAAAATTTGATAACTGTTTAGGAAATAACATTTATTGGGTGATTTAAGTCATAGGGAGATATTTGGGGTAAGGAAAGGACCAAACTGCCCCTCAAAAAACTATTAAAAAGTGTAGAAAAATCCCATCTGATGGTCTAGGTGATGTCCTGTCAACCCCCTGACATCCCATCACCCATCCCATCACTTTTGGGCAAATTTTTTAGCATACTGGATAAGCTTGGAAACCCCACTTGATGGGTCATCACCCAAGTGTCGGCCAACTTGATGGGTAGTCACCCAAGTGATGGGTCACCACTTCGATCGTCACTCTATGGCAGATGGACTCCCTCTGGTAAAATGAGCATAACCTTTTACTCCAATATTAGATTGGCAAATGGTTGGCGGAGTTTGAAAGAAGACTCCAACCTATAAATTTGTGGGTCTCGAGCTATAAAACTCTTCATATACAAGGAGTTATATCATTTAAAGTTGACCTAAGAAAAAAATGTCATACCTAAACTCAATTGGTATGGAAACTTTCAACTCAACTTTGAACTAGAGGTTCCTTATTGTCACGCCCCGAATCCCATCGAGACATGATTGGCACCCGTAGCCGATAAGGCCCGAGAGAACTAACCTTTGCCTATGTTCATTCGTATGCATATCTTCGTATGAACCTTATTAAACCTTATGCAACTATGCGGAAAACTTGAACATGGAAACATATGTTATACATATATTTATTTAGGAAACTTGGCCGTTAAGGCCATTAAGTCAGAATAGACATTCGTTTCTACATACTCATCTCTTACATCCATATACCCACATATGTCTACAAAAGCCTCTAACAGATGCATCAACAAGACCAACTTACAGTTGGGACAAGTCCCCGCTTTATACAATTTATATAACATCACAACAAATATACACCTATGACTCAGGGGGCTCCGAACCAACTGGAGCTCACCAAATAGCTGCAAATGATCCCCAGTCTACAGAGGAAGTCTACTAATGCCTGCACCTGCAACATGTAAGGTAATTCTCCCGAGGGGGTCAGTACGAAGAATGTACTGAATATGTAAGGCTCATAAGAAATTCATCATACATAATAACAACCATAATGGAATCAATATAAGGAAACAGAAATGTGAATAAACTCTCTTTCCGTATGTGGGAAACCATGTATATTACGTTCTTTACTCCTCTTGTCTTCATCTTTTATTCATCTTTATTGTTCTACCCATGCTAGGCTATTCTGTCGCCCCTGGGATGAGATTAACCCATGCTAGGTGCTTTGACCCCTGGGATGTTATGTGAACCCATGCTAGGCTTTCGTGTCTCCCCTGGGATATCGTTAACCCATGCTAGGCTTATCGCCCCTGGGATGTTATATTAACCCATGCTAGGCTTTCGTGTCGCCCCTGGGATATCGTTAACCCATGCTAGGCTTATCGCCCCTGGGATGTTATATTAACCCATGCTAGGCTTTCGTGTCGCCCCTGGGATGTACCATCATAACCCATGCTAGGCTTTTATATCGCCCCTGGGATGTATCGGGATCAACCCATGCTAGGCTTTTCTGTCGCCCCTGGGATTCCACCCGTGTTATTGGGATCGACCCATGCTAGGTATTTTAACCCCTGGGATACCACCCATGATTACTTCTTAATTATACACCTCTTACTTCTCTTGTTATTCTTACTTCCATTCTTAAGAGTGATTGAGATATTAAAGATCATGACATAATAGGAATCACACATATGTATATTACTTCTTCACTCTTGCTTCATGAGATTGACATCTTCACTTATGAGGAATAGATATATTAGCTTGCACATCACCTCTCTTGTTACTCTTATGAAATCTTATGAGATTGGTACTTCTACTTGTGAAATATTGATACAAAGATAATCATCATAATTGAGGACTTGGAACATGTCATGATTGGAAAGTACTATTCAAGAATAAATAGGTTCTCTTATGTTATTACTCTCTTGAGATCGTTCATTTAGGAATGATAACGTTATGACATTTTTGGAACTTCACTCAATGAACAAGAGGCAAAGGAATCATCATGCATTTAGGAATAGGACACATATGAATAACAATGTACGTCAACTTGAATTTGAGATACTTCAAACCCCTCGAAATTGAAACAAGTCCAATATCAATGTGAATAACATGTTGCAGAAAGATATGGAAAAAGGAACCTTACATACCTTGTATTCTTATAAGAATACACAATCTTAGACGTGCATACAATATTCCTGCTCCTTCCTTATGTTTCGCTCTACAACACAAGTTTATAACGAAACCAACATTAACTACCAATTACCCTATAATGGCATACAACAACAATAAGTCACATGTTTAGCTTAACATGTCATTTCCCCCTTAACAAAACCATTGATAAAATCATTATTCCAAAAATCCTCCAATATTTCCAACATTGACCAATACATGATAATCAATACATTCCACCACAACACTTCCCTTTTACACTTTCTTATCCACACCACATCACAAACAATCCATCAATTCACCTTAATACACTTCATAGGACAAATCGGCCAAAATCCCACAATTTGCACTTACAGAAAATAACAAATTTAATAACAAAAATAACACCATAGACGTTCATATTTTATCCATACCATGATCTTTCATCAAAGGCACAAGTCCAAATTCAAGCTCAAATCCCATGGATTACAAATCTTATACAAAAGCACAAAGTGCCATGTCCAACATTTCAACCATAAAAAACATGATATACATATTCTCTCATGCTTATAATATGTTAAAGTACAATAATATTCACTTACCCAAGCTTGGAAGATGATGATCTTGTCCAAATATGCCTTAGGGGTTTTGGGAGTCAAAGAAGCCTTCTTGAGATTTTTCTAGAAAAAGATAGAAAAAGCATGTGTGTTTCTCTTCAATAAAAATCAGCATTTTGCCCCTTTATATAGGCCCTTAAGTGCCCTCCTTAGTCACTCTTTAGCATTAAATGTTGGGTTCTAGAAGGTCTTGCAAGAATGGGTCATTTGACCCATTTTGGGCCATGCTTTCATTTCATTTTTGGGCTCACCTAACCCGATAAAATCAATAATTTATCGTGTTTAAGTCATCTCATATGTATGACAATAATATTTCCACTCATGCTATTCATATCCGTAGCCTCAATCCAAAAACCAAGTGATTCTAGCCACGTTTGGCTTATTTTGACTATAGGGGTAAAATCGTCATTTTGGCCCCAAATTCGTTCTCGAGTAATTTTATCATACCAATGTAACATGTCATTCATTTCATGTATATACTCTTGGTTTTAGAAGAAACGTAGCAAAAATTGGCTCGGTACGACCCCGGATACCCTTGGGACTTAGGAATTTCCAACTTTCAAAAAAAGTGAAAAACCCAAGGTGGCACGCTCCTGGGCACGCCAACCCACTGCCTCTGGGCTAAAAAATTTATCCCAGAGCGGCGTGGCACGGTACCAAACGCACCCCTCTTCAAAATTTTCGAAAATTCCATTTTTCGACTTCTCTTCGCGGGTTTGGGTAGATACTTCAAGTCCCATTCTTTAACTCACTTCTTAACCTTATTATACTTTGTTTAGAGGTATTATTAGCCTCATTTTAAACCCCACAAATGCGCAATGAAAATTTCAAAACACCTTCTATGCAAGTTTAACCACATAACAAGAGCAAAATTCACTTAGCTCACCAATAGCATTACCAAATACATACTTATAGCTCTCGATACCTAAGTACATCTCATTTAATGTCGTCAAGTAGGGTTGGGACTGTACGGGGTATTACACTTATGATCTTAATTCATATACATAGCTCTTCACACAATAAGGAATTGATCTTAATACCTATGTATAATTAGAAGTCTTTAGATTTGGGTCTATACACATTCGATGAATAGGTTGGTCTTAGCTAGAAAATTTGAGATGTTACAAAAGGAGAGAATGGGATGTTGCCAACTAGGTAGTAATTCAAAACAATTCCAAGGCAATAAAAATCCTGATTTGTTGAATGGGGCCTGATGAATAAAACTGAATCTTCTCATGTCAAGATGCCAAGAAATATAGTACACTCTTCAGACTGCCCATGAAGGTAATTCTATTGTTAAGAAAGATAAAATTGATAATCTATATGAATTGTTGAAGATGGAGGAAGGAGAAATTTTACAGGACATGTATATAAGGTTTACTACTATTCTTAATGAGATCTACTCCTTGTGAGAACTTATTCTTACTGCTAAGGCTATTCGAAAGCTTCTTAGTGTGTTGCCACAAGGTGGAAGCCATCATAGGAGCTAGAGACCTGGACACTCTACCAATGGATGAAATTATTTGACATCTAACAACTAATGAATTGAAGAAGAATCAAGAAAAGGATACTGGTACCAAAAAGAAAAAGAAGAAGCTATCACTTAATGATACTGAAACTATTAACTTTGAAAAAAAGAATCTAGCTTGACTAACCATACTTTCTCATGGCTAGATCTGATTCTGACAATGACACAAAACATGAAAAATCTAAGGTATGTTATTTGGATCTTAAACCCAATATATAAATGTACTCTAAAAATAAACTTGAATTACTATCATCTGTTCTTATAGATGCATATTACTCTACTTGTTCTGATAAAGATAATTTAATGAATGACTATGCATCTCTGAGATGGGATATGAAAATCATGAGGAAGAGAATGAATGTAGAAAGAACTCCCTCAAATAGTTTTTTGAAAAAGGAAAGAAAAAAGATACTATTGTTCAACAAAAATTGGAAGAAGACATCAAAAGACCTAATTCCTTCCAGAAATCTCTGAATAAAACAACACACTACTAAAAGAGTTGAATAAAGCTAAGTTTAAGCTAGAACACAATCAGAAGTGGACCAAATCCTCAACTTTACTCACTCATATTCAAAACAGTCAATCCACCTCTAATTATGGGCTACGATTTAAACGTAAAACTTGCAAAGCTCAACTGACCACGCCCTTTGGGTTTATGGTGTGCAATGCTTATGGAAAGGAATGACATCTTAAAAATAGTTCCCTACATAAATTAAAGCTGAACAAAAGATTAATAAATACTGAGCAAAAAAATTGAGAAAAAATTTCTCCAAAGTGAAGAGTCTTCCCCACTGCGCTAAAAGAGACTTATTTAATCCTTTTACTCAAAAAAGGGACCCAAGTAGATCTAGATACCAAAGTATAATATATGATCTATCTTTTTTACATGCAGATGAGAGGAAGGAACAAGCCATGGTACCATGATAGTGCTTGCTCTAGACACGTGACAGGAAATAAAGAAAAATTCCACTCTCTCACAAACTTCCATGGTGGGAATGTTACTTTTGGAAATAGAAAAATTAGAGAAATTATTATAATAGGAAAAATGGGAAAGTATGCTTCCCATTCCATAGAGAATGTCTACTATGTTCTTGGTCTCAAACACAATCTACTGAGCATATCACAAATGTATGACAAAGGGAATAATATGTTGTTCACTCCAGCTAACTGTACTGTGACTAACTCAAGAAGTGGAAATCTAGTACTAAAAGGAAGAATACACAAGGATGTGTACAATACTGATATCATGGATCCTCTAGAGTTAGAACTAACTTGTCTTAGTACTATGAAAAGCAGCTCCTTACTATAGAAAAAAAATTAGGCCAAGGAAGCTTTTCTCGAATCAACAAGTTTGTATAAAAAGATCTTGTGTTAGAACTTCCAAGGAAAAAGATGATGAAACTATGATATCTGATACTTATGCCAAAGAAAAGCATGTTAGATCATCTTTCAAACCCAAAAACTACTGCACATGGATCTATAAATTTGATGCTAAAAGTGATGAAGGTATATTTTTGGGATATTCTTCACAAAATAAAGCCTAAAAAGTTTTCAACAACAGAACTAAATACCTTTCATTTTTTACGAAGAAAACTATGAAAGTATTGAAGGAGCAACTAGTGATATGGAAGGGTTTCGATTGGTACCTAATTTAGAAGCTGAGAAAATTAAGGAGTATATAAAAGTGTAACCACAGCTGCTGAGCAAGACCCATAGAAATAGGAGATATGCCAGTTTCAGGGGGAATTGATCATTAAGAAAATACTGCCTATCACTTGGATGAACTAGGCCCCTCATAACCTCCTCTTGGTAGAAACTGGAAGCATCAAAGCTTACATCCAATTGAAAATATCATCTCTTCTATGGATTCAGGAGAGTATACAAGATCAAGATAAGAAACATATGTGCCATTCTTAGCCTATTTATCACTAATAGAGCCTAAAAACATCAAGCAAGCCTTGATGGATTCAGACTGGATTGTGGCAATGTAAGAAAAACTTAATTAGTTTGAAAGGAGCAAGATGTGGCATCTAGTTCCCAAGCCTGCAAATAGAATCATTATTGGGACTAGATGGGTATTCAGAAACAAGCAATATGATCAAGGGGTAGTTACTTGAAATATAGCCAAACTTGTGGTACAGGGGTACAACCAAAAGGAGGGAATTGGCTATGATGAGACTTTTGCTCTAGTGTGTAGAATGGAAGATATAACAATGCTAATTGTTTTTGCATCTCACATGGAGTTTAAATTATTTCAGATGGATGTCAAGAGTGCCTTCTCGGATGGAAATTTAATGTAAGAAGTATATGTAAAAAAACCTGAAGGCATTGAAAGCTTTGAATTTCTTGATCATATTTATAAGTTTGAAAGACTCTATATGGACTTAAATAGTCACCAATATCTTAGTATGATAGACTATCCTTATTTCTTCTAGAGCATAGATATATTAGAGGAAATTGATAATACACTGTTTCTAAAGAGAGAGGGAAAGAAGATCCTCCTTGTTCAAATAAATGTAGATAAAATAATTTTTGGAACTACTAATGATTTGTTGTTTAAGGAGTTTGATTCCTTGATGAGCAATGAATTTGAGATGAGTATGATGGGAGAATTGACCTTCTTCTTGGGGTTCCAAATCAAACAAACTAAGTCTAAAACATCTATTCATCAATAAAAATATATCAAGGAACTGTGGAAGAGGTGTGAAATGAAAGGGGCTAAATATGATACTCCTATTGCTACCATAAATAAACTTGTTCAAGATGAATTAGGTCAATTAGTTGCTTAGACTAGATACCAGGGAATGATAGGTTCCTTGTTATATCTCATTGTAAGTAGGCCTGATACTGTTTACAGTGTAGGATTATTTTCCATATTTCAATCCTCTATTAAGGAGTATAGCTCATCTAACATCTGTGAAAAAAGTTCTAAGATATCCTAAGGAATCTCAGAATTTTGTTCTCTGATACCCTGCTAGAGACTCTTTTGATCTAATGGAATATGCTGATGCTGATTATGCTGGATACTTGGTGGATAGAAAAATCTCCTATAGAATGCCTCACTTCTAGGGAATTTGTCTTTTCTCTTGGGAAACAAAGAAGCAGAACTCTGTGGCACTTTCAATTATTGAGGCTAAATATGTGATTGTTGTATCACGTTGCTCTCAGTACTATAGATAAAGAAAAAACTTTGTGATTATCTAATTAGCATAGGGTACATCCCAATATTGTGTGATAACACTTGTGCATTTAACATGGCAATAAATCCCGTCCAACAAAAAACAAAACACATTGATGTGAGACATCACTTTCTTAGAAGTTGTGTAGAGAAAGGACTAATTGAAAAGGGGCCATGTGGAAGTGATGAACAAATTGCTGAAATTTTCATTAGGGTTTTGGAAATGGAGCAATTAGAGAAGAATAAATTAGCACTTGGTCTAATCAACCAACTATAAATTGAAGAAAACATGGAGTTTTCCTTAATGATTGACTAAAAGAATTGAGGTATAGGAAGATGTTTGCTAAATAATAGTCATTTTAAATGACTAAGTCTTTGCTCCTTTATAGGATCACATCCACAACTTGAGGGATCACCAATAGGATCTGACGATATAATCTTATATCAGACATAAAATAGTCTCTCATAAAGTGGAAAAAGCATACAAGGACCTAGTCCTTGATTCAGATTCGTACATCCTTTACAAAACATTCAATAATTAAGTATAATCACTTTAAAAGAAGTTTATCTTATCATAAGAGCTTGATCCCCATCCCTGCCCTTTAAATCATTAAAGACACAAAAATCTTATGTGGGAAAATCATATTATATGCTTCTAATCATTTATCCCACTTTCAAAACTTACAGCCATTACTTCAAAACTCCCGAAGCACTCAAACACCTTATTCTCTCTCCCAAAACCATCTATCTTCTGCAAACCCTCATTTTTTACATTTTCGATCCTCTTGCTCATTTTCTCTTAGAAAAAAATCTTAAAGCCTTTTCTCTCTCACTTATTAAATAGATTCCTTATTCCTTCCTTCTTCTTCCTCAACACCTACTCCCTCACCTCTATATTTTCTATAGACTAATCCAATGATGAGGACTTCTCCTTATTTACTGGTGCACCAACTCAGAGGGAATCATGGTGTAGTTTTTTTTTTTCTAGATAGTTATCACCTACTCTCTTATTTTATCCTAAAATATCTCCATCACCTTCACTTTGTTTTTCTCCATCAACCAAACCCTCGACACCTTTATCTAAAATACTCTCATCTCCTCAACCCCAAAAATCTTATTTTTGGGTCTATTCCTGAACTTCTAATGAGAATACCATTGTTGCTCCCTCTTCTTATATAACTAAAATTTCTTTCACTTTGGAAGAAAAGGTTTATTTTGAAAGGGATATAATCATCTCCTAGAAATGCACTAGAACTATAACCACCCCCATTAATGGCTATAAGAAAAGGGAAATGCACTAGCCCAAACATGCCTCAAAACCAAAAGCTTCATCTTCCTCTATCTTGCTACCTAGAATTCCTAATGCTCGCGAGTGGATTACTATGGTAAAATATTATACTAAATTTAGCAAGAAAGATAAATAATCTAGAGGGAAGAAAAAAATTAGAGAAGATGATGAATCAATTGATATTGAGGAACAAGAGAAAGAACAACAAGAAACTGCTCCCTTACGACCTATGAAAGAGAGAATAAACAAGAACTATGAAGATTTCTTCATGATGGGTCAAACACCTTATTATGAATCCATGGTAATTTTGAAATAAATGGTGCTTGATGAAGAGGTACTTGATAATCAATTCATCGTATATTTATTTGATAGACTTAAGTTTCAGGGTTGGAAATACTTGTTTAAACTGCATAATCCCTTGATGTTTGAGATGGAAGTAGTAGAATTCTATGCCAATCTTACTATTTTAGATTGTAGGGTAATTAGTTCAAGTGTAGGAGGGGTGGAGATAGTTTTTGATTCTAAAAAGCATGGTGAAATTCTGAATGTTCCTACTGAGGGGTTGGAAGAATACATTTGGAAAACTAATGAAGGGTGTTTGCTCACAAAGAAGTTTACTAGGGGAATGGTAAAAAAAATCCCAAGAAAAGGTTGAAAGATAAAATGACACCCGCTCCACAATCTTTTATTTGAGATTGTGAACAAGGAAGTATTGGATTGGGATGGGAGAAGACATATAGGGTCACGCCTCGAGTTCCAACGGGGCGGACTGGCACCCGAAGCCGTTAAGGCCCAAGAGAACCAATATTCATTCATGTACATCCGTATACATGTCACTCAAGGAACATCACTATCACGTATAGGTACAAGATACTAATGGCAGAAGTCATGGAAACCATATGATATTTACATAGATGAAACTTGGCCGTTACGGCCACCAAGTCAAAAGAATACATTCCTTACATTCCTTCGTTTGCCCCACAACATCTACAAAGCCTCTACCGATACATAGACATATCCAACCTACAGTCGGGACCAAGTCCCCGCTTTATACAATATTTACAACACAATAATACCAAAACATATGTACATAGTGACTCGGAAAGCCCCGAACCAACTGGAGCTCACCAATGATCCGCAACCTACTGTGGAGGTCTACTGGCACCTGTGCCTGCAGCAAGTAAGGTACGTCCCCCATGGGACGTCAGTACGAAGAATGTACGGAGTATGTAAGGCTGTAAGAAACTGCATGATACATAAGTACTTCAATGATATCAAGTACAAGTGAAATAATCAATATGGATAAACCTCCGTTCTGTATATGGGGAACCATGTACATTGCTTTTATTACTTTCATTTTCGATTATTCATTCATATCATTATCATTCATATAATATATCGCTCATAAATACCTTCCTTCAAGTGATATACTTTCATTCAAGTGCTTTACTTTCTTTGCTTTTACATTCATCCTTAGTACCATTCATCCAGCTGATCAGTGGGCCATACATCATTCATCTAACAGATCAGTGGGCTATAGTACAATCATCAACCTTAGCGGTGGGCCATAACATAATATAATGTATTATATCAACAATCATCCACCTTATCGATGGGCCATAGTATAATATCAACAATCATCCACCTTATCGATGGGCCATAGTATATATATATATATATATATATATTACTTCATTCCTTACTTGTGAGAGATTGATACCTTTACTTGTGTGAGATTGATACATTGGTGGTTGAATCATTATTGGAACTTTGGAACATAACATTATTGGAACTTTGGAACCATGTCCACAATTATGTGACGCATGAATAACAATTGATCAATGAATAAGGAACATGTGAATAACAATAGATGATAACCTGAAATGAGATACCTTAGAACCTTTCGGAATGGAATAAGTACAATGACAATGTGAACACTATGTGCTGCAGAAGGATACGGAAAGAGTAACCTTACATACCTTATCTTCCCATTATGAATACACAGTCCTATATGTGAATAAAATAATCCAGCTCCTTCCTTACGTTTTAATCTATAACACAAGTACATAACGTAGCTCATGTTAACAACTAGCTACCGTACAAGTGTATAAGACTACAATGAGTTACATGATTGCCCTATAACGTCATTTCACCCTTTACAATACCATTCACGGTATTGTCATACCAACAATACCACAATATTCCACACATTGACCAAGACATCATAAACCAATAGCATTTCACACCAAGTTTATACTTTACACTTCCCCTTCAACCCAACATCTTTATGTTAGCATATATACCTATACACATAAAGCTTATATACACTTACTTGTTATTGCTTTCCTTCCGCACTTTAAACTTTTCTTCCGTGTGAAACAAATACGGGTACTTTGACTTCATCATTTCTTCAGCTTCCCATGTGATTGCTTCTACTTGTTGATTTCTCCAAAGTACTTTTACTGAAGCCACTTCTTTATTCTCTAACCTCTTCACTTGTCGATCCAGAATAGCAATAGGTATCTCTTCATTGGTGAGATCCTCCGTAACTTGTACATCTTTCATGGGACTATTACGAGATGGATCTTCTATGCACTTTTGAAGCATTGAAATATGAAACACTGGATGAACTGTGGAGAGTTCTTGGGGTAGTTCCAATTCATACGCAACCTGCCCAAATCTCTTGATAATTTCATATGGACCTATATAACGTGGACACAACTTTCCTTTCTTTCCAAATCACATTACCCCTTTCATCGGTGACACCTTCAAGAATACCCAATCACCTATGGCCAATTCTGTCACGCCCCAAATCCCATCAAGATAGATTGGCACTCGTAGCCGACAAGGCCCGAGAGAACTAATCTTTGTCTCTATTCAATCATATACATGCCATAAGAAACCCATAATCACGTAAGATCTTAAAATACTAACAACGGAATTCATGGAACCTGTGATATATATATACATATGCGAAACTTGGCCGTTGAGGCCACCAAGTCAAAAACGACATATACCTTTTACATTTATACACCCACATACGTCTATAAAAGCCTCTAACAAATGCATTGACCAAAATGAACTAAAAGTCGGGACAAGTCCCCGCTTTATACAACATGTACAACACCAAAACATATGTACAACTATGACTCGAAGAAGCCCAGAACTAACTGGAGCTCACCAAAGATCTGCAACAACTGACAACCTACTGTGGAGGCCTACTAGTACCTGCGCCTGCAGCAAGTAAGGTAAATTCCCCAAGAGGGGTCAGTACGAAGAATGTACTGAGTATGTAAGGCCATATGAAACTTGTAAGATATGAAAATATGTCAAGAACTCAAGTTCAAATGCATAACCAATATAGATAAGTCACAATGTAGATGAGTCACTATTCTGTACTTTTCAAACCATGTATGTTTCTTTCATTACATTTTTTGTATCTTTACTTCCATGATTATTCATCTTTGCCTTTGACCTGTGATACCCGGGCCCCGACTGAACAGTGGGTTTTAACATAACATCATGTTATGTAGGGATCGGCTTGAGCTAGGCTTATGCCCCTAGAGTTGCAACCCTATGAATCAATATATATAACGGGATCAGCTCGAGCTAGGTTAGTACCTCTAGAGCAGCCACCCATACAATATTTCAGGTTCGGTTCGAGGTAGGTTATTACCCCTAGAGTTGCCCCCTGTCAGGATCGGTCTGAGCTAGCTTATACCCCTAGGACTGCCCCCTGATCCAACAACCTCGGGATCGGCTTGAGCTAGGCATTTTCCCCCAAAGCTGCCACCCAAACTTGTTCATTGACCACATATGCATTACTTTGTTTGTTAATTTGAGATTGATACCATGATAGTCACAACTTTACTTGAAGCTTTGGATAATTAACCAATGAGTGACAGACATGTGAATAAACATTGTTGGAAACATAGCCTTATTGACATAACATCATTGGAACCATTAGACAATAATCAATGAACAAGATACATGAGTATAACCACTATTGGAACTTTAGAACATAACATTGTTGAGCTTTTGGAACATTATTCATGAATATGAGACATGAGATTCACAATTGATCAATGAGTAGGAAATATATGATAATGACCATTGATAACCGGATATAGAATACCTTAGCACATTTCGGGATGGGACAAGCGTAATGTCAATGTGCATACTATTTGCCGCAGAAAGATACAGACGTAGTAACCTTACATACCTTGTATTCTCAATACGGATATACAATCTTAGATGTGCATACAATAGTTCCAATCCTTCTTTATTTTTCACTCTACAACACAAATACATGACGGGATTTACATTAACCACCAACTACTTTACAAATGCATATAACATCAATGAGTTACATGTTTGCCTTTAAACATGCCATTTTCCCTTGACAAAACCATTGATGAAATTATTATTCCAAAAATCCCATAATATTCCCAACATTGACCAATAAATGATAATCAATACATTTCACCACAACATTTCTCCTTTACACTTTCTTATCCACACCACATCACAAATAATCCATCAAATTACCTTAATACACCTCATAGCACATATCGGCCAAAATCCCAGAATTTACACTTTTTGAAAAATAACAAGTTTAATAACAAAATAACACCATACATGTTCATATTTTATCCATACCATGCTCTTTCATCAATACATCAAGTCTCTTTTCAAGTTCACATCACAAAGTTGGCACATCTTTCACCAAAAGCAAAAATACACTATTTATCACCTTGCCAACATAACTATCATGATATACATACCATATTAAGCATATAAGATATTAATCCATGAGATTATGCACTTACCAAGGCTTGCAAAGTGTTGATCTTTACCAAAGTGTCCAAAGGAAATAGTTGCCTTAGGGTTTGGAAACTAGAGAAATGTTTGAGAAATATCTTAAAAGGCATGAGACTTTGAAAGCAATAAAAATCTGATTTATTTCCCTTTATAAAGGCCCTCAATTCCATACTTATCCACTCTTTAACATTTAATGTGGTGTTCTAGAAGGTCAAGGCAAAAATGGGTCTTTTGACCCATTTTTGGGCCATGTTTTCTTTTCATTTTTGGGTTCTTATTGGGCCCAATTCACTCAACCCAGTAAAATTAATAATTTATCATGTTTAAATCATGTCATACGTGTTACAACAATATTACCACTCACGCTATTCATATCCGTAGCCTCAAACCCAAAAACAAGTGATTCTAGCCACGTATGGCCTGTTTTGACTAAAAGGGTAAAACCGTCATTTTGACGCCAAATTCGTTCTCGACTACTTTTATCATACCAATATAATATATCATTCATTTTATGTATATAATCATGTTTTTATATGAAACGTGACAAAAATCAGCTCGGTACGACCCCGGGTACCCTTGGGACTTAGAAAATTTCCAACTTTCGAAAAACTGAAAAATCCATCTTGGCCCTCCCTTGGGTGCACCAGATTGCTGTATATGGGCACAAAAATTTGGCCCAGAGCGTCCAGGCATGCCCTCTGGCGCGCCTGGGCCATAGTTTTTCCAAAAATTTTGTTTTTCGACTTTTCTTCGCGGGTTTGGTTAGATACTTCAAGTCCTATTCTATAACTTACATCTTAACCTTAATATACTTTGTTTAGAGGTCCTATTAGACTCATTTTGAACCCCACAAGTTCTCCACAAAAATCACAAAAAACCTCCTATGAAAGGCTAATCACATGTACGAGGCCAAATTTAAATTTTCTCATCATTAATATTATAAAATACATGCGTATAGCTCTTGACACCTAAGTAAACATTATTGAATGTCGTCAAGTAGGGTTAGGAAGGTACGGGGTTTTACATTCTTCCCCCTTTAGGAACATTGGTCCTCGAATGTGAACAATATCGTTTCAATTACGACATTTGCATCTTTATACTAGCATACATATACATAAACACTTAAGGTTCATGGATACTTACTTGTTATGACCCCATTCCCGCACTTTGAATTGTTTCATCCATTTGAAATAGATAGGGATACTTGGATCTCATCATTTCTTCCGCTTCCCATGTAATCTCCTCTACTTGTTGATTTCTCCAAAGGACTTTTACGGATGCGACATCTTTATTCCTCAATCTCTTTACTTGTCGCTCTAGAATAGAAATGGGTACCTCTTCATAGGTAATATCCTCCGTAACTTGAACATACTCTACGGGAACAATACGAGATGGATCTCCTATGCATTTTTGAAGCATCGAAACATGAAATACCGGATGGACTGAGGAAAGTTCCTGGGGTAGTGCCAACTCATACGCAACTTACCCAAATCTTCAAATGATTTCATATGGGCCTATGTAACGTGGACTCAATTTCCATTTCTTTCCGAACCGCATTACCACTTTCATCGGTGACACCTTTAAAAATACCCAATCACCTTTGGCGAATTCAAGCCCTCTTCTTCTAACATAGGCATATGACTTGTGACGACTTTGAGCCATTTGTAACCGCTGTTGGATCACTTTAAATTTCTCCATAGCTTGATGAACAATATCTGGCCCAAGTAAAGCAGTTTCACCCGCTTCAAACCATCCAATTGGTGATCTATATTTCCTTCCGTACAAGGCTTCATAAGGTGACATTTTAATACTTGAATGATAGTTATTATTGTAAGCAAATTCAATAAGAGGCAAATGGTCATCCCAACTGCCTTAAAAATCTAGCGTGCATGCTCGTAGCATATCTTAAAGTTTATGAATAGTATGTTCTGCTTGCCCATATGTCTGAGGATGGAAAGCTGTACTCAAATTCACCTGTGTACCCAAACTCTGCTGAAAAGATCTCCAAAAGTGTACTGTGAACTATGCTCCCTTGTCTGATATAATGGAAAGTGGAATACCATGCAATCGTACTATCTCTTTCACATACAACTTCGCATAATTCTTAGTTGTATAGGTCGTCTTGACTTGTAGAAAGTGCGTTGATTTAGTAAGCCTGCTCACTATGACCCATATAGAATCAAACTTCCGCAATGTATGAGGCAAAACTGTAATGAAGTCCATATTAATCATATCCCATTTCCAGACTGGAAGATTGATACATTGCATGTAACCTCCTGATTTTTTATGCTCTACTTTCACTTGCTGACAATTCGGGCATTGAGCTACAAACTCTGCAATGTTCTTTTTCATATTTCCCCACTAATACACTTCTTTTAAATCATGGTACCTTTTAGTAGCACCCGGATGAGTAGAATAGCGCGAGTGATGTACCTCTGTCATGATTCGTTTTCTCAACTCATCTACATATGGTACACACAATCTTCCTTGACATTGGAGTACCCCTTCTTGTGTAAAATCAAATGCCTTTGTCAAATTCTGTTGTACATTTTCCTTTAGCTGCAACAACATAGAATCCACAAATTGCTTCTCTTTAACTTCAGCTATTAAGGAGGATTCAACTGCATTCTGCACAATAACTCTATCATCTGAGGATTCAATAAGGCGAACTCCCAAGCTGTATAATTGATATAAATCATTGACTAAACCCTGCTTTTCTGTCAATTTGCCACTGGTGCTTTCTACTGTCTTGCGGCTCAATGCATCAGCTACTACATTTGCTTTGCCTGGATGATAAAGGATATCAATATCATAGTCTTTTAAGAGCTCTAACCACCTTCTGCTTAAAAAGTTATTGCAAACTTTTGTGATCCGTGTAGATATGAACATGAACTCCATACAAATAATGACGCCATATCTTTAAAGCAAAAAATACCGCTGCCAATTCAAAATCATGTGTGGGATAATTTTTCTCATGTGGCCGCAATTGTCATGAGGCATATGCCATGACATTATCGTGTTGCATCAGCACACATCCGAGGCCAACCCCGAAAGCATCACAATACACTGCATAACCTTCGGTACCTTCGGGAAGCACTAAAACTGGTGTGGAGGTTAATTTATCTTTCAACCATTGGAAGCTTTTCTCGCACGCATCATTCCACTAAAATTTTATTGCCTTATGTGTAAGCTTTGTTAATGGTGCAGCAATGGAAGAAAAACCTTCCACAAATCTTCGGTAATAACCTGTGTATCAACCTGTATCCCTTCATCTAACACAATGTGACCCAAGAATGCAACTGATTTTAAGCAAAACTCACATTTGGAGAACCTGGCATACAACTTACGCTCACGGAGAATCTGCAACACTTGTCGTAAGTGATTAGCATGGTCCTCTGGGGATCTTGAATAAACTAGGATATCATCTATAAATACCTTGACGAACACGTCCAAAAATGGCTTAAACAGCCTATTCATCAAATCCATAAACATAGCCGGAGCATTTGTTAGTCCAAATGACACAACTAAAAATTCATAATGGCCATACCGTGTTCGGAAAGCTGTCTTGGGCACATCTTCTTCTCTAACTCTGACTTTATGGTAACCCGACCTCAAGTCGATCTTGGAAAAACAATTGGCACCCTGTAAATGATCAAACAAGTCATCAATTCGAGGGAGGGGATATTTGTTCTTAATTGTTACCTTATTCAATTGCCGATAGTCGATGCACATTCTTAATGTGCCATCTTTCTTCCGTACAAATAATACTGGTGTACCCCACGGGGACATACTAGGCCTAATGAAGCCTTTGTTCAACAAATCTTTCAATTGTTCCTTCAATTCACACAATTCTGCTGGAGCCATTCTATATGGAGGAATAAAAATAGGCAGAGTGCCTGAAATCACATCAATGCCAAATTCTACTTCCCGTTCTGGGGGCAAGCCTGGAAGATCCTCTGGGAACACATCTAGAAATTCATTGACCACTGGAACCGACTGCGGAGTTAGTGGTTCCACATAATTATCTTTCACCCGTACTATATGACATATGTAACCCTTAGCAATCATTTTCCTGTCTTTCAGATAGGAAATAAATCTCCCTCGTGGTGCCCTACATTACCCTGCCATTCAAGAACATTTTCTTGCGGAAAACAAAATTGTACCTTCTTGGCCCAGCAATCTACCGTAGCATAACAAGAGGCCAACCAATCCATTCCCATGATCACATCAAAATCCACCATGTCTAATTCAATGAGATCGGCCAATGTATCATGACCACACACCATTACCACACAATTACGATATACTCTTTTTGCAATAATATATTCACCGACCGGTGTAGACACTTCAATTGATTTAATTAATAATTTTGGTGCCTTTGTAAATTTTGTAGCAACTAATGGAGTAACATAGGAAAATGTAGAACCGGGGTCAATCAATGCATATACATTATATGAAAATATGGATAATGTACCTGTGACAACATCAGGGGAAGCCTCTGAATTTTGTCGGTCCACTAACGCATAAGTGAGATTCTAAACCCCACTAGTACTGGCTGCTCCTCTGGCCCCTCTACCATGGCCAACAGACTGCACACCTCGGCCCAGTGAAGGAACTGATGCTGATGACGCAACGGCCGATCCTTGTCGGTCGTGCTATACCACCCATGCTCCTCTAGGGACACTCTTTTATCATGTTCCCTGTCATACCGCACCAGAAACAAGCATTTGTCCCCACTTGGCATGTACCTGCATGTATACGGCCGCAGTACTGACACTGCTGACGAGGAAAACCTGCTGCCTGTGATCCGTGAACTCCGCCACTCTGCCCAGATGGACCACCCCTAGACCCTCGAAACTAAGAGTGAGCACCCTCTATGGAATAAGAGAATAATGGTCTAGGTGGTCTAGGAAACATGTGAGGCCTAGATCCTCCTTGGGACATCATAGGTGGTCCCATAGGTCTAGCCCTTTTGGACTATCCCCTGTCAAATTCATGTACCCTTCGTCTCTGCCTTTGATCTTCCATTTTCTGGGCAAAGGCTTGTATTCTAGATATGTCCATGTCCTTGTTCAAGGCAGCAATGGTGCAATCCCTTACCAAATATGGCTCTAGTCTGTCCACGTATCTATGGACTCTGTCTGTCATCGTAGCAAAAACATTTGGCGCATATCAAGCCAAGGAATTAAATTGCAAGCTATATTCTCTACACTCAAATTTCCTTGACGGAGATTTAGAAACTGATCCGCATGTGCCTCACACATCTCATAGGGCAAGTAATGATCAAGGAAAGCCACTTTAAACTCTTCCCACGTATGTGGATTAGCACCAATATCACGGGATTTCTTCCAATCCTCGTACCACAATATTGCCTCTCCTTTCAATATGTATGCAGCAAGTTCAACTGTCTCTACCCCCATCACGTGCATAACTTCCAAGGCCCTCTGAATTTGATCCACGAAGTCCTGTGGATCTGCTTTTGGATCTGACCCTGTGAAGATAGGAGGGTCCAATTTCAAGAAATCCTGTGTTCTGCGACTTGCCACTGTAGCCGCATCATCATCATGTGTCATTGGACCAGCTCGTCCTTGACTTTATGCTGCCACTAACTGCGTCAACATATGAACTGCATTTCTAAGATCCTGATCTATGGCATTCATTTGTGGTTCTGCGGGCACTTCTCTACCAACTGGCTCTTCCGGCGCTGGAAAAGTAGATAAAGACCGCGATGAAATTTCATCATTTGCCCCACCCTGACTAGTTGGTCAGGTGGTAGTCTACTCATTCCTTCTTCCGCAGGCATATCTACCTGCTTCCTTTTACCTTTACCTCTTCTCGTGTTTGGCATTTTGACTATACCAAAGAAAAACAATTACCATGATCAGATACAATTTAACTTACAACTCTGGCTCTATTGCACGATCTAGAAGTGAAGAAAAGAAACAACATCCTAAATGTCCCGTAGCCTCCTACTTATAAATGTGGTGCACAACACATCGATAAGTAAGACACTATTCAGACACGGCTTTGTAGACAACCTTAGAACGACCTGCTCTGATACCTCTTTTGTCACTCCACGAATCCCATCGGGACGGATTGGTACTCGTAGCCGACAAGGCCCGAGAGAACCAAGCTTTGTCTCTACTCAATAATATGCATGCCATAAGAAACCCATAATTAAGAGCTTTAAATACCAACAATGAAATTCATGGAACATGTGATATATATACACATATGCAAAACTTGGCCGTTGAGGCCACCAAGTCAAAAATGACATATACCTTTTACATTTATACACCCACATACGTCTATAAAAGCCTCTAACAAATGCATTGACCAAAATGAACTAAAAGTGGGACAAGTCCCCGCTTTATACAACATGTACAACACCAAAACATATGTACAACTATGACTCGAAGAAGCCCCAAACTAACTGGAGCTCACCAAAGATCTGCAACAACTGGCAAACTCCACATAAATGAATTACTCCAAAACAACTACAGGCCTACTAGTACCTGCGCCTGCAGCAAGTAAGGTAAATTCCCCAAGAGGGGTCAGTACGAAGAATGTACTGAGTATGTAAGGCCATATGAAACTTGTAAGATATGAAAATATGTCAAGAACTCAAATTCAAATGAATAACCAATATAGATAAGTCACAATGTAGATGAGTCACTATTCTGTACTTTTCAAACCATGTATGTTTCATTCATTACATTCTTTGTATCTTTACTTCCATGATTATTCATCTTTGCCTTTGACCTGTGATACCCGGGCCCCGACTGAACAGTGAGTTTTAACATAACATCATGTTATGTGGGGATTGGCTTGAGCTAGGCTTATTCCCCTAGAGTTGCCACCCTATGAATCAATATATATAATGGGATCAGCACGAGCTAGGTTAGTACCTCTAGAGCAGCCACCCATACAACATTTCAGGTTCGGCTCGAGCTAGGTTATTACCCCTAGAGCTGCCCCCTGTCAGGATCGGTCCAAGCTAGCTTATGCCCCTAGGACTGCCCCCTGATCCAACAACCTCGGGATCGGCTTGAGCTAGGCATTTTCCCCCAAAGCTGCCACCCAAACTTGTTCATTGACCACATATGCATTACTTTGTTTGTTAATTTGAGATTGATACCATGATAGTCACAACTTTACTTGAAGCTTTGGATAATTAACCAATGAGTGAGAGACATGTGAATAAACATTGTTGGAAACATAGCCTTATTGACATAACATCATTGGAACCATTAGACAATAATCAATGAACAAGATACATGAGTATAACCACTATTGGAACTTTAGAACATAACATTGTTGAGCTTTTGGAACATTATTCATGAATATGAGACATGAGATTCACAATTGATCAATGAGTAGGAAATATATGATAATGACCATTGATAACCGGATATAGAATACCTTAGCACATTTCGGGATGGCACAAGCGTAATGTCAATGTGCATACTATTTGCCGCAGAAAGATACAGACGTAGTAACCTTACATACCTTGTATTCTCAATACAGATATACAATCTTAGATGTGCATACAATAGTCCCAATCCTTATTTATGTTTCACTCTACAACACAAATACATGACGGGATTTACATTAACCACCAACTACTTTACAAATGCATATAACGTCAATGAGTTACATGTTTGCCTTTAAACATGCCATTTTCCCTTGACAAAACCATTGATGAAATTATTATTCCAAAAATCCCATAATATTCCCAACATTGACCAATAAATGATAATCAATACATTTCACCACAACACTTGTCCTTTACACTTTCTTATCCACACCACATCACAAATAATCCATCAAATTACCTTAATACACCTCATAGCACACATCGGCCAAAATCCCAGAATTTACACTTTTTGAAAAATAACAAGTTTAATAACAAAATAACACCATAAATGTTCATATTTTATCCATACCATGCTGTTTCATCAAGACATCAAGTCTCTTTTCAAGTTCATATCACAAAGTTGGCACATCTTTCACCAAAAGCAAAAATATACTATTTATCACCTTGTCAACATAACTATCATGATATACATACCACATTAAGCATATAAGATATTAATCCATGAGATTATGAACTTACCAAGGCATGCAAAGTGTTGATCTTTACCAAAGAGTCCAAAGGAAATAGTTGCCTTAGGGTTTGGAAACTAGAGAAATGTTTGAGAAATATCTTCAAAGGCATGAGACTTTGAAAGCAATAAAAATCTGATTTATTTCCCTTTATAAAGGCCCTCAATTCCATCCTTAGCCATTCTTTAACATTTAATGTGGTGTTCTAGAAGGTCAAGGCAAGAATGGGTCTTTTGACCCATTTTTGGGCCATGTTTTCTTTTCATTTTTGGGTTCTTTTTGGGCCCAATTCACTCAACCCAGTAAAATTAATAATTTATCATGTTTAAATCATCTCATACATGTTACAACAATATTACCACTCACGCTATTCATATCCGTAGCCTTAATCCCAAAAACAAGCGATTCTAGCCACATATGGCCTGTTTTGACCAAAAAGGTAAAACCGTCATTTTGACGCCAAATTCATTCTCGAATACTTTTATCATACCAGTATAATATTTCATTCATTTCATGTATATACTCGTGGTTTTATAAGAAACGTGACAAAAATTGTCTCGGTACGACCCCGGGTACCCTTGGGACTTAGAAAATTTCCAACTCTCGAAAAACATAAAAATACATCCTGGAATGCCCTTGGGGGTGACATCTTGCTGCCTCTGGGCAAAAAAATTTGGCCCAGAGTGGCCTGGCAAGCCCTCTGGCGCGCCTGGGCCTTAGTTTTTCTGAAAATTTTGTTTTTTGACTTTTCTTCGCGGGTTTGGTTAGATACTTCAAGTCCTATTCTTTAACATACTTCTTAACCTTAATATAATTTGTTTAGAGGTCCTCTTATCCTCATGTTTAACCCCACAAGTTCTCCACGAAAATCACAAAACACCTCCTATGAAAGGCTAATCACATATACGAGGCCAAATTTAAATTTTCTCATCATTAATATTATAAAATACATGTGTATAGCTCTCAACACCTAAGTTAAAATTATTGAATGTCATCAAGTAGGGTTAGGAAGGTACGGGGTGTTACAAATTCGAGCCCTCTTCTCTTAATATCAGCATAGGACTTGTGTCGACTTTGGGCCATTTGTAGCCACTGTTGGATCACTTTAACTTTTTCCATTGCTTGATGAACAAGATCTGGCCCAAGTAAGGTAGTTTCACCCGCTTCAAACCATCCAATTAGTGATCTACACTTTCTTCCATATAAAGCTTCATAAGGTGCCATTTTGATACTTGAATGATAACTATTATTGTAAGCAAATTCAATAAGAGGTAGATGATCATCCCAACTACCTTTAAATATCTTCAAGTGATTAGATAGTATGTTCTTCTTGTCCATCTGTCTGAGGATGAAAAGCCGCACTCAAATTCACTTATGTACCCTAGCTCTTCTAGAAAGATCTCCAAAAATGTGTTGTAAATTGTACTCCCCTGTCTGATATAATGGAGATTGGAATCCCATGTAATCGCACTAACTGTTTAACATACAACCTTGCATAATCTTCAGTTGTATAGGTGGTCTTGATTGGTAGGAAATGCGCTGACTTGGTAAGCCTGTCAACTATTATCCATATGGAATCAAATTTTTGCAGTGTACGAGGCAAACCTGTGATGAAATCCATGTTAATCATGTCCCATTTCCAAACTAGAAGACTTATACATTTCATATAACCTCCAGTTTTCTGATGCTCTACTTTTACTTGTTGATAGTTCGGGCATTGAGCTACAAATTCTGCAATGTTCTTCTTCATATTTCCCCACCAAGACATGTCTTTTAAATCATGGTACATTTTGGTAGCTCCCGGATGAATAGAATATCGTGAATGATGCGCCTCTGTCATAATTCGTCTCCTCAGATAATCTACATCCGGTACACATAATCTACCTTGGTATTGAAGTACTCCCTCTTGCGTAAGATCAAATGCCTTTGTCAATTCTTGGTGTACATTCTCTCTCTCAGCTGCAATAAAATAGGATCCGCATTTTGTTTCTCCTTCACTTCAGCTATTAAGGAAGATTCTACTGCATTTTGCACAATAACCCCTTCATCTAGAGTTTCAATAAGACGAACTCCCAAGTTGGCTAGTTGATGGAGATCCTTGACTAGGTCATGCTTTTCCATCAACTGGCCACTAGTGCCTCATATTACCTTGCGGCTCAATGCATCGGTTACAACATTTACTTTTCCTGGATGATATAGGATATTAATATCATAATCTTTTAAGAGTTCCAGCCACCTTCGCTGCCTCAAATTTAGGTCCTTCTGCTTAAAGGTATATTGCAAACTTTTGTGATCAGTGTAGATATCAACATGAACCCCATACAAATAATAGCGCCATAACTTTAAAGAAAATATCACAGCTGCTAGCTCAAGATCATGTGTTGGGTAATTTCTCTCATGTGGACCCAATTGTCTTGAGGCATAGGCTATTACATAACCGTGTTGCATCAATACACATCCTAAGTCGACTCTTGAAACATCACAATAGACTGCATACCCTTATGTGCCTTCGGAAAGTACTAATACAGGTGTAGAAGTCAAGTTATCTTTCAGCTCTTGGAAACTCTGCTCACATGTATCATTCCACGGAAGCTTGGTTGATTTGTGTGTTAGCTTGTTAAGGGTGCTAAAATAGAAGAAAAACTCTTCAAAAAACCTTCTGTAATAGCCTGCCAACCCTAGAAAACTACGAATCTTTGTAGGCGTCGTAGGTTTTGGCTAATTCTTCACGGCTTCTATCTTTTGTGTATCAACCCTCATTCCTTTATCTGATACCATGTGACCCAAGAATGATATAGATTTTAACCAAAATTCACACTTAAAGCGTTGCATATAGCTTACGATCACGAAGAATTTATAACACCTGCCGCAAGTGATTATCTTGGTCCTCTTGTGATCTTGAATAACCCAGAATGTCATCTATAAACATGGTCACGAATACATCTAAAAATGGTGTGAACACCCTATTCATCAAATCCATAATAACTGTTGGTGCATTGGTTAGCCCAAATGGCATAACTAGAAATTCATAGTGACCATACCGTGTTCGGAAAATTGTCTTGGGTATATTTTTTCTAACCCTTACCTGGTGATATCCCGATCCCAAGTCAATCTTTGAAAAATATTTGGCACCCTGAAATGGGTCAATTAACTATTCTTAATTGTCACCTTATTCATTTGCCGATAGTCAATACACATTCTCAACGTGCCATCTTTCCTTGGCACAAATAATACTAGTGCACCCCAAGGGGACGTACTAGGTCTTATGTATCCCTTTTTCCAGCAAGTCTTTTTAAGTGATCCTTTAATTCTCGTAACTCTGCTGGGACATTTTATACGGAGGAATAGAGATAGGTTGAGTGCCTGGAATCATGTCAATACCAAACTCTACTTCCTATTCCGGAGGCAAACCCAGAAGATCTTCAGGAAATACCTCAAGAATTTCATTTACTACTGGAACCGATTGGAGAGTTAGTGGCTTCACATCAATATATTTTACTCTTACTAAGTGACATATGTACTCCTTTGGGTATCATTTCCCTTGACTTGAGATTGGAAATGAAGTTACCTCTCGGTGCTCCCATATTACCCTTCCTTCCATTCAAGAACATTCTTTGTGGAAAATGAAAATGTAACTTCTTAGCTCGGCAATGAAAACTAGTGTATCATAACAACAAATAGTTACTAATTACAATATACTCTTTTAATACAATAGATTCACCAACTGGTGTATAGAATTCGAATGGCATAACTAGTAGTTCTGGTTTTCTTTCAAAATGTTTTCCGCAATCAATGGAGTAACATATCATAATGTAGAATACAGGTCAATCAATGAATATACCTTATGTAAAAATATGAATACTGTACCTGTGTCTACATCAGGATAAACCTCCAAATTTTGTCGATCCGCTAAGGCGTATGTACAGTTCTGAATTCCACTAGAACTAGATGCTCCGCTAGCACCTCTTCCACGGCCAGCCGGTTGTACACCTGACAATGATAATAAAACGGCTGATCTAGTAGGTCATGTCATACTACCCTTGGCCCTCTGTGGGCACTCTCTCATCATGTGCCCTGACTTACTATACCAAAAGCAAACTTTCATTCCAAACCAGCATTCACCTGGATGAAACCTTCCGCAGTGTTGACACGGCTGACGAGGAGATTTTGGTTGGCTCCTACTTCCTTGTGCTTGATACCCCACTGTCCGTGAATCCTGAATCTCACTTTTTTGCCCAAACTGATTGCCTCTAAACCCTTGGGACCGAGGTAGAGCATTTACTGTAGAATGAGGAAATAATGGTCTAGGTGGTCTGTTAAACACCCGAGACCTAAATTCTCTTTGGGACGCCATAAACTGTCCCATAGGTCTAGCCCTCTTTGACGACACTCTTTCAAATTCTTGTGCCATTCTTCTTTGCCTTTGATTACCTCTCTTTTGTGCAAAGGCTGGACCAACCTGTCCTTGATTTTGTGCAACGACTATCTGAGTCAACAGGTGCACCGCATTCCTTATATCCTGCTCAGTAGAATTACCAGGTGTTTCAGTAGGGTCTTCTCTCCTTCTCGGCTCTTCTGGAGCTTGAAAAGTAGAAGAAGCCTGTGATGCAAATTCAGTGTCAGCCCCACCTTGACTAGCTTGGTCAGGTGGTGATTTACTAGTTCCTTCTCCGGCAAGAATCTCTACCTTCTTATCTTTGCCCCTATCTTGTCTTGTAATCGGCATTTTACTATACAGAAGAAAACCAATTTCAATGGTCAGATATGATTCCACCTACAACATTGGCTCTATTGCACAATCTAAGAAATGAAGAAAAGACATAACTCCTAAATGTACCGTAGCCTCCTCCTTATTAATGTGGCGGGCAACACATCCATAAGCAAGACTCTACTCAGACACGGCTTTGCAAACACCCTAGGACGACCTGCTCTGATATCACTTTTGTCAAGCCTCGAGTTCCAACAGGACAGACTTGCACCCGAAGCCGTTAAGGCCCGAGAGAACCAATCTTCATTCATGTACATTTGTATACATGTCAGTCAAGGAACATCACTATCACGTATAGATACAAGATTCTAATGGCAGAAGTCATGGAAAACATATGATATTTACATAGATGAAACTTGGCCGTTAGGGCCACCAAGTCAAAAGCATACATTCCTTACATTCCTTCGTTTGTCCCACAAAATCTACAAAGCCTCTACCGATACATAGACATACCCAACCTACAGTCGAGACCAAGTCCCCGCTTTATATAACATTTACATCACAACAATACCAAAACATATGTACATAGTGACTCGGAAAGCCCCGAACCAACCGAAGCTCACCAATAATCCGTAAATGACTCGCAACTTACTGTGGAGGTCTACTGGAACCTATACCTGCAGTAAGTAAGGTAAGTCCCCCATGGGACGTCAGTACGAAGAATATACTGAGTATGTAAGGCTGTAAGAAACTGCATCATACATAAGTACTTCAATGATATCAAGTACAAGTGAAATAATCAATATGGATAAACCTCCGGTCTGTATATGTGGAACCATGTACATTGCTTTCATTACTTTTGTTTTCGATCATTCATTCATATCATTATCATTCATATAATATATCGTCCATAAATACATTCCTTCAAGTGATATACTTTCATTCAAGTGCTTTACTTTCTTTGCTTTTACATTCATCCTTATTACCATTCATCCAGCTGATCAGTGGGCCATATATCATTCATCCAGCAGATCAGTGGGCTTTAGTACAATCATCTACCTTATCGGTGGGCCATAACATAATATAATGTATTATATCAATAATCATCCACCTTATCGGTGGGCCATAATATAATATCAACAATCATCCACCTTATCGGTGGGCCATAATATATATATATATATATATATTACTTCATTCCTTACTTGTGAGAGATTGATACCTTTACTTGTGTGAGATTGATACATTGGTGGTTGAAACATTATTGGAACTTTGGAACATAACATTATTGGAACTTTGGAACCATGTCCACAATTATGTGACGCATGAATAACAATTGATCAATAAATAAGGAATATGTGAATAACAATAGATGATAACCTGAAATGAGATACCTTAGAACCTTTCGGAATGGAATAAGTACAATGACAATGTGAACACTATGTGTTGCAGAAGGATACGGAAAGAGTAACCTTACATACCTTATCTTCCCAATATGAATACACAGTCCTATATGTGAATAAAATAATCCAGCTCCTTCCTTACGTTTTACTCTACAACACAAGTACATAACGGAGCTCATGTTAACAACTAGCTACCTTACAAGTGCATAAGACTACAATGCGTTACATGATTGCCGTATAACGTCATTTCACCCTTTACAGTACCATTCACGACATTGTCATACCAATAATACCACAAAATTCCACACATTGACCAAGACATCATAAACCAATAGCATTTCACACCAAGTTTATACTTTACACTTCCTCTTCAACCCAACATCACAATTACTCCATCAAGTCACCGTAATAAGTTGCATCACGACAATCTCAGAAGTTATACACATACATAGAAAAAGAAAGGTAAGGACATAACCACACCATACATGTTGATATTTCATCCACGCCATTCACTTCCATCAAAACCTCAAGTCTCCTTTCAAGTTCAAGTCACATAGATGACACATCTTTTAGCAAAAAGCAAAAGTACACTACTTAACACTTTTAGACTCCACCATCATGATCTACACAATCTCTCATGTATATAATATATTAAATCATAATAATAAACACTTATCCAAGCTTGCAAATGAGTGATCTTGTCCAAAAAGTTAGTAGCTAAGGGTTTGAACGCTAAAAGAAATATCTTGGAATTGTCTAGAATGGAATGTGTGTTTTTGTGGAATAAAAATCTAATTTTTGGCCTTTATATATCCCCTCAAGTCATCCTTAGCCAATTCTTGGTCATTAAATGTTGTGTTTGCTTGGTCAACACAAGAATGGATCATTTGCCCCTTTTTGGGCCATGTCTTTTGCCTAATTATTGTGCCTTAATTGAGCCCAATAGCACAAGATTAATTTATAACAACAAATTTAATGTATAATACCCCAAAAATCTTATTTTTAAAGAATTTCATAAATGTGAAAACCATATTCCACTCACAAGATTCATGTTCGTAGCCTCATCCCCAAGAATAAGTGATTTTAGCCACTCATGGCTTAATTTATCATAAATTGATAAAAATAAATGAAAATAAAAAGGAATAAGAATTAACCCTCATTTGGATGCCAAAATCGTCCAAGAGTATTCCCACTAAGATGGGATAAAGATACAATAACCCAAGAGCCCTATTTAGAGACTAGTGGTCGAAGAAGAAATTTGGCAAAAAGCGGCCAGACACGCTGCCTGGCGCGCCCCTATGCTGCCTATGCCAAAAAAAATTCTGTCAAAAGAGGCCCGACACGCCCCTGGGCGCGCCTGACATTAAAATTTCAATTTTCTTCCTTTCTTCAACTTTTCTTTGCGGACATTAGCACAATATCAATAGTCCATCAAAACCAATACAAAATACGCACTTATTGCTCGCAAAACTAAGGTAAACATGGTTCAAAGTTTGCAATAAGGAATATAAATATGACCTAGATCACCAAACAAGTAGGGTCAGAAAGGTATAGGGTGTTACATATAGCCTACTTCAGGGATATGAGAATTATGAATGTTCTAGAGATGGATGAGAAGGTGAACCTCCCTACTCTCATGATCAAATATATGAATAGAGTAATATCTCCTAAGACTGGTCCTCATGTTATGGCCTATGGATAATTACCTACCATTATGTTTGAGAGCTTTGGTGTGCAACTAAGGGATGGAAAGGGCTATTGTAAGAAGTGATAGAATCACTAACAAGACTTTGGAAGAATGTAATTACCTTACTAACAAGCCTACTTGAAAGAAAGCTTCTACCTATGTGACTCAACTAATGATGGACTTGGATGATGTACATAAAGAAAATGCCAAGCTTAGGAAAAGATAGGATGGTTGAAAGTGCAACTTGCAGACTCCTACGAAAAAGTAGGAACTTTAAAGAATAACATGCTGAAACAACAAAGCAAGTACCTATAAAGTATGAAGTCTATCTTGCAACTCATTCACAAGTGTAAACATCTTTCCTCTTTGTCGTAATCCCCTATAAGTCAAGCTATTTGATGTTTATTCCTCTTGCTCACTTTGTTTTTTTTCTATTCTTGTGACAATAAATTTAATTTTTTTTAGGTTGTAACTAATTACTGAATGCTTTTGTTCAGGGCCAAATGGTTGGCTTAATTTTTGCATATAGTGATCACTCTTATAATCTAATATCATGTTCATTTGAATTGTTTATAGATAGCAATAACTAATATGCTCAGAGTTTATTATGGTGTTCTTATTGTTTATGGGTCTGTTGCACCAATGGCCATGAGTACTTACAATTGCACCCTATTTATGCTATATCTTCTTTACTTTTATTAGATTTTTAATGATGTCAAAAGGGGAAATTTTTTTGGGGGTTTCTTTGGGCTGAGCTGAGTATATTTGTGAAATTATATGGAGCTTATATTTAGTGCTAGTGATATTGTTGTATGTTTGGTAGTAGTAGTAAATAAGCAGTGTGTGTGTTAAGAAGCAGGTGCAGGTGCATGAAAGGAAGAAAACAAATTGAAGAATGGTTTCCCATCAATAAAAAAGGGGAAATTGAAGAATCCTAAAAGTATTCAGTAATCACTTTTAGTTCTCCACTTCTATGAGTTTTGATGATAGGAAAATAGGCCCTTTGTGTCACATAATTCTAGTTATGGTAAATATACTATTTTTGGAAAAAAGAATCACACAAGGATTCTACTTGCTTTATTTATGGAAAATCTTCCAATTATTATGTCCTTGTCGACAAAGGAAAACTTTAGGGTTTTCCTCTCCATGCACAACTGGGACATCGAAAGGTCAATGAACTTTCTACTATATAAGAAGAAAAGCTAAGCAGTTTTTCACCACCTATTGCATAAGCAAAGAAACCATCTTTCTCAATTAGTAGGAGAACATTAGGCTGATATCAATTGAAAGCTCAAGAACAATTCAGAGTTGTGTTTTTCTTGATCACTAGTAGAGTTAGATATTAGCATAAGTTATTGTATAGTTTAGTTATTTAATCATAGCTAATTTATTGTTATAGTACGTGTGACTTAATTGATGAGGCTTGTAATAAGAAGTAGGTTTGGCTTCTTGAGAGAGTTGTTACCAAAGACTGTTTTAGCTAACTATTTGAGTCTAGGTACTAGAGTTATTTTCTTTGATTATTAAGTTGTAATCATGAAACATGGTTGATTGAGTTTTAGTGGATTTGGTGGTCATGGTTGTTACTCCTTGAGCAAGGAGGTTTTCCACGTAAAATTGCTTGTATGTTTTATAATTGTTTGTGTTGTATGAGAACCTGGTTCATGTAACAAGTAGTTGGAACTAGTTCTTTTCATAAAAGAAACAATTATCAAAATAAAAAAATAAAGTTTGGTTCCCTCCCCAAAAATGTTTCATTTACATCATGTCACAACATATTTAAAGTTATTATCCAGCTTTATTGTGGTGGATTATATGACTTTAATCCCTATTTCATTTGAAGTCATTCCATGCATCTTGACCTCCTTCCATCACTTCCATTATTTCTTGAATTTCAAGTTCCATAAGCTTTTGTGTTCTGCAATATCATCTAACAATTCGGCTATTGCCGCTAATGTGATTTCTTTCTGAAATTTTCTATCACCAAGTTAGATATTAATAATTCTATTGATAAATAGCATCGTATAATGAATGAAGTGTAATACTTTCTTTAAATACCATGTTTTGGGGGATTATAATAACTACTTAAACATACCCTATGCTTTTGATAATAGTTTCTCTTCACATTCTCTAAATTAGAGGATATATTCCATGAGCTTTGTTTTGCCTCTTGTCGGGATGCATTCATATAAAAATATGCAAACCAGTGAATCCAAGTATGGATGATGTTATACGGTGTATCTTGGTGCCATGTTTTATATTCCCCTATAAGAGAATGAATGAACATCCTTAAATTTAGATTTTCATTGAGGATCTACGGATGCATATGATGAACATACACATTCATAAAGTTCCATAGATGCAAAATAAGGTTGCTCTCTCTAGGATTTCAAAAAAGTCCTTTTCTCATGAGTTATCTATTTATTTTTTCTTTCATTACCAAAAGTACTGATTCTACATCATATTTTCTTGTAATGACCCATTCTATCGTTACATAAAATATCTATGGTAAAGGCATAAAAATCATAATTGCCATAGGTTTTAGGGTCAATTCCTTAGTGGAAGTGAATTAGATATAACTTAAAGTCGTACAAAACGTCTAGCACAAAGTTGAGCTGAAAACTCCCTACCGATTGAGTTTCAATATGAGTTTTTACTAGAGTCAATTTCAAATGATCACCACTCCTAGAATATGAAGAGTCACGAGACCCAAGACCTACTAAATGAAAGGTCTTTGAGCCTTGTTTCTGACGCCATTAACCGTTTATTACTATACTTCTAGAGTAAAAGGTTATGATAATTTTACTAAAATTTGTCTATGTTAAGAAGTTGTCATGGTTCATGACGCCTATAGTGGCCTTCACCATCGTAGAGACCAAAGGTCTGCTATAGCGGTGCAAAAGTAGTATATAGGTCTTACTTTTATAGTTTTGATGTCATAAACTCAAAACCTTCATTCCAAAAACCTAGAGGGGTGAGTTTCCCAAGGTTAAGATGAAAATTCTTTGTTGAGGTGAGATTTTAATCCCTTTTAACATCGATGAATCAGTTCTTTTCCTAGAATTAGTAAAATGGGAATTATGGTGAAATTCTTGGCTGTTAGAACCCTAGGTTCATGAAATTGTTGGAAAAAACTAAAGGTATGTGTAGTATCACCTAGAATTACTTCTAGATTGTTAACTAATGCTTCCTATTATGAATTTATTATTCTAAAACAAAAATTGTGGTGGTTGGGAACCTTGATTTCAATAATGATGGGACCTTTAGCATGAATACTTCTTAAAAAGGGGTCATTGGAGTAGAAGCTCCATTAATTGATGCAAGGTGAGTATTTTAGAATTAGTGATGATGAATGACCCCTGGGTTATATTATAAACCATGAATAAGGGGTAAAGCTAGTGGGTTTGAATTTTTAAAGTATTTATTTGAAGAGTAAATGTTTAATTACTCTTATAATTACTTGTTTATTAGATGTCAAATGTTCTAAAGTGTGAAGGAAAGAAAAAGCATCCCTGGTATAACTTGTCCCTTCCAGCAACTTGGCATTGAGAAAGGTTATCGTTTATGAGTAGTAGACTTGAATTAGCAAAACATATACATTGTGAAGAATTAACGGGAGAATGCATGATTAGGCCTTTGGGCATAGTGATTGGGTGGATAAAACATGACATTAATGATATAAACATCCAATATCTATAGTAACATGCTAATATATGAATCCCTTAAAGTGTGATATATATTTTGATGGTTCATAAGAGTCCACCACTATAGCAAAACACTTGATTCAGTATCAGGTCCCTATATAAGGATATTGAAGAACAATACGAACACAAAGAGAAATTGTAGTAAAGTAAAGACAAAGGATGTTTACGTGGACACCTCCTTGCTAAAGAGAGAAAAAACCATGACCTACCCCTGTAGGATTTCACCAAAAACCTCCTCTAAAATCTGAGCAATCTTACATTACAACCTAACAATTAACCTCATAATTCCTATCATTTTGAAATAACTCTACAGCAACACACTCATACAATAACTCTATTGTGAGACTTAATTAGCTACCTCCAGCTAGCAAAACAACTCAGATTTGAACAAAAGAAGCTAAATTAATTACTCACTGGAATATCTAGGATGTTAAATATTTATATGATGAGCATCGGAAGAGAAGCTTCCTTATTGGTGGATGCTAAAGAAGGACCATTAAGAATTCATTCGACTAATGTGTTGACACTGTCCAGAGAGTACTGGACAACTGGCACATAAGAAAATATGTGAAACTGCAAAGCTGAACATTAAGACACCAGTTAACGTAACTGTTCCTTCCACTAGGTTAGGCAATCACCCAGAACATAAATCATGAAAGATGGACATGGACCAGGTTCTGGTGATGAAGCTTGTCAATTATCAAAACATGAGCAGAATTAGAACAGGGATGGAACCCAACATTTTCCCCTTTTTGATGATGACAAACATAGATCCTTTTGCAATATAGGTAACTATTTCAAGTTCCTCCCATTCACCCTTCACCAATCCACCTTCCAATCAGTTCCCCCTATTTACCCTTCACCAATCCACAATCACCAGTTCTCCCCAATCACTAGTTCCTTCTTTCATAAGTTCCCTTTTCCCCTTAATCTTCCCCCTTTTGGAATCATTAAAAAGGGATCACAAAATCAACTAAGCACTATGCATCAAAAGAAATCACAACAAGGTTAATGAGAGGAATATATTCATATTCAAGCAAGCATTTAAAATCATAAGACAAGTTAGTAATTAAGTTATACAAAAAAAAATTAATCATAAATTGGTGTCAAAACAATATTGAAGGGCTAGAAGGATCAAACAGGATGGGAAAAATAGAAACAACTATAAAAGAGGTAATCAAAATATTTCATAGCAGTGCGATTATCATCAATCAGCGCTCTATTTTTAACTTTTAACTGAGTATTCTCATCCTTGAGATGTGCAATCTCCTCCTTAAGCTATGTAATCTCAGAGGGTGTTTGGATTGGCTTTTTTCAAGTAGCTTATTGTAACACCCCATACCTTCCTAACCCTACGTGATGGCATTGAATAATGTTTACCTAGGTGTTGAGAGCCATAAGTATGTATTTTGTAATGAGATAGTTGATATTGGCCCTCGTACATGTGATTAGACTTTGGTAGGAAGTATTGGGTGACTTCGTGGAACATTTGTGGGGTTAAAAACAAGGCTTGGAGGACCTCCAAATAAAGGATATTAAGGGTAGGAAGTAAGTTGAAGAATAGAACTTGAAGTATCTAACCAAACCCGCGAAGAAAAGTCGAAAAATAAAATTTTCAAAAAAATTAAGGGTGGGGCGTGCCATGCCGCTCTGGGCCAAAATTTTTAGCCCAGAGGCAGCAAGCTGTCACGCCCAAGGGCGGGCCAAGATGGTTTTTCCCACTTTTCAAAGTTGGAAATTTTCTTAAGTCCCAAGGGTGCCCGGGGACGTACTGGGCCGATTTTTGCTACGTTTCTTCTACACCATGAGCATATACATGAAATGAGTAAATTATTGTATTGGTATGAAAAAATCAAGGGTGCCCGGGGACGTACTAGGCCGAATTTTTCTACGTTTCTTCTACAACCATGAGCATAAACATGAAATGAGTAAATTATTATATTGGTATGATAAAATTACTCGTGAATGAATTTGGTATCAAAATGATTGTTTTACCCTTGGGGTCAAAATGAGCCATACGTGGCTAGAATCACTTGTTTTGGGGATTGAGGCTATGGATATGAATAGCGTGAGTGGGAATATTGTTGTAACACGTATGAGGAGATTTAAGGGTTAAGTGAATTGGGCTCAATAAAATGCCCAAAATGAGAAGACATGGGCCAAAAATGGGTCAAATGACCCATTCTTGCCTTGACCTTCTAGAACACAACATTTACTGCCATAGAGTGGCTAAGGATGGACTTAAAGTCTTACAAAAGGGACCAAAAAATCTGATTTTTATTCATTGGAAATTCTCATGCTTTCTAGATATTGGTCAACCATTTTTCTCTCAAAACCCTAAGAACTCAAAGCTAACTTTTGGAGCAAGATCATCATTTTTCAAGCTTGATTAAGTGATTATTGTTATGGATTAATATATTATATGCATGGGAGAGTATGTGAATCATGTTGGTTATGCTTAGAAGTGTTGAACATGGTGCTTTGTGTTTTTGGTAAAAGATTTGTGATCCATGGGATTTAAGCTTGAAATATGACTTGTGACTTTGATGAAAGAGCATGGTATGGATAAAATATGAACAAGTATGGTGTGATTTTGTTATTAAATGTTTTATTTTCATATAAGTGTAAATTATGGGATTTTAGCCGATATGTGATATGAGGTGTATTAAGGTGACTTGATGGATTATTTGTGATATGGTGTGGATGAGAAAGTGTAAAGGAGAAGTTTTGTGGTGAAATGTTGTTGATTATCATGTATTGGTCAATGTATGGAATATTCTGAGAATTATTGGTATGATGATTTCATCAATGGTATTGTCAAGGGGGAAATGTCATTTTAAAGGCAACACATGTAACTCATTGACGTTATATGCATTTGTAAGGTAGTTGGTGGTTAGTGTAAATTCCGTTATATATTTGTGTTATAGAGTGAAACATAAAGAAGGAGTGGGACTATTGTATGTACATCTAAGATTGTATATTCGTATTGAGAATACAAGGTATGTAAGGTTACTCTTTCTGTATCTTTCTGCAGCAAATAACAATCACATTTACATTTCACTTGTCCTATTCCGAAATGTGCTAAGGTATCCTATATCCGGTTATCAGTGGTCATTATCACATAGTTCCTACTCATTGATCAATTGTGAACCACATGTCTCATATTCATGGTTAATGTTCCAAAATCCCAATAAGGTTATGTTCTAATGTTCCAAAAGTGATTATACTCATGTCTCTTATTCATGGATTATTGTCCAATGGTTCCAATGGTGTTATGGTTCTAATAATGTTATGTTTCTCACAATGTTTATTTACATGTCTCTCACTCATTGGTTAATGATCCAAAGCTTCAAGTAAAGTTATAACTATCATTGTATCAATCTCAAAGTAATAAATAAAGTAATGCATATATGTGGTCAATGATCAAGTATGGGTGGTAGCTTTGGGGGAAAATGCCTAGCTCAAGCCAAACCCGAGATTGTTGGATCAGGGGGAAGTCTTAGAGGCATAAGCCTAGCTTGGACCGATCCTTACGGGGGGCAGCTCTAGGGGTAAAAACCTAGCTCGAGCCAAACCTGATGTGTTGGCATGGGTGGCAGCTCTAGAGGTAATAACCTAGCTCGAGCCGATCCCAATCTATATTGATTCATAGGGTGGCAGTTCAAGGGGCATAAGCCTAGCTCGAGCCGATACCAAAATAACATCGCGTTATGTTAAAATCCCACTGTTCAGTCAGGGCTCGGGTATCACAGGTAACAGACAAAGATGAATAATCATAGAAGTAAAGATGTAAGGAAAGTAATGAACGCAATATGCATGGTTTCCAAAGTTTAGTATAGTGACTTATCCATATTGATCATTCATTTGTATTTGAGTTCATTGACATATTTACATATCATACAAGTTTTATATGGCCTTACATACTCAGTACATTTTTCGTACTGACCCTTCTTGGGGGATTTACCTTACTTGCTGCAGGCACAGGTACTAGTAGGTCTCCACAGTAGGTTGCCAATTGTTGCAGATCATTGGTGAGCTCCAGTTAGTTCGGGGATTCTCCGAATCACAGTTGTACATATGTTTTGGTGTTGTACATGTTGTATAAAGCGGGGACTTGTCTTGACTTTCAGTTGGTTTTGGTAAATGTCTATGTAGAGGCTTTTGTAGACATGTGTGGGTGTATGAATGTAAGGTGGTATATGACGTTTTGACTTGATGGCCTCAACGGCCAAGTTTCACATATGTATATATATATATGTCCCATGTTCCATGTTTTTCGTATTTTTCCTTTCATGTTCTTACGTAATGGTGGTGTTGCCTATGACATGCATATGAATGAATAAAAGCAAAGCTTGGTTCTCTCGGGCCATGTCGGCTACGGGTGCCAATCCATCCCGATGGGATTCGGGGCTTGACAAAAGTGGTATCAGAGCAGGTCGTTCTAAGGGTGTCTACAAAGCCGTGTCTGAGTAGAGTCTTACTTATCGATTTGTTATGCACCACATTTATAAGTAGGAGGCTACGGGACATTTAGGATGTTGTTTATTTTCTTCACTTCTAGATCGTGCAATAGAGCCAGTATTGTATGTTGAATTATATCTGATCATGGTAATTGTTTTTCTTTGGTATAGTCAAAATGCCAATCACGAGAAGAGGTAGAGGTAAAGGGAAGCAGGTAGATGTGCCTGCTGAAGAAGGAATGAGTAGATTTCCACCTGACCAAGCCAGTCAAGGTGGAACAAATGCTAAAAATTCATCGCGGTCTTCGTCTACTTTTCCAGCTCCAGAAGAGCCGATTGGTAGAGAAGTACCCACAGAACCACCAATGAATGCCACAAATCAGGATCTTAGAAATGTAGTGCATATGCTGACACAGTTAGTGGCATCCCAAAGTCAAGGACGAGTTGGTCCAATGGCACATGATGATGATGCGGCTAGAGTGGCGAGTCGCAAAACACAGGATTTTCTGAAACTGGACCCTCCTATATTCACAGGGTCAGATCCGAAAGCAGATCCACAGGACTTCGTGGATCAAATTCAGAGGGATTTGGAAGTTATGCACGTGACGGTGGTAGCGACAGTTGAACTTGCTGCGTACAGATTGATAGGACAGGCGATATTATGGTACGAGGATTGGAAGAAGTCCCGTGATATTAGTGCAAATCCACCTAATTGGGAAGAGTTTAAAGTGGCTTTCCTTGATCATTACCATCCCTATGAGATCCGTGAGGCACGTGCGGATCAGTTCCTAAATCTCCGTCAGGGAAATCTGAGTGTTAGAGAATATAGTTTGCAATTTAATTCCTTGGCTCGATATGCGCCAAATGTGGTGGCTACAATGACAATTAGAGTCCATCACTACATGGACAGATTAGAGCTATATTTGGTAAGGAATTGCACTATTGCTGCATTGAACAAGGATATGGATATAGCGAGAATTCAGGCCTTTGCTCAGAAAATGGAAGATAAAAGGCAGAGACGAAGGGTACATGAATTTGACAGGGGACAGTCCATAAAGGCTAGACCTGTGGGACCACCTATGATGTCCCAAAGAGGGTCTATGCCCCGTATGTTTCCTAGACCACCTAGACCATCGTTCTCCTATTCCACAGGGGGTGCTCACTCTCAGTTTAGAGGGTTTAGAGGTGGTCCAGCTGGGTAGAGTAGTGGAGGTCACGGATCACAAGAAGCGGGTTTTCCTCGTCAGCAGTGTCAGCACTGCTGGCATAATCATGCAGGTACATGCCGTGTGGGGACAAATGCTTGTTTTTTGTGCGGCATGACGGGACACATGATGAAAGAATGTCCCTAGAGGAGCATGGGTGGTATGGCACGACTGGCAGGATGGGTCGTTGCGTCATCAGCATCGGTTTCTTTACTGGGCCGAGGTGTGCAGCCTATTGGCCGTGTTAGAGGTGCCAGAGGAGCAGTCAGTACTAGTGGGGTACAGAATCGCACTTATGCTTTAGTGGACCGACAGAATTCAGAGGCTTCCCCTGATGTTGTCACAGGTATATTGTCCATATTCTCATATAATGTATATACATTGATTGGCCCCAGTTTTACATTTTCCTATGTTACTCCATTAGTTGCTGTAAAATTTGCAAAGGCACCAGAATTATTAATTAAATCAATTGAAGTGTCTACACCGGTTGGTGAAAATATTATTGCAAAGAGAGTATATCGTAATTGTGTGGTAACGATGTTTGGTCATGATACATTGGCCGATATCATTGAATTAGACATGGTAGATTTTAATGTGATCATGGGAATGGATTGGTTGGCCTCTTATTATGCTACGGTAGATTGCCGGGCCAAGAAGGTGCATTTTTGTTTTCCGCAAGAAAATGTTCTTGAATGGCAGTGTAATGTAGGGGCACCACGAGGAAGATTTATTTCCTATCTGAAAACCAGGAAAATGATTGCTAAGGGTTACATATGTCATTTAGTACGGGTGAAAGATATTGATGTGGAACCACTAACTCCGCAGTCAGTTCCAGTGGTCAATGAATTTCTAGATGTATTCCCAAAGGATCTTTCAGGCTTGCCCCCAGAACGGGAAATAGAATTTGGCATTGATGTGATTCCAGGCACTCAGCCTATTTCTATTCTTCCATATAGAACGGCTCCGACAGAACTATGTGAACTGAAGGAGAAATTGAAAGATTTGCTGGACAAGGGCTTCATTAGGCCTAGTATGTCCCCATGGGGTGCACCTGTATTATTTGTACGAAAGAAAAATGGCACATTGAGAATGTGCATTGACTATCGACAGTTGAATAAGGTAACGATCAAGAACAAATATCCCCTCCCTTGAATTGATAATTTGTTTGATCAGTTACAGGGTGCCAAGTGTTTTTCAAAGATTGACTTGAGGTCGGGTTACCATCAAGTCAGAGTTAGAGAAGAAGATGTACCCAAGATATCTTTCCGAACACGGTATGGCCATTATGAATTTTTAGTTATGTCATTTGGACTAACAAATGCACCAGCTGTGTTCATGGATTTGATGAATAGGATGTTTAAGCCATTTATGGACGTGTTCGTCATGGTATTTATAGATTACATCCTGGTTTATTCAAGCTCACTAGAGGACCATGCTAATCACTTACGACAGGTGTTACAGATTCTCCGTGAGCGTAAGTTGTATGCAAGGTTCTCCAAATGTGAGTTTTGGTTAAAATCAGTTGCATTCTTGGGTCACATTGTTTTAGATGAAGGAATACAGGTTGATACACAGAAGATTGAAGCAGTGAAAAATTGACCAAGACCTACAACACCCACAGAAATCCGTAGTTTTCTTAGACTGGCAGGTTATTACAGAAGATTTGTGGAAGGTTTTTCCTCTATTGCGGCACCCTTAACAAAGCTTACACATAAGGCAGTAAAATTTCAGTGGAATGATGCGTGTGAGAAAAGCTAAATTTGATAGATAAATTAACCTCCACACCAGTTTTAGTGCTTCCCGAAGGTACCGAAGGTTATACAGTGTGTTGTGATGCTTCTGGGGTTGGCCTCAGATGTTTATTGATACAAAACGGTAATGTCATAGCATATGCCTCACGACAGCTGCGGCCACATGAGAAAAATTATCCCACACATGATCTTGAATTGGTAGCGGTAGTTTTTGCTTCAAAGATATGGCGTCATTATTTGTATGGAGTCCATGTTGATATCTATACAAATCACAAAAGTTTTCAATATATCTTTAAGCAGAAGGAATTCAATTTGAGGCAACGAATGTGGTTAGATCTCTTAAAAGACTATGATATTGATATTCTTTATCATCCAGGCAAAGCAAATGTGGTAGCTGATGCATTGATCCACGAGACAGTAGAAAGCACTAGTGGCCAGTTGACTGAAAAGCAGGAGATAATCAAAGATCTACATCAATTAGCCAGCTTGGGAGTTCGCCTTATAGAATCTCCAAGTGAACGGGTTATTGTGCGGAATGCAGCGGAATCCTCCTTAATAGATGAAGTGAAAGAGAAGCAGTTGCGGATTCTATGTTATTACAGCTGAAAGAGAATGTACAATAGGGTCTGATTACGGCCTTTGATCTTACCCAAGAAGGGGTACTTCAATGTCAAGGAAGATTATGTGTACCAGATGTAGATGAGCTGAGAAAACAAACTATGACAGAAGCGCATCATTCGCGCTATTATATTCATTCGCGTGCTACTAAAATGTACCATGATTTAAAAGAAGTGTATTGGTGGGGAAATATGAAAAAGAACATTGAAGAATTTGTCGCGCAATGGCCGAATTGTCAACAAGTGAAAGTAGAACATCAGAAACTGGGAGGTTATATGCAATGTATCAATCTTCCAGTCTGGAAATAGGATATGATTAATATGGACTTCATTACAGGTTTGCCTCGTACATTAAAGGAATTTGATTCTATATGGGTTATAGTGGACAGGCTTACCAAGTCAGCGCATTTCCTACCAGTCAAGACCACCTATAAAGCAGAGGATTATGGAAAATTGTATGTTAGAGAAATAGTGCGGTTGCATGGTATTCCACTTTCCATTATATCAGACAGAGGAGCACAGTTCACAGCGCACTTTTGGAGGTCTTTTCCGCAGAGTTTGGGTACACAGGTGAATTTGAGTACGGCTTTCCATCCTCAGACTGATGGACAAGCAGAATGTACTATTCAGACACTTGAAGATATGCTACGAGCTTGTACGTTATATTTTCAAGGCAGTTGGGATGACCATTTGCCTCTTATTGAATTTGCTTACAAAAATAGCTATCATTCAAGTATTAAAATGGCACCTTATGAAGCCTTGTATGGAATGAAATGTAGATCACCAATTGGATGGTTTGAAGCGGGTGAAACTGCTTTACTTGGGCCAGATATTTTTCATCAGGCTAAGGAGAAAGTTAAAGTGATCCAACAGCGTTTACAAACAGCTCAAAGTCACCACAAGTCATATGCTGATGTTAGAAGAAAAGGACTTGAATTTCCCATAGGTTATTGGGTATTTTTAAAGGTGTCACCAATGAAAGGGGTAATGCGGTTTAGAAAGAAAGGGAAATTGATTCCACGTTACATAGTCCCATATGAAATCATTAGAAGATTTGGGCAAGTTGCGTATGAGTTGGCACTACCCAAGGAACTTTCCTCAGTGAATCCGGTATTTCATGTTTCGATACTTCGAAAGTGCATAGGGGATCCATCTCTTATTGTTCCCATGGAAGATGTTCAAATTACGGAGGATATTACTTATGAAGAGGTACCCATTGCTATTCTAGATTGACAAGTAAAGAGATTGAGGAATAAAGACATAGCTTCTGTAAAGGTATTATGGCGAAATCAACAAGTAGAGGAGATCACATGGGAAGATGAGGAAATGATGAAATCCAAGTACCCCTATCTATTTCAAATGGACCAAGAAGTTCAAAGCGCGTAAGTGGAGTAATAAAAAGTAAGTATCCATGAGCCTTAATTGTTTATGTATATGTATGCTAGTATAGAGGCACATTTGTAGTAATTGAAGCAATACTATTAACATTCGAGGACGAATGTTCCTAAGTGTCACGACCCAAAATCCCATTCGGGATGGACTGGCACCCGAAGCCGATAAGGCCCCAGAAAACCAATCTTTACTCATGCCCAATCGTATGCATACCGTAAGAAACATCACCAACTCGCAAAGACATAAGATTCTTAGTGCGGAAATCATGGGACATTATATATATAAGAGACTTGGCCGTTAGGACCATCAAACCAAAATGAGCATACATATCTTACATTTTGTTCCCACATAAGTCTACAAAGACTCTACAGATACATAGCTATGATAAACCTAGAGTCGGGACAACACCCCGCTCTAAACTCATATGCAATACCAAAATACATGTACATAGCAACTTAGAAAGCCCCGAACCAACTGGAGCTCACCAAAAGTCTACAAAAGGCCTGCAACCTACTGTGGAGGTCTCCTAGTACCTGCGCCTGTAGCAAGTAAGGTAAATCCCCCAAGAGGGGTCAATATGAAGAATGTACTGAGTATGTAAGGCCATATGAAACTGTCATAAATACATCAATAGAATCAAAATGTAATAGGATAATCAATATGAATAACCCATCGATTTGCATATGTGGAACCATGTAGCTTACATAAATTAAGTTCTTCTCTTTATTGTTTATTCCTCATCGCTCATATCACAACGTACCCGAGCCCCAACTGATCAGTAGGTTGGGATCGGATCGATCTAGGACTTTGCCTCTAGAGCTGCCACCCATAAATAAATATATATTGGGATCGACTCGAGCTAGGCTTATGCCTCTAGAGCTGCCACCCATACCAACATATCAGGTTTGGATTGAGCTAGTTTATTACCCCTAAAGCTGCCCCCTGTCAGGATTGGTCCGAGTTAGGCTTATGCCTCTAGGACTGCCCCCTGATCCAACAATCTCGGGATCGGCTTGAGCTAGGAATTTTACCCCCAAAGCTTCCACCCATACTTGATCATTAACCACCAACAAATATGCATTACTTTCTTTCTTACTTTTGAGAGATGTACTTGCGAGGAATGGATTCATCCTCTTATGAGAGATTGATACAATCAATTATGAGAGATTAACGTATATAGACATAGCCACAACGTTATTGGAAGCTCAAGAACACAACATGATTGGGACTTTTGAAGCATGTCCATAATTATGCAACTCATGAACAACCATGATTAATGAATGAAGAGTATGTGACTTCAAAATAGATAACATTATTGGAACCGTTAGACACAAGGCAATGAACAAGAGGTATGTGTATAACCACTATTGGCACTTTGGAACATAACCTTTTTTGGGCTTTTGGAACATTGACCAATGAATATGAGGCATACAATGCCCTTGATCAATGAGTAGGAAATATGTGATAATTACCATTGCTAACCGGATATAAGGTACCTTAGCACATTTCAGGATGGAACAAGCGTAAGGTCAATGTGACTACTATTTGCCGCAGAAAGATACGGATAGAGTAACCTTACATACCTTGTATTCGCAATACGAATATATAATCCTAGAGGTGCATACAATAGTCCCGCTCCTTCTTTTTGTGTCACTCTACAACACAAATATATAATGGGATTCACATTAACCATCAATTACTCTACAAATGCATATAACATCAATGAGTTACATGTTTGCCCTTAAACATGCCATTTCCCCTTGACAAAACCATTGATAAAATTATTATTCCAAAAATCTCCCAATATTCCATACATTTACCAATACATGAGAATAAATACATTTCACCACAACACTTCTCCTTTACACTTTCTTATCCATATCACATCACAAATAATCCATCAAAGTAACTTCATACACCTCATAGCACATATCGGCCAAAATCCCACAATTTATACTTTTAGAAAAATAACAAGTTAAATAATAAAATCACACCATACATGTTCATATTTATCCATACCATGCTCTTTCATTAATACATCAAGTCTCTTTTCAAATTCAAATCACAAAGATGGCACATCTTTCACCAAAAGCACAAATACACTATTCGCCACCTTGCCAACATAACTATCATGATATACATAATCTACCATGCATAGAATATGTTAATCCATAAAAATAAATACCTACCAAGGCTTGGAATAGGATGATCTTTTCCAAAGAGTCCCAAGGAAATAGTTACTTTAGGTTTTGGACCATAGAGAAATGTTTGATAAATATCCAAAAAGGTATGAGAGTTTGGGTGAATAAAAATCTGATGTTGGGGACTTTATATAGTACTCAAGGAATCCTTATCCACTTTTGGCATTTAATACAATGTTTACTTGGTCAACATTGGAAGATTGGGTCATTTCCTCTTTGGGCCTTGTCTTTCATTCCATTTTGGCCCTAAATTTGGGCCCACTAACACATATCCATTTAACCCATAAAATTTCATATATAATTTACCATATATCTCATGTTTAAATAATTCCATAATGTCACGATAATATTCTCTTACGAGATTCTCATTCGTCGTCCCAATCGCAAAAATAGGAATTCTAGTCGTCCATGGCTTCATTGAACATTTTGGATAACTATTTATATTTCATGATTTTATAATGTAGGAGTATGTAGGAGTGTATTAAATTATTTGAAGCTTTAACAATTCTCAAAGAACTCCAAAGAAACAAAACAAACCATATAAGAATCGACGTAGAATTGCATTGCGAAACAAGTCCGGAAGGGCACATGTTTTGTGCCTTGCGCCACTGCTGCAAAGCAAGGCAGTGGTGCAAGATTTACTTGCACTCTGAATCAGTGGATTGTGCCACACCCCATGAAATAGGGTAGTGGCGTAAGTTTCAGCACCTTGCTGAATTTTTCGGCCATTTCTTCAATACTCGCATATCGTCCAATACCTTATCAAAACACTACAAAATACTTACTTAGTGATATTAATAATCAATTAAACATGCCTTCAAGTCACCAAATGAGGTTAGAATGTGGACGAGGTATTACCCAAATGCTCCACGAAATCACAAAACACCTCTTATGAAAGGCTAATCACATTTACGAGGCCAAATTTCAATTTTCTCATCATTAACATTACCAACTACATACTTTTAGGTATTGACACCTAAGTAAACATTATTGAATGTTTTCAAGTAGGGTTAAGAAGGTACGGGGTGTTACATTCTTCCCCCCTTAGAAATATTCGTCCTCGAATGTTAGTAACATCGTCTTATGTACATCCCATGCATCTCTATTTATACACATAATACTCATGGATACTTCCTTGATATTTCCCCAACTCCATACCTTGATCTTTACCCACCCCCCACCCATTTGAAATAGTCACGGGTACTTTGACTTCATTATTTCTTTGGCTCCCTACGTGATTCGGTTTCTCCACTGTAAATCTAGGCCCAAATAAGGTAGTTCCACTCGACGGTTTAAATCACCCAATAGATGATTTAAACTTTCTTTTATATAAACCTTCATAAAGTACCATATTGATACTTGAACAATAGCTATCATGTTAAGCACATTCAATAAGGGTAGATGATCATCCCAACTACCTTTCAAGTCTCTCGTACAGGTTCGTCGTAAACCTTCAAGTGTTTGGATAGTATACTCTGGTTGTTCCGTTTGTCTGAGGGTGAAAAACTGTGCTCAAATTCATTCATGTACCCAACCTTCTCTGCAAAGAAATCTCAAAGAAAATGTGTAGCAAATCGAGCCCTCCTTCCTAATGTAATAGAGTTTAGAACTTCGTATAGTTGTACTTCCTCTGTAATAGACAACTTCGCATATTCTTCAACCTTGTAAGTTGTTTTTGAAATACAACATGTGTGATATGTAAGTAAACTTGTCAGCTATCTCTCATGTGGAATCAAATTCCTAAAATGTATGAGACAACCCTTATGTGTATTAGGCAAACTTGCAGTATAATCCATGTTAACCATGTCTTATGTTACACTGGACAACGTATACATGGCATATAACCTCCAGATTTTTGATGCTCTGCTATTACCTATTGACAATTTGGTCAAAGAGTTACAAATTCTATAATGTTCTTCTTTTTTATATTGCATCACCAATGCCTTTTTACCAAACCATGGTACATTTTGGTTTCTTCCGAATAAAATAGAATACCGTCAATGAGGTGCTTTGGTTATTATTCATTTCCTCGGTCCAACTATATTTGATCTACCTGGATATTGAATAATCTCTCATACACAAGGTCGAATCTCATCGAACCTTGTGATACATTCTTTTTGCCAAACTCAAAATAGGATTCGCATGTTGATTTTCCTTCACCTTTACGAATGAAGACTTACCACATTTTGCGCTATAACCCTTTGATCTGGAGTTTCCAGTAAAAGAATTACCAACCTATGTAATCAATATGTAGATCCTCAACCATACCTTGTGCCCCCATGAACCGACCATTAGTATTTCCTAGTGCTTTGCGACTTAATGCATCAACCACCGCATTTGCTTTTCCCAAATGTGATTGCAGCATCTTATCTTAATATCTTATTAATTGAGTCATCTTCCCTACCTCAGATTTAAGTCCCTCTACTTTAAGATATATGCAAACTCTCATGATCAATATTTATATATCAATATGGACCCTAAGTAGTGGTGTCGTACCTTTCAAATAACTACCAAAACTTGTTATCTCAAAATCATGTGTGAGATACTTTCTCTAATATGGCTGCAACCGTCGTAAGGCATACACTACTATCTTATCATGCTGCATTAACCCCAGGAGCATTACAATACAATGGCATCACTTTTGTGCCTTCGAGACATACTAAATCTGGTGTAGAAATTAATTTATCTTTCAACTCTTGGGAACTTTGCCAGCATGCATCTTCCTACTGAGACATAATTGTCTTGTGTGTAAACTCCCTCCCCTTTGTTTTCACCATTTCTATCTTTTGCTTACCAACATATATTCCTTCATCCTATACAACGTAACCCAAGAACGCTATGGATATGACCAAAAGTCTCATTTCGAAACCTTCTATAACACTTGCTGCACATGATTAGTGTGGTCCTCTTGTTGTTCCGAATAAACCAGATTATTATCCCTGAACACGGTCACAAATACATCCAAGAATAGTCATCCAATCCATATCAACAGTTGGTACACTTGTGAGTCCCAATACCACAACTAAGAATCATAAGAGTCATACCGTGTTCGGAAGACTGCCTTGGGTATATCTTTGTTTTTAACTCTGACTTTGGTGATAACACGGTCTCAAGTCACTCTTGTTTCAGGGACATTGGTGGAAGACAAAGTGGATACAATCCTTTTGATAAAAAGGGACAACACACTTGGCACCCTATAACAGCTCAAACAAATCGTCAATTCGTAGGAGGGAATATTTTGTTTTTTCGATCATTCCTTTGTGCAGTTGCTAATAGTCAATATACATTGTCAAGTGCTATTTCACTTTTGTTTTCCATATTCACATGGATGCGCCCCAAAGGACATATTTGGTCTTATGTATCTCTTGCCCACAAGCCTTGTAAATACTCTTAATATCCGTATTTCTGCTGGTAAAATTATATACGAAGGAATATAAATAGGCGAAATGTCTGAAATCATATCAATATCAAACTCTACTTTCCGTTTCAGGAACCCCATCCAGAATTCATCTACTATTGGAACCGATTGAAGACTTGGTGGTTTCACATCGGTATCTTACTCTCGGACAAAATGACATATGTACCCCTTGGCTATAAGAAAATAAAATTTCCTCTTGGTATCCCTACATTACCCTTCCATTCAAGAACATCTTCTTGTGGAAAATGAAAACGTACCTTTTTATCCCGACAATCTAACGCGGCATAAAAAGAAGTTGTCTAGTTCATACCCATGATAACATCAATATCCACCATTTTCAATGCACTTAATTCAACAAATGTATCATAACTCCCCACAATTAATACACAGTCACGACGTATTCTTTTAGCTATAATAAATTCACCTTTTGGTGTAGATGCCCCAAATAGGTTAACTAAACCTTCTAGTGTCCTTTTACAAATATTCTTGTTTTTATATTTTTTTTTTGTACAATCAATGGAATAATATATGAGATACCCTATCCCCAAAGCAATCAATGTCAATACGTTACGTTAAAATACAGAATATATACCTGTCGCGTCATCAGGAGAAGCCTCAAATTTTTGTCGATCCGCCACGGCGTAGGTACTGCCCTGAATGCCACTAGAACTAGATGCTCCTCTATCACCTCTGCCATGACCAACATGTTGTGCACCTATACCTAGAGGAGGCACAGATGATGTCGATGCGCCAGTTGGTCCCATGGGTCGTGCCATGCCACCTGTGTTCCTTTGTGGACACCCTTTTGCCACATGCCCTGGCATGCCACAAAAATAGCAAACATTCATTTCGAACCAACATTCACCTGCATGAACTCTCCCACAGCACTGGCACAACCGACGATAAAACCTCGGGCGGCTCATACTTCCTTGTGCTTGATACCCCACTATCCGTAAACCTCGTATCTAACCTCCTTGCCCAAACTGGTTGCTTCTAAACCCTTGGAATGGAGGAGAAGTATTTGCTGCGGAATGGGGAAATGATGGCCTAGGTGGTTTGTATAAAACCCGAGGCCCAAATCCTTCTACGGATTCCACAACCTGTCCCATGGGTTTAGCTCTTTTTGGCGATCTTTCTTCCAATTCTTTCATCCTCTCCCTATGCCTCTGTCCCTCCTTCTGTTGCACCAGAGCTTATCTTTGAGCTTGTGCAGTAACTACATGGGTCAATATTTGTACTACACTCATCAAATCCTGCTCAATAGTATTAATGGGAAGTTCTGAAGATACTTTTCTTCTTCTCAGCTCTTCCGGAGCTGGGAAAGTGGAAGAAGCCCGTGATGCAAAGTCAGTATCAGCTCCACCTTGACTAACTTGGTCAGGTGGTGGTCTACTCAATCCCTCTTCGATAAGCGTAACAACCTGCTTACCGTTGCCCTTATCTATTCTTGTCATTGGCAGTTTTTATATCAAAGAAAACCAATTACCATGGTCAGTTATGATTTAACTTACAACACCGGCTCTATTGCACGATCTAGGAATGAAGAAATGAAACAACATCCTAAATGTCCCATAGCCTCCTACTTATAAATGTGGTGCACAACACATTAATAAGTAAGACTCTACTCAGACACGACTTTGTAGACACCCTTAGAACGACCTGCTCTGATACCACTTTCATCACGACCCAAAATCCCATTCGGGCCGGACTGGCACCCAAAGCCGATAAGGCCCGAGAGAACCAATCTTTACTCATGCCCAATCGTATGCATACCGTAAGAAACATCACCAACTCGCAAAGACATAAGATTCTTAGTGCGGAAATCATGGGACATTATATATATAAGAGACTTGTCCGTTAGGACCATCAAACCAAAATGAGCATACATATCTTACATTCTGTTCCCACATAAGTCTACAAAGACTCTACAGATACATAGCTATGATAAACCTAGAGTCGGGACAACAACCCACTCTAAACTCATATGCAATACAAAAATACATGTACATTGCAACGCAGAAAGCCCCGAACCAACTGGATCTCACCAAAAGTCGGCAAAAGGCCTGCAACCTACTGTGGAGGTCTCCTAGTACCTGCGCCTGCTGCAAGTAAGGTAAATCCCCCAAGAGGGGTCAGTACAAAGAATGTACTGAGTATGTAAGGCCATATGAAACTGTCATAAATACATCAATAGAATCAAAATATAATAGGATAATCAATATGAATAACCCATCGATTTGCATATGTGGAACCATGTAGCTTACATAAATTAAGTTCTTCTCGTTATTGTTTATTCCTCATCTCTCATATCACAACGTACCCGGGCCCCAACTTATCAGTGGGTCTTAACATAACATAACGTTATGTTGGGATCAGCTCGACCTAGGACTTTGCCTCTAGAGCTGCCACCCATAAATAAATATATATTGGGATCGGCTCGAGCTAGGCTTATGCCTCTAGAGCTGCCACCCATACCAACATATCAGGTTCGGCTCGAGCTCGGTTATTACCCCTAGAGCTGCCCCCTATCAGGATCGGTCTGAGCTAGGCTTATGCCTCTCGGACTGCCCCCTGATCCAACAATCTCAGGATCGGCTTGAGCTAGACATTTTGCCCCCAAAGTTGCCACCCATACTTGATCATTAACCACCAACAAATATGCATTACTTTCTTTCTTACTTTTGAGAGATGTACTTGCGAGGAATGGATTCATCCTCTTATGAGAGATTGATACAATCAATTATGAGAGATTAACGTATATATACATAGCCACAACGTTATTGGAAGCTTAAGAACACAACATGATTGGGACTTTTGAAGCATGTCCATAATTATGAAACTCATTAACAATCATGATTAATGAATGAAGATTATGTGACTTCAAAATAGATAACATTATTGGAACCGTTAGACACAAGGCAATGAACAAGAGGTATGTGTATAACCACTATTGGAACTTTGGAACATAACCTTTTTGGGCTTTTGGAACATTGACCAACGAATATGAGACATACAATGTCCAATTGATCAATGAGTAGGAAATATGTGATAATTACCATTGCTAACCGGATATAGGGTACCTTAGCACATTTCAGGATGGAACAAGCATAAGGTCAATGTGACTACTATTTACCGTAGAAAGATACGGATAGAGTAACCTTACATACCTTGTATTCGCAATACGAATATATAATCCTAGAGGTGCATACAATAGTCCCTCTCTTTCTTTATGTATCACTCTACAACACAAATATATAATGGGATTCACATTAACCATCAATTACTCTACAAATGCATATAACATCAATGAGTTACATGTTTGCCCTTAAACATGCCATTTCCCCTTGACAAAACCATTGATAAAATTATTATTCCACAAATCCCCCAATATTCCATACATTGACCAATACATGAGAATCAATACATTTCACCACAACACTTCTCCTTTACACTTTCTTATCCATATCACATCACAAATAATCCATTAAAGTAACTTCATACACCTCATAGCACATATCGACAAAATTCCACAATTTACACTTTTAGAAAAATAACAAGTTAAATAACAAAATCAGATTATACATGTTCATATTTTATCCATACCATGCTCTTTCATTAAGAGATCAAGTCTCTTTTCAAATTCAAATCACAAAGATGGCATATCTTTCACCAAAAGCACAAATACACTATTCACCACCTTGCCAACATAACTATCATGATATACATAATATTCCATGCATAGAATATGTTAATCCATTAAAATAAATACTTACCAAGTCTTGGAATAGGATGATTTTTTCCAAAGAGTCCCAAGGAAATAGTTACTTTAGGTTTTGGACCAAAGAGAAATGTTTGATAAATATCCAAAAGGGTATGAGAGTTTGGGTGAATAAAAATCTGATGTTGGGGACTTTATATAGTACTCAAGGAATCCTTATCCACTTTTGGCATTTAATACAATGTTTACTTGGTCAACATTGGAAGATTGGGTCATTTTCTCTTTGGGCCTTGTCTTTCATTCCATTTTGGCCCTAAATTTGGGCCCAATAACACATATTCATTTAACCCATAAAATTTCATATATAATTCACCATATATCTCATGTTTAAATAATTCCATAATTTCACGACAATATTCTCTGACGAGATTCTCATTCGTCGTCCCAATCGCAAAAATAGGAATTCTAGTCGTCCATGGCTTCATTGAACATTTTGGATAACTATTTATATTTCATGATTTGATCATGTAGGAGTATGTAGGATTTTATTGAAGTATTTGAATCTTTAACAATTCTCAAAGAACTCCAAAGAACCAAAAGAAACCATATAAGAATCGACGTAGAATTGCGTTGCGAAACGAGTCCGGAAGGGCACATGTTTTGTGCCTTGCGCCACTGCTGCAAAGCAGGGAAGTGGCGAAAGATTTACTTGCCCTATGAATCAGTGGCTTGCGCCACACCCCCTGAAATAGGGTAGTGGCGCAAGTTTCAGCACCTTGCTGAATTTTTCGGCCATTTCTTCATTACTCGCATATCGTCCAATACCTTATCAAAACACTACAAAATACTTACTTAGTGATCTTAATCATCAAGTAAACATGACTCCAAGTCACCAAATGAGGTTAGAATGTAGACGGGGTACTACCCAAATGCTCCACAAAATCACAAAACACCTCCTATGAACGGCTAATCACATTTACGAAGCCAAATTTCAATTTTCTCATCATTAAGATTACCAAATACATACTTATAGGTCTCGACACCTAAGTAAACATTATTGAATGTTTTCAAGTAGGTTTAGGAAGGTAAGGGGTGTTACACTAAGGGGGGAAGAATGTAACACCCCGTACCTTCCTAACCCTACTTGATGGCATAGAATAATGTTTACCTAGGTGTCGAGAGCCATAAGTATGTATTTTGTAATGTTATGGATGAGATAGTTTATATTGTCCCTCGTACATGTGATTAGACTTTCGTAGGAAGTATTGGATGACTTCGTGGAACATTTGTGGGTTTAAAAATGAGGCTTGGAGGACCTCCAAATAAAGGATATTAAGGGTAAGAAGTAAGTTGAAGAATAGAACTAAGTATCTAACCAAACCTGCGAAGAAAACTCGAAAAATGAAATTTTCAAAAAAATTAAGGGTGGGACGCTCCAGAGGGCGTTCCAGGCCGCTTTGGGCCAAAATATTTAGCCCAGGGGTAGCAAACTGGCACGCCCAAGGGCGTTCCAAGATGGTTTTTCCCACTTTTCAAAGTTGGAATTTTTCTTAAGTCCCAAGGGTGCCCGGGGATGTACCGGGCCAATTTTCGCCACTTTTGTTCTACAACAATGAGCATCTACATGAAATGAGTAAAGTATTATATTTGTATGATAAAATTACTTGTGAACGAATTTGGCATCAAAATGTCGATTTTACCCTTGGGGTCAAAATGAGCCATACATGGCTAGAATCACTTGTTTTGGGGATTGAGGCTACGGATATGAATAGCATGAGTGAGAATATTATTGTAACACGTATGAGGTGATTTAAGGGTTAAGTGAATTGGGCTCAATAAACGGCCCAAAATGAGAAGAAGACATGGGCCAAAAATGGGTCAAATGACCCATTGTTGCCTTGACCTTCTAGAACACAACATTTAATGTCATAGAGTGGCTAAGGATGGAATTAAAGGCTTATAAAAGGGACCGAAAAATCTGATTTTTATTCATTGGAAATTCTCATGCTTTCTAGATATTTCTCAACCATTTTTCTCTCAAAACCCTTAGAACTCAAAGCCAACTTTTGGAGCAAGATCACCATTTTTCAAGCTTGGGTAAGTGATTATTGTTATGGATTAATATATTATATGCATGGGAGAGTATGTAAATCATGTTGGTTATGGTTAGAAGTGTTGAACATGGTGCTTTGTGTTTTTGGTAAAAGATTTGTGATCCATGGGATTTAAGCTTGAAATATGACTTGTGACTTTGATGAAAGAGCATGGTATGGATAAAATATGAACAAGTATGGTGTGATTTTGTTATTAAATTTGTTATTTTCATATAAGTGTAAATTATGGGATTTTGGCCGATATATGATATGAGGTGTATTAAGGTGACTTGATGGATTATTTGTGATATGGTGTGGATGAGAAAGTGTAAAGGAGAAGTTTTGTGGTGAAATGTTGTTGATTATCATGTATTGTTCAATGTATGGAATATTGTGAGAATTATTGGTATGATCATTTCATCAATGGTATTGTCAAGGGGGAAATGACATTTTAAAGGAAACACATGTAACTTATTGACGTTATATGCATTTGTAAGGTAGTTGGTGGTTAATGTAAATTCCGTTATATATTTGTGTTGTGGAGTGAAACATAAACAAGGAGCGGGACTATTGTATGCGCATCTAAGATTGTATATTTGTATGGAGGATACAAGGTATGTAAGGTTACTCTTTCTGTATTTTTCTGCAGCAAATAGCAATCACATTGACATTTCACTTGTCCTATTCCGAAATGTGCTAAGGTATCCTATATCCGGTTATCAGTGGTCATTATCACATAGTTCCTACTCATTGATCAATTGTGAACCACATGTCTCATATTCATGTTTAATGTTCTAAAAGCCCAATAAGGTTATGTTCCAATGTTCCAAAAGTGATTATACTCATGTCTCTTATTCATGGATTATTGTCCAATGGTGTTGTGGTTCTAATAATGTTATGTTTCTCACAATGTTTATTTACATGTCTCTCACTCATTGGTTAATGATCCAAAGCTTCAAGTAAAGTTATAACTATCATTGTATCAATCTCAAAGTAATAAATAAAGTAATGCATATATGTGGTCAATGATCAAGTATGGGTGGTAGCTTTGGGGGAAAATGCCTAGCTCAAGCCGATCCCTAGATTGTTGGATCAGGGGGCAGTCCTAGAGGCATAAGCCGAGCTCGAAACTATCCTGATAGGGGGCAGCTCTAGGGGTAATAACCTAGCTTGAGCCTAACCTGATCTGTTGGTATGGGTGGCAGCTCTAGAGGTAATAACCTAGCTCGAACCGATCCCGATCTATATTGATTCTTAGGGTGGAATCTCTAGGTGCATAAGCCCAGCTCGAGCCGATCCCAACATAACATCGCGTTTTGTTAAAAACCCACTGTTCAGTCGGGGCCCGGGTATCACGGGTAGCAGGAAAATATGAATAATCAGAGAAGTAAAGATGTAAAGAAAGTAATGAATGCAATATGCATGGTTTCCAAAGTTGAGTATAGTGACTTATCCGTACTGATCATTCATTTGTATTTGAGTTCATTGACATATTTACATATCAAACAAGTTTCATATGGCCTTACATACTCAGTACATTCTTCGTACTGACCCCTCTTGGGGATTTACCTTACTTGCTGTAGGCGCAGGTACTAGTAGGCCTCCACAGTAGGTTGCCAGTTGTTGTGGATCATTGGTGAGCTCCAGTTAGTTTGGGGCTTCTCTGAGTCACAGTTGTACATATGTTTTGGTGTTGTACATGTTGTATAAAGCAGGGACTTGTCCCGACTTTCAGTTGGTTTTAGTAAATGTCTATTTAGAGGCTTTTGTAGACATGTATGGGTGTATGAATGTAAGGTGGTATATAACGTTTTGACTTGATGGCCTCAATGGCCAAGTTTCACATATGTGTATATATATATATCCCATGTTCCATGTTTTTTGTATTTCACCTTTCATGTTCTTACGTAATGGTGGTGTTGCCTATGACATGCATATGAATGAATAGAAGCAGAGCTTGGTTCTCTTGGGCCATGTCGGCTATGGGTGCCAATTCATCCCGATGGGATTCGTGGTGTGACACTTATTAGCTAAAAGTCATAAGTTTAGATTATTTTTGTACTTTTTAATCTTTAAAAAAAGTGATTAAAAGCACTTTTTGTCTTTGACAAACACCTCCTTAGTCTTAACTTAATTTGAGACTCCTAGTGTAAGACCGGTTCCTCCTATGACTTCAGTCAGTTGAGCTTTTGGTTCTTCAACCTCATCTTTCTTTTCAACAATCATATTTGACAATTCATTTATCCTCAGATACCCTCCTCCTGAGCAGCAATAAGATTTGATATTGCAGACTTAGCACCAACTCTTTTTTTCTTTGTAGCATACTAACACTCTACAAGGGTAGTGAGTGTGAATTTTTGCCTTTTTCTCCAACAGTACGGAAACCAGATCTTGGTTTTATCCCAAAGTGATCAAAAAATTTTGTAAGGAGAAATCCAGAGCCTAGACCATAATTGACTTCTTTCAACTTACAGATCTTAATGATATACTCAATCATGATCTTAGGTAGAATGATTGCATTGTATGAGTTAAGAGATTCCATTAGATAGAGAACTGGTATAGATTTACATGATCAACCTTCAGCTCTTGGAAGTAGCATCTTTATAACCAGTTCAAAAGACAAATGAAATTCAGGCTTTATTTCCTTGTTGAGTAATCTAAAACTCCCCAAAAGTGATTTGATTTGGCAGTATTGTCAAAGAAGGTCCTTTATAGTTTCCAACCCATATGTAGGCACACCAAGAATCTCTCCAAGCAGTGAGGTTGTTAGGGTGAACTTGATTCCATTTACAGTAGCATCAAGTGACAAGTCCTTTTTTGTGAACATCAGATTATTATAGAAATCTCTAACCTCACTAACATGTGCAATATCTATAGAGTTAAACAAATGCATCCATTCTTGAGCATCACCAAGAGCAATAAAGGAACCCATCTCAAACCTCATTCAGGATAGAATACTCTTCTAAAAAGCACAGTCTGATTACGAATATCATAATCTCCTTTCTCAAATTTAGACTCTATCTTTGGGATGAGTGCAGCTTTCCTTTTCTTTCCTTTTGACATAACCTCTCCTTGATTCATCTTGGAATACTGGGATAAATTTCTCTTCAGGGGACTGATCTTCTCTTCCATTAAAACCTATTTAAACCTCTACTATTGACTTTATATCGATTATTTATCTTTCCTTCAAGAGTAATGTGTACTTTCGTAGAGTGAACAGGCAGTACATAAGGTCCATCCTTTTTTTTGTCAGAGATAACCTCAAATAACTTTGTTAGCATCAACGCATCACTATCTGGGATAGCATAAAAATTGTGAGCTCTTGTATGGACCTTCTCTTTACTTTCTTTGACAGGTGGTGTACCCTTTTGGACAACGGTGACACCTATTTGCTTAATGAGTTCCTTGGAATCACTTACTTCATAGAAGTCAGTGTTACCCTTATCAAATTTTATGGAGATTTTAGTGATGTCCTTAATGAGCTGACTTTTAACAAAACTATCCTCTTCTACTTTACAATGACAAGATATTTCAGAGTCATCCTCTACCTTTTCCATATTGATACCTTCTTTTGTTAAGTCAAGCTTTATTTCAGATATTAGAACAAGATTGAAGTCATGATCACACACTGTTGGAGAAGAGGATGTTTCAGATCTAGCTATGTATTTAAGGGAGAAAGACGACACAAAACCAGTTTAACCAAAGAGACATTATGAAAGAATTTTGTAGCTGACTTTGGTAGGACTATGGAGGTGAAATTTCTTTCCATGGAGAGAAAATGATCGGATCTTTTTCAAGATATCTCATGGAAAAGGTTTTAGGAGTAGGGTTTAAGTCATCAAGTCTATTTTGAGAGAAGGTAAAAAAAGTATTAAGGAGAGAATATAAATATAGGGAAGGAGCAAAAAGATGGATGGACGATGGGGATTTGTCTGTCAAGAAAAGTTTGCCATATGTCCTCTATTTTTGAAGAGAATTAAGCATGAGCATAGAGAGGGCTAGGATATTGAAAATTTTCTTACACAAGTACACAATTAATAGTCATTATGTAGATACAAGAACACTAACATGTGCAGAAGATCATGTCTCTACATATAAATAATCTAATTAATTTATGTTCCATCCTTATTCAAGTGTGACTCCTTCATGAATGCATACCTATAAGAATATAATATTGAGTTAGATATCCCTTCATTTTCTTTCAAATACTGAGTAGTGTTAGAAGCTAGAAAATCCTTTTGTTTGATAGGAATTCATGCGCATCCCCTTCAATTCGAATATTATTCAGTTCAATGACCTATATTTGAAGGATATCACCCTTACACTCAACCTCAGTTGTTGTTACCTTCTCATAGTCATAACATGAGCTACTAAGTACCTTGAGTAGTCTTCAGAAGTCAAAAGCTTGTGCCTCTTTCGTTTATGAACATTTCATCAGACACTTCACACACACCAGGTCATTAATACTAGCGAGTTTGAACACAAAGAGCCAATTATTTTCAATCTCCTGACCCATATCCTTTCTTCAATAATCAACACATTCATCCTTTTTAGAAATATAGATAAACAATTTCCAATGAAATTATCTTACCATAGCATATATCACCGTCATTTTTATTTCAAAAGGTACATAGTCTTCATGACTGTCGTGAGTGAGAGAAGATTTACAGATTTGCTAATCTCATGCTTATAAAAACCACTAACCATGTACTTTCTTTGTCCCATTTGGCTGCTTTTTCTTACCCTGACTTCCCTCTTAAATTATTCTTAATTTTTGAAATCCAAATGATCTTGGTTCCCTTGGTGTTAAAAAGGATTAATGAGACTTCTTCTAGTTCAGGATGGTAATGTGTGCTTCTTCTTTAAGGAACCTGGTCCCCTCGAGCTGCTGATGGATTCAACATACTCTTGATTCCTCTTTATATCATTGAAAAAGGACTGAAACTGATGCTTGTAATGACCATTATGACCACAATAAATTCATAGCCAATTGTCAGGTACAAATACATTCTTGCTATGAGGATTACAAGGATTCTTGTTTCTTTGAGAACCAAGACCCTCAACAGAGTTGGACTTCAGATTATTCATTCTAGCAAGAATTCCTAATCAAGTAGTCCACTGGAGAGATCTTGTACTCTCCTTCTCTGTTTCAATCATCTTCTTATCAAGATACTTGTTACGATCTAGTGAGGTTTCAAGATCAAGAGTGAATTTACTAAGCTTAGTCTCAAGATCAACCTGAACCTTACCGGCTTCCTTTTTTCTTTGCAAATATTTTTTAGAAAAATTTGATAGCCTAACATTCAATTTATCATTATCATACTTAGCATTTCTTAAGGCTTCTTATAGATTATGCATCCTTGAGGATGGAAGATTTTTTAATCTCAAAATCAGTTAATGCATTAAGTAGGGATTCCTTTTCGTTTACCACTTCATGATATGCATTAACTAATATTTTGGTCAAGGACCTTAGTTCCTTATGAGAATATGCTTTCAAATTTTTCTAAATATCAAGAAAACTTACTTTATCTTCATATTTTTTATTAGAGTTAGCCATAAGAGGAAACAAGGAATCAAACCTTGTAGGTTTGTCTTTAACACCAACCATGGAATTTTCCTACTCATCATTCTCAGGTTCAGATCCACTTGACGTGTCTCCTCAAGCAGCCAAGGCTTGTTTGATAATTTTATCAACAACTTTCCTTTTTCTGAATCTGTCAGGGACCTGGTCCTTTCTCTGAGTTCTCTCTGGATTTATTTTGACGTATTCTTTATAGTACCCTTTTGGAGAGGACATCCTTGATGAAGTTACCTAGTTTTCCATAATTGAAACAACAATCATTCTATCTGAATCCCCTATTTGAGTTTTCTCTGTTTTGAAAACTTCCACTTCTCACTATTCTTTAAAATCTTCGAGTGAGATAAGCCATGTTTTGTTCCTCTTTACTTGAATCATCTTTGCTAGTCTTTAAAATCATGCTCCTTTCTTTCTTTGGATCATTTCTCTTAGAATCCTGTTGTCTTTGGAGCTCATAAGTTTTTAGATTCCTAATAAGTTCATCCATGATCATTTATTGTAAATCTTTAGCCTTTGAAATGGCATTCACTTTACCTTCCCATGAGAGAGGTAAGATACTCAAAAATCTTCCTGACCAGCTTGTAGATCTTGATGTTTTCTCCAAGACACTTGAGTTCATTTCTTATAGATGTGAATCGAGTGTGCATGTCCTGAATGGATTCTCCTTTGCTCATCTTAAACAGCTCGTACTGAGTAGTAAGCATATCAATCTTTGATTGCTTCACTTGACTTGTTCCCTCATGAGCATTCAACAAAGATTAATATATCTCCTTAGCTGATTCACAAGTAGAGACCCAGTTGTACTCATCAGGTCCTATCCCACAAACAAGAAATTTCTTTACTTTATAATTCTTCTTTATCCTCTTTTGATCAGCTTCAATATATTACTTTTTACTTTTTGGAATAGACTGAGAAGTATCTCATTCTTTAGCTACTTCCATTGCAAATTAGAGACCATTACTGTTGACATCCCACAACTCACTATCGTCTGGCATGATAAAATCATGCATTCTATTCTTTCACCAATAATAGAAGTGCCCATTAAACCTTTTGGGTTGAGTAGTTGATTGTCCTTCTTCTATACTATTTAGAGTTTACATCTTGAACATGATCCTTGAAAATGTGTTGTTGTTAGAGATGAGAGGTAGACATGTGAAATTACACATATATGTATATATTTATATAATTGGAATTCAGACCTAATTTGATTGTATATGTGCTCTTAATTGATTATCTATTGAATGGTCTTCGAACATACTTGTGGTTGATGACTTATTATTGATAATGTTTGAATGAATAAGCTATTGATTAGTCCCTAGGAAATTTGTGTAAATGATAAATTAATGTCTAATACTTATTATTCCAAGGTTGTGTAATATTGAATTTTGAAGTGAATTGTACTTGGGATTTGTACATTGTATGATATTTTAAAACAATTGATGCTAATTGTATACTGTAATGTGGTTTAAATTATTAGTTTTCATGTTTATCTTATTAATTTTATATGGTGTTTTATCTTATTAATTTTATATGGTGTTGCATGATCTAATCCTAGTCGGCCGATGATACTTACCAGTACGTGTGGTTGTACTAATACTACACTTGCTACACCTTTTATTAGGTGTAGTCATATTGTAGGATCAGTTGACATTTCTTATGAGAAGCAGCGATTATTCATCTGAAGCTTCTTCTCATCCAATTCTAATGGTGAGAGTTGTGCCTTTTAGTTTGTTCTTCATTATATTAGAAGCTCTTGGACATGTCTAAACTAGATCCTTACGAAGATGTTGTTCTTTTATTGTATAGTAAAAAATATTATAAGATTTTTACAATAATTTAATAGTTTAACAAGTTTGTTTTTTATGACATTCAAATATTATTTGGATGGTTTGTAAGGGTTCTCCTATCTAGTTAGAATAGGGTAGATGCCCGCACGATACTCCTAGTTATGTCGTGATAGTTAGTATTAGATCACTAGGTTGCCGGACTCACAAGTACACGAGCAAATGTTGAGTAAAGTAATGCGGAATTATGTGTGGATGTCCCCATCAAATCCTCAGAGAGATATGAGGCATTCTAGAAATTATTTCTCTTCCTTCTTTCGTGTTGTGTGTTTCGATTCATAGTACACTGAGTTGAGTCAAATTAGTATCTAGATGATTTTAGTTGGTATCTGGATGAACCCAAGTGGTATCTAGCCGATTACAATTGGTATCTAACTATGAGAGTTGCTATAAAGAGTGAGTATTGATTTATGTGAAGTGCTCAATGGAAGTGTTTCTTGAATTGTCAATTAAAAATTCCTCTTATGTTAAGATTATGAGATGATAAAGAAGGGCAGTTTGGGTCTAATTGCCCTTCCAAAAACTTCCCTCAATGAGAGGACTAGTATAGCCTTGAGATGAGAGATCTAAAATTTAAGACCTTTTACATCTGGGTTTCAAATTAGTACTAGAATTAATATGTTGTGGTTGGACAATACCTGAGTTTAGATTAAGTTGCTATTTGTATATTTAGGTGAACATTCTTAGTAAATTGTTATTATCCTTTATGTGGAAAAAGATAATTTGGATTATGTTAGAGGGTCACATATGATGTAACTACAAACCTGACCTAATAACATGATTAGTTAAAAGATTCACGGTTATAATTGATCAATTTTTGTGTATTCTTAAAAGGTGTGATAATTTTGCGGAATTATTTCTTGTGATCTGCGTGTGAGTGGAATCTAGTCCCTTGACAGAAAAGTATAAGAATGATAAACCTCGGGGTAGGTCTTGAATGAAAATCTAGCATTATGTCATTTAGTGTTGAATTATGGATCATAGTGTGTTATTTGGTGGTGTTGTATTTGTTATTGCATTGGTTAGGGTGTAAATTCCGCATAGATTTCAGGGTGGTTTCCAACAAAAAATTAGGTGTTGTATGGTTTAGAGATTATTTGTGTGTTATTGTATAGCATTTGATGGTCTAAGGGTTGTAATATGATAGTCAAGGTATATAGTATCCCATAGAAACATTCACAATAAGAATTTGATTTGTAGAAATAGGTTATGACGTTTGTTACCATAGGATAAATATGAGTTATCATATTTCAAAAAGAGTGTTGTGAAACGGGGAATTTCTGGATAATTTCCCGATTCATGGGTTAAGCACTGCTACAATGGTCCTAGTACTGCCGTAGTAGCCAGCCTACTACTATAGAAGTCAGCAAGGGTGTAACATCCCATTTCATTATTATGTTAAAAATCATTTCAAAAATATTGATTTGATCAAAAATGCATTTAGATCCCGATTAGAAATAATTTTCAAGGTAAAAGATCCGTGGCCCAAATTAATTTGGGCCAAATTTTCAAATTGGTCTAGGCCTGTTGACCCATCGTTGTAGCCACAGGCCTGTCATTGCAGAAATGTTGCTGCAGCGACACTCCCATTATCGTAGTGATGGTTCGGCAGTAAGCCACCTGAGATTTATTAAAACCCTTCCCCCAATAGTGGTCTCTTATTTTGTTTGCCTCCTCCAAATACCATAGATGAAACTAGGACTAGAACAACAAGGCTTTTGCAGTCAAGCTCTGGGAGGGTGATTTCCAAGTGTTCCCTGAGGAAACTTTATTTGATTGGATAGAAAAAGGCAAAGGATGAGAGGATCTTCACTCTTTGTAGTATAAAAACTCATCCATGATGTAGGCTATGAATTAATTATAGTAGATTTGGGTTAGATTCATGTAATAACTATAGTTTTGATGGCAGATTTCATGTCTAGGCCTATGGGCATAAAGTTTGGATTAATTTGATATGGAACTGAACTTAGGGTAATAGATTGGATGTATTTTTTAATGTATGTTAAGAGTATGGTGTATGTTAACCCTTTAATTATTGAGGAGTTGTTATGCTTGCATGAACTAGAGGTAGATCGGTAAATGGTGATTGGTATGAGTTTGTTTAGAAAGATTATACTAAGGGATGGACTTTTTCGTTAGACATAGAAATGGATTGTGTGTTTCAGGTCAGTAGTAGAATGGCAATAAGCTAAATTGGGTTTATTGTGGAAGGAGGATGTTGGTAGATTTGAGGGTAGGTAATACTAGAGTTAAGGGAGAAAAAAGAAAAGGATGTAGGTAGAACTAAGATTGGGTTTTAGTTTCTCTTGTAAGGTTTGATATTAGTATATATTAGGTGTAGTGTTATAAAGTGTCCTTAAGAGAACACGAGAATCAAGAAAAGGATAGATGGTAATTGGTTGGTAGTAATTCTTGATGGTTGGGTATAGATGTATATTTAAATATAGTGATAGACTTGATTTGACTCTATGCTTATATTTGTGTTGAATGATTTCCACTAGCCTTTTGGCATACTTGTGATTATTGGTTAAGATAATTCTAAAGCTAAGCTGAAATAATTAACTTGAAAGTTAGTTTTTATGATTGCAGTATGAACTAGAATATTGATTGTTATCGTACATTGAGCATGTTGTTGAGATTTTACCTATTTTTTACAATATTAGGATCGGGTGTCGCAACAGCAAAAATTTTTATTTGGATTAGGTACCACGTTGGTACGGTACATGGACTGAGCTCGTCCCCTGCAGGTCATAACTTTGGGTCCCTGTCGACCCTAGTATATATGTACACCATTTCTAGGCATTGTATTGATGTTATTGCATTGTTGCTATTACATTGTTGTTATTAAACTATGATGATTTCATTGTGATATATCATTGATACGTAATCGATTGGTGATTGGATTATTTAAGTGTAAGTGATGTGCCAGGAATAACTATAACAAAGGTATGGTACAAAAAAGATAGTCAGTGGTAAGCTAATGTTCGTATGATTACGCATTGCAAGAAAAGTGTGTATGTATGGTACGCCTTTACTATATTTAACTCTTATTAGTGTGTATAATTGTATATGTGAAGTGTACTATAGCATCCTTCTTATGGGGTTGTTGTTTTTCTAATTTTGGTAGCAGTAGCATTATCAGCGCTTATGGGAATAGAATAACGAGGGAGAGTTGTCATAAGTGAGGGATATAGAGTGGTATAAAGATATGAGTAGGTAAGAGCTATGGATTTGGTATTTCCACAAAATTGTTATCATTTAGTTCCTCTGAGGATAAATTACTAATGATATAATACAAAGAGGGAAGGTGGTAAGGTTGGGAGTTGAAAGTATGCCTAAGTATTTTAGTGTGTTCAATTATTAAGAATTTATCACTGTCACAATTTTTCTTTGAATGTTATATGTTATTATTTGTTTTATAACCCTGGTCGATGGATGATAGCTACTAGTACATATGGTTATACTGGTACTACACGTACTATATATCTTTTTGGGGGGTATAGCCATGTTGCAAGTCAGTTGGAGTGTCGGTAGACACAACAGTGTATTTTTCAATAGCTCCTATCGTTATACTCTTACATGGATGTTGTATCATGAGTTGTCCTTAATATGTTTAGTACTCTTGTACCTATTTAGACTAGGTTCTGGGAGGTTGATTATTAATTCCGCAATGTATTATTGTAATAACTTTTGGTTTTAAATAAAATAGATACATTCTCTATTATGTTCAAAGCTTTAGTAATGTTTTTCCACTGTTTAATAAAGGTTGGGTAGTAAGGGTTATCCTATCTAGGGTAGAGTAGGGTAGGTGCCCGTATGATCTTATGATTTGGGTCGTGAAATAGGGATTATTTGGGACCTCTCTAACAAGACATTAGTTGCCATTGTGGGACCACTGTAGTGGTGAGATGACAACTGCAATGGTCATCAGTAGGTCTTGAATCATTCTTAGACCACCATGAGGGAAATAATGTGATTTGTGTGTAAATATTTAATTCTGCACCTCTTTTCTTCGAAAGGTCTTGAGTGAGAGGCCGAGTATGAAAAGTTGTTAGTTAATAAAGGAAAGCAAGTGGGGATGGTAAGGGGGCAATATGTAACCTTGAAACTAATGTCCTTCTGATTCTAATCTCTTACTCCTCTTCACGAATGCCCGTTCGAGGACAAACGGTTAGTAAATTGGTATCTATTATAATGACCCATTCTGTTGTTACCAAAAATATCTATGGTAAAGGCATAAGAATCTTAATTTCCATTGGTGTTAGAGTCAATTACTTAGTGTAGGAGTGCATTAGATTTGAATTAAGGTCATACCAAACCCTTAACACAAAGTTGAGTTGAAAGTATTCCTACAGAATGAGTTTTGGTATAGGTTTTTAATAGGGTGAAATTCAAACTATCACCACTCCTAAAATATGAAGAGTTACAAGGCCCAAGACCTACCAAATTAAAGGCCTTTGAGTCTTCTTTCCAATGCAATGTACCATTTGTTAATCTACTTTCAGATAAAAAGGTTATGGCTATTTTACTGAAATGTATCAGTTATGAGAAGATGTCATGGTTTAGTACCACTATAGTAGTTGTGACTGCCATAGCAAGGCCGCTATAGCGACCAAAGGTCTGCTATATTAGTGTCAAAGCAGCACATAGTTCTTATTTTTCTAGGTTTGATGTCATAAACTCAAAAATATCATTCCAAAGCCCTAGAGGGGCAATTTTCCTGATGTTAAGATGAAAATTGTTTGTTGAGGTAAAATTTTACTCTCTTTTAACATCAATTATTCCTCTCTTATTCTAGAATCATTAGAATGGAGAATTGTGGCGAAATTCTTGGGGGTTAAAACCCTAGGTTCATGAAATTGTGGAAAAAACTTATGTGTATGTGTAGTATCACCTAGAATTACTTCTACATTGTTAACTAACACTTCCTAGAAAACATGAATTATGGTGGTTAGAAACCTTGACTTCTATAAAGAGGGAACCTTTATCTTGAACACTTCTTAAAAAAGGGGTAATGAGCACAAACTCAATTAATTGAGGTAAGGGGAGTATTATAGAATTAGTAATAATGAATGACCTTTGGGTAATGTTATAAACCATGAATAAGGGTAGAACTAGTGGTATGAATTCCTAAAGTGTTTATTTGAAGAGTAAATATTTAATTACTCTTATAATTACTTGTTTATTAGATGCAAAACATTCTAAAGCGTGACGAAAAGAAAAAACATCTGTGGTATAACTTGTCTATTGCAGTAGTTTGGCGTCGAGATAGGCTATAGTTTATGAGTTGTAGACTTAGATTAGAAAAATGTATACAATGTGTAGAATTGATGGTAGAATGCATGATTAGGCCTTTGGAAATGGTGTTTGGACGGATAAATCATGAAATTAATAATACAAAGATTCAATATGTGTCACGACCCGAATTCCATCGGGCAGGACTGGCACCCGAAGCCGACAAGGCCCGAGAGAACCAATCTGTGCTCACAAACATTCATATGCATGCCTCTGTAATAACGTCGTTGTATCTCATACAACTATGCGGAAGTCATGGAAACATGTATTTTATATATGAAACTTGGCCGATAGGGCCATCAAGTAAAACTGGACATGCATCTCTTACATTCCTCTACCCACATATGTCTACAAAGCCTCTACAGATACATATACATAGCCAAGATAGATTTGGGACAAGTCCCCTCTTTATACATCATGTACAATACCAAAATCAATGTACACTATGACTCGGAAAGCCCCGAACCAACTGGAGCTCAGTAAAAATCTGCAACTGACCCGCACTCTACTGTGGAGGTCCACTAACACCTGTGCCTGCAGCAAGTAAGGTAAATTCCCCCCCCCTCCCCCCCCCAAAGGGGTCAATACGAAGAATGTACTGTGTATGCAAGGCTATATGAAACTATATGATACAATAAGACTTCAAAGTAATCCAATATAAGAGGATAATCAATATGAATAAATCAGTGATCTGCATATGTGGAACAATGTACCTTACATTAATTACGAATAACCCATCTTTCTGTATGTTTGGAACTGTGTACTTTACGTTCATTAATTTCTTTGCTTCTGTGTTCATTCATCAACACCTCTGCTATATCATACCCGGGCCCCAACTTATCAGTAGGTCTTATTCCTCTAGAGCTACCACCCATGAATCAATATATCGGGCTCAGCTCGAGCTAGGTTATTACCTCTAGAGCTACCACCCCTAAATCAGCATATCAGGTTTGGCTTAAGCTAGGTTATTACCTTTAGAGCTACCACCTGTCAGGATCGGCCCGAGCTAGGCTTATGCCTCTAGGACTACCCCCTGATCCAATAATCTCGGGATCGGCTCAAGCTAGGCTTATGACCCTAAAGCTACCACCCATACTCAATCATTAACCACATATGCATTACGTCATTCTTTACTTTTGAGATTGATATAATGATAGTCATACATTATTTGAAGTTTTGGATCAATAATCAATGAGTGAGAGGCATGTGAATAAACATTATTGAAAAACATAACATTATTGGGGACATGGGATCGTTGGAACATTAGTCGATGAATACGAGACATGTGACTCACAATTGTTCAATGAATAGGAAACATGTGATAACAACAATTGGTAACCAGGAATAGGATACCTTTGAACATTTCAGATTGGAATAGTTAATATGTCAAAGTATCTACTAGATGCTGCAGAAGAATACGGATAAAATAACATTACATACCTTCACTTCCAAGTATGAATACACAAGCCTATGTATGAACACAACAGTCCAGCTCCTTCCTTATGTTTCACTCTACAATACAAGTACATAACAGGCGTACATTAACAATCAACTACCTTACAAGGGTATAAGTGTCACAATGAGTTACATGACTGGTATATAGCATCCTTTTGTTCTTCACAATACAATCCACTGCATTAACATACCAACAATACCATAACATACCATACATTGACCAATACATCATAAACCAATAACATTTCACACCAAGTTTATCCTTTACACTTCCTCATTAACACTCGTTACCTTTTCTCCGTCAAGTCACTCGATAGATTTAACAATAAATCTTTAACAACAATCCATAATTTATACCATCCAAAAGACCTCCGGGATACTCCTTTAAAGTCATTCAAAAGGTACCATAAGTTGATAATTACATCCATGAAGGGTATAGGGGTTTTGGAGGGTCAAAGAGATGCGAAAATAACTGAAACGAACCTTTGGGCTGAACTGCGAAGCCACCTGCCCTCGCATGTGGGGTGCAGGTGGATGAAATGCATCTGAAGGTGCACTTTGGCAGTAGCCAGAGGCACCTACGAAGTCACCTGCGTCCACAGGTGCTTCGTTTGTGAGGGCGGGTGCCCGTTTCGGCAAAAAAGGGTCTCTTTTGGGTCTTTTTATGCAATGAATGGTCCATGATCATAACTAAACTTATCTTGACATATTTTAGATCATCTTGGATGTGAACAATCATCCATGGTTTCAAAACACACATGAACATCACCAAAACCACACTATTTCTTCAATACACCACCAAATCCATGCACAATTTTGCAATAACAATTCCAAACATTATTTTCAAGAATAAAACAAGTTAAGGATATAATAACATATCACATTTCAATATTTAACTCATAAATTTCACTTCCTTCAAGTCCACAAGTCCATTTTCATGTTTACAAGGCAAAAACCTTCACCGATTAAGCAAACATAAATTATTTCAAACATAGTGAACTTATCAGACTTCACCAACATAACCAACATGATATACACCATATTAAATGCATATAATATATTAAACCATGATATTAAACACTTACCAAAGCTTTTCAAGGAGTGATCTTGTCCCAAGAGAAAGACAGCTTTAGGGTTTGAGTGTTGAGAGAAAAGTTTGGATAATTCTAGAAAATGGCATGTGTAATGTGTTAAATAAAATATGATTTTTATATTGCTTTATATGGTCCCCTTAAGTCATCCTTAGCCACATATAACTCATTAAATGAGGGCCTCACTTGGTCAATTGAAAGAATGGGTCAAATACCCCTTTAGGCCATGTCTTTTGCTCCATCTTTGGGCTTCAATTTGGGCCCAATGGAACAAGACTTATTTAAAACCAACATATTAATTTAATATTCATAAATTCTCTCATGTTTCAATATTTCCATGAATGTTACGATAATCAACTAAACTCAAAAACATACGGGGTGTTACAATATGTGTAGTAATATGTTGATACATGAATCCCTTAAGGTGTGATATTTATCTATATGACTTGCATAATGTGTTGTAAAATAAATAAGGTCAATATGGTAAGTGGTGGATGGATTGTGTATTCATGTAAAATATAAGTTGAAGTTAATAATATAATTGCAATCCACTTGTGTGTGGTGTGTGCTGAATTACATGTTCTCCTTATTGTAAATTGATCTAGTGTGTTGAGTATGATGGAGAATAAGAGAAATAATATTCTATAATAAAGGTTTGAGAAAATCTTGGCTAGATACTATAACATTACCTTTTATAAATATAAATAAACTAAGGTTACTATTATGTGTGGAATATTGACAGACGGTCTAATTACGGTAGAGGAATAGGTGTGGAATGTTTGAGTTATTAATTGTGTTATAGTTTGGGATGAATGGTAGACTTGCAAAAGTATGCGTATATGTATATATTTATATATGTGGTTTAGACTAATTTGATTATATATGTTCTCTTAATTAATTATATATTGATTGGTCTTCGAACATACTGGTTGTTGATGAGTCATTATTTATAATGCTTGAATTAATAAGTTGTTGATTAGTCCCTAGGATATGCTTGTAAATGATAAATTAATGTCTAGTGCCTAATATGCCAGGGTTGTGTGATGATGAACTTGTGAAGAGAATTGTACTTGGGATTAGTACATTGTATTATGTTGTAAGATTATTGATGTTGATTTCATAATTTATTATTTGAATTGGTGGATTGAGGCGGTATAAGGGTGGTGATGTTGGAATAAGGGTGGCAAGATACATTTGTTGCCTATAGTGATTTTTTACATAGACTGAGCTCGTCCCCTGAGGTTAATGGCTAGTGGGCATATATAAGTCCCATATCTTGTGTCTACATAATAGTATTGAAGAGTTTGATGGTTTCTTGAGGGGATCGGGTTGTGTTTTAATGACTTATATGTTTAATGATTACTGGTATGTCTATTTGATGACTGATATGTCCATTTGACGACTGCTATATCTACTTAATAACTTTAATGCCTAATTGATGACTTCACTGCCTACTTGATGACCTGAACATATAATTTATACTACATATGTTTTAAATTGATAGTTTTATGTCCTGGTTGTTGTTAATAATTCCCACATTTATGTATTATCTTGGGTTGTGGGTGAAAAACAGTAATACGTGGCATGTGACTATAGAGCCAATAGCTAATGGAAGTTAAGTTGTTGATGGGTAGTGGTAGAGGTGTAAGTAAAATAGATTTCCTAATATTAATTATTAGTGCTAACCACGTCAGAATAATGATCAAAATACTTTTATGTAGTGTGAGAGAGATATCATAAGTAGGTGAAATTGATGTTATTTAAAGTGGTAGTTATCATGATCAGCTTGTTCATCTAATCCTTGTCTACCGATAATACCCACATGTGCTTGTGTTTGTACTGATACTACTCTTGCTACATCCTTTTTGGGATGTATTCATATTGCAGGATCAATTGAGGTATTCTTAAGACAAGCGATGAGTATTCACCAGCAGCTTCTGCTCATCCTATTCCTATGGTGGAATTTTATTATTTATTGTATTAGAAGCTCTTGTACTTGTCTAGACTATGTCATTGGGATAACGTTGTTCTTTTATTGCATTGTAAACTGTTGTATGATTTCTATAGTAATTGAAAGGTTTAATAAGTTTGTTATTTATGAATTTCACATATTATTTGGATGACTGGTAAGGGTTCTCATATATAGTTCGAATAGGGTAGGTTCCAGCTCGATCCTCCTAGTTATGTCATGACAATTCTGAACTGAACGGTTGAGACCTTAACAAAGACTACTTGCTTCATGAGTGGCTTGTATGCATTGAATACATTAGCTTTATCATGTGCTTGTATTGTAAGCTTGGTTGATGCCATATCGATAATAGCGTTTCTCAAACACAAAAAATTGATGACCCAACATAATGGAACTTTCAGATCATGCTCAAAATTAAGGATTGTAAAATCTATTAGTAAGACTAATGATCTAATCTCTAGCGCAATATATTTGATTATTCCCTCAGGTCTTGTGAGGGAATTGCTTCAAATTTTCTATTATACAAAAGTGGGTCACGCATTTCCCAATCACATCTCTATGAATAGTGATAAGGAAATCAAATTTATCGTAGCTCCCAAATCACACAACACCATGGTCTCTACGTACTGCTCAATAGAAATTTCAAGATTGATACTTTCTAAGTCCTTTCCTTTTGCTGGTAGACTGTTTCAAATTTGAGATGTGAATTTTTGAGTGGGTGGTACTGCTGCATTATCCATCAAGCTCATTTTGTTAGTTATTAGATATCTGAAGTACTTTGCATATTAAGGAATGCCATAAAACATATGACAAAGCGAATATTTATGGAAGATACATCCTCCCTTGGTTTTATGTGATTTTATAGGAATAGAAGGGGTAGGATACAAAATCTCGATTGAGTTTGCCTTGCAACTCTTTCTATTCCCATTGGATTCTTTTTTCCTCTTAAGTTCTATTACAACCACTATTTTTGGTGTTGTTTCACCCAACTTCTTTGTACTTCTTACAGTTATTGCATTATCCTAGTTTGGGTTCGAATTCAAAGGACTAGCTATACCTCTAATGGGCCTCACGTTATGTGGTTCAACTAGGTGACCCATTTGTCTATAAAGATTTTAGATTGCCAAGTCATTTTTTTGAGACTAGCTTCCTATTTCTATTGATTTTTTGCAATTTTCTTTATCACTTCTTTTACCTCATCAAGCTGGCCTTGTATTGTATTGTTTTGGTTTTGTTGATCGCCCTATTGAAAAACTTGTATCTTGTATTGATTTTGATTTTGATTTCCACTCTATGGCAAGTTAGACTGGTTTCTCTATTTAACACCATGTACCTTTAGCCTACAATCTAGATTATTCAACGCATGAAATTGGTTTTAAACTCGAAGAAATAAATTGTACCCAGATGAAAAGCTCAATTGTTAAGTGTGGGAATCATGTTAGATGGTAATTAAGATCTGAAGGAACCTCTAGAATAAAGTTGAGTTGCAACCCTTCCACAAATAAAGTTTTTTGTACGAGTTTCCATAAAGTACTACATCAAACAAGCATCTCCCTAGGAATATAAAGAGTTACATGAACCATAACCTATCAAACTAAACACTTCGAGTCTAGTGTACAATGCATCCAACCGCTCGTCAATCTGACATCTGAGTAAAAAGTTATGGTTATTTTACCGAAAGGTAGCAGAGTAGGGGAATTATGCGACCAGTAGTGAGATCTGCACTTTTGGTGTGCCGTATGTACTTTTGACTGTACAATGCTTTCAAAATTTTTAGCTCACTATATAAGTGTGTGACCCAAAGTTCCCACACATCCATTGTGCGGGCGCACTTCTGGCACGACAAAACTGCCGATGAAATTTCTAAAACACTTTTTTTTAATTTTTCATTTTCATCAACCCTTAGACAATTTTCTCTCTTATCCTCATCCTCCAATACTAAGATATGTTTCTCCCATGTATTTTAAGGTATTTCTAATCAATCCAAATAAATAATTATGAATTCCTAACAAGATTATGTACCACAATCCTAAGATTTTCAAGAAAATGCATCTTTGAAATTCAAGAAAGGCTTATAATCCTTCTCCTAAAAAGATTTTATATTTCATAGGCATTTGGAGAAATTAAGGTATGTAAGGCTATCCTCTATATGTGGGAATACCTTGTTCTTTACCATGGGTACTATTTACATAATTTGATACCATTCTTGAATGAACTAGGGTTAGAAATACCCATCATGTCTTGATTTCTTTATTCTTGATGAAATTCCAATAACCCTACGTAAAATTTCTCATTCTTAATATGATTCTCATTGTATGAGCTTTTAATGAATTCCTTCCATGATTGTATACATGTCTTTGATGAAAAGGAATTATTCTTGTGAATGAAAAACTATGACATAATGAACTCTTGATATGAAGCTATCCTTATGACTTATAAACTATGAAAGACCATAGATGTGACGACATTTGATGATACATTTGATGCTTTTAATCATGAATAAATGCAAGTTCTTAAGCAACTTTTTTTAGATTTGATCATTTTGTTGTCTCATTTGTGGTAAAATGTGCCAAGGAAAGAAAAAGGGGAACTTATGTTAAAAATAGTGAATTGACGACAAATTCGATAGGTTGTAAAACCTATGAAAAACCGTCACCTCAATCGTGGGCTTTAAACAGAGTGAGATGTCAGGTTTTGGATAGGCTACAACCAAGTTGGTGAACTTTCAACCTCTCCATGAATTGTCACCTAAATCATTTCCCTTAAACAAAATGACTCAGTGAATGACTTCAAAGGACGGGCAAACTGACTGACCGTCGTCAAAACCTTATATCTTTAGTAGTTTTCTAGCAAATCTCACCGGATAACAATGACATGTAAAGTGATGGACCGGCAGCTAGGCTATAGGCTGTTGACTTGATCGTGAGACGTAAGAGGAGCTTTTTTATGATTTTAACTAGAATTTTGAATTCCTGTACTATAAATAGCTACTATTAGGGTTTTTTCACTATTCACCATTTTAGAGTGAAAACTCACATTACTCTTATGTTAATTTGTGGGATTTAAACCTTCCTTTTGTTTAACATTCTTGAGTAAAGAGGTTAAAACTATGAAAAAGAATTAATATCAAGGATTTGGGATTTTCAACCATCGTCTAATGAATAATGTTGTAATAAGATTAGCTGACTTGAGGTAATTATTGAGTTGCGCATTTTCATCACTCTTAGTCTGAGAGAATTCAAGTGAAAATCATCTAAGTAGGTTGAGAAACATTTATATGTTTTGAAGTAATCGATATCCTTTCATACTTTACAGTAGAAGAGTCTATTATTATTAGCGACCCGATTGTGTTATGAAACCATGATGAACAGAGACCTAGTTTTCTCTATAAACTGATTACATTTAATGAAAATTCAGTATTATTACTTTATCATATTTGGTATTGAAAGAAAAAACACTTTTTTAAAAACCTCATTCTTATGGAAATAGTTGACTTGTAGTTAACTTAACCACATAATGGTTAGTTTTCACATATTCCCTATGGGATTTTACCCCAAACTAGTTGTTTTCTATATTCGACAACAACCACTTTATGCTTTATTCTAAGGTGTAATTTGGGTGCATCAATTTTTTGAATTATTTCAGAGGAATATAGTTTCATACTAAGTCAAGTATGTTTATTCGACTCTTAGTCTTATTATCCTAATTTTACTTTTATTTGTTGTTTTTGTTTTATACAGGTTAGAGGTTAGTGCATGCCCAATACTCGAAGTAGGGGTGAATCATTTACTCCTTACGATTTTAAACTTAAGAATACTCTTTGAATAGCAATGAATGCATAAGAGCATGAAACAATAAACAACAACTTGTTGATGCTCAGGCTAGGGCCAATAATAATAATGCCTCATGGGAACAATGTTGATAATGTGTCCCCTTCAAATCCATGTGAACTACTGAGAGCTAGTGGACAACAGTGAATAATTATGCACTTTGATGTTGATGATGAATATGATACGGATTTGGATGGCATTGTTTCCACTAGGGCCATCAACCCTTCACTACTAGCTTCTGGAGCGAAGTTCAATATTACTAGTACTATGATCCAGTTATTGAATCTGAAGGACTTGTCCAGAGGTGTGGCTGGTGATGACCCAAACCTATAATTGATGAACTTTTTTGGAATTTGCACATCTTACGAGATGCATGGAGTTAGTCAAAATGCCTTCTGTTTGCAGTTGTTCCTATTATCATTATATGGGGAAGAAACTTTATGGTTGTTGGAGCTGCCACACGATTCCATCAAAAATTGGAGGGATTTGAAAGGAGCTTTCCTATAAAGGTTCTTTTCACCCTCCAAAATATTACAGTTGAGAGATGAGATTAGTAATTTCAGGAAGCTGCCTAGAGAAGCATTACATGAAGCATGGTTTCTGTAACACCTCGTATGTTTTGGAGACTAGTAGACTACCGTAATATTTATGAAAATAATGAAACATGAGAGATTTGATGAATTATACATTAAATTGTGGGCATTAGTAAGTCTTGCATCATTAGGCCCAAAATAAAGCCCAAACTTAACAAGAAGACATGGCCCAACATGGACAATTGACCCATTCTTTCAATAGTTGTCCCTTTGACTAATCAAACTTTGCATTTAATGCTAGAAAAGGGGATAAGAGTGACTTGAGGGGTATATAAAGAAAGAAAATCAGATTTTTTATTCATATGGGACTCTCATGCTTTTCTAGAAATATCTCAACATTTCCTTTTGGCTCTCAAGAGCCCTAAGTCACCTTTGTGGACAAGATCACCTTTGTACAAGCTTTGGTAAGTGATTATGCTTATGGTTTAATATATGTTATGCATGAAAGATGGTGTATATGATGTTGGTTATGTTGGTAGAATATTGAGAAGTTTACAATGTGTGAAATATGACATGTTTGCTAAATCGGAGGATGGTTTTGTCTTGTAAACTTGAATATGCACTTGTGGTCTTGAAGAAAATGAACTTGGTGGAGTAAATATTGACATGTGCGATGTGATTATAGTCTTAGCTTGTTTTGTTCTTGTTTATAATGTTAGAAATGGGTGTTATGAAAACGGTTATGGATTTGGTGACGTATTGACCGTAAAGTGTGATTTTGGGTGTGGTTTATGTGTGTTGTGGGATCATGACTGGTTGTTGGAATTCAAGATGATAAAAAAATATGTTAAAATAAGTTTGGTTATGATCATGGACCATTTATTGCATTAAAAGACCAAAAATAAAGCATTTCGGACCAAAACGGGCATCCGCCCCTGCAGACGGAGGAACCTGTGGGCGCAGATGCTAACGTAGATGCATCTGGCTGCTGCCAGAGGGCATCTGCACGTTCAAATCATCCACCTGCGGGTGCAGGTGGCAGCGCAGGTCACCCCAGATCCGTTTTTGTATTTTTTAGTACCTAGTCGCCCCCCTAAGGCCCCTATACCCTTTTTGGATGAAATTAGCAACTTGTGATGTCGTTTTAATGACTTTAAAGTGTCATATGGAGGCATGTTGGACTGTATTAAGTGGGGGATTGTTGTTCATATATTGTTATGAGGCCAATTTGGTAAGAATAAATGTGACGGAATGATAATGAGAGAGCATAAAGGGTAAGAGTGGTGTAAAATGCTATTGATGTATGATCTCTTGGTCAATGTGTGTAATGTTATGGTGTTATTAGTATGATAATGCAGTGAGTAGTATTGTAAGGGGTGTCATGATATTATACGACAGTTATATAGCTCATTGTCGTCTTGTACGCCTACATAGTAACTAGTTGCTAATGTAAGCTCCGATGTGTACTTGTATTGTAGAGTAAGACGTAAAGGAGAAGCTAGACTATTGTATTCACGTATAGGAGTGAGTGTTCATATTGAGAGAACAAGGTATGTAAGGTTACTCTTACCATATCCTTCTGTAGCTCCTAGTATCACATTGTCATTATACTTGACTCAATCCGGAATGTTCAAAGGTATTTCATTTCAAGTGGCTATATCATATTCCTCATAGGGTCAATGGTGATTAACATGGTTCATAGTCATTGTATAATGTTTCAAAGTTTCAATAATGTTTATACTCATGTCTCTTGTTCATTGATTATTGTCCCATGGTTCCAATCATAATGTGTTTCCAATGACGTCATGGTTCCAACAAGGTTATGTTTCCAACAATGGTATGTTCCAAAGTTCAAAGTGATGTTATGAGTATCAAAGTATCAATCTCAAAGTAAAGAACAAAGTAATGCATATGTGGTTAATGATCAAGTATGGATGGCAGCTTTGGGGGTGATATGCCTAGCTTAAGCCAATCCAGAGATTACTGAATCAGGGGGAAATCCTAGAGGCATATGCCTAGCTCGGACCGATCCAGACAGGGGGCAGCTCTAGGGGTAATAACCTATAACACCCCGTACCTTTCCAACCGTATGTGATGACGTTGAACAATGGTTACTTAGGTGTAGAAATGCCATGAGTATGTATTTGGTAATGTTAATGATGAAAAAATTGAAATTTGGTCTCGTACATGTGATTAACCCTTCGTAGAAGGTGTTTTGTGATTTTTGTGGAGCGTTTGTGGGGTTAAAAATGAGGCTAAGAGGACCTCTAAACAAAGGATATTAAGGTTAAGAAGTAAGTTAAAGAATAGGATTTGAAGTATCTAACCAAACCCGCGAAGAAAAGTCGAAAAAAGAAATTTTTGAAAATGTTAAGTCTGGGGCGCGCTGGAGGGCGTGCCACGCCTCTCTGGGCTAAAATTTTTAGTCAAGAGGCAGCAAGCTAGCGCGCCCAAGGGCGTACCATGCTGGTTCTTCCACTTTTTCAAAGTTGGAAATTTTCTTAAGGCCCAAGGGTGCCCGGGGACGTACCGAGCCGATTTTTTCTATGCTTCTTCTACAACCATGAGAATATACATGAAATGAGTAAAGTATTATATTCGTATGATAAAATTACTCGAGAATTAATTTGGCATCAAAATGACGATTTTACCATTTTGATCCAAATAAGCCATAAGTGGCTAGAATCACTTGTTTTTGGGATTGAGGCTACGGATATGAATGGCGTGAGTGGGAATATTGTTGTAACACGTATGATATGATTTAAACATGATAAATTATTGATTTTATTGGGTTAAGTGAATCGGGCCCAAAAAGGACCTAAAATGTGAAAGAAAACATGGGCCAAATGGGTCAAATGACCCATTCTCCCTTTGACCAAGCAATTATTGATCACAAATGGCTAAGGATGAATTTAAGGTCCTATAAAAAGTCACCAAAAATCAACTTTTATTCATTTAAACACACAATCACTTCTAGTAATTTCCAAGAAACCAAAGGAGATATTTCTCATATCTTAAAAACCCTAAGCCAACTCTTTGGACAAGATCATCATTTGGTAAGTCTTGGTAAGTGTATATTCTTATGATTTAATATCTTATATTCATGAGAGACTATGCAGATCATGTTGGTTATGCTTGAAAGTGTTGGATATGGCACTTGGGGTTTTTGCAAAAAGATGTGCACCCTTGTGAATTAAACTTGAATTATGACTTGTGGTCTTGATGAAAAAGCATGGTATGGATAAAATAACAACATGTATGGTGTTATTATGGTCCTAAACTTGTTATTTGTATATAAGTGGAAATTATGGGAGTTTGGCCGATTTGTTGTTGTGAGGTGTATTGAAGTAAATTGATGGAATAATTGTGATGTGGTGGTGGTGGAGAAGTGTAAAATATAAACTTGGTGTGACATGCTATTGGTTATCATGTGTTGGTCAATGTATGGAATATTGTGGGAATATTGGTATGATGATTTCATAAATGGTATTGTTAAGGGGGAAATGACATGTTAAAGCTAAATATGTGGCTTATTGTTGTTGTATGCCATTGTAAGGTAATGGGTGGTTAATGTTGGTTTCGTTATGAACTAGTGTTGTAGAGCAAAACACAAGGAAGGAGAGGGACTATTGTATGCACATCTCAAATTGTGTATTCTTATTAAGAATACAAGGTATGTAAGGTTCCTTTTTCCATATCCTTCTGCAACATGTTGTTCACCTTGACATTGGACTTGTTTCAATTCCGAGAGGCTTAAAGTGTATCAATTCAGGCTGACGTATATTGTTATTCATACGTGTCCTATTCTTAGATGAATGATGATTCACTTATCTCTTAGTCGTTGATGGAAGTTCCAAAGGATTCATAACGTTGTAAATTCTAAGAGAACTATCTCAACGAGAGTAATGAGGTAAAGAGAGCTTGTTTTGTTTGAATAGCATTTTTTGAATCATGTCTTGTTCCGAAGTCCTATAGTATAATGATTACCCTTGTACCAATCCTTCATAAGTAAAAGTACCAATCTCATAAGAGTAATAAAAGAGGTGATGTGCAAGTTAGTAAAATTATTCCACACGAGTGAAGATGTCAATCTCATGAAGCAAGGTAGTGAAATGGGATGTGTATTTAAGTGTGAGCTTTAGTGTGATGATCTTTAACGTGTCATTTTCATAACTACGTAAGGGGTATAAGATTGTAAAGCAGTAATATGCATGGTCACTATATGTTTCATTGAGTATAGATCACCTTCTAGAGAGTATAAGTTCAATATGGAACAATCCCAATATTGTGATATGTCATTTATTATAGCCCACCCAAGGTGGAGGTCCGGTATCATATACTTACTTATGTAAGATCTTATAGGATTAGTGAAGGAGGTCAAGCGTATTTGTGTGTTTGAAATAGTGTCATGATCCTTAATGTACCAATCACTCATAAGTTAACATATTAATCTCTCCCATGTATGTTACCCCACCATGAGAGTGGATGTATGTTTCCCCACCATGAGAGTGGATGTATGTTGCCCCACCATGAGAGTGGATGTATGTTCCCCCACCATGAGAGTTGATGTATGTTGCCCCACCATGAGAGTGGATGTAGGTTAAACCACCAATAGAGTGGATATAGGTTAAAACCACCAATATAGTGGATGTACGTTAATAGAGTAGATGTATGTTATATTATTACCAACCCCCCCACCACCACTAGAGTGGATGTATGTGGATGAGTGTTATTCTTTCTCACCAATTAGATGAACACTAGTGGTAATGAACCTAGAAGCTATTGGAGGCAAGTTTCTTGAGTGAAGGTAATTTCCCTTGAAGGAAAGTAATTATAAATGATATTATCTAAAATGATGGCTTATGCCCATTGACTATTCTCTCATATTTTATTCTATTGACATTCTCATGTATGATGATATTTATTATGAGCCTTACATACTCAGTACATTCTTCGTACTGACCCCCTCGGGGGACTTACCTTACATGTTGCAGGTGCAGGCATTAGTAGACCTCCTCTGTAGACTGGGGATCATTTGCAGAGTTTTGGTTCGGAGCTTTCTGGGTCATAGTTGTACATTTGTTTTGGCATTGTAAATATTGTATAAAGCGGGGACTTGTCCCGACTTTACATTGGTCTTGTAAATGCATCTGTTAGGGGCTATTGTAGACATATGTGGGTATACGGATGTAAGATACGTACGGTCAGTTCAACGTAATGGCCCCAACGGTCAAGTTTTATTTATATATATATGGTATATATTTCCATAATTCATGTCTTCCGCATAGTTGCATGAGGTATAATAAGATTCATACGAGAATACATATACGAAGGTTCATGAGCAAAGATTGGTTCTCTCGGGCCATATCGGCTTCGGGTGCCAATCACGTCTCAATGGGATTTGGGGCGTGACATAACCTAACTCGAGCCGAACCTGATATGTTGATTTATGGGTGGCAACTCTAGAGGTAATAACCTAGCTCGAGCTGATCCCAATCTATATTGATTCATAGGGTGTCAGCTGTAAGGGCATAAGCCTAGCTCGAGACGATCCCAACATAACGTTATGTTATGTTAAACCCACTGTTCAGTCGGGGCCTAGGTATCACAGTTCACAGGCAAAGATGAATAATCATAGAAGCAAAGATGCAAAGAAAGTAATGAAAGCAATATACATGGTTTCCAAAGTACAAAATAGTGGCTTATCCATATTGGTCATTCATTTGTATTTGAGTTCATTGACTTATTTATATATCATACAGTTTCATATGGCCTTACATACTCAGTACATTCTTCATACTGACCCTTTTTGGGGAATTTACCTTACTTGATGTAGGCGCAGGTCCTAGTAGACCCCCGCAGTAGGTTGCAGGACATCTACAGCTTTTGGCGAGCTCTAGTTATTCGGGGCTTCTCCGAGTCACAGTTGTGTATTTGAGTTTTGGGTTTGTACGTGTTGTATAAAGCGGGGACTTATCCCGACTTTTAGTTGGTGTTGGTAAATGTCTATGTTAGAGGCTTTAGTAGACGTACGTGGGTGCATGGATGTAAGGGTACATGTCGTTTTTGACTTGATGGCCTCAACGGCCAAGTTTCATATATGTATATATGTCATATGTTCCATGAATTTTTGTTGTTAGCATTATAAGCTCCTACGTGACAAGGGTATTTCTGATGGAATGCATACGAATGAACATAAGTACAGGTTGGTTCTCTCGGGCCTTATCGGCTATGGGTGCCAATCACGTCTCGATGGAATTCAGGGCGTTAAAAAAAGTGGTATCAGAGCAGGTCGTTCTAAGGGTGTCTACAAAGCCGTGTCTGAGTAGAGTCTTACTTATCAATGTGTCGTGCACCACATTTATAACTAGGAGGCTATGGGACATTTAGGATGTTGTTTTGTTTCTTCATTTAGGATGTTGAATCTTATCATGGTAATTGTTTTTCTTTGGTATAGTCAAAAATGCCAATCACGAGAAGAGGTAGAGGTAAAGGGAAGCTGGTGGATGCACCTGCTGGAGAAGGAATGAGTGGATTGCCACCTGACCAAGCTAGTCAAAGTGGAGCAAATGCTGAAATTTCCCCGCGGTATTCCTCTACTTTTCCAGCTCCAGAAGAGCCAGTTGGTAGAGAAGGACCAGTAGAACCACCAATGAATACCACATATCAGGATCTTAGAAATGCAGTTCATATGTTGACACAGTTAGTGGCAGCACAAAGTCAAGGACGAGCAAGTCCAATGACACATGATGATAATGCGGCTAGAGTGGCGAGTCGCAGAACACGGGATTTTCTTAAACTGGACCCTCCTATATTCACAGGGTCAGATCCGTAAAAACATCCACAGGACTTCATGGATCAAATTCAGAGGGCCTTGGAGGTTATGCACGTGACGGGGGTAGAGACAGTTGAACTTGATACTTACAGATTGAAAGGAGAGGCAATATTGTGGTACGAGGATTGGAAGAAATCCTGTGATATTGGCGCAAGCCCACCTACTTGGGAAGAATTTAAAATAGCTTTTCTTGATCATTATCTTCCTTATGAGATCCGCGAGGCACGCGCGGATCATTTCATAAATCTCCGTCAAGGAAATTTGAGCGTCAAAGAATATAGTTTGAAATTTAATTCCTTGGCTCGATATGCGCCAAATGTGGTGGCTACGATGAAAAATAGAGTCCATAGATATGTGGACAGGTTAGAGCCATATTTGGTAAGGGATTGCACCATTGCTTCCTTGAACAAAGACATGGATATAGCAAGAATACAAGCCTTTGTGAAGAAAATGGAAGATCAAAGACAGAGACGAAGGGTACATGAATTTGACAGGGGACAGTCTAAAATGGCTAGACCTATGGGACCACCTATGATGTCCCAAGGAGTATCTAGGCCCCGTATGTTTCCTAGACCATCTAGACCATCGTTCTCTTATTCCATAGGGGGTGCTCACTCTCAGTTCCGAGGGTCTAGAGGTGGTCCATCTGGGCAGAGTAACGGAGTTCATGGTTCATAGGTAGCAGGTTTTCCCCGTTAGCAGTGTCAGCACTGCGGACGTATTCATTCAGGTACATGTAGAGTAGGGAAAAATGCTTGCTTCTAGTGAGGTATGACAGGACACATGATGAGAGAGTGTCCCCATAGGAACATGAGTGGTATAGCACGACCGGCAGGCTCGGACGTTGCATCATCAGCATCGGTTCCTTCTTTGGGTCGAGGTGTGCAGCCTGCGGGCCGTGGTAGGGGTGCCAGAGGAGCATCTAGTACGAGTGGGGTCCAGTATAGCACTTCTGCTTTGGTGGACCGACAAAATTCAGAGGCTTCTCCTTATGTAGTTACAGGTACATTGTCCATATTTTCCCACACTGTGTATGTATTGATTGATCCAGGTTCTACTTTATCATATGTTACTCCACTGATTGCTGCCAAATTTGAAAGAACACCAGAATGTTTAGATAAGTCTATTGAAGTATCTACACCTGTTGGTGATTTTATTGTTGCAAAAAGAGTATATCGTAACTGTGTGGTAACTGTATGTGGTCATGATACGTTGGCCTATCTCATTGAATTAGATATGGTGGATTTTGATGTAATCATGGGAATGGACTGATTGGCCTCTTGTTATGCCACGGTTGATTGTCGGGCCAAGAAGGTGCATTTTTGTTTTCCGCAAGAAAATGTTCTTGAATGGCAGGGTAATGTAGGGGCACCACGAGGAAGATTTATTTCTTATCTGAAAGCCAAGAAAATGATTGCTAAGGGTTACATATGTCATTTAGTACGGGTGAAAGATACTGAAGTGGAACCACTGACTCAGCAGTCGATTCCAGTGGTTAATGAATTTTTGGATGTATTTCCAGAAGATCTTCCAGGCTTACCCCCAGAACGGGAAGTAGAATTTGGCATTGATGTGATTCCAGGCACTCAGCCTATTTCTATTCCTCCATATAGAATGGCTCCAGCAGAATTGCGTGAATTGAAGGAGCAGTTGAAAGATCTGCTGACCAAAGGCTTCATTAGGCCTTGTATGTCTTCGTGGGGTGCACCGGTATTATTTGTACGGAAGAAAGATGGCACATTGAGAATGTGCATCGACTATCGGCAATTGAATAAGGTAACGATCAAAAACAAATATCCCCTCCCTCGAATTGATGATTTGTTTGATAAGTTATAGGGTGCCAAGTGTTTTTCAAAGATCGACTTGAGGTTGGGTTACCATCAAGTTAGAGTTAGAGAAGATGATGTACCCAAGACAACTTTCCGAACACGGTATGGCCATTATGAATTTTTAGGTATGTCATTTGGACTAACAAATGCACCAGCTGTGTTCATGGATTTGATGAATAGGGTGTTTAATCCATTTCTGGACGTGTTCGTGATGGTATTTATAGATGACATCCTGGTTTATTCAAGATCACCAGGGGATCATGCTAATCACTTACGACAAGTGTTACAAATTCTCCGTGAGCGTAAGTTGTATGCTAAGTTCTCCAAGTGTGAGTTTTGGTTAAAGTCAGACGCATTCTTGGGTCACATTGTGTCAGATAAAGGGATACAGGTTGAACACAGAAGATTGAAGCCGTGAAAAATTAGCCATGACCTACGACACCCATAGAGATTCATAGTTTTATTTGACTGGCAGGTTATTACAGATGATTTGTGGAAGGTTTTTCCTCCATTGCTGCACCGTTAACAAAGCTTACACATAAGGCAGTAAAGTTTCAGTGGAATGATGCATGTGAGAAAAGCTTCCAAAAGTTGAAAGACAAATTAACCTCTATACCAATTTTGGTTCTTCCTGAGGGCACGGTAGGTTATGCAGTGTATTGTGATGCTTCCGGGGTTGGCCTCGGATGTGTATTGATGCAACACGAAAATATCATAGCATATGCCTCACGACAGTTACGGCCATATGAGAAAAATTATCCCACAAGTGACCTTGAATTGGCAGCTGTAGTTTTTGCTTTAAGATCTGGCGTCATTATTTATATGGAGTTCATGTTGATATCTATACGGATCACAAAAGTTCGCAATATATCTTTAAGCAGAAGGAACTCAATTTGAGGCAGCGAAGGTGGTTAGAGCTCTTAAAAGACTATGATATTTATATTCTTTATCATCTAGGGAAAGCAAATGTAGTAGCTGATGCATTGAGCTGCAAAGAAGTAAAATGCACTAGTGGTCAGTTGACTGAAAAGCAAGAGCTAATCAAAGATATACATCAATTAACCAGCTTGGGGGTGGGTTCATCTTCTTGAGTCCTCAAATGAAGGAGTTATTGTGCAAAATGCGGCTGAATCTTTGCTAATAGCTGAGGTGAAAGAAAAGCAGTTTACAGATCATATGTTAATACAGTTAAAGGAGAATGTAGAAAAGAATTTGACAAAGGCATTTGATCTAACACAAGAAGGGGTGCTCCAATGCCAAGATAGAGTATGCATTCCAGATGTAGATGAACTACAAAAATGAATTATGACGGGGGCGCATCATTCGCCCTATTCTATCCATCCGGGTTCTACTAAAATGTATCATGATTTAAAAGAAGTGTATTGGTGGGGAAATATGAAGAAGAATATTGCAAAATCCATCGCTCAGTGCCCGAATTGCCAACAAGTAAAGGTAGAGCATCAGAAACCAGGAGGTTACATGCAATGTATTAATCTTCCAGTCTGGAAATGGGATATGATTAATATGGACTTCATTACAGGTTTTCCTCATACATTACGGAAATTTGATTGCATATGGGTTATAGTGGACAGGCTTACCAAGTCAGTGCATTTTCTACCAGTCAAAACCACCTATAAAGTGGAGGATTATGCAAGATTATACGTTAAAGAAATAGTGCAGTTACATGGTATTCCACTTTCCATTATATCAGACAGAGGAGCACAGTTCACAGCGCACTTTTGGAGATCTTTTCAGCGGAGTTTGGGTACACAGGTGAATCTGAGTACGGCTTTCCATCCACAGACAGATAGACAAGCAGAACGTACTATTCAAACACTCAAAGATATGCTACGGACGTGCACTTTAGACTTTCAAGGCAGTTGGGATGACCATTTGCCTCTTATTGAATTTGCTTACAACAATAGCTACCATTCAAGTATTAAGATGGCACCTTATGAAGCTTTGTACGGAAGAAAATGTAGATCACCAATTGGGTGGTTTGAAGTAGGTGAAACTGCTTTAATTGGGCCGGATATTGTTCATCAGGCTATGGAAAAAGTTAAAGTGATCCAACAGCGGTTACAAACGGCCCAGAGTCGACACAAGTCCTATGCTGACGTTAGAAGAAAAGGACTTGAATTCGCCATAGGTGATTGGGTATTTTAAAAGGTGTGACCGATGAAGGGGTAATGCGATTCGAAAAGAAAGGAAAATTGAGTCCACGGTATATAGGCCCATATGAAATTATTAGAAGATTTGGGAAAGTTGCGTATGAGTTGGCACTACCCCAAGAACTCTCAACAGATCATTCAGTATTCCATGTTTTGATGCTTCGAAAATACATAGGAGATCCATCTCATTTTACTCCTATTGATGATGTACAGGTTACAGAGGATCTTACTTATGAGGAGATACCTATTGCCATCCTGGATAGACAAGTGAAGAAGTTGAGAAATAAAAATGTTGCTTCTGTAAAAGTAATTTGGAGAAATGAACAAATAGAAGAAGTCACATGGGAAGCGGAAGAAATGATGAAATTCAAGTACCCCCATCTATTCCAAATGGAAGAACAAGCTCACAATATAAGATCGAAAGAATGACAAGTAAGTATTTATAAGCTTTGGGTATATATATATATTTGATGGCATGAGGAGTGCTTTTAAACTTGTATATGTTAAATGAGAATCATGCTGCTAACATTCAAGGACGAATGTTTCTAAGGGGGGAAGAATGTAACACCCCGTATGTTTTGGAGACTAGTTGACTACCGTAATATTTATGGAAATAATGAAACATGAGAGATTTGATGAATTATACATTAAATTGTGGGCATTAATAAGTCTTGCATAATTTGGGCCCAAAATGAAGCCCAAAACTTAACAAGAAGACATGGCCCAACATGGACAATTGACCCATTCTTTCAATATTTGTCCCTTTGACTAATCAAACTTTGCATTTAATGTTAGAAAAGGGGATAAGAGTGACTTGAGGGGTATATAAAGAAAGAAAATCAGATTTTTTATTCATATGGGACTCTCATGCTTTTCTAGAAATATCTCAACATTTCCTTTTGGCTCTCAAGAACCCTAAGTCACCTTTGTGGACAAGATCACCTTTGTACAAGCTTTGGTAAGTGATTATGGTTATGGTTTAATATATGTTATGCATGAAAGATGGTGTATATGATGTTGGTTATGTTGGTGGAATATTGAGAAGTTCACAATTTGTGAAATATGACATGTTTGCTAAATCGGAGGATGGTTTTGTCTTGTAAACTTGAATATGCACTTATGGTCTTGAAGAAAATGAACTTGGTGGAGTAAATATTGACATGTGAGATGTTATTATAGCCTTACCTTTTTTTGGTCTTGTGTATAATGTTAGAAATGGGTGTTGTGAAATCGTCTATGGATTTGGTGACGTATTGACCGTAAAGTGTGATTTTTGGTGTGGTTTATGTGTGTTGTGGGATCATGACTGGTTGTTGGCATTCAAGATGATCAAAAATATGTTAAATAAGTTTGGTTATGATCATGGACCATTTATTGCATTAAAAGACCCAAAAGAAAGAATTTCGGACCAAAAAGGGCATCCGCCCCCGCAGACGGAGGCACCTGTGGGCGCAGATGCCAACGCAGATGCCAGAGGGCATATGCACGCGCACCTCAGCCACCTGTGGGCGCAGGTGGCAGCGCAGGTCACCCCAGATCCGGTTTTGTATGTTTTCGTACCTAGTCGACCCCCGAAGGCCCCTATTCCCTTTTTGGATGAAATTAGCAACTTGTGATGTCGTTTTAATGAGCCGGGGGTCTATCGGAAACAGCCTCTCTACTTCTTCGAAGGTAGTGGTATGGAATGCGTACACTTTACCCTCCCCAGACCCCACTTTGTGGGAATACACTGGGTATGTTGTTGTTGTTGTTGTTGATGTCTTTTTAATGACTTTAAAGTGTCGTATGGAGGCATGTTGGACTGTATTAAGTGGGGGATTGTTCTTCATATTTTGTTATGAGGCCAATTTGGTAAGAATAAATGTGATGGAATGATAATGAGAGAGCATAAAGGGTAAAAGTGGTGTGAAATGCTATTGATGTATGATCTCTTGGTCAATGTGTGTAATGTTATGCTGTTGTTAGTATGATAATGCAGTGAGTAGTATTGTAAGGAGTGTCATGACATTATACGACAGTTATATAGCTCATTATCGTCTTGTACGCCTACATAGTAACTAGTTGCTAATGTAAGCTTCGATGTGTACTTGTATTGTTGAGTAAGACGTAAAGGAGAAGCTGGACTATTGTATTCACGTATAGGAGTGAGTGTTCATATTGAGATAACAAGGTATGTAAGGTTACTATTACCATATCCTTCTGCAGCTCTTAGTATCACATTGTCATTATACTTGACTCAATCCGAAATGTTCAAAGGTATTTCATTTCAAGTGGCTATATCATATTCCTCATAGGGTCAATGGTGATTCACATGGTTCATAGTCATTGTATAATGTTTCAAAGTTTTAATAATGTTTATAATCATGTCTCTTGTTTATTGATTATTGTGCCATGTTTCCAATCATATTGTGTTTCCAATGACGTCATGGTGCCAACAAGGTTATGTTTCCAACAATGGTATGTTCCAAAGTTCAAAGTGAAGTTATGACTATCAAAGTACCAATATCAAAGTAAAGAACAAAGTAATGCATATGTAGTTGATGATCAAGTATGGGTGGCATCTTTGGGGGCGATATGCCTAGCTCAAGCCGATCCCGAGATTACTGAATCTGGGGGCAGTTCTAGAGGCATAAGCCTAGCTCAGACCGATCCTGACAGGGGGCAGCTCTAGGGGTAATAACCTAGCTCGAGCTAAACCTGATATATTTATTTATGGGTGGCATCTCTAGAGGTAATAATCTAGCTCGAGCCGATCCCAATCTATATTGATTCATAGGGTGGCAGCTCTAGGGGCATAAGCCTAGGTCGAGACGATCCCAACATAACGTTATGTTATGTTAAACCCACTGTTCAGTTGGGGCCCGGGTATCACAGTTCACAGGCAAGGATGAATAATCATAGAAGCAAAGATGCAAAGAAAGTAATGAAAGCAATATACATGGTTTCCAAAGTACAAAACAGTGGCTTATCCATATTGGCCATTCATTTGTATTTGAGTTCATTGACTTATTTATATATCATACTAGAGTTTCATATGGCCTTACATACTCAGTACATTCTTCGTACTGACCCCTTTTGGGGAATTTACCTTACTTGATGCAGGTACAGGTTCTAGTAGACCCCTGCAGTAGGTTATAGGACATCTACAGCTTTTGGTGAGATCCAGTTGTTCGGGGCTTCTCTGAGTCACAGTTGTGTATATGAGTTTTGGGTTTGTACATGTTGTATAAAGCGGGGACTTGTCCCGACTTTCAGTTGGTGTTGGTAAATGTCTATGTTAGAGGCTTTAGTAGACGTACGTGGGTGCATGGATGTAAGGGTACATGTCAATTTTGACTTGATGGCCTCAACGACCAAGTTTCATATATGTATATATGTCACATGTTCCATGAATTTTCATTGTTAGCATTATAAGCTCCTACATGACAAGGGTATTTCTGATGGCATGAATATGAATGAACATAAGTACAGGTTGCTACTCTCGGGCCTTATCGGCTATGGGTGCCAATCACTTCTCGATGGGATTCGAGGCATGACAGTTTCATTTTAAGAAGAAGCAGAAACAATGTCCCAACCATAAGTTAATGGATGAACATCAGATGGAGAACTTTTATAGGTCTTTGAACTCAATAACCAAGCCAATCACTGGCAATTCCACTGTTGGATCCTTCATGTCCCAAACTTATGCAAATGCAACTATGATCTTAGAAAGACTCAGTAATACCAACATGGCTTGGAATGCTAGAGACTCATATGTTCCAAGCGATACTTACACAATAGGTATTTCTGTTGAACAACGGATAATAGAGGAAGAGCGTGACCAAGACATGGCTCATATGGAAACTCAAATAGACTTGCTCACAAAACATTGGTTAGCAAGTGGTGATGAAAAGGTGAACACTGTAGGTTCACAAGGTAAAGAAACTGTGTTAGATTCTAAGGAGGTGGATAATTAGCTAAATAATCAAATGAAGGGTTTTTGGGCCAACGCCCAAGGAAACAAAGGTTGAAACTATCGGAAGGATAACTACTATGTTAGGGCTTGTTATAACGATATAGATCAAATGAACTGGAAGAGAAAAAATGATAGAAGTGGTCTATATATGCCTCTCAAAAATCTTGATCGAACTAGTAATGATTCAAGGAGTTCGATGTAACGACCCTAAAACTTAGGTCTTAATGGCACCTGCTTACCCACCTGTAGGTAAGCCAAGCCATAGCTCAAAATGACGAGTAACAGGCTAATATGTGCAAGATAAGTAAATAAGGATTGGAGAGTAATAGAAAATGACAAAAGAGAAATATATATATACATAAGTATGACATAAACGAGAGGGCAGAGGATAAAATATATAAAAATGAATCCCCCAAGACTTGGAAAGGCAAGTACAAGAGTCACTATACCAAAAAGAGTACTAGACAATTCCAAAATATATAAAATAGTATCAGGATATACAAAATAAGACTATCACAAAAGCAGAAGAAGATGGATCAACTGTGGACTCTAAAAACACACCCAAATATCTGGTCAACAACACAACTGGAGGTCAGCATCGACAACGACGGTGACCCGTAATAGGATCTGCATAAGAAGAAAAAGATTTATAAGTGTTGTATGAGTACAAAATATGGGGTACTCAATAGGAATTATAGGCCGACTGAGATCCATTATAGTAAAAGGATAAATAATATGTTACTATATAGGCTAAAGACAAAAAATGAGGGTAAGAAATGGAATTATAAGTTATGCTACGCAAATGCGGTAAATTGAATATAAATAACTTAAATGTAGAAAAAATTATTGGGGGTTAGAACCCGAGGTTCATGAAACTGTGAGGAAAACCTATGGGTATGTGTAATATCACCTAGAATTACTTCTACATTGCTAACTAACACTTCCTAGCAAACATAAATTGTGGTGGTTGGAAGCCTTGAGTTCAATAAATATGGGACATTTAGGAAGAATACTTTTTAAAAAGGGGGCAATTGGAGTAAAAACTCCATTAATTGATCTAAAGTGAGAATTGTAGAATTAGTAATAATGAATAACCTTTGGGTAATTTTATAGCCCATGAATAAGGGGTAGAACTAGTGGTATGAATTACTAAAGTGCTTCTTTTAAGAGTAAATGTTTAATTACTCTTATAATTGTTTGTTGATTGGATGTTGAACATTTTGATGTGTGAAGAAAAGAAAGAACATTTGTGGTATAACTTATCTGTTGCAGTAGCTTGACGTCGAGGTAGGTTGTAGTTTATGAGTTGTAGACTTAGATTAGAAAAATGTATACAATGTGTATAATTTATGGGAGAATGCATGCTTAGGCCTTTGGAAATAGTGTTTGGATGGATAAAACATGAAATTAATGATATAAAGATCTAATACATGTGGTAACATGCTGATACATGAATCCTTTGAGGTGTGATATGTATTTATATGACATTCATAATGTTTTGTAAAGGAAATAAGGTCAATGTGGTTAGTGGTGGATGGATTGTGTATTCATGTAAAATATACGTTGAAGTTAATAATATAATGGCAATATATTTGCTTGGGTGTGTGCTTAATTATATGTTCTCCTTGTTGTAAATTGATCTATTGTGTTAATTATGAAGGAGAATAAAAGAAACGATATTCTATAATAAAAGTTTGAGAAAGGCTTGGCTAGATACTATATCATAACCTGTTATAAGATAAGAAAAACTAAGGTTACTATTATATGTAGAATATTGATGGATGGTCTAATTACGGTAGAGGAATAGGTGTGGAATGTTTGAGTTTTTAATGGTGTTGTATATAGGGATGAATGGTAGATGTGTGAAAGTACGCATATATGTCAATATTTATATACGTGCAGTTTAGACTCAATTTGATTATATGTATGCAATTAATTGATTATCTATTGATTGGTCTTCGAACATTCGTATGGTTGATGAGTTATTATTTATAATGATTGAATTAATAAATTATTGATTGGTCCCTAGGACGTGCTTTTGAATGATAAATTAATAGCTAATGCTTAATATGCCAAGGTTGTGTTATGATGAACATGTGAAATGAATTGTACTTAGGATTTGTACATTGTATGATGTTGTAAAATTATTGTGGTTGATTGCATAATGAATTATTTGAATCGGTGGATTGAGGCGGTATAAGGGTGGGGATGTTGGAGGGTGAAATGATGGAACAAGGGTGATAAGATATATTTAATGTCTATAGTGATTTGATACATGTATTGAGATCATCCCCTACAGGTAATGGCTAGTTGGAATCTATAAGTCCCATATCATGTGTGTACAAAATAGTATTGGAGAGTTTGACAGTTTTTTGAGTGTGCCGGTTTCACACCCCGAGTTCCAAAGAGGCGGATTGGCGCCCATAGCCGATAAGGCCCGAGAGAACCAAGTTTTGCTTCTATTCATTCATGTGCATGCCATAGGAAACACCACTATCACGTAAGAACATAAAAGTCAAATAACAGAAATCATGGAACATGTGATATAGACATGTGTTAAACTTGGTCGTTGAGGCCATCAAGTTAAAAACGACATGTATCTTCTTACATTTATACACCCACATACGTCTATAAAAGCATCTAACAGATACATTTACAAGACCAATTGAATGTCGGGAAAAGTCCCCGCTTTATAGAACATGTACAATACCAAAACACATGTACAACTGTGACTTAGAAAAGCCCCGAACTAACTGGAGCTCACCAATGATTTGCGAACAACTGGAAACCTACTGTTGAGGCCTACTAGCACCTGCGCTTGCAGAAAGTAAGGTAAGTCCCACAAGGGACGTCAGTACGAAGAATGTACTAAGTATGTAAAGCTCGAATGAGACTATATGAATCATAAATACGTCAATAAACTCAATTACAAATGAATACCCAATATGGATAAATCATCATTCTGTGTTTTGGTAACCATGTATATTTCTTTCCTTACTTTCTTTGCTTATTCATCTTTGCCTGTGACCTGTGATACCCGGGCCCCAACTGAACAATGGGTTTTAACATAACATAACATTATGTTGGGATCGGCTCGAACGAGGCTTATGCCTCTAGAGCTACCACCCATAAATCAATACATCGGGCTCGACTCGAGCTAGGTTATTACCTCTAGAGCTACCACCCATTAACTCATATCTCAGGTTCGGCTCGAGCTAGGTTATTACCTATAGAGCTACCCCCTGTTAGGATCAGTCTGAGTTAGGCTTATGCCTCTAGGACTACCCTCTGATCCAATAACCTTAGGATCGGCTTGAGCTAGGCTTACGCCCCCAAATCTACCACCCATACTCAATCATTAACCACATATGCATTAATTCATTCTTTACTTTTGAGATTGATACAATGATAGTCATACATTATTTGAAGCTTTGGATCAATAATCAATGAATGAGAGGCATGTGAATAAACATTATTGAAAAACATAACATTATTGGGGACATGGGATCTTTGAAACCTTTGTCGATGAATATGATACATGTGAATCACAATTTTTCAATGAATAGGAAACATGTAATAACAACCATTGGTAACCGGGAATAGTATACCTTAGAACATTTCGGATTAGAACAGTTATTATGTCAATGTATCTACTATGTGCTGCAGAAGGATACGGAAAGAGTAACCTTACATACCTTTACTTCCAAGTATGAATACACAAGCCTTTATATGAACACAATAGTCCAGCTCCTTCCGTACGTTTCACTCTACAATACAAGTACATAACAAAGCTTACGTTAACCACTAGTTATCGTACAAGTGTACAAGATGACAACAAACTATATGATTGTCGTACAACATCTTTTCACCCTTTATAAAATAATCCACTGCATCATTATACCAACAACACCATAACATTCCACACATTGACCAAAACATCATACATTAATAGCATTTCACACCACGTGTACCCTTTATGCTTCGTCATTATCATTCCGTCGCAATTACCTAGTCATCTTGCCTCATAAAAACTTATAAAAAACATTAAATACTTAATATAGTCCAGCATACCCCCATACAACCCTTTAAAGTCATTAAAATGACACCACAAGTTGATAATTTCATCCAAAAAGGGTATAGGGGCCTTCGGGGATCAAATAGATGCGAGAACATACAAAATCGAACCTGGGGCTGACCTGCGAAGCCACCTGCGCCTATAGGTGGCTGAGGTGCACCGGCAGGTGGCCTTTGGCAGATGCAAGAGGCACCTGCGTTGGCATCTGCGCCCGCAGGTGCCCTCGTCTACGGGGGAGGATGCCCGTTTCGGTCAAAATGGGTCTCTTTGGGGTCTTTTTATGAAATTAATGGTCCATGATCATAACTAAACTTCTTTTGAAATATTTTTGATCATCTTGGGTGCCAAAAATCAACCATGGTCTCACAACACACATAAACAACACCCAAAACTACACTTCTCGTTAAATACGTCACCAAATCCATAACAATTTTCACAATAACAAGTCCAAACATTATACACAAGGATAAAACAAGTTAAGACCATAATAACATCTAACATGTCAATATTGAATCCATCAATTTCACTTCCTTTAAGACCACAAGTCCATTTTCATGTTTACAAGGCAAAACCTTTCTCCGGTTGCAAAAATAGACAGTTTTACACATAGTACACTGTCCAACACTTTGAAAACATAACCAACATGATTTATACACCATATTACACATATAATATACTGACACATGAAAATAAATACTTACCAAAGAGTGATCTTGTCCCAAAAGAGATGAGGTCTTAGGGTTTGTGTAAGAGATAATGTTTGAGAAAATGTTAGAAAAGGCATGTGTGTCTCTATGAATAAAAATCTGATTTTTCTTGACTTATATAGCCCCTTGAAAATCATCCTTATCCACTCATTTAATGGTTTACTTGGTCAAAGAGAGAGCAATGAAAGAATGGGTCAATTTTTCATTTTGGGCCATGTCTTCCTTATGATTTTTGGGCCTCATTTGGGCCCAATGGCACAAGACTCATTAATTCCTAACAAATTAATGTATAATTCATCAAATATCTCATGTTTCAATATTTCCATGAATGTTACAGAAATTAACTAGGTTAGGTTCGGAAATATACGGGGTGTTACATTCTTCCCCCCTTAGAAACATTTATCCTCGAATGTTAGTGACATGATTCACATTAAACAAGTACAAGTCTACGAGCATTCTTCATGTCATCATATAGATATATACTCAAAGCTTATAAATACTTACTTGTCATTGTTCCAATCTTTTATCGTGAGCTTGTTCTTCCCTTTGGAACAATTGAGGGTACTTGGATTTCATCATTTCTTCAGCTTCCCATGTGACCTATTCTATTTGCTGATTTCTCCAAAGTACCTTTACGGAAGCGACATCTTTATTCCTCAACCTCTTCACTTGTCTATCCAGAATGGAAATAGGTATCTCCTCATAGGTAAGATCCTCTATAACCTGTACATCGTCAATAGGAGTATAACGAGATGGATCTCCTATACATTTTCAAAGCACCAAAACATGGAATACAGGATGAACTGTGGAGAGTTCTTGGGGTAGTTCCAAATTATACGCAACTTGCCCAAATCTTATAACAATTTCATACGGGCCTATATACCGTGGGCTTAATTTCCCTTTCTTTCCGAATCTCATTACCCCTTTCATCGGTGACACCTTCAAAAATACCCAATCACCTATGGCGAATTCAAGCCCTCTTCATCTAACATCAGCATAGGACTTGTATTGACTCTGGACCATTGGTAATCGATGTTGAATCACTTTAACTTTTTCCATAGCCTAATGAACAATATCTGGCCCAAGTAAAGCATTTTCACCTGCTTCAAACCATCCAATCGGTGATGTACATTTCCTTCCGTATAAGGTTTCATAAGGTGCCATTTTAATACTTGAATGATAGCTATTGTTGTAAGCAAATTTATTAAGAGGCAAATGGTCATCCCAACTGCCTTGAAAATCTAACGTGCATGCTCGTAGCATATCTTCAAGTGTTTGGATAGTACGTTATGCTTGTCCATCTGTCTGAGGATGGAAAGCCATAGTCAGATTCACCTGTGTACCCAAACTCTGCTGAAAAGATTTCCAAAAATGCACAGTAAATTGTGTTCCTCTATCTGATATAATGGAGATCGAAATCCCATGTAACCGTACTATCTCTTTCACATACAATCTTGTATAATCCTCCGCTGTATAGGTGGTCTTGACTGGTAGGAAATACGCTGACTTGGTAAGCCGGTCAACTATAACCCATATAGAATCAAATTTTCGCAGTGTACCAGGCAAACCTGTGATGAAATCCATTTTAATCATATCCCATTTCCAGACTGGAAGATTGATACATTGCATGTAACCGCCAGGTTTTTGATGCTCCACATTAACTTGTTGATAGTTCGAGCATAGAGAGACAAATTCTGCAATGTTCTTCTTCATATTTTCCCACCAATACACTTCTTTTAAATCATGGTATATTTTAGTAGCACCCGGATGAATAGAATAGCGTGAATGATGCGCCTCTATCATAATTCGTCTCCTCATCTCATCTATATCTGGTACACATACACTACCTTGGCATTGAAGCACCCCTTTTTGTGTAAGATCAAATGCCTTTGTCAAATTCTGTTGTGCATTTTCCTTTAGCTGCAATAACATAGGATCTGCAAACGCCTTCTCTTTCACTTCAACTATCAATAAAGATTCAGTCGCATTTTGTACAATAACTCCTTCATCTGAGGATTCAAGAAGACGAACTCCCAAACTGGCTAATTGATGTAGATCTTTGACTAACTCTTTCTTTTTCGTCAATTGGCCACTAATGACTCCTGTTGCCTTGCGGCTCAATGCATCAGCTACCACATTTGCTTTACCTGGATGATATAGAATATCAATGTCATAATCTTTCAATAGTTCAAGCCACCTTCTTTGCCTCAAATTGAGTTCCATTTGCTTAAAGATATATTGTAAACTTTTGTTATCGGTATAGATATCAACATGAACTCCATACAAATAATGACGCCACATCTTTAAAGCAAAAACCACCGTTGCTAATTCAAGATCATGTGTGCGATAATTCTTCTCATGTGGCCATAACTGTCGTGAGGTATATGCTATGACGTTACCGTGCTGCATCAGTACATATTCGAGGCCAACCCCGGAAGCATCACAATACACTGCATAACCTTCAGTGCCTTCGGGAAGTACTAAAACTGGTGTGGAGGTTAATTTATCTTTCAGCTCTTGGAAGCTTTTCTCATGCGCATCATTCCACTGAAACTGAACTGCCTTATGTGTAAGCTTGTTAACTGTGCAGTAACGGAGGAAAACCCCTCCACAAATCTTCGATAATAACCTGCCAATCCAAGAAAACTACGAATCTCTGTAGGTGTCGTAGGTCTTGGCCAATTTTTCACTACTTCAATCTTTTGTGTATCAACCTGTATCCCTTCATCCGACACAATGTGACCCAAGAATGTGACTGATTTTAGCCAAAACTCACACTTGGAGAACTTTGCATGCAACTTACGCTCACGGAGAATCTTTAACACCTGCCGTAAGTGATAAGCATGGTCCTCTGGTGATCTTGGATAAACCAGGATTTCATCTATAAATACCGTCCTGAACACATCTAAAAATGGCTTAAACACCCTATTTATCAAATCCATGAACACAACTGGTGCATTTGTTAGTCCAAATGACATAACTAAAAATTCATAATGGCCATACCGTGTTCGAAAAGCTGTCTTGGGTACATCTTCTTCTTTAAATCTAACTTGATGGTAACCCGACCTCCAGTCAATCTTTGAAAAACACTTGGCACCCTATAACTGATCAAACAAATCATCAATTCTAGGGAGGGGATAATTATTCTTGATCGTTACTTTATTCAATTGCCGATAGTGGATGCACATTCTCAATGTGCCATCTTTCTTCCGTACAAATATTACCGGTGCACCCCACGGGGACATACTCGGCCTGATAAAGCCCTTGTCCAGTAAATCTTTTAATTGCTCCTTCAATTCACACAATTCTACTGGAGCCATTCTATACGGAGGAATAGAGATAGGCTGAGTGCCTGGAATCACATCAATGCCAAACACTACTTCACGTTCTGAGGGGTAAGCCAGGAAGATCTTCTGGAAATACATCAAGAAATTCACTGACTACTTGAACCGACTGCGAAGTTAGTGGTTCCTCATCATTATCTTTCACTCGTACAAAGTGACATATGTACCCCTTGACAATCATTTTCCTTGATTTCAAATAGGAAATTAATTTTCCTCTTGGTGCTCTTACATTACCCTGCCACTTGAGAACATTTTCTTGCGGAAAACAAAAATGTACCTTCTTGGCCCGGCAATCTACCATGGCATAACAAGAAGCCAACCAATCCATACCTATTACAACTTCAAAACCCACCATGTCTAGTTCAATGAGATCGGCCAGTGTATCATGACCACACACAGTTACGACACATTTACGATATACTCTTTTTGCAATAATATATTCACCAACCGGTGTAGATACTTCAATTGACTTAGTTAAGAATTCTGGTGCCTTTGCAAATTTCACAACAATCAAGGGATTAACATATGACAATGTAAAACCTGGATCAATCAATGCCTATACATTATACAAAAATATGGATAATGTACCTATGACAACATCAGGAGAAGCCTCAAAATTTTGTCGGTCCACTAGCGCATAAGTGCGATTCTAGATCCCACTAGTACTGGCTGCTCCTCTAGCACCTCTACCAGGACCAACAGACTGCACACCTCTTCCTAAAGAAGGAACCGATGATGATGATGGAACAGCCTATCCTACCAGTCGTGCCATACCGCCCATGCTCCTCTGGGGACATTCTTTCATCATGTGCCCTGTCATACCGCACCAAAAGCAAGCATTTGTCCATAACTGGCATGTACCTGTATGAATACACCCGCAGTGCTGACACTGCTGAAGAGGAAATCCTGCTGCCTGTGATCCGTGAACTCCACTACATTGCCCAGATTGACCACCTCTAGACCCTCGGAATTGAGAGTGAGCACCTGTTGTGGAATAAGAGAATAATGGTGTAGGTGGTTTGGGAAATATCCGAGACCTAGATCCTCCTTGGGACATCATAGACTTTTTCATAGGTCTAGCCCTTTTGGATTGTCCTCTATCAGATTCATGTGCACTTCTTCTCTGTCTTTGATCTTCCATTTTCTGGGTGAAGGCCTGTCTTCTCGCTATAGCCATATCTTTGTTTAAGGCAGCAATAGTGTAGTCCCTTACTAAATATGGCTCTAATCTATCCACATATCGATGTACTCTATCTGTCATTGTGGCTACCACATGTGGAGCATTTCGAGCCAAAGAATTAAACTGCAAATGGTATTCTCTAACACTCAAATTCCCTTATCGGAGATTTAAGTACTGATCCGCACGAGCCTCTCGGATCTCATAGGGAAGATAGTGATCAAGGAATGCTGCTTTAAATTCTTCCCAATTTGGTGGCATTGTCCCGATACCACGAGAATTCTTCCAATCTTCATACCACAATATCTCCTCTCCTTTCAATCTATATGCCGCAAGTTTGACTGTTTCAACCCCAGTCACATGCATAACTTTGAGATCCCTCTGAATTTGATCCACGAAGTCCTGTGGATCTTCTTTCGAATCCGACCCAGTGAATATAGGAGGGTCCAGTTTCAGAAAATCATGTGTTCTGCGACTCGCCACTCTAGCCGCATCATCCTCATTTGTCGTTAGACTAGCTTGTACTTGACTTTGTGCAACTACTAAGTGAGTTACATATGTACTGCATTTCTTAGATCCTGATCCATGGTATTCATTGGTGGTTCTGCGGGTACTTCTCTACCGACTAGCTCTTTCGGAGATGGAAAAGTAGAAGAAGACCGCGATGAAATTTTAGCATTTGCTCCACCTTGACTAGCTTGGTCAGGTGGTAATCTACTCATTCATTCTCTAGCAGGCATATCTACCTCCTTACCTTTGCATCTACCTCTTCTTCACATTGGCATTTTTACTATATCAAAGAAAATCAATTCCAATGGTTTGATACGATTTCACTTACCATATTGGCTCTATTGCACGATCTAGAAGTGAAGAAAGGAAACAACATTCTAAATATCCCGTAGCCTCCTACTTGTAAATGAGGTGCACAACACATCGATAAGTAAGACTCTACTCAGACACGGCTTAGTAGACACCCTTAAAACGACCTGCTCTGATACCACTTTTGTCACACCCCGAGTTCCAATGAGGTGGATTGGCACCCGTAGTCGATAAGGCCCGAGAGAACAAAGCTTTGCTTCTATTCATTCATGTGCATTCCAAAGGAAACATCACTATCACGCCCCGAATCCCATCGGGACGGATTGACACCCGTAGCCGATAAGGCCCGAGAGAACCACCTATGTTTATTCAAATGCATGCCATTAGAAACATCAGAAACACCCTTATCACGTAAGAGCTTAAATTGCTAACAACGAAATTCATAGAACATGTGATATATATATATATATATGTGAAACTTGGCTGTCGAGGCCATCAAGTCAAAAACGACATGTACCTTTTACATTTTTACACCCACATCCATCTACAAAAGCCTCAAACTGATACATTTAAAAAAAACTAACTGAAAGTCGGGACAAGTCCCCGCTTTTTACAACATGTACAATACCAAAACATATGAACAATTGTGACTCGAAGAAGCTCCGAACTGACTGGAGCTCACCAATGATCCGCAACAACTGGCAACCTACTGTGGAGGCCTACTAGTACCTGCGCCTAGACCAAGTAAGGTAAGTCCCACAAGGGACGTCAGTACGAAGAATGTACTGAGTAAGTAAGGCTCAAATTAAACTGTATTATATGTAAATTTGTCAATGAACTCAAATACAAATGAATGGCCAATATAGATAAGTCACTATGCTGTACTTTGGAAACCATGTATATTGCTTTCATTAGTTTCTTTGTTTCTTTGCTTCTATGAGTATTCATTTTTGCTTTTGACTTGTGATACCCGGGCCCCAACTGAATAGTGGGTTTTAACATAACATGATGTTATGTTGGAATCGGGTCAAGCTAGGCTTATGCCTCTAAAGCTACCACCCATGAATCAATATATATCGGGATCGGCTCGAGCTAGGTTATTACCTCTAGAGCTGCCACCCATACCAACATATCAGGTTCGGCTAGAGCTAGGTTATTACCTCTAGAGCTACCCCCTGTTAGGATTGGTCCGAGCTAGGCTTATGCCTCTAGGACTGCCCCCTGATCCAATAATCTCGCGATTGGCTTGAGCTAGGCATTTCGCCCCCAAAGCTACCACCCATACTCCATCATTGACCACATATATGCATTACTTTATTCTTACTTTGAGATTGATACAATGATAGTCATAACTTTCTTTGAAGCTTTGGATCATTAACCAATGAGTAAGAGACATGTGAATAAACATAATTGGAAAATAGCACTATTGGAAACATAACACTATTGGAACCATTGCACAATAATCAATGAACAAGATACATGAGTATTACCACTAGTGGAACTTTAGAACACAACCTTATTGGGCTTTTGGAACATTATCAATGAATATGAGACATGTGATTCACAATTTACCAATGGAGACATGTGATTCAAAATTTACCAATGAGAAAAAAACATGTGATATTGACAATTGGTAACTGGATATAGGATACCTTAGCACGTTTTGGGATAGGACAAGTGTAATGTCAATGTGGATACTATTTGCTGCAGAAAAATAAGGACAGAGTAACCTTACATACCTTGTATTCTCAATATGAATATATAATCTTAAATGCGCATACAATGTCCCGCTCCTTCCTTATGTTTCACTCTACAACACAAATACATAACAAAATGTACATTAACAACCAACTACCTTACAAATGCATATGACGTCAATGAGTTACATGTTTTCCTCAAAAATATCATTTCCTTCCCTACAATACCATTTTCGGCATGGTCATACCAAAAATACCTTAATCATACCATACATTGACCACAACATCATATACCAATAATATTTCACCACAAAACTTCTCCTTTACACTTTCTCATTCACACCATATCACAAATAATCCATCAAGTTACCTTAATTCACTTCATAGCACATATCGGCCAAAATCCCATAATTTAAACTTATAGAAAAATAATAAGTTTAATAGCATAATCACACCATACATGTTCATATTTCATCCATACCATGCTCTTTCATCAAAATCACAAGTCATATCTCAAGTTTAAGTTCCATGGATAACACATCTTTTAGCCAAAAAGAAAGAATGCATTATGTACCCTTTTTGACATACCCATCATGATATACATACTTTACAAAGCATATAATATATTAATACCTAAGAATAATCACTTACTCAAGCTTCAGAAATGATGATCTTGCTCCAAAAGTTGGCATTGAGTTCTTAGGGTTTGAGAGAAAAATAGTTGAGAAATATCTAGAAAGCATGAGAGTTTCAAGTGAATAAAAATCAAATTTTTTGGTCCTTTATATAAGTCCTCAATTCCATCCTTATCCACTCTTATAGCATTTAATGCTAAGTCTAGCAGGTCAAGGCAAGAATGGGTCATTTGACCCATTTTGGCCCATGTCTTCTTCTTTATTTTTGGGCCTTTTATTGAGCCCAATTCACTTAACCCAATGAAATCAATAATTTCTCATGTTTAAATCATTTCATACGTGTTATGACAATATTCGTACTCACGCTATTCATATTCGTAGCCTCTATCCCCAAAACAAGTGATTCTAGCCACGTATGGCTTATTTTGACCACAAGGGTAAAATTGTCATTTTGATGCAAAATTCGTTCACGAGTAATTTTTCCACACCAATATAATAATTCACTCATTCCATGGATATGCTCGTGGTTGTATAACAAACGTGGAAAAAATCGGCCAGGTACGTCCCCGGGCACTCTTGGGACTTAAGAAAAATTTCCAACATTGAAAGGTGGATAAAACCAGACTGGAACGCCCTTGGATGCACCATATTGCTTCCTTTGGGATAAAATTTTTATCCCAGAGTGGCCTGGCACGCCCTCTAGCGCGCCTAACCCTTAGTTTTTTTGAAAATTTCATTTTTTGACTTTTCTTCGCGGGTTTGGTTAGATACTTCAAGTTCTATTCTTTAACTTACTTCTTACCTTTAATATACTTTGTTTGGAGGTCCTAAAAGACTCATTTTTAACCCCACAAATCTTCCACGAAGTCACAAAACACCTCCTATGAACATTTAATTACATGTACGAGGGCCAAATTCAATTATCTTATCAATAACATTACCAAATACATACTTGTGGCTCTCGACACCTAAGTAAACATTATTCAACGTAGTCAAGTAGGGTTGGGAAGGTACGGGGTGTTACATTCTTCCCCCCCTTAGAAACATTCGTCCTCGAAAGTTAACTACATCATTTCAATTACAACAAATGCATCTCTATATTAGCCTGCATATACATAAGCACTTAAGGCTCATAGATACTTACTTGTTATTGCTCCACTTCCGCACTTTGAACTTCTTAGTCCATTTGAAATAGATGGGGATACTTGGATTTCATCATTTCTTCAGCTTCCCATGTGTTCTCCTCTACTTGTTGATTTCTTCAAAGGACTTTTACGAAAACTATGTCTATATTCCTCAACCTCTTTACTTGTTGATCTAGAATAGCAATGGGTACCTCTTCATATGTAAGATCCTCCATAACTTGGACGTCTTCAATTGGAAGAATACGAGATGGATCTCCTATGCATTTTTGAAGCATCGAAACATGAAATACTAGGTGGACTGAGGAGAGTTCCTGGGGTAGTGCCAACTCATACGCAACTTGCGCAAATCTTCTAATGATTTCATATGGGCCTATGTAACGTGGACTCAATTTCCCTTTCTTTTTGAACCGCATTACCCCTTTCATCGGTGACACCTTTAAAAATACCCAATCACATATGGAAAATTCAAGCCCTCTTCTTCTAACATCAGCATGTGACTTGTGTCAACTCTGGGCCGTTTGTAATTGCTGTTGAATCACTTTAACTTTCTCCATGGCCTTATGAACCATATCCGGTCCAAGTAAAGCAATTTCACCTGCTTTAAACCATCCAATTGGTGATCTACATTTCCTCCCGTACAAAGCTACATAAGGTGCCATTTTAATACTTGAATGATAGCTTTTGTTGTATGCAAATTCAATAAGAAGCAAATGGTCATCCCAACTTTCTTGAAAATCTAACGTGCATGCTCGTAGCATATCTTCAAGTGTTTAAATAGTACGTTCTGCTTGCCCATCAGTCTGAGAATGGAAAGTCGTACTCAAATTCACCTGTGTGCCCAAACTCTGCTGAAAAGATCTCCAAAGGTGCGCTGTGAACTGTGCTCCTCTGTCTGATATAATGGAAAGTGGAATACCATGCAATCGTACTGTCTCTTTCACATACAACTTCGCATACTCTTCAGCTATATAGGTGGTCCTGACTGGTAGGAAATGCACTGACTTGGTAAGCCTGTCCACTATAACCCATATAGAATCAAATCTCCGTAATGTACGAGGCAAACCTGTGATGAAATCCATATTAATCATATCCCATTTCCAGACTGGAAGATTGATACATTGCATGTAACCTCCTGGTTTTTGATGCTCTACTTTCACTTGCTGGCAATTCGGGCATTGAGGGACAAATTCTTCAATGTTCTTCTTCATACTTCCCCACCAATACACTTCTTTTAAATCATGGTACATTTTTGTATCACCCGGATGAATAGAATAGCGTGAATGATGCGCCTTTGTCATAATTTGTTTCCTCAACTCATCTACATCTGGTACACATAATCTACCGTGGCACTGGAGTACCCCTTCTTGTGTAAGATCAAATGCCTTTGTAAAATTCTGTTGTACATTTTCCTTTAGCTGCAATAACATAGAATGCACAAACTGCTTATCTTTCACTTCAGCTATTAAGGAGGATTCCGCTGCATTTTACACAGTAACCCTTTCATCTGGAGATTCAATAAGGCGAACTCCCAAGCTGGCTAATTTATGTATCTCTTTGATTTTCTCCTGCTTTTCAGCCAACTGGCCACTAGCGCTTTCAACTGTCTTGCGGCTCAATGTATCAGCTACCACATTTGCTTTGCCTGGATGATAAAGAATGTCAATATCATAGTCTTTTAAGAGCTCTAACCACCTTCGTTGCCTCAAATTGAGTTCCTTATGCTTAAAGAGATATTGCAAACTTTTGTGATCCGTATATATATATCAACATGAACTCCATACAAATAATGACGCCATATCTTTAAAGCAAAAACTACTGCTGCCAATTCAAGATCATGTGTGGGATAATTTTTCTCATGTGGCCGCAACTGTCGTGAGGCATATGCTATGACATTACCGTGTTTCATCAATACACATCCGAGTCCAACCCCGGAAGCATCACAATATACTGTATAACCTTCGGTGCCCTCGGGAAGTACTAAAACTGGTCTGGAGGTTAATTTATCTTTCAACTTTTGGAAGCTTTTCTCACATTCATCACTCCACTAAAACTTAACTGCCTTATGTTTAAGCTTTGTTAATGGTGCAGCAATGGAGGAAAAACCCTCCACAAATTTTTGGTAATAACCTGCCAATCCAAGAAAACTACGAATCTCTGTAGGTGTCGTAGGTCTTGGCCAATTTTTCACTGGTTCAATCTTTTGTGTATTTGCCTATATCCCTTCATCCAACACAATGTGACCCAAGAATGCGACTGATTTTAGCCAAAACTCACACTTGGAGAACTTTGCATACAACTTATGCTCACGGAGAATCTGTAACACCTGTCGTAAGTGATTAGCATGGTCCTCTGGTGATCTTGAATAAACCAGGATGTCATCTATAAATACCATCACGAACATATCTAGAAATTGCTTAAACACCCTATTCATCAAATCCATGAACCCAGCTGGTGCATTTGTTAGTCCAAATGACATAACTAAAAATTCATAATGGCCATACCATGTTCGGAAAGCTGTCTTGGGCACATCTTACCCTTTAACTCTGACTTGATGGTAACCCGAACTTAAGTCAATCTTTGAAAAACACTTGGAACCCTGTAACTGATCAAAGAAATCATCAATTCGAGGGAGAGGATATTTGTTCTTGATCGTTACCTTATTCAATTATCGATAGTCAATACACATTCTCAATGTACCATTTTTCTTCCGTACAAATAATACCGGTGCGTGCACCCCATGGGGACATACTAGGCCTGATAAAGCCCTTGTCTAGTAAATCTTTCAATTGCTCCTTCAATTCACGTAATTCTGCTGGAGCCATTCTATATGGAGGAATAGAGATAGGTTGAGTGCCTAGAATCACATCAATACCAAATTCTACTTCTCGTTCTGAAAGTAAGCCTGGAAGACCCTCTGGGAATACATTTGGAAATTCATTGACCATTGCAACCGACTGCGGAGTTAGGTGTTCCACATCATTATCTTTCACTCGCACTAAGTGTCATATATATCCCTTAGCCATCATTTTCCTTGCTTTTAAATAGGAAATAAATTTTCCTCGTGGTGCCCCTACATTACCCTGCCATTCAAGAACATTTTCTTGTGGAAAACAAAAATGCACCTTCTTGGCCCGGCAATCTACCGAAGCATAACAAGAGGCCAACCAATCCATTCCTATTATCATATCAAAATCCACCATGTCTAGTTCGATGAGGTCGGCCAATGTATCATGACCGCACACAGTTACCACACAGTTACGATACACTCTCTTTGCAACAATATATTCACCAACCGGTGTAGACACTTCAATTGATTTAACTAATAATTTTGGTGACTTTGCAAATTTTGCAGCAACCAATGGAGTAACACAGAAAAATGTAGAACCTGGGTCAATCAATACATATACACTATATGAAAATATGGATAATGTACCTGTGACAACATCAGGAGAAGCCTCTGAGTTCTGTCAGTCCACAAGAGCATAAGTGCGATTCTGAACCCCACTAGTACTGGTTGCTCCTCTGGCACCCCTACCACGGCCAACAGACTGCACACCTCGGCCCAAAGAAGGAACTGATGCTGATGACGCAACGGTCGATCCTGTTGGTCATGCTACACCACCCATGCTCCTCTTGGGACACTCTTTCATCATGTGTCCCATCATACTACACCATAAAGAAGCATTTGTCCCCACTCGGCATGTACCTGCATGAATACGCCCGCAGTGCTGACACTGCTGACTAGGAAAATTGGTTGCCTGTGATCTATGACCTCCACTACTCTGCCCAGATAGACCACCTCTAAACCCTCAGAATGGAGAGTGAGCACCTGTTTTGGCATGAGAGAACGATGGTCTAGGAAACATACGAGGTCTAGATCCTCCTTGGGACATCATAGATGGTCCCATAGGTCTAGCCCTTTTGGACTGTCCACTGTAAAATTCATGTGCCCTTCTTCTCTGTCTTTGATCTTCCATTTTTTGGGTGAAGGCTTGTATTATAGCTATGTCCATGTCCTTGTTCAAGGTAACAATGGTTCAATCCCTTACCAAATATGGTTCTAATCGGTCCACGTATCGATGGACTCTGTCTGTCATTGTAGCTACCACATTTGGAGCATATTGTGCCAAGGAATTAAATTGCAAGCTGTATTCTCTAACGCTCAAATTTCCTTGATGGAGATTTAGAAACTGATCCACACGTGCCTCACGGATCTTATAGGGAAGTTAATGATCAAGAAAAGTCACTTTAAATTCTTCCCAATTAGTTGACTTTGCACCAATATCACGAGATTTCTACCAATCCTCATACCACAATATCGCCTCTCCTTTCAATTTATACGCAGCAAGCTCAACTGTTTCTACCCCCGTCACGTGCATAACTTCCAGAGCCCTCTAAATTTGATCCACGAAATCCTGTGGATCTGCTTTCTGTTCTGACCCAGTGAATATAGGAGGGTCCTATTTCAGAAAATCCTGTGTTCTGCGACTCGTCACTCTAGCCGCATCATCCTCGTGTGTCACTGGATCAGCTCGTCCTTGACTTTGGGCTACCATTAACTGTGTGAACATATGTACTGCATTTCTAAGATCCTGATCTGTGGTGTTCATTGGTGGTTCTGCTGGTACTTCTCTACCGACTGGCTCTTTCGGAGCTGGAAACGTAGAAGAAGACCGCTATGAAATTTCAGCATTTTCTCCACCTTGACTAGCTTGGTCAGGTGGTAATCTACTCATTCCTTCTTCAGCAGGCATATCTACCTGCTTACCTTTACCTCTACCTCTTCTTGTGAATGACATTTTGACTATATCAAAGAAAAACAAGTAACATGGTCATATACAATTCAACTTACAACACTGGCTCTATTGCACAATCTAGAAGTGAAGAAAAGAAACAACATCCTAAATGTCCCGTAGCCTCCTACTTATAAAGATGGTGCACAATACATCGATAAGTAAGACTCTACTCAGACACGTCTTTATAGACACCCTTAGAACGACCTGCTCTAATACTACTTTTGTCACGCCCTGAATCCCATCGGGACGGATTGGCACCCGTAGCTGATTAGGCCCGAGAGAACCAAACTTTACTTATGTTCATTCAAATGAATGCCATTAGAAATATCAGAAACACCCTTATCACGTAAAAGCTTAAAATGCTAACAACAAAATTCATGGAACATGTGATATATATATATATATGTGAAACTTGGCCGTCGAGGCCATCAAGTCAAAAAAGACATGTACCTTTTACATTTATGCACCCACATCCGTTTACAAAAGCCTCTAATAGATACATTTACCAAAACTAACTAAAAGTCGGGACAAGTCCCCGCTTTTTACAACATGTACAATACTAAAACATATGAACAACTGTGACTCGTAGAAGCTCCGAAATGACTGGAGCTCACCAATGATCCGCAACAACTGGCAACCTACTGTGGAGGCCTACTAGTACCTGCGCCTGCAGCAAGTAAGGTAAGTCCCACAAGGGACGTCAGTACGAAGAATGTACTGAGTAAGTAAGGCTTAAATTAAACTGTATTATATGTAAATTTGTCAATGAACTCAAATACAAATGAATGGCCAATATAGATAAGTCACTATGCTGTACTTTGGAAACCATGTATATTGCTTTCATTAGTTTCTTTGTTTCTTTGCTTCTATGATTATTCATCTTTGCTTGTGACCTGTGATACCCGGGCCCCGACTAAACAGTGGGTTTTAACATAACATGATGTTATGTTGGGATCGGCTCAAACCAGGCTTATGCCTCTAGAGCTACCACCAATGAATCAATATATATCGGGATCGGCTCGAGCTAGGTTATTACCTCTAGAGATGCCACCCATACCAACATATCAGGTTCGTCTCGAGCTAGGTTATTACCTCTAGAGCTACCCCCTGTCAGGATCGGTCCGAGCTAGGCTTATGCCTCTAGGACTGCCCCCTAATCCAACAATCTCGGGATCGGCTTGAGCTAGGCATTTCGCCCCTAAAGCTACCACCCATACTCCATCATTGACCGCATATATGCATTACTTTATTCTTACTTTGAGATTGATACAATGATAGTCATAACTTTCTTTGAAGATTTGGATCATTAACCAATAAGTGAGAGACATGTGAATAAACATTATTGGAAACATAGCACTATTGGAAACATAACACTATTGGAACCATTGGTCAATAATCAATGAACAAGATATATGAGTATTACCACTATTGGAACTTTAGAACACAACCTTATTGGGCTTTTGGAACATTATCAATGAATATGAGACATGTGATTCACAATTTACCAATGGAGACATGTGATTCATAATTTACCAATGAGTACGAAACATGTGATATTGACAATTGGTAACCGTATATAGGATACCTTAGCACGTTTTGGGATAGGACAAGTGTAATGTCAATGTGGATACTATTTGCTGCAGAAAAATACGGACAGAGTAACCTTACATACCTTGTATTCTCAATACGAATATATAATCTTAGATGCGCATTCAATGTCCCGCTCCTTCCTTATGTTTCACTCTACAACACAAATACATAACTAAATGTACATTAACAACCAACTACCTTACAAATGCATATGACGTCAATGAGTTACATGTTTGCCTCAAAAATGTCATTTCCTTCCCTACAATACCATTTTCGGAATGGTCATACCAACAATACCTTAATCATACCATACATTGACCACACATCATATACCAATAACATTTCACCACAAAACTTCTCCTTTACACTTTCTCATTCACACCATATCACAAATAATCCATCAAGTTACCTTAATTCACTTCATAGCACATATCGGCCAAAATTCCATAATTTAAACTTATAGAAAAATAATAAGTTTAATAACATAATCACACCATACATGTTCATATTTCATCCATACCATACTCTTTCATCAAAACCACAAGTCATATCTCAAGTTTAAGTTCCATGGATAACACATCTTTTAGCCAAAAAAGCAAGAATGGATTATGTACTCTTTTTGACATACCCATCATGATCTACATACTTTCCCAAGCATATAATATATAAATCCATAAGAATAATCTCTTACTCAAGCTTGAGAAACGATGATCTTGCTCCAAAAGATGGCTTTGAGTTCTTAGGGTTTGAGAGAAAAATAGTTGAGAAATATCTAGAAAGCATGAGAGTTTCAAGTGAATAAAAATCAGATTTTTTGGTCCTTTATATAAGTCCTCAATTCCATCCTTAGCCACTCTTATTGTCACGACCCGAATCCCATTCGGGCCGGACTAGCACCCGAAGCTGATGAGTCCCGAGAGAACAATCTTCTCTCATGTACTCTTATATGCATGTTCGCGTATGAATATCATTTTATCCCTTTTAATTAAATATCAATGGCGGAAGTCATGGAAACATGTGCAATATATAAAACTTGGCCGTTAGGGCCATTGCGTCAAAATGAACGTATATATATCTAACATTCAGCTTCCCACATAAGTCTACAAAGCCTCTACAGATACGTAACTATGACAACCTAGAGTCGGGACAACACCCCGCTCTATATTCATATACTATATCAAACCAATATGCATAATTACTCGAAAAAGCCCCAAAACAACTGGTGCTCACCAACAATCTGCGGATATCTCGTAGCCTCCTGGGGAGATCTACTAGCACCTGCGCCTGCAACATTTAAAGTAAATCCCCCAAAAGGGGTCAGTACGAATAATGTACTGAGTATGTAAGGCCATATGAAATTGTATAATGCATAAGTACTTCCAAGAAATTAAGCGTAAGAGAATAATCAATATGGATAGACCTCCGCTCGGAATATGTGGAACCATGTTCATTACTTCCATTGATTTCATTACTTGATTATGCATTCTTATCATCATCAGTCTTATACTAACCTTTAGTTCTAAATTCATGCAAGGGATATACTCTAATTTCTTTTACAACTATCTTCATTATGAGAATCTTAATATAATACCGATCATCACCTTCTAGGTGGGTTATAATATAATACTGATCATCACCCTATAGGTGGATAATAATATAATACCGCTCATCACCTTATAGGTGGATAATAATAGAATATCGCTCATCATCTTATAGGTGGATAATAATATAATACCGTTATAATACAATAGCATAATATTGAGATTAGACCATCTTGAACTTGTACCCTTTTGATTGTAATTCATACTCAATAAAGCATAAAGTAACCATATGGGCATTACTCCTTTACAATCTTATACCCTTTACATAGTTATGAGAGTGACATATTTATGAGAGTGATACATTAGTGATCATGACATTAATTGAGGCACACAGTTATATATATTACTTCACTCCTCTACTCCACTCTTACTTGTGAGAGATTAACACATTCACCTATGAGAGATTGATACTTTTACTTGTATGAGATTGATACATTGAGGATCATGATAATATTGGAAACACACATCTATGCCTTACTTCACTTCCTTACTTTCAAGAGAGTGATACGCTCACTTATGAGAGGTTAATACGTTGATACATTCCTAATCATCACCTTATAGGAAGCTTTGGAACATACTATTATTAGGACTTTGGAACCATGTCCATAATTAGGTAACTCATGAACAACAACGACTAATGAATGAGGGAATCATGACTTAGGAATGAATAGATTCTCCTTACGTCGTCACTTTCCTTGAAACAGTGTCTTTTAGTAGTTACAACAACATTATGAGGGCTTTAGGAATTTCAGTCCATGGATAAGATACATATGAATACAAATCGATCAATGAATAAAAAATGTATGGATAACAATATATATCAAACCTGAATGAGATACCTTAGCATATTTCGGAATAGGACAAGTGCAATGTCAATATGAATACTATTTGTTGTAGAAAGATACAGACATAGTAACCTTAAATACCTTATATTCCGAATGTAAATACACAATCCAATATGTGAGCACAACAATTCCACTCCTTCCTTACGTTTCACTCTACATCACAAATACATAATGGAACCAACACTAACCACCAACTACCTTACAAATGCAGATGAAAACAATGAGTTACATGTTTATTACCATTTATGGCATTGACATACCAAAAATACCCCATTCATGCCATACATTGACCACAAGTTACATTCCAAGTGTATAAGACGACCATGAGTTACATGAGTCCCCTATAATATTATTTCACCCTTTACAATACCATTCATGGACTTTTCATGCCAGCAATACCATAACATTCTATACATTACCACAACATCACATACCAATAGCATTTCACAACAAAGTTTCTCCTTTACACTTTCTCATGAGCACCATATCACAATTAATCCATCAAGTCACCTTAATACACCTCATATCCCATATCGGCCAAAATCCCACAATTTAAACTTATAGAAAAGTAACAAGTTTAATAACATAATCACACCATACATTTTGATATTTCATCCATACCATGTTCTTTCATCAAAACCACAAGTCATAATTCAAGTTACAATCCCATGGATGACACATCTTTTTAACAAAAACCAAAAGTGCCATGTACAACACTTCCAAGCATAAACAACATGATCTACATAATTTCTCATGCTTATAATATGTTAAAGTACAAGAATAATCACTTACCCAATCTTGGAAGATGATGATCTTGTCCAAAAATGCCTTAGGGTTTGAAGAGCTTGAGAAATGTCTTGTGGAAATATTGTAGAAATGTCTAGAATGGCATGTGCCCCTTTGAGATTAAAAATCTGAATTTTTTGGCCAACTTTTATAATCTTTTAAATTCACCCTTAGCCATTTAATCCAACCTTTGACAAGTCAAGGCAAGAATGGGTCATTTTGACCCATTGGGCCTTTCATGTTTTGCTCATTTTGGGTCTCAAATTAGGCCCAATAACACATATAATCTTAACCCACTAACATCAATGTGTAATAAATCATATATCTCATGTTTAATTATTTTCATAATCGTCACGACAATATTCGTTTACGAGATTCCCGCTCGTAGCCTCAATCGGAAAAATGGAAATTCTAGTCGCCTATGGCTTCTTTGGTCAGAATTTGTTAAAAATACTTGTGATGAAGCATTAACCATAATTCAGATGCTAAATGCGCTTAAGAATAATCCTACTATGAAGGGGTAATGATACCATGAATTATAGGTCTTATACGCATCATAATAGTCGAAGAAAAATTTTGGCGAAAACCACCCCGGTACGCCGCTTGGCGCGCCCCAGTGCTGCCTCTGGGCTGAAAATTTCAGCCCAGAGTGGCCTGGCACGCCCCTGGGCGCGTCGCACTGTATTTTTTTTTTTTTCTTTTTTTTTTTTTCTTTTTTTTTCAAATTTTGTTTCTTCGACTTTTCTTTGCGGATTCGGCTAGGTACTTCAAGTTCTATTCTTTAGCTTACTTATTACCTTTAAGAAACTTTATTTAGGAGTCCTTCAGGCGTCATTTATCACTCCTAAAATGTTCCAAAAAGTTTCCAACTCCTCATACAAAAGTTTAGTCACATTGACTAGTACGATATCATTTGTTCTATCCCAAACCAATGCAACACACGTACTTAGGGTAAGCGTAGCCAAGGTTTATAATTATATCGTAGATCTACAATCAATAAAATTAGGTTCGGGAATGTACGGGGTGTTACCCTTATAGCATTTAATGTTAAGTCTAGAAGGTCAAGGCAAGAATGGGTCATTTGACCCATTTTGGCCCATGTCTTCTTCTTTATATTTGGGCCTTTTATTGAGCCCAATTCACTTAACCCAATGAAATCAATAATTTATCATGTTTAACTCATTTCATACGTGTTACTACAATATTCCCACTCACGCTATTCATATTCGTAGCCCCTATCCCAAAAATAAGTGATTCTACCCACGTATGGCTTATTTTGACCACAAGGGTAAAACCGTCATTTTGATGCCAAATTCGTTCACGAGTAATTTTTCCAAACAAATATAATACTTCAATCATTCCATGTATATACTCGTGGTTGTAGAAGAAACGTGGAAAAAATCTGCCCGGTGCATCCCCGGGCACGCTTGGGACTTAAGAAAAATTTCCAACATTGAAAGGTGGACAAAACTAGACTGGAACGCCCTTGGATGCGTCATCTTGCTGCATGTGGGGTAAAAATTTTATCACAGAGTGGCCTGGCACACCCTTTGGCATGCCTGACCCTTAGTTTTTTTGAAAATTTCAATTTTTGACTTTTCTTCGCAGGTTTGGTTAGATACTTCAAGTTCCATTCTTTAACATACACCAAGTACGAGGGCCTCGTTTTTAACCCCACAAATGTTCCACGATTTCACAAAACACCTCCTACAAAGGTTTAATCATATGTACGAGGGCCAAATTCAATTATCTCATCAATAACATTACCAAATACATACTTGTGGCTCTCGACACCTAAGTAAACATTATTCAACGTCGTCAAGTAGGGTTGGGAAGGTACGGGGTGTTACAACCACTATCACGTAAGAACATAAAAGGTAAATAACGGAAATCATGGAACATGTGATATATATCCATGTGTAAAACTTGGCCGTAGAGTCCATCAAGTTAAAAAAAAACATAAATCTTCTTACATTTATACACCCACATACATCTACAAAAGCCTCTAACAGATGCAGTTGCAACACCAACTAAAAGTCTGGACAAGTCCCCGCTTTATACAACATGTACAATACCAAAACACATGTACAATTGTGACTCGGAGAAGCCTCGAACTAACTGGCAACCTACTGTGGAGGCCTACTAGCACCTGCGCCTGCAGCAAGTAAGGTAAGTCCCACAAGGGACGTCAGTACGAAGAATGTACTGAGTATGTAAGGCTCAAATGAGACTATATGAATCATAAATACGTCAATAAACTCAATTACAAATGGGCCCAATATAGATAAATCATCATTCTGTGCTTTGGGAACCATGTATATTGCTTTCATTAATTTCTTTGCTTCTTTGCTTATTCATCTTTGCTTGTGACCTGTGATACCCAGGCCCTGACTGAACAGTGTATTTTAACATAACATAATGTTATGTTGGGATCAGCTCGAGCTAGGCTTATGTCTCTAGAGCTACCACCCATAAATCAATACATCGGGATCGACTCGAGCTAGGTTATTACCTCTAGAGCTGCCACCCATAAACTCATATCTCAGGTTTGGCTCGAGCTAGGTTATTACCTCTAGACTTACCCCTTGTCAGGATCGGTCCGAGCTAGGCTTATGCCTCTAGGGCTGCCCCCTGATCCAATAACCTCGGGATCGGCTTGAGCTAGGCTTACGCCCCTAAAGCTACCACCCATACTCAATCATTAACAATATATGCATTACTTCATTCTTTACTTTTGAGATTGATACAATGATAGTCATACATTATTTGAAGCTTTGGATCAATAATCAATGAGTGAGAGGCATGTGAATAAACATTATTGAAAAACATAACATTATTGGGGACATAGGATCTTTGAAACATTAATCGATGAATACGAGACATGTGAATCACAATTGTTCAATGAATAGGAAACATGTAATGACAACAATTGGTAACCGGGAATAGGATACCTTAGAACATTTCGGATTGGAACAGTTATTATGTCAATGTATCTACTATGTGCTGCAGAAGGATACGGAAAGAGTAACCTTACATACCTTTACTTCCAAGTATGAATACACAAGCCTATATATGAACACAATAGTCCAGCCTTACGTTTCACTCTACAATACAAGTACATAACGGAGCTTACGTTAACCACTAGTTATAGTACAAGTGTACAAGATGACAACAAACTATATGACTGTCGTATAACGTAATTTCACCCTTTATAATACAATCCACTATATCATTCTACCAACAACACCATAACATTCCACACATTGACCAAAACATCATACATCAATAGCATTTCACACCACATATACCCTTTATGCTTCCTCATTATCATTCCATCGCAATTACCCAATCATCTTTCCTCATAACAACTTATGAACAATATTACATACTTAATATAGTCCAGCATACCTCCCTACGAACCTTTAAAATCATTAAAACGACACCACAAGTTGATAATTTCATCCAAAAAGGGTATAGGGGCCTTCGGGATCAAATAGATGCGAGAACATACAAAAACAAACCTGGCGCTGACCTGTGAAGCCACCTGCGCCCACAGGTGTCCTTTGGCAAATGCCAGAGGCACCTGTGTTGGTATCTGCACCCGCAGGTGCCCTCGTCTGCAGGGGCAGATACTCGTTTCAGTCAAAATGGGTCTCTTTTGGGTCTTTTTATGCAGTGAATGGTCCATGATCATAACTGAACTTCTTTTGACATATTTTTTATCATCTTGGGTGCCAAAAATCAACCATGGTATCACAACACACATAAACAACACCCAAAACTACACTTCTCGTTCAATACGTCACCAAATCCATAACAATTTTCACAATAACAAGTAAAAACATTATACACAAGGATAAAACAATTTAAGACCATAATAAAATATAACATTTCAATATTTAATCCATCAAGTTCACTTCCTTCAATACCACAAGTCCATTTTCATGTTTACAAGGCAAAACCTTTCTCCGATTGCAAAAATAGAGAGTTTTACACATAGTACATTGTCCAACACTTTTCCAACATAACCAACATTATTTATACACCATATTACACATATAATATACTAAACCATAAAAATAAATACTTACCAAAGAGCGATCTTGTCCCAAAAGAGATGAGGGCTTAGGGTTTGTGTAAGAGATAATGTTTGAGAAAATGTTAGAAAAGGAATGTGTGTATCTATGAATAAAAATCTGATTTTTCTTGACTCATATATCCCCTTTACAATCATACTTATCCACTCATTTAATGGTTTACTTGGTCAAAGAGAGAGCAATGAAAGAATGGGTCAAATTTCCATTTTGGGCCATGTCTTCCTTATGATTTTTGGGCCTCATTTGGGCCCAATGGCACAAGAATCATTAATTCCCAACAAATTAATGTATAATTCATCAAATCTCTCATGTTTAAATATTTCCATGAATGTTACAGAAATCAACTAGGTTAGGTTCGAAAACATACGGGGTGTTACAGCCGGGTTGTGTTTTGATGACTTATATGTCTATGGATGAATGATATGTCTATTTTATGACTGATGTATCTATTTAATGACAGATATGTCTATTTTATAACTAATATATCTATTTGATGACTGATATGTCCATTTGATGACTGATACAAGCCAAATAAGTGTTAACCTTTTAAGGACTATAATTCAAGGCTGACATAAAGGGACCCAATCCACGATCATCTCAAGGATGCAAGGATACAATTGGAGGACCCTTTTCAAGCTCCTAAGAGTTCAACACCAAGTGTGGAGGATAGCTTGGAGCTGGGAGCTAAAATTACCTCAAGACCTCCACTAGAAGGCAAGCATGAGAACTACACACACTCCAAGGATCGCTGATAAAATTAGATGTGTTTTAACATATCTTGACACCATTTAAGAAGTTTTGTGTTTTGCCCAATTCATTCAACATGAATTGAAAGTCATTGGAGAGGTCATTGGAGAGTTAAAAGGAGCCAAACGGTAATCTAGAGTCACATATACCCTAACCTATGACTGCAAGTCATCTATATGTGCCAGCAGGTGGCTATTTTGGCCCTTCCAGTGGCACCAGCACCATTACATGCACCAACAGGTGACCCATCTGCTTGGGAGGATGCCTAATTTGCTAAAATGGGTCACTTTTGGGCCCATTAAATGTAATAAAAGGCCCAAGGCTATAAATACTAGTTCCTTCTTCAATTTTAGAAAGCTTTTGTTGAATTATTATAAGATATACACTTGAGAATGCGAGATCTAGGATTAGCTTGTTTTGAATTATCATTTTGAAACATTGGTTACGTGGGAGTTTGATCCCCTCGTGGTTTACGTATGTGAATTGGTGCTTGTAGGATTAATTCAATAGAGGATTTAGGGTTTAACTACCCTTTGGTTTCTTTGATTTTCCTATCTTTGTGTCATTCAATCTATCTTTACTTTCTTGCCTTGTTATCTTAGTTTGTTTTCATGATTTCCATACTTTATTTCTTTTCTCATATTTTGTACGGTATCATTTGGTATCAAACCTGAGCTTAGATTCGTTCTTACCATTCTAGTCTTGGGTTTGTTATCACAAAAAAATATATTGTGTCAAAACGTTTTTGCAAAAACGCCAAAAGGATTTTTGTGTTTTTAAGTCCTTCTTGTTGTTTCTATATTATATTTTCTTTCCTCTAGTATATTTGAGTTGGAATCTTGTGATTTGGGTTTGTTTTGAGGATATTTAAAGAGAAACCCCATTGTTTTGCGGTGGCAGAAAGTTGAAATTGGGTTTTTAGATCTAGCCATTTTTGTGTGGGTTTGAAGGTTAAAATTTGTTAGAAGTTGTTCTCCACATTGAAGAGAACATAAATCTAAAATTTGGTGCCATTTGGAGAAGGTTTGGAGAATCTGCCATTTTTGGGTTTGAAGCTTGAATAAAAATATAAGTGGGTTGAAAAATCTGGAAATTTTGGTTGGGTTTTGAGTCTTCAAATCACTTGGGTTGTTTTCAGGAGGTGGAAAAGAGTTCGAGTTTAAAATTTCATTGAATTTCGAGCAAAAATGAAAGAGTTATGAAATTTTGATCTTCATATTGTTTTTGGTGTTCTTGAAGCAATTCAAATCCTCAAAAGGAAGATTCATAAAAAAAGGGTTGTTAGATACAAAAGGAATGAAAGAAAAGTATTTGGGAGTTGGTAAAAGGAATATACCAAAGAAAAGGGAATATTCTAGGAGAGAGAACCCAAAAGGGCCCACATAGAGGTCTAAAATCGGAGCTTCCAGCTAAGCTAACTGGAGCACCTGCGGGTACAGGTGGCCTATGCAGCTGCACCTATCCAGTGTAGGACACTCCAGTAGCCTCCTGCCTCCACCTGCGACCTCCACCTATGGGGGCAGGTCACCACATGCGTCTACAGCCCATCCAAACGCACCTCAAGCACTCCAAAACCAATTTTACTCAGGTTCCATTGTCTTAGTTTCATTTCTTTATCCCTAAAGTAATTATCAACGGGTAATTGTACTTACTTAGTTGATTGATTAGTCTTACAGTCCATTTCTTTCTTCGTCCATTTCTCTTTGTACTTTTCTCTTTTTGTTTCATTGTTATTTCTGGGTTTAAGTTCATGTTTATTTATTTGAGTCATTATTTCTTATTCAAACAAGATTCCATTTCGAACACGAGTTGCAATTGACACCACGTCTTCCATTGGAGTAGAAACGATCTTTCAACGCTAGCGATGCCTATTGTTAGGCAAACAAAGGTGTGTACTCTGAGAGGTTGTGAGGTTGATTTTCTTAATTCTAACTTGTTTGTTGTTCGTGTTTAGTGTATCTTCTTAATAGGTACCATGGCTCTGGATGAAAATACTTCTAATAAGATCTTAACGACAATCGAATCCTTGGATCATAGAATGGAATCCATGGAAGGTCAAATGACCACACTCCAAGAAAGTTTGTCAAATATGATTGGGAGGATAGACAACATGGTGCCTTTAACACCCTATCAAATGATTATGAGAGATCTCCGAGAAGCAATTAAGAGGGCAAAAATTGAGAAAGTGGAGAAGAACTTGGCTTAAGGAAGAGAGTTGATAAAGATTGATGAGCCAAGGAATTGTTTGAAAGAGCAATCTTCTCAGGAGCTTCAAGGTAACAAAGCTAACTTTTGCACTTTAGTAAATGTGAATGACCATTGTATGGCAAGTATCTAATTGAGTTTGAGTGATAGCTTATTTATATGTGAGCCTAATGATTCTTTTCCTTGTGATGATAATGTACATGTTGAGAGTGTGGATACACTAGTTGATCCTATTGATGACCGAATTGACTTTTCTTGTAAGATTGATTTGAGTCCACCTAGTGTTAAAGCCATTTTGTTGAATGATAGTACATTGTCTTGTGAAAATGGTGTTGATCAACTTGTGTGTGAGTCTAGTCCACTACTTGAGGATGTTTATGATGTGATTAGTGAACCTCAAGTTAGTGATGATGTTGTTAATGTTGATTATTTGAATCGGAGTGACTCTTTGATCATGTCTTTTGATGAAGATCCTATTACTTGCCCTGCTCATAAAGGTGATATTGTGTTGGACACTTCTTCAAAAATTGCTAATTGTCTTTTTAAGAGCGAACTTACATGTTTTAATCCTCTTTATTTGATTGACCCTTCTCTTTTTCAGTTTAATGTTTTGTTTGAAGAGGGTGAAATCACTCCTAGTCCGCTACCTAGTGGTGTAGATCATGTTAATGATGTAGCTCTTCTTGAGGGCTATATTCTACGGAATAACCCACTATGGTGTGACAATATTCCTCCTAAAAATGGAAATCTCTTCTTGGAAGATGAGAGTACTCTTATGGGAAAGAATTGTGAAAAAAGGGAAGGTGGTCTTTGTGTTTAAATTATTTCTTCTTCTTTGAGTGTTTCAATTCTTGAGGATACTCTTAATAATGTTCTTGCACATAATAGTGAGAATGTTCTTGAGGACCCCTTAGAGGAAATTAATTTGCATGACACCTTTCTTTACTCTCTATTTGTTTATGATATTGCCCATGGTAGTGTAAAGAGTATGACTTTTGGTAATCGAGGCACCTTTGGGGAGAATGAGCGTTACATTGTCCCATGGTCATTGATACTTCTCCTATTTAACCCTGGTGACCATTTGGGATATGGTGGGTTTTATCCCCCAAAATGGTATTTAATCAAGAGGATACATCTTTGTGTGGTGCATATAGTAGCAACACTTCTTTTCATTCATGTGATAAATGCTTGGTGTTACTACTTGATTACATTGTGAGCTTAGATGCAATTTTTTTGTTGACTTGTGTGTGGAATAACTTTGTATTTGACCCCGATGATGATTTGGGAGTAATCCCATTCTTGGAGATAGCTAGTACATTGAGTGGAGTCTTAATTTGGAATGATCTGGTTCATGATATTGCATTTAGCTTTAGAGATTTTCCTGTGACTTTTGACTTAAAAAGGATTTTGTACTTGTTGAAACATAGAACCAATGTGGGTTTTCATGTGTGGTTGAATATTTCCATGGTTCTCTTGGATTTTCCCTTTGTCAAAGTCTCTTGAGTGGCAAAGTAATTTTTATTTTGTGGGGTTACACATCTTTGATTAATCATTTTGACTTTTGGCTATATGTTAAGTGTGTTCCTCCTTGGCTTGGTGATAAGTTTGTTTTTACTAACCCTAACCCTCATGCTATGAGTATATTATGCTTGCTTGTTTTATCTATGGTTTTGCAAGGTTTGGATTCGAGGTCGAATCCTTTTCAAGAAGGGGAGGATGATATAAACCAAATAGGTATTAACCTTTTAAGGACTATAATTTAAGGCCAACACAAAGGGGCCCAAGCCACGATCATCTACTAGATGCAAGGATACGTTTGGAGGACTCTTTTCAAGTACCTAAGAGTTCAACACCACGTGTGGAGGATAGCTTGGAGCCAGGAGCCAAAATCATCTCAAGACCTCTACTAGAAGGCAAACACGAGAAATACAAATACTCCAAGAATCATTGATGAAACTAGATGTGTTTGAACCCATCTTGACACCATTTAAGAAGTGTTGGGTGTTTCCTAATGCATTTATGAAGGATCAAAAGCCATTAGAGAGGTCATCGGAGAGTTAAGAGGAGCCAAACGGTGACCTAGAGTCACTTGCACCCTTACCTGCGGCCGCAGGTCATCCAACTGCTCGAGCATGTGGCTATTTTGGCCCTTCTAATGGAACCTACGCTCTGACATGCGCCAGCAGGTGACCCATCTGCGTGGGCGGATGCTTAATTTGCTGAAATGGGTCACTTTTGGGCCCATTAAGTGTAATAAAAGGACATAGGCTATAAATACTAGTTCCTTCTTCTTTTTTAGGAAGATTTTGTTGAATTAAGATAAGATATACACTTTAGAGTATGAGAGCTAGGATTAGCTTGTTTTGAATTATCAATTTTGAAATGTTGGTTACGTGGGAGTTTGATTCTCTTGTGGTTTACGTATGTGAATTGGTGCTTGTAGGTTTAATTAAATAGAGGTTTTAGCGTTTAAAATACCCTTTGGTTTCTTTGATTTTCCTATCTTTGTGTCATTCAATCTATCTTTACTTTCTTGCCCTGTTATCTTAGTTTGTTTTCATGATTTTCGTACTTTATTTCTCTTCTCGTATTTTGTCCGGTATCAACGACTGATATATCTACTTGAGGACTTTAATGTCTAAGTAATGACTTGACTGCCTACTTGATGACCTGAACGTATACTTTATACTACATATTTTTTAAATTGATAGTTGTATGTCCTGGTTGATATACATAATTCCCATATTGTTAGGTTGTCTTGGGTTATGGTGAAGAACTTTAATACATCGCATGTGACTATTGATTCGTTAGTTAATAGAAGTTAAGTTATTGATGGGTAGTGGTAAAGGTGCAAGTAAAATAGATTTCCTAATGTTAATTATTAGTGCAAACCATGTGAGAATAATGATCAAAATACTTTTATGAGATCAGAGAGAGATATCATAAGTTGGTGAAATTGAAGTGATTTAAATTGTTAGTTGTCATGTTAATCTGGTTCATTTATGTGGTGTTGCATGATCTAATCTTTATCGACCGATGATACCTACCAGTGTATGTGGTTGTACTAATACTACTCTTGCTACATCCTTTTTGGGGAGTAGTCATGTTGCAGGATCAATTGAAGTTTCTTATTAGAAATGGATAGTATTTATCAGCAGCTTCTGCGCATCCTATTCCTATATTAGGAACTTTGCCTTTTGTTTGATTATTTATTGTATTAGAAGCTCTTGTACATGTCTAAACTATGTCCTTGGAATAATGCTATACTTTTATTATATTATAAAAGTGTTGTATGATTTCTATAGTAATTGAATGATTTAACAGGTTTGTTTTTTATTACATTCGTCTATTATTTGGATGGGTTGTAAGGTTATACAATCTAGTTAAAATAGGGTAGGTGCCCGTACGATCCTCCTAGTTAGGTCGCATCAATTCTTAATTGTATGACTGAGACCTCGACATAGATTACTTGCTTCTTGAGTGGCTTGTATGCATTGAATAATTAAGCTTTATCATGTGCTTCTATTGTAAGCTTGCCTGATGCCATATCAACAATAGCATTTCTCAAACAAGAAGATTAATGATCTAATCTGTAGCAATATATATTTGATAATTCCCTCAGATCTTGTGAGGGAATTGCTACAAATTTTCCATAAAACAAAAGTGGGTCAGGCATTGCCCAATCCCATTTGTATGAATAGTGATAAGGAAATCATATTTATGGCAGCTCCCAAATCACACAATACCATTGTCTCTACCTATTTCCCAATAGAAATTTCAATATTGATGCTTTCTAAGTCCTTTCTTTTTGTTGGTAGACAGTTTTCAATTTGAGATGTGAATTTTTTAGTTGGCGCTACTGCAGCATTCTCCATCAACATCTTTTTGTTGGTTATTAGATATTTGAAGTACTTTGCATATTTGGGAATGCCCTGCAACATATCAACAAAGCAAATATTTGTGGAAGCTACATCCTCTCTTGCTTTTATGTGATTTTCTAGGAATAGAATGTGTAGTTTATAAAATCTCAATTGAGGTTGCCTTGTAACTCTTTCTATCAACATTTGATTTTTTTCCTCTCATGTTGTGTTACAACTGCTATTTCTGGTGTTGTTTCACCCAACTTTTTAATACTTCTTACTGTTATTGCATTATCTTGATTTGTGTTCAAATTCAAATGATTGGGTATACTTCTAATAGGCCTCACGCTATGTGCTTCAACTAGTTGACCCATTTGTCTTTAAAGATTTTAAATTGCCAAGTCATTGTTTTTTAGACTAGCTTCCTATTTTTATTGACTTTCTGCCATTTTCTTTAGCAATTCTTTTGCCTCATCAAGCTAGCCTTGTATTGTATTCTTTTGGTTTTGTTGATTGCCCTATTATGGAACTTATATCTTGTATTGGTTTTGATTCTGATTTCCACTCTATGGCAAGTTAGAGTCGTTTCTCTATTTAACACCGTGTACCTTTAGGCTATAATTTAGATTATTCAACGCATGAAATTGGTTTTGAAATCGATGAAATCAATTCTACCCCAATGAAAAGCACAATTAGTAAGTGCTCACACATCCATTGTGCAGCTTCACTTCTGGCACCACACAACTGCTGATGGAATTTCCAAAGCACTTTTTAAAAATTTTCATACTCATCAACCCTTAGACAATTTTCTCTCTAATCCTCATCCTTTAATACTAATATATGCTTCTCCCATGTACTTTAAGGTATTTTTAATCATATCTAATCATTAATTATGAAATCCTACCAAGACTATGTACCACAATCCTAGGGTTTTCAAGAAAATGCATCTCTAAAATTCAAAAAAGGTTTATTTGGTTCTTCTCCTACAAAGATCAGATATTTCATAGGAATTTGGAGCAATTAAGGTATGTAAGGCTATCTTCCACATGTGAGAATACCTTTTTCTTTTCCACGGGTACTTTTTACATGAATTTGATAACCTTCATGAATAAACTAGGGTTAGAAAAAACCATCATGTCTTGATTTATTGATTTTTGATTAAATTCCAATAACCCTACTTAAAATGTCACAGCCTTATGATGATTCTCATTCTATGAGGTTCTAATGAATTCCCTCCATGAGTTTACACATGTCTATGAAGAAAAGGAATTATTCTTATGAATAAAAATTTAAGACATTATGATCTCTTGATATGAAGCTATCCTTATGATTTCTAAACTATGAACGACCCTTTATGTGACGACATTTGATGCTTTTAACCATGAATAAGTGCAAGATCTTAAGCAACTATTGTTAGATTTGATCGTTTTGCTGTCTCATTTGTAGGAAAATGTGCCAAGGAAAAAAAAAGGGTGACTTGTGCTGAAAAGAGTGAATTGAAGGCAAATTTTATGGGCCGTAAACACTATGATGGACCTTTGCCTCTATCGTGGTCTTTAAACAAAGTGAGAAATCAGGTGTTGGATAGGCAACAACCAAGTTGACGAATCATCAACCTCCTGATTAACTATTGCCTAAATCATCGCCCTTAAATAGAATGACTCAGTGAATGACTTCAACGGACGGGCAAACTGACAGACCGTCATCCAAACCATATGTCTCAAGCAGTTTTTTAGGAAATCTCACTGGATAGTAGTGATGGGTAAAGTGATGGACCGTCACCTAGGTTATGGGCTGTCAACTTGATCATGATACGCAAGGGGAGATTTTCTCCAATTTTAATTAGAATTTTAAATTCTCTTACTATAAATCTACTATTAGGGCTTTTTTCACTATTCACCATTTTAGAGTGAAAACTCATATTACTTTTATGTTAATTTGTGGGATTTGACCCTGCCTTTGGTTTAACTTTCTTAAGTAAAGTGGTTAAAATTAGGTAAAAGAATTAATAAAAAGATTTGGGGTTTTCAATCTTCGTCTAATGGATAGTGCTTTAAGAAGATAAACCAACTTGGGATAATTATTGAGTTTCTCATTCTCATCACTCTTAGTTTGAGAGAATTCTAGTGAAAATCGTCTAACTAGGTTGAGAAACATTTAGACGTTTTGAAGTAATCGACAACCTTGCATACATTGCACTAGAAGAGTCTACTATTATTGGCGACCCGATGGTATTATGAAACCATGGTGAACAGAGACCTAGTTTTCTCTATAAACTGATTATATTTACTGAAAATTCACTATTGTTACTTGAACATATTTTGCATTGAAAGAACAAACACTTTTTATAGAACCCCTTTCTTATGTAAATAATCGACTAGCAGTCAACTTAACCTCATAAGGCTTAGTTTTCACCTTATTGCCCGTGGTATTTAACCCCAAACTAGTTGGCTTCTATATTTGACAATGACCGCTTTATACTTCTATTTCGAGGTGTAATTTGGTGTGTAAAATTTTTTCCCAGTTGTCGGGGAATACAGTTGCATAATAAGTCAAGTGTGATTATTTAACTCTTAGTATTAATTCCTAATTTTACTTTTATTTGATGTTTATGTTTTATATAAGTTACAGGTCAGTGCAAGTGTAATACCCAAAGTCGGGGTGAATCGTTAAATCCTTACTATCCAAAGCTTGATAATACTCTTCAGAGAGCAATGGATTCATAAGAGCATGAAGCAACAAAGCTAGAACAACTTGTTGATACTCAAGTTATGGCCAACAATCAAAATGCCCCAACCAATAAAAATGATGAAATTGTTTGTGATGACATCCATGGGAATAATATTGACAATGTGGACCCTTCCAATCCATGTCAACAATAGAGAGCTAGTGGACAACAGCAACTGGCTATGACCTTTGATGTTGATGATAAAGATGATGCTGATTTGGATGCCATTGATTCCACTGGGGACTTCATCCCTCCACCACTAGCTCCTGGAGTAAAGTTCAATATTACTAGTACTATGATCTAGTTATTGAATCTGAAGGACTTGTTTAGAGGCGTTGTTAGTGATGATCCAAACCTGTATTTGATGAACTTCATTGGAATTACAAGTTACATGGGGTTAGTCAAAATACTATCCATTTGTGGTTGTTCACATTATCGTTATCTGGGGAAGCAATCTTATGGTTGTTAGAGATTCCACACAATTCCATCTCAAATTTAAGGGAGTTGAAGGTACTTTCCAAGAAAGGTTCTTTCCACCCTCTAGAATGTTGCAGTTGAGGGATAAAATTAGTAATTTTTTGAAGCTGCCTAGAGAAGCATTACACAAAACATGGTTACATTTTAAGAAGAATCTAAAACAATGTCCCAACCATAAGTTGATGGCTGAACCTTAGATGGTGACCTTTTACTAGTCTTTGAACTCAGTAACCAAGCCGATCACTGGCAATGCCACTGTTGGATCTTTCATGTCTAAAACTTTTGCAGATGCTGCAATTTTGATCTTAGACAGACACACTAAAACCAACATGCCTTGGCATACTAGAGACTTAGAGGTTCCAAGAGATACTTACTCAGTGGGTAGTTCTGTTGAACAACAAATAATAGAGGAAAAGCATGACCAAGATATAGAATCACAGATGTACTTGTTCACAAAACATTGGTTAGCAAGTAGTCCTGAAATGGTGAACACTATAGGTTCGTAAGGTAAATAAACTGACTTAGAGTCTAAGGAGGAGGCTAATTATCTAAATAATCAGATGAGGGTTTCAAAGCCAACACCTAGGGAAACCAAGGTCGAAACTATCAGAAGGCTAACTACAATGTCAGAGCTTGCTATAAGGATAGAGATCAAGGGAACTGGAAGAGCAAAAATGATAGAATGTTCTAGATATGCCTCTCAAAAATTATGATTGAACTAGTAATGATTCAGGGAGTTCGATGTCACGACCCAGTAAATCAGGTCATAATGTCACCTACTTTACCCAACCAGTAGGTAAGACAACCCATAGCCCAAAATGGAGAGTAACCGGCTAACATTTGCAAGATAAATAAATAAGGATTAGATAGTAATAGAATTTGATAAAAGAGAAATATGTATACATAAATATTCGATAAATGAGAGGGCAGAGGAGAAAATATACCAAAATGAATGCCCCAAGATCTAGTAAGGCATGTATAAGAGTCACTATACCAACAAGAGTACTAGACAGAGAAAAAATATACAAAGTAGTATCTAGATATATAAAATATGACTATCACAACTATAGATGGAGAAGGATCAGTTTTGGAATCTGAAAAATTATCCAAATTGTCATGCATCGAATTCCAACGGGGCTGACTGGCACCCCAAGCCTTTGAGGCTCGAGAGAACCAACCTTTGTTCATATACCCTCATATGCATGTTTTCGTACGAATATCATTCTATCCCATGTAACTAATAATTCTCAATGGCGGAAGTCATGGAAAACATATACAATATATGAAACTTGGTCGTTAAGGCCATCAAGTCGAAATGGACATACATCTCTTACATTCAGTTTCTCACATATGTCTACAAAGCCTCTAACAGATGCATATACATATATATGACCAACTTAAGTCGAGACAAGTCCCTGCTTTACACAACAATTTATACAGTACCAAAACATATGTACACATATGACTCGGAAAGCCCCAAACCAACTGGAGTTCACCAAAGATCTGCAAATGACTCGCAACCTACTGTGGAGGTCTACTAGCACCTGTGCCTGCAACAAATAAGGTAAGTCCCCCAAGGGGGGTCAGAACAAATAATGTACTGAGTATGTAAGTCTATATGGAACTGTATGCTATATGAATACTTCAAAGGAATCAAGCATAAGAGAATAATTAATATTGATAAACTTTCGTTCTGGATGTGTGGAACCATGTAACTTACCTTTATAATTTTCATTATTTGATCATTCATTCTTATCATCGCCACTCTTATATTAACATTCATACATATATATATATATATATATATATATATATATATTCATGAAAGGGATATACTTTCATTGCCTTTACAATTGTCTTCATTACCGTTCATCCAATTGGTTAGTGGGACATAATATAATACCGATCATCCACCTTATCAGTGGGTCATAATATAATACCTATCATCCACTTTATTAGTGGGTAATAATATAATACCGATCATCCACCTTATCAGTAGGTCATAATATAAACATCCACCTTATTGGTGGGTAGTCATCCACTTTATTAGTGGGTAGTAACATAATATTAGGATCAACTCGAGCTAGGCTTATGTGCCCCTTTATCCAATAATATCGGGATTGGTCTAGCTAGACTTATGTGCCCCTTTGAGCCGTCCCGGTTCTAAAACAACAAGCCATAAATGTATTACTTTATGCTTTTACTTTTGAGAGATTGATATATTAATAATCACGACATTATTGGAATCTTTGGAATTTCAGTCAATGATTAAGAGATATGTGAATCACAATTGGTCCACAAATAAGGAACATATAAATAACAATACATGACAACCTGAAATGAGATACCTTAGAATATTTTGGAATGGAACAACTACAATGACAATATGAATAATATGTGCGGTAGAAGGATACGGAAAGAGTAACCTTACATACCTTATCTTCCCAATATAAATATGCAATCCTATACGTGAATTAAATAATCCATATCCTTCCTTACGTTTTACTCCAAGCTTGCAAAGTGATGATATTACCCAAACAAGTGTAGTTGCCTTAGGGTTATTAGGGTTTGAGTTGAGAGAAATGTTTTAGAAACTCCAAGATTGGCATGTGTGTTTGTGTGAATAAAATCTGATTTTAGTGCCCTTTATATAGGCCCCTGAAGTCATCCTTAGACACTTTGATCAATCATTGATAAGTCAAAGGAAGAATGGGCTATTTTGCCCTTTTGGGCCATGTCTTTTGTTCCAATTTGGGCTTTAAATTGAGCCCAATAACACATATCAACTTAGCCCACCAAATTCAATGTGTTATACTCCAATTATCTCATGTTTAAATAATTTCATAAATGTTACGACAATATTCAACTCACGAGATTCATGTTCATAGCCTCAATCTCAAAAATAAGAATTTCTAGCCACCCATGGCTTAATTGAACATTATTTGATAAAATACTTGTGACGAAGAATTAACCCCAACTCGGATGCCAAAATTGCTCAAGAGTAGTCCTAATATTATGGAATAATGATACCTTAACCCAAGAGTCCTCTTTATAGAGTTATAATAGTAGAAGAAATTAGGCAAAAAGTACCCAAGCACGCTCCCAGGCGCCCTAAAGACTTAGAGAAAATTTTAGCAAATGAAAGGTGTGCAGGGGCGGCCCCTTGCTGCCTGTGCCAAAAATATTTCAGGCCAAACCGGACTGGCAAGCCACCTGCAGTGCCCCACACTTAATTTTTGATTTCGACTTTTCTTTGAGGATTGGTTGGATCTTTCAAGTTCCAACCATTTACTTGCCTCTTATCTTTAATATCCTTTTCTTGGAAGTCCTCCAAACCTCATTTTTTGCTCCCCAAATGCTTCAAAAAGTTACAAACTCCTACTACAAGAGTCTAGTCACATTGACTAGTACGATATCAAATGTTCCATCCAAAACCAATGCAACATACGTACTTAGTGCTCTCGAAGTGAATTGGAACCAAGCCCTAGGTCACCAATACATCAAATTAGGGTCGGGGATGTATTGGGTGTTACATCCTTCCCCACTTAGAAACATTCGTCTTTGAATGTTAGTAACATCATTTCATTGGAACAATTTTAAGTCGAAGTGAATTCTTCATGTTATCATGCACACATTTAATACGTATAAAAGCTTACTTGTGATTACTCCAATTTCGTACCTTGGCCTTTTTCTTCCTTTTACAATCAGTACAAGTACTTTAGATTTCATTGTTTCTTTGATTTCCCTTGTGATTTCTTCTACGTGCTGATTTCGCCAAGGTACCTTTACGGATGCTACTTCTTTATTTCTTATTTCTTTCACTTATCGATCTAGAATAGTAATAGGTACCTCTTCACATGTGAGACCTTCCGTAACTTGTATATCTTTACTGGGAGCAATACGGGATAATCTTTTATACACTTCGAATATGAAATAGTGAATGAACTATGGAGAATTCTTGGAATAGTGATAATTTATATGCAACTTGCCCATATCTTCGGACAATTTCTTATGGCATGTTATATAGGGCCAACTTCCCTTTCTTTTCGAATCTCATTATCCTTTTCATTGGTGACACTATCAAAAATACCTAATCACTTGTGGAAAATTCTAATTCCCTTCTTCTGATATCGGCATATGACTTGTGTCGACTTCGGGCCGTTTGTAGCCGTTGTTTTCTCTATGGCTTGATGAACATGATCTGGCTCAAGTAAAGCAGTGTCACCTGCTTTAAATCATCCAATTGGTGCTCTATACTTTCTTCCATATAAAGCTTCGTAAGGGGCCATTTTGATATGTGTATAGTACCTATTAGTGTAAGTGAGTCAATAAGGTGAAAACTCGTAGCATATATTCAAGTGTTTGGATAGTACATTCTACTTGTTCATCTATCTGAGCATGAAAGGTCATACTCAATTTCCCCTGTGTACTCATGCTCTTACTCATGCTCTTCTGAAAAGACTTCTAAAAAAATGGGCAGTAGATTGAGCTCCCCTGTCTGATCTAATAGAGAGTGGAATCCATGTTAATCATGTCCCACTTCCATACTGGAAGATTCCTATATTGCATATAACCTCTAGTTGTCTGACAATGAGGTAAAATTTCTGCAATGTTCTTTTCGTGTAACCTTACCAATACATCTCTTCCAAACCATGGTACATTTTGGTTGTTTCTGAATGAATAGAATATCGTGAATGATGTACTTCTATCCTAATGCATTTCCTTAGCTCATTTGTATCCGGTACACACAATCTACATTGGTGTGCAAGTAACTCCCCCTTGTGTATGCTCAAATACCTTTGTCGAACTTTGTTGCACATTCTTTTTCATTTGAACTAAAATTAGGATTTACATATTGCTTTTCCTTCACCTCAGCTACAAGTTGAGACTCTGCCACAGTATGGGAGTTTTAAGAAAACGAACCCCATACAAATAATGGTTCCAAATTTGACAAGCAATTATCACAACTGCTAAACTAAAATCATATGTGGAATAATTTTTTTTTCTCATGTGATCACAATTGTCTTAAGGCATACGCTATCACACTATCGTGCTGCATTAATACACATCCTAAACTATCTTCTAAGACATCACAATACACCGCATGCTCTTATGTAACTTCGGGAAGTACTAATACAGGTGTAGGAGTCAATTTATCTTCCATCTCTTTGAAACTTTTCTCACATGCATCATTCCGCTGAAACTTTGTTACTTGCTATTTTAGCTGTGTTAAGGGTGGGGAAATGGAATAAAGACTTCTTAACAAATCTGCTATAATAGTCGGCCAACCCAAGGAAGGTACAAATTTCCGTAGGCATTGTAGGCCTTGGCCAAATCTTTTGTGTATCAATCCTTATTCTGTCATTCTACCCAATGTGACCCAAGGACGATACGAATTGTAACCAAACTTGTATTTAACAAACTTTGCATATCTTACGGTCACGAAGAATTCGTAACACCTGTCGCAAGTGATTAGCATTGTCCCTTTGTGATCTTGAGCAAACCAAAATAACATCTAAAATCACTATCACGAATTCGTTTAGAAATGGCCTGAACCATAAACACAGCTGGTGCATTCGTTAACCCGCATGACATAACTAAGAATTTATAACGACTACGCCGTGTTCGGAAGGCTATCTTGGATATATTTGTTTTCTCCAATCCTTACCTGATGATTGGTGCCCTATAACTAGTCAACTAAATCATAAACTACGGGGAGGGAATATTTATTCTTAACTTTTACCTTACGCAGTTACTGACTAGAAGAAGGTTGAGTGCCTGGCATCATATCAATACCAACTCGTAGATCAAGGAAATTCATTTTCTCTCGGAACCAAGCAAAGAATTGGTGGTTCCACATTAATATCTTTCACTCTTACTATGTGACACATGTACCTCTTGTATATCATTTTCCTTGGCTTAAGATAGGAAATAAACTTACCTCTCGTTTCTCTAATATTACCCCTCCATTCCACCATAAATAGTTACTTTACAATTACGATATTTTTTTTTTAGCTTCACTAGATTCACTAACTAGTGTACATACTTTACCTGGCTTAACTAATAATTTTGGTGTCCTTTCACCTTCGCTTTGCAACAATCAATGAAGTAACATATGATAGGGCAGAACCCAGATCAATCAATGCATATGCCTTATGAAAAAAAATATGAGTAGGGTACCTATATCTATCGGGAGAAGCCAAAGAATTCTGTTGATATACTAAGGCATGGGCATGGTTTTGAACTTCCCTAGCACTAACTGCTCCTCTAGCACCCCTACCATGACCAGCAGGCTGTACACCTGACAATGATAACGCAACGGCTGACCCCGTAGGCTGTGTCATACTACTAGTACCCCTTTGTGGGCACTTTTTCTTCAGATGCCCTGACCTACCACACCAGAAGCAAACATTCATTTCAAACCAACATTCTCCTGAATGAAACTTCCCGCAGCGCTGGTACAGCTAACGAGAAGATTTATATTAGACCATACTTCCTTGTTCTCGATACCCCACTGTCTGTGAACCCTGAGTCCCACTACTTTGCCCAGCTTGACCGCCTCTAAACCCGCAAAATTGAGATGTATTACCTACTTTTGGGTAATAAAATGATGATCTAGGTGGTCTAGGAAAAATCCGAGGCCTAAATTCTCCTTGGGACACCATAAACTGTCACATAGGTCTAGCTCTCTTTGACGACCCTCTTTCAACTTTGTGTGCCCTTCGCCTTTGCCTTTGATCATCTATTTTTTGTGCAAAGGCTTGTATTCTGGCTATATCCATATCTCTATTCAAGGCAGCAATGGTACAATCCCAGACCAAGTATGGATCTAATCTATCCATGTACCGATGAACTCTATCGGCCATAGTGGCTACTACATTTGTAGCATACCTAGCCAACGAGTTAAACCAGAGACTGTACTCCCTAACACTCATATTCCCTTGACGAAGATTTAAAAATTGGTCCACACGAGCCTCTCGGATCTCATATGGAAGATAATGATCAAGGAATGTCGTTTAGAATTCCTCCCAACTACCTGGAAGTACACCTATGCCCCTAGATCGTTTCCAATTTTTGTACCATAATATAGCCTCGCCTTTTAGTCTATATGCTGCAAGTTCAACTATTTCTACACCAGTCACGTGCATAACATCTTGAGCCCTTTTAATTTGGTCTACAAAGTCCTGTGTATCTTCATTTAGATCTGACCCAGTGAACGTGGGAGGGTCTAATTTCATAAAATCTTGTATCCGTCGACTAGCTGCCCTATCCGCACCATCACTTCTTGTCGTTAGACCAACTTGTCCTTGACTCAGTGCAACAACTATACCAGTAACTATATGAGTTAACATTTGCACTGCATTTCTTAGATTCTGCTCAGTATCATTAACAGGTGTGTCGGCAGGTTCTTCTCTCCCTCTCAGCTCTTCTGGAGTTGGAAAAGTAGGGGAAGCTCTTGATGCAAATTTAGTTTCAGCCCCACCTTGATTAGCTTGGTTAGGTGGTGAGTTACTAGTTCCTTCTCTGGCAAGCATCTCTACCTACTTACCTTTGCCCTTACCTCGTCTTGTCGTCGGCATTTTACTATAAGAAAGAAAACCAACTTCAATGGTCAGATATGGTTCCACCTACAACATTGGCTCTATTGCACAATCTAGAAATGAAGAAATGAAACAACTCCTAAATATCCCATCGCCTCCTACTTATAAATGTGGTACGCATCACGTCCATAAGCAAGACTCTACTCAGACACGGCTTTGTAGACACCCTTCGGACAACCTGCTCTGATACCACTTTTGTCACACCACGAATCCCAACGGGGCAGACTGGCACCTGAAGCCATTGAGGCCCGAGGGAACCAACCTTCGTTCATGTACCCTCATATGCATGTTTTTGTATGAATATCATTCTATCCCATGCAACTAATAATTCTCAATGGCGGAAGTCATGGAAAACATATACAATATATGAAACTTGGCCGTTAGGGCCATCAAGTCGAAATCGACATACATCTCTTACATTCAGTTTCCCACATATGTCTAAAAAGCCTCTAACAGATGCATATACATATACATGACCAACTTAAGTCCGGACAAGTCCCTGCTTTACACAACACTTTATACAGTACCAAAACATATGTACACATATGACTCGAAAAGCCCCGAACCAACTGGAGCTCACCAAAGATCTGCAAATGACCCGCAACCTACTGTGGAGGTCTACTAGCACCTGTGCCTGCAACAAATAAGGTAAGTCCCCCAAGGAGGGGTCAGTACGAATAATGTATTGAGTATGTTAGGCTATATGGAACTGTATGCTACATGAATACTTCAAAGGAATCAAGCATAAGAGAATAATCAATATTGATAAACTTTCGTTCTGGATGTGTGGAACCGTGTCCCTTAACTTTATAATTTTCATTATTTGATCATTCATTCTTATCATCGTCACTCTTATATTAACATTCATACATATATATATATTCGTGCAAGGGATATACTTTCATTGCTTTTACAATTATCTTCATTACTGTTCATCCAACTGGTTAGTGGGTTATAATATAATACCGATCATCCACCTTATCATCCAACTGGTTAGTGGGTTATAATATAATACCGATCATCCACCTTATCAGTGGGTAATAGTATAATACCTATCATCCACCTAATCAGTGGGTCATAATATAATCATCCACCTTATTGGTGGGTAGTCATCCACTTTATTAGTGGGTAGTAACATAATATTAGGATCAACTCAAGCTAGGCTTATGTGCCCCTTTGATGTTGTCCCTTAATCCAATAATCTCAGGATCGGTCTAGCTAGACTTATGTGCCCCTTTGAACAGTCCCGGTTCTCAAACAACAAGCCATAAATGTATTACTTTATGCTTTTACTTTTGAGAGATTGATATATTAATAATCACGACATTATTGCAGGCTTTGGAATTTCAGTCAATGCTTAAGATATATATGAATCACAATTGGTCCACGAATAAGGAACATATAAATAACAATACATGACAACCTGAAATGAGATACCTTAGAATATTTTGGAATGGAACAACTACAATGACAATGTGAACAATATGTGTTGCAGAAGGATACGAAAAGAGTAACCTTACATACCTTATCTTCCCAGTATCAATATACAGTCCTATACGTGAATTCAATAATCCATCTCCTTCCTTACGTTTTACTCCAAGCTTGCAAAGTGATGATCTTGCCCAAACAAGTGTAGTTTCCTTAGGGTTATTAGGGTTTGAGTTGAGAGAAATGTTGTAGAAATTTCTAGATTGGCATGTGTGTTTGTGTGAACAAAATCTGATTTTAGTGCCCTTTATATAGGCCCTTGAAGTCATCCTTAGACACTTTGATCAATCATTGATTAGTCAAAGGAAGAATGGGTCATTTTGCCCTTTTAGGCCATGTCTTTCGTTCCAATCTGGGCTTTAAATTGAGCCCAATAATACATATCAACTTAGCCCACCAAATTCAATGTGTTATACTCCAATTATCTCTTGTTTATATAATTCCATAAATGTTACGACAATATTCAACTCACAAGATTCATGTTCATAGCCTCAATCTCAAGAATAAGAAATTCTAGCCACCCATTGCTTAATTGAACATAATTTGATAAAATACTTGTGATGAAGAATTAACCCTAACTCGAATGCCAAACTTGCTCAAGAGTAGTCCTAATAAAATGGAATAATGATACCATAACCCAAGAGTCCTCTTTATAGACTTATAATCGTAGAAGAAATTAGGCAAAAAGCACCCCGACACGCTCCCGGGCGCCCTAAAGACTTAGAGAAAATTTCAGCAAATGAAAGGTGTGCAGGGGTGGCCTGGAACACCCCTGGGCGCGCCGCGCCCACTTGCTGCCTGTGCCAAATAAATTTCAGGCCAAAGCGGCCTGGCACGCCATCTGCAGTGCCCCACACTTAATTTTTGATTTCGACTTGTCTTTGCGGATTTGGTTGGATCTTTCAAGTTCTAACCATTTGCTTGCCTCTTATCTTTAATATCCTTTGCTAGGAAGTCCTCCAAACCTCATTTTTCACTCCCAAAATGCTTCAAAAAGTTACAAACTCCTTCTACAAGAGTCTAGTCACATTGACTAGTACGATATCAAATGTTCCATCCAAAACCAATGCAACATACGTACTTAGTGCTCTCGAATATAAGGTGTATAACTACACCCTAGGTCACCAATCCATCAAATTAGGGTCAATGATGTACGGGGCGTTACACAAATATCTTGTCAATAACACAACCCTAGGTCAGCGTCAACAGCGATGGTGACTTATATTAGGATCTGCATCAGGGGAAAAAGATTCAGAAGTGTTGTATGAGTAAAAAAATATGGGGTACTCTGTAGGCATCGGCTGACTGAGCTCAATAACAGTAAAAACATTAATAATGTGCTAGTGTATACACTAAAGGCAATAAATGAGGTTCAGAAATGGTATTATAAGTTATGCTAAATAATACGGTAAATAAAATCTAAATAAATCAAACACATAAATGCATACATATCTATAACCTAACTTGACCCCCATAAGCCTAGAAGGTACACACGAGTAGAAATAAACCCATCTGAGACCCCATAAGCATGATGGATACAAAAAAGGAGTAATACTAGTATAAGAGTGAGTACAAAACTAAGTAAAGTAAGAATGATCCAAGGAGTGCTATATGCGTATCATATATTCCTTCTCCAGCCATAACCATAATATTACCGGCCTAAACTAGATTTCCAACTAATGATCAATAATAATAATAATAATAAATGTCGAACTCAAACTAGAACTAATGGGTAATAAACATATACCTGATGCTGGACTCGAACCAAAATGAATAGGTACTAAACAGAAATCAAAATGTCGGACTTGAACCAAATGCATAAGTAAGCCATTCGTATAAATATCCTAAAGCTATGATTCTTCCTAAGTCCATCTAGTCATTATTCCTATTTTAGAAGCCAAATCATTAAAGGAGAACCATACTCCATTTATTAAGTCTGAAGTGGTGATTTGAGGTCAAAATACTAACATGACAAGGGTATCAAAGTTAATAGGCTTAACATAATGATTAAGGTAATCCAATCCCAAATGACAGTCTCCTAAAGAATTTTATAACCAATTATGCCTAAAAGGACGTTATTCAACATCAACCTATCTTAAAAAAGGTTGTTAAGGTGAACTACAACCCTGAGAACCCAATCTATGGAAAGCATATACCCAAACTTAGGCTAGGGTTTCTTATTATAGTCTCAAGGGTCTAATTATGCTAAGAAAATAATAAGGAAAAGGGCAACTACCAATTTAAGGGAAACATAGGCCGAAATCTATTCTAAAGTGTCATAATAGGCTACAATAATCAGAAATTACTAAATGAAAATTTGAACCATAATAACCGGCCTACAACTCACACAATATCACACTAATACTATAATATAGAAAAATCTAGAAGAATTGTAAGCCTAGCCTACAGAGATGCTGTCGAAAGCTCGCAAAATCCTTTATAATGGAGCTTTTCCCTTCCGAGAAACATCTGACCACTGCCACGCTATAAAAATAATATTCTATGTATCAAGATAAGAACAATAATACTCATATTGCAAATTAATGATCTGAGTTAGAAATCGAGCAAAAAATCACTCTTGGGGCCCATTTATGGAATCTCAAAATTGAAACCACCACAATATCCCGTAGGTCACAATGAGCTAGTGCTAAAAAATTAGGCATGACTAGCCCTCAATTTTGTGTCCAAAATAGCCTGAAAATCTCAAGTAAAATCAAGACTTTAAACTATAGATTAAATGGAAATTAGACCAGAAACTTACGAGATAAAGACGAGAAAATGCTCACTTTAACGACCCCCACTCAATCCCAACTCCAATTTAAGAGTCCCCACACTTTCTAGAGCTCTCAATATTAATAATAGTGGAACAACACGCAAAAAATAAGCTGAAAATGGAGGGAAAAACTATTTAAACTGCCTGGGGTCCTTCTTCATGAACATGAACTCTTCTCGAGAATGCAGGAGCAGACCAGGACTAGCCTTCGCGAATGCAGCCGGTCCATTCGGAAAGGTCGGCTTCCTCTTTACGAACGCGAAGTCTAGCTCGCTAACTAGGAGTTCAAGATTCCTTGAACCTCGCAAACGCGTCCAAGGCCTCATGAATGCGAAGGCCAATTTTGACCAACACCCAGTGCTGATGCACCAAAAACTTTACTAAGTTGTAAAATCTTTGGATGAGCCCTCGAGATTCATTTGGAACCTTGTACACACGAACAAACTATGATACCTTATGAAATTTGGCATTCTAAACTCAATGGAACCATCAAAACTTCCATCAAAAGTTATTTCGACAAAAAGTGGGTTCCATACCCAAGGTTTTATTTTTACCAAAATCCATCCAATTGCACAAAATGAACTCAAAAGCCTCGGGACCTGGACCAAGGGTCCTCCTAGCCTAAAATCAACATTCCATATCTAACAAAACCATTAGAATGGCCATTCTAGGCTTTTGACATGAAGGTTTTGCCCAAGACCATTTTCTAAACTTCAAAATAGGGAAATAGCTATAAAAACCAAACGAACTGCCCGGTAACCGACTTGTCAGACCCAACAAATCATAAATGACTTGGGAAAGCTATAGGAATGCTGTAGATACAAAAAAAGCATGAAAAGGCAAAAAATGACATGGAGGCTCATTACAACATCCACTACTAAAAGAACTTTCATCGGCGAAAGTAAAGAGATAAGAAGTACATTAAGGATCGAAAAAGTAAGGATAATGAGTCTGTATATCATGCTCGGCCTCTTAGGTAGCCTCCTCGGTTGGATAGTGTATCTACTGAACTATAACCACAGGGATCTCTCTTGAATGCAACTGTCTGACATCTCTAGCTAGAATGGAGGTTTGATCCTCCACGAAGGTCAACCTATCATCCAACTGAACCGAGTCCCACCGAAGCACATAAGACTTATTTGGAATCTAGCACCGAAGCATCGACATTTGAAAAATTAGATGAATAGCTAAAAAGAATAGAGGCAAGGCTAACTCATAAGCTACCTCCCCAACACTCCGAAGGATCTTAAATAGACTGAGATACGTGGGGCTGAGCTTGTCCCTCTTCCAAAACCTCACCACGACCTTCATGGAAGACACACAAAGAAACACCTGTCACCAACTCCAAATATCCAAGCATGAAACCTACGGTCATCATAACTCTTCTATCTGATCTGGGCTACCCAAATCCTTTCCTGAATAACCCGAACTCAGTTCAATGACTCTCGAAGTTAGTAGGAACTTTGTGGTCTAGCCTCTGAAGTCTCAAAAAATTCTACCTGAGATCGACACCGCCTACCATACAATGCCTTGAATGATGCCATTTGAATACTCAAATTATACCTATTATTGTAGGCAAACTCCACTAAGTATAAAAACTTCTCCCACTTACTCAAAATTCCATGAAACAAGCTCGGAGCATATCCTCCAAAAACTGAATAGTCTTCTTTACTATCCATCAATCAAGGGATAAAAATCTATGCTAAGGTCGTCCTGGGTACCTAACTACTCCTGTAAAGCCCTCCACAAGCTAGAGGTAAACTGGGAACCTCAATAAAAAATAATATACATGGGTACTCGGTGAAGATGAACCACCTCTCAAACATAGATCCAAGCCAACCTCTAGGTATTATAGGAAGACTAAATAGGTAAAAAATGAGCAGACTTGGTAAATCGATCTATGATGACCCAAATATTTTCTGAACAATGAGAAGTATGAGGCGAATCACCCACGAAATCCATAGTAATCTTCTCCTACTTCCACTTAGGAATATTCGTGTACAAACTAAAAGAAGTTGTTTGAGGAACTTGAAACAATTGTTTTGGTTATGATTTGAACTTCTCAATATACGGTTGGACTATTTATGTGTTAAAAGACTAAGGTTTGTGTATAAACTCAAACTTGTACTTTTGTTACATGCTGGTGCATTTAAAATGCTATCTTGGTACCTTGGTTACTCTCTCATCACTTTAAAATACTCCCAAACATTTCATGGACCGTGCTACCTATTCTCGCAACTCACAAATGCTATAAGGAAACAATGAAAAAGGTCAAAATGGTCAAAACATAGAAAATTCTAAAAATCATCCTAAAGAATGTTACAAGTATCTGGATAATGTCATACTATTGCAAGTATAAAATACTGGTATGTACACACATGCTAAGGGACTTATTTCTACCTAGCTATTAATGACGTGCAAGGCATAATCTAAGTCCATGTATCGTACCAGCATGGTACCTGATCTTCTATACTAGTAACAATTTCATATTAGTACCTACATTGTTCCTGATCCACCATAGTAATATCAATGTGTGATTCCAATTTCACTATCTCTTAGGATATAAGATGGTGCACCAAATTTACAAGTACACTTAAAACCATAATATATTTCAATCAACTTAAATATTCAATTACTTATTCATTAAAGCATTAACAACAATAATCATCGATAACAAGTTTGTATGAAGACCAATCAACTAGCATAATATTTAGGAGCACACATGCAACTAAATCAAGTATAATCTCCAATTTAACCATAACCTACCTCAACCAAGAAACCCGAATCCAAGCTAGTTTGTAAGAGCCTTGCCCTTCCCAATGCTTTAGATCATTCACAGTCTAAAATAAACAAATGTAAGAGTAATTAATCACTTAATATTCAATTATAGTCCTTGAGAATTCAGTCCTACAAATGTTACCCTTATCATAGCCTAAAACCATAGTCAAGGGTTTTTAAACCTTCAATTTACCCCAAATCCCTATAATTTACATTCAAAGGGAATAATTCTATGGTAGGAAGTGTTAATTAACTAGAATCAATCTTAAGCAAATTTACATCTACCTATACGTTTTTCCCACCAATTCAAGAATATAAGGCCTTAATATAAGAATTATACCATTAATCCTTATTCTAATGATTCTACAAATCGAATGGAGTAATCATTGATAAGAGGGAGGAACAAAGTTACCTCGATGAAGAGAAATTCCCTAGTTCAGTTGAAAATTAACTCTCACAAGTCTAAGAACAAACCCTTTGAATTTTGGGAAATAAAACTCTAAAAACTATACTTAAGGATATTTAACTGCTCGATGACAACCACAACGGTCCCACTATGGCTTCCATGTACGGATACCACCATAGTGGTCACTGTCATCCTTACGAATGCTGCTATAGAAGCTGGCTAACAGCTACAGTAATTCTGTTGCATCGGTGATCCGACTGCTACAACAACCTTTAAACAGAAACTCATGGGAATTTCATGACTTTCCCTTATTTCATAATAAAAAACATGATTTACAAATTACAAATTTATCCTAACGTGACAACTTTTATAATCGGAGTTCTTCAAACCCATTTAACATTCCAAAACTTCCTACTTGATTATCAATTAATAAACACACCACTACCAAACACTGCACCATATGCCACAAATAATCTCTAAAGCACACAACACCAAAATTTTTTTATATACCACCCTTACTTGATAGTTTATGAACTCTCATCAAAGGGAAAACTCTAATCAAGTACTTATGCACTAAGCAACTCTTTACCAATACAACAGGTCATTACAAAAATAATGATCAAAATAATGAGGCTCATAGTATGATAAACTAAGGAGTCACACACTTCCAGGTACAGAGAAAGGAAAAGCCACAACAAAATTATAGTAGCAACGATGCCTTAAAAAATAATGATTATTGATACCATTGTGGAAAACCTGGTTATATCAGACATGAAAACCGAAAGCTAAAGATGAAGAATCATGGAAAACCTAGAAATTCAAAAAACTTTGGTGTGCAATGTGATGAATAATCTGCTGAAGAACACATAAAAATCATAAACATATACGCTATGGCAGTTGGTGAATCAAGTGAAGTAAAAAAATTTACTGTCCTAACTATTTGGATCTGAAAGCTTCTCTTAGACTAGTTACTTATGTTATTTAGAAACTAATAGATGAATATAACAAATTGTCTAAAGAAAAAAAGGCTGATAAATTCATCTTGAAGCAAGTCAAATAAAATTCGACTAACTTGAACAACAACTAGGTGAAATATGAATACAACTAAAAAAAAATTAAGAAATCACCTAGTCACAATGAATTCAAATCAAAAAGTCATTTTCAGACAGAATATCATGAAAATAACTCATTTCATACTAATTCTAGTCATAATTCTTTAAATGAGTTTTACTCTACAAAAAATCCTTTAATCAATACAAACGTACATGTTACACTTGTGGTGGTTTGGGTCATATATACTTCATCTGTAAAATAAGTCATCATGGTGATTTGGAAATCTAAGAATCCTAACCTTGGTGACACAAGCACTAACCATCAAAGACCCAAAAATACCTTTATACCTAACTGAAATTGATTGCCTTATTTTGCAGGTGATACACCCAAATTACACCTCGATTTAGAAGTATAAAGAGGTCACTACCAAATATATACCCCAACTAGTTTTGGGTCGAATCCCACAGGGAATAAGGCTTAAAGAGGTCACTACCAAATATAAACCCAACTAGTTTTGGGTTGAATCCCACAAGGAATAAGGTAAAAACTAAGCCTTATGCAGTTACATTGACTTCTAGTCAATTACTTCCATGAAAATAAGGGTTTGGGAAAAGTGTTCATTTTCCAATTTCAAAATGTGTTTAAATAACAGTGTCAAAAATTTAGTAACTTTAATCAAGTGATAGAGAGAATTAGGTATTTGTTCCCCATGGCTTCATTACACAATCGGGTCACTAACAATAATAAATTCCTCTAGTTCTAAGCATGCAGGGCTATTGACTCTTTCAATACATCTAAATATTACTCAACCTAATTAGATGATATTCACTCTAATTCTCTCGAACTACGAGTAATGAAATTGCAAAACTCAATAATGAAATTGTAAAACTCAATAATTACCATAAGTTGGCTAATCTTATTATAGCGTTAACCATTAGACAGGAGTTAGAAATCCCGAATCAGTTAAAATGAAAGATTTGATAATACAAATGATGGTACTATTCGAATCTACATCGATATTGACCCGAGAGATGTTAGTTCTCCATGGATCCCACAATCCTAGTTGTGGGTTTTTTAGCTACTCATAGCTTTTAAATATAAATAAGCAATAATATTCATAGATAAAGAATAACCTTAAAAAGATGAATCCAAAAACTCAATTGCCTTCAAATTCCAAGTGTAATTGCTAAAAACTCAAGAAAATATCATAAGAACAATGTTGGTATTCTCTCTAAATCGTTTGGTACCTTCATAATTATTAATAGTTTCTATTTATAGTACAAGGAATTAAAGATCAAATTGAATTCAGAGAAAATTTCACCTCTCATCCCAAGTTCATATCGATGGTCCATCGGCTAGGCTACGGTTTGTGTATTCTTTCGTCGTGTCCATCCAGTAAATGTGGTCAAATTTTGTTTAAGCTCCACGATATACGCAATGGCCCATTGAGTCACCAAAAGTTCATCTATTTCTGTATCACATAAACTCTTGACTTGCTTTATTCTACTTAAGCCTGATGCTCGAGGCAATGGTCCATCAGAGGTCTAATGGCCCGTTAGTTTCTCTATCACTTAGATTCTAGAAATCGGACATTCTTTTTTACATCTACGCTCACAATTGTGTGATCCATCGATTCACTGAGTGACTTTTTATTACTGCTGCATTGTCTTCCTACAACACTATTATTAGCTGGAACTCCAGCAACTATCTATCGTAGACTTGATGGCCCATCTTAATTTCTGTCTGCTTGGCCTTTCAAGCACAAGTTTTCTCTTTCCTTGCCTAAAAATATTTCTCTACAACTAGACCAAAAAGAATCAAAACCACCAAAAGATGCTTCAGAACTTGCATTTATTTATGGTTAAAAGCATAAAATGTGTCGTCAAATGCTGATACATTAACAACCTCAACTTAGAATGTTGGCTTGTCCTCAAGCAACAAAACACAACCATAATTAATAATCAAACAAAAGAAAAAGAACTTTAGTAACAATAAGGTATGTTCTAAACTATTAGCAGAAGTAGAAACCGCGACAGTTGGTCTACTACGATAGACACGAGGTCCTTTATGTAACACCCCATACTTTTTTGAGTCTAGCTGACTACCGTAATATTATGGAAAAATGGAAACATGAGAGATTTGGTGAATTATGTATTAAATTGTGGGAAATAACAAGTCTTGTACAATTGGGCCCAAAAATGAATCCCAAAAACCATAGAAAGACATGGCCCAAGTGGGAATTTGACCCATTCTTGCCTAGTCTTTGACCAAGTAAACACACCAAGTGTGTGGATGAGGTTCATTATAAAGGGACTATATAAAGAAGATAAAATCAGATTTTTATTCCATTTGAACTCTCATATTTTTTTTAGAATTATCCAAAGCCTTTTTCTCACACAAACCCTAAGCTCTCATCTCTTTGTGGCCAAGATCATCAACATGTAAGACTTGGTAAGTGTTTCTTATGATGTTTTAATATATTTTATTCATGATATATGGTTTATATTATGTTGGTTATGTTTGTGGAGTATTGAGAAGTTCACAAGGTGTGAAATGTTACATGTTTGCTAAATCGGAGGATGGCTTTGTCTTGTAAACTTGAATATGTACTTGTGGTTTTGAAGGAAGTGAACTTGATGGAGTAAATATTGACATGTGGGATTTTACTCTATTCTTACATTGTTTTATCCTTTTGTATAATGTTTGGGATTGTTATTGTGAAATTGGTTATGGTTTTGGTGACGTATTGACCGTGAAGTGTAGTTTTGGGTGTTGTTATGTGTGTTGTGAAACCATGGATGGTTTTTGGTGTTCAATATGATCAAAAATATGTCAAAATAAGTTTGGTTATGATCACGGACCATTCATGGCCTTAAAAGACCCAAAAGAGACCATTTCGGACCAAAACGGGCATCCGCCCTCGCAGACGAGGGCACTTGCGTGCGCAGATGCCAACGCAGGTGCCACTTGCATCTTCCACCAGCCACTTGCGGGCGCACCTCATCCACCGGTGGGCACAGTTGGCTTCGCAGGTGTAACATCCCGTACTTTTTCTAACCTCATTTGATACCTTAGGGTCATATCTACCTAGGTGTTGAGATTCCATGGGTATGTGTTTTATAGTGTCATTGGTGAAACATTTGATATCAGACCTAATATGTGCGATTAGACCTTCGTAGGAGGTGTTTTATGATTTCGTGGAGCATTTGTGTAATACCCCGTACACATTCCAACCTCATTTGGTGACTTGGAGTCATGTTTACTTGATGATTAAGATCACTAAGTAAGTATTTTGTAGTGTTTTGATAAGGTATTGGATGATATGCAAGTATTGAAGAAGTGGCCAAAAAATTAAGCAAGGTGTTGAAACTTGCGCCACTCCCTGTTTCATGGGGTGTGGCGCAAGCCACCTGATTCAGAGGGGGTTCATTTCTTGCGCCACTGCCTTGCTTTGCAGCAGTGGCGCAAGGCACAAAAAATGTGCCCTTCCAGGCTCGTCTCGCAACGCAATTCTACGTCGATTCTTATATGGTTTCATTTGGTTCTTTGGAGTTCTTTGAGAATTTTTAAAGATTCAAATACTTAAATACACTCCTACATACTCCTACATGATCAAATCATGAAACATAAATAGTTATCCAAAATGTTCAATGAAGCCATGGGCGACTAGAATTCCTATTTTTACGATTGAGACTACGAATGAGAATCTCGTAAGAGAATATTATCGTGACATTATGGAATTAATTAAACAATAGATATATGATGGATTATGCATGAAGATTGGTAGGATAAGTTGAAAGGTATTATTGGACCCAATTTAAGGCCCCAAAGTGGAAGAAATACATGGCCTAAATGGGTCAAATGACCCATTCTTCCATTTGACCTTCTAGATATAACATTTAATGCCATAGAGTGGCTAAGTATGGATTGCAGGGCCTATATAAAGGGACAAAAATCTGATTTTTGGTCATTTGGAAATCTCATGCCTTTTTGATATTTCTTAAACATTTTTCTCTTAAAACCCTAAGAACCCTAAGTCAACTTTTGGAGAAGATCATCGTTTTTCAAGCTTGGGTAAGTGTTTATTATTATGGTTTAACATATTATATGCATGGGAGATTATGTATATCATGTTGGTTATGCTTGGAAATGGTGTACATGGTACTTTTTGTTTTTATATAAGATTTGTGATCCATGAGATTCAAGCTTGAATTATGACTTGTGACTTTGATAAAAGAGCATGGCATGGATAAAATATGAACATGTATAGTGTGATTTTGTTATTAAACTTGTTATTTTCATATAAGTGTAAATTGTGGGATTTAGGCCGATATGTGCTATGAGGTGTATTAAGGTAATTTAATGGATTATTTGTGATATGGTGTGGATAAGAAAGTGTAAAGGAGAAGTGTTGTGGTGAAATGTATTGATTATCATTTATTGGTCAATGTATGGAATATTGGGGGATTTTTGGAATAATAATTTCATCAATGGTTTTGTCAAGGGGAAATGGCATGTTTAAAGACAAACATGTAACTCATTGATGTTATATGCATTTGTAAAGTAGTTGATGGTTAATGTGAATCCCGTTATATATTTGTGTTGTAGAGTGACACATAAAGAAGGAGCGGGACTATTGTATGCACCTCTAGGATTGTATATTCGTATTGAGAATACAAGGTATGTAAGGTTACTCTGTCCGTATCTTTCTGCGGCAAATGGTATTCACATTGACATTACACTTGTCCCATCCCGAAATGTGCTAAGGTATTCTATATTCGGTTATCAATGGTAATTATCATATGTTTCCTACTCATTGATCCATTGTGAATCTCATGTCTCATATTCATGAATAATGTTCCAAAAGGTCAACAATGTTATGTTCCAAAGTTCAAATAGTGGTTATACTCATGTATCTTGTTCATTGATTATTGTCTAATGTTTCCAATGGTGTTATGTTTCCAATAAGGCTATGTTTCCAACAATGTTTATTCACATGTCCCACACTCATTGGTTAATGATCCAAGCTTCAAGTAAAGTTGTGACTATCAAGGTACCAATCTCAAAGTAATAAACAAAGTAATGCATATGTGGTCAATGATCAAGTATGGGTGGCAGCTTTGGGGGCAAAATGCCTAGCTCAAGCCGATCCCGAGATTGTTGGATCAGGGGGCAGTCCTAGAGGCATAAGCCTAGCTCGGACCAATCCTGACAGGGGGCAGCTCTAGGGGTAATAACCTAGCTCGAGCCGAACCTGAAATGTTGTATGGATGGCAGCTCTAGAGGTACTAACCTAGCTCAAGCCGAGCCCGATATATACATTGATTCATTTGGTGGCAGCTCTAGGGGCATAAGCTTAGCTCGAGCCGATCCCAACATAACGCTATGTTATGTTTAAAACCCACTGTTCAGTCGGGGCCCGGGTATCACAGGTCAAAAGAAGAGATGAATAATCATGGAAGTAAAGATACAAAGAAAGTAATGAAAGCAACATACATGGTTTCCAAAGTATAGAATAGTGACTCATCTACATTGTGACTTATCTATATTGGTTATGCATTTGAACTTGAGTTCTTGACATATTTTCATATCTTACAAGTTTCATATGGCCTTACATATTCAGTATATTCTTCGTACTGACCCCTCTTGGGGAATTTACCTTACTTGCTGCAGGCGCAGGTACTAGTAGGCCTCCACAGTAGGTTGCCAGTGTTGCAGAATTTTGGTGAGCTCCAGTTAGTTCGGGACTTCTCCGTGTCACAGTTGTACATATGTTTTAGTGGTGTACATGTTGTATAAAGCGGGGACTTGTCCCGACTTTTAGTTCCTTTGGTCAATGCATTTGTTAGAGGATTTTGTAGACAGATGTGGGTATAAAAATGTAAAAGGGATATGTCGTTTTGGACTTGGTGGCCTCAACGGCCAAGTTTAGCATATGTATATATATATATATCATGTTCCATGAATTCGATTGTTGGTATCTATAACTACTATGTGATTATGGGTTTCTTATGGCATGCATATGATTGAATAGAGACAAAGCTTGGTTCTCTCGGGCCTTGTCGGCTACGAGTGCCAATGCATCCCGATGGGATTCGGGGCGTGACAAAAGTGGTATCAGAGCAGGTCGTTCTAAGGGTGTCTACAAAGTCGTGTCTGAGTAGAGTCTTACTTATCGATGTGTTGTGCACCACATTTATAAGTAGGAGGCTGCGGGACATTTAGGATGTTGTTTCTTCTAGATCGTGCAATAGAGCCAGTGTTGTAAGTTGAATTGAATCTGCTCATGGTAATTGATTTTCTTTGGTATAGTCAAAATGCCAATCACGAGGAGAGGTAAAGGTAACGGGAATCAGGTAGATGTGCCTGCTTAAGAAGGAATGAGTAGACTACCACCTGACCAAGCTATTCAAGGTGGAGCAAATGCTGAACTTTCATCACGGTCTTCGTCTACTTTTCCAGCTCCAGAGGAGCCAGTTGGTAGAGAAGTACCCGCAGAACCACCAATGAATGCCACAGATCAAGATCTTAGAAATGCAGTTCATATGTTAACACAGTTAGTAGCAGCCCAGAGTCAAGGACGAGCTGGTCCAATGACACATGATGATGATGCGGCTAGAGTGGCAAGTCACAGAATACAGGATTTCTTGAAACTAGACCCTCCTATCTTCACAGGGTCAGATCCAAAAGCAGATCCACATTACTTCGTGGATCAAATTCAGAGAGCCTTGGAAGTTATGCACGTGACAGGGGTAGAAACAGTTGAACTTGCTGCATACAGATTGAAAGGAGAGGCAATATTGTGGTACGAGGATTGGAAAAAATCCCGTGAGATTGCTGCAAATCCACCAAATTGGGAAGAATTTAAAACAGTTTTCCTTGATCATTACTTGCCCTACAAGATCCGTGAGGCACGTGCGGATCAGTTCCTAAATCTCTGTTAGGGAAATCTAAACGTCAGGGAATACAGTTTGCAATTTAATTCCTTGGCTCGATATGCGCCAAATGTTGTGGCTACTATGATAGACAGGTTCCATAGATACGTGGAAAGACTAGAGCCATATTTGGTAAGGGATTGCACCATTGCTGCCTTGAAGAAGGACATGGACATAGCTAGAATACAAGCTTTCGCCCAGAAAATGGAAGATCAAAGACAGAGACGAAGGGTACATGAATTTGACAGAGGACAGTCCAAAAGGGCTAGACCTATGGGACCATCTATGATGACCCAAGAAGGATCTAGGCCCCGTATGTTTCCTAGGCCACCTAGACCATCGTTCTCGCATTCCACAGTGGGTGATCACTCTCAGTTTAGAGGGCTTAGAGGTTGTCCAGCTGGGCAGAGTAGTGGAGGTCACGGATCACAGGCAACAGGTTTTCCTCGTCAGCAGTGTCAGCACTACGGGTGTATTCATGCAGGTAGATGCCGAGTGGGGACGAATGCTTGTTTCTGGTGTGGTATGATAGTACACATGATGAAAGAGTGTCCCCAGAGTAGCATGAGTGGTATAGCATGACCAACAGGATCGGTCGTTGCGTCATTAGCATAGGTTCCTTTACTGGGCCGAGGTGTGCAGCTTGTTGGCCGTGGTAGAGGGGCCACAGGAGCAGCCAGTACTAGTGGGGTCCAGAATCGTACTTATGCTTTAGGGGACCGACAAAATTCAGAGCTTTCCCCTGATGTTGTCACAGGTACATTATCCATATTCTCGTATAATGTATATGCATTAATTGACCCAGGTTCTACATTTTCCTATGTTACTCCATTGGTTGCTGCGAAATTTGCAAAGGCACCAGAATTATTAATTAAATCAATTGAAGTGTCTACACAGGTCGGTGAATATATTGTTGCAAAAAGAGTATATCTTAATTGTTTGGTAACGATGTGTGGTCATGATACATTGGCCGATCTCATTGAATTAGACATGGTGGATTTTTATGTGATCATGGGAATGGATTGTTTGGCCTCTTGTTATGCTACGGTAGCTTGCCGGGCCAAGAAGGTGCAATTTTATTTTCCGCAAGAAAATGTTCTTGAATGGCAGGGTAATGTAGGGGCACCCCGAGGAAGATTTATTTCCTACCTAAAAGCAAGGAAAATGATTGCTAAGGGCTACATATGTCATTTAGTATGGGTGAAAGATATTCAAGTAGAACCACTAACTCCGCAGTCGGTTCCAGTGGTCAATGAATTTCTGGATGTATTTCCGGAGGATCTTCCAAGCTTAACCCCTAGAACGGGAAGTAGAATTTGGCATTGATGTGATCCTAGGCACTCAGCCTATTTCTATTCCTCCATATAGAATGGCTCCAGCAGAATTGCGTGAATTGAAGGAGCAATTGAAAGATTTGCTGGACAAAGGCTTCATTAGGCCTTGTATGTCCCCGTGGGGTGCGCCGATATTATTTGTACGGAATAAAGATGGAATGTTGAGAATGTGCATCGACTATCGGCAATTGAATAAGGTGATGATCAAGAACAAATATCCCCTCCCTCGAAATGATGATTTATTTGATCAGTTACAGAGTGCTAAGTGTTTTTCAAAGATTGACTTAAGGTTGGGTTACCATCAAGTCAGAGTTAGAGAAGAAGATGTTACCAAGACAGCTTTCCGAACACGGTATGGCCATTATGAATTCTTAGTTATGTCATTAGGACTAACAAATGCACCAGCTGTGTCCATGGATTTGATGAATAGGGTGTTTAAGCCATTTCTAGACGTGTTCGTCACAGTGTTTATAGATGACATCCTAGTTTATTACAGAACACTGGAGGACCATGCTAAGCACTTATGACAGGTGTTACAGATTCTCCGTGAGCGTAAGTTGTATGCAAAGTTCTTCAAGTGTGATTTTTGGTTAAAATCAGTTGCATTCTTGGGCCACATTGTGTCAGATGAAGGTATACCGGTTGATACACAGAAGATTGAAGCAGTGAAAAATTGGCCTAGACCTACGACACCCATAGAAATCCATAGTTTTCTTGGACTGGTAGGTTATTACAGAAGATTTGTGGAAGGTTTTTCCTCTCTTGCTGCACCGTTACCAAAGCTTACACATAAGACGAAAAAATTTCAGTGGAATGATGCGTGCGAGAAAATCTTCCAAAGGTTGAAATATAAATTAACCTCCACACCAGTTTTAGTGCTTCCCGAAGGTTATGTAGTGTATTGTGATACTTATGGGGTTGGCCTCAGATATGTATTGATGCAACACGATAATGTCATAGCATATGCCTCACGACAGTTTCGGCCACACGAGAAAAATTTGTCACGCCCCGAATCCCATCGAAAAGGATTGGCACCCGTAGCCGACATAGCCCGAGAGAACCAAACTTTGCTTCTATTCATTCATGTGCATGTCATAGGTAACACCACCATCACGTAAGAACATGAAAGGTAAAATACGAAAAAACATGAAACATGGGACATATATATATACATATGCAAAACTTGGTCGTTGAGGCCATCAAGTCAAAACGTAATGTACCATCTTACATCCATTCACCCACATACGTATACAAAAGCCTCTACATATACATTTAACAAAACCAACTGAAAGTCGGGAAAAGTCCCCGCTTTATACAACATATACTGTACCAAAACATATGAACAGCTATGACTCGGAGAAGCCCTGAACTAAATGGAGCTCACCAATGATCTGCAATAACTGGCAACCTATTGTGGAGGCCTACTAGTACCTGCGCCTGCAGCAAGTAAGGTAAATTCCCCAAGAGGGGTCAGTACGAGGAATGTACTGAGTATGTAAGGCCATATGAAACTTGTAAGATATGTAAGTATGTCAAAGAACTCAAGTTCAAATGCATAACCAATATAGACAAGTCACAATGTAGATGAGTCACTATTCTGTACTTTGGAAACCATGTATGTTGTTTTCATTACATTCTTTGAACCTTTACTTCCATGATTATTCTTTTCCTTTGACCTGTGATACCCAGGCCCCGACTGAACAGTGGGTTTTAAACATAACATAGCGTTATGTTGGGATCGGCTCGAGCTAGGCTTATGCCCCTAGGGCTGCCACCCTATGAATCAATATATGTATTGGGATCGGCTCAAGCTAGGTTAGTACCTCCAGAGCTACCACCCATTCAACATTTCAGGTTCGGCTCGAGCTAGGTTATTACCCCTAGAGCTGCCCCCTGTCAGGATCGGTCCGAGCTAGGCTTATACCCCCAGGACTGCCCCCTGATCCAACAACCTTGGGATCGACTTGAGCTAGGCATTTTTCCCCCAAAGCTGCCACCCATACTTGATCATTGACCACATATGCATTACTTTGTTTATTACTTTGAGATTGGTACCATGAGAGTCACAACTTTACTTCAAGCTTTGGATCATTAACAAATGAGTGAGAGATATGAAAATAAACATTGTGAGAAACATAACATTAGAAGAACCAAAACACCATTGGAACCATTGGACAATATTTCTTGAACAAGAGACATGAGTATAATCACTATTGGAATATTGGAACATAACCTTATTTGATCTTTTGGAACATTAACCATGAATATGAGACATGAGATTCACCAATGATCAATGAGTAGTAAATATATGAAAATGACCATGGATTACCGGATATGGGATACCTTAGCACATTTCGGGATGGAACAAGTGTAATGTCAATGTGAATACTACTTGCCGCACAAAAATATGGACAGAGTAACCTTACATACCTGGTACTCTCATTACGGATATACAATCTTAGAGGTGCATACAATAGTCCCGTTCCTTCTTTATGTGTTACTCTACAACACAAAAACACAACGGGATTTACATTAACCACCAACTACTTTACAAATGCATATAACATCAATGAGTCACATGTTTGCCCTTAAACATGTCATCTCCCTATGACAAAACTGTTGATAAGATTATTATTCCAAAAATCTCCAAATATTCCCAACATTGACCAACACATGATAATCAATACATTTCACCACAACACTTCTCCTTTGCACTTTTCTACCCATACCACATCACAAATAGTCCATCAATTCACCTTAATACACTTCATAGCACATATCGGCCAAAATCCCACAATTTACACTTTATAGAAAAATAACAAGTTTAATAACAAAATAACACCATACACATTCATATTTTATCCATACCATGATCTTTCATCGAAGGCACAAGTCCTAATTCAAGCTTGAATCCCATGGATCACCAATCTTATACAAAAACACAAAGTACCATGTACAACATTTCCAAGCACAACCAACATGATTTACATACTCTTTCATGAATCTAATATATTAATCCATAACAATAATCACTTACCCAAGCTTGAAAAGTGATGATCTTGCTCCAAGAATTGACTTTGAGTTCTTATGGTTTGAGAGAAATGTTTGAGAAAATATCTAAAAAGCATGAGGGTTCCCAAATGAATAAAATATGATTTTTGGGACTATATATAGTCCTTGGGTTCATCCTTATCCATTCTTGGCATTTAATGCTATATTTGACTTAGTCAATAGAAGATTAGGTCATGTGACCCATGTCTTTTGCCTCATTTTGGGCTTTTATCGAGACCAAATCACTTAACCCAATACAATCAATAATTTATCATGTTTAAGTCATCTTTTACGTTTTACAACAATATTCCCACTCATGCTACTCATATCTGTAGCCTTAATCCCAAAAACAAGTGATTCTAGCCACGTTTGACTTATTTTGACCATAAGGGCAAAACTGTCATTTTGACTCCAAATTTGTTCTTGAGTAATTTTATAATACCAATGTAATACTTTACTCATTTCATGTATATAATCGTGTCTGTAGAAGAAACGTGGCAAAAATAGGCTCAATACGTCCCCGGGTACCCTTGGGACTTAGAAAATTTCCAACTTTCGAAAAAGTGGCAAAACCAGTGTGGCACTCCCTTGGGAGCGCCATCTTGCTTCCTATGGACTAAAAATTTTAGCCCAGAGAGGCATGATAAACCCCCCAACGCGCCCCTTATTTTTTTTTTTGAAAAATTCATTTTTTTAATTTTCTTCGCGGGTTTGGTTAGATACTTCTAGTCCTATTCTTTAACTTACTTCTTAAACTTAATATAATTTGTTTAGAGTTCCTCTTAGCCTCGTTTTGAACCCCACAAATGTTCCACAAAAATCACAAAACACCTCCTATTAAGGTTTAATCACATATACGAGGGCGAAAGTCAATTATCTCATCAATAGCATTACAAAATACATATGTATGGCTCTCGACACCCAAGTAAGCATTATTCAACGTATTCAAGTAGGGTTAGGAAGGTACGGGGTGTTACATTCTTCCCCCCTTAGGAACATTCATCCTCGAATGTTAACGATATCGTTTCAATTACAACAAATGCATTTCTATGTTAGCATACATATACATAAACACTTAAGGCTCATGGAGACTTACTTGTTATTGCTCCACTTCCGCACTTTGAACCTCTTCGTTCATTTTAAATAGATGGGGATACTTGGATTTCATCATCTTTTCCACTTCCTATATGATCTCCTCTACTTGTTGATTCCTCCAAAGGACTTTTACAGAAGCTATGTATTTATTCCTCAACCTCTTTACTTGTCGATCTAGGATAGCAATGGGTACCTCTTCATAATTAAGATCCTTTGTAACTTGAACATCTTCAATGGGAACAATATGAGATGGATGTCCTATGCATTTTCGAAGCATCGAAACATGAAATTCCGGAAGGACTGAGGAAAGTTCTTGAGGTAGTGATAATTCATAAGCAACTTGAGCAAATCTTCTAATAACTTCATATGGGCCTACGTAACGTGGACTCAATTTCCATTTCTTTTTCAACCGCATTACCGCTTTCATCGGTGACACCTTTAAAAATACTCAATTACCTATGGCGAATTCAATCCCTCTTCTTCTAACATCGGCATATGACTTGTGGTGACTTTGGGCCGTTTCTAATCGCTATTGAATCACTTTAACCTTCTCCATAGCCCGATGAACAATATCTGGCCCAAGTAAAGCAGTTTCACCCGCTTCAAACCATTCGATTGGTGATCTATACTTCCTTCCGTACAAGGCTTCATAAGGTGCCATTTTAATACTTGAATGATAGCTATTGTTATATGAAAATTCAATAAGAGGCAAATGGTCATCCCAACTACCTTGAAAATCTAACGTGCATGCTCGTAGCATTTCTTCAAGTGTCTGAATAGTACGTTCTGCTTGTCCATCAGTCTGAGGATGGAAAGTTGTACTCAAATTCACCTGTGTACCCAAACTCTGCTGAAAAGATCTCCAAAAGTGTGCTGTGAACTGTGGTCCCCTATCTGATATAATGGAAAGCGAAATGCCATGCAATCGTACTATCTCTTTCACATACAACTTTGCATAATCCTCAGCTGTATAGGTCGTCTTGACTGGTATAAAATGCGCTGACTTGGTAAGCCTGTCCACTATAACCCATATAGAATCAAACTTTCGCAATGTACGAGGCAAACCTGTAATGAAATCCATATTAATCATATCCCATTTCCAGATTGGAAGATTGATACATTGCATGTAACCTCTTGGTTTTTGATGCTCTACTTTCACTTGTTGACAATTTGGGCATTGCGCGATAAATTCTGCAATGTACTTTTTCATATTTCCCCACCAATACACTTCTTTCAAGTCATGGTACATTTTAGTAGCACCCGGATGAATAGAATAGCGCGAATGATGCGCCTCTATCATAATTCGTGTTCTCAACTCATCTACGTCCGGTACACATAATCTCCCTTGACATTGAAGTACCCCTTCTTGTGTAAGATCAAATGCCTTGGTCAAATTCTGTTGTACATTCTCCTTTAGCTGTAATAAAATAGAATCTGCAAACTGTTTCTCTTTCACTTCAGCTATCAAGGAGGATTCTGCTGCATTTTGCACAATAACCCTTTCATCTGGAGATTCAATAAGTCAAACTCCCAAGCTGGCTAGTTGATGTAAATCTTTGATTATCTCTTGCTTATCAGTCAACTGGCCACTAGTGCTTTCTACTGCCTTGCGGCTCAATGCATCAGCTACTACATTTGCTTTGCCTGGATGATAAAGAATATCAATATCATAGTCTTTTAAGAGCTCTAACCACCTTCGTTGCCTCAAATTGAGTTCCTTATGCTTAAAAAGATATTGCAAACTTTTGTGATCAGTGTAAATATCGACATGAACTCCATACAAATAATGACGCCATATCTTTAAAGCAAAGACTACCTCTGCGAATTCAAGATCATGTGTGGGATAATTTTTCTCATGTGGCTGCAACTGTCGTGAGGAATATGCTATGACATTACCGTGTTGCATCAATACACATCCAAGGACAATCCCGGAAGCATCACAATTCACTACATAACCTTATGTGCCTTCGGGAAGCACTAAAACTGGTGTGGAGGTTACTTTATCTTTCAACCTTTGGAAGCTTTTCTTGCACGCATCATTCCACTGAAATTTTACTGCCTTATGTGTAAGCTTTGTTAATGGTGCAACAATGGAAGAAAAACCTTCCACAAATCTTCGGTAATAACCTGCCAGTCCAAGAAAACTATGAATTTTTGTAGGTGTCGTAGGTCTTGGCCAATTTTTCACTACTTCAATATTTTGTGTATCAAACTGTATGCCTTTATCTGACATAATGTGACCCAAGAATGCAACTGATTTTAGCCAAAACTCACATTTGGAGAACTTGGCATACAACTTACGCTCACGGAGAATCTGTAACACTTTCCGCAAGTGATTAGCATGGTCTTCCGGTGATCTTGAATAAACTAGGATGTCATCTATAAATACCGTGATGAACATATCCAGAAATGGCTTAAACACCCTATTCATCAAATCCATAAACACAGCCGGAGAATTTGTTAGTCCAAATGACATAACTAAAAATTCATAATGGCCATACCATGTTCGGAAAGCTGTCTTGTGTACATCTTCTTCTCTAACTCTGAATTGATGGTAACCCGACCTCAAATCGATCTTGGAAAAACACTTGGCACCCTGTAACTGATCAAACAAATCATCAATTCGAGGTAGGGGATATTTGTTCTTGATCGTTACCTTATTCAATTGCCTATAGTCGATGCACATTCTCAATGTGCCATCTTTATTCCGTACAAATAATATCGGTGCACCCCACGGGGACATACTAGGCCTAATGAAGCCTTTGTACAGCAAATCTTTCAATTGCTCCTTCAATTCACGTAATTCTGCTGGAGCCATTCTATATGGAGGAATAGAAATAGGCTGCGTGCCTGGAATCACATCAATGCCAAATTCTACTTCCCGTTCTGGGGGCAAACCTGGAAGATCCTCTGGGAACGCATCTAGAAATTCATTGACCACTCGAACCAACTGCGGAGTTAGTTGTTCCACATCATTATCTTTCACCCGTACTAAATGACATATGTAACCTTTTGCAATCATTTTCCTAGCTTTCAGATAGGAAATAAATCTCCCTCGTGGTGGCCCCTACATTACCCTGCCATTTAAGAACATTTTTTTGCGAAAAAGAAAACTGCAACTTCTTGGCCCGGCAATCTACCGTGGCATAACAAGAGGCCAACCAATCCATTCCCATAATCACATCAAAATCCACCATGTCTAATTCAATGAGATCGGCCAACGTATCATGACCACAAACAGTAACCACACAGTTACGATATACTCTCTTTGCAATAATATTTTTACCAACCGGTGTAGACACTTCAATTGATTTTATTAATAATTCTGGTGCCTTTGCAAATTTCGCAGCAACCAATGGAGTAACATAGGAAAATGTAGAAACAGGGTCAATCAATGCATAGACATTATATGAGAATATGGATAATGTACCTGTGACAACATCAGGGGAAGCCTCTGAATTCTGCCGGTCCACTAAAGTATAAGTGCGATTCTGGACCCCGCTAGTACTGGTTGCTCCTCTGGCACCCCTACCATGGCCAACAGGCTGCATACCTCGTCCTAGTGAAGGAACCGATGCTGATGACGCAACGGCCGATCCTGCCAGTCGTGCTATACCACTCATGCTCCTCTAGGGACACTCTTTCATCATGTGTCCTGTCATACCGCACCAGAAACAAGCATTTGTCCCCACTCGGCATGTACCTGCATGAATACGCCCGCAGTGCTGACACTGATGACGAGGAAAACCTACTACCTGTGATCCGTGAACTCTGCTACTCTGCCCAGATGGACTACCCCTAGACCCTTGGAACTGTGAGTGAGCACCCCCTGTGGAATAGGAGAACGATGGTCTAGGTGGTCTCGAAAACATAAGGGGCCTAGATCCTCCTTGGGACATCATAGGTGCTCCCATAGGTCTATCCCTTTTGGACTGTCCCCTGTCAAATTCATATACCCTTCGTCTCTGTCTTTGATCTTCCATTTTCTGGGCGAAGGCTTGAATTCTCGCTATGTCCATGTCCTTGTTCAAGGAAGCAATGGTACAATTCCTTACCAAATATAGTTCTAATCGGTCCACGTATCGATGGAAGATCGGTCCATGTCCCATAGGCTTGATTGGATTCTTGACTATATCAAGGAAAAACAATTACCATGATCAGATACAATTCAAATTACAACAATGGCTCTATTGCATGATCTCAGAGTGAAGAAAAGAAACAACATCCTAAATGTCCTGTAGCCTCCTACTTATAAATGTGGTGTATAACACATCGATAAGTAAGACTCTACTCAGACACGACTTTGTAGACACCCTTAGTACGACCTACTCTGATACCATTTTTGTCACGCCCCGAATCCCATAGGGACGGATTGGCACCCGTAGCTGACATGGCCCGAGAGAACCAAACTTTGCTTCTATTCATTCATGTGCATGTCATAGGTAACACCACCATCATGTAAGAACATGAAAGGTAAAATAGGGGAAAACATGGAACATGGGACATATATATATATACATATGCAAAACTTGGCCGTTGAGGCCATCAAGTCAAAATGACATGTACCATCTTACATCAATTCACCCACATACGTCTACAAAAGCCTCTACATAGACATTTAACAAAACCAACTGAAAGTCGGGAAAAGTCCCCGCTTTATACAACATATACTGTACCAAAACATATGAACAGCTATGACTCGGAGAAGCCCTGAACTAAATGGAGCTCACCAATGATCTGCAATAACTGGCAACCTATTGTGGAGGCCTACTAGTACCTGCGCCTGCAGCAAGTAAGGTAAATTCCCCAAGAGGGGTCAGTACGAAGAATGTACTGAGTATGTAAGGCCATATGAAACTTGTAAGATATGTAAGTATGTCAAAGAACTCAAGTTCAAATGCATAACCAATATAGATAAGTCACAATGTAGATGAGTCACTATTCTGTACTTTGGAAACCATGTATGTTTCTTTCATTACATTCTTTGAACCTTTACTTCCATGATTATTCATCTTTACCTTTGACTTGTGATACCCGGGCCCCGACTGAACAGTGGGTTTTAAACATAACATAGCGTTATGATGGGATCTGCTCGAGCTAGGCTTATGCCCCTAGAGCTTCCACCCTATGAATCAATGTATATATCGGGATCGGCTTGAGATAGGTTAGTACCTCTAGAGCTGCCACCCATTCAATATTTCAGGTTCGGCTCGAGCTAGGTTATTGCCCCTAGAGCTGCCCCTTGTCAGGATCGGTCCAAGCTAGGATTATGCCCCTAGGACTGCCCCTTGATCCAACAACCTCGGGATCGGCTTGAGCTAGGCATTTTACCCCCAAAGCTTCCACCCATACTTGATCATTGACCACATATGCATTACTTTGTTTATTACTTTGAGATTGGTACCATGACAGTCACAACTTTACTTGAAGCTTTGGATCATTAACCAATGAGTGAGAGACATGTAAATAAACATTGTGAGAAACATAACATTAGAAGAACCATAACACCATTGGAAAATATTCCTTGAACAAGAGACATGAGTGTAATCACTATTGGAACATTGGAACATAACCTTATTTGATCTTTTGGAACATTAACCATGAATATGAGACATGAGATTCACCAATGATCAATGAGTAGGAAATATATGACAATGACCATGGATTACCGGATATGGGATACCTTAGCACATTTCGGGATGGAACAAGCGTAATGTCAATGTGAATACTACTTGCAGCACAAAAATACGGACAGAGTAACCTTACATACCTTGTACTCTCAATACGGATATACAATCTTATAGGTGCATACAATAGTCCCGTTCCTTCTTTATGTGTCACTCTACAACACAAAAACACAACGGGATTTACATTAACCACCAACTACTTTACAAATGCATATAACATCAATGAGTCACATGTTTGCCCTTAAACATGCCATTTCCCCTTGACAAAGCCATTGATAAGATTATTATTCCAAAAATCTCCCAATATTCTCAACATTGACCAACACATGATAATCAATACATTTCACCACAACACTTCTCCTTTGTACTTTCCTACCCATACCACATCACAAATAGTCCATCAATTCACCTTACTACACTTCATAGCACATATCGGCCAAAATCCCACAATTTACACTTTATAGAAAAATAACAAGTTTAATAACAAAATAACACCATACACGTTCATATTTTATCCATACCATGATCTTTCATCAAAGGCACAAGTCCTAATTCAAGCTTGAATCCCATGGATCACAAATCTTATACAAAAACACAAAGTACCATGTCCAACATTTCCAAGCACAACCAACATGATTTACATACTCTTTCATGCATCTAATATATTAATCCCTAACAATAATCACTTACCCAAGCTTGAAAAGTGATGATCTTGCTCCAAGAATTGACTTTGAGTACTTACGGTTTGAGAGAAATGTTTGAGAAAATATCTAAAAAGTATGAGGGTTCCCAAATGAATAAAATCTAATTTTTGGGTCTATATATAGTCCTTGGGGTCATCCTTATCCATTTTTGGCATTTAATGCTATATTTGACTTAGTCAATAGAAGATTAGGTCATGTGACCCATGTCTTTTACCTCATTTTGGGCTTTTATTGAGCCCAAATCACTTAACCCAATAAAATCAATAATTTCTCATTTTTAAGTCATGTTATACATTTTACAACAATATTCCCACTTATGCTACTCATATCCGTAGCCTCAATCCCTAAAATAAGTGATTCTAGCCACGTTTGACTTATTTTGACCATAAGGGCAAAACTGTCATTTTGACTCCAAATTTGTTCTCGAGTAATTTTATCATAACAATGTAATAATTTACTCATTTCATGTATATACTCGTGGTTGTATAAGAAACGTGGCAAAAATATGCTCAATACGTCCCCGGGTACCCTTGCGACTTAGAAAATTTCCAACTTTCGAAAAAGTGGCTAAACCAGGGTGGCATGCTCTTGGGCGCACCGTATTGCTGCCTATGTAATAAAAATTTTAGACCATAGGGGTGTGGTACGCCCCACAGCGTGCCCCTTAGTTTGTTTTTTTGAAAAAATAATTTTTCGACTTTTCTTCGCGGGTTTGGTTAGATACTTCAAGTCCTATTCTTTAACTTACTTCTTAACCTTAATATACTTTGTTTAGAGTTCCTCTTAGCCTCGTTTTGAACCCCACAAATGTTCCACAAAAATTACAAAACACCTCCTATGAAGGTTTAATCACATATATGAGGGCGAAAGTCAATTATCTCATCAATAGCATTACAAAATACATATGTATGGCTCTCGACACCCAAGTAAGCATTGTTCAACATCGTAAAGTAGGGTTAGGAAGGTACGGGGTGTTACAAAATTATCCCACACATGATCTTTAGTTAGCAGCGGTGGTCTTTGCTTTAAAGATATGGCGTCATTATTTATATGGAGTTCATGTTGATATCTATATGGATCACAAAAGTTTGCAATATCTCATTAAGCAGAAGGAACTCAATTTGAGGCAGCGAAGGTGGTTAGAGCTCTTAAAAGACTATTATATTGATATTCATTATCATCCAGGCAAATTAAATGTAGTAGCTGATGCATTGAGCCGCAAGGCAGTAGAAAGCACTAGTGGCCAGTTGACTGAAAAGCAAGAGATAATCAAAGATCTACATCAACTAGGCAGATTGGGAGTTCGACTTATTGAATCTCCAGATGAAAGGGTTATTGTGCAAAATGCAGCAGAATCTTCCTTGATAGCTGAAGTAAAAGAGAAGCGATTTGCGGATTCTATTTTAGTACAACTAAAGGAAAATGTATAGCAGAATTTGACCAAGGAATTTGATCTTACACAAGAAGGGGTACTTCAATGTCAAGGGAGATTATATGTACCAGACGTAGATGAGTTGAGGACATGAATTATGATAGAGGCGCATCATTCGCGCTATTCTTTTCATCCGAGTGCTACTAAAATGTACCATGAATTGAAAGAAGTGTATTGGTGGGGAAATATGAAAAAGAACATTGCAGAATTTGTCGCGCAATGCCCGAATTGTCAACAAGTGAAAGTGGAACATTAGAAATCAGGAGGTTACATGCAATGTATCAATCTTCCAGTCTGGAAATGGGATATGATTAATATGGATTTCATTACAGGTTTGCCTCGTACATTGCGGATGTTTAATTCTATATGGGTCATAGTGGACAGGCTTACTAAATCAGCATATTTTCTACCAGTCAAGACCACCTATATAGCTGAGGATTATGCAAAGTTGTATGTGAAAGAGATAGTACAATTGGACGGTATTCCACTTTCCATTATATCAGACAGAGGAGCACTGTTCACAATACACTTTTGGAGATATTTTCAGTAGAGTTTGGGTACACAGGTGAATTTGAGTACAGCTTTCCATCCTCAGACTGATGGACAAGCAGAACGTACTATTCAGACACTTGAAGATATGCTACGAGCATGCACGTTAGATTTTCAAGGCAGTTGGGATGACCATTTGCCTCTTATTGAATTTGCGTATAACAATAGCTATCATTCAAGTATTAAAATGGCACCTTATGAAGCCTTGTACGGAAGGAAATGTAGCTCACCAATTGGATGGTTTGAAGCGGGTGAAACCGCTTTACTTGGGCCAGATATTGTTCATCAGGCTATGGATAAAGTTAAAGTGATCCAACAGTGGTTACAAACGTCTCAAAGTCGTCACAAGTCATATGCCAATGTTAGAAGAAGAGGGCTTAAATTTGCTATAGGTGATTGGGTGTTTTTAAAGGTGTCACCGATGAAAGGGGTAATGCGGTTCAGAAAGAAAGGGAAATTGAGTCCACGTTACATAGGCCCATATGAAATCATTAGAAGATTTGGGCAAGTTGGGTATGACTTGGCACTACCCAGGAACTTTCCTCAGTCCATCCGGTATTTCATGTTTCGATGCTTCGAAAGTGCATAGGAGATCCATCTCGTATTGTTCTCATAAAGGAAGTTCAAGTTACGGAGGATCTTACTTATGAAGAGGTAGCCATTGCTATTCTAGAGCGACAAGTAAAGAGATTGAGGAATAAAGATGTCACATCCGTAAAAGTCCTTTGGAGAAATCAGCAAGTAGAGGAGATCACATGGGAAACTGAAGAAATGATGAAATCCAAGTATCCCCATCTCTTTCAAATGGACCAAAACGTTCACAGTGCGGAGGTGGAACAATAACAAGTAAGTATTTACGATTATTATGTGTATGTGTATACGTATGTTAAAGTAGATATGCATTTGTTGTATATAAGATGATGTTGTTAACATTCGAGGATGAATATTTCTAAGGGGGGAAGAATGTAACACCCTGTACTTTTTCTAACCTCATTTGATACCTTGGGGTCATATCTACCTAGGTGTTGAGATTCCATGGGTATGTGTTTTATAGTGTCACTGGTGAAACATTTGATATCAGACCTAATATGTGCGATTAGACCTTCGTAAGAGGTGTTTTGTGATTTCATGGAGCATTTGTGTAATACCCCATACAGATTCCAACCTCATTTGGTGACTTGGAGTCATGTTTACTTGATGATTAAGATCACTAAGTAAGTATTTTGTAGTGTTTTGATAAGGTATTGGATGATATGCAAGTATTGAAGAAGTGGCCAAAAAATTAAGCAAGGTGTTGAAACTTGCGCCACTCCCTGTTTCATGGGGTGTGGCGCAAGCCACCTGATTTAGAGGGGGTTCATTTCTTGCGCCACTGCCTTGCTTTACAGCAGTGGCGCAAGTCACAAAAAATGTGCCCTTCCGGGCTCGTCTCGCAACGCAATTCTACGTCGATTCTTATATGGTTTGATTTGGTTCTTTGGAGTTATTTGAGCATTTTTAATGCTTCAAATACTTCAATACACTCCTACATACTCCTACATGATCAAATCATGAAACATAAATAGTTATCCAAAATGTTCAATGAAGCCATGGGCGACTAGAATTCCTATTTTTGCGATTGAGACTACGAATGAGAATCTCGTAAGAGAATATTATCGTGACATTATGGAATTAATTAAACAATATATATATGATGGATTATGCATGAAGATTGGTAGGCTAAGTTTAAAGGTATTATTGGACCCAATTTAAGGCCCAAAAGTGGAAGAAATACATGGCCCAAATGGGTCAAATGACCCATTCTTCCATTTGACCTTCTAGATATAACATTTAATGCCATAGAGTGGCTAAGTATGGATTGCAGGGCCTATATAAATGGACAAAAATCTGATTTTTGGTCATTTGGAAATCTCATGCCTTTTTGATATTTCTTAAACATTTTTCTCTTAAAACCCTAAGAACCCTAAGTCAACTTTTGGAGAAGATCATCATTTTTCAAGCTTGGGTAAGTGTTTATTATTATGGTTTAACATATTATATGCATGGGAGATTATGTATATCATGTTGCTTATGCTTGGAAATGGTGTACATGGTACTTTGTGTTTTTATATAAGATTTGTGATCCATGAGATTCAAGCTTGAATTATGACTTGTGACTTTGATAAAAGAGCATGGCATGGATAAAATATGAACATGTATGGTTTAATTTTGTTATTAAACTTGTTATTTTCATATAAGTGTAAATTGTGGGATTTAGGCCGATATGTGCTATGAGATGTATTAAGGTAATTTGATGGATTATTTGTGATATGGTGTGGATAAGAAAGTGTAAAGGAGAAGTGTTGTGGTGAAATGTATTGATTATCATGTATTGGTCAATGTATGGAATATTGGGGGATTTTTGGAATAATAATTTCATCAATGGTTTTGTCATGGGGAAATGGCATGTTTAAAGACAAACATGTAACTCATTGATGTTATATGCATTTGTAAAGTAGTTGATGGTTAATGTGAATCCCGTTATATATTTGTGTTGTAGAGTGACACATAAAGAAGGAGCGGGACTATTGTATGCACCTCTAGGATTGTATATTCGTATTGAGAATACAAGGTATGTTAGGTCACTCTGTCCGTATCTTTCTGCGGCAAATGGTATTCGCATTGACATTACGCTTGTCCCATCCCGAAATGTGCTAAGGTATTCTATATCCGGTTATCAATGGTCATTATCATATGTTTCCTACTCATTGATCCATTGTGAATCTCATGTCTCATAGTCATGAATAATGTTCCAAAATCTCAACAATGTTATGTTCCAAAGTTCCAATAGTGGTTATACTCATGTATCTTGTTCATTGATTATTGTCTAATGGTTCCAATGGTATTATGTGTCACGACCCAAATCCCATTCGGGCCGGACTGGCACCCGGAGCCGATAAGGCCCGAGAGAACCAATCTTTGCTTATGTACTCTCGTATTCATGTTCGTGTATGAATATCATTTTATCTTATGTAATCAAATATCAATAGCAGAAGTCATGACAACATATGTAATATATGAAACTTGGCCGTTAGGGCCATTTTATCAAAATGAACGTACACATCTTACATTCAACTTCCATCTCCCCACATATGTCTACAAAGCCTCTAATAGATACATGACCATGTCTATACAATATTTACAAAATGCCAACACATGATCTACACATGTGACGTGGGAGGCTCCGAAACAACTGGGGATCACCAATAATCTGTTGATACCTCGTCGCCTACTGCGGAGATCTACTAACACCTGAGCCTGCAGCATGTAAGGTAAGTCCCCTGAGAGGGGTCAGTACGAAGAAAGTACTGAGTATGTAAGGCCATATGAAACTGTAATAATAAGCAAGTACTTTCAAGAAATTAAGCGTAAGAGAATAATCAATATGGCTAGATCTCCGTTATGATTACGTGGAACCATGCACATTTCTTTTATTATTTTTCATTACTTGATCAATTACTCGAAGCATCATCATTCTTATAACAACCCTCATATTTATACATTCCTTTAAGGAATATACTCTCATTCCTTTTACAACTATCTTCATCAATGTTCATCCAACTAGCTAATAGTTCACCATACCTTATAGATCATCATCTTATGAGTAAGTATATAATACCGGGCCTCCACCGTTGGTGAGATATAATATATATATATATATGCATAATACCGGGCCTCCACCTTAGTGGGATAATATATATAAATGCATAATACCGGGCCTCCACTTTAGTGGGATAATATATATAAATGCATAATACCGGGCCTCCACTAAAAAAATTTCCACAGTCAATGGTTAGGTAAAAATATAAATAACGTACCTGTCACTATGTCAAGGAGAGCCTCCAAATTCTGCTGACCCCGTAGGTCGTGTCATACTACCCGTGGCCCTCTGTGGGCATTCTCTCTTCACGTGTCCTGGATGTTTACACCAGAAGCAAACGTCTGTGTCAAACCAGCATTCACCTATGTGAAACTTTCCACAGCACTGGTACAGTTGACGAGAAGACCTCGATTGGCCCATACTTCCTTGTCCTCTATACCCTTCTGTTTGTGAACTCCGAGCCTCACTACTTTGTCCGAATTGACTGCCTCTAAACCTGCGCAATTGAGATGGATTACCTGCCGTCTGATAAGAAACTGATGGTCTGGGCAGTGTAGGAAAAATTTGGGGCCTAAATCCTCCTTGGGATGCCATGAATTGTTCCATAGATCTCACCCTCTTTGATGGCCCTTCTTCAAATTCTTGTATCCTTCTCCTTTGCCTTTGATCCTCCATCTTTTGCACGAAGGCTTGTAATCTAGCTATATGCATATCTTTATTTAATGCAGCAATGGTACAGTCTCTTACCAAGTAGGGCTCCAATCTATCTATATACCGATGAACTCTATCGGCCATAGTCGCTACCATATGAGGAGCGTATCTAGCCAACGAATTAAACCGAAGACTGTACTCCCTGACGCTCATATTTCCTTGATGAAGATTTAAAAACAGATCCGTACGAGCCTCACGGACCTCATATGGAAGATAATGATCAAGGAATGATACCTTGAATTTCTCCCAGCTAGCTGGATTTGCACCAATACCTCCGGATCGTTTCCAGTCTTCGTACCATAATATAGCCTCTCCTTTCAGTCTATATGCTGCAAGCTCTACTGTTTCTACACCAGTCACATGGATAACATATAGAGCCCTTTGGATTTGATCTATAAAGTCTTGCGGGTCTTCAGTGAGATCCGACCCGGTAAATGTGGGAGGATCCAATTTCAGGAAATCCTGTGTTCTCCGACTAGCTATCCTAGCCGCACCGTCATCACTTGTCACTGGACCAACTCGTCCTTGACTTTGGGCAACAACTATCTGAGTCAACATTTGCACCGCATTTCTCAAGTCCTGTAACTCCCGCCTAGCAACATTAACAGGTGAATCTGGGGGTACTTCCCTCCTTTGTGGTCTCCCTGGAGAAGGGGGAGGAGAAGGTGCCCGTGATGTAAACTCAGTTTCAACCCCATATTGACTAGCTAGGTTAGGTGGGGATCTACCAATTCTTTCCCCCGCTTGCATATCAACCTGCTTATCTTTACCCATACCTTGTCTTGTAATCGGCATTTTTCTATACCAAAGAAAACCAATCACAATGGTCAGATGTAATCCCACCTATGACAATGGCTCTATTGCACGATCTAGAATGAAGAAATGAAACAACTCCTAAATGTCCCGTAGCCTTCTGCTTATAAATGTGGCGCGCAACACATCCATAAGCAAGACTCTACTCAGACACGGCTTTGTAGACACCCTTAGAACGACCTGCTCTGATACCACTTTTGTCACGACCCAAATCCCATTCGGGCCGGACTGGCACACGGAGCCGATAAGGCCCGAGAGAACCAATCTTTGCTTATGTACTCTCGTATTCATGTTCGCGTATGAATATCATTTTATCTTATGTAATCAAATATCAATAGCGGAAGTCATGACAACATATGTAATATATGAAACTTGGCCGTTAGGGCCATTTTGTCAAAATGAATGTACACATCTTACATTAAACTTCCATCTCCCCACATATGTCTACAAAGACTCTAATAGATACATGACCATGTCTATACAATATTTACAAAATGCCAAAACATAATGTACACATGTGACTTAGGAGGCCCCAAAACAGCTGGAGCTCACCAACAATTTATTGATACCTCGTCGCCTACTGCGGAGATCTACTAACACCTGAGCCTGCAGCATGTAAGGTAAGTCCCCTGAGAGGGGTCAGTACGAAGAAAGTACTGAGTATGTAAGGCCATATGAAACTGTAATAATAAGCAAGTACTTTCAAGAAATTAAGCGTAAGAGAATAATCAATATGGCTAGATCTCCGTTATGATTACGTGGAACCATGCACATTTTTTCTATTATTTTTCATTACTTGATCAATTACTCGAAGCATCATCATTCTTATAACAACCCTCATATTTATACATTCCTTTAAGGAATATACTCTCATTCCTTTTACAACTATCTTCATCAATGTTCATCCAACTAGCTAATAGTTCACCATACCTTATAGATCATCATCTTATGAGTAAGTATATAATACCGGGCCTCCACCGTTGGTGAGATATAATATATATATATATATGCATAATACCGGGCCTCCACCTTAGTGGGATAATATATATAAATGCATAATACCGGGCCTCCACTTTAGTGGGATAATATATATAAATGCATAATACCGGGCCTCCACTAAAAAAATTTCCACAGTCAATGGTTAGGTAAAAATATAAATAACGTACCTGTCACTATGTCAAGGAGAGCCTCCAAATTCTGCTGACCCCGTAGGTCGTGTCATACTACCCGTGGCCCTCTGTGGGCATTCTCTCTTCACGTGTCCTGGATGTTTACACCAGAAGCAAACGTCTGTGTCAAACCAGCATTCACCTATGTGAAACTTTCCACAGCACTGGTACAGTTGACGAGAAGACCTCGATTGGCCTATACTTCCTTGTCCTCTATACCCTTCTGTTTGTGAACTCCGAGCCTCACTACTTTGTCCGAATTGACTGCCTCTAAACCTGCGCAATTGAGATGGATTACCTGCCGTCTGATAAGAAACTGATGGTCTGGGCAGTGTAGGAAAAATTTGGGGCCTAAATCCTCCTTGGGATGCCATGAATTGTTCCATAGATCTCACCCTCTTTGATGGCCCTTCTTCAAATTCTTGTATCCTTCTCCTTTGCCTTTGATCCTCCATCTTTTGCACGAAGGCTTGTAATCTAGCTATATGCATATCTTTATTTAATGCAGCAATGGTACAGTCTCTTACCAAGTAGGGCTCCAATCTATCTATATACCGATGAACTCTATCGGCCATAGTCGCTACCATATGAGGAGCGTATCTAGCCAACGAATTAAACCAAAGACTGTACTCCCTGACGCTCATATTTCCTTGATGAAGATTTAAAAACTGATCCGCACGAGCCTCACGGACCTCATATGGAAGATAATGATCAAGGAATGATACCTTGAATTTCTCCCAGCTAGCTGGATTTGCACCAATACCTCCGGATCGTTTCCAGTCTTCGTACCATAATATAGCCTCTCCTTTCAGTCTATATGCTGCAAGCTCTACTGTTTCTACACCAGTCACATGGATAACATATAGAGCCCTTTGGATTTGATCTATAAAGTCTTGCGGGTCTTCAGTGAGATCCGACCCGGTAAATGTGGGAGGATCCAATTTCAGGAAATCCTGTGTTCTCCGACTAGCTATCCTAGCCGCACCGTCATCACTTGTCACTGGACCAACTCGTCCTTGACTTTGGGCAACAACTATCTGAGTCAACATTTGCACCGCATTTCTCAAGTCCTGTAACTCCCGCCTAGCAACATTAACAGGTGAATCTGGGGGTACTTCCCTCCTTTGTGGTCTCCCTGGAGAAGGGGGAGGAGAAGGTGCCCGTGATGTAAACTCAGTTTCAACCCCATATTGACTAGCTAGGTTAGGTGGGGATCTACCAATTCTTTCCCCCGCTTGCATATCAACCTGCTTATCTTTACCCATACCTTGTCTTGTAATCGGCATTTTTCTATACCAAAGAAAACCAATCACAATGGTCAGATGTAATCCCACCTATGACAATGGCTCTATTGCACGATCTAGAATGAAGAAATGAAACAACTCCTAAATGTCCCGTAGCCTTCTGCTTATAAATGTGGCGCGCAACACATCCATAAGCAAGACTCTACTCAGACACGGCTTTGTAGACACCCTTAGAACGACCTGCTCTGATACCACTTTTGTCACGACCCAAATCCCATTCGGGCCGGACTGGCACCCGGAGCCGATAAGGCCCGAGAGAACCAATCTTTGATTATGTACTCTCGTATTCATGTTCGCGTATGAATATCATTTTATCTTATGTAATCAAATATCAATAGCGGAAGTCATGACAACATATGTAATATATGAAACTTGGCCGTTAGGGCCATTTTGTCAAAATGAACGTACACATCTTACATTAAACTTCCATCTCCCCACATATGTCTACAAAGACTCTAATAGATACATGACCATGTCTATACAATATTTACAAAATGCCAAAACATAATGTACACATGTGACTTAGGAGGCCCCAAAACAGCTGGAGCTCACCAACAATTTATTGATACCTCGTCGCCTACTGCGGAGATCTACTAACACCTGAGCCTGCAACATGTAAGGTAAGTCCCCTGAGAGGGGTCAGTACGAAGAAAGTACTGAGTATGTAAGGCCATATGAAACTGTAATAATAAGCAAGTACTTTCAAGAAATTAAGCGTAAGAGAATAATCAATATGGCTAGATCTCCATTATGATTACGTGGAACCATGCACATTTTTTCTATTATTTTTCATTACTTGATCAATTACTCGAAGCATCATCATTCTTATAACAACCCTCATATTTATACATTCCTTCAAGGAATATACTCTCATTCCTTTTACAACTATCTTCATCAATGTTCATCCAACTAGCTAATAGTTCACCATACCTTATAGATCATCATCTTATGAGTAAGTATATAATACCGGGCCTCCACCTTTGGTGGGATATAATATATATATATGCATAATACCGGGCCTCCACCTTAGTGGGATAATATATATAAATGCATAATACCGGGCCTCCACTTTAGTGGGATAATATATATAAATGCATAATACCGAGCCTCCACTTTAGTGGGATAATATATATAAATGCATAATATCGGACCTCTACTTTAGTGGGATAATATATATAAATGCATAGTATTGAGATTGTTCTATCTTGAACTTACACCCTTTCGATTGTGCTCCATACTCAATGTAACATATAGTAACCATACTTACATTACTTCTCTACAAATCTTATACCCTTTACATAGCTAGGAGAGTGACACATTAAAGATCATGGCATTAAAGCACACACTTATATACACATCTCACTTTACTCCTTTACTTCATGAGTTTGACATCCTTACTTATGACGACTAATTATACTAACTTGTACATCACCTCTCTTATTACTCTCATGAGATTGATACTTCAACTTGTGAGAGATTATACATCCACTTATGAGAGATTGATACTCTAAGGATCATGCTAATATTGGAAACACACCACTATACTTTACTTCACTTCCTTACTCTCAAGAGAGTGATACGCTCACTTGTGAGGAATAGATATATTAATTCGCACTTTACCTCCTTCACTACTCTTATGAGATTGGTACAAAGATATTCATAATCATATTAGACTTTGGAACATGACATGCTTGGAGAATGCTCTTCAAGAATAACTAGCTTCTCTACATCTTACCCTCCTTGAGATAATTATTCTAGAATCACAACGTTATGACTCCGTTGGAACATACTATTATGAGGACTTTGGACCCATGTACATAGTTAGGTAACTCATGAACAACAACAACTAATGAATGAGGGATACGCGAGTTAGGAATGAATAGACTCTCCTTACATCGTCGCTTTCCTTGAAACGGTTTCTTTTAGTAGCTATAACAACATTATGAGAGCTTTAGGAATTTCAGTCCATGGATAGGAGACATATGAATACCAATCGGTCAATGAATAAGAAACGTGTGAATAACAATATATATCAAATCTGAATGCGATACCTTAGCATATTTTGGAATAGGACAAATGAAATGTCAATATGAACATTATGTGCTGCAGAAAGATACGGACAGAGTAACCTTACATACCTTGTATTCTTAATACGAATACACAATCTTAGACGTGCATACGATAGTACCGCTCCATCCTTATGTTTTGTTCTACAACATAAATACATGACGGAACCAAAACTAACCACCAATAACCTTATAATGGCATACAATAACAATAAGTCACATGTTTAACTTGAACATGTCATTTCCCCCTTGACAACACCATTTATAAAATCATCATACCAATAATACCACTATATTCCATACATTGACCAACACATTATAACCAATAGCATGTTACACCAAGCTCATATTTTGCACTTCTCCATCCCCACCACATCAAAATTCTTCCACCAAATTACCTCAATACACCTCACAACAACAAATCGGCCAAAATTCCATAATTTATACTTATAGAAAAATAACATGTTTAGGACCATAATAACACCATACATGTTTTTATTTCATCCATACCATGCTCTTTCATCAAAGTCATGTCATAATTCAAGTTATAATCCCATGGATTTCACATCTTTCACAAAAGCCAAAAGTGCCATGTCCAATATTTTCAACCATCACCAACATGATATACATATTATATAATGCTTATAATATGTTAAATTACAAGAATAATTACTTACTCAAGCTTAGAAGAGGATGATCTTGTCCTAAAATGCCTTAGGGTTTGAAGAGCACCAAAAGAGTGTTCTTAAGAATTCTAGAAAAAAGAATAGAAAGCATGTGTGTTTTTGGGATTAAAATATGATTTTTTGGACACCTTTTATAACCTTTTAAATTCATCCTTAGCCATTAATTCCATCATTGACAAGTCAAGGAAGGAATGGGTAATTTTGACCCATTGGGCCTTTGCATGATTTGCTTATTTTAATCTCAAATTAGGCCTAATAACCCATATCATATTAAATCACTCACATCAATGTGTAATCCATAATATATGCGTTACAACTATATTACCACTTACTCAATTCATACTCATAGCCTCAATTTCAAAAACAAGCAATTCTAGCCACGTATGGCTTATTTTGACTACAGGGGTAAAATCGTCATTTTGATGCCAAATTCATTCTCGAGTAATTTTATCATAACAATATATTATTTCACTAATTTCATTTATATCCTCATGGTTGTAGAAGAATCGTGGCAAAAATTGGCTCAATACGTCCCCGGGCACCCTTGGGACTTAAGAAAAATTCCAACATTTGAAAGGTGCGCACTAGCAGCCCGGCACGCCCTTGGGCGCGCTACCTTACTGCCTGTGGACTAAAAATTTTGGTCAAAATTGGCGTGGCACGCTCTCTAACGCGCCCCTGCCTTAATTTTTTCCAAAATTTGTTTTTTGACTTTTCTTCGCGGGTTTGGGTAGATACTTCAAGTCCTATTCTTTAACTTACTTCTTAACCTTAATATCCTTTGTTTAAAGGTCCTCTTAGCCTCATTTTAAACCCCACAAATGCTCCATGAAAATCGCAAAACACCTCCTACGCAAGGTTAATCACATGTACAAGGCGAAATTTCAATGTTCCCATCACTAACATTACAAACTACATACTCATGGTATCTCGACACCTAAGTAACCATTGTTCATCGTCGTCACATTGGGTTGGGAAGGTATGGGGTGTTACATTTTGTTTCCAATTAGGCTATGTTTGGGTGGCAGCTTTGGGGGAAAAATGCCTAGCTCAAGCCGATCCCGAGATTGTTGGATCAGGGGGCAGTCCTAGAGGCATAAGCCTAGCTCTGACCGATCCTGACAGGGGGCAGCTCTAGGGGTAATAACCTAGCTCGAGCCGAACCTGAAATGTTGTATGGGTGGCAGCTCTAGAGGTACTAACCTAGCTTGAGCCAATACCGATATATACATTGATTCAAAGGGTGGCAGCTCTAGGGGCATAAGCCTAGCTCGAGTCGATCCCAACATAACGCTATGTTATGTTTAAAACCCACTGTTCAGTCGGGGCCCAGGTATCACAGGTCAAAGGCAGAGATGAATAATCATGGAAGTAAAGATACAAAGAATGTAATGAAAGCAACATACATGGTTTCCAAATTATAGAATAGTGACTCATCTACATTGCGACTTATCTATATTGGTTATGCAATTGAACTTGAGTTCTTGACATATTTTCATATCTTACAAGTTTCATATGGCCTTACATACTCAGTACATTCTTCGTACTGACCCCTCTTGGGGAATTTACCTTACTTGCTGTAGGCGCAGGTACTAGTAGGCCTCCACAGTAGGTTTCCAGTGTTGCAGATCTTTGGTGAACTCAAGTTAGTTCGGGGCTTCTCCGTGTCACAGTTGTACATATGTTTTGGTGGTGTACATGTTGTATAAAGCGGAGACTTGTCCGAACTTTTAGTTCCTTTGGTCAATGCATTTGTTAGAGGCTTTTGTAGATGGATGTGGGTGTATAAATGCAAAAGGGATATGTCGTTTTGACTTGGTGGCCTCAACGGCCAAGTTTAGCATATGTATATATATATATCATGTTCCATGAATTCCATGGTTGGTATCTATAAGTACTATGTGTTTATGGGTTTCTTATGGCATGAATATGATTGAATAGAGACAAAGCTTGGTTCTCTCGGGCCTTGTAGGCTACGAGTGTCAATCTGTCCTGATGGGATTTAGGGCGTGACAGCAGGTCAGCCCCCGGTACGGCTTTGTATGTTTTCGCATCGTTTTGGTCCCCGAAGGCCCCTATACCCTATTTGGATGTAATTATCAACTTATTATGTCGTTTAATGACTTTAAAGTGTCGTATGGAGGTGTGTTGGTCTATATTAAGTATGGATGGTTGTTCATATGTTGTTATGAAGGAATAATTGTGACTGAATGATAAAGAGAAAAGCGTAAGGGGTAAGGATGGTGTGAAATGCTATCGATGTATGATCTCTTGGTCAATGTGCGTAATGTTATGGTGTTATTGATATAATAATGCATTGGATTGTATTGTAAGGGATGACATGACATTATACTGCAGTCATATAGTTCATTGTCGTCTTGTACGCGTGTATAGTAACTAGTTGCTAATGTAAGCTCCGATATGTACTTGTATTGTAGAGTAAGACGTAAACAAGAAGCTGGACTATTGTGTTCATACATAGGCTTGTGTATTCATACTTGGAAGTGAAGGTATGTAAGGTTACTTGGTCCGTATCTTTCTACAGTATATAGAGTTCACATTGACGTTACACTTGTCCTATTCCGAAATGTGCTAAGGTATCCTATTCCCGTTTATCAGTGGCTATTATTACATGGTTCCTACTCATTGATCAATTGTGAATCTCATGTCTCATATTCATGAATAATGTTCTAAAAGCCCAATAAGGTTACGTTCCAAAGTTCCAATAGTGGTTATATTCATGTATCTTGTTCATTGATTATTGTCCAATGGTTCCAATGGTGTTCTTTGTCCAATAAGGCTATGTTTCCAACAATATTTGTTCACATGTCTCTCACTCATTGATTATTGATCCAAGTTTCAAGTAAAGTTATGACTATCATTGTATCAATCTCAAAGTAATGAATGAATTAATGCATACGTGGTTAATGATCAAGTATGGATTGTAGCTTTGGGGGCCCAATGCCTAGCTCAAGCCAATCCCGAGATTGTTGGATCAGGGGGCAGTACTAGGGTTATAAGCCTAGCTCGGATCGATCCTAACAGGGGGTAGCTCTAGAGGTAAAAACCTAGCTCGAGATGAACCTGATAAGTTTATTGATGGATGGAAGCTCTAGAGGTAATAACCTAGCTCGAGCCGATCCCGATATATATTGATTCATGGGTGGTAGCTCTAGAGGCATAAGCCTAGCTCAAGCCAATCCCAACATAACATCATGTTATATTAAAACCCATTGTTTAGTTGGGGACCGGGTATCACAGGTCACAGGCAAATATGAATAATCAGAGAATCAAAGAAACAAAGAAAGTAAAGAAAGCAATATACATGGTTTCCAAAGTTCAGTATAGTGGCTTATCCATATTGGTTATGCGTTTGAATTTGATTTCATTGGCATATTTACATATCATACATTTTCATTTGAGCCTTACATACTCAGTACATTCTTCGTACTGACCCCCTTAGGGGAATTTACCTTACTTGCTGCAGGCGCAGGTACTAGTAGGCCTCCACAGTAGGTTGCCAGTTGTTGCGGATCATTGGTGAGCTCCAGTTAGTTCGGGGTTTCTCCGAGTCATAGTTGTTCATATGATTTGGTGTTGTACATGTCGTATAAAGCGGGGCTTTGTCCCGATTTTTAGTTCGTTTTGGTCAATGCATCTGTTAGAGGCTTTTATAGACATATGTGGGTGTATGAATGTAAGGTGGTATATGACGTTTTTGACTTGATGTCCTCAACATCCAAGTTTCACATATGTATGTATATATGTCCTATTTTCCATGTTTTTCATATTTCGCCTTTCATGTTCTTATGTCATGGTGGTGTTGCCTATGACATGCATATGAATGAATAGAAGCAAAGCTTGGTTCTCTCGAGCCATGTCGGCTACGGGTGCCAATCTGTTTCGATGGGATTCGGGGCATGACAAATGTGGTATCAGAGCAGGTCATTCTAAGTGTGTCTACAAAGCCATTTCTGAGTAGAGTCTCACTTGTCGATGTGTTATGCACCACATTTATAAGTAAGGGGCTAGGGGACATTTAGGATGTTGTTTCTCTTCTTCATTTCTGGATCTTGTAATAGAGCCAGTGTTGTAAGTTTAATTGTATCTGACCATGGTAAATGTTTCTCTTTTATATAGTAATCATACCGATCATGAGAAGAGGCAGAGGTAAAGGTAAGCAGGTGGATATGCCTGTTGATGAAGGCATGAGTAGATTACCACCTGACCAAGCTAGTCAAGGTGGAGCACATGCTGAAATTTCCTCGCGGTCTTCCTCTACTTTTCCAGCTCCGAAAGAGCCAGTTGGTAGGAAAGTACCCGTAGCACGACCAATGAATGCCACAGATCAGGATCTTAGAAATGCAGTACATATATTGACACAGTTAGTGGCGGCACAAAGTCAAGGATGAACTGGTCCAATGAAAAAAGAAGATGATGCAGCTAGAGTGGCGAGTCGCAGAACATAGGATTTCCTGAAACTGGACCCTCCTATATTCACAGGGTGAGATCCGAAAGCAGATCCACAGGACTTCATGGATAAAATTCAGAGGGTTTTGGAAGTTATGCACGCGACAGGGGTAGAAACAGTTGAACTTGCTGCGTATAGATTAAAAGGGGAGCCGATATTGTGGTACGAGGATTATAAGAAATCTCGTGATATTGGTGCGAATCCACCAAATTGGGAAGAATTTAAAGCGGCTTTTCTTGATCATTATCTTCCCTATGAGATCCGTGAGGCTCGTGCAGATCAATTTCTAAATCTCCATCAAGGAAATTTGAGCATCAGCAAATATAGTTTGCAATTCAATTCCTTGGCATGGTATGCTCCAAATGTGGTGGCTACAGTGACAGATAGAGTCCATCGATACGTGGACCGATTAGAACGATATTTGGTAAGGGATTGTACCATTGCTTCCTTGAACAAGGACATGGACATAGCGAGAATTCAAGCATTCGCCCAAAAAATGGAAGATCAAAAACAGAAAAGAAGGGCACATGAATTTGACAGGGGACAATCTAAATGGGCTAGACCTATGGGACTATCTATGATGTATCAAGGAGGATCTAGGCCTCGTATGTTTCCTAGACCACCTAGACCATCGTTATCGCATTCCACAGCAGGTGCACGCTCTCAGTTTAGAGGGTTTAGATGTGGTCTAGCTGGGAAGAGTAGTGGAGGTCACGGATCACAGGCAACAGGTTTTCCTCGTCAGTAGTGTCAGCACTGCGGGCATATTCATGCAGGTACATGTTGAGTGGGGACAAATACTTGTTCTGGTGCGGGATGACGGGACACATGATGAAAGAATGTCCCCAGAGGAGCATGGGTGGTATGGTACGACCGGCAGGATCGGCCATTGTGTCATCAAAATCGGTTCCTTCATTGGGCCGAGGTGTGCAGTCTGTTGGCCGTGGTAGGGGTGCCAGAGGAGCAACCAGTACTAGTGGGGTCTAGAATCATACTTATGCTTTAGTGGACCGATAGAATTTAGAGCCTTCCCCTGATGTTGTCACAGGTACATTATCCATATTCTCATATAATGTATATGCATTGATTGACCCCGGTTCTACATTTTCCTATGTTACTCCATTGGTTGCTGCGAAATTTGCAAAGGCACCAGAATTATTAATTAAATCAATTGAAGTGTCTACACCGGTTGGTGAATCTATTGTTGCAAAAAGAGTATATCGTAACTATGTGGTAATTCTATGTGGTCATGATACATTGGCCGATCTCATTGAATTAAAGCGGTAAAAAATTGTCCAAGACCTACGACACCCACAGGGATTTGTAGTTTTCTTGGACTGGCAGGTTATTACCGAAGATTTATGGAAGGTTTTTCCTCTATTGCTGCACCGTTAACAAAGCTTACACATAAGGCAGTTAAATTTCAGTGGAATGATGCGTGTAAGAAAAGCTTTCAGAAGTTGAAAGATAAATTAACCTCCACTCAAGTTCTAGTGCTTCCCGAAGGTACCGAAGGCTATGCAGTGTATTGTGATGCTTCCGGGATTGGCCTCGGATGTGTATTGATGCAACACGGTAATGTCATAGCATATGTCTCATGACAGTTGCGACCATAAGAGAAAAATTATCCCACATATGATCTTGAATTGGCAGCGAAGGTCTTTGCTTTAAAGATATGGCGTCATTATTTGTATTGAGTTCATGTTGATATCTATACGGATCACAAAAGTTTACAATATCTCTTTAAGCAGAAGGAAATCAATTTGAGGCAACAAAGGTGGTTAGAGATTTTAAAAGACTATGATATTGATATTCTTTATCATCCAGGCAAAGCAAATGTAGTAGCGGATGCATTGAACCGCAAAGTAGTATAAAGCACTAGTGTCCAATTGACGGAAAAGAAAGAGATAATCAAAGACCTATATCAATTAGCCAGCTTGGGTGTTCATCTTCTTGAATCCTCAGATGAAGGAGCTATTGTAAAAAATGCGGCTGAATCTTTACTAATAGCTGAGGTGAAAGAGAAGCAGTTTGCAGATCCTATGTTGTTGCAGCTAAAGCAAAATGTACAACAGAATTTGACAAAGGCATTTAATCTTACACAGGAAGGGGTACTTCAATACCAGGGTAGGTTATGTGTACCAGATGTAGATGAACTGCGGAAACGAATTATGACAAAGGCGCATCATTCGCGCTATTCTATTCATCCGGGTGCTACTAAAATGTACCATGATTTAAAAGAAGTGTATTGGTGGGGAAACATAAAAAAGAACATTGCCGAATTCATCGCTCAATGCCCGAATTTTCAACAAGTAAAGGTGGAGCATCAGAAACCAGGAGGTTATATGCAATGTATCAATCTTCCAGTCTGGAAATAGGATATGATTAATATGGATTTTATCACAGGTTTGCCTCGTACATTGCTAAAATTTGATTCTATATGGGTTATAGTGGACAGGCTTACTAAGTCAGTGCACTTTCTACCAGTCAGGACCACCTATACAGCTGAAAGTATGCGAAGTTGTATGTGGAAGAGATAGTACGATTGCCTGGTATTCCACTTTCCATTATATCAGACAGAGGAACACAGTTCACAGCGCACTTTTGGAGATCTTTTCAGCAGAGTTTGGGCACACAGGTGAATTTGAGTACAGCTTTCCATCCTCAGACTGATGGGCAAGCAGAACGTACTATTCAGACACTTGAAGATATTATACGACCATGCACATTAAATTTTCAAGGCAGTTGGGATGACCATTTTCCTCTTATTGAATTTGCTTACAACAATAGCTACCACTCAACTATTAAAATCGCACCTTATGAAGCTTTGTACGGAAGGAAATGTAGATCACCAATTGGATGGTTTGAAGCGGGTGAAACTGCTTTACTTGAGCCAGATCTGGTTCATCTGGCTATGGAGAAAGTTAAAGTGATTCAACAACATTTACAAACGGCCCAGAGTCAACACAAGTCATATGCCGATGTTAGAACAGGAAGACGTGAATTCGCCATAGGTGATTGGGTATTTCTGAAGGTGTCACCGATGAAAGGGGTAATGTGGTTCGAAAAGAAAGGAAAATTGAGTCCACGTTATATAGGCCCATATGAGATTGTTAGAAGATTTAAGCAGGTTGCATATGAGTTGGCACTACCCCAGGAACTCTCCACAGTTCATCCGGTATTTCATGTGTCAATGCTTCGAAAGTGCATAAGGGATCCATCTCGTTTTACTCCTATTGACGATGTACAAGTTATGGAGGATCATACCTATGAGGAGATACCTATAGCTTTTTTGGATAGACAAATGAAGAGGTTGAGAAATAAAGATATAGCATCCGTAAAGGTACTTTGGAGAAATCAGCAAATAGAAGAGGTCACATGGGAAGCTGAAGAAATGATGAAATCCAAGTACCCTCATTTGTTCCAGGGGAATAATGACAAGTAAGTATTTATAAGCTTTGAGTACATATTTATATGATGACATGAAGAATGTTCCTAAACTTGTAATTGTTTACTTTGAAATGATGACACTAACATTCGAGGACGAATGTTCCTAAGGGTGGAAGAATGTAACACCCCGTATGTTTCTGTGTCTAGCTGACTACCGTAATATGATGGAAAAATGGAAACATAAGAGATTTGGTGAATTATTTATTAAATTGTGGGCAATAACAAGTCTTGTACAATTGGGCCCAAAAATGAAGCCCAAAAACCATAGAAAGACATGGCCCAAGTGGGAATTTGACCCATTCTTGCCTAGTCTTCCATTGACCAAGTAAACACACAAAGTGTGTGGATGAGGTTCATTATAAAGGGACTATATAAATAAGAGAAAATCATATTTTTATTCCATTTGAACTCTCATATTTTTTTTAGAATTATCCAAAGCCTTTTTCTCACACAAACCCTAAGCTCTCATCTCTTTGTGGCCAAGATCATCAACTTGTAAGACTTGGTAAGTGTTTATTATGATGGTTTAATATATTTTATGCATGAGATATGGTTTATATTATGTTGGTTATGTTGGTGGAGTATTGAGAAGTTCACAAGGTGTGAAATGTTACATGTTTGCTAAATCGGAGGATAGCTTTGTCTTGTAAACTTGAATATGTACTTGTGGTTTTGAAGGAAGTGAACTTCATGGATTAAATATTGACATGTGGGATTTGATTATAGTCTTACATTTTTTTATCCTTGTGTATAATGTTTGGGATTGTTATTGTGAAATTGGTAATGATTTTGGTGACGTATTGACCGTGAAGTGTAATTTTGGGTGTTGTTATGTGTGTTGTGAAACCATGGATGGTTTTTGGTGTTCAAGATGATAAATAATATGTCAAAATAAGTTTTTTTTATGATCATGGACCATTCATGTCCTTAAAAGACCCAAAAGAGACCATTTCGGACCAAAATGGGCATCCGACCCCGCAGACTAGGGAACCTGCGGGCGCAGATGCCAATGCAGGTGCCACTGACATCTGCCACCAGCCACCTGCGGGATCACCTAAGCCACCTGCAAGCGCAGGTGTCTTCGCAGGTTAGCCCCAGGTATGGCTTTGTATGTTTTCGCATCGTCTTGGTCCCCGAAGGCCCCTATACCCTTTTTGGATGTAATTATCAACTTGTGATGTCGTTTAATGACTTTAAAGTGTCGTATGGAGGTGTGTTGGACTATATCAAGTATGTATGGTTGTTCATATGTTGTTATAAAGGATTAATTGTGAGGGAATGATAAATAGGAAAGCGTAAGGGGTAAGTATGGTGTGAAATGCTATCCATGTATGATCTCTTGGTCAATGTGCGTAATGTTATGGTGTTGTTGATATGATAATGCATTGGATTGTATTGTAAGCAATTACATGACATTATACGGCAGTCATATAGTTCATTGTCATCTTGTACTCCTGTATAGTAACTAGTTGCTAATGTAAGCTCCGATATGTACTTGTATTGTAGAGTAAGACGTAAAAAAGAAGCTGGACTATTGTGTTCATACATAGGCTTGTGTATTCATACATGGAAGTGAAGGTATGTAAGGTTACTTGGTCCATATCTTTCTGCATCATATAGAATTCACATTGACATTACACTTGTCCTATTCCGAAATGTGCTAAGGTATCCTATTCCCGGTTATCAATGGATATTATTACATGGTTCCTACTCATTGATCAATTGTGAATCTCATGTCTCATATTCATGAATAATGTTCCAAAAGCCCAATATGGTTATTTTCCAAAGTTCCAATAGTGGTTATATTCATTTATATTGTTCATTGATTATAGTCCAATGGTTCCAATGGTGTTATGTGTCCAATAAGGCTATGTTTCCAACAATGTTTGCTCACATACCTCTCACTCATTGATTATTGATCCAAGTTTCAAGTAAAGTTATTACTATCATTGTATCAATCTCAAAGTAATGAATGAATTAATGCATACTTGTTTAATGATCAAGTATGGGTGGTATCTTTGGGGGCACAATGCCTAGCTCAAGCCGATCCCGAGATTGTTGGATTAGGGGGCAGTCCCAGGGGAATAAGCCTAGCTCAGACCGATACTGACATGGGGTAGCTCTAGAGGTAAAAACCTAGATCGAACTGAACCTAATAAGTTGATTGATGGGTGGCAGCTCTAGAGGTAATAACCTAGCTCGAGCCGATCCCGATATATATTGATTCATGGGTGGTAGCTCTAGAGGCATAAGCCTAGCTCAATTCGATCCTAACATAACATGATGTTATGTTAAAACCCACTGTTCAGTCGGGGCTCGGGTATCACAGGTCACAGGCAAAGATGAATAATCAGAGAATCAAAGAAACAAAGAAAGTAAAGAAAGCAATATACATGGTTTCCAAAGTTCAGTATAGTGGCTTGTCCATATTGGTTATGTGTTTGAATTTGATTTTATTGGCATATTTACATATCATATAGTTTCATTTGATCCTTACATACTTAGTACATTCTTCGTACTGACCCCCTTGGGGGAATTTACCTTACTTGTTGCAGGCGCAGGTACTAGTAGGCCTCCACAGTAGGTTTCTAGTTTTTGCGGATCATTGGTGAGGTCCAGTTAGTTCGGGCCTTCTCCGAGTCATAGTTGTTCATATGTTTTGGTGTTGTACATGTTGTATAAAGCGGGGACTTATCCCGACTTTTAGTTTGTTTTGGTCAATGCATCTGTTAGAGGCTTTCGTAGACATGTGTGGGTGTATGAATGTAAGGTGGTATATAACGTTTTTGACTTGATGGCCTCAACGGCCAAGTTTCACATATGTATGTATATATGTCCCATGTTCCATGTTTTTCATATTTCGCCTTTCATGTTCTTACGTAATGGTGGTGTTGCCTATGGCATTCATATGAATGAATAGAAGCAAAGTTTTGTTCTCTCGGGCCATATCGGCTACGGGTGCCAATCCATTTCGATTGGATTCGGGGCGTGACACTTTACAACTTATCACTTAAAGTACAACCCTTTTATCTTTTTACGTTCAAAACAAGTGTGCATTCAATCACTTCTTAACTTGACTTAAGCGGATATAAGTATGATATTATGATATCAATAAACAACTTTGCATATACAACCAACACTTACCCTAACAATTAGCAATCAATAGTGCATTCTTACTGCCCTCATCAGAAAGAAGACCCCTACACACAAGATCAAACTAAATTGAGACTAGAATCAAGTATCTCACTCTCACAATAAAGTTTAAACGATGCACATACAAATATCATAGGCTTGCCCTTATTTTCTATGATTCAGCTTTTGGACAGTTAGACTAAGATCACTATAGGACTTTTCGAGCTTGTACTGCAGGTTTGGGGTTTGGCATGGTACATTTGGAATTAGTGACTACGCCCTCTTTGAAGCCACAATAATTTTTCTCCACTTATGACCATACCTATTTCTTCCTATTAATCATTTATTCACTCCTTTATTCCACTATGGGTGCAACTTTCTTCTTAATTATAAGACTCCCTCTCTTTTTTACAAATATTTTCTCTTTTATTTTTCTTATAAGTCACAACCACTTTCATCTTTTATCACTAGTCTCTTATTTTCATACCTCATTCTTCTTTTTGCACCTTTTTACCATGGCCTCCCTCAACTTAAGCAATTTACCAGAGTTAAGTTGCAAAATATCCTAAATTGGACTAGGGGCAAAACAAAGGTTCCTAGGAGCCTCTACATTAGCCACCCTAAACTTAGGCTATTTGCCTGAGTTGAGGTATATAGTTTCATAGTAGGGACCCGTGCCAAGACAAGTGTTTCAAAAAAAAAGGTAAATTTGAATAGACTAATGAATAAAAGGACAATTTGGCTCAAAATTCGAGAACAAGGGATACTTCGTATCATTTGGACTGTCATTTAAATTGAGGGGACTAAAATAAAACAAGGCCTATGATCCTTTCCTAGTACTCCATCCTATGACCTAAATAAGAATAACCAAGCAAGTTCTAAATTGTATCCACAGAGTAAGAACTAAACCAAAACAATTCACATGTACTATGAACAAAATAACATAATCAACAACTGACTATCAGGTTCATGTTCAAGCTTAAGCAATATTTATCACATTCAAATACAACTAATGTCATGCAAAGATTCTTGGCATTTAAGAAATCAAAACAGCTATGCACATGCTATATTTTTGAGGGGTTTTCATTTTTCAGAATCAATCATTTCAAAATAGACTGCCTATGTTTACCTACATTTTTTTTACCAATAGAACCATAAGAAACACATAAATACTAAAAATTTCTGAAGCACATCAGTTCTACTAGATAGAAAACCCGAAGGAAAGAAATATGGCAACAAAAACCCTTGAGTGGTGAATCACACAGATACCCCAACCCACCATCAAAACAATAAGCATTATCCCCAATACATCAAGAAAATGTAGTAATAAAGTGCTAGAGGGAGGATGTACCTTGGTCACCCTAGGCGCTTGTGTCAGGTGACATGGAGTGGGATGCAACTTCTGCTGCAACATTATCAGTTATGGTGCCAGAGGTGATCGGCACACTCAATGTAGTAGATGATGGAGTAGAAGACTCTACACTTAACTCAGAATTACCAGTTGGCACTGGTGGGACACTAGAAGAGGCTCCATTAGCCCGAGCCCTTATCTCTTACTCTTTGTTGTCTCATTCTTTGATGGACTTCTTTGTATCCTTCTTCACATCTGAATTTTCTCTCTTGTTACTTTTTCTTTTAGTTTTCTTTAGATCATCCTTTTCTTATTATGGCCTCTTACCTATGGCTTTGAGAGGTCTGCCCACTAAGTCAATTATGTCTTTTTTTTTTACTCCTAAACATCCAGAAATTAGGAACGCCATAGGGGGTCTATTTTAAAGCTCATCCATGTCAGCCTTGGACTTCTCTAATTCAACAGAAAAATTAGACAAATTAGGGACAATCATTACCTTTAGACGCGCATTAATTATTCTTTCCATATTATTAATTTGTCCATGAAGGTAAGCTTATGGAACAAGTGTTGCCTTAATATATTAAGCGTATGACACAAGTGTTGCCTTAATATCTTTCTCAACACATGGCTAAAACTGCTCTGCAAAAACTTTTAGCTATAATTCAAATCTCCATAATCTATTAACCAATTTTAAGAAGTTTTATGGAGTCAATAGATATTTTAGATTCAGTGCTGCAGCAGTTGTATTATCAACTGACTTTTTATAGGTGCGACTACAGTAGCACCAGAGGTAAATTGGGTAGTCGTCATATCAATGTTGAGCGCTAGTCCCATGCATATGACAGCTTCTGACCCTTGAAGGGTGTACCTTCCATAACATGACTACTAGACCTAAGGACATAAGTCATTGTTTGTGCACTTATAATTCAAAGTTGGTTTCATATTTATACCTCTCAATATCATATTTCTTTGATGCAACAAACTCCTTATCAATCCCTACTAGCACCGACACTTAAGCCTATTTGCATAACCTAGTAATGAGGCAAGAGAATAGAGAAGAAGTAGAGGGCTTTGTTGATCGGGTCCTTATTTCATTAGTTATGATCATGTCAAAATTTATATTGAACCCCTACATCAGAATAACCATCATAACCACTCTATCCTCTAACAATTGATTATCTTTTCCAGTAGGACTTAACCTATAACACATAACCACCCACCAGAACTTAGCTATGAAGTTCAAGGTCACCTTAAAGATCTTTTCTTTTGTATTTTTTCAACTATGTCAGCTCACCCTATGCTATGAATTCGGCTAACCATGGGCATTGATTATCCATGTCCCTCAGTTTATGTTCAAAGTTTGCAATGTTAACAGGTGGCACAAAATGAGGCCCATATAAAAAGTGGTTGATCATTTAATTTGAAATATCTACCCAGACATTATGAATCGGGACCATGTTCAAGTTCAGTAAATCTATAACTTTCTAGCCCTTATTGAAATAGTTGTCTAAAGTAGAAGCATAGTTCGTGTAGAATTCACAAACCATAGCGGGGTAATAGTGGTTGAACTATTTCTCAATGTCCAGCTATTCAGTAAGTTCGGATAAGATAATTTGGTCCTCCTCAACAAATGGCCTTTTAAGATTGCCCTTTTGTATCATTGTCAGGCCATCTTAGAAATTCTTATAAGAGCCATTAACATTCTAATGTAATCATTCATGGAATCCCAGAGTTTTTCTCTTTATGACCTTATCTTGGAATAGGCTCAGGTTCCTTTTCTGGAGTATTACTTGTATCAGTGCCACTTTCATTATATGAACTCGAGGCCCTCATACTAGACTTATTGTAAGAGGATTCTTCTCCCTCATCATAACAAGGATTTTTTTTTTTTATGTCTTTCAGCTTGTCTAGTATGATAGCCTTATGCTTCCTCTATTTCTTGGACCTTTGGGATGGGTTTATCTATTAGTCTGCTAGTGGTTGTGTCCTTTTCGAACCTTTTACAAGTACTTTCTCATGTTGTTGAGAATCTAAGAGGGATTGTTACCCATGGAGGAGCCATGTTAGCATAAAAAAACTATATAAATAGAAAGGGAAAGAAAGTTTTACAACATTAATAGACCCGACGGTCCTTCACCTATGGGACGGTCTATTGGTTTAATCATCAGGGTTAAATAGTTTAGGAAGTACTAGTTGACAATAAAGGTAATATCCCATTAGGAAGGTGATGGTCCATCGATACAACTATTGAGCTTAAACAGTTTGTGAAGTGCTAGTTGACGATAGAAGAAACGGCTTGTCGGGTAGAAGTCGACGGTTCGTCCACCATGCCATCACAACTTAATAGAATCTAACATTGTTTTGTCAGTTATGATGGTAACGTGGATACTCCATCACTTTGATTGTCACCCCAAAATAGTTTCAAAAGTACATGTGGGTGGAAGCCTCTTTCAAATTGCTCAACTTTTCACCACACAATTAAGGTTACAAACTCATACGTAGTGTAAATCTCATTGTGTGATGAAAAAATTCACGATCATCTAGACTAAGGTTACTCAGATCTCACCTTTCCATTTCCCATTCATTTCAAAATTGATTATATGGGCAACTTAATTTTAAAAGAATTTTATTTTTGGATTTTGAAAAAATTTTCGCCCACCAACTTAGTAAGATAAATAGTACAAACAACTTACCAATCGAAAAAAAAACTAAACTAAACAAATTAAAACCAAGAATAAGATTTCATACCTTGAAGGAGATGTGCAGAAGAAACAAATGCAAACCTGTGACATAGCAACTCAATCACTCAAAGAAAAACACAAGGGAAGGTATTTTGTGGTCATAATGGGTATTAACACAGATTTGGGAGGTTATATATGGAGTTGAAGGCTTAGGTTATAGAAGAGTAATAGAGTTTTTGATCGTGGGTGAGGGAGATAAAGCGGGTTTCGAATGTGAAATGGAATCCGATTCTTTTAAATGATTCCATTAAAGTCCTAGGATTTGGATCAAATTGATTTTCTAGAGTCGGATTAGGTTTTTGTTTTATTGGATTTGGGTCGGATTTGTAACACCCCATACATTTCAGCATGTATATGATTAAGTTAACATCGATGAATGAGTTTAAATTTGAGAAGTAATGTGGTTTTTGAGCTTAACGTTTAGAGATGAGTGTTTAGTTTATGTAAAGGGGTTAAGATTTGGAAAATGGGAGTAAAATAAGTGAGGTGCATGCTTGACTAAATTAAGCTAGTAGGTGATAAGTAAGTGTATCACCTACTTAGACTATTTGACCAAGTTAAGAGAGCCAGTAGTTGCATCATCTACTTAAGGTATATGGATTAATTAAAAAGGTTCAAGTAGGTAGTTTGACTAATGGATCAATTGAGGCCCACATTAAGTAAAAGAGAAGGAAAAAGAAACTGAGTAGAATGGACCAATCGGTCTAAGCCCAATAAAATGATTAAAATAGCCAAGTAGGTGCATCACCTACTTTGACATTTGACCAGATTAAAATGACAAATCAGGTGCATTACCTACTTGGCCAAAATGTGGATGAAAATGACTAAAGAGAGGCTGCAAAAGAGGTAGCTTATAAGATCAAGATTAGCTGATTTTTTTTCTTCATTTTAACCTTACCAATATTTAGGTCCTACCAAGTCTCTCTCAATTCTCTCTTGGCTTTAAACAGCCACCCTAATTTTCTCCTAGGGTTCTCGATGAAACCCTCTTCTTTTCTAGCTAAGGTAAGTGAAAATATTTATGAGTTTAGCTTAATTCATCCATGGGAGATTATGACTTCATGCTATTCATGCTTAAGATATGGGGCAGACCCTTCCCAAAGCTGATTGATGAACTTTTCTTTATTATTAAGTTAGTTTTCTCTTCTTCTTTGGTTTAAGTGTGAAGGAAAGTTAATCTCTTTAAGGAGTACAAGTTAAGAGAATAAATTTCCAAAATTTGAAGAAAGTTACTGCCCATTTTCCCCCTTCTTTATATACATGTTTGGTGGAAAATTTTGCATGTGTTTTTGTCAAGAATTATGGGGTAGGGATTGGAATCATTGTTTTTCAATATTTTCTTATTATATTGAAGGGTTTTTGGGGTTGTTTTAGGGGCTATTTTATGTAGAGACCCTCTCGAGAGGATGCTACTTCTAAAACAAAAGCTAGTATAATACTGGAGGTGTTTAAAAGATCTTAACTTAAACATATTAAGCATAATCTAGTGGCAGATTAGGCCCATTCAAAAGAGTTAATTGTACAAAGGTTTTCTATTTAATAATTAATTTTATCCGAGTTTAAACAAAGTACATGATTTATTTTATGGAAGAGGAACCTTTCAAAACAAATAAGCAAGTTCCTTACGAGATTTTCATTTATTATTTCACACCACTAAAGACCCACGTTATGAATAATTACCAAACTATCGAGTATCAAAAGATGTAAGGTTTAACCTTTATCCATAATTACAAAACCAAATATAAATTTAGTACACTACATAAACTCAAGTTTATCCACTCTAAAGTAGCCAACCCAGTTACCGAATTTAAGTTACAAACCGGCTTTAAAATTTCATATATATGTGTATCACATGGATCATATACAAGTATAAAAATTACTACAAAGTATAGATGCCTATATACAAATGTGATCTTCATTAATGCTCCGAAAATACTACTTCCAATGGTCATCTTCAAGCATCTTTCCGAAGATCCCCTACGATAGAAACAACTATCGCTAAGCATAAAGCCTAGTGGTGTATAAACATCTGGCTCGTAGCCATTAGATTCTCTGATTTCCTCCCAATTGATCATCAGTTCAATTGGAACATATATAAATAAATCAAGAAAACAAATGTATCAAATGTATCAACTCGATATTTAGGGGTTCAAGTATCAAGAAAGCCCAAAAACTAGTTCACAAAAGGTCAAATGACAATCTTCGCCCAATATGTACAACACTCCGTCACGCCAAGCATAATTAAATATCAAGAAGCACCAAATCCCTATATCAAGCAGGGTCAAAACCCAATAATCAAGAGAATCAAGAACCATATTAAAAATGGCTTTCTAGTTCGTTCTTAAAATGGACACCTTCCAAACTAAGACGAACCAAAAATCCTTAGTCAAGATGGAAAGAGATTTGAATCAAGAGGCATGCCAATAGTGACAAAGTCACAGCCACAAGAAGGACAAAGTCCCAACAAGGATTCCAAGTTATCAAGCAATTCTTACAAGTGGGCGAGTTAAACAAATGTCTTGCAAGACTTCGAGGATACCAAAACGACAATACAAGGTGAAAAGAAGGTAAACAAGGTACCAGAATAATATTTCAAATACTTTAGTAGTTATCAAGAGTATGAGTTCAAGATTATACACAAACCTTAGCTTTTTAGTATTTGCGCAGTCCAACAACGCTTCAAGAGTCTAAGTCGCAAACCAAACAGCGTATCAAGTTCCTCAGCTTGAACATGGGTATACACAACCTTGAACATACAATTAAGTACCCTTTTTAGTTTTTAGTAACTCAATCATGATGATATGAACCAATATTAGCAAGAAAATTAAGCATAGTTTATGCAAATTACACCTAATAATCAAAGCAGTAAATTTGGACATCCCCACTGTTTCGTGTTGTAACTTAGTTTTGAATAGGTAAATAGAAAAACCAAACATTATATCCTTCATGAAAGTTTTTTATAAATATATATGTCTTAGAATTACAAATAATCTAGAATTACAGAAAAATACATTTTGTACAAACAAATATTACCATAATACTAACAGTAGCACATAGGGGGTTTTCAAATCCAAAAATTGGACAAAACTTGTCCTCACTTACATCCCCTATTTCAAATTTATAACATTGAAATAAACTTTTTTTCCAAGAATAAAAGTTCTAAATCTAGGTGTTTTCTTTCCAAAACATATTTTTTGACTTAAAATGGATCTCTAACCAATGAGATATGATAAATATACTAAACACTGCACAATTCAAAAACAAGTTTCAAGTACTTAACACAAGGTAGGATGTGTCTTTGGTTTCAGCCAAAAGGAACAAGATTTTCTAGTGATTTTATGGGATAATTTAATGAAGATGGAGTTCAGGGAGTTTCTTAGAGTTAAGGGAACCAAAAATATGAGAGGAGGTGCAAATTTTTGGGCATAATATACATTAAATACCCAAGAACACCGTAGAAGGGTGGATGCCCAAATTTTAAAAGTAGGCTGCCCAATATTTTTTTTAAAATATATTTATTCTTTAATATTATATCTAGAAATATTATAGTCATGGTGATTTACATAATAACCCACGGCAATTGATTAAAATACCTCTATAATTTTAAGTAAGTATATTTTCAAAGATCGCAACACTTGGGTTAATGAAGCGTCAAATAGAAGGTGTTCCTGGGTTAAGAAAGAAAGTTAGGCCTTTGATATATTGGGCTTTAACACATAGAGAATTGACCAAGAGCATGAGGTAGAGCTAATTTTAGAATTAGAATTTGTACACCCAGTATTTCACGTGTCTACGCAGTGTTAATATTTAGGGGACGCATAACTTATTATATCTATGCACTCTTAATATTTAGGGGACCCATAACTTATTATAGCTACTTAGGGCTTTGAATTCACAGAGGGATTGTCATTTGATTAAGTTCTAATATCTATCCTTGACCAATAGATTAGAAAGTTGAGAGCTAAGAACGTAGACATTATGCATGTTACGATTGCTCATATGTCGGATACATATTCTGTCCATTATATATTTTATATGTCCATATGTGGAATGTGCACTTCTCCCTAATTTGTATCTTCCCATGGTCTCTCAAGTGTGTGTAAGTCCACATGTGTTCATTACTCTATATTTATCCATTCATTCATCCAAGTAGTAGTATGACAAAGTTATTCTAAACAGCAAGTTCTATGAGCTATTCCCTAGATCAAATCAGGATCATTATGTTGCATGAGTTCTTAATTATTACATTAATATTATATTTGTTTCCTACATTATCGTTACTACTCCAAGTATATTATTCACATGTCTATAGTTCCAAAAGCTTAGAAATGTTATGACCACCAAAAAAAAACAATCTCAAAGTTAAAGGAACAAGGTAAAGTGAATCTATATAATTATGGAAGGCATCTCAAGGGAAAAAGACTAGCATGGGCCGATCCCAATTGATGTATTTATAGGGTCTTAGGGGCTATAATACCTAGCATGGGCCGATCCCTATCTATGTATTTATGGGTGGCAGCTCAAGGGTTATAATACCTTGCATAGGCTGATCCCTATCTATGTATTTATGGTAGGTATCCCAGGGGTTATAATATCTAGCATGGGTCAATCCTGATTTGTATATTTCTGAGGACCATATCCCAGGGGTTAAAATACCTAGCATGGGTCATCCTTTTCTACTACTGATCAGCTTGCCATTATATCACATGCTGCAAAGTTTACAAAGTAAAGAAATAAATGTAATGTACATGATTCCACAAGTATAACCAAAGGTGGTCTCCTGACTCCTATCCTTATTTATACATATGTATTCGATTTCACTTGAGCTCTTAGGTTACACATGTTTACTTTATGCCTTACATATTCAGTACATTCTTTCGTACTGAAGTCCCTCATGTGGTGTTGTGTTTCATGTTGCAAGTACAATTACCCTAGCTAACAGATCTTCCCAATAGAAGCACAGTATACTCAGCTGCTTTTGGTGAGCTCCAAGTTGATTTGGGACTTGTCGAGTCTTTATCTTGTATTATGATATTATATTATAGTTAAGGGTACAACGGGGTTTTATCTATACCTATACTAAGTTGTGTATCTCTTAGAGGCTTTGTAGAGTAATGTTAAAGTAAAGAGAAGTTTTTCTTATTTCCTAGTACTTTAGGTCTCAGCGGCCAAGTTATGTACATCTATATTGGGACTATTACTTATCAAGCCTTATAATTATCATTTTTACGTACAAGACAAGCACAGGTTATAAGTTGGTTCTCTCAGGACTTTAGGGCATCGGGTGCCTATATGTCTCAATGGGATTTGAGGGATAAAAGGATTATTATTGGGTAGATGATAATGTGTTAGGTTTTGGTTTGGTGATGGTAGGGTTTGGCTACGTAAAGAAAAGCTCACTTACCTGTGACTGACATTGGATGTACGATCCATTGACTACTTGTTGATCAGTCTGGACAATAGATGGGACTATCTAGAATGATCTGCAATTGAGTGACTTCAGATGGTAAGGGTGATGGTTCGTCACCAAATCAACAGTCCGCAGACTTTCTTGTCATCCTTAACAAGAATGATTTCCAACTGGTTTTTAGGTGATGGTTAAAGTGATGGTCCGTTGGTGGTCCAATGGCACATAGATTTTTCTATCCTCTTTATCTAGATATTACCTGTTAAAAGCGCCAAAGTGATAGTTAACTCGATGGGCCATTGGCTTACCCACGAGCCATCAGTTTTGTCATCACCTATATCCAGTATCAGAGTTTACACCTGCACACTTCAACATACATATCAATTATATCCACAACATGAAACTCAATACAAAACCAGATATACAACAACAATCATTGGTTGCCTCCCATTAGTGCCTGACTTAATGTGGTAGAACGACTCAAGTACCTTGATTACTAAGACTTGATTAGGGTACACCATTTCCATCAGTTTTACATCCTTGTGTACTCCAAAGTATTGATTCAAACGTTATACATTAACTTTAAAGTGTTACCCTTTATTATTTTCCAATTCAACCACTCCAGAAGGATACATTTGTGTTATATTGAACAGACCAGACCACTTGGATCTGAGTTTTCCCTAAATCAACTAGAGCTTTGAGTTGAACAACAATACTAAGTCCCCTGGACTCAATTCTCACTTCTCAATTGTACAATCGTGATACATCTTCATCTTCTCTTTATATAATGTTGATCTTTCGTATGCTCTCAATTGAAACTAGTCTAAATCATTCATTTGTTCAAGCCTCAAGTTAAAGGCATCACTCCTGCTAAGGCTGAGCTTCTTGAGCACCCATAAGGCTTTATGCTCAAGCTTCACTGGCAAATGACATGCCTAGCTAAAAACTAACTGATATAGTGACATCCCAATGAGAGTTTTGTATGCAGTCCTATATGCATACAAGGCATCATCAAGCTTTCGATCCAAATTAGTTTGCTGGGCATTCAGTGTTTTATCAAGAATCAACATTAAATCTCGATTCGACATTGCCACCTGGCCACTAGTTTGTAGATGATAGAGGGTAGCCACCTTGTGTTGCTTAACTCCCTACTTTTATAGCAGAGTACAAAATACCTTGTTATAAAAATATGACCCCCCTCATTGATAATCATCCTTGGAGTACCAAACCTTGATAAGATGTTCCTTTTTAGGAATGCATTCATATTCTTGCTCTAATTATTTGGTAGTGCCACAGCTTCCACCCATTTAGACACATAATCCACCGCCACCAATATGTATTTATTGTTGAAAAAACTCACAAAGGTACCCATACATCTAATAATTCGACTTCTAGAACTGGGGTCATGAGCAACTCATGCCTTCATGAGATAGCACCCTGCCTTTGGTGTTGGTCACATGTCTTCACAAAATCTTGTGTGTCTTGTTGGATTAAGGGTCGGTAATACCCATATTGTAATATCTTTTGTGTTGTGTGTGCGCCATCATGATGTCCCCCCCCCCATAAGGAATGAATGATAGGAATCTAATATACTTATTATTTCAACTTCTTGGGCGCATCTTCTTGCAAAATTGTCAGCACAGAGCCTGAATAGATATGGATCATCCAAAAAGTAATTGCTCATATCGTGCAGAAATTTCTTCCTTTCATGAAAAATTAGATCATACAACATCATATCTCTAACAATATAGTTAGCAAAATCACCAAACCATATCACAAGATCATGAGAAGCAACTAATACCTATTTATCTAGAAATGAGTCATCGATATCTACCTCATCCACCATTTTTCTCTCATCTTCTAGTCTAGAAAGATGGTCGACAACTTGATTCTCACGGTCTTTATGGTCTTTGAAATCACAGTTAAATTCTTGAAGTGAGAGAACCCATTGAATCAATTGTGGTTTTGCATATATCTTTGCCATGATATATCTCAAGGCAGAATAATTTGTGTTCACTATCACAGTTGTAGCAAGAAAGTATGCTCAAAAATTCTCGAAGGCATCTATCACTGAAAAAAATCTTGCTCAATCACTATATAGTTTTTTGTGATCAATTTGCTAGAATAATATATTGGTTGAAATATTTTCTTCTGCTTCAGACCCAAAACAACACAAAGTTCCACCCCACTTGCATCACATAATACTTTGAATGGTTTGGAACAATATGGAGTAATAATAATTAGAGTAGAGGTATGCTTTTCTTTAAGGCAATGAAATTCCTTCAATAAAGAATCATTAAAAAGGAATATAACCTAGTTCTCCAAAAACTTGCAAAGAGGATTCACAATTTTGCAGAAGTTTTTATGAACCTATAATAAAAGCCTGCATGACAAAGAAAACCCGACACTCATTTACAGAGATTAGTGGAAGTAACTTCTCAATCTCATTATTGTTTTCTCTGTAAACTTCAATACCCTTTTAAGAATTTTTATGTGCGAGAATAATCCCCTCCTTCACCATGAAGTGGTATTTCTCCCAATTCAGCACCAAATTTTCTTCTTCATATCATTGTGAAACTTTTTTATGATTGGACAAGTAGTCTTAAAAAGTATCACCACTATAGAAAAATCATCCATAAACACTTTCATAGTATCGTCCACCATATCCTAGAAAATAGACATCATACATATTTGAAAGGTGGCAGGAGCGTTGCGTAAACCAAAGGGAATGCATTTGAATGCAAACGTACCATAGGGGCATGCGAATGAAATTTTCTATTGATCTTCTAGTGTAATACAAATCTTGTTGTACACAAAATATCCATCAAAGAAGCAATACAAACCTCCGTCTGCCAATCGATCCAACATGTGGTCTATCAAAGGAATTGGAAAATGATCTTAAACTGTTCAAGAGTTCAATTTTTGGTAGCCCATGTATATGTACCATCCTGTAACTGACCTAAGTGGGATCAACTCATTTCCCTCATTCAAAACCACCATTATACCTCCCTTATTCGGGATACATTATACCAGACTTACTCATTTGGTTTTTGAGATAGGATACTCCATCCCTATATCTAACAACTTAATGATCTCTTTCTTAACCACCTCTTGCATATGTGAGTTGATTCTGTGCTGATGCTCTATGCTTGAGATGAATTTTTACTCTAACTGAATCTTATGTGATCAAATCCTAGGGGGGATCCCGATAATGTCGGCAATGGTCTATCTAATTGCCCTTTTAAAACATCTCAGCACTGACAATATTGCCTCTACCTGCCACTCAACCAAATAAGCTACCATAATAACAGGGAGTGCACCTTTCTTTCCAAAGAAATCATTGAGTTAATGACCCGACAACACTTTCAATTCCAACACTGATGGATTTTAAATAGAAGGCTTAACAGTAGGTTAAGGCCTATTTTTTAGATCCAAGCCTAATTTCTTAGGAGCATAGGAATAGGAATCCATCCCAATCACTGACTTTAATATCTCATCATAGTCTTCGATGAATCACCATCGAAGTTCATTATCACTGTAGCTAAAGTTTAACTGCAAACCTTTATTAAGAGTGTACTTTAATTTCTTCCTCATCCAAAACATCAATCACAGACACAATCTTCATTCCTCTTTGTTGTTTTATGGACTGACCTACGTTGAATTTAACCTCCTCGTCATTCAACCTGAATTTAATTTTGTTTCTTTCCATGTCAACCAATAATCTACCAGTTGCTAAGATGGGTCATCCCAAGATTATGGGAACTTCAAAATCCAATTTCTTATGCAAGATCATGAAATTATTAAGGAATATGAAACATTCTACAGTCACTAGCATAACACATAACATCCCCCCAAGCCTCTTGATAGAATAGCCAGCCCTCAATAGTCGTATTGTTATCGATTTGGGGGCTCCCAAGCCCAATTATTTATAGATTGTAAGTGGCATCAAGTTAATGCTTGAACTAAGGTCACACAATGCCTTAGCATAATTAAAGGCTCTGATGGTGTAAGGGATGGTAAAAACATCAAGATCTTCCTTCTTTTGAACCAAAGTGCACAAAGAAATCGCATTACAATGGTGTATGTTATCCATGGGTTCAAAACTAAATGTCCTCTTCTTAGTGAAAATATATTTTATAAAATTGGCATAACCTAGCATTTGTTCTAACGCCTCCACCAATAGAATATTGACTGACAACTTCTTTGACATAGCTATGAATTTGTGGAACTTGTCATCTTCCATTTTCTTTTTCATCCTTTGTGGCAATGGAGGTTGAGGTCTAGGAATTTGAACCAAAGGTTTGAAACCTTCTCCTTCTCCTTATTCTTAGAAATCCAAACAAAAATACCTATAGATTTTTCAACATCTACATCAAAATCATTAATATCCATTGGCATTTAAGAGCTAGCCAAAACTTTTTATTCAAAGGCATAATCAACCATAACACCGAAATCAGAAACAACCACCTCTTCTTGCTCATCAATAATGGGTACCAAATGAGGAAACACTTTTACACTTTTAGTAGTGACGGTCATGTATTGTCCATCATTTCACAGGTTTAGACGGTTTCACTAGGCAATGTACCACTCTTCCACCTATTCAAAGTTGCGGACATTTGACCTATTTGATACTCCAACTTTTTGAAGGAAGTGGAATGTGAGTCAAATAGGTGACTAATGTTAGAGATTTATTCTTTCAATTATTTAATACCATATTTGGTGGATACAATCTTTTGCAAAACTTTAGCCAGCATATCTTCCATCATCGAATTTCCTACATCATTACTGGCCCTATCACCATTTCTGTAAGGCACACAAAGATCACTTCTATCATTCTTTCCCTCCAGTTGTCTTGATTCTTATCCTTGTAACAAGACTTGTCATAATAATTATCTTTCTGATAGTTTCGACCTTGGTTTCGTTGGTTTCGACCTTGACTTTATGATTATTTAGAAAGTTTGCCTCTATCTCAAAATTTGATTCAGCTGCTTTGCCAGGTGAACTTACATCTTTAACTTTTTCAGTACCACTTGCCAACAAATGTTTTTTGAGAAAGTCCATCTGTGTCTTCATATGAGCTATGTCTTGGTCATGTTCCTCCACTCTTAGACGTTGTTCAGAAGACATACCCACAGAATATGTGTCACTTGCAACCTCAGAATCTCTAGTATGCAAAGCTCCATTAGTCTTCATGAGTCTGTTTAAGATTACAGTTGCATCTGCATAAGTAAGAGACATGAAGGCTCCCCCAGTGGCATTATTAGCAATTGGTTTAATTACCAAATTTAAAGCCTAGTAAAAAGTCTCCATTAGATGCTTATCCATCAGCTTATGGTAGGGACATTGGTTCAACTTCTTCTTTAAACATAGCAACACTTCATGTAATGCTTCACTAGGCAGCTGCCTGAAATTACTAATCTCATCCCATAACTACAATATACAGGAGGGTTAAAAGAACCTTTCTTGGAAAGCTCCTTTTACCTGGCTCTAATTAAAAATAGAATCAGGAGGTTGCTTTGCAAATCATAAGGTTGCATCCTCATATAAAGAAAATGGGAACACCCATAATCGGGTGGAGTTCTGACTAACTTTTGGCAGCTCATAAAACTTGCAAATTTCCACAAAGTTCATCAAATGCAAATATTCATCACTAGACATACCTCAGAACAAACCTTTGAGGTTAGACAACTGAATCATAGTGCTGGCAATGTTGAAATTTTCTCCAAGAGCTAGTCGTAAAGGGATGATAGCTCATTGAAACCATAAACATCAAAAGGCATAGCCAGTTGTTGTCATCCTCTTGCTCTTTATTACTGATGAGGATTGGCTAGGGCAATATTATTTACACGTTGAGCATTAATATCATCACCCGTATTATTATCTTCCTCAATTAGGGGTGCATTTTGATTGTTGGCCATGGCCTAAGCATCACTAAGTTGTTGTTGCCTTGCTTCTTCATTCTCTTGTGCATTAGTTACTCATTGGAAAGTATTTTCAAGTTTTGGTTTGTAAGGTAATAATGGTTCACCCCGACTTCAGGTGTTTGGCATAAACTAACTTGTACACTGTAGCAAACAAAAACAACAAATAAATTAAAATTAGGAAATAAGACTAAGTTTGAATTAAACACATTTGACTTAATTTACAATTGTATTCCCTGAAAACGGTGTCAAAATTTGATAGGCCCAAGTTACATCTTGATTAGAAGTTTAAAGTGGTCGATGTCAAATGTAGAATCCAACTAAGTTAGGGTCGAATACCGCAGGGAATAAGGTGAAAACTATGCCTTATGCGGTTAGTCAATTACATTCATGAAAATTGGGGTTTGGGAAAAATGTTCTTTCTTCAATTTCCAAAAGTTTTTTTGTAACAGTATCAAAATTTTAGTAACTCTAATTAATTAATAGAGAGAGCTAGGTTTGATCTCATCAGGACGGATTGGCACCCTTAGCCGTTAAGACCCGAGAGAACCAAACTATACTTATGTTCATTCATATGCATGCCATCGAAAACACGTGAGCACATAAGAGCTTAAAAATACTAACAACGGAATTCATGGAACACGTGATATATATATATATATATATATATATATGAAACTTGGCCGTCGAGGCCATCAAGTCAAAAATGACATATACCTCTTATATTTATACGCCCACATACGTCTACAAAAGCCTATAACAAATAAATTTACCAAAACTAACTAAAATTCGGGACAAGTCCCCGCTTTATACAACATGTACAACACCAAAACATATGTAAAACTGTGACTCGGAGAAGCCCCGAACTAACTGGAGCTCACCAACGATCTGCAACAACTGGTGACCTACTGTGGAGGCCTACTAAAACCTGCGCCTACCGCAAGTAAGGTAAGTCCCACAAGGGACGTTAGTACGAAGAATGTACTGAGTATGTAAGGCGCAAATGAAACTGTATGATATGTAAATATATCAATGACCTAAAATACAAATGCATAACCAATATGGATAAGTTATCATTCTGTGTTTTGGGAATCAAGTATATTGCTTTCATTACTTTCTTTGATTCTTTGCTTCTATGATTATTCATGTTTGCCTGTGACCTTTGATACCCGAGCCCCTACTGAACAGTGGGTTTTAACATAACATAGCATTATGTTGGGATCGGCTTGAGCTAAGCTTATGCCTCTAGAGCTACCACCCATAAATCAATACATCGGGTTCAGCTCGAGCTAGGTGATTACGTCTAGAGCTGCCACTCACAAACCAACTTATCAGGTTCGGCTCGAGCTAGGTTATTACCTCTAGAGCTACCCCCTGTCAGGATCAGTTCGAGCTAGGCTTATGCCTCTAGGACTGCCCCCTGATCCAACAATCCCGGGATCAGCTTGAGCTAGGCATTACGCCCTCAAAGCTACCACCCGTGCTCAATCATTAACCACATATATGCATTACTTCATTATTTACTTTTGAGATTGATACAATGATAGCCATAACTTTATTTGAAGCTGTGGATCAATAATCAATGAGTGAGAGAAAAGTGAATAAACATTATTGGAAACATAACACTATTGGACGATAATCAATGAACAAGATACATGAGTATAACCACTTTTGGAACTTTGGAACACAACCTTATTGGGATTTTGGAACATCATCAATAGATATGAGACATGTGATTTACCATTGATAAATGAGTAGGAAAACATGTGATATTTACAATTGGTAATCGGATATAGGATACCTTAGCACATTTCAGAATAAGACAAGTGTGATGTCAATGTGTATACTATGTGTTGCAGAAAGATACGGAAAGAGTAACCTTACATACCTTCACTTCCAAGTATGAGTATACTCAATCCTATAAGTGAATACAATAGCCCAGCTTCTTCCTTACGTCTTACTCTACAATACAAGTACATATCGGAGCTTAAATTAGCAACTAGTTACTATACGGTCGTACAAGACGACAATGAACTATATGACTGCCGTATAATGTAATGTCATCCCTTACAATACAATCCACTGTATTTTCATATCAACAACACCATAACATTCCACACATTGACCAAGATATCATACATCAATAGCATTTCACACTACACTTACCCTTTATGCTTTCTCATTATCATTCCGTCACAATTACTCCTTAATAACAACATATGAACAACAATACATACTTAATATAGTCCAAAATACCTCCATATGATACTTTAAAGTCATTAAAAGGACATCACAAGTTGATAATTACATCCAAAAAGGGTATAGGGGCCTTTGGGGACAAAGACGATGTGAAAACATACAAAACCTAACCTGGGGCTGACCTGCGAAGCCAACTGCACCCGCATGTAGCTGAGGTTCACACGTAGGTGGCTTGGTGAAGATGCCAGTGGCACCTGCGTAGGCATCTGCGCCCGCAGGTGCCCTCGTCTGCGGGGGCGGATGCCCATTTTGGTTCTAAATGGTTTCCTTTGGGTCTTTTAATGCAATGAATGGTTCATGATCATAACCAAACTTATTTTGACATATTTTTGATCATCTTGAATACCAACATTCAACCATGGTCTCACAATACACATAAACAACACCCAAAACTACATTTCACGGTCAATACGTCACCAAAACCATAACCAATTTCACAATAACAATTTCAAACATTATACAAAAGGATAAAAAAAGGTAAGACTATAATCACATCTCACATGTCAATATTTCATTATCAAGTTCACTTTGTTCAAGACCACAAGTCCACAAGTCCATATGCAAGTTCACAATACAAAACCATTCTCCGATTGCAAAAATATACAGTTTTACGCATAGCACACTGTCCAACACGTTGCCAACACAACCAACATGATTTATACACCATATTAAACATATTATATACTGAACCATGAGAATAAATACTTACCAAAGAGTGATATTGTCCCTAAGAGATGAGAGCTTAGGGTTTGTATTTTGAGAGAAAAATGTGAAAAATGTTAGAAAAGGGCATGTGTGTTTTTATGAAATAAAAATATGATTTATTGGATTATATAGTCCCTTTATAATGATACTGATACACACACTTGGTGTGTTTACTTGGTCAATGGAAGAGTTAGGCATGAATGGGTCAAATTCCCACTTTGGGCCATGTCTTTCTATGGTTTTTGGGCTTCATTTAAGGCCCCATTGTACAAGACTTATTAATGCCCACAATTTAATACATAATTCATAAAATCTCTCATGTTTCCATATTTCCATAAATGTTACGGTAGTCAGATAGACTCAGAAATGTACGGGGTGTTACATTCTTCCCCCCTTAGAAACGTTCGTCCTCGAATGTTAGTGTTATTATTCAAAGTAAACAATTACAAATCTAGGAACATTCTTCATGTCATCATATAGAGATATACTCAAAGCTTATAAATACTTACTTTTCATTCTTCCTTTTGGAACAAATGAGGGCACTTGGATTTCATCATTTCTTCAGCTTCCCATGTGACCTCTTCTATTTGCTGATTTCTCCAAAGTACCTTTACGGAGGCGACATCTTTATTCCTCAACCTCTTCACTTGTCTATCCATAATGGCAATAGGTATCTCCTCATAGGTAAGATCCTCTATAACCTGTACATCGTCAATAGGAGTAAAATGAGATGGATCCCCTATGCACTTTCGAAGCATCGAAACATGAAATACTGGATGAACTGTGGAGAGTTCTTGGGGTAGTTATAACTCATAAGAAACCTTCCCAAATCTTCTAATATTTTCATATGGGCCTATGTAACGTGGACTCAATTTTCCTTTATTTCTGAATCGCATTACCCCTTTCATTGGTGACACCTTCAGAAATACCCAATCACCTATGGCGAATTCAAGTCCTCTTCTTCTAACATCGGAATATGACTTGTGTCGACTCTGGGCCATTTGTAATCGTTGTTGAATCATTTTAACTTTCTCCATCGCCTGATGAACAAGATCTGGCCCAAGTAAAGCAGTTTCACCCGCTTCAAACCATCCAATTGGTGATCTACATTTCCTTCCTTACAAAGCTTCATAAGGTGCCATTTTAATACTTGAATGATAGCTATTGTTGTAAGCAAATTCAATAAGAGGAAAGTGGTCATCCTAAATGCCTCGAAAATCTAATGTGCAAGCTCGTAGCATATCTTCAAGTGTCTGAATCGTACGCTCTGCTTGTCCATCTGTTTGAGGATGGAAAGCCGTACTCAGATTCACCTGTGTACCCAAAATCTACTGAAAAGATCTCCAAAAATGTGCAGTAAATTGTGCTCCTCTATCTGATATAGTGGAGATCGAAATCCCATGTAACCGTACTATCTCTTTCACATATAATCTTGCATAATCTTCCGCTGTATAGGTGGTCTTGATTGGTAGAAAATGCGCTCACTTGGTAAGCCTGTCAACTATGACCCATATAGAATCAAATTTCTGCAGTGTACGAGGCAAACCTGTGATGAAGTCCATATTAATCATATCCCACTTTCAGACTGGAAGATTGATACATTGCATGTAATCTCTTGGTTTCTGATGCTCCACTTTGACTTGTTGGAAATTTTGACATTGATCTACAAATTCTGCAATGTTCTTTTTCATATTTCCCCACCTCCTTGTTTCTTATGCTCTACCTTTACTTGTTGATAATTCGGGCATTAAGCGACAAATTCTGCAATGTTCTTCTTCATATTTCCCCACCAATACACTTCTTTTAAATCATGATACATTTTAGTAGCACACGGATGAATAGAATAGCTCGAATGATTTCCGCAGCTCATCCACATTTGGAACGCATACTCTACCTTGGCGTTGGAGCACCCCTTCTTGTGTCATATCAAATGCCTTTGTCAAATTCTGTTCTACATTCTCCATTAACCGCAATAACATAGGATCTGCAAACTGCTTCTCTTTCACCTCAGATATTAGCAAAGATTTAGCCGCATTTTGTACAATAACTCCTTCATTTGAGGATTCAAGAAGACGAGCCCCCAAGCTGGCTAATTGATATAGGTCTTTCATTATCTCTTTCTTTTTCGTCAATTGGCCACTAGTGCTTTCTACTACCTTGCGGCTCAATGCATCCGCTACTACATTTGCTTTTCATGGATGGTATAGAATATCAATGTCATAATCTTTCAATAGTTCAAGCCACCTTCTTTGCCTCAAATTGAGTTCCTTCTGCTTAAAGATATATTGTAAACTTTTGTTATCGGTATAGATATCAACATGAACTCCATACAAATAATGACGCCATATCTTTTAAGCAAAAACCACAGTTGATAATTCAAGATCATGTGTGCGATAATTCTTCTCATGTGGCCATAACTGTCGTGAGGTATATGATATGACATTACCGTACTGCATCAATACACATCCGAGGCCAACCCTGAAAGCATCACAATACACTGCATAGCCTTCGGTACCTTCGGGAAGTACTAACACTGGTGTGGAGGTTAATTTATCTTTCAACTCTTGGAAGCTTTTCTCACACGCATCATTCCACTGAAATTTAACTGTTTTATGTGTAATCTTTGTTAACGGTGCAGAAATAGAGGAAAAACCTTCCACAAATCTTCTGTAATAACCTGCCAATCCAAGAAAACTACGAATGTCGGTGGGTGTCGTAGGTCTTGGCCAATTTTTCACTGCTTCAATCTTTTGTGTATCAACCTGTATCCCTTCATCTGACACAGTGTGACCCAAGAATGCGACTGATTTTAACCAAAACTCACACTTGGAGAACTTTGCATACAACTTACGATCACGAAGTATCTATAACACCTGCCGCATATGATTAGCATGGTCCTCTGGTGTTATTGAATAAACCAGGATGTCATCTATAAATACCGTGATGAACACATCCAGAAATGGCTTAAACACCCTATTTATCAAATCCATGAACACAACTGGTGCATTTGTTAGTCCAAATGACATAACTAAAAATTCATAATGGCCATACCGTGTTCGAAAAACTGTCTTGGGTACATCTTCTTCTCTAACTCTGACTTGATGGTAACCCGACCTCAAGTCAATCTTTGAAAAACACTTGGAACCCTATAACAGATTAAACAAATCATCAATTCGAGGGAGGGGATATTAGTTCTTGATCGTTACCTTATTCAATTGCCGATAGTCAACGCACATTCTCAACGTGCCATCTTTCTTCCGTACAAATAATACTGGTGCACTCCACGGAGACATACTCGGCCTGATAAAGCCCTTGTACAACAAATCTTTCAATTGCTCCTTCAATTCACGCAATTCTGCTGGAGCCATTCTATATTGAGAAATAGAGATGGGCTTAGTGCCTGGAATCACATCAATGCAAAACTCTACTTCCTGTTTTGGGGGTAAGCCTGGAAGATCCTCTGGAAATACATCCAAAAATTCATTGACCACTGGAACCGACTGCGGAGTTAGTGGTTCCACTTTAGTATCTTTCACCCGTACTAAATGACATATATAAACCTTAGCAATCATTTTCTTTGCTTTCAAATAGGAAATAAATCTTCCTCTTGGTGCCCCCACATTACCCTGCCATTCAAGAACATTTTCTTGCGGAAAGGAAACATGTACCTTCTTGGCCTAGCAATCTACAGTGGCATAGCAAGAGGCCAACCAATCCAATCCCATTATCACATCAAAATCCACCATGTCTAGTTTAATGAGATCGTCTAGTGTATCATGACCAAACACAGTTACCACACAATTATGATATACTCTTTTTGCAACAATATATTCACCAACCAGTGTAGACAGTTCAATTGACTTAATTAATAATTCTGGTGCCTTTGCAAATTTTGCAACAATCAATGGAGTAACATATAGATAATGTACCTGTGACAATATCAGGAGAAGCTTCTGAATTTTTTTGGTCCACTAAAGCATAAGTGAGATTCTGGACCCCACTAGTACTGGCTGCTCCTCTGGCACCTCTACCGCGGCCAACAGGCTGTACACCTCATCCCAAAGAAGGAACCGATGCTGCTAACGCAACGGCCGATCCTGCCAGTCGTGCTATACCACCCATGCTTCTTTGGGGACACTCTTTCATCATGTGTCCCGTCATACCACACCAGAAATAAGCATTTGTCCCCACTCGACATGTACCTGCATGAATACGCCCGCAGTGCTGACACTGCTGACGAGGAAAACCGGTCTCCTGTGATCCATGACCTTCACTACTCTGCCCAGATGAACCACCTCTAAACCCTCAAAACTGAGAGTGAGCACCTGCTGTGGAATGAGAAAATGATGGTCTAGATGGTCTAGGAAACATACGAGGCCTAGATCCTCCTTGGGACATTATAGATGGTCCCATGGGTCTAGCCCTTTTTTATTGTCCCCTGTCAAATTCATGTGCCCTTCTTCTCTGTCTTTGATCTTCCATTTTCTGGGCAAAGGCTTGAATTCTCGCTATATCCATATCTTTATTAAAGGAAGCAATGGTGCAATCCCTTACCAAATATGGCTCTAATCTGTCCACATTGATGGACTCTATTTGTCATTGTAGCCACCACATTTGGAGCATATCGAGCCAAGGAATTAAATTGGAAACTATATTCTCTGACACTCAAATTCCCCTGATGGATATTTAAAAACTGATCCCCACGAGCCTCTCAGATCTCATAGGGAAGGTAGTGATCCAGAAATGTTGCTTTAAATTCTTCCCATGTAGGTGGATTTGCAACAATATCACGAGATTTCTTCCAATCCTCATACAACAATATCGCCTCTTCTTTCAATCTATACGTAGCAAGTTCAACTGTTTCTACCCCGGTCACGTGCATAACTTCCAGAGCCCTCTGAATCTGATCCACGAATTCCTGTGGATCAGCTTTTGGATCCGACCCAATGAATATAGGAGGGTCCAGTTTCAGAAAATCCTGTGTTCTGCGACTCGCTACTCTAGCCGCATCCTTCTCATGTGTCATTGGACCATCTCATCCATGACTTTGTGCTGCGACTAACTGGCTCTTCCAGAGCTGGAAAAGTAGAAGAAGACCGCGATGAAATTTCAGAATTTGCTCCATCTTGACTAGCTTGGTCAGGTGGTAATCTACTCATTCCTTCTTCAGCAGGCATATTCACCTTCTTATCATTACCTCAACCTCTTCTCGTGATAGGCATTTTTACTTTACCAAAGAAAAACAATTACCATGGTCAGATACAATTCAACTTACAACACTGGCTCTATTGCATGATCTAGAAGTGAAGAAAAGAAACAGCATCCTAAATGTCCCGTAGCCTCCTACTTATAAATGTGGGGTACAACACATTGATAAGTAAGACTCTACTCAGACACGGCTTTGTAAACACCCTTAGAACGACCTGCTCTGATACCACTTTTTTAACGCCCCGAATCCCATCGGGACGGATTGGCACCCATAGACGATAAGACCCGAGAGAACTAAACTGTACTTATGTTCATTCATATGCATGCCATCGGAAACACGTGAGCACATAAGAGCTTAAAAATACTATCAACGGGATTCATGGAACATGTGATATATATATATATATATATATATATATATGAAGTTGGTCCGTCGAGGCCATCAAGTCAAAAACGACATATACCTCTTACATTTATACACCCACATACGTCTACAAAAGCCTCTAACAAATACATTTACCAAAACTAACTGAAAGTCGGGACAAGACCCCACTTTATACAACATGTACAACACCAAAATATATGTCCAACTGTGACTCGAAGAACACCCAAACTAACTGGAGCTCACCAATGATCCACAACAACTGGCAACCTACTGTGGAGGCCTACTAGTACCTGCGCCTATAGCAAGTAAGTTAAGTCCCACAAGGGACGTCAGTACGAAGAATGTACTGAGTATGTAAGGCACAAATGAAACTGTATGATATGTAAATATATCAATGACCTTAAATACAAATGCATAACCAATATGGATAAGTTATCATTCTGTGTTTTGGGAATCAAGTATATTGCTTTCATTACTTTCTTTGCTTCTATGATTATTCATCTTTGTTATGTTAACCAGTGGGTTTTAACATAACATAGCATTATGTTGGGATCGGCTCGAGCTAGGCTTATGCCTCTAGAGCTACCACCCATAAATCAATACATCGGGTTCGGCTCGAGCTAGGTGATTACCTCTAGAGCTGCCACCCACAAACCAACTTATCAGGTTCGGCTCGAGCTAGGTTATTACCTCTAGAGCTACCCCCTGTCAGGATCGGTCCGAGCTAGGCTTATGCCTCTAGGACTGCCCCCTGATCCAACAATCCTGGGATCGGCTTGAGTTAGGCATTACGCCCTCAAAGCTACCACTCGTGCTCAACATTAACCACATATATGCATTACTTCATTCTTTACTTTTGAGATTGATACAATGATAGCCATAAATTTATTTGAAGCTTTGGATTAATAATCAATGAGTGAGAGACATGTGAATAAACATTAATGGAAACATAACACTATTGGACGATAATCAATGAACAAGATACATGAGTATAACCACTTTTGGAACATTGGAACACAACCTTATTGGGATTTTGGAATATCATCAATGGATATGCGACATGTTATTTACCATTGATCAATGATTAGGAAAACATTTGATATTGATAATTGGTAATCGGATATACGATACCTTAGCACATTTCGGAATAAGACAAGTGTGATGTCAATGTGTATACTATGTGCTGCAGAAAGATACGGACATAGTAACCTTACATAACTTCCCTTCCAAGTATGAGTATACTCAATACTATACGTGAATACAATAGCCCAGTTTCTTCCTTACGTCTTACTCTACAATACAAGTACATATCGGAGCTTACATTAGCAACTAGTTACTATACGGGCGTACAAGATGACAATGAACTATATGACTGCCGTATAATGTCATGTCATCCCTTACAATACAATCCACTTCATTTTCATATCAACAACACCATAACATTCCACACATTGACTGAGATATCATACATCAATAGCATTTCACACTACACTTACCCTTTATGTTTTCTCATTATCATTCCGTCACAATTACTCCTTCATAACAACATATGAACAACAATACATACTTAATATAGTCCAACATACCTCCATACAATACTTTAAAGTCATTAAAAGGACATCACAAGTTGATAATTACATCCAAAAAGGGTATAGGGGCCTCCAGGGACCAAGACGATGCGAAAACATACAAAATCGAACCTGGGGCTGACCTGCGAAGCCACCTGTACCCGAAGGTGGCTGAGATGTGCCCGTAGGTGGATTGTGGCAGATGCCAGTGGCACTTGCGCCCGCAGGTTCCCTCGTCTGCGGGGGCGGATGCCCGTTTTAATCCGAAATGGTTTCTTTTGGGTCTTTTAATGAATTGAATGGTACATGATCATAACCAAACTTATTTTGAAATATTTTTTATCATCTTAAATACCAAAATATGGTCTCACAACACACATAAACAACACCCAAAACTACACTCACGGTCAATACGTCACCAAAACCATAACCAATTTCACAATAACAATTCCAAATATTATACACAAGGATAAAACAAGGTAAGACTATAATCACATCTCACATGTCAATATTTCAGTATCAAGCTCACTTCCTTCAAGATCACAAGTCCATATTCAAGTTTACTGGACAAAATCATTCTCCGATTGGAAAAATAGACAGTTTTACGCATAGCACACTGTCTAACACTTTGCCAACACAACCAACATTATTTATACACCATATTAAACATATTATATACTGAAACATGAGAAAAATATTTACCAAAGAGTGATCTTGTCCCAAAGAGATGAGAGCTTAGGGTTTGTATTTTGAGAGAAAAATGTGGAAAATGTTAGAAAAGGGGATGTGTGTTTTTATGAAATAAAAATCTGATTTATTGGCTTATATAGTACCTTTATAATGATCCTTATCCACACACTTGGTGTGTTTACTTGGTCAATGGAAGAGTTAGGCAAGAATGGGTGGTCAAATTCCCACTTTGGGCCATATCTTTCTATGGTTTTGGGCTTCATTTAAGGCCCAATTGTACAAGACTTATTAATGCCCACAATTTAATACATAATTCATCAAATCTCTCATGTTTCCATATTTCCATAAATGTTACGGTAGTCATCTAGACTCAGAAATGTACGGGGTGTTACATTTGTGATCACCATGGTCTCATAACAAAATCCGGTCACTAACGATAATAAATTCCTCTAGTGCTAAGAATACAAGGCTATTGACTCTTTCAATACATCTAAACGTTACACAATCTAATTTGATGATATTCACTTGAATTCTCTCAAATTACGAGTAGTGAAAATGCAAAACTCTATAGTTACCCTAAGTAGTCTAATATTATTAAATCATTAGCCATTAGTCAAGACTTAGATATCCTGAATCCTTATTATCACTTCATTTCTTAGTTCTAACCTCTTTCTCTAGCAAGTTAACCCTAAGACTTGTTCTAATATTTTCAACCATTTGAAATTAGTACTAATGAAAGATTTGACAATACAAATGATGGCACCATCAGAATCTAAATTGATATTGACCCTAGAGATGTTAATTCACCATGGATCTTACAACCCTAGCTGTAGAGTTTTTATCCACTCACAGATTCTGAAGATAAATAAGCAATAATATTCATAGATGAAGAATAACCTTCCAAAGTTGAATCCAGAAACTCAATTGCCTTCAAATTCCAAGTGTAATTGCTAGAAACTCAAAAAAATATCGTAAGAGTAATGTTGGTATTCTATTTAAAATGTTTGACACCAAAATAAACCCTAATAGTGGCTATTAATAGTAAAAAGAAATAATGACCAAATTAAATTTGGAGAATATCCAACCTCTCATCGCACAGTCATATCGATGACCCATTGGCTAGGCGATAATGCATTAGTTCTTCCACTGTGTCCATCCAGTAAATGTGGTCAAGCTCGGTTTAAGCTTCATGGCACGGGTGATGGCCCATGAAGTTACCGACGGTATGTCCATTTCTCTATCACATAGCCTCTTGACTTAGTTTATTCTGCTTAAGGCTGACGCTCGAGGCGACGGTCCATCGGAGGTCCGACTGCCCGTCAGTTTCTCAATCACATAGATTCTTGAATTGGGACTTTTTGCTTTACTTCTATGCTCACGACGATGGGTCATCGTAGAGTCGACGACCCATCTGAATTACCATCTACTTGGTCTTTTCAGCATAAGTGATCTCTCTCCTTACCTTAGCATATTTCCCTTGAATTAGACCAAAAAACAATCAAACCTACCAAAAGTTGCTTAAGAACTTTCATTTATTAATGGTTAAAAACATCAAAGGTGCTTTCAAATGCTGACCCATCAGTAGGGATACACCAAAATATTATATAAGAAAGTTATATGGGTTATTGATAGTGGGTGCTGCTATCGACACATAACCGGAAAAGTGAGAATTTTAAGATTGTAAAATACATTGATGGATAATATGAATAATTATGGGATAATGCTAATGTAGTAGCTATAAGATATCACCATCATCCCCTCATGTGACTACTTTGAAGTATATAACATAGATTGATTGAAGAATAATCATCTTAGAATTAGTCAGCTAAGCTATGCTTGGTTTCCATTCTTGCATGATGCTATAAAAATCAGCATTAGAGCCTTAGCAAAGCGTACCACCATCATTGGTATTGAAAATATCTATATGTTAAACAATGTTTATTTACCTATTTTAAATTGTCTTACTAATATCTCTAGTAATCCCTAGTGGGAAACTAGGTCATGCCAGCATGCATGCTATTAAAAAGTTATGGTCACAACCCAAAAGTTGGGGTTATGATGGAACCTACCCAAGTAGGTAAGCCCAACAACAAAAGAGATAGAGATGTGAAAAAGAAATAAATGAATCCAAAATATGAGTTTTTAGATAAAGTCAGGCTAAATATATATACATCAACTCTAAAATTTAACAAATACAAGCCAAACACCAAGATCTAGTGTCATGAGTAAAGAGCACTAATAATACTAACATAGAATATGAAGATACACAATTCTATCTCTAAAAAGTAGTATAAAGACAAGATAATAGTGAAGAGGGAGGCTAGAACAGGCTCCGAACGAGGAACTCACCAGTACTCTGAATGGTCTCAACATAGAAGGATCTCACACTCCAGGGTCACACTAAAAGTAAAATCTGCACCAATAGGGTACACAAAGTAGGAGTGAGTATGGTAAACTTATACTCAGTAGGCATCATAGGCCGACCAAGCAAAACAGAAAACAAAACATATAAAGGATACTATGAGCATGCTTTCACTTGCATACAGAAAAGTTCCCAGCGGTGGCTCAAATTGCATCATCTAATAGTACAAATACTATAATTATAATAACCATAGAAGAATAACTACACATGAATATATAAAGGAAGGTTAAATTACACAACTGACACAAAACATAAGAGACATGCAGATGATGCAATGTAATGGCATGATAAGGATGGAATGTCTCAATATCACCTCGTATACACCTTCTAAGCATAAGATTCTAGAACATGACCCATGGGGGGTTCGCCACCCATATACTATCAAATCTCATATCTCAATCAACCTTGCCGACACATCTCATATCTCAATCAACCTTGCCGACACATCCCTCGGTCAAGGGGTTTTAGAAAATATTTTAGTTTATTTTAAAATCAAAATTTCTCTGGGGTTCCAAATTCATGTATATGGATGAATTTAAAAGAGGATGCATTCTGATAACTAAAATAAGATTATACAATTAATCAACTCACTATTGGTGTAAATGAGCACAGATATTGTCATATCTTAATAGGTCATGATCTATACCATCGTATGGCACCACAATGGTGTAAATGAGCTCAGATATTGTCATATCTTAATAGGTCATGATCTATACCATCGTATGGCACCACAATAAAAAAGAGTCATGTAATACACCAATATTATAAATTCAAGCCCCCTCTAGAGCATCACAATAATATTAAAGTCAAATAATATTCAAACAAGACCAACACCAGCCCCAGCACGAGCATCACAATAATAATAATCTCTCAAGTCTAGAATAATATTCACATAATCCCCACATGGGAAACATGATGAAATAGTGATCTCACAATAAAATCCCCAACCCATCGCATTCTTTACATGAATGGTTAACTACCCAGCCCGGTCTAAAGAAAGTTAAGCCATAACCTAACTCGAAAAGCCGAAACCCAAATCTAGACACTCCAACAAGGAGCTTTTAATAATTGTGTTGTCTCAGAATGAACCCAAAATATCATAAACATAATATACATGCCAAAAAGAGTCTAGTAATCCCCATACTATCCATTTTTATTTTGTTTTCAAAAATAGTTCAAAAATTAATCATGAAGGAAATAGGGTAAAACTATAATTTTATTTATGAATCAAGTTTCCCATACTCCAAGGTTTCTAAATATGAAAATCCATCAAAAATCAAGTTGATATTGAGATTGAAACTGAAGAGAAAGCATTTTTTTAATTTATCGAGTAAAACCCCAAAATTCCAAGTTTAACATCTAAATGTTGAAGTTGTTTTGAAGATAAAATCAATGGATAATGATATCAATCAGGTTTAGAAAGTGATGAACATTTCACTTGAAATTACATGAAACTTAGGTCTTAAGGTCCAATAATGGAGACAAATGTAAAAAGAAGTCTTAAATATTGTTTAGATGAAGAGTAACTTCATTGTGAATGTGGTAGGACCCTCACATTCACAAAGGACATTGACCTCGACATACTGCAACCATGGTGGCCCAGTTGCGAATACAATAACCAAAACCCAACCCGACCCCGATTTAATCTTTCTAAACGTGGCCACCACCTTGCATTCGCGATACCCAGAGAATTTCCTTCTCCACGAGTGCTAAAGTAACTAGCGAATGTGAAGAAGGATTTATTGTTGTCCCAAATACAACAACTCAGCTGAAAGGAAATAATTCAAAATTCTCTGAACGGACCCTCAAATTTCAATCTGGAGCTCATAAAAATAAACCAATAATGTTAATAGGCTAAATTTGACGCTAGAGACTCAATGGAACTATCGGTTTATCAAAAGAGGTCGTTATCAACAAGTTAACCCCCAGGACCCTTTCTAGGCTAAATTTAACTAATTTCCTATCTAGATGCTCAAAACTCAAAATAAAGATTCAAAACCTGAACCTACTATGCTAATAACACAAAATCGACATTTTGGATCTAATGAAACTGACATAATCACCATTCGACACTCAAATATCAAAATGATCTCAAAATGTTGTCCAGAGTCAAACTAGTCACTTTGAAGGCTACTTAAAACCTCAAACTTACTCAAATCACTCCTGATCACTTCGAGGATTGCGCCAACTATCCCCACAACTCATAAATGATATATAACAATTCTGGAAAAGTTAAAAATAGTGTTCATCTAAAAATGAGTCATAAATCTCTACCTCATCCACCACTTTTCTCTCATCTTCAAGTTTAGAAAGATGGTTGACAACTTGATTCTTACAGTCTTTACGATATTTGAATTCAAAGTCAAATTCTTAAAGTAAGAGAACCCATCAAATCAACTGTGGTTTTGCATATTTATTTGCCATGATGTATCTCAAGGAAGAATAATTTGTGTGCACTATCACTGTTGTACCAAGCAAGTATGCCCAAAATTTCTCGAAGGCATATACCACTGCAAGAAAATCTTGCTCAGTCACCGTATAGTTTTTTTTGTGATCAATTTAATATTTTTCTCACATAATATATTGGGTGAAATTTTTTCTTTTGCTTCTGACCCAAAACAACACAAAGTGCTACCCCACTTACATCACACATTACTTTAAATGGTTGGATCAATCTGGAGCAATAATAATAGGAGTAGAGGTATGTTTTTTTAAGGCAATGAAATGCCTTCAAACAAGCATCATCAAACAGGAATGTAGCCACGTTCTCCAACAACTTGCAAAGAGGATTCACAATTTTGGAGAAGTCTTTTATGAACCTGTAATAAAAACCTACATGACCAAGAAAAATATGCTCTCATTTAAAGAGATTAGTGGAAGTAACTTCTGAATCTCTTTAATTTTTGCTATGTCAACTTCAATACCCTTTTCATAAATTTTGTGCATGAGAATAATCAGCTTCTTCTCCATGAATTCACATTTCTCCCAATTTAGCACCAGATTTGCTTCTTCCCATCGCTGTAAAACTTTGTCATGATTGGCCAAGTAGTCTTTACAAGCATCACCTACTACAAGAAAATCATCCATAAACACTTTCATAGTATCCTCCACCATATCCTAGAAAATAGATATCGTACATATTTGAAAGGTTGCAGGAGCATTGCATAAACCAAAGGGCATGTGAATGACATTTTCTATTGATCTTCTAGTGTAATAGAAATCTTATTGTACACAGTATATCCATCTAAGAAGCAATACCAACCTCGGCCTGCCAATCGATCCAATATGTGGTCCCTGAAAGGCACTAGAAAATGATTTTTAAGTGTTTCAAGAGTTAAATTTTTAGTAGTCCATGTATATGCTCCATCCTATAACTGGCCTAAGTCAGATTAACTCATTACACTCATTCAAAACCTCTATTATACATCCCTTCTTTGCGACACATTATGCCATACTTACTCATTTGGTTTATGAGATAGGATATTCCATCCCTATATCAAACCACTTAATGATCTTTTTTATTACCACATCTTGCATAGGTGGGTTAAGATTGTGCTGATGCTTTATGCTTGAGATGAATTATTCCTCCAACTAAATCTTATGATTTCAAATCCTGGGAGGGATTCCGATAATGTCAGCAATGATATACCCATTTTCCCTTTTAAAGCATCTCAACACTGACACCAATGCCTCAACCTGCTACTCAACCAAATCAGCTACCATAATAACAGGGAGTGTACAGTTCTCTCCAAAAAGATCATGGAGTAAATGACCTGGCAACACTTTCAGTTCCAATACTGATGGATTTTAAATTAAAGGCTTAGCTACAGGTTAATGCCTATTTTTTAGATCCAAGCCTAATTTCTTGGGTAGATTAGGAATAGAAACCCATCCCAATCACTGACTTCAATCTCTCATCGTAGTCTTTGATGTAATTACCATCAAAGTTCATTATGACAACATCTAAAGTTTAACTGTAAAACTTTATTCATACGGCATTTTAAATTCTTCCTCATCCAAAACATCAATCATAGACATAACATACATTTCTCTTTGTTGTTTTATGGACTGAAACACTTTGAATTTAACCTCCTCGTCATTCAACCTAAATTTAATTTTATAGCTATCCATGTCAACCAATACTATACTAGTTTCTAAGTTGGGTTATCCCAAGATTATGAGAACTTTAAAATCCACTTTGGTATCCAAAATCATGAAATAAGATGGGAATATGAAACATTCTACCTTCACTAACACATCACATAAGACCTCCCCAAGCTTCTTGATAGAACAGTCAGACATCAATAGTCGTATTATCGTCGATTTAGGGGCTCCCAAGACTAACTATTTATAGATTGCAAGTGGCATCAAGTTCATGCGTGAACCAAAGTCACACAATGCCTTAGCAAAATTAAAGGATTTGATGGTGCAAGGGATGGTAAAAGAATTAGGATGTTCTGTAACACCCCTTACATTTCCGACCCTACTTGACAACTTTGAACAATGTTTACTTAGGTGTCGAGAGCCATAAGTATGTATTTTGTAGTGTCATTGATGAAATATTTGATATTGGGCCTAGTACGTTTGATTAGACCTTTGTAGGAGGTGTGTCTGACTTCGTGGAGCAATTGTGGGGTGAAAAATAAGACTTGAAGGACTTCCAAGCAATGGATATTAAGGTTAGGAGGTAAGAAAAAGACTTGAACTTGAAGGATCTAACCAAATCCGCAAAGAAAAGTCGAAGAAAGGAAAAAAATCACATTTTGGGTGTGGGGCGCACCCAAGAGCATGACAGGCCACTCCTGGCCGATTTTTTTGGCACAGGCAGCCCTGGGGCACGCCAGGCAGCGTGCCACTTTTCGCCAAAATTTTTCTCCGACTATTATGATGTATATAAGACTTTTGAGTCATAGTATCATTACTCCATATTAGTAGGACTACTCTTGAGCACGTTTAGCATCCGAGTTTGGGTTAATTCTTCGTCACAAGTATTTGACCAATAATGTTCAAATAAGCCATGAGTGGCTAGAATTCCTTATTTTTGAGATTGAGGCTAAGAACATGAATCGCGTGAGTCGAACATTGTTGTAATATTTATGGAATTATTTAAATATGAGAGAAGTTTAGATTACACATTGAAAATATAATATGTACAATTCGGCTCAATTTGAGGCCCAAAGAGAGGCCAAAATGCAAGGCCCAAAGGGCAAATGACCCATTCTTCCAAAAATTGGCCAAGAAACATAGCATTTAATGCCAAGGATTGGCTAAGGATAAATTGAGGGATATATAAGGCACAAAAGCAAATTTTTATTCATAAAAACTCTCATGCCTTCTAAGATATTTTCTAACTTATTTCCCTCAACTCAAACCCTAAAGCAACCCTTCTCTTTGGTAAAGATCATCACTTTGCAAGCCTTGGTAAGTGTCTAATCTCGTGGATTAATTTATTATATACTTAAGATGGTGTGTATATCATGATGGTTATGTTGGCAAGGTGTTGAATAGTGCTCTTTTGCTTTTTTCTAAGAGATGTGCCATCTATGTGATTTAAAATTTCAAAGAGACTTGAGGTTTGAATAAAAGTGAATGGTATAGATGAGATATCAACATGTATGGTGTGATTATGATCCTTAACTTATTTTTCTATAAGTGTACATTGTGGGATTATTGTCGATATGTGGTTATGAAGTGTATTGAGGTGACTTGATGGAATAATTATGACGTGGTGTTAATGATGAAGCGTAAGGGTTACAAGTGGTATAAAAATGCTATTGGTTTATGATGTTGTGGTCAATGTGTGGAATGTTTTGGTATTGTTGGGGTGACGATGCCGTGAATTGTATTGTAAGGGGTGAAAAAACGTTATAGGGCAATAATGTAACTCATTGTCGCTTTATATACATGTAAGGTAATTGGTTGTTAACGTGAGCTCCGTTATATACTTGTGTTGTAGAGTGAAACATAAAGGAGGAGCCAGACTATTGTGTTCACATATAGGATTGTGCATTCTTATTGGAAGTATAAGGTATGTAAGGTTACTCTTTCCGTATCCTTCTGCAGCACATAATGTTCACATAGACATTGTACTTGTTCCATTCTGAAATGTCCTAAGGTATTCCATTTTCGGATAGCAATTATTATTAATCACATGTTCCATACCCATTGATAAATTGTGATTCACATGACTCATGTTTCTTAGTCATTGACTAATGTTCCAAAATTCCAATAATGTACCATCCCCAATGTATCACTCTCAAACAAAAGTAAAAGAATAAAGTAATACTTAGTTGGTTATTCTTGAGCATAGGGGGCAATCCAGAGGGGTGAAAACCCTTGTCGGAACGAACCTGTTTTGTTGGTATGGATAGAAATCTAAGGGACATAAGCTTGGCTGGAATGATCCCAAGACTATGCTATGATGGATCGCAATCTAAGGGGCATAAGCCTAGCTGGAACAATCCCAATAGTATGTTATTTTTTTTTCCACTGATCAGTCAGGGCCCGGGTATGATATGAATCAATGATGGTAAATGAATGTAAAAGCAAAGAATGCAATAAATGTAATGTACATGGTTCCAAACATGCACAGTTGTAGCTTATATATATTGTCTTTCCATTTGTTATTTGACTCCATTAAAATCTTTATGTATGATGCAATTTTATATAGCCTTGCATACTCAGTACATTCTTTGTACTGAAGTACCTTGGGGGACTTACCTTACTTACTACAGGCGCAGGTGCTAGTAGATCTCCTCAGTAGGATGCAGGTCATTTGCAGAGCAATGGTGAGCTCCAGTTGTTTCGGGGCTTTCTGAGTCACATATGTATATTTGTTTTGGTGCTATGTTGGTATTGTATATGTGTATAAAGCGGAGGCTTGTCCCGACTCTAAGATTTGTTTGGGGTATGCATCTTTAGAGGCTTTGTAGATGTTGTGGGACATATGAATGATATGTAAAGAACGTATGTTTTTTGTCGTGCTGGCCCCAACAATGAAGTTTCATAGTTATCATATATGTTTCATGAATTCTGCTATTGACTTCTTATATATATTTGTGGTGGTGTTGTATATCAGTAGCATGCGTACGAATGCACATGAGCAAAGATTGGTTCTCTCGGGCCTCAACGGAGTCGGGTACTAGTCCGACCCGAATGGGATTCGGGTCGTGAAAAAAGTGGTATTAGAGCAAGTCATCCTAAGGGTGTCTACAAAGTCGTGTCTAAGTAGAGTCTTGCTTATGGATGTGTTACATGCCATATTTATAAGTAGGAGGCTACGGGACATTTAGGATTTTTATCTGTTCTTTATTTCTAGATCATGTAATAGAGCCAATGTTGTAGGTGGAATCGTATCTAACCATTGGAATTGGTTTTCTTGTTTATAGTAAAATACCAATGACAAGAAGAGGTAGAGGCAAGGGTAAGCAAGTAGATATGCTTGCCGGTGAAGGCACAAGTAAATTGCCACCTGACCAAGCTAGTCAAGGTGGGACTGACACTCTAATTGCATCACGGTCTTTATCTACTTTTCCAGCTTTGGAAGAGCCAAGAGATAGAGAAGTACCCACAGAACCGCCTATGAATGCCACTAACCAGGATTTAAGAAATGCAGTGCATATGCTAACTAAGCTAGTTGCTGTACAAACTGAGGGATGAGCTGGCCCAGCGACAGGTGAGGATAGTGGAACTAGTCACAGAACACAGGATTTTCTGAAACTAGACCCTCCCACATTCACTGGGTCGGACCATAATGAGGATACACAAGATTTTATTGATCAAATCCAAAGGGCCTTGGAGGTTATGCATATATATGGTATGGAAATGGTTGAGCTTGCCGCCTACAGATTGAAAGGGGAAGCTATATTATGGTATGAAGATTGGAAAAGTTCGAAGGGTGTTGGTGTAGATCCAGTTAATTGGGACGAATTTAAAATGGTGTTCCTTGATCACTATCTTTCGTATGAGGTTTGAGAGGCTCGAGCGGACCAATTTTTAAATCTCCGACAAGGGACCATAAGTGTGAGAGAATACAGTCTCCAGTTTAATTCGTTGGCTCGATATGCTCCGAATTTAGTGGCCAAAATGACCGACAGAGTCCATTGATATGAGGATAGATTGGAGCCTTATTTGGTATGAGACTGCACCATTGCTGCATTGAATCGGGATATGGACATAGCCAGAATTCAGGCTTTCGTACAGAAGATGGAAGACCAGAGGCAGAGAAGAAGGGTACATGAATTTGAGAGAGGGCCTTTAAAGAGGGCTAGACCTATGGGACAGTCTATGGTGTCCCAAGGAGACTACAGGCCTCGGATGTATCCTCGACCACCTAGACCATCATTCTCTTATTCCACAGCGAGCACTCAACCCCAATTCCGAGGATTTTAGGGCAGTTACAGTGGGCAGAGTAGTGGTATGCAAGGATCACAGACAGCGGGATCTTCTCGTCATCCATGTCAGCATTGCGGGAAGTATCATTTAGGCGCATGCCATATTGGGATGAATATTTGCTTCTGGTGCAGTTTATCTGGGCATATAGTGAGAGACTGCCCACAAAGGGGAACAGGTGGTGTAGCACGACCTACGGGATCAGCTGTTGCATCATCATCATCGATCCCCTCCCTATGCAGGGGTGTACATCCTGCTAGTTGTGGCAGAGGTACTAGAGGAGCATCTAGTTCTAGTGGAGCCCAGAATCGTACTTATGCTCTAGTGGACCGACAGAATTCGAAGGCTTTACCTGACGTAGTCACAGGTACATTATCCATATTTTCACACAGTGTATATGCATTGATTGATCCGGGTTCTAAATTATCACATGTTACTCCATTGATTGCCGCAAAATGTAAAAGAACGCCGATATTATTAATTAAGTCATTTGAAGTATTCACACCAGTCGGTGAGTCCATTGTTGCAAAAAAAGTATATCGTGATTTTGTGGTAACTGTGTGTGGTCATGATACCTTGGCCGATCTTATTGAACTGAACATGGTGGATTTTGATGTAATAATGGGAATGGATTGGTTGGCTTCTTGTTATGCCACTGCAGATTACCGGGCCAAGAAGGTGCATTTTCATTTTCTATAAGGAAATGTTCTTAAATGGCAGGGTATTGTGGGGGCACCGAGAGAAAAATTTATCTCTTATCTTAAAGAAAAGAAAATGATAGCCAAGGGGTATATATGTCATTTGGTCCAAGTGCAGGATATCGATATGGAACCACTAATTCCTCAAATGGTTTCGGTGGTCAATGAATTTCTTGATGTATTTCCCGATGATCTTCCAGGCCAACCCCCAGGATGGGAGGTAGAATTTGGTATTGATGTGATGCCAGGCACTCAACCTATCTCTATTCCCCCGTATAGGATGTCTCCAGCAGAGTTGCCAAAATTGAAGAAGAAACTAAAAGATTTGCTAGACAAGGGGTTTATACGGCCTAGTACGTCCCCGTGGGGTGCACCAGTATTATTTGTACAAAAGAAATATTGCACATTGAGGATGTGTATTGACTATCGGCAATTGAATAAGGTAACGATCAAGAACAAATATCCCCTCCCTAGAATTGATGATTTGTTTGATCAGTTACAGGGTGCCAAGTATTTTTCAAAGATTGACTTGAGGTCGGGCTACCATCAAGTCAGGGTTAGAGCAAATGATATACCCAAGACAGCTTTTCGAACACGGTATGGCCACTATGAATTTTTAGTTATGTCATTTGGACTAACAAATGCACCAGTTGTTTTCATGGATTTGATGAAAAGGGTGTTTAAGCCATTTTTGGACATGTTCATGACGATGTTTATAGATGACATCTTGGTTGATTCAAGATCACAAGAGGACCATGCTAGTCACTTACGACAGGTGTTACAGATACTTCGTGATCGTAAGTTATATGCGAAGTTCTCTAAGTGCGAATTTTGGTTAAACTCCGTAGCATTCTTGGGGCATGTTATGTGAGATGAGGGAATTCAGGTTGATTCTCAAAAGATTGAAGCGGTGAAAAATTGGCCAAGACCTACGACACCCACAGAGATTCATAGTTTTCTTGGACTGGCAGGTTACTATCGAAGGTTTGTTGAAGGGTTTTCTTTTATTGCTGTACCTTTGACTAAGCTAACACACAATGCAATCAAGTTTCAGTGGAATGATGCATGTGAGAAAAGTTTCCAAAAGCTGAAGGATAAATTAACCTCCATACCAGTGTTAGTACTTCCCGAAGGCACAGAAGGTTATGCAGTGTATTGTGATGCTTTAGGCATTGGCCTCAGATATGTATTGATGCAGCGTGGTAAGGTAATAGCATATGCCTCACGACAGTTGCGGCCACATGAGAGAAACTATCCCACACATGATCTTGAGTTAGCGACTGCAGTATTTGCTTTAAAGATATGGTGCCATTATTTGTATGGGGTTAATGTTGATATCTATACTGATCACAAAAGTTTCCAATATATCTTTAAGCAGAAAGAACTAAATTTGAGGCAACGAAGGTGGTTAGAACTTTTAAAAGACTATGATATCGATATCTTATACCACCCAGGGAAGGCAAATGTGGTAGCTAACGCACTAAGTCGCAAGGCAATAGGAAGCACCAATGATCAGTTGAGCGAAAAGAAAGATATAGTTAGGGATCTACACCAGCTAGCCATCTTGGAGGTTCGTCTTCTTGAATCTTCAGATGAAGGGGTTATTGTGCAACATGCAGCAGAATCTTCCTTAATAGCTGAGGTAAAGGAGAAACAGTATGCAGATCCTATTCTATTGCAGTTGAAAGAGAATGTGCAGCAAGAGTTGACCTAGGCATTTGATCTTACACCAGAAGAAGTACTTAAATTCCAAGGGAGATTATATGTACTGGATGTAGATGAGCTGAGGAAGCAGATTATGACAAAGGCACACCATTCACAGTATTCTATTCATCTGGGATCCACCAAAATGTATCATGATTTGAAAGACATGTATTAGTGGGGAAATATGAAAAAGAACATTGCAAAATTTGTAGATCAATGTCAAAATTGCCAACAAGTCAAAGTGGAGCATCAGAAACCAGAAGATTATATGCAATGTATCAATCCTCCAGTCTGGAAATGGGACATGATTAATATGGACTTCATCACAGGTTTTCCTCGTAACTGTGGAAATTTAATTCCATATGGGTTATAGTTGACAGGCTTACCAAGTCAGCGCATTTCCTACCAGTCAGGACCACCTATACAGCTGAAGACTATGCACAGCTGTCATGCCCCGAATTCCAACGGGACAGACTGGCACCCAAAGCTGATATGGCTTGAGAGAACCAATCTTTTCTCCTGTATACTCATATACATGTCTCTATCAGAACACCATTATATCTCATGCAACTCTGCGAAAGTCATGGAAACATATGCTATATATATAAAACTTGGCCGTTAGTGCCATCAAGTCAAAATGGTCATACCTTTCTTACAATCATTCTCCCATATAAGTCTACAAAGCCTCTACAGATACAGAACAATAACCAACCTAGAGTCGGGACAACACCCCGCTCTATACACATATACAATATCAAAGAAAATGTACATATGAACTCGTAAAGCCCCGAATCAACTGGAGCTCACCAACAATCCGCAACCTACAATAGACTTCTACTAGCACTTGTGCCTGCAACAAGTAAGGTAACCCCCCCCCCAAAGGGAGGTCAGTACGAATAATGTACTGAGTATGTAAGGCTATAAGAAACTGTATGCAACATAGGATCTCAATTGGGATCAATACATGTGAATAAACATTATGGGTCATTCACTGTTTTGAATGTGTGGAACCATGTTCATTACTTCCATTGCTCTCATTACTTTAATTGTTGATCATTCATTCATATTATTTTTATTCGTGAAATAACATTCCTTCATATTTTCAATTACTTGACATGCTTCCTTTGGCTTTACGTTTATCTTTATTATCAGTCATCCACTTATTAGTGGGCCATAATATAGGAACCGTCATCCACACTTGGTGGGCTATAATATAATAACCGTCATCCACACTTGGTGGGCTATAATATAATAACAGTCATCCACACTTGGTAGGCTATAATATAATAACTGTCATCCACACTTGGTGGGCTATAATATAATATATATAGTATACATAATATAATATAATATTGGGATTGTTCCATCCGAGCTTAGGCTCTTTTGATTTGCGATCCATTCTCAATAAAACATAAAGTAACCATGTAAGCATTACTTCTTTGCATTGCTTCTTCTCTTTACTTTTGTTATGAGAGTGATACATTGGTGATTGGAACATCATTGGGAACACGTATATACATTACTTCATTCCTTACTTTCATGAGATTGTTACGCTCACTCATGAGAGATTAATACATTCACTTATGAGAGATTGATACTTTTGTTTATGTGAGATTGATATTATTGATGATTGTAACATTATTGGAACTTTGAACATTAACCCAAAACATGAGTCATGTGAAACACAATTGATGTAGGAATAAGGAACATGTGAGTAACAATAATTAATAACCGGAAATGGGATACCTTTGAATATTTCGGAATAGGATAGGTAAAATGTCAATGTGACTAATATGTGCTGCAGAATGATACGAAAAGAGTAACCTTACATACCTTAACTTCCCAATATGAATACACAATCCAATATGTAAGTACAACAATTTCACTCCTTCCTTACATTTCACTTACATCACAAGTACATAATGGAACCAACATTAACCACAAGCTACATTCCAAGTGTATAAGACGACCATGAGTTACATGATTGCCCTATAACATTGTTTCACCCTTTACAATACCAATCATGGCCTTTTCATACCAAAAATACCATAACATTCTATACATTTACCAAAACATCATAAACCAATAGCTTTTCACACCAATTTCCTCCTATACATGTTCTCATTAACAGCACATCACAATGAATCCACCAAATCACCCCAATACATTTTATAACCAAATTTCCCCAATTTACTCATAGATAAAAATAACAAGTTATGGACATAACCACACCATAAATGTTGAGATATCATCCACACCATTCCCTTTCATCAAAACATCAAGTCCTTTTTCAAGTTTAATTCACAAGAATGCACATCTTTTAGCAAAAAGCCAAAGTGCACTATTCAACACCTTGCCAACATAACCACCATGATATACATACTCTATCATGTACATAATATAGTAAAACATAATAATAAACACTTACCCAAGCTTTTATAATGATGATCTTGCCCAAGAAGATGACTTAGGGTTTGAGAATTTGAGAGAAAATATCTCTTTTTGGTTTCTTGGAAAAGTTTAAAAATACATGTGCCTTCTCATGAATAAAATATGATTTATTTTCGGGCCTTTATATAAAATTCAAGTCATCTTAATCTACATTTGGTCAATTATTGATTAATCAAAGGAAGAATGGGTCATTTGACCCATTGGGCCATGTTTTTTAATTCATTTTGGGCTTGCCTTTGAGCCCATTAACACCTATTAACTTAGCCCACCAAATTGAATGTGTAATCCATCATGTTTATCATGTTTCAATAATTCCATAAGTGTCACGACAATATTCAACTCACGAGACCCATATTCGTAGGCTCAATCTCCAAATAAGACATTCTAGCCACTTATGGCTTAATTGAACATAAAAGGGTAAAAATGTAATTTAGATGCTAACTCCGTCCAAGTGTAGTCTTACCAAGATGGAAAAACTATATAATAACCCAATAATCACATTTATAGGCTCGTGGTTGGCGAAAATATTTGGCAAAAAGCACCCGGCACACCCCCGGGCGCCCCTTGGACTTAACAAAATTTTCAGCCTTTGAAGGGTGTGCAGGGTTGGTCTGGCACGCGGCTTGGCGCCCCCCCTTGCTTCTTGTGGTCTTAAAATTTCATCCCAGAGGGGCGCGCCTGGCACAAATTTTTTTAAAATTTCCTTTCTTCGACTTTTCGTTGCGGATTTGGTTAGATACTTCAAGTTCTAATCTTTAGCTTGCCTCTTGTCTTTAATAACCTTTATTTAGGAGTAATTCAAGCGTCATTTATTGCTCCTAAAATGTTCCAAAATGTTTCCAACTCCTCGTAGAAGAGTCTAAACACATTGATTAGTACAACATCAATTGTTTCATCCAGAACAAATGCAAAATACGTACTTAGTGCTCTCGAAGCTAAGGTTTACAGCTACACCCTAGGTCACCAATCAATCAAGTTAGAGTTGGGAATGTACGGGGCGTTACATCCTTCCCCCCTTAGAAACATTCGTCCTCGAATGTTAAGACCATTATCTCATTGAAAGAAATTTAAGTCTTAGTGTATCCTTCATGTTATCATTTACATATAACACTCGTAAAGATTTACTTGTTACTACTCCAATTCCGTACCTTTAACTTTTTCTCCCCTTACATTTACAAAAATTAAAAGTACTTAAATTTCATTATTTTTTTGGTTTGCCATGTCATTTCTTCTACTTGCTGATTCCCTAATAGTACCTTTACGAAAGCTACTCCTGCATCTCTTAATTATTTCACTTATCGATCTAGAATAACAATAGGTAACAATAATTACCTTTTCATATGTAAGATCCGCCGTGATTTGTACATCTCCACTAGCAACAATACGAGATGGATCCCCTATATACTTTCATATGTAACCTCATTTGGCATGTTATGTAGGTCAACTTCCCTATAAGACTTCGTAAGACGCCTTTTTGATACTTACTTGATAGCAATTACTGTAGATCAATTCACCAAGAGGTAAATCTGTGATGGAATTTATGCCAATCATGTCCCATTCATTTACTTACCTCATGTATAACCGGTGCACACAATCTACCTTGACGTTAAGGTCCTCTCCCTTGAGTAAACTCAATTATCTTTGTTGAACTTGGCTGTACATTCTTTTTCAAGTGAAATAAATAGAATTTGTGTATTGTTTTTGGTTCTCTTTTTTTTTTGTTTTCACCTCTCCTACAAATGAAGACTCTGTTGTGTTTTACATTATAGTTCTTTCATCTAGGAGTTCAAGAAGACGACCCCATACAAATAGCGGTGCCATATTCTACAAGTAAATATCACGACTGTTAACTTAAAATCATGTGTGGGATAATTTCCCTCATATGGGCTCCATTGTTTTAAGGCATACACCCTCACACTGTCGTGCTGCATTAATACACATCCTAAACCAACTTCTAAAACATCACAATAGACTGCATACTCTTCTGTGCCTTCGGGAAGTACTAATACAGATGTAGAAGGCAGTTTATCGTTCAGCTCTTGGAAACTTTTCTCATATGCTTTATTCCGCTGAGACTCGGTTACTCTGTGTGTTATTAAGTGTGATAACATGGAATGAAGCCTTTATAACAAATTTTCTGTAATAACCGGCCAACCCAGGGAAGTTACAAATTCCCGTAGACGTCGTAGGCCTTGGCCAATTCTTCACAGCTTAAATCTTTTGTATATCGATCCTTATTCCTTCACTCTATCCAATGTGACCCATGAAAAATACGAATTGTAACCAATCTCACATTTACAGAACTTTGTATGTATCTTACGGTCACGAAGAATACGTAACACCTGTCACAAGTGATTAGCATGGATCTCATATTATCCTGAATTTCATCTCTAAACATAATCTTGAACATACCTAACAATGACTCGAACACCCTATTCATTAAGACCATAAAAACTACAGGTGCATTCACTAGCCCCATTGACATACTAAGAATTCATTTTAACCATACCACGTTTGTAATGCCGTCTTGGGTGTATCATCATCATTCATTTTCATTTAATCATCATTCATGTCATCATTTCATCATTTATTTCATCATTCACTCATCCATTCTCTTCATCATTCATTCATTTTTTTTCTCTAACCCCGCAACAGATTACACAAAGTGTCAACTCTGGGGAGGGAATCTTTATTCTTAATCATTACCTTATTCAGTTGCCGATAGTTGACACACATTCTCAACATACTATCTTTCTTTCGTACAATTAACACTGGTGCACCCCCAAGGGGACGTACTAGGTCTTATGAATCCCTTGTTCGTCATGTCTTTTAATTGCTACTTTAATTCCCATAGCTCTGCTATAGCCATTCTATATGGAGGGATAGAGATAGGTTGACTGTATGGCATCACATCAATACCGAACTCTAGCATGTACTATTCAATAAGGTCAACTAATGTATCATGATCACCAATATTTTCTATACAATTAAGATATGCTCTGTTAGCTACAATTGCTTTACCAACTGGTGTATAGAATTCAAATAGCATAACTAGTAATTCTGCCATCCTTTCTATGTCAAATTTTTTTTTCCACAATTAATGGAGTAACATATGGTAATGTCGAATACGGGTCAAGCAATGCATATACCTTATGTAAAAGTATGAATGTTGCACCTGTGTCTACATTAGGAGACGCCTCCAAATTTTGTTAATCTGCGAAGGCATAGGTACGGTCTTGTATTCTACCAGAATTGGCTGCTCCTCTAGTACCTCTCCCATGACCAATAGGTTGTAAACCTGATGATGATAATGCAATGACTGATCCTGTAGGTCACGTCATACTACCCGTGGCCCTCAGTGGCACTCTCTCATCATGTGCCCTGACTTGCCACACCAAATACAAACCTTCGTTCCAAACCAGCATTCACCTGAATAAAACTTTCTGCAGTACTGGTACAGCTGACAAAAAGATCCCACTGTCTGCAACCCCGTATTCCATTACTCTGCCCAGCTTGACTGCCTCTAAACCCTTGAAATTGTGATGAAGTATTTACTGTAGGGGAAGAAAATAATGGTCTAGGCGGTCGAGAAGAACTCTGAGGTCCAGATCCTCCTTGAGACAGTATAAACTGTCTCATATGTCTAGCCCTCTTTGAAGGCCCTCTTTCAAATTCATGTACCATCCTTCGTTGCCTCTGATCTTCCATATTTTGTGCAAAGGCCTGTATTCTGGCTATGTCTATGTATTTGTTTAACGCAGCAATAGTACAGTTCCTCACCAAATATGGCTCCAATCTGCTCACATGCCGATGGACTCTGTCGGCCATTGTGGCCACTACATTTGGAGCATATCGAGCCAAAGAATTAAACTGCAGACTGTATTCTCTAAAGCTCATGTTACCCTGACGGAGATTTAAAACCTGGTCCGCACGCACCTCTCGGATCTCATATGGGAGGTAATGATAAAGAAATGTTGTTTTAAACTCCTCCCAATTAGCTGGATTTGTACCAATACCCCTCGATCGTTTCCAATCTTCATACCACAATATAGCTTCTCCTTTCAATATATATGCCACAAGTTCCACTATTTCTATATCGGTCACATGCATAACCTCTAAAGCCCTTTGAATTTGGTCTACGAAGTCATGTGGGTCTTCGTTCAGATCTGATCCGGTGAATGTGGGAGGGTCTAATTTCAGAAAATCCTGTGTCCTCCGACTAGCTGCCCTAGCCTCACTGTCATTACCTGTCATTGTACCTACTTGTCCTTGATTCAGTGCCACAACTACACCAGTAACTATACGAGTCAACATTTGCACTGCATTTCATAGATTCTGCTCAGTATCATGAACGGGTGGTTCGGTAGGTTCTTCTCTCCTTCTCGGCTCTTCTGTAAATGGAAGAGCAGGAGAAACCCGCGATGTAGTTTCAGTGTTAGCCCCACCTTGACTAGCTTGGTCAGGTGGTGATATACTCATTCCTTTTTCGGTAAGCGTATCTACCTGCTTACCTTTACCCTTATCTTGTCTTATGATCGGCATTTTACTATACAAAAGGAAACCAACGTCAATGGTCAGATATGATTTCACTTAAAACATTGGCTCTATTGCACTATCTAGAAATGAAGAAATGAAACAACCCCTAAATGTCCCGTAGCCTCCTGCTTATAAATGTGGCGCGCAACACATCCATAAGCAAGACTCTACTCAGACACGGCTTTGTAGACACCCTTAGAACGACCTGCTCTGATACCACTTTTGTCACGCCCCGAATTCCAACGGGATGGACTGGCACCCGAAGCCGATATGGCCCAAGAGAACCAATCTTTGCTCCTGTATACTCATATGCATGTCTCTGTGTGAACACCATTATATCTTATGCAACACTGCGAAAGTCATGGAAACATATGCTATATATATAAAACTTGGCCGTTAGAGCCATCAAGTCAAAATGGTCATACCTTTCTTACAATCATTCTCCCATATAAGTCTACAAATCCTCTATAGATACAGAACAATAACAAACCTAGAGTCGGAACAACACCCCGCTCTATAAACATATACAATATCAAAGAAAATGTACATATGAACTCGAAAAGCCCCAATTCAACTGGAGCTCACAAACAATCTGCAAATGATCCGCAACCTACAATAGTGGTCTACTAGCACCTGTGCCTGCAGCAAGATAGGTAAGCCCCCCCCCCACACACACACGCCAAGGGAGGTCAGTACGAATAATGTACTGAGTATGTAAGGTTATAAGAAACTGTATGCAACATAGGATCTCAAATGGGATCAATACATGTGAATAAACATTATGGGTGAATCACTGTTTTGCATGTGTGGAACCATGTTCATTACTTCCATTGCTCTCATTAATTTAATTGTTGATCATTCATTCATATCATTTTTATTCGTGAAATAGCATTCCTTCATATTTTAAATTACTTGACATGTTTCCTTTGGCTTTACGTTTATCTTTATTATCATTCATCCACTTATTAGTGGGCCATAATATAGGAACCGTCATCCACACTTGGTGGGCTATAATATAATGACCATCATCCACACTTGGTGGGCTATAATATAATAACAATCATCCACACTTGGTGGGCTATAATATATTAACCGTCATCCACACTTGGTGGGCTATAATATAATAACCGTCTTCCACACTTGGTGGGCTATAATATAATAACCGTCATCCACACTTGGTGGGATATAATATAATATATATAGTATACATAATATAACATAATATTGGGATTGTTCCATCCGAGCTTAGGCCCTTTTGATTTGCGATCCATTCTCAATAAAACACAAAGTAACCATGTAAGCATTACTTCTTTGCATTGCTTCTTCTCTTTACTTTTTTTATGAGAGTGATACATTGGTGATTGGAACATCATTGGGAATACGTATATACATTACTTCATTCCTTACTTTCATGAGATTGTTACGCTAACTCATGAGAGATTAATACATTCACTTATGAGAGATTGATACTTTTGTTTATGAGATATTGCAACTATAGATGATTGTAACATTATTGGAACTTAGAAAATTAACCAAAAACATGAGTCATGTGAAACACAATTGATGTAGGAATAAGGAACATGTGAGTAACAATAATTAATAACCGGAAATGGGATACCTTTGAACATTTCGGAATAGGATATGTACAATGTCAATGTGACTAATACGTGCTACAGAAAGATACGAAAAGAGTAACCTTACATACCTTATCTTCCCAATATGAATACACAATCCAATATGTGAGTACAACAATTCCGTTCCTACCTTACGTTTCACTCTACATCACAAGTACATAACGGAACCAACAATAACCACAAGCTACATTCCAAGTGTATAAGACGACCATGAGTTACATGATTGCCCTATAACATTATTTCACCCTTTACAATACCATTCATGGCCTTTTCATACCAACAATACCATAACATTCTATACATTGACCAAAACATCATAAACCAATAACTTTTCACACCAAGTTCCTCCTTTACATGTTCTTATTAACACCACATCACAATGAATCCATCAAATCACCCCAATACATTTTATAACCAAAATTCCACAATTTACTCATAGAGAAAAATAACAAGTTATGGACATAACCACACCATAAATGTTGAGATATCATCCACACCATTCACTTTCATCAAAACTTCAAGTCCTTTTTCAAGTTTAATTCACAAGAATGCACATCTTTTAGTAAAAAGCCAAAGTGCACTATGTAACACCTTGCCAACATAACCACCATGATATACATACTCTCTCATGTACATAATATAGTAAAAAATAAGAATAAACACTTACCCAAGCTTTTAGAATGATGATCTTGCCCAAGAAGATGACTTAGGGTTTGAGAATTTGAGAGAAAATATCTCTTTTTGGTTTCTTGGAAAAGTTTAAAAATACATGTGCCTTCTCATGAATAAAATCTGATTTTTTTGGGGCCTTTATATAGACCTCAAGTCATCCTTAGCCACATTTGGTCAATGATTGATTAATCAAATGAAGAATGGGTCATTTGACCCATTGGCCCATGTCTTTTAATTCATTTTGGGCCTTCCTTTGAGCCCATTAACACATATTAACTTAGCCCACCAAATTGAATGTGTAATCCCTAATGTTTCTCATGTTTTAATAATTCCATAAGTTTCATGAAAATATTCAACTCACGAGACCCATATTCGTTGCCTCAATCTCCAAATAAGACATTCTAGCCACTTATGGCTTAATTGAACATAAAAGGGTAAAAACATAATTTGGATGCTAACTCCATCCAAGTGTAGTCTTACCAAGATGGAAAAATTATATAATAACCCAAGAATCAAATTTATAGGCTTGTGGTTGGCAAAAATGTTTGGCAAAAAGCACCCCGGCACGCCCCTTGGACTTAACAAAATTTTCAGCCTTTGAAGGGTGTGTAGGGGTGGCCTGGCACGCTGCCTGGCGCGCCCCCTTGCTGCCTGTGGGCTGAAAATTTCAGCCCAGAGCGGCCTAGCCCAAAATTTTTTAAAAATTTCCTTTCTTCGACTTTTCGTTACGGATTTGGTTAGATACTTCAAGTTCTAATCTTTAGCTTGCCTCTTGTCTTTAAGAACCTTTATTTAGGAGTCATTCAAGCGTCATTTATCGCTCCTAAAATGTTCCAAAATTTTTCCAACTACTCATACAAGAGTCTTAACACATTGATTAGTACAACATCAATTGTTTCATCCATAACCAATGCAAAATACGTACTTAGTGCTCTCGAAGCTAAGGTTTACAACTACACCCTAGGTCACCAATCAATCAAGTTAGAGTTGGGAATGTACATAGTGTTATAAAAGTTGTATGTTAAAGAGATAGTGAGATTACATGGGATTCTAATCTCCATTATATCAGACATGGGGGCTCAATTTATGGAACATTTCTGGAAGTCTTTACAGAGGAGCTTGGGTACACAGGTGAATTTAAGTACAGCTTTTAATCCTCAGACAGATGGACAAGTGGAGTGTACTATCCAAACACTTTAAGATATGCTATGAGCATGTAAAATGGACTTTAAAGGTAGTTGGGATGATCATCTTCCACTCATTGAATTCACCTACAACAATAGCTATCATTCAAGTATTAAAATGGCACCTTATGAAGATTTAAATGGAAGAAAGTGTAGATCGCCAATTGGATGGTTTGAAGTGGGTGAAACTGCTTTACTTGGGCCGGATCTTGTTCACCAATCCATGGATAAAGTTAAAGTGATCCAACAACGGCTACAAATGGCCCAAAGTCGACACAAGTCATATGCTGATGTTAGAAGAAGAGGACTTGAATTTGCCATAGGCGATTGGGTATTCATAAAGGTGTCGCCAAGATGAAAGGGCTAATGAGGTTTGGAAAGTAAGGAAAGTTAAGTCCATGTTACATATGTCCATATGAAATTATCAGAAGATTTGGGCAAGTTGCATATGAATTGAAGTTACCCAAAGAACTCTCCTCAGTCCATCTAGTATTCCATGTCTCGATGCTTCGAAAGTGAATAGGAGATCCATCTTGTATTGCTCCCGTTGACGATGTACAAATTCCGGAGGATCTCACTTATGAAGAGATGCCTATTGCTATTCTGGATAGACAAGTGAAGAGGTTGAGAAATAAAGATGTAGCGTCCATAAAAGGCCTTTGGAGAAATCAACAAGTAGAGGAGATCACATGGGAAGCTGAAGAAATGATGAAGTCCAAGTACCCCCATCTGTTTCAAATGGAAGAAAAAGTTCAAAGTGCACAAGTGGAGTAATAACAAGTAAGTATCTATGGGCATTAAGTGTATGTGTATATATGCTAATAATAGAAATGCATTTGTTGTAATTGAAAAGATTTTGTTAATATTCGAGGATGAATGTTCCTAAGGGGGGAAGAATGTAACACCCAATACATTTCCGACCCTACTTGACAACTTTGAATAATGTTTACTTAGGTGTCGAGAGCCATAAGTATGTATTTTGTAGTGTCATTGATGAAACATTTGATATTGGGCCTTGTACATGTGATTAGACCTTTGTAGGAGGTGTTTGTGACTTCGTGGAGAAATTGTAGGGTGAAAAATGAGGCTTGGAGGACTTCCAAGCAATGGATATTAAGGTTAGGAGGTAAGCAAAAGACTTGAACATGAAGGATCTAACCAAATCCACAAACAAAAGTCGAAGAAAGAAAAAAATCAAATTTTGGGTGTGGGGCGCGCCCAGGGGCGTGCCAGGCCGCTCCTGGCCGAAATTTGTTTGGAACAAGCAGCGTTCCAGGCCGCCTATGCCAGAAAGTTTTTTGGGATAGGCAGCATTGGGGCGCACCAAGCAGCGTACCAGGATGCTTTTCGCCAAAATTTTTCTCCGACTATTATGATGTATATAAGACTTTTGAGTCATGGTATCATTACTCCATCTTAGTAGGACTAATAGCATCCTAGTTGGGGTTAATTCTTCGTCACAAGTATTTTAACCAATTTTGTTCAAATAAGCCATGAGTGGCTAGAATTCCTTATTTTTGAGATTGAGGCAACGAACATGAATCGCGTGAGTCGAACATTGTTTTAATATTTATGGAATTATTTAAACATGAGAGAAGTGGAGATTACACATTGAAAAGATAATATGTACAATTGGGCTCAATTTGAGGCCCAAAGAGACGCCAAAATGTAAGGCTCAAAGGGCAAATGACCCATTCTTCCAAAAATTGACCAAGAAACATGGAATTTAATGCCAAGGAATAGCTAAGGATGAATTGAGGGATATATAAGGCACAAAAGCAAATTTTTATTCATAAAAACTCTCATGCCTTCTAAGATATTTTCTAACTTATTTCCCTCAACTCAAACCCTAAAGCAACCCTTCTCTTTGGTAAAGATCATCACTTTGCAAGCCTTGGTAAGTGTCTAATCTCTTGGATTGATTTATTATATACTTAAGATGGTGTGTATATCATGATGGTTATGTTGGCAAGGTGTTGAATAGTGCTCTTTTGCTTTTTTCTAAGAGATGTGCCATCTATGTGATTTAAAATTTCAAAGAGACTTGAGGTTTGAATAAAAGTGAATGGTATGGATGAGATATCAACATGTATGGTGTGATTATGATCATTAACTTATTTTTCTATAAGTGTAAATTGTGGTATTATTGTCGATATGTGGTTATGAAGTGTATTGAGGTGACTTGATGAAATAATTGTGATGTGGTGTTAATGATGAAGCGTAAGGGTTACAAGTGGTATCAAAATGCTATTAGTTTATGATGTTGTGGTCAATGTGTGGAATGATGTGGTTTTGTTGGGGTAAAGACGCCTTGAATTGTATCGTAATAGGTGAAATGACATTATAGGGAAATCATGTAACTCATTGTCGCTTTATATACATGTAAGGTAATTGGTTGTTAACATGAGCTCCGTTATATACTTTTGTTGTAGAGTGAAATGTAAAGGAGGAGCCGGACTATTTTGTTCACGTATAGGATTGTGTATTCTTATTGGAAGTATAAGGTATGTAAGGTTACTCTTTCTGTATCCTTCTGCAGCACATAATTTTCACATAGACATTGTACTTGTTCCATTCCGAAATGTCCTAAGGTATTCCATTTTTGGATATCAATTATTATTAATCACATGTTCCTTACCCATTGATCAATTATGATTCACATGACTCATGTTTCTTAGTCATTGACTAATGTTCCAAAATTCCAATAATGTACCATCCCCAATGTATCACTCTCAAACAAAAGTAAAAGAATAAAGTAATGCTTAGTTGGTTATTATTGAGCACAAGAGGCAATCCAGAGGGGTGAAAACCCTAGTCGGAATGAACCTGTTTTGTTGGTATGGATCGCAATCTAAGGGGCATAATCCAGGGTGGAACGATCCCAATAGTATGTTATTTTTTTTCCCACTGATTAGTCGGGGCTCGGGTATGATATGAATCAATGATGGTAAATGAATGTAAAAGCAAAGAACGCAATGAATGTAATGTACATGGTTCCAAACATATGCACAGATGTAGCTTATCTATATTTTCTTTCCATTTTTTATTTGACTCCATTGAAATCTTTATGGATGATACAGTTTTATATAGCCTTGCATACTCAGTAAATTTTTCGTACTAAAGTCCCTTGGGGGAATTACCTTACTTACTGCAGGCGCAGGTGCTAGTAGATCTCCTCAGTAGGTTGCAGGTCATTTACAGAGCATTGGTGAGCTCCAGTTGCTTCGGGGCTTTCCGAGTCACATATGTACATTTGTTTTGGTGCTATGTTGGTATTGTATATGTGTATAGAGTGGGGGCTTGTCCTGACTCTAAGATTGGTTTTGGGTATGAATCTATAGAGGCTTTGTAGATGTTGTGGGACATATGAAGGATATGTAAAGAATGTATGTTTTTGTCGTGCTGGCCCCAACGGCCAAGTTTCATAGTTATCATATATGTTTCACGAATTTCGCTATTGACATCTTATATCCATTTGTGGTAAATATTGGTTCTCTTGGGCCTCAACGGCCTCGAGTGACAGTCCGACCCAAATGGGATTCAGGTCATGACATGTTCCTTCTTTTGAACCAAAGTGCGCGAATAAATCGCACAACAATGGTGTATGTTATCTACGAGTTCAAAACTAAATGTCCTCTTCTTAGTGACAACATATATCATAAAATTAGTGTAACCTAGAATTTGTTCTAACACCTCTACCAATGGAATATTTACTGACAACTGCTCTGACATACAAATGAATTTGTGGAACTTGTCATCTTCCACTTTCTTTTTTATCCTTTGTGGAAATGGAGCTGGAGGTCTAGGAATTTGAGACAAAGTTTTAAAACCTTCTCCTTTTTCTTATTCTCAGGAATCCCAACAACAACACTTATAGATTTCTCAACAGCTATAATAACATCATTAATAACCACCGACTTTTAATATTTAGCCCAAAAATTTTATTCAAGGGCATCATCAACCATAACAAAAGGATCAGAAACTACAATCTCCTCTTGCTCATCGACAATGGGTACCGGATCGAGCAACACTCTTCCACTTCTACTAGTGACGGCCATGCATTGGCCATCATTTCTTGGGTTTTAGACGATGTCACTAGGCAATGTCCTCCTCTTCCACTGATTCAAAGTTGCGGTAATTTGACCAATTTGATACTCCAATTGTTTGATGGAAGTGGAATATGAGTCAAATAATTGACTAACTTTTTAGATTTATCCATTCATTTCTTTAATACCAGAGTTGGTGGATTTGATCCTTTGCAAAACTTGAGCCATTATATCTTCCATCCTCAAATTTCCTACATCATTACTAGCCCTATCACGATTTTTGTGAGGCACATAAAGATCACTTATATCATCTTTCCCTCCAGTTGCCTTGATTCCTATCCTTGTAACCAGCCTTTTCATAATAACTGTCTTTCTGATAGTTTCAGCCTTGGTTTCCATAAGAACTTACCTGAAAACCTCCTATATGATTATATAGAAAGTTTGCTTCCTCCTAAAAATTTGATTCAGCTGCTTTGCCACGTGAACTTACTATTTTTACTTTTATAGGACCACTTGCCAACAAATGTTTTTTGAAAAAGTTCATCTATGTGTTCAGATGAGCCATGTCTTGGTCATTTTTCTCCTCTCTTCAACGTTCTACATAAGACATACCCACAAAATATGTGTCACTAGCAACCTCAGAATCTCTAGTATGCCAAGCTCTATTGGTCTTCGTGAGCCTGTCTAAGATTACAGTTGCATCTGCATAAGTAAGAGACATGAAGGCTTCCCCAGTGGCATTACTAGCAATTGGTTTAATTACCAAATTTAAAAACCTATAAAAAGTCTCCATTAGATGCTCATCCGTCAGCTTATGGTTGGGACATTGGTTCAACATTTTCTTAAAACGTAGCCACACTTTATGTAATGTTTCACCAGGCAGCTACCTGAAATTACTAATCTCGTCGTTTAACTCCAACTTCCCTGAGGGTTAAAACAACCTTTCTAGGAAAACTCCTTTCATCTTGCTCTAATTAGAAATAAAATTCGGTGGCAACTTTAACAATCATAAGGTTGCATCCTTAGATAAAGACAGTGGGAACAACTGCAATCGGTTGGAGTTCTGACTAACTCCCGGCAGCTCATAAAAGTTGCAAATTTCCATAAAGTTCATCAAATGTAAATTCGAGCCATCACCATCCATAACTCAGAACAAACCTTTAAGGTTCAACAACTGAATCATAGTGCTGGCAATGTTGAGCTTTTCTCCGAGTGCTAGTTGTAGAGGGATGATAGCCCAGTGAAACCATAAACATCAAAAGGCATAGCCTATTATTGTCATTCTCTTGCTCTTTATTGCTGACGAGGATTGGCTAGGGTAACATTATTGACACGTTGAGCATTAATATCATCACCCATATTATCATATTCTTCAATTAGGGGTGCATTTTGATTGTTAGCCCTGACTTAAGCCTCAGCAAATTGGTTTTGCCTTGCTGCTTCATTCTCATGTGCATTCGTTACTGTTTGGAAAGTATTTTCAAGTTTTGGTTTGTAAGGTAATAATGGTTCACCCCGACTTCAGGTATTTGGCATGCACTAACTTGTACCCTATAGCAAACAGTAACATTAAGTAAAGTAAAATTAGGAAATAAGACTACGAGTTAAATAAACACACTTGACTTAATTAACAACCATATTCCACGAAAATGGTGCCGAAATTTGATAGGCCCAAGTTACACCTTGATTTAGAATTTTAAAGCGGTCGATGTCAAATATAGAATCCAATTAGGTTAGGGTCGAATACCACAGGGAATAACGTGAAAACTAAGCCTTATGCGGTTACCTCAACTTGTCAAATACATTCATGAAAATGGGGGTTTGGGAAAAATGTTCTTTCTTCAATTTCCAAAAGTGTTTCTATAACAGTGTCAAAATTTTAGTAACTTTAATCAATTGAGAAAGAGAGATAGGTTTGTGATCACTATGGCCTCATAACACAATTGGATCACTAACGATAATAAATTCCTCTAATGCTAAGCATGCAGGGTTATTGACTCTTTTAATACATCTAAATGTTACACAATTTAATTTGATGATATTCACTTGAATTCTCTCAAACTACGAGTAATGAAAATGCAAAACTCAATAATTACCCTAAGTAGTCTAATATTATTACAACATTAGCCATTAATCGAGTGTTAGATATCCTGAGTCCTTATTATCACATCACTCAGCCTATTTCTATTCCTCCATATAGAATGGCCACAGCAGAATTACGTGAATTGAAAGAGCAGTTGAAGGATTTGCTGGACAAGGGCTTCATCAAGCCTAGTATGTCCCCATGGGGTGCACCGGTATTATTTGTACGAAAGAAAGATGGCACATTGAGAATGTGCATCGACTATCAACAATTGAATAAGGTAACAATCAAGAAAAAATATCCCCTCTCTCGAATTGATGATTTGTTTGATCAGTTACAGGGTGCAAAGTGTTTTTCAAAGATTGACTTGAGGTCGGGTTACCATCAAGTCAGAGTTAGAGAAGAAGATGTACCCAAGACAGCTTTCCGAACTTGGTATGGCCAGTATGAATTTTTAGTTATGTCATTTGGACTAGCAAATGCACCAGTTGTGTTCATGGATTTGATGAATAGGGTCTTGAAGCCATTTCTGGATGTGTTCGTGACGGTATTTATAGATGACATCCTGGTTTATTCAAGATCACCAGAGGACCATGCTAATCACTTATGGTAGGTGTTACAGATTCTCTGTGAGGGTAAGTTGTATTCAAAGTTCGCCAAGTGTGAGTTTTGGTTAAAGTCAGTCGCATTCTTGGGTCACATCGTGTCAGATGAAGGGATACAAGTTGATACACAGAAGATTGAAGCGCTGAAAAATTGGCCAAGACCTATGACACCCACAGAGATTCATAGTTTTCTTGGACTGGCAGGTTATTACAGAAGATTTGTGGAAGGTTTTTCCTCCATTGCTGCACCGTTAACAAAGCTTACACATAAGGCAGTTAAATTTCAGTGGAATGATGCGTGTGAGAAAGGCTTTCAAAAGTTGAAAGATAAATTAACCTCCACACCAGTTTTAATACTTTTTGAAGGCACCGAAGGTTATGCAGTGTATTGTGATGCTTTTGGGGTTGGCCTCGGATGTGTATTGATGCAACACGGCAATGTCATAGCATATGCCTCACGACAGTTGTGGCCACATGAGAAAAATTACCCCACACATGATGTTGAATTAGCAGCGGTGGTTTTTGCTTTAAAGATATGGCGTCATTATTTGTATGGAGTTCATGTTGATATCTATACGGATCACAAAAGTTTACAATACATCTTTAAGTAGAAGCAACTCAATTTGAGGCAACAAAGGTGGTTAGAGCTCTTGAAAGACTATGATATTGATATTCTATATCAACCCGGCAAAGCAAATGTGGTAGCTGATGCATTAAGCTGCAAGGCAGTAGGAAGCACTAGTGGCCAGTTGACTGAAAAGCAAGAGATAATCAAAGATATACATCAACTAGCCAGCTTGGGAGTTCGCCTTATTGAATCTCCAGATGAAGGGGTTATTGTGCAAAATGCAGCGGAATCCTCATTAATAGCTGAAGTAAAAGAGAAGCAGTTTGCAGATTCAATGTTATTGCAAATGAAAGAGAATGTACAACAGGGTCTGACTACGGCCTTCGATCTTACACAAGAAGGGATACTTCAATGTCAAGGAAGATTATGTGTACCGGATGTAAAGGAGTTGAGGAATCGAATCATGACAGAGGCGCATCACTCTCACTATTCTATTCATACAGGTGCTACTAAAATGTGCCACAATTTTTAAAAAGTTTATTGGTGGGGAAATATGAAGAAGAACATTGCAGAATTTGTCGCTCAATGCCCGAATTGTCAACAAGTGAAAGTAGCGCAAAAATTGGGAGGTTACATGCAATGTATCAATCTTCCAGTCTGGAAATGTGATATGATTAATATGGACTTCATCACAGGTTTGCCTCGTAAATTACGGAAATTCGATTCTATATGGGTTATAGTGGACAAGCTTACCAAGTCAGCGCATTTTCTACCAGTCAAGACCACTTATACAGCTGAGGATTATGCAAGATTATATGTTAAAGAAATAGTGCAATTACATGGGATTCCGATATCCATTATATCAGACAGGGGAGCTCAGTTTACGATGCATTTTTGGAGATCTTTTCAGTAGACTTTGGATACACAGGTGAATTTGAGTACGGCTTTCCATCCTAAGACTGATGGACCAGAAGAAGTACTATTCAAACACTTGAAGATATGCTACAAGCTTGCACGTTAGATTTTCAAGGCAGTTGGGATGACCATTTGCCTCTTATTGAATTTTCTTACAACAATAGCTATCATTCAAGTATTAAAATGGCACCTTATGAAGCTTTGTACGGAAGGAAATGTAGATCACCAATTGGATGGTTTGAAGCGGGTAAAACTGCTTTACTTGGGCTGGATATTGTTCATCAGGCTATGGAGAAAGTTAAAGTGATCCAACAACGTTTACAAACGGCCCAAAGTCGCCACAAGTCATATGCTGATGTTAGAAGAAGAGGGCTTGAATTCTCCATAGGTGATTGGGTATTTTTAAAGGTGTCACCGATGAAAGGGGTAATGCGATTCGGAAAGAAAGGAAAATTGAGTCCACGTTACATAGGCCCATATGAAATTATTAGAAGATTTGGGCAAGTTGCGTATGAGTTGGCACTACCCCAAGAACTCTCCTCAGTCCACCCAGTGTTTCATGTTTCGATGCTTCAAAAATGCATAGGAGATCCATCTCGTATTGTTCCCATTGAAGATATCCAAGTTATGGAGGATCTTACTTATGAAGAGGTACCCATTGCTATTCTAGATCGATAAGTAAAGAGGTTGAGGAATAAAGACGTAGCTTCCGTAAAAGTCCTTTGGAGAAATCAACAAGTAGAGGAGATCACATGGGAAGCTGAAGAAATGATGAAATCCAAGTATCCCTATCTATTTAAAATGGACGAAGACGTTCAAAATGCGGAAGTGGACCCATAACAAGTAAGTATCCATGATCCTTAAGTGTTTATGTATATGTATGCTAAGATAGAGATGTATTTGTCGTAATTGATGCGATATTGTTACCATTCGAGGATGAATGTTTCTAAGGGGGGGAAGAATGTAACACCCCATACCTTCCCGACCCTACTTGATGACATTGAATAATGTTTACTTAGGTTTTGAGAGCCACAAGTATGAATATTGTAAGGTTATTGATGAGATGGTTGATATTGGCCCTTGTACATGTGATTAGACTTTAATAGGATGTGTTTTGTGATTTCGTGGAACATTTGTGTGGTTAAAAAATAGGCTTTGAGGACCTCCAAACAAAGTATATTCAAGGTAATAAGTAAGTTAAAGAATAGAACTTGAAGTATCTAACCGAACCGGCAAAGAAAAGTCGAAAACAATTTTTTTTTTTAGAAAAATAATCGCCAGGCACGCCAGAGGGCGTTCCAGGATGCTTATTGACCAATTTGTTTGGGTACAGGCAGCAAGTTGGTGCGCCCAAGGGTGTGCCAGGCTGCTTGTGCGCACCTTTCAAAAGTTGGAATTTTTCTAAGTCCCAAGGGTGCCCGAGGACGTACCGGGCTGCTTTTTGCCACATTTCTTATACAACCACAAGCCTATACATGGGATAATTGAAGTAATTGGCATTCCATTTGATAAGATTATTCGTGGAATAATTTGACATCCAAATGACGGTTTTACCCTTTTGATCAAAATAAGCCATACGTGGCTAGAATCACTTGTTTTTGGAATTGAGGAAGAAAACATGGGCCAAGAATGGGGTCAAATGACCTATTCTTCCATTAACCAAGCCAAACATAGCATTAAATGCCAAGAGTGGCTAAGGATGACCCCAAGGGCTATATAAAGGGCCAAAATCTGATTTTTATTCATTTGGAACTCTCATGCTTTCTAGATATTTCTCAACCATTTTTCTCTCAAACCCTAAGAACTCTAAGCCATCTTTTGGAGCAAGATCATCATTTCTTAAGGTTGGATAAGTGATTATTCTTATGGATTAATATATTATATGCATGGTATAGTATGTAGATCATGATGGGTATGTCAAAAAGTGTACATAATGCATTTTTGCTTCTTGGATAAAAGATGTGTTATCCATGGAACTTATACTTGAATTATGACTTGTGGTTTTGATGTAAGAGCATGGTATGGATGAAATATGAACATGTATGGTGTGATTATGTTATTAAACTTGTTATTTTTCTATAAGTGTAAATTATGGGATTTTGGCCGATATGTGATATGAGGTGTATTAAGGTAACTTGATGGATTATTTGTGATATGGTGCGAATGAGAAAGTGTAAAGGAGAAGCTTTGTGGTGAAATGTTATTGGTATATGATGTTGTGGTCAATGTATGGTATGAGTGAGGTATTGTTGGTATGACAATGCCGAAAATGGTATTGTAGAGAAGGAAATGACATTTTTAAGGAAAACATGTAACTCATTGACGTCATATGCATTTGTAAAGTAGTTGGTGGTTAATGTAAATTTCATTATGTATTTGTGTTGTAGAGTGAAACATAAGGAAAGAGCGGGACATTGTATGCACATTTAAGATTGTATATTCATATTGAGGATACAAGGTATGTAAGTTTACTTTGTCCGTATCTTTCTGCAGCACATAGTATTCACGTTGACATCGCACTTGCCCTATCCCGAAATGTGCTAAGGTATCCTATACCCGGTTACCAATTGTCCATATCACATGTTTCCCACTCATTGATCAATTGTGAATCACATGCCTCATATTCATTGATAATGTTCCAAAAGCCTAATAAAGATTATGTTCCAAAGTTCCAATAGTGGTTATACTCATGTCTCTTGTTCATTGATTATTGCCCAATGGTTCCAATAGTGTTATGTTTCCAATAATGTTTATTCGCATGTATATCACTCATTGATTATTGATCCAAAACATCAAACAAAGTTATGACTATCATTGTATCAATCTCAAAGTAATGACTGAAGTAATGCATATATGTGGTTAATAATTGAGTATGGGTGGTAGCTTTGGGGGCAAAATGCCTAGCTCAAGCCGATCCCGAGTTTATTGGATCAGGGGGCAGTCCTAGAGGCATAAGCCTAGGTCAGACCGATCCTGACAGGTGGTAGCTCTAGAGGTAATAACCTAGCTCGAGCCGATCCCGATGTATTGATTTATGGGTGGTAGCTCTAGAGGAATAAGCCTAGCTCGAGCCGATCCCTATGTATTGATTTATGGGTGGTAGCTTTAGAGGCATAAGCCTAGCTCGAGCCTATCCCCACATAACGTTATGTTATGTTAAAATCCACTGTTCAGTCGGGGCCCGGGTATCACAGGTCATAGGCAAAGATTAATAATCATAGAAGAAAAGAAGCAAAGAAAGTAATGAAAACAATATACATAGTTCCCAAAACACAGAATGATGACTTATCCATATTGGTTATTCATTTGAATTTGAGTTCATTGACATATTTAAATATCATACAGTTTCTTATGAGCCTTACATACTCAGTACATTCTTCGTACTGACGTCCCTTGTGGGACTTAACTTACTTGCTACAGGCGCAGGTGCTAGTAGGACTCCACAGTAGGTTGCCAGTTGTTGCGGATAATTGGTGAGCTCCAGTTAGTTCGGGGCTTCTCCGAGTCACAGTTGTTCATATGTTTTGGTATTGTACATGTTGTATAAAGCGGGGACTTGTCCCGACTTTTAGTTAGTTTTGGTAAATGTATCTGTTAAAGGCTTTTGTAGACGTGTGTGGGTGTATAAATGTAAAAGGTACATGTCGTTTTTGCGTTGATGGCCTCGACGGCCAAGTTTCACATATATATATATATATATATATATATCACAAGTTCCATGAATTTCGTTGTTCGCATTTTAAGATCTTACGTGATAAGGGTGTTTCTGATGGCATACATATGAATTAACATAAGTAAAGTTTGGTTCTCTCGGGCCTCTTCGGCTCCGGGTGCCAATCACGTCCCGATGGGATTCGTGTGACAAAGACCCTCGACTAAAGTATAGTAAATCAATGTACAAAGAATAGGAAAATAGTGAATAAATTGAGCAACTAACAAAGGATAATTAGCAAACAATAATCAATGACAAAATAGTCTGATAATCGTAAACACACAAAAAAAACAATAATAGATATATTAATAAGGGATCAGCTCCACCTCAATATCTACGGCTATACCCTAAGCTATCATACTATGGATAGTGCATGATAACACTCTGTAACACCCCGTACATTTCTGAACTTATTTGACTACCTTAACATTTATGGAATTATTTTAACTTGAGATAGTTGGTGTATTACCCACTAAATTTATTGGGATGAATTAATATTATGTTTATGGACCTAATTTAGGCCCAAAATTAAGTAAAAATACATGGGCCCCAAAAGGGAGATGATCCATTAAAAAAGGACCAAGTCTACGCATCATTATACTTGGACTTTTTGACCAAAAATTTGGCTAAGGACAGACATGAGAGAGGCTGTTAAGAGGGAGTATTTAAGGCTCAAATTCAGCTTATTTTCAACATATCTGACTTGTAAAAAATCAGATTTTCAAAGAAATACTTTTTCCTCTCTCAAACCCTAGCCACCCTAATTTTCTTTATGGAGTTCTAGATAAATCTTCCACTTGCAAGCCTTGGTAAGTTTTTAAACTTATATATTAATATATCATATGCATAATAGGGTGTGTATATCATTTTTTTATGTTTAAAAAGTGTTGAGCATTCCACTTATTGTGAAACAGTCCACTTTTGCTAAATCGGTAAAGGATTTGCCCTCTATGTGGTTTACACTTGAAAGGGGACTTAAGGTCTTGGAGTAATTGAATTATATGGATGATATTTCAGTATTTTTAAGTTTGGTTCTGTAAATAATTCGTTACTCCTTGTGTATGACTTGTGGAAATGTTTATACGTGATTGTGCATGGAACGTTTGGCGTAGTGAAAGGAAAATACTTTCTTGTTATGTTAAAGTGAATTCTTAAATTGCGTGGACTGTTTATGGTATATTTTTTTGTAAGGTATTTATTTGAATTTATGGAACAATTATGTGGAGTTGCATTGAGGTAAAAATGTGAAGTATGCACTTGGTGGGAAATCTTGTCGGTTTGTGACGTCTATGTTGATGTGTGGACTGCTTTGGTATGGTTGGTGTTTTGAGGAAGTAAATTGTGTTTTAGGAGGGTGGAAGGAAATTATATGGAATTATAAAGGAAGGTGTAATGATATACCATGTGTTTGGGATGTTGGATAGTTTTTACTTCCCGTCAAGTAGCTAATTATTGCCTTGTGAACATGCAATGTAATTGGCTTTTAATGTGAGCTCCATTATGTATTCGTATTGTAGAATAATGTTTTAAGGAAGAGCTGAATTGTTGTAGTCACTTGTTGGAAATATAAGCTATGTAAGGTTATTCTTTTCCGTATCCTTTGGTCGTACGTATTGTTCACATTGTTACCAAACTTGTTTCCACTCCAAAATGTTTTAAAGTATTTCATTTCAAGTTTGTTAGCAATTGTTATTCACCTGTCTCTTATTTGTTGGATATTTTTCCAAAGCTCCAATAATTTTATGACCACCGATGTAACAATCTCACAAAAATTATAGAAGTGAAGTAATGCATATTTGGTTGAGTACGGGTGGTAGCTCTAAGGATGAAAGACTAGATCGAGCTGATCCCGATTGATTATTGGATACAGGAGGTAGCTATGGGGGTTAAAACCTAGCTCGAATCGAACCTGATTTATTGATTTATGGGTTGTAGCTCTGGGCATAAGCCTTGCTCGAGCCGATCCCAATATTATTTACCACTGATCAGTTGGTCTCGGGCATTGTATGATGTATATTGATAAGAAGGTAAAAGGAAAGAAATGAATGTAATGTACATGGTTCGACATATACAGTACGGTGGTATATCAGTATTATCTATTCACTTGTATTTGATTCCATTGAGTTCCTATATTTCATATAGTTACTTATAGCCTTACGTACTCAGTACATTCTTTCGTACTAACGTCCTTCGGGGGACCTGCCTTACTTGCTATAGGCACATGAGCTAGTAGACCTTCACAGTAGGGTACCGGTTATCTGCAGGCTGTTAGTGAGCTCCAGTTTGATTCGGGGCTTTCTGAGTCATTTGTACATATTTTTGGTACTGTGTAGTAGTTGTATAAGGCGGGAAATTGTCCCGACCTTAGTCATGGTTATGTATCCTTTAGAGGCTTTGTAGATCTTGTAAAGTCAAACGTAGAAGTGTATTTTCTTTTAGACGTTGTGGCCCCAACGACCAAGTCTCGTATCTATTTTTTACATCTTTACATGACTTCCATCATCGATATATTGTATCTGCATGTGGTAGAATTTTTTTTCACTTAATGGCATGCATATGAATATACTCGGTCATAGGTTGGTTATCTCTGGCCTTTACGGCTATGGGTGCCTATACGCCCCAATTGGATTTGAGGCATGACAAAAGTGGTATCAGAGTGGGTTGTCCTAGGGTGTCTACAAAGCCGTGTCTAAGTAGAGTCTTGCCGGAGTTTTTTCTTTTCTTCATTTCCTAGATCGTACAATAGAGCCAAAGTTTTACGTGAAGTCATATTTAACCACTGAATTTGTTTTATGTTTTTGTTTCCTCTGTATCATAAAATACCATTTACAAGGAGAAACAAGGGTAAAAGTAAAAAGCTAGATAGTATTGCCGGAGAAACAACCAGTAAATCACCACCTAAACAAGCTAATCAAGGTGAGGTTGAAGACGAGTTTTCATCACGGGCTTCTTCTACTCTTCAACCTCCCAGAGAGCTAGGAAGAAGAGGAGTACCCCCAGAACCACCTGTTAATGCTACTGAGCAGGATTTAAGGAATACGGTGCAAATGTTGACTCGTATAGTTGCTGCACAAAATCAAGGACAAGCTGATCCAACTACAAGTAATGACGGTGCGGATAGGGCAGATAGTCGGCGGACACAGGATTTTCATAAATTAGATCCTCCCACATTCACTGGGTCAGATCTTAATGAAGGTCCACAAGACTTCATGGACCAAATTCAAAGGGATTTAGATGTTATACATGTATCTGGTACAGAAATAGTTGAGCTTGCAGCATATAGATTAAAAGGGGAGGCTATTTTATGGTACGAAGATTGGAAACGATCTAGGGGTATCGGTGCACTTCCAGCTAGTTGGGAAGGATTCAAAGTGGCATTCCTTGATCATTAACTTCCATATGAGACCCAAAAGGCTCATGCAGACCAGTTCTTAAATCTTCGTCAAGGTAATATGAGCGTCAGAGAGTACAACCTTTGGTTTAACTCTTTGGCCAGGTACGCTCCTAATGTAGTAGCTACTATGGACGATAGAGTTCATCGGTATGTGGATAGATTGGATCCATATTTTTTTAGGGATTGTGCTATTGATTCTTTGAATAGAGACATGGATATAGCAAGGATACAATCTTTTGCACAGAAGATGGTGGATCAGAGGCAAAGGAGAAGAACGGAAGAATTTGAAAGAGGACCATCAAAGAGGGCTAAACCTATGGGTCAGTTCATGGCATCCCAAGGAGAATTTAGGCCTCGAGTTTTTTATAGACCGCCTAGACCATCATTTTCTTATTCTATAGCAGGTAATCCATCCCAATTTTGAGGGTTTAGAGGCAGTCCAGTTGGGCAAAGTAGTGGGATTCAAGGTTCACAGACAATAGGGTATCAAGAACAAGGAAGAATGAGCTAATCTAGGTTTTCTCTTCAGTTGTGTCAGCACTGCGGAAAGTTTCATTTAGGTGCATGTCGGGTCTAGACAAATGCTTGTTTCTAGTGTGGTATGTCAGGGCACATAATGAGAGAGTGCCCACGGAGGGGCATGGGTGGTATGGCGTGACCTACTGCAGCAGTCGGTGCATCATCCTCATCGGGTGTATAGCCTACTGTGTTTGGTGGAGGTGTTCGAGAAGCAGCTAATTCTAGTGGAGTCCAGAACCGTACCTATGCTTTAGTGGATCGGCAGAATTTGGAGGCTTCTCTTGATGTGGTTACAGGTACATTATCCGTCTTTTCACATAATGTATATGCATTGATTGATCCGGGATCTAACCTATCATATGTCACTCCATTGATTGCTGAAAAATTTGAAAGAACACCGAAATTACTAGTCAAGCCATTTGAAGTATCTACACCAGTTGGTGAATCTATTGTAGCTAAAAGAGTCTATCGTAATTGCATAGTAATTGTTTGTGATCATGATACATTGGCTGATCTTATAGAGTTTGAAATGGTAGATTCTGATGTTATAATGGGTATGGATTGATTGGCTTCTTGTTATGCCACGATAGATTGTCGAGCTAAGAAGGTACATTTCCATTTTCCACAAAAGACCGTCCTTGAATGGAGGGGTAATGTTGGAGCACCGAGAGGTAAATTTATTTCTTATCTTAAGGAAAAGAAGATGATATCCAAGGGGTACATATCCCATCTAGTAAGAGTGCAAGATACCAATGTGAAGCCACCAACTCTTCAATCGATTTCGGTGGTAAATGAATTCCTTAATGTATTTCCTGAAGATCTTCCAGGCTTACCTCTAGAATAGGAGTAGAGTTTGGTATTGATGTGATTCCAGGTACTCAGCCTATCTCTATTCCTCCGTATAGAATGGCCCCGGTAGAGTTACTAGAATTTAAGGAGCAATTAAAAGACTTACTGGACAAGGGATTCATAAGGACTAGTATGTCCCCTTGGGGTACACCAGTGTTATTTGTACACAAGAAAGATGGCACATTGAGAATGTGTATTGATTATCAGCAACTGAATAAGGTAGCATTCAAGAAAAAATATCCCCTCCCCAGAATTGATGATTTGTTTGATCAACTACAGGGTTCCAAATGATTTTCAAAGATTGACTTGAGATCGGGTTATCATCATGTAAGGGTTAGAGAAAAAGATATACCCAAGACAGCTTTCTGAACACGGTATGGTCATTATCAGTTTTTAGTTATGCCATTTGGGCTAACAAATACACCAAAAGTTTTTATGGATTTGATAAATAGGGTGTTCAAGCATTTTTTAGATGTGTTCGTGACAGTGTTTATAGATGATATTTTGGTTTATTCAAGATCAAAAGAAGACCATGCAAATCACTTATGACAGGTGTAATAGATTCTTCGTGATCGTAAGTTATATGAAAAGTTCTCTAAATGTGAATTTTGGTTAAAATCTGTAGCATTCTTTGGTCATATTGTGTCAGATGAAAGAATAAGGGTTGATACTCAAAATATAGAAGCTGTGAAGAATAGGCCAAGACCTACAAAGCCTATAAAGATTCGTATTTTTCTCAGGTTGGCAGATTATTATAGAAGATTTGTTGAAGGGTTTTTGTCACGCCTCGAATTCCAACGGGGCAGACTGGTATCCGAAGCCGATAAAGCCCGAGAGAACCCATCTAGATCTGTGTCCATTCATATGCATGTCATTCAAGAAACGTCACCTTCACGTATAGATATAAGATGCTAATAGCGAAAGTCATGGGAACATGTGCTATATACAAAACTTGGTCGTTAGGGCCATCAAGTCAAAATGGACATCCATCCCTTACATGCATATTCCCACATACATCTAGAAAGCCTCTAGCAGATGCATATACATAACCAACCTAAAGTCGGGACAAGTCCCCTCTTTATACAACATGACAGTACCAAAACTTATATACACAATGACTCGGAAAGCCCCGAACCAACTGGAGCTCACCAATGTTCTGCAAATGTCCCGCAACCTACTGTGGAGGTCTACTAGCACCTGTGCCTACAACAAGTAAGGTAAGTCCCCCAAGGGACGTCAGTACGAAGAATGTACTGAGTATGTAAGGCTATAAGAAATAGCATCATACATAAGAACATCAATGGAACCAAATATAAGAGAATAGTCAATGTGGATAAACCATCGTTCTGTATGTGTGGAAACATGTACATTACATTCGTTACTTTCTTGCCTTTACGTTCATTCATCTTTTTCGTTCTACCCATGCTAGGCTTTTCTATCGCCTCTGGGATAAGATATATCGTTCTACCCATGCTAGGCTTTTCTGTTGCCTCTGGGATGAGATTAACCTATGCTAGGTATTTTAACCCCTGGGATGTGATTAACCCATGCTAGGCTTTTAAGTTTCCCCTGGGATGAGATTGTGATAACCCATGCTAGGTATTTTAACCCCTAGGATGTGATTATGATAACCCATGCTAGGTATTTTAACCCCTGGGATGTGATTAACCCATGCTAGGCTTTTATGTCGCCCCTGGGATTAGATTGTGATAACCTATGCTAGGCTTTTATATCGCCCCTAGGATGTTACTCAAGAATATACAGACAATTATAAATTACTTCATTCTTACATTATAAGAGTGATACATTCCTTCATTCCTTTATGTCTATGAGATTGATACGTTGGTAGTCATAGCATTATTGGAACTTTCGAACATAACATTATTGGAATTTTGGAACGTAATATTATTGGAGCTTTGGAAACATGTCCACAATTATGTAACATATGAATAATAATTGGTCAATGAATTAGGTACATGTGAACAACAATATATATGACAATTCGAAATGAAATACCTTGGAACAATTCAGAATGGGATAAGTACAACGACAATGTAACCAGTATGTGCTGCAGAAGGATACAAAAAGAGTAACCTTACATAGCTTATTTTCCCAACATGAATACACAATCCTATATGTGAACACAATAGTCCAGCTCCTTCCCTACGTTTCACTCTACAACACAAGTACATAACAGAGCTTACGTTAACAACCAACTACCTTACAAGTGCATACGACGACAATGAGTTACATGATTGCCTTAAAATGTCATTTCCCCTTTGACAATACCATTTATGAAATTATCATACCAAAAATACCACAACATTCCATACATTGACCAATACATCATAAACCAATAGCATGTCACACCAAGTTCATACTTTACACTTCTCCATCAACACAACATCACAATTACTCCATCAAGTCACCTCAATACACTTCATAACAACATAACGACAACAATCCCACAATTTACACTCATTGAAAAACAATAAGTCAAGGAACATAACCAAACCATACATGTCGATATTTCATTCACACCATTCACTTTCATCAAAACCTCAAGTCTCCTTTAACGTTTAAATCTCATAGATGACACATCTTTTAGCAAAAAGCAAAAATACATTATTTACACTTTTGGACATAACCATCATGATCTACATACTCTCCCATGCATATAATATATTAATCCATAAGAATAATCACTTACCCAAACTTTCAAATGAGTGATCTTGTCCAAAAAGATGGCTTAGGGTTTGAGAGCTTGAAGAAATATCTTGTGGAAATGTTGTGGAAATGTCTAGAATGGCATGTGTGCTTTGTTGAAATAAAAATCTGATTTTTGCCACATTATATAGCCCCTAAAGTAATACTTAGCCACTTTTTGGCATTAAATGCCATATTTTCTTGGTCAAAGTGGAAGAATGGGTCGTTTGCCCTTTTGGGCCATGTCTTTTAATCTATTTTGGGGCTTAAATTGAGCCCATTTACACATATTAACTTAGCCCACCAATTTCAATGTGTAACACTCCAATTATCTCTTGTTTAAATAATTCCACCAATGTAACAACAATATTCAACTCACGAGATTCATGTTCGTAGCCTCAATCTCAAAAAATGAGAAATCCTAGCCACTCATGGCTTAGTTGAACATAATTTGATAAAACACTTGTGACGAAGAATTAATCCCAACTTGGATGCCAAAATTTCTCAATATTAGACCTACTGCGATGGAATAGTGATACCATAACCCAAGAGTCCTCTTTATAGACTAATAATCTTAGAAGAAATCGGGCAAAAAGCACCCTGGCACGCTCCCGGGTGCCCAAAAGACTTAGAAAAATTTCATCTCTGGAAAGGTGGATAGAAGCGGCCTGGTAAGCCCCTGGGCGCACCCTCTTGCCTCGTGTTCCAAACAAAATTCGGCCAGAAGCGGCCTGGCACGCCACCTACAGCGCCCCATACTAAATTTTTGATTTCGACTTTTCTTTGCGGATTTGGTTGGATCTTTCAAGTCCCAACCTTTTGCTTGCCTCTTATATTTAAGATACTTTTCTTGGATGTCCCTTAAACCTCACTTTTCACCCTAAAAATACTCCACAAAGTCACAAACACCTACTACAAAGGTCTAATCACATTTACTAGCACAATATCAAATGTTCCATCAATAATAATGCAAAATACGTACTTATTGCTCTCAAACCTAGGGTAAACATGGTTCACGGTTGGAATGTAGGGTCGAGAAGGTACGGGGTGTTACAGTTTTCTTCCATTTCGGCACCTTTAACAAAGAAAACACACAAGGCAACCAAGTTTCCATAGAATGATGCATGTGAGAAGAGTTTCCAAGATCTGAAGGATAAGTTGACTTATGCACCTGTATTGATACTTCCATAAGGAACATAAGGGTATGCGGTATATTGTGATGCTTCAAGAGTCGTCTTAGGATGTGTATTGATGCAGCACAGTAATTTAATAGCTTATGCCTCAAGACAGTTGCGACCACATGAGAGAAATTATCCAACACACGATCTTGAGCTAGCAGCGGTAGTATTTGCTTTAAAGATATGGCGCCAGTACTTGTATGGGGTTCATTTTGACATATATACCAACCATAAGAGTTTTCAGTATATTTTTAAGCAGAAGGACCTAAATCTGAGGCAGTGGAGGTGGCTTGAACTATTAAAAGATTATGGCATTGATATTTTATATCATCCAAGGAAAGCAAATGTAGTAGCCGATGCATTAATCCGCAAAGCAATAGGAAGCACTGGTGGCCAGCTCACGAAAAAGCAAGGTATATTCAAGGATCTACATCAACTAGCCAGCTTGGGGGTTCGTCTTATTGAAACTCCAAATTAAGAAATTATGGTGCAAAATGTGGCAAAATCTTCATTAGTAGCTGAAGTGAAAGAAAAACAGTATGCGGATCCTATTTTATTGCAGCTGAAAGAGAATGTACAACAAGGTTTAACAAAGGCATTTGATCTTACGCAAGAGGGAGTGCTTAAGTGCCAAAGTAGATTGTGTGTACCTGAAGTAGATGAGCTAAGGATAAGGATTATGATAGAGGCACATCATTCACAGTAATCTATTCATCCGGGAGCCACCAAAATATATCATGATTTGAAAGAAATGTATTGGTGGGGTAACATGAAGAAGAACATTGCAGAATTCATAGCCCAATGTCCAAATTGTCAACAAGTAAAAGTAGAGCATCAGAATCTTGGAGGTTATATGCAATGTATAAATCTTCCAATTTAGAAGTGGGACATGATCAACATGGATTTCATCACAGGTTTGCCTCGTACACTTTGGAAATTTGATTCCATATGGGTAATAGTTGACAGGATTACCAAGTCAGCACACTTCCTACCGGTCAAGACTACATACACAGCTGAGTTGTATGCGAGATTGTATACTAAAGAGATAGTTCGATTGCATTGAATTCCAATCTCTATTATATCAGACAGAGGAGCTCAATTTACTTCAAATTTTTGGAAGTCTTTTCAGAAGAGTTTGGGAACCCAAGTGAATTTAAGTACGGCTTTTCATCCTCAAAAAGATGGACAAGCAGAACGTACTATACAAACACTGGAAGATATGCTACAAGCTTGCACATTGGACTTTAAAGGTAGTTGGGATGATCATTTATCTCTTATTGAATTTTCCTACAATAATAGCTATCATTCAAGTATCAAAATTGCGCCTTATGAAGCTTTATATGGAAGAAAGTGTAGATTGCCAATCGGATGGTTTGAAGTGGGTGAAACTGCCTTCTTTGGGCCAGATCTTGTTTATCAAGCTACGGAGAAGGTTAAGGTGATACAACAGCGACTACAAATGGCCCAAAGTCGACACAAATCATATGCTGATGTTAGAAGAAGGGGGCTAGAGTTTGCTATAGGTGATTGGGTATTCTTGAAAGTATCACCAATGAAAGGGTTAATGAGATTTGGAAAGAAAGGAAAGCTAAGTCCACGTTATGTAGGTCCATATAAGATTATCTAAAGATTTGGTCAAGTTGCGTATGAATTAGAACTACCCCAAGAACTCTCCACAGTTCATCCAGTGTTTCATGTTTTAATGCTTCGAAAGTGCATAGGAGATCCATCTCATATTGCTCCCACTGAAGATGTACAAGTTACATAAGATCTCACCTATGAAGAAGTACCTATTGCTATTCTGGATCGACAAGTTAAGAGGTTAAGAAATAAAGAAGTAGGTTCTGTAAAAGTGCTTTGGAAAAATCAGTAAGTAGAAGAAATCACATGGGAAGCTGAGGAAATGATGAAGTCTAAGTACCCGCATTTATTTTAAACTAAAGAGAAAGTTCAAGATGCGGAACTGGAGCAATAACAAGTAAGTATATATAAGTATTATGTCTATGTGATAATATGAAGAATGAACTTAGACTTGAACTTTTTTAGATCAGATAATGTTACTAACATTCGAGGACGAATGTTCCTAAGGGGGGAAGGATGTAACACCCTGTACATTTCAGAACTTATTTGACTACCTTAACATTTATGGAATTATTTAAACTTGAGATAGTTGGTGTATTACCCACTAAATTTATTGGGCTGAATTAATATTAAGTTTATGGACCTAATTGAGGCCCAAAATTAAGTAAAAATACATGGGACCAAAAAGGGAGATGATCCATTAAAAATGGACCAAGTCTACACATCATTATACTTGGACTTTTTAAACAAAAATTTGGCTAAGGATAGACTTGAGAGAGGATGTTAAGAGGTATTATTTAAGGCTAAAATTCAGTTCATTTTCAACATATCTGACTTGCAAAAAATCAGATTTTCAAAGAAATACTTTTTCCTCTCTCAAACCCTAGCCACCCTAATTTTCTTTAAGGAGTTTTGGACAAATCTTCCACTTGAAGCCTTGGTAAGTGTTTACCCTTATATATTAATATATTATATGCATAATACGGTGTGTATATAATGTTGGTTATGTATAAAAAGTGTTAAGCAGTCCACTTATTGTGAAATAGTCTACTTTTGCTAAATCGGTAAAGGATTTGCCCTCTATGTGGTTTAAACTTTAAAGGGGACTTAAGGTCTTGAAGGAATTGAATTAGATGGATTAAATTTCAGTATGTTTAAGTGTGACTCTGTACCTAAGTCATTACTCCTTGTGTATGACCTGTGGAAATGTTTATACGTAATTGTGCATGGAACGTTTGGTGTAGTGAAAGAAAAATACTTTCTTGTTATGTAAAAGTGAATTCTAAAATTGTGTGGACTGTTTTTGGTATATTGTTATGGAAGGTATTTATGTGGCTTGATGTAATAAATATGTGGAGTTGCATTGAGGTAAAAATGTGAAGTATGCACTTGTTGGGAAATCTTGTCTGTTTGTGACGTCTATGATGATGTGTGGACTGTTTTGGTATGGTTGGTATTGTGAGGCAGTAAATTGTATTGTAGAAGTGTGGAATGAAGTTATATAACATTATAAAGGAAGGTGGAATGATATACCATGTGTTTGGGATGTTGGATATTTTTTACTTCCCGTCAAGTAGCTAATTATCGCCTTGTGAACTTGTAATGTAATTGGCTTTCAATGTGAGCTCCATTATGTATTCGTATTGTAGAGTAACGCTTTAAGGAAGAGCTGAATTGTTGTAGTCACTTGTTGGAAACATAAATTATGTAAGGTTATTCTTTTCCGTATCCTTTGGCCGTACCTATTGTTCACCTCGTTACCAAGCTTGTTTTCACTCCAAAATGTTTTAAAGTATTTCATTTCAAGTTTGTAAGCAATTGTTATTCACGTGTCACTAATTTTTTGACTATTGTTCCAAAGCTCCAATAATGTTATGACCACCAATGTAACAATCTCACAAAAAATAAAGAAGTGAAGTAATGCATATTTGGTTGAGTACGGGTGGTAGCTCTGGGGGCGAAAGCCTAGCTCGAGGCGATCCAGATTGATTATTGGATACAGAGGGTACCTCTGGGGGTGAAAACCTAGATCGAGACGAACCTGATTTATTGATTTATGGGTGGAAGCTCTGGGGGCATACGCCTAGCTCGAGTCGATGCCAATGTTATTTACCACTGATTAGTCGGTCCCGGGCATTATATGATGTACATTTATAAGAAGGTAAAAGGAAAGAAATAAATCTAATGTACATGGTTCCACATATACAGTTTGGTGGTATATCAGTATTATCTATTCACTTGTATTTGATTCCATTGAGTTCCTATATTTCATACAGTTACTTATAGCCTTATGTACTCAGTACATGCTTTCATACTGGCGTCCCTTGTGGGACATACCTTACTTACTATAGGCACAGGAGCTAGTAGACCTTCACAGTAGGGTACGGGTCATCTACAGGCTGTTGGTGAGTTCCAGGTTGTTTCGGGGCTTTTCGAGTCATTTGTACATATTTTTGGTACTGTGTAGTAGTTGTATAAGGCGGGAACTTGTCCCGACCTTAGTCATGGTTATGTATATTTTAGAGGCTTTGTAGACCTTGTAAAGTGAAACGTAGAAGTGTATTTTCTTTTAGATGTTGTGGCCCCAACGACCAAGTCTCATATCTATTTGGTACGTCTTTACATTACTTCCGTCGTCGATATATTAAATCTGTATGTTGCAGAATTTTTTCTCTCTTAGTGGCATGCATATGAATGTACTCGGTCATTGGTTGGTTCTCTCGGGTCTTTACGGCTACGGGTGCCTATCTGCCCCAATGGGATTTGAGGCGTGACACACTCCTACCCGATTAACCTTCTACTCTAATGCACATCCTCTATATTAACTTATCTAAAGTCATGTCCTCAGTAACCTTAATATGTGTCATGTCATGTCTAATCACTTCTCCCCAATAGTTCTTCATCCTACCTCTACCACTCCTCAAGCTTACTATATTAAACCTCTTGCACCTCCTTATTGAGGCATCTGCACCTATGTCCAAACTATTTCAATCTCACTTCCATCATCTTCTTAACTATAGAAGACACTCTCACTTTATCTCAAATAATCTCATTCATAATCCTATCACGCCTAGTGTGCCCGTACATCCACCTAAACATCCTCATCTCTACGATATACATCTTCTGAATATTAGAGTCTTTGTGTATCTAACACTCTGCCCTATATAATAACGTTAGTCTAACGACAACTTTATAAAACATAACTTTAAATTTTAGTGGTATCTTTTTATAACACAATACTCTAGAGGCAAGCCTTCACTTTATCCATACTACACTAATACAATGTGTGACATCATACTCGATGTCCTTACTACATTAGATAAAAGAGCCAAAATACTTTAAACTATCACTCTTAGGGATAACCTATTTGTTCTGCCACACATCCATGCTTGCCTCATGCAACTTATTATAGTATTTCCATTCCAAATAGTCAGTTTTTGTCCCGATCAACTTAATCCCTTTAGCTTCCAAAGTTTGTCTCCATGCCTCCAACCTATCATTCACTCTACTATGCATCTTATCAATCTGTACTATGTCATTCGCAAATAACATACACCAGGGCACTTCAGCTTAGATGCACCACATCAATACATCCATCACCAATGCAAAGTCGAATGGACTAAAAGTTGATCCGTGGTGCTACCCCATTACCAAAAGGATTTTCTTCAAGTCTCCTCCTACCATTCTAAACCATATTTTAGCTCTATCATAATTGTCCTTTGTTACTCTAATGTAAGCCATTTGTACACCTCTAGCCTCCAAGTAACTCTAAAGGACTTTCCCCAGAACATTGTCGTAGGCCTTCTCAAGTCAATGAACACCATATGTATGTGTTGATTCTTTTCCTAATACTTCTCCATCATTCTCCCCACTAGATGGATGGCTTCTATAGTAGATCACGCTGGCATAAATCCAAACTGGTCCTTAGATAGTACAACCGATTTTTCATCACACCAGAGGATTAAGAGAAAACTACATTCACATGCCTCTACGGTACATTTACATTCAAGCACATGCCCTTTGGGTTATGTAATACATCTGACACTTTCCAAAGATGTATGATGTCTATTTTCTAGGATATGGTGGAAGATACCATGGAAGTGTTTATGGAAAATTTTTATGTGGTTGGTGATGCTTTTGAAGATTGTTTGGTAGATCTTGGTTGGTCTTACAACGGTGCGAGGAAATGAACTTGGCACTAAATGAGGAGAAATACCACTTCATGGTGAAAGAGGGCATTGTTCTGGGACACAAGATGTTTGAAAGAGGTATTGAGGTTGACCGATCAAAAATTAAAGTGATTGAGTAGTTATCTCCCCCAACATCTGTAAAGGGGTTTCAAAGTTTTCTTGACCATGTAGGTTTTCACCTATGGTATATAATTGAATTCTCTAAAAATTTACAGTCCTCTTCTTGAGCTGTTGGAGAAGAAGGTTAAGTTACTATTTCATGAACCTTGATTGGTGGAATTTTAGTGCCTTATAGAAATGCTTACTTCTGCTTCTATGATTGTTGCTCTGGACTATTCCAAACTATCTGAAGTAATGTGTGATGCAAGTGGTGTGGCACTTGGTGTTGTATTGGGTCAAAAGCTAAAGAAAATGTTTCATAGAATTTATTATGCTATCAAGGCATTGAATGGAGCACAAAAGAACTATATGCTGACCGAGCAAGAATTGCTTGCGGTGGTGTATGCCTTTGAAAATTTCTAGGCATACATGCTTGGTACAAGAGTTCTGTTGTACACAAATCATGATGCCTTTAGATACCTTATGGTAAAGAAATATGTAACACCATGGTTGATTAGATCAGTGCTCTTGCTTTAGGAGTGTGACTTTGAAATTAACAATCGTAAAGGTTGCGATAATCAAGTTACTGACCATTTGTTTAGACTTGAAGATAAGAGAAAAGTGATGAATGAGTTAGACATTGATGAATCCTTCATAGATGAACAGGTATTAGTGGCTTACTATTATCTTAGACTGTGATTTGTTCATTTCGCTAAATATCTTATTGGAGACATGATGCCAGAAGTTCTAAAATTCCATTAGAGGAAGAGATTTCTACATGATGTGAGCCAGTACTTTTGGTAAAATCCATATATGTTCCAACTATATGTTGATAATCTTATAATAAGATGTGTTCTGGAAGTTGAGATGTTGAGTATATTAGAAGCATGTCATTCATCCCCCATTGGGGGACATCATAGTGGTGTGACTGCATAAAAAATATTTCAATATGGGTATAACTAGCTCAAAATCCATCAAGACGTGCAAGAGTTTGTAAATGCATGTGTCTAATTCCAAAGGCAGGGAGCTATCTTATGAATACATGAGCTATCCATGACCCCAGTCTTAGAGGTTGAACTATTTGATGTGTGGGGCATACACTTTATAGGTCAATTTGTGAGCTCTTTCAACCAAAAATACATATTGGTAGCAGTGGAATATGTGTCAAAATGGGTTGAAGCTGTAGCACTACTGAACAATAAAAGCAAGAGAGTGGCTATATTCCTAAAAAGGAACATCTTTTGAAGGTTCAATACTCCAAGAGAGATCATACATGATGGGGGTTACCATTTTTGCAACAAAGTATTCCGTGCTCTTCTAGCAAAGTATGGCATTAAGAAACACAAGATAGATACCACCAATCATCCGCACACCAATTGTTAAGTGGAGGTGTCAAATTGGAAAATAAAGATGATTCTTGCCAAAACAGTGAATGTCAACTGAACTAATTGGGTCGAAAGCTTGATAATGCTTTATGGGCATATAGTATTGCATACAAAACTCCCATTAGGGTGTCACCATACTTGGTTGTATTTGGCAAGGCATGTCATTTGCTAGTAGAGCTTGAGCTTAATCCTTTATCGATGCTAATAACGATCAACCTTCTTTGGAGTGATGCCTCTAACTTGAGGCTTGAACAAATGAATGAGTTAGATGAGATTTGGTTGAGAGAATATGAAAGATCATCCTTTTACCAAAAGAATATGAAGAGGTGTCATGATCGTAGGATTGAGAAGCAAAAATTCAGTCCAAGGGACTTGGTCTTGCTATTCAATTTTAGGCTCTAATTTTTTCCAGGCAAACTCAAATCCAAGTAGTCTGGTCCATTTACAGTGACATAGGTATTCCCTTCTAGAATGGTTAAACTGGAAAATATAAAGGGGAACGCTTCAAAGTTAATGGCGAATGTGTGAAACAGTACTTTGGAGTATTCAAAAAGGTTAAACTGATAGAAATAGTGTACCTTGATGAAGTCTGAGTTATCAAAGTACCTGATTTATGTCGCGATGTTAAATCAAGGGCTACTAAGATGAAACCCATGATTGTTTTGCTTAATATGGGTTTTGTGTTGAGTTTAATATCTTTGATATGGTTGATGTGTGCGTTGAAATGCGCAGGTCTAACTTTGAAACTAGATTAAAGTGATGGCTTAAGTGATGATCTGTGGGTAAGCTGACAACCCATCAAACCAACTATCACTTGGGACTTCAAAAAGGTTGATTCTAGATAAGGTCTATAAGTAAAGATATGGACAGTCAGGCAACTGATGGACCATCTCTTTAACTGTCACCTAGAAGTAAATTAGGAGACATTCTAGGAAAGGACGTTGGACAAATCGAAAAATCATCGACCTTGTGATGGTTCGTCGTTGTGATCATCCATTGTTGCTTAAGTGAGGAACATTCTGGATAAGCCGGACGACTTCCTTAATAGGACATAGGGCAGTTGATGGACCATACGGCCAACATCGTGCATAGGTAAGTTTATTTTTCTATAAGTTCAGCCGACCCCACCATCACCCAATTAAAATCCAACCCATCACCTTCTACCCAAGGCCATTCCAACACAAATCTACAAAAATTAAACCCGATCCAACCAAAAATACATAAATCCAATCCAAACCCTAATAGATCTAATCGAAACCATTTCAAAGTCGTAAGTTTCTCTTCACTCCATCTCAAACTTATTCACCCATGAACAAATAGCCATTTCACTTCCATAACTCCTACCTTCAACTCCATATATAACTTACCGAACCTCTACAAGACCTATCATCACCATTAAATCTTCTTCCTTGTGTTTTTCTTTAGATTATCAATTGCTCGATCACAATGTTTAAATTGTTTCTTATACACATCTCCATCAAGGTCTAAATATTTTTCCTTATTAATTTAGTTTATTTAGTGTTTTATTGGCTTGGTGATTCATTTGTAAGCAAATACTCTTATTGGGTCGAAGGGAAATATAATTTTTTAATTCAAGAAATGAAATTCTTGTAAAATTATGTTGCCTGCAAACTCCATCTTGAAATGGATAGTAGATGGAAGGGTGAAGTCTAAGTAACCCTACATAGACTATATAATAGTAAAATGTTTCATCATGCAATGAAATTTACACATCGTATGAGTTCATAACCATAATTGTATAGTGAAAAGTTGAACAATTTGTTAGATGTTTCCATCTGTGGACTTGCATTTGAACTATCATAAGGCAATGGGTAAGCCCATAGGCCGTCACATGGTCAATGGAGCATCAATTTACCAGTCACTACCTAGAAAATACAATTTGATTCTGTTTAGGTGTGATGGCTTAGCAGACGACCATCCATTTGATGGATTGTTGCCTCAATAATCAACATGCACCTAAACACTAGATAAAAGTTATGGTTTAACTAACGAATCATCCCACAATTAATGGAACATCGACATAATGTCGATTGATCTTCACACACTTTTTAAGACTGATGATTTAACCGTCCATGATTTGACGGATGGACCGTATCATAAGTGATGGATCGTCGGGCCCAAGAATGGTGTAAAACTTTCTTTCATTTTATATTTAATATTTTTGTTTTGATGCTAACACTACTTCTCCATAGGTACTTATGGCTCCTAAATTCCAACTCACATGTGGAGGGGCTCGTAAAAGGTCTACAAAGGACACAACAACTCACGTCCTGAGAGATGAACCCGTCCAAGAGTTCAGAGAAAATGAAGAAGCACAGGGCTACCATACTAGACAATCTGTTAGACAGTAAAAAAATGCTTCCTAGTATGATGAGGGAGATAAATCCTCTAATAGTGAGTCTAGTATAGAGGTCTCAAGCATATATATAGACAATGAGAGTGGCACTGATGCCACCAAGATCCCAGACGAGGAACCTGAGCCCATCCCTGGTAATGTGATCATATGCAAAACTATAGGGTTTTGTGAATGAATGCATTGGAAAGTGAAAGGCTCCTATAAGTATTTTAAAGATGGCCTGATGATGATGCCACAGGGTAACTTCAAATAACCAATTTCTAAGGAAGTTAGAATTGTTTCGATAGAATTAGTAGAATACCCCAAAATTGAAAAAAAGGTTAAACCATTATGGCTATGGTTGACTAGCACAACACTAGGGTACCATTACCCCTCTATGGTTCATAAATTCTATGCAAATTATGCTTCTACTCTTAATAAAAAATACAAGAAAGGCCAAAAACCTTTAGATGTGCCAATGTTGAAAATGGTTCAAGTTATTGTCGTTATGGTAGACATTTCCTATCAGACAATAAATGCATCCTTATGGGCCTGATTTTCTTCCACCAGGAAATACTACATATTTTGAGCTCAAAATAAGGGATTAATATAATTAGTGTCCGTGGTTAGCGCAAGTTTGGGATGATGGTCAACTAAGATATTTGACAAATAAGAAGGAGAAGAACTATAGGGCGACCTTGAACTTTATAGCTATTTTTTAGTAGGCAGTGATGTGTATTTATTTAAGTCCTACTGGAAGGGAAAATTAGTTGATTGTTAAAAAAGTGGTTATGTTGACTTATTAGATATCAGGGTTTATGATAAAAATTAGCATACTCATAGCTGATGAAGTATGGATCCGAGCAACAAGGCCCTCTATTTCTCTTCCGTTTCCATGCCATATCAGTATGTTATGTGAAGATGCTCAAGTCCTAGTGATGGCAGGTATTGATGAACAAGCTATAGTGTTAAAGAAGCACGACATCGAGAGGTCTAAATATGAGACCAAATTTGAATTATAAGTGCATAAAGAATTTCCTCATGTCTTCGGGTCAAGTAGTCAAGTTACGGAAGGTACTTATTTTTAGGTGTTAGGAGCCGACACATGCATGGAACTAGATCTCAATACTTTTCCATTGAGTACCCAATCTACCTCTGATTATACTGGAAGCACATGAACTACTGAGTCAGCTGCCACTACATCTGTTGCAATAATGAATTCAGAATGCCTATTAACTCTTCAGAACTACATAAAATTGGCTAAGAGGTCTCAAAGGTTTGAACTAAAGCTGAAGATATTTGCGGAACAATTTTAGTCATTTGTTGAGTAAGCTATTAAGGCTGTACTTATGCCCCATGGAAGCCTTTATGGCCGCACTGATGACATGAAGGGTAAAATTAATGAGTGGTTAAGAGCAATAATTGTATCAGATTTGACTAAATTTGAGTCTGAGTTAGAAAAGGCCCGAGTTGACATTAAAATGCTTCAAAATAGACCCGCCATGGAGTTCCCTATAATGAATGTTGAGGAATCAGATGAAAAGGAGTCTTTAAGTTATTTGATTGGCAGAACTCTCAAAGCCAAAGATAAGAGCCCATGAGAAGACAAAAATGATCCACCAAAGGCCAAAAAAAGGATGAAGAGAAAAGAAAAGAATGACTTGAAGGAAGCACAAAAAAAGTTGATAGAGGAAAGAGATAAGAAAAAGGCAGAGATGAGGGCATGAGTTGTTGGATCCACTTATAGAATAACACTAGGGATAACTGGTTGTGCAGAGTTGAGTGTGGAGTCTTACACTCCACCACCTTTTATATTGAGTGAGCCAGTCAGCACTGGCACTATGACTGATGATGCTACAGAAGATGCTGAAGCCGACTTTGTTTTACTAAACACAAGCACCTAGGGAACCACATATACAACTTCCATCTAGCACCTTGTCATTTTATTTTACGATAAATTGGGGACAATGCATATCTTTTTGATGAGGGATTGGGGTACCTATGTGATTCACCACGTGAAGGTTTTGGTTTTTGTGTTTCTTTTCCCTCGGGTGTGCTATCTTGTAGAACAAACATATTTATAATGATTTAAATGTTATAGTATGTTATGTGTTGTCTTGTGGTTATGTTTGTAAAAAGTAATTTAGGTGAACTTGGGAAGTCTGTTTTTAAATCAACTACTTTGAAAAATATAGACTCCTCCAAATTTTGTGTGGCATATGTTTATCTATTTTGATGTCTTGACCACGACAAATCTTTGCATGACATTAGAGTTATATGGATGTAATATAAATTGATTAAGTTAGGTAATAACCAGATAGTTAGTAGTTGATTGTGTTATTTTGTGCCAAGTGTATGTGAGCTGATTTTGTATAGTTCTTACTCTATGTATGCAATTTAGAACTTCCACAGTTTATCTTGCATAGTTCATAGGATAGTAGATTAGTGCAGGATAATAGACCATGTTTGATTTTAGTCCACTCAACCTAAATAAAAAACCAAATGATGCAATTTGTTCCTTGTTCCTGAATTTTGAGACTAATTGACCTTTTTATTCATTAGCCTATTCACCTTATCTATTTTTCTTGGAACTCTTGTCTTGGCACTGGTGCCTTCTTGGAAGTTGTGTACCTCAACTCCATCAAATAACTTAAGTTGAGGGTGGTTGCTGTAGAGGCTCCTCATAACCTTTGTTTTGGCCAGTGTCCATTCTTGGATATTGTGCACCTCAACTCAAGCAAATCATCTAAGTTGAGAGTGTCCCTTGAGAGGGGTATGAAAGGAATAATGAGGTATGAAAAGAAGAGACTAGTGATAAAAAAGAGAAATGGGTGTGGCTTGTGCGAGAAAGAAAAGAGAGAAAGGGAAAATATAAAAAAGAGCCGTGTTGAAAAGAAAATTGCACCCGTAGTGGAAGAAAAAAGTGAATAAAGAAAGAATAAGGAGGAAAAGGATTGGTCAAAAGTGGATAAAAAGTGGTGTAATTGAAAGAGGGTTTAGTCTCTAATTCCAATTGTATCATACCCATCCCCAAGACTACATTACAAGACAAAAAAGTCCTATAATGATCCTAGTCTAATCATTTGAAAGTTGAAGCATAGAAAATAAGTCCAAGACTATGGTATTGTGTATGCATAGTTTGAACTTCATTGTGATATTGAGAGAATTTATTCTAGACTCAATTTATAAACAAATCTTGTGTGTATATGACTACTTTGTGGTGATGGCACTTGGAATGCAATATTGATTGCTAATTGTTGGACCAATTGTCTTTTATGTATGCAAAGTTGTCCATTTATATCGTAATTTCCTCATATCCTTTTGATTCAAGTTGATAATTAATTTTATGCGAACTTATTTGTAAAAGAGTTCATGACAACCATAGTTTGTCCTAAGTTTTTTTTGCGTCATATTAGTATGGTTGTGTCTTGTTGCTTGAGGACAAGGAAACATTCTAAGTTGAGGGTGTTAATGTTCTAACATTTGGTGGAACATTTGATGCTTTTAACTATGAATAATTGCAAATTTTTAAGTAAATTTTGGTAGATTTGATCGCTTTTTGGTCTTATTTGCAGGGAAATATGCTAAGGAAAACAAGAAGATAACTTGTGCTGAAAAGGTTAAATGGACGATTAATTAGATAGGCAATCAAACCTCTGATGGACTGTCTCCATGATCATGCACCTTAACTAGAATGAGGTGAAGATGTTGGCTAGTCGATAACTAAGTTGACGAACCGTTAGTCTACTGACGAATCGTTACCGAAGCCATCAACCTTAAATAGAATGACTCAGTCCAAGACCTCAAGTAACCGAGAAACTAATGGACCATTGGTGACTCAAAGTACGATCACCCAAGCTACGAGGCCTAAGCAAATTTCTGGTAATTTTACTGGATAGTTGTGATGGAAGAGGAGACGAACCATTACCCAACCAATGGGCCGTCAACTTGACCATGCGATGAAAAGCAGGATTTTCTCCAAGTTTGATTGGGTTTTTAATTCTATGTACTATAAAAAGCTACTAATGGTTTTTATCATCATCCAACATTTTTATAGAGAAAACATACATTATGTTTACGTTTTTTGTGGAGATTTCAGCTACAAAACTTAGTTTTCGAAATACGATTAAAGTTTGAATTTTTTTTTAGTAAGTTTATGCTTTATATTATGAATTCTATGTCTTTATTTGTTTCACAAGCTATGAGTGGATAAGCCCCACATCTAGGATTGTGGGATCCATGGTGAATTGATAACTTTAGGGTCGATTTGGTGTAGATTCAAATAGTGCAAACATATGCACCATTAATACTTTCATATTAATTGATTTCAAATTGTTACAAACATTAGAACATGCCTTATATTTCACTTGATTGAGTAAAGAGGTTAAGACTAGGAAAAAAAAGTTAATAACAAGGATTTGGGGTTTCCAATCCACGTCTAATGGTTAATGTTGTAATAAGATTAACCAACATGGGGTTTTTATCGCGTTCTACATTTTTGTCACATTTAATTTGAGAGAATTAGAGTGAATATCATCTAATTAGATTAAAAAACATTTATATGTGCCAAAGTAATAGATAGTCTTGTTGTCTTTGTACTAGAAGAGTCTATTACAGTTAGTGCCCCGATCATGTCATGAAACCATAATAAACACATACCTAGTTCTCTTCATTTACTGATAACATTTCCTGAAATTCCAAAATTGTTACTTAAACATATTTGGAAGTTGAATAACAAACACTTTTCCCAAACCTCAATTTTTATGCAAATAATTGACTGGTAGTCAACTTAACCGCATAAGGCTTAGTTTTCACCTTATTCCTTAGGGTATTCAACTTCAACCAAGTTGGATTCTATATTCTACAACGACCACTTTATACTCCTAATTTGAGGTATATTTTGGGTGTATCAGATAGTACGATTCCCACTTGGGATATTCTTGTATTCCTCACAAAGACCTCTATCTCCTTTCTGTAAGAGTAAGTAGTCTATTTTCTACCTATATGGGTTGATGTTGTCAAATTAGTTTATTTCATTCATCTCTTTTTTATCCTATACAATTGAGTTATAAATTATTCCAAACACATATACACTTAACCACATTGAAGAAGTAGTACTTCCCAAAATGCTATTGTCACACCTCAAATCCCACTGGGGCGGACCGGCACCCGAAGTCGTTAAGGCCCGAGAGAACTAACCTTCATTCATATGCATGGCCCTGAGTGAGCAACATTCTATCACATATAATTACAAGATACCAATGCCAGAAGTCATGGAGAAATATGCAATATATATGAAACTGTGCCTGCAGCAAGTAAGGTAAGTCCCCCAAGGGACGTCAGTACAAAAGAATGTACTGAGTATGTAAGGCCATAATTAACTGTATGAAACATAAGAACTTCAATGGAATCAAATACAAGTGAATAGACAATATGGATAAACCACCATTCTGTATGTGTGGAACCATGTACATTACCTTCATAAATTTCTTTGTTTTTACGTTCATTCATAGCATTATCATTCATATAATGCCCGGGCCCTAACTGATCAGTGGGAAAATAACATTGGGATCGTCTCTAGCTAGGCTTATGCCCCTTTGAGCTACCACCCATACTCAAGAATCAATCGTAATTGACCCATGCTAGGCTTTTCTTATACCCCTGGGATACTACCCGTGATATTGGGATCGACCCATGCTAGGTGTTGTTTCCACCCCTGGGATGCCACCCAAGAATATAGACTATCTTTACATCAATTCTTTAATCTTTGAGATAGTTCATTCGGTGGTCATAACATTATTGGAACTTTAGAACAATAGTCCATAAATATGAGACATATGAATAACAATTGGTAACAACCTGGAATGAAATACTTTAGAACATTTTGGAACAGAAACAAGTACGGTAACGACGTGAACAATAGGTGTTGCCGAAGGATACGAAAAAGAGTAACCTTACATACCTTATCTTCCCAATATGAATACACAATCCAATATGTGAATACAACAATTCATCTCCTTCATTACGTGTTAATCTATAACACAAGTACATAACGGAGCTCACATTAACAACTAACTACATTACAAATGCATAAGACGACAATGAGCTACGTGACTGCCATATAGCGTCATTTCACCCTCTTACAATACCATTTACTGCATCACCATACAAACAACACCAATACATGCCACACATCAACCAAGACATCATAAACCGATAGAATTTCACACCACGTGTATACTTTACACTTCCCCTTCAACACAACATCACATTTACTCCATCAAGTCACTTAAATACCTTTCACAATAACACATTAAAAGCAATCCACAAGTGATACAATTTAAAATGACTCTGGACTAACCCTTAGGGCCATCCAAATGGTACCATAAGTTGATGATTGCATCCAAGAAGTTTATAGGGGCCTTGGGGGGTCAAAGAAAAAAAAATGAAATTCTAGAAGACCTGTGGAGCAAGATGCGCCTGCAGGTGGGTGAGGTATGGCCGCAGGTGCCCATCTGGCCTTGTCCAGGGCTACCTGCGTTGGCATCTGCACCCGCAGGTGTCCCATCCGCTAAGGCGGATGCCCAGTTCAGCCAAAATGGGTCTCTTTTGGGTCTATATTTTCAATAAATGGTCCATGGAAATAAGTAAGATTATATTTTCATATTTTAGGTTAACTTGGATGCCAACAAACAATCATGGTTTCACAACGCACATGAACATCACAAAACTACATTTTTCTTTCAATACACCACCAATTCCATGCACAATTTTCACAACAACAATTCCAAATATTATACACAAACAGAAAGCAAGTTAGGGACATAAACACATCATACATGTTGACATTTAATCCATCAAACTCACTTCCTTCAATACCACAAGTCTCCCTTCAAGTTAAGAAGGCAAAACCCTTTATTGATTAAGCAATAATAGACTATTTTACACATCGTGGACTGCTCAACACTTTGTTAACATAAACAATATGAATTATACACTCTCTCATGTATATAATATATTAAATCATAAGAGTAAACACTTACCAAAGCTTGCAAGAGGTGATCTTGTCCAAAGAGAATAGTAGCTTAGGGTTTGAAAGGGAAAAGAAATATCTTGTGGAAAATTCTAGACTTTGCAAGTGTGTTATGTTGAATAAAAATCTGATTTTTAACCCTTATGTAGTCCCTTGTAGTCATCCTTAGCCAACATTAATGCGTGTTTACTTGGTCAACTCAAGAATTGGGTCATTTTCCATTTGGGCCATGCCTTGTTGTGTAAGTTTGGGCCTAAATTGAGCCCATTACCACAAGATTAATACATCCCCTTAAATTTAATACATGATTCACTTACTACATTTAGTTTAAATACTTCCATAAATGCTAAGGTAGTCACATGGATTCGGAAATGTATGGGGTGTTACAGCTGTGGTGTCATATTTTTTCTCAAAGGAAAATTATTATCTACATCAAGTTATTCAAACTCGGGGATCACGTGGTTGATAGTATAGCATCCTTATATTGTAAGTTTTCCGATTAATTTTAGCTTAAAGTCGCATATTTGAATTTTTATTTGGTGGTATTGTTGTTGGTTCTTATTTAGATCTTAATATGAGCTCGGATTGGATAGTATCTGTTGTGACTATTGGTCACAGAGTTATTTGGGACACTGTGACTATTTCAGTTTCGCAATTCCATGAGCGGACCCAACGTGGACTGTTCGGACATTTTCAGAACTAATGCAATATGGGTATCAATAGTCAAGTTTTACATGTAGTTTATTATTTTAGTAGCTTGGCAGCAGTCAGAGGCCTCTCGAAAAGGGAAGGCTCCTGTATAGTTGGTTCTCTTGGCAGGCTTATGGCGGCATCCAGGTAGGCTAGGTTTCCTTTACACTTAGATTGGGCTTATGTGTGATATATGTATGCTATTATTCTGGTGTTTTGGGATGGTATTATAGACTGGGTAGTGGTGGTTTGCTGTGATTTAGGCCTTTTAGGACGGATAGGGCTATTCGGACATATTCCAGGCTCGTTAACCTTGTGGTACACCACAGATGACCTATTCGAGATCGGATAGTATTGTTGTTGTTTATTGCTGATTGGGGAATGTTATTATTGGACCTTAGTCCAGGTTTAGACAGACTTAGCCCAGACTTAGATAGGTATAACTAGACTTGGTATCCGGGACCCGATAGTGGGCCCCATTATGCTTTTAGTCGACTTATCAGAACTTTGACATCTTTGGGCTTAGTTAAGCTCTAGTATAACCTGTTAGGGTTTGTGACGGGATTGATTCACCCCAATTATAGCCGATTGGCCTACTTAGCCTTGTTAATCCCTAATAGCACTGTATTTGACCGGGGTTGATAGTTTGACTTAGAATGCGGACCCGCCTTGCCATGACTTATAATGTATACCCAAACTTGTATGTACATATTTTTTATAGTATATAGTTGACCTGGAAGGACCCCAAAATTGACTTACAGCAGGTTGTGGGTTAACTCTTATACTTATATTCTGGTATTGACCTGGGACTTGGGTGTTCCCCATTTATATGATATAATATGATATTTGTTCTATTCTAGTTACTGGTTATGCTGAGTTCCAATTTGAGTCTTGCTACTAATTCATGAATGATGATTTTGGTTATTGACTATTGGCTGTCCCGGTTTGAGTCCAGCCCCGAATTGTGGTACACTATGAGTTATGGTACTAGGTACCGTGATTATGATACTGTTGTTCCATGAGTTCCAGTTTGAGTTCAACAGATATGATATATATGTGGCCTATTGTTATTACCCGTTATGTTCGATTCGATTCGGACGTCTGGCCTCTTATTATTATCCATTGGTGCCAGTTCAAGCCCGGTGCGCCCCATTTGTTATTGTGATTACTGGATACTAGTACATCTTTGAGACACTAGTTACTATGCATTTACTATTCTTGTGTGTCCTGCCGGTGTATGGGGGCCAGGCTGGGTTATTATTTTCTTTCATGTGCCTATTGGGTTTATGGAGGCCCAAATAGGTTATGTTTGACTTGTGTGTTTACTTACACATTTATTTTCTCATTATTCGGTATGATATTTATTTATTTCTTGACAATATCTATATTCCTTGGCAGTTACTTATGTATTTATTAATTATACCCAGACTTAGCCTGCACCCTCACATTTTAGCTTGCTTATATTACATTGAGCTCAGTCGGTCAATGATTCCTACTGAGTACCCGTTGCCCAGTACTCATATCGGACTTCAGAATCTTTTTCCCTGATGCAGATCCTGGCACTAGCCGACGAGTTTAACGTGACTCTATTCTCAGCACTGACTCCGAAGCAGGGTGAGCTTACTGGCGTCTGAGTCAGATCCTACTCCATCTCTTCTATATAGTCTTTTGCTCTCCACACTGTAGTACTTGATGTATATATTTTGTTTTTGTCTTGTATTTTTGTTATGTCTAGTAGTGGCTCTTGTATCGACCTCACCAGGTCTTGGAAGGGGTTCTTAACTTTATATATTATCCTTTTCCTTCTCAGTCTTGGTATGTATATATATATTTTGGTTTTTTTTTTTTTTTCCTTTATAGCATCTTTACTAGTATGGTTACTTCCGCTTCATCTTTGGTCTTCTGAGATTCTGCCCGCTAGCCCATCGCTTTTCGCTCCGAGCTAGGGTATGGATTGCCTATTGGTTGGTTATGGTTGGTGCCATCGTGACTCAAAAATTAGGTCATGACAAGTTTATTTAAAAAAGAAAACTCTTTTAACATGGCAAATTGCAATGAAAACAATGGAGTTACACATTCTGGCTTCAACTTGCAAATCAAAGCAATTCATTACAATGATGCCAATGAAGCCAACTGATCCAGTGTTATTTTGTGCAACTTAAGAAATAGATATGTAGAAGCTAAGATTGTCTTTTGGTATGGTGTCATGAATCAGATTTCTTTAAGTATTTCTTTCTTTCTTAAAATTTATTATTTATTTTCTTCGTTTTCATGCTCTATATCTATATATATTATGGATGACTTCTTTTCAATTATCAATATGACAGTTTCCCCCTAAAGATTTTTAGTGATAATATCAAAACTTTTTTTAGTTTTTTAGTTTTAAGAATGATTAATGAAGCATTAGAAAGAAAATATACAAAGCTATAGAATATGGAGAGTATTTTTTTAAACAAACAATCTGTTTTTAGAAATATAGCAATGCATGTTATTTTTGATACATCAAATCAAATACTCGATAACAAAAAATCTCAGCATAATTAATCCCAACATTACTAGTCCTACAATTATTAATAATGGGGAATCTTAGTACTTTAGTTGGTTTGTTACCTGAACTCCCACCTTGTTGGTGAGGGTTTGATTCCCCACATTATAATTCCCCCTTCCCATACCCCTAATTTAAAAAATAAAAAAATAAAAAAATTAGTAATGGATATTATTATTGTTGTGGATTATTGTATTCCCTGTGATGTTGAGATAGTTAAATATACTCTTGACAGGTTGGTCAAATCATTGTGAGATCCATGTCCTCTTAAGAATAATGTGAATATTGTATGCCTAGCCCTGGTGAGGTTAATGCCAGTAATTTTGTCAGTGGTGAGTGAACTTATCACAATGAAAGTAGATAGCTTAACATAGTTAATAGAGTTAATTGAATGAACAAAGATAACTTAAATCATCAGACTAGCACAACAAAAGTGTGATACGGGTATGGAAATCAAAATGTAAAGTGGTTGCATGAGATTGCTTGATAAATTTTGTTCTTGATAAATTTTGTTTATTTCATATGGTCAAACGAGTGTGAGTTGAGTTTTCTGAAGCTCAAATCCTTATAGACCTCATCTCCTATATTGACTCTTCTTATTTAGGGCTAGGGATTTATAGTATATTATGATACTTTCGGTGTTGGTTTGGGTTGTGTGTTTGTACAGCAGGGCAGAGTTATAGTATATCCTTCTAGGCAATTGATAGTGCACGAGCACAACTATCCTACCCATGACTTGGAATTGGCGTCGATAGTCTTCGCATATAAGATCTAGAGGCACTATTTATATGTTGTGCATTGTGAGATATTCGCAAACCATTGTATCCTCCAATATATTCTTAACAAAAAGGATCTTACTTTGAGGTAGTACAGGTGGCTAGAGTTACATAACGACTATGATATTTCTATGTTTTACCATCCGAGAAAGGTAAATATGGTAGCGGATGTCTTGAGTCATAAGGAAGTGAGTATTGGGAGTTATTTCCTTTTTGTTTTTGAATGTCTATTGGCCTTGGCGGCCAATCTTTAGTGAACTGGTTGGTTTGAAATGATATTTCTGACTTAGAGAGAAAGTTCTTGCTCATTAAAAGGCTCCATCTTGTCACGCCTCAAATTCCAACGGGGCGAACTGGCACCCGAAGCCGTTAAGGCCCGAGAGAACCAATCTTCATTCATATACACTCATACACATGTCACTCAATAAACATCACCATCACATATAGATATAAGATGCCAATAGTGAAAATCATGGAAAAACATGTGATATATCTGAAACTTGGCCATTGGGGCCACCATGTCAAAAGCATACGTTCCTTATATTTCCTTCATTTTGTCCCACAATATCTACAAAGCCTTTATAGATACATGGACATAACCAACCTAAAGTCGTGACAAGTTCCCGCTTTATACAACATTTACACTACCAAAACAAATGTACATAGTGACTTGGAAAGCCCCGAACCAACTGGAGCTCACCAGTGATCAGCAAATGATTTACAACCTACTATGGAGGTCTACTAGCACCTGTGCCGGCAACAAGTAAAGTAAGTCCCCCAAGGGACGTCAGTACGAAGAATGTACTGAGTATGTAAGGCTATAAGAAACTGCATCATACATAAGAACATCAATGGAATCAAATATAAGAGAATAATCAATGTGGATAAACCATTGTTCTGTACGTGAGGAACCATGTTCGTTATATTCATTACTTTCTTTGCTTTTACATTCATTCATCATTCTATGAACAACTTGTCATGCCCCAAATCCCATTGAGGCGGAATGGCACCCGAAGCCGATAAGGCCTGATAGAACCAATCTTTGTTCATATACTCTCATATTCATGTTTACGTATGAATATCATGCTATCCCATGGAATTAAATATCAATGTAGGAAGTCATAGCAACATGTACAATATATGAAACTTGGCCGTTAGGGCCATCACATCAAAATGAACATACATATCTTACATTCAGTTTCCCACATAAGTCTACAAAGCCTCTACAGATACATAAATATGACAAACCTAGAGTCGAGACAACTCCCCGCTCTATGCTCATATACAATATCAAACAAACATGCATAATGACTCGAAAAAGCCCTAAACCAACTGGAGCTCACCAACAATCTGTGGATATCTCGTTGCCTACGGAGGAGGTTTACTAGCACCTGTGCCTATAGCAAGTAAGGTAAGTCCCCCAAGAGGGGTCAGTACGAAGAAAGTATTGAGTATGTAAGGCCATATGAAACTGTATAATGCATAAGTACTTCCAACAAATTAAGCGTAAGAGAATAATCAATATGGATAGATCTCCGTTCTGAATATGTGGAACCATGTTCATTACTTCTGTTATTTTCATTACTTGATCATCCATTCTTATCTTCATCATTCTTATAATAACTCCCATATTTATATATTCATGCAAGGGATATGCTCTAATTTCTTTTACAACTATTTCATTACTGTTTGTCCAACTAGTTAGTGGTTCATAATACCTTATGGATCATCATCTTACAAGTAAGTATATAATACCGGGCCTCCACCATTGGTGGGATATAATAAATATGTATATAATACCGGACCTCCACCTTTGGTGGGCTATAATATATATATACCGGACCTCCACCTTCGGTGGGCTATAATATATATATCTATAATACCGGACCTCCACCTTTGGTGGGCTATAATAAATAACATAGCATAATATTGGGATTGTTCCATTTGAACTTATACCCTTTAGATTGTGATCCATACTCAATGAAACATAAAGTAACCATGCGTGCATTACTTATTTACAATCTTATTTCCTTTACATAGTTATGAGAGTGATACATTGATGATTGAAACATTATTGGGAACGAGTATATACACTACTTCATTCCTTACTTGTGAGAGATTAATACATTCACTTATGAGAGATTGATACTTTTACTTGTTGCAACCTTATTAAAACGTAGAACATAACATTATTGAGAATTTGGATCCATGTCCATAATTATGTAATTCATGAACAACAACGAGTAATGAATGAGGGATATGTGACTGAAGAATGAATAGGTTCTCCTTACGTCGTCACTTTCCTTGAAACAGTTTCTTTTAGTAGTTACAACATAATAAGAGATTAGGAATTTCCGTCCATGGATAAGAGACATATGAATACCAATCGGTCAATGAATAGGAAACATGGGGATAGAAATATATATCAAACCTGAGTGAGATACCTTAGCATATTTTGGAATAGGACAAGTGTAATGTCAATATGAATATTATGTGCTGCAGAAGGATACAGACAGAGTAACCTTACATACCTTATGTCCTCAATATGAACATATAATCCAATATGTGAATACAACAGTTCCGCTCCTTCCTTATGTTTCACTCTACATATCAAGTACATTACGGAACCAACATTAACCACAAGCTACGTTCCAAGTGTATAAGCCGACCATGAGTTACAAGAGTCCCCAATAACAATATTTCACCCTTTACAATACCATTCATGGCCTTTTCATGCTAACAATACCATTACATTCTATACATTGACCAAGACATCAAAAACCAATAACTTTTCACACCAAGTTCCTCCTTTACATGTTCTCATTAGCACCACATCATAATGAATCCATCAAATCACTCCAATACATTTTATAGCCGAAATAACTAAAATTCCACAATTTGCTCATATAGAAAAATAACAAGTTATAGACATAAATACACCATACATGTTGAGATATCATCCATACCATTCACTTTCATCAAAACATCAAGTCCCTTTTTCAAGTTTAATTCACAAGAATGCACATCTTTTAGCAAAAAGCCAAAGTGCACTTTTCAACCCCTTGCCAACATAACCACCATGATAAACATAATATCTCATGCCAATAATATGTTAAATTACAAGAATAATCACTTACCCAAGCTTGGAAGATGATGATCTTGTCCAAAGAGTGCCTTAGGATTTGAAGAGCCAAAGAGAAATATCTTGTGGAAATATTGTAGAAATGTATAGAATGGCATGTGTCCCTTTGAGATTAAAAATATGATTTTTGGACACCTTATATAACCTATTAAAGGCCTCCTTATCCATTTGGTTCAACAATTGACAATTCAAAGCAAGAATGGGTCATTTGACCCATTGGGCCTTTCATGTTTTGCTCATTTTGGGTCTCAAATTAGGCCCAATAACCCATATCATCTTAACCCAACAAATGTAATGTATCATATGCCATATATCTCATGTTCAAATGATTCTATAATTGTCTGGATAACATTCACTTACGAGATTCCCACTCGTAGTCTCAATTGCAAAAATAGAAGTTCTAGCCGTTCATAGCTTATGTGAACAAAATTTGTTAAAATACTTGTGATGAAGCATTAAACCCAAATTGGAGGCTAAACACATTTAAAAATAGTCTTACTATGATGGAGTAACGATACCATGACTTATAGGTCTTATACGCCTCATAATAGTCAAAGAAAAATTTTGGCAAAAACCAACCCGGTACGCCGCTTGGAGCACCCCAGTACTGCCTCTAGGCTGAAAATTTCCGCCCTGAACGGACTGGCACGCCCCTAGGCGCGCCCCACCTTATTTTTTTAAAATTTTTCGTTTCTTCGACTTTTCTTTGCGGATTCGGTTAGATACTTCAAGTTCAACTCTTTAGCTTACCTCTTAGCATTAAACCCTTTTGTTTGGAAGTCGTTCAAGCCTCACTTATCACTCCCAAAATGTTTTAGAAAGTTTCAAACTCCTCCTACAAGAGTTTAGTCACATTTACTAGCACACTATCAAATATTTCCATCAATAGCAATATAAAAGACGTACTTATGGCTCTCGAAACCTAGGTAAGCATGGTTCAAGGTTGACAAGTAGGTTCGGGAAGGTACGAGGTGTTACACAACTTATCAGTGGTAAAAAAGGATAACCCATGCTAGTCTTTTCTGTCGCCCCTGGGATGTTACTGTGATAACCCATGCTAGGCTTTTCTATCGCCCCTGGGATGTTACTGTGATAACCCATGCTAGGATTTTCTATCGCCCCTGGGATGTTACTGTGATATTGGGATCGACCCATGCTAGGTACATTAACCCCTGGGATACCACCCAAGAATGCTCAAACGATTATACATTACTTCATTCGTTCATTAGAAGAGTGATACGTTGGTGATTGTACATTATTGGAACTTTGAAACATTAGTCAATGAACCATGAGACATGTGAATCACAATTTGGTTTTGTGAGTAATACTATATGCCAATACCTTTGGACATTTCGAAATAGATCAAGTACAATGTCAATATGAACAATATGTGTTGCAGAAGGATACAGAAAGAGTAACCTTACAAACCTTATCTTCCCAATATGAATACACAGTCCTATGTGTGAATATAATAATCCATCTCCTTCCTTACGTTTTACTCTACAACACAAGTACATAACGGATCTCACGTTAACAACTAACTACCTTACAAGTGCATAAGACAACAATGAGTTACATAATTGCCCTATAACGTCATTTCACCCTTTACAATACCATTCACGACATTTTTATACCAACAATACCACAACATTCTACACATTGACCAAGACATCATAAACCAATAGCATTTCACGCCAAGTTTATCCTTTACGCTTCCTCATTAACAATATGTCACAATTACTCCATCAAGTCACCTCAATACATTTCATAACAACAATACCACAAGTTATACACATAGAAAAATGCAATTTAAGGACATAACCACACCATACAAGTTGATATTTCATCCACACCATTCACTTCCATCAAAACTTCAAGTCTCCTTTCAAGTTCAAGTCAAATAGATGACACGTCTTTTAGCAAAAAAATAAAAGTGCACTACTCCACACTTTTAGACATCATCATCATGATCTACACAATCTATCACGCATATAATATATTAAATCACAACAATAAACACTTACCAATACTTGCAAAGAGAAGATCTTGCCCCAAGAAGTGAAGACTTAGGGTTTGTGAAAGATGAGAAATATCTTTGGAAATTCTAGAAATGGCATGTGCGTCTAAATGAATAAAAATCTGATTTTTCCACATTATATATACCCTCATGTCCATCCCTATCCACACTTGGGTCAATAAATAATGGTTTACTTTGGTCAAAGCAGGAATGGATCATTTACCCATTTTGGCCATGTCTTTTGTTTGAGTTTTGGGCCTCAATTGAGCCCAATTGTTCAAGATTAATTTATCCCAAAAAATTTAATGCATGATCCACCAACTATATAGTGTTTAAAGAATTCCATAATTGTGAAGACAATATTCAACTCACGAGATTCATGTTCGTAGTCTCAACCCCAATAATAAGCGATTTTTTCCACTCATGGCTTAATTTATCATAAATTGATAAAAATTATAAAAAAATAAAAAGGAAAAAGATTTAACCCTCATTTTTATGCCAAAATATACCAAGATTAGTCCCACCAATATGGAATAATGATACGATAACTCAAGAGCCCTATTTAGAGAGTAGCGGTCGGAGAAAGTTTTTGGCAAAAAACGGTCTGGCACGCTGCCTGGCGCGCCCCTTTGCTTCCCATGCCAGAAGAATTTTGGCAGAAAGCGGCTTGGTACATTGCCTGGCACTCCCCTATGCTGCCCATGCCAGAAAAATTTCTATCAAAAGCAGCCTGGCACGCCCCTGGGCGCGCCTGACACCAAAAAATCCAATTTTCTTCCTTTCTTCGACTTTTCTTTGTGGGCATTAGCACAATATCAATAGTCTATCAAACACAATACAAAATACGCACTTATTACACTCAAAACTAAGGTAATAAGGCATATAAATATGCCCTATAACACCACTCAAATAGGTTTGGAAATGTACGGGGTGTTACATCCTTCCCCCTTAGAAAACATTCGTACTCGAATCTTAATAACATCTTACCATTTATAACAAATGTAACTTTATGTTAGCATACATACATATACACATAATGGTTATATATACTTACTTTTTATTGCTCCCCTTCCGCAATTTGAACTTTTTCTTCCATGTGAAACAAAAATGGGTACTTTGACTTCATCATTTCTTCAGCTTCCCATGTGATCTCTTCTACTTGCTGATTTCTCCAAAGTACCTTTACGGAAACCACTTATTTATTCCTTAATATCTTCACTTGTCGATCCAGAATGGAAATAAGTATCTCTTAATAGGTGAGATCCTCTGTAACTTGTACTTCAATGGGAGTGATACGAGATGGATCTCATATGCATTTTCGAAGCATCGAAACATGAAATACTAGATGAACTGTGGAGAGTTCTTGGGATAGTTCCAATTCATACGCAACTTACCCAAATCTCCGGACAATTTCTTATTGCCCTATATAACGGGGACTCAACTTCCCTTTCTTTCCAAATTGCATTACCCCTTTCATCGGTTGACACCTTGAAGAATACCCAATCACCTATGGAAAATTCGATCCCTCTTCTCCTAACATCAGCATAGGACTTGTGTCGACTTTGGGACGTTTGTAGCCATTGTTGAATCACCTTAACTTTCTCCATAGCTTAATGAACAAGATCTGGCCCAAGTAAAGCAGTTTAACCCACTTCAAACCATCTGATTGTTGATCTACATTTTCTTCCGTATAAAGCTTCACAAGGTGCCATTTTTATACTTCAATGATAGCTATTGTTGTAAGCAAATTCAATAAGAGGCAAATGATTATCCCAAACTACCTTGAAAATCTAACTTGCAAGCTCGTAGCATATCTTCAAGCATTTGGATAGTACGTTCTACTTGTCCATCTGTCTGAGGATGGAAAGCAGTCGTACTCAAGTTCACCTGTGCACCCAAACTCTGCTGAAAAGATCTCCAAAAATGTGCTGTAAGTTGTGATCCCTATCTAATATAATGGAAATTGGAATCCCATGCAACCGCACTATCTCTTTAACATACAACCTTGCATAATCTTCAGCTGTATAGGTGGTCTTGACTGGTAGAAAATGCGCTGACTTGGTAAGCCTGTCAACTATGACCTATATAGAATCAACTTTCCGCAGTGTACGAGGCAAACCTGTTATGAAATCCATATTAATCATATCCCATTTCCAGACTGGAAGATTGATACATTGCATGTAACCTCCAGGTTTCTGATGCTCTACTTTTACTTGTTGACAATTCGGGCATTGAGCTACAAATTCTGCAATGTTCTTCTTCATGTTTCCCCACCAATACATTTCTTTCAAATCATGGTACATTTTGGCAGCTCCCGAATGAATAGAATATCATGAATGATGCACCTCTGTCATAATTCGTCTACTCAGCTCATCTACATCCGGTACACATAATCTACCTTAGCATTGAAGTACTCCTTCTTGCGTAAGATCAAATGCCTTAGTCAGACCCTGTGGTACATTCTCTTTCTGCTGCAATAACATAGGATCCGCAAGCTGCTTCTCTTTCACTTTAGCTATTAATAAGGATCCTGCAGCATTTTGCACAATAACCCCTTCATCTGAGGATTCAAGAAGACGGACCCCCAAGCTGTCTAGTTAATGTAGATCCTTGACTAAGTCTTGCTTTTTCGTCAACTGACCACTGGTGCTTCCTACCACTTTTTGGCTTAATGCATCGGCCACTACATTCATTTTCCCTGGTGATATAGAATATTAATATCATAGTCTTTCAATATCTCAAGCCACCTCCGCTGCCTGAGATTTAAATCCTTTTGCTTAAAGATATATTGCAAACTTTTGTGATCAGTGTAGATGTAAACATGAACTCCATACAAATAATGGTGCCATATCTTTAAAGAAAATACCACAACTGCTAACTCAAGATTATGTGTAGGATAGTTTCTCTCATATGGCCACAACTGTCATGATGCATATGCTATTACATTACCGTGCTGCATTAATACACATCCTATCCCAACTCCGGATGCATCACGATATACTGCATACCCTTCTGTGCCTTCCAGAAGTACTAATACGGGTGTGGAAGTTAATTTATCTTTTAACTCTTGGAAACTTTTCTCACACGCATCATTCAACTAAAACTTGACTGCCTTGTGTGTTAGCTTTGTTAAAGGTGCAACAATGGAAGAAAACCCTTCAAAAAATCTTCGATAATAACCTGCCAACCCAAGGAAGCTATGAATTTCCATAGGCATCGTAGGCCTTGGCTAATTTTCACTGCTTTAATCTTTTGCGTATCAACCTGAATTCCTTCATCTGACACAATGTGACCAAAGAATGCTACGAATTTTAACTAACAGTCACATTTAGAGAACTTTGCATACAACCTACGCTCACGAAGAGTTTGTAACACCTGTCGTAAGTGATTAGCATGGTCCTCTTGTGATCTTGAGTAAACTAGGATGTCATCTATAAACACCGTCACGAACACGTCTAGAAATGGCTTAAATACCCCATTCATCAAATCCATGAAAACAGCTAGTGAATTTGTTAGTCCAAATGACATAACTAAAATTCATAATGGCCATACCGTGTTCAAAAAGCTGTCTTGGGTATATCTTTTTCTCTAACTCTGACTTGATGGTAACCCAATCTCAAGACAATCTTTGAAAAACATTTGGCACCCTGTAACTGATCAAACAAATCGTCAATTCTGGGGAGGGGATATTTTTTCTTGATCGTTACTTTATTCAATTGCTGATAGTCAATACACATTCTCAATGTGCCGTCTTTCTTTCGTACAAATAATACTGGTGCACCCCAAGGGGACATACTAGGCCTGATGAATCCCTTGTCCAGCAAGCCTTTTAATTACTCTTTCAATTCACGCAATTCTGCTGGAGCCATTCTATACAAAGGAATAGAGATAGGCTAAGTTCCTGGAATCACATCAATACCAAACTCTACTTCCCGTTCTAGGGGAAATCCTGGAAGATCCTCAAGAAATACATCAAGGAATTCATTGACCACTGGAACCGACTGAGGAGTTAGTGGTTCCACATCAGTATCTTTCACTCATACTAAGTGGCATATGTACCCCTTGGCTATCATTTTCCTTGCTTTAAGATAGGAAATAAATTTCCCTCTCGGTGCCCCTACATCACCCTTCCATTAAAGAACATTCGTTTGTGGAAAATGAAAATGTACTTTCTTAGCTCGGCAATCCATCGTGGCATAACAATAAGCCAACCAATCCATACCCATTATGACATCAAAATCCACCATTTCTAGTTTAATAAGATCAACCAGTGTATCATAACCACCCACAGTTACCACACAATTACGATATACTCTTTTTGCAATAATAGATTCACCAACTGGTGTAGATACTTCAATTGACTTAATTAATAATTCCAGCGTTCTTTCAAATTTTGCAGCAATCAATGGAGTAACATATGACAATGTATAACCTGGATCAATCAATGCATATACATTATGTGAAAATATGGATAGTGTACCTGTGACTACATCAGGTGAAGCCTCTGAATTCTGCTGGTCCACTAGAGTATAAGTGCGATTCTGGGCTCCACTGGAACTAGCTGCTCCTCTAGCAACTCTACCACGCCCAATAGGCTGCACTCCTCTGTCTAGGGAAGGAACCTATGATGATGATGCAACAGTTGATCCCGTAGGTCGTTCTATACCACCCGTGGCCCTTTGTGGGCATTCTCGCATTATGTGCCCTGTTGTACTACACCAAAAACAAACATTTGTCCCCAACCGGCATTCACCTAAATAATACCTTCCACAGTGCTGACACGGAGGATGAGAAAATCCTATTGTCTGTGAACCTTGTATCCCACTACTCTGCCCAAAATGACTGCCTCTAAATCCCTTGAATTAGGATGAAGTACCTGTTGTAGGGGAAGCAAATGATGATCTAGGCGATCTAGGAAAAATTCGAGGCCTAGATTCTCCTTGGGACACCATAGAATGTCCCATAGGTCTAGCCCTCTTTGATGGCCCTCATTCAAATTCGTGTACCCTTCTTTTTTGCCTCTGGTCCTCCATCTTCTGTGCGAAAGCCTGTATTCTGGATATATCCATATCTCTGTTCAAAGCAGCAATAGTGCAGTCCCTTACCAAATATGGCTCCAATCTGTCCACATATCGATGAACTCTATTTGTCATTGTGGCTACTACATTCGGAGCGTATCGAGCTAAAGAATTAAACTACAAACTGTATTCTCTGACACACATATTCCCTTGACGAAGATTTAAAAACTGGTCTGCACGTGCCTCCCAAATCTCATATGGGAGGTAGTGATCAAGAAAGGCCGTTTTGAATTCCTCCCAACCAGCTGGAAGTACATCAATACCCCTCGATCTTTTCTAGTCTTCATACCATAATATAGCTTCATCTTTCAATCTATAGGCCGCAAGTTCAACTGTTTCTACACCAGTCACATGTATAACATCTAGAGCCCTTTGAATTTGGTCCACGCATTCCTGTGGATCTGCTTTCGAATCTGACCCAGTGAATATGGGAGGGTTTAATTTCAGAAAATCCTATGTCCGCCGACTAGCTACTCTAGCCTCGTCATCCTCACTTGTCATTGGACCAGCTCCTCCCTGAGTTTGTGCTGCAACTATCTAAGTCAACATATGTACTGTATTTCTTAAATCCTAGTCAGTGGCATTCATAGGTGGTTCTGCAGGTACTTCTCTACCTCTTGGCTCTTCTGGAAATGGAAGAGTAGAAGGAGCCCGAGATACAAACTCCTATTCAGCGCCACCTTGACTAGCTTGGTCAGGTGGTGATTTACTCATTCCTTCTCCGACAAGCGTATCTACCTGCTTACCTTTGCCCCTACCTCATCTTGTAATCAGCATTGTACTATAACAAAGAAAACCAATTCCAATGGTTAGCTATGATTCCACTTACAACATTGGCTCTATTGCACGATCTAGAAATGACGAAAAGAAACAACTCCTAAATATCCCGTAGCCTCCTACTTATAAATATGTTGCACAATACATCCATAAGCAAGACTCTACTCAGACACGATTTTATAGACACCCTCAGGATGACCTGTTCTGATAACACTTTTGTCACGCCTCGAATTCCAACGGGGCGAACTGGCATCCGAAGCGGTTAAGGCCCGAGAGAACCAATCTTCATTCATATACACTCATACACATTTCACTCAATAAACATCACCGTCACATATAGATATAAGATGCCAATAGAGGAAGTCATGGAAAAATATGTGATATATATGAAACTTGGCCGTTGGGGCTACCATGTCAAAAGCATACATTTCTTACATTTCCTTTATTTTGTCCCACAACATCTACAAAGCCTCTACAGATACATGGACATAACCAACCTAAAGTTGGGACAAGTCCCCGCTTTATACAACATTTACAATACCAAAACAAATGTACATAATGACTGGAAAAGCCCCGAACCAACTGGAGCTCACCAATGATCGGTAAATGATCCGCAACCTTCTATAGAGGTCTACTAGCACCTATTCCTACAACAAGAAAAGTAAGTCACCCAAGGGATGTCAGTATGAAGAATGTACTGAGTATGTAAGGCCATAAGAAACTGCATCATACATAAGAACATCAATGGAATCAAATATAAGAGAATAATCAATGTGGATAAACCATCATTCTGTACGTGAGGAACCATGTACGTTATATTCATTACTTTCTTTGCTTTTACGTTCATTTATCATTCTATGACCAACTGATCAGTGGTAAAAGAGGATAACCCATGCAAGGTATTTTAACCCCTGGGATGTGATTAACCCATGCTAGGCTTTTCTGTCGCCCCTGGGATGTTACTGTGATAACCCATGCTAGGCTTTTATGTTGCCCCTGGGATGTTACTGTGATATTAAGATCGACCCATGCTAGGTAATTTAACCGCTGGGATACCACCCAAGAATACTCAAACAATTATACATTACTTTATTCGTTCATTAGAAGAGTGATACGTTGGTGATTGTACTTTATTGGAACTTTGAAACATTAATCAATGAACCATGAGACATGTGAATCACAATTTGGTTTTGTGAGTAATACTATATGCCAATACCTTTGGCCATTTAGGAATAGATCAAGTACAATATCAATATGAACAATATGTGTTGCAGAAGGATACAGAAAGAGTAACCTTACATAACTTATCCTCCCAATATGAATACACAGTCCTATGTGTGAATATAATAATCAAGCTCCTTCCTTATGTTTTACTTTACAACGCAAGTACATAACGGAGCTCACGTTAACAACTAACTACCTTACAAGTGCATAAGACGACAATGAGTTACATGATTGCCCTATAATGTCATTTCACCCTTTACAATACCATTCACGAGATTGTTATACCAACAATGCCACAATATTCTACACATTGGCCAAGATATCATAAACTAATAGCATTTCACGCCAAGTTTATCCTTTATGCTTCTTTATTAACACTATGTCACAATTACTCCATCAGGTCACCTCAATATGTTTCATAACAACAATCCCACAAGTTAAACACATAGGAAAAAGCAAGTTAAGGACATAACAACACCATACATGTTGATATTTCATCCACACCATTCACTTTGATCAAAACTTCAAGTCTCCTTTCAAGTTCAAGTCACATAGATGACACATCTTTTAGCAAAAAAAAATAAAAATGCACTACTCCACACTTTTAGCCATCACCATCATGATCTACATAATCTATCATGCATATAATATATTAAATCACAAGAATAAACACTTACCAATACTTGCAAACAGATGATCTTATCCCAAGGAGTGATGACTTAGGGTTTGTCAAAGATGAGAAATATCTTTGGAATTTCTAGAAATGGCATGTGTCTAAATAAATAAAAATCTGTTTTTCCCACATTATATAGACCCTCATGGACATCCTTATCCACACTTGGGTCAATAAATAATGGTTTACTTTGTTCAAAGAAAGAATGGATCATTTAACCCTTTGGGCCATGTCTTTTGTTTGAGTTTTGGGCCTCAATTGAGCCCAATTGCTCAAGATTAATTTAGCCCAACAAATTTAATGCAAGATCCACCAACTATCTCGTGTTTAAATAATTCCATAATTGTGAAGACAATGTTCAACTCATGAGATTCATGTTCGTAACCTCAACCCCAATAATAAGCGATTTTTGTCACTCATGGCTTAATTTATCATAAATTGATAAAAATTATAAAAAAATAAAAAGGAAGAAGAATTGACCCTCATTTGGATGCCAAAATAGTCCAATAGTATTCCCACCAAGATGGAATAATGATACAATAACTCAAGAGCCCTATTTAGAGACTAGTGGTCGGAGAAAAATATTGGCAAAAAGTGGGCTGGCACGCTGCCTTGCGCGCCCTTCTGCTGCCCATGGCAGAAACTTTTTGGCAGAAAGCGGCCTGGCACGCTGCCTGGTGTGCCCCTATGCTGCCCATGCCAGAAAAATTTCTATCAAAAGCGGCCTGGTATGCCCCTGGAAGCGCCTGACACCAAAAATCCAATTTTCTTCCTTTCTTCGACTTTTCTTTGCGGGCATTAGCACAATATAAATAATCCATCAAACACAATACAAAATACACACTTATTGTGCTCAAAACTAAGGTAATAATGCATATAAATACGCCCTAGAACACCACTCAAATAGGGTCAAAAATGTACGGGGTGTTACAGATCTATGTTAGTTCAGCAGATTCGGTAGCAGCAGTTTAAGGATGTTAAGTTGCTGGTGATTTAAGATAAGGTGTTTAGGGGAAAATCTATGAAGGTGACCTTAGATTTTGAGGGTGTTTTGAGAATTGAGGGGCGTATTTGTGCTCCTAGAGTTGGAAATTTTGTTTGATTGATCTTGGCAGAGTCCAAGTGTTCTGGATATTTCATTCAACCAGGGGAAAATGATGTCGCCCAAATTACACCTCATAATTGAAGTATAACATGATCGTAGAATCAAATATATAAACCAACCAAGGTTGGGGTCGATCCCATAGAGAATATGGCTAGGAGCTCAATCGATGTAGTTATTTAAGCTATCAGCCAGTTATTTTTGAAAAGGGGGGTTTTGTAATAAATAAAATTTGCAGACAGTGAGTTACCAAGTTATAGAATGTTAATTAATATTGTTTTTAATCAATGAGAGAATTGACTTGAATTATGTTCCCCATGATTTCATAATGTCATAGGCGTGTCACACTAGTGATATATTCTAATGATTTGAATGCAAGATTGGCATGTTAAGTTCACCTAAATGATATGTCCTCTAGTTAGATGAATGTCACCATGCACTTGGTCCGTCTATGGGCGTTGCCTTACTAATCCTTACCTTTGATCCCAGATTAACTACTCCCAGACAAGGTCAAGTTATTAGATAAGGTTTGATAGCCTTAAATCTCCGTTGTTAATCCATTTTCCTATCCTCTACCCTTTTGGTCCATCAAATAAATAATTAAGGCGAGTTATAATGCGTGCGCTCATTAAAAAACAATTAATATGAAGGGAAGAAAAATACATGCATGAACACTATTCAAGAATCACTAAGTATTTTACCTACTTTTTAAAATTATCATGGTTCCCAGAACACTAGTTGCGGGATTTACCTACTCATATTTATAAGATCACAATAAGAATTTTTTGAAAAATTCATAATCGTAAACTTACCAATAAAGGAGAAAAAAACTGGACACTTAAATTATTAAAGAAGAATTGATGACCCAAAATCAATGTGTGTAATCTCTCAAATCTCATAAAAAAACAATATATATTGTCTCAAAGACTATAGTCGTTTTGAATGCATAACATATACAAAAAAATTAGGAGAGCTATTTATAGAAAAAAATGAAACCAATCCTAAACATAATGGGATTACAGTGTCGGCATCTCAGTTGAAGGATAGGACGTCTCGTCGTTTGCTATGATGATCCGTACTTTCTGTTCATTGGTGGATGACTACTTTTTGTATGTTTTCTGAAGTCTCTTGTATGATACTCAGGTCAAGTCTGTCCTAATAAGGGATGACTCGTTGTAGGTGGTCGTTGCTACAACCTTTGATTTTTCTCTTTTTTCAGGACCTCATCCCATGACCCTCGGAGCAAGCTAGTTTTATCTCACAACGAGTCATGTGATTCTGTCATCTGATGCATTTTTGACTTAACATCCTATACTTCTCTCTAATGATAGCCTAGGGCAATCCATTCTTAGATCCAATGGTTTGTTTCGGAGCTCCTCTGATGCACTTGGGTTCTATTTACATATTTTTCTGGGTTTGAGCTCCCGAAACTTGTTTTTCCCTACAAATACCACAAAACACATCATATCCATAAAAACATGCATCAAAACTAGAACATTTTCCATGTTTTAAGCATTGAAAGTATCGTAAAACTACTACACATCAACACCCTCAACTTATAATGTTTGTATGTCCTCAAGCGAGTAAACCAAAACCAAACAAAACAATGACACAATGATTCTTAACTAATAGAAGCCTAGGAAACCTACGACAGTCATACCATCTGATTAGCACATATGTCCTTCAAGATACTCTATCCCCCTCCTATATATTTAAAATCAAAATCATTTTGTATATCTGCAAAGCCACTTACCATGACTCAAAGTGATCAAGAAATGGCATCATAATATTAAGAGACAGCCAAGCATGTGTACAAATGACATTCCCCAACCAAATAGCCGCTAATAATGCAATCCATATGCCCTCACATCAAAGAAGTCCTGCACACTCACAATATGCTCTGAATATCAACACAAGGATTGTATCAAAGCACTCACTCTCACAAAGAAAGTCATATAGTATGCGTGAAATACCATAGGCTTGACTTTATTTTCTACGCGTTAGTTTTTGAACTATCGGATTAGGTTCACTTTAGGAATATATTGTCTTGTAATGTAGGCTTAGGGATGGGTATGGTGGATATGAATTAAGTGACTCAATCCTCCTTGGCACTGCACTAATTTTTGCTCCACTTTTCAACCCTATTTTTTCTTTTTCCTCCATTATTCTCGTTAATTTTTTTTAAAAAATTCGGGTGTGTTTTCTTTTTGCAACTATCTTTCTTTTATCAAGATTTATTCATTTTGTAATTTTTTCCTTTTCTTTTCTATTCTTTTTCACACATAACACACACAAATCCTTTTTTGAATACTGATAACGCTTAAATATACTCAAGAAATGAATGTACGCGGTTGTTAGCAATATATATACCCAACTTAGAGTCGGAGTCTATCCCATAGGGAACAATGTGGCTAGAGATTGAAACAACAAGGAAAAAAGTAACTTACTATAATCCAAACAAAAGGTAAAAGTGTTTTGGGGGTATTCAATATAAAAACATAACACGGATAGAACCAATTATAATATGAACAATGATCAATGGCTTTCACAAATGAAGAAAAACATGGGACATGATAACAGGAAATCAATTCTATCAATGATCCATTGTATTTAACTAATTACTCGATAATTAATCACGAGTTAGATAATTAGGCCTTGGAACCTCAAGAATCTACCACGTCTGTTGATCGATTGAAGAATATTTCTTGGCTAAATTCTGTCAAATATTAGCCAAGTGCCAACATAAATAGTTCTAATATATGGCTAAGCTAGGATCTTACCATATCTAGTATAAAATCAATTAGATAGGTCATACGTCCCAAATCATGCAAAATTAATCTTTCCCAACCTCAATTAGCTCTTTCAAGCATTAATCAAAGTAGATGGGCAATTCCCACTCTAGTATCCTCTTTCAACCTCAACTAAAGTAGATATTGATAAAGCATGCAGTTAATTTAAACAAACAAAACCCATTTATAAATCAATCGTGTTCAATCAATACAAAAGTATAAGATAAAATCGAAACCCAAATCCAAACATAAACATTACATAATCTCTAACTACAACATCCAAGTATGAATTTAACTACACCCAAATATTCAATACGAAGAAAGGAAATAAAGAAAGGACTGACAATTTATCACTACAAAGTTTCCAATCTTCAAATCCAAGGGTGTTGGACCAAGAACCCTACCCTCCAAGGTTGAGAAATATGTTGAAGATGTGTTCCAAGGAGAGTTTAGTTGATTTTTATGCATTTTGGAATCAAACAATGTGAAATTCTAGCCTTGCCCTTGCACAGTACCCCAATGATTGCTTAATCGGTCTATTGGCCGCTTAAGCGACAGTGTTGACTTTGACCTGACTGCTTAAGTGGTCAAAATGGAGCTTAAACGACTGTTGACTGTCTCTGACAGATTGGTTTAGCGATAAAGATTGGTGCTTAAGTGCTCATTGACTTATGTTGATCATCCGCTTAGCGTCCTCAGTCCACTTGAGTCATACTTGAGGGCAGTTTTTCCTTGGTCTTTTCCAGCTTTTTTTGTTCAGGTCCTTTTTATCTTATTTCCCCTTCTTTCATTCAAAACTCCTTATTAAACTCAATGTACCTAAAATAAAAATCATTTAATAGATATTAAGCCTAATAATATAGATTAACAACAAATAATAATAAGGAAAGAGATACAAATAAGTTAAAAAAAATTCCACCGATCAATACCCCCAACTTAAAGACTTTGGTTGTGCCCAAGAAAAACAAAGTAAACTCAATGTGGTCTATCAATTCAATCTTATGAACTGACATAAACTTTTTCATTTCATATTTTCAAAATAGGCACGACGACTATGAATTAGGTTGCTACTAACAATTAGTCAACAAGCATGCGAATCTTACCCAAGCAACTCCCTCAATTTCAAGCACACTTTCAAAGATAAAATGGAATTTCGAGAATAATCAAGTAACAAAAACTAATTCTCAAGAAGTTACTCAAAACAAATAGTCAACTAAACATGCTCACTTGATTTATTTCTGAAATTTATCAACTTCACCAATCTATCTTAGTTCACATGCCCTTACAAGAAAGAAAGTCCAAAAACTCACAAATGATAATTGACCTTAGGGTAATGTTATAGGCCACAAATAAAGATAGTGTTAGTAATTTTTAATTCCCAAAGAGGATCTTTTAAGATTAAATGATTGATTGTTATTTTATTTGGTTATTTTAGACCATGAACAATCTAAGACACTGAGGAGAAGAAACACGCTTGTGAATTAGCTTATATTTTGGATTCCTTGATTAAAGTGGGTTGTGGTTTATGAGTAGTAGAATTTTATTAGTGAATCATATATAATGTGTAGGATTGATGAGAAAAAGCATGGATGGGCCTTCGACAAGGCATTTGGATTGACAATATGTGAAATAATGTTAGAATAATTGTACGTGTAATAATAAGTACATGTGGTTGGATTTATATATTTAGATTATGATAAATATAATATGAATTGAGGTGGATGAGTCATGTACTATGTAACTACGAACATGATTTAATAACATAATATGTTAGAAGGAATGGGGAAGTTGATAAAATAGTTGTTGTGTGCTCTTGAACATCATGTTGCTTGAGATGAGTTACTTCATGGTATGAATATTATGGGTAAAATAGATCCATAAGTATAATTCCCAAGGGAAAATATGACTAATAAAAAAGTGTAACCACGGTAAAAGGTGAGTGAACTAGGGTTGGTGTTAGACATTGAATGTTAATAAATTTTCAGAATAATGGACAATGAAGTGGTATTATAAATATGATAATTGTTATTAATGTTGGATCCTCATACTTAGAAATTGGAGTTAGGGTCCTTGGCATAATAAATGTTGTTGAGTAATTAAGAGGAACCTATGAGTGTTTATGTAGAGCTAGACTTAAGTTAGTCGATTGTATATTCTGAGTTGAATAACATGTTTATTGATCTTTGAACATAACTCTTTATTTGATGGTTGTTGACTTGACAAGGCTTGTATGCACAATTCATAAATTTTTAATACCCGTTGAATGATTTTGATGATTGAAGTGCAGTTTTAAGGTTTGTAGACTTGTTGTTCTTTCTTAATGAAATAGCAGAGAGTGAAACCATAATATGACATATTGAGATAGGTAATGGTATATACATAAACCTTCCTATTGTCAAGTGGTTTTGTGGTTATTTGAGACTTTCATATTTTTATTATGCCATTGGAAAATTGTTTTGGTGAATGTTATTGTGATGATGGGAAATGGTTCTCACGAGTGTTATTATGCTAATGGGAAATGATTTTGATGAGTGTTATTGTGCTGAAGGAAAATGGTCCTGATGAGTGTTATTGTACTGATAGGAAATGGTTTTGGTGAGTGTTATTGTACTAATGGAAAATGGTTCTGATGAGTGTTATTGTGCTGAAGGGAATGGGATTAAATAAGTGTTACATGGACCTTAATGTGTCCCCTACAGGTCAATACTATTGGGAAGGAATAAGACCCCTGAGCATGTGTGTATAGATTGAGTCTCTGTTGTGAGTTTTGCTATTGTTAGAGTTAAATTGATGAGGTTTAGAGCTTATACAATTCTGAATTCAGTGTGGACAAGCTACAATTTTTGTGATATGATTTCTTTTAATAGAATTGTTTTATGATGACTTGTCATGTCTATTTGATGACTTATATGTCGTGTGACTGCATATAATAGCATGGTTCTATGATTACTTGGTATTTATCGTAATGACTTATATGTCGTGTAACTATGTCGTGTAACTTCTCATATTAGCATGGTCATATAATGACTTAGTATGTCTACTTGATGACTTATATATTCTTGACTACTATATTAATTTGCCCAAATATTTGGTCATTACATATTATATGAACTATTAATTCTTGTGCTAATGGGACACTATATTTATGTGGATATATTCTCAATTGGTTGATCAGGTTATGTGTTATGAGATGACTACTTTATTTACAGGGTTTTCATGTGATTCGATATGTTTGACATGTGCTTTATACGTTGTTTTTTGGTGGTATTGATGTTTCTGGAAGTTCAGTGAATCATATGATCGATGTTATGATTGATAATGTGTTGATATACATGTTTACTTGTCGTTTCTGATTTTTGGGATATTACTATTGTAGTGGATTATTGTATTCCAGTGATGTTGAGATAGTTGAATATACTCTTGCTTGATTGGTCAAATCATTGTCAGTTCTATGTCCTCTTGAGAATAATGTGAATACTGTGTACCTAGCCTTAGTGAGGTTAATGTCAGTGGTGTTCGTGGTAGGTGAAATTATCACAATAAAAGTAGACAACTTAACGTAGTTAGTAGAGTTAATTGAATGTAGAAAGATAACTTAAATCATCAAAGTGGTTCAACAAAAACATGGTATGGGTGTGGAAATTAGAATGTAAAGTGGTTGTATGAGATTGCTTGCTAAATTTTGTTGACTTTATATAGTGTTGCATGAACTATTCATAGTCGGCAAATGATGCTTACTACATCCCTTTTGGGTGTAGGTATGTACAGGACTGATTGAAGCATTCTTGTAAAGCGGTAAGTATCCACCATCAACTTCTGCACATCTCATTCTCAGACAAAAGTTATGTCTTTTACTTTCTTGTTAGTATTACATATTAGAAGATCTTATACATAATTAGACTATGTCCTTTGGAAAAAGAAAGTATTTTATTGTACTAAGGAATTATAAGCTTTGAATTATTTATTATACAAATTTTGTTTTTTAGAATTTCTGCATAATAAATAATTAGGTGGTAAAGGATTCACCTATCTAGTTAGAATAGAATAGGTTCCTGCATGACCTGGTAATTTGGTTCATAACAATGATGCTTGGTCGGTTCTTTAGATAGGTTCCTCTGGGCTTTTTAGGTGCCCAAGAAAAGGATGCGTACGAGTTTTTAGTGAGTTTTCAGGATAAATTGCATAATCTCGTGCTGGTGGAGTCCCATGGTGTAGACTATACTGCTTTTTAGATGGATTGTTCAGTGAAACAATGGTGGCTAGCTTATTTTTAGTGTAGACCAGTTGGATCACCTCCTATGACTTACGTACAATTCTCTGAGGCATTCTTAGGGAAGTTTGTGCCCTGTAGCATAAGAAAAAGGCTAAGTGATTAGTTCACAGACCTATAGTAAGGTTCAATGACAGTGTCAGAGCATGAGTCATTGTTTCATGAATTAGCTAGAAATAATATTATGCTAATACACATAGAGCACAAAAGGGTGCACCAGTTTGTCAGGGGGTTAAGACTACAACTTTGCTTAGCTACTAAACAAATGTTATCCATTGGGTGTCCCTTTCTTGACGTAGTTGACCATGCAAAAACCATAGAGGGCATACACCATGAGGATTGGCAGTCAACAATAAGCGGCTCATCATTAGGGTAGTTTTAATAGTTTCAAATTTAGAGGCATGTGTTTTCCTATTAGAGGTCAAAATCAATAGCATATTTAGCCTAGTAGGACCATAGAAGTACTTTTTAAAGTTTCATGCAAGGTTCAGGCAGGTGATAGTTGTTAGAGCTTCAGTCAGACTTTGCAGGGTTCTCATTCTAGGTCCTCAAGTCGTGATGGACATACTTGATCAGTGGGTACTTGTCATTAGGGGTTCTAGTTGCTATGACTATGGACAGTTTGGGAATATCTATAGGGAGTACCCATAGCGTGTGTCTGTTAAGCAGTCGGGTCAACCAGTAGCCTCTTTGGGCCATAGTTCCACCAGTCTGAGATGGTGCTTAGAATAGTATGAGTGGTTCCTACGGTGTTTGTGGTGGTGCTCATCCAGGTAGGATAAATAGACCCGTAAATGCTCTATCCATAGGCAGACATGATTATTTGTATGCCTTTCCTAGTAAACCAGAGGCTAAGGATTTGGACGTTGTTATCACAGGTATATTTTCAGTTTTACATCAGCTAGCCTCTCTTTATTTGATCCTGTTTCTACATATTCATATGTGTCTGCATACTTTGCTACTCATTTGGGGTTGACTAGTAAGCCTTTGTATGTGACTATACATGTAAGTACTCTTTTATGTAATTTTTTAGTAGTGGACATGGTATATAGGTCTTATGTAGCGACTGTTTGAGAGTATCACACTCGGGTGGATCTTGTTGTTCTTGATATGGTTGATTTTGACTCTAATTTATGTGTGGACTAGTTATCCCTTTATCATGCTATCTTGGATTACTTTGCCAGGATCATTACCTTAGGCATGCCTAGTATCCTCCTATTATATGGCATGGTTCTATGTTATATACTGTGGGGGATTCTCTCTTATATTCAGGTGAGGTGGTTAGTAAAGAAGGGGTGCTTGGCTTATTTTGCTTATGTTCCTGATACCAATGCTAAAACTAATTCACTTGAGTTAGTACATGTGGATGGTGAGATTCTCTATTTGTTTCCTACTTATTTTCCTGGTCTTCCTCTTGAGTGTGAAATTGATTTTACTATTAATATCGAGCCAGGTACTTGTCCCATTTCTATTGTACCGTACCGTATGGCTCCATCTAAGTTAAAGAAGCATAAGGATAGGCTCCAGGACCTTCTGAGTAAAGGGTTTATTTGGCCTAGTGTGTCATTATGAGATGCTCTTATTCTATTTGTGAAGAAGAAAGACAGTTCTATATGTATGTGTATTGATTATATGCAGCTGAACAAGGTAACTATTAAGAACGAGTATCTGATGTCACATATTGATGATCTGTTTGACCATCTTGAGAGTGAAGTGGTGTTTTCTATGATTTATTTGAGAATAGGCAACCATCGATTGAGGATCAGGGAAGCATACATACCTACGACTACCTTTTAGAGTCGCTACAGTCACTATGAGTTCTTAGTCACATCTTTTTGTTTGACCAATGCCCCAACATCATACACGAATTTGATAAACCATGTGTTCTGGCGGTATTTGGAATCCTTTGTGATAGTATTCATACATGGCATCCTAGTGAATTAGAGGAGTAGGGAAGAGTACGAGTAGCATGAGCAACATTTGAGGATCGTTCTCAAGACTTAGAGATATTGGTAGCTTTATGAATAATTCTCAATGTGTGAGTTTTAGCTTGAGTCTGTAGCATTCTTAGGATACGTGGTGTCTAAGGATGGGATTATGGTAGACCCAACGAAGATTGAGGTAGTTCATGACTAGGCTAGGCCCACTTTTCCTTTAAGGTTTGTAGTTTTATCAATTTTCTAGGTAACTATAGGCAGTTTATCAAGGGGTTTTCTTCTATTGTAATGCCCTTGACAAGATTGACTCAGAAGGACATTTCTTTCTAGTGGTCTAATGAGTTGAGTCGAGTTTTCTAAAGCTAAAGACCTTATTGACCTTATCTCCTATCTCGACTCTTCTTATTTATATCCAGGGATTTACAATATACTGTGATGCTACTGGCGTTTGTTTGGGTTGGGTTTTTATGCAACAGGGTAGAATTATAGCATATTCTTGTAGGTATTTGAAGGTGCACGAGCACAACTACCCCACCCGTGACTTAGTGTTGACAACAATAGTTTTCGCATATAAGATCTAGATGCACTTTTTGTATGTGTGCATTGTGAGATATTCACGAACCATTGTATCCTATAATACATTCTTAGCCAAAAGGATCTTAATTCGAGGTAGTGCAGGTGGCTAGAGTTAAATAATAACAATGATATTTCTATTTTTTACCATCCAAGAAAGGTAAATATGTTAGCGGATGCCTTGAGCCGGAAGGTAGTAAGTATGGGGAATTTGGATTTTCTTTCTATTTCGGAGAGACTATTGGCCTTGGCGGCCAGTCCTTAGCCAACCGATTGGTTTGACATAATATTTATTACTTATAGAGAGAGCAAGTTCTTGCTCATGTGAAGGCTTGATCTTTGTTAGTGGAGAAGATTCGGTAGCAGAAGTTTAAGGATGTTAAGTTGTGGGTGATTCAAGATAAGGCATTTAGGGGCAAAGCTAAGAAGGCGACCTCAGATTCTGAGGGTGTTCTGAGAATTGAAGGGCGTATTTGTGTTCCTAGAGTTTGAATTTTGTTAGATTAATCTTTGAGGAGAGCCGTTGTTCCATATATTCCATTCCTCTGATGGAAACTTATGTCACCCAAATTACACCTTGCAATTGAAGTATAATGCAGTTGTTCAATCAAATATAGAACCCAACCAAGGTTGGGGTGGATTCCACAGGGAATATGGCTAGGAGCTCAGTCGATGCAGTTATTTAAGCTATCAGTTAGTTATTTTCGAAAGGGGTGTTTGTAACAAGTAATATTTGCAGACAGTGAGTAACCAAGTTATAGAATATAATTAATGTTGCTTTTAATCAATGAGAGAATTAACTAGGATTGTGTTCCCCATGATTTCATAATGTCGTAGGCTTGTCACACTAGTGATTTATTATAGCAATTAGCATGCAAGATCGGTATGTTAAGTTCACCTTAATGGGTTGTTCCTTAGATATATGAATATCACCATGCAACTTGGTCCGTCTATGGGTGTTGCATTACTAACACTTACCTATTTTCAAAAGCAGGTATTATAAAGGGAATAACAATACATGCGTGATGAACATCAATCAAGAATCTCTAAGTGCTTTAACTACTTTGTTAATTCCTCATGGTTCCCACAACCCTAGTTGCGGGATTTAGCTACTCATATTTATAAGATCACAATAAGAATTTTTTGAATAATTCATAATCATAAACTTACCAATAAAGTAGAAGAAATCTGGACACTTGAATTATTAAAGAAGAATTGATAACCAAAAATCAATATGTGTAATCTCTCAAATCTCAGAACAAAACAATATATGTTGTTTCTAAGACTAAAGAGTTTGTATGATTGTATAACATATATAGGTAAAAATGAAAACTATCCTAAGCATAATGGGAATGCAATGTCGGTATCTCAGACAAAGGACAGGACGACTCATCGTTGGCTATGACGATCCATCTTTTCTGCTTGTTAGTGGTTGATTACTTCTTGAATGTTTTTGAAGTCTCTAGGACGATCCTCAGGAAGATCCCATCCTTTCAAGGGATGACTCGTTGTAGGTGGTCTTTAATACAGCCTTGAATTTTTCTCTTTTCATGATCTCATCCCATGACCCTCGAGACAAGCTTATTATATCTCACAATGGGTTTGGGATTCTGTGATCTGACGCATTTCCAACTTCACATACTCTCTCTAATGACAACCTATCCTTAGATCTAATGGTTCATTCCAGGGCTCGTCTGATGCACTTGAGCTTTATTTAATAGTTGTCTGAGTTTGAACTCTCGAAACCTATTTTTCCCTGTAAATACCACAAAACACATCATATCCATAAAAACATGCCTCAGAACTAGCTTATTTTCCATGTTTTAAGTGTTGAAAGAGCCGTAAAAACACTACACATCAACACCCTCAACTTAGAACGTTTGCATGTCCTCAAAAGAATAAACCAAAATCAAACAAAATAATGAAACAATGACACTAAACAAAGAGAAGACTAGGAGACCTACGACAGTCATACCATCAGATTAGAACGTATGTAGTTCAAGGTATTCCATCCCCATCCTATAGAGTTAAAATCAAAATCATTGTTTATATATGCAAAGCCACTTGCCATGACACAAAGTGATCAAGAGATGACATCACAATATCAATAGACAACCAAGCATGTATACAATTGTCATTCCCCAAACAAATAGCAGCTAATAATGAAACCTATGCACCCTCACAATAAAGAAGTCCCATAAACGTATAGTATACACTGAATATCAACATAGGGACTATATCAAAGCATTTACTCTCACAAAGAAGTTCAACTACACCTAAATATTCAATATAAAATCACCTAAATATTGCATTATCATAAACATATATATTGCATTATCGCTAACAACAACATCAGAGAATGAATTTAACACACCCAAATATTCAATACAAAGTAGGGAAATAAAGAAAGGATTGATAATTTATTACAACAAAGCTTCCAATCTTCAAATCCAAGGGTGTTAGACTAAGAACCCTAGCCTCCAAGTTTGAGAAGTATACCGAAGATGTGTTCCAAGGAAGTTTGGGTTGTGTTTTATGCATTTTGGGATCAAACAATGTGAAATTCTAGCCTTGCCTTTGAACAGTACCTCGATGACCACTTAATCGATCGATTGGCCGCTTAAGCGACACTGTTGACTTTGACCCAACCGCTTAATAGGTCAAAATGGAACCTAAGCGGCTGTTGACTATTTTGAATGATTGCTTTAGCGGTAAAGACTGGTGCTTAAGTGCTCATTGACTATTGTTGACTATCCACTTAAGCGGTCCTCTGGCCGCTTAAGCGATACCTGAGAACAGTTTTTCCTTGGTCTTTTCCAGCTATTTTTTTTTTAGCTCCTTTTCCACTTATTTCCTTTTCTTTCCATCAAAACTAATTTTTAACCTCAATGTACCTAAAATAGACACTATTTAAAGGATAATAAGCCTCATATTATTGATTAACAACACAAAATCATAAGAAAATGGATACAAATAAGTGGAAAAATCACCACCTATTAACATCCCCAAATTAAAGACTTTGGTTGTCCTCAAGAAAAACAAAATCAAACTTAATGAGGTCTATCAATTCAAGCTCATGAAGCAACTTCAAACTTTTCATTTCCTATTTTCAAAATAGGTACAACGACTATGAATTAGGTTGGTACTAACAATTAGTCAACAAGCATCTGAGTTTTACCCAAGTAACTTTCTCAATTTCAAACATACTTTCAAGGATACGATGGAATTTCAAGAATAATCAAGTAACAACAACTAATTCTCAAGAAATGATTCAGAACAATTAGTCAACTAAACATGCTCCCTTGGATCATTTTTGGAATTTTGCATCTTCACCAATCTATCCTAGTTCGCATGCCCTCACAAGAAAGAAAGTTCCAAATTTCACAGTATGCACAAACAAATAGACTCAATAAAGAATTTCTAATGCAAACAAGTACCATACCATAGGCTTGCCCTTATTTTTAATCACTACTAACTCAAAAGCACTCGGTTGGAGATCCCAAAGGACTTTTTCTAGCTTGTAATGTAGGCTTGGGGTAGGTTAGGATAAACATTTGGGATAAAAGTGACTACACCCTAATTTAACTCTACCCTACATTTTACAATCCTAAATTTGATCATTTGCCTCTCCATTCCCATACAATACAAAGTGCCTTTCCTTTTCATTCTACTTCACCCACTTATTGGCAACTTTCTCTTTTTCTTTTCTTTTTTCATTTTCTTTTCTTTTCTCTTTTTCTCTTTTTGTTTTAATTAAATCATTGATTTACTATTAAGGCACTCAATTATGAAGCCACGATGCATGATCACTTCCTTCAAGTTTCACCACCCCCAACTTAGCCATTTAGCTTGCAGTTGGAATTTTAAAGTTCAAGAAGAGTAGGGTTCAAAAGTGGGACTATTTCAAAAGGTTTCAAGGCGTGTAATGTTTTTTCCAAAGAAAGGATATTAAGGTCAAGTGAGGTAACTAGTGATACAACTTATGCACGGGTGGGCTTTTAAGGCTAAAGGGTTTTTTAAAAATCACAAAGAAGGCCCAACATTATTTCTTCAACTAATATAATAAAGACTAGCATTAAGAGACCAACCGAGCAAGTTCTTGATGACACAAGCATAAGAATTATTCAACAAAAGCTCACCACACATGGAATGCAAACTATTCAAGAAGGACCAACTTCATTTCCTAAATAAGAACAAAAGGAGTCATTTTCTAATCCACATCATCACTATCTAATAAGTAAGGAGTCACATAAAGAGTCAAAGAGTTGACACCACATTATTCACTTCCATACAACTTATTTTTACAATTCTTGAAGGGGTTTACAAAGCTCCTTTCAGAATTTGAAGTTTCTCTTTGATACTTTGCTTTAGGTTCCCCTTTTGGTTAATGGCCACACCGTCATTGTAGTATGATCGAGATAGTGGAACAACCCGTCAAATTTTTTTGCTCCCTTTGAAAGGATAACCTTGAAACTATCTTTGTTGGAAGCCTATTCAGTAACCCGCCCATAACCCTTTTCTGATTTACTATTAGATTCCTCATTTTTAGACTCACTCCCACTAGGACTTTCTAATTTATATCCCTTTTTAGATTGAGGAGAGACAATGAGAGTGGAAACTGGTATAATATCTTGGAACTTGGCTTCCTTAGACTTAGTAGTTTGAGGCTCATATTGTTATTTAGCTATGCCTATTGGATACTCTTCCTCCGAACCACTAGATTTCTCAGAATCCAACTCTGTTACAGTAGGTTGGTCTTTTAGTGCTTACTTAGAAGCTATTTCATTATGGACTACCTCCTCTAGCTGATTCTTGCTCACTTTAGGTTCCATGTTACCTGTGAAGGAAATAATTAGTCAAAACAATCACAAAATAATGTAACAAATTAGTGTACACAGAAGCTACAGATTACTCATCCTTTGGGTCATTTGATAGAAGTCCTAAATCTTGAAAATGGACCTTCTCAGATGAGTGCCTACAATGAATCATGGTGAGATACCACAACTATTGGAGGGTTCATCCTGAGTACTTATTACTAAAGTGTAACGACCTGTTCTGTTGTAACTAAAAATATTTGTGGTAAAGGCATAAGAATCTCATTCATCCTAAGTGTTAGGATTCATTATTTGGTATGTGAGTGCATTAAATATGAATTAAGGTCATAAAATACCCCTAGCACAAAGTTAATTTTGAAGTGACCTTACAGATTGAGTTTTGGACTGAGTTTAAACTAGACTTAACTTCAAACAAACACTCCTCCTAGAATACAAAGAGTTACGGGTCCTAATACTCACTAAATTAAAGAGCTCTGAGTCTTTTATCTAATTCCATAGATCTTTTATTAATATGATGTCATAGTAAAATATTATGACCATTTACTAAGATTGTCCATGCTGAAAATCTTAGACTGCTAGCCTCCAGAGCGAGGCTGCTATAGCAGGCTAGGCACAGTTAAATGTTGTTTTTAGACCTAAAATGTTACACCATCCAAACTCATTCATAGTTAGAATAGGGAAGGGGCGGGGTAATTTCTTTAGTTTTCCACTGATTTCCTCCTTCAAGGTATGTTCTTCCATCAATATAACACTCATTTGATTCTAAAATCCTTAGAATAGAATTATATTGATCATAGTGGTGGTGGAAAGTTAACCTAGGTGGAATTTTCTAGTGTAAAGTAAATTAATAGGTTGAAATCCCTTGAATTTGAGTTAGTGTTGATAGATTATGTCCTTCGAACTAGAAATAGATATAACCATTCCAAAATATAGATATTTTGAATAGATTGAAGGTTAGAGATAGTGGGTTTGAATTCCAACATATTTTTTGAATAGTAATTGACTAATTAATCTTATAATTATTGCTTATTAGATAATTTAGCATTCTAAAATGTGAAGAAAAATGGATAACATCCATTGTAAATTATACTTATTGGAGCAAATTGGCACCTAGGTAGGTTATGGCATATAAGTAGAAGACTGTGGTTAGAAATCATATTTATAATATAGATTTGATGGGAGAAATCATGCATAGGCCTGTGGGCATGAAGTTTGAATGGATAAAATATGTAATTAATGTAATAAGATCTAATTTTGTTTTGATATGTTAATGTATGAATCCTTGATGGGTGTTTGTGTTTTTATAACTCGATGATGGATTGTACGGTGACTTATGCGTATACAGATGATGATAAGGGGATTGTGTGAGCTTATAATCTAATGACTCATCTTAAATATCTTAAAGAGGGTGAACTTAATATTATGCGTGTTGGGAATATGGGATAATCTTGCTTAAAGTTAGTGATAAGAACTGATTATGGTATGGGGAGGTGGTGACATAACTTAAGAGCCTAAAGTCAAGGTAGGCTAAGGGTTAAGAAGTAAGATGTGTGAAGGTGTATGACTAAGGCTAGAATCATAAGTTGAATTGAGTTGAATGGTTAAATATTGGCTAATGGAGTTTATACTCTATTTGATTGAATGTGCACTCCTTAAATGGATACTTGAATTTGATGAATAAGGTTTGATAATGCTTACTTGAATAAGCTATGGATTGGTCTTCAAACATGTTATAATTGATAATTATGAATTGATAAGCCCTAAATTATAAGTTGTTCACTGACCTTATGGCATACTTGTAATTTTATGCATTACAGAATAATTGTTTTTACATGGAATGATTAACTTAATTTTGACCGAGTGTTCGGAGTGTTTGTCTACTTGTTGCAATGCATGCTATAGAATGATTAACTTTTTGGATAATTTTACAAGTTGTTTGATTGCCTGAAATAAGATTAAGTAAAAAGGCTTGTTTGAAATGTAAGTGTGGTAGTGTTATCTCATATTGTGATAGTATGTGTTGTGACATGCATTTATATAATGAGATGAGCCAGTAAAGACATCCTCACAGGATATGTTATTATTGTGAGATGAGCTGGTAAAGAACATTTTCACGGGATATGTTATTATTGTAAGATAAACCAATAAAAGATATCATTATGGGATTAGTTGGTATAAGGTTGATAGACACTAGATGTCAGGGATGTTTATTACATGTACAAGAGCTAGTCCCTTGTAGGTCATGGCTAGTGGGCTACCAAAATACCCTTAGCATGTGTATTCAAGGTATTGGTGAGTTAGATGGTTTCTTGAGTGGACCGGGTTATATTATGGTTGTTATTTTGGGTTCTATGAGTGAATCGGGTTATAATGTTGTTTTGCTATATTTGGGATCCTTGTTTTGTTCTGTTAGTTGTCATTATATTTGGATCCTTGCGTGGTCAGATTATATGATATTGTACTTGGGTTCCCTTTGCAGGTTGGTCGTTGAGGTGATAATATGAATTGAAAACATACTTGATACCTTGAAAATCTACTTGATGATCTAAAAGCTTAATAATTGGTGATTGAAATTCTAATTGATTATCATATATTTTTTAATTTGATAATTTTATATATTGGTTGTTGTGCATACTCCCTATATTCCTTGGAGTATTGTAGGTGAATAATTATAATATGTGACTGGTGACTACAGATTCATTAACTAATGAGAATTAAATTATTGATTGATAGTAATTGAGATGTAAGTGAAACAAACAGACTCGTATTAACTATTGGGACTAGACAAATGAGAGTCATGATTGATGACATTTGATGTGAAGAGTGATGTATGATTAGTGAGATTAAGTGTGAATGTTATAAGGGGAATGTTAGTAGTAAAAATTGCCTACTAGTAATGAATTGGGTACAACTAAGTCAACAAAAATAAGAATGGAAACACTTTTAGGTAAAACTAGTCACTCGTGTATTGATTTACTAAATGACTTGTAATTGGTTGATTATTGTCTAACATTTCTCATATACTTATTGTAGGAGAATAAATATCGGTTAATAATATCACTTGAAAATGGTATAATTGAATTGCTAAGGTTTTTGAATAAAAAGTTAGCTTGATTATGATTGATGACCCTTAGTTATAGGGTCGATTGAGGGAGTAGATATGTTCTTGAATATTCATGAGTGTACATGAATGAAGGTTGGTTCTCTCGAGCATTAACAGCTTCAGGTGCCAGTCCGCCCCATTGGAATTCGAGGTGTGACAAAAGTGGTATCAGAGTAGGTCGTTCTAGGGTGTCTACAAAGCCGTGTCCGATGTAGATTCTTGCTTATGGATGTGTTGTGCATGACATTTATAAGCAGGAGGCTATGGGGCATTTAGGAGTTGTTTTTGTTCTTCATTTTTTAGATCGTGCATTAGAGCCAATATTGTAGGTGGAATCATATCTGACCATTAAAATTGTTTTTCTTTTGTTATAGTAAAATGTCGATGGCAAGATGAGGTAGGGGCAAAGGTAAGAAAGTAGACATGCCTTCCATAGAAGGAACTAGTAAATCAACACCTGACAAAGCTAGTCAAGATTGGGCTGAAACTGAGCATGCATCGTGGGCTTCTTCTACTTTTCTAGCTCCAGAAGAGCCGAGAAGGAGAGAAGAACCTACCAAACCACCTGTTAATGCTACTGAGCAAGATCTCAGAAATGCGGTGCCAATGTTGACTCAGATAGTTGCTGCACAAAGTCAAGGACGAGCTGGTCCAACGACAAGTGATGATGGTGTGGCTAGGGTAGCTAGTCGGTGGACACAGGATTTTCTGAAATTAGACCCTCCCACCTTCACTGGGTAATATCTGAATGAAAATCCGCAAGACTTTATAGATCAAATCCAAAGGGCTTTGGATGTTATATACGTATCTGGTGTAGAAATAGTTGAGCTTGCAGCCTATAGATTGAAAGGAGAGGCTATACTGTGGTACGAAGATTGGAAATGATCAAGGGGTGTTGGTGCATTTCCAGCTAGTTGGGAGGAATTCAAGGTGGCATTACTTGATCATTACCTTTCTTATGAGATTCGGGAGGCTCGTGCAGACCAATTTATGAATCTTCATCCAGGGAATATGAGCGTCCGAGAGTACATTCTTCGGTTTAACTCTTTGGCCATATATGCTCCTAATGTTATAGCTACTATGGCCGATAGAGTTCATCAGTATGTGGACAGATTGGATCCATATTTGGTAAGGGATTGTACTATAGCTACGTTGAATAGAGATATGGATATATCCAGGATAAAAGCCCTTGCACAGAAAATGGAGGATAAGAGGCAAAGAAAGAGGACGCAAGAATTTGAAAGAGGGTCATCAAAGAGGGCTAGACCTATGGGATAGTTCATGGCGTCCCAAGAAGAATTTAGGCCTCAGATTTTTAATAGACTGCCGAGAAGGCTCTCAATCCCAATTTTTAGGGTTTAGAGGCAGTCAAGATGGGCAAAGTAGTGGGAATCAAGGTTCACAGACAATGGAGTTTTCTCGTCAGCCATGTTAGCACTGCAAAAGGTTTCATTTAGGTGAATACCGGCTTGGGATAAATGGTTGCTTTTGTTGTGGTATGATGGGGCATATACTAAAAGAATGCCCATGAAGAGGCTTGGGTAGTATGGCGCGAACTAAGGGATCAACCATTGCATCATCATCCTCGGTTCCTTCCTTAGGCCAAGGTGTGTAGCCTTCTAGTCGTGGTAGAGGTGCTAGAGGAGCATCCAGTTCTATGGAGTAAAGAACTGTACCTATGCTCTAGCGGATCAGCAGAATCTGGAGGCTTCTCCTGATGTAGTGACAAGTACATTATCCATCTTTTCACATAATGTATATACATTGATTGATATGGGTTCTACCCTATCATATGTTACTCCATTGATTGCAGAAAAATTTGAAAGAACACCGGAATTACTAGTCAAGCCATTTAAAGTGTCTACACCAGTTGGTGAATCTATTTTAGCTAAAAGAGTATATCGTAATTGTATAGTAAATGTTTGTGATCATGATATGTTGGATGATCTTATTGAGCTAGAAATGGTAGATTTTGATGTTATAATGGCTATGGATTGGTTGGCTTTTTGTTATGCCACGATAGATTGCCGAGCTAAGAAAGTACATTTTCATTTTCCACAAAAGGATGTCCTTGAATGGAAGGGTAATATTGAAGCACCGGGTGATAAATTTATTTCGTATCTTAAGGCAAGGAAAATGATATCCAAGGGGTACATATGTCATCTAGTAAGAGTGCAAGATACTGATGTGAAGCCACAAACTCTTGAATCGGTTTCGGTGGTAAATGAATTCCTTAATGTATTCCCTGAAAATCTTCTAGGTCTACCTCCAGAATGGGAAGTAGAATTTGGTATTGATGTAATCCCAGGTACTCAGCCTATCTCTACTCCTCTGTATCGAATGGCTTCGGCAGAATTGCAGGAATTGAAGGAGCAAATAAAAGACTTGTTGGATAAGGGATTCATAAGGCCTAGTATGTCCCCTTGGGGTGCACTAATGCTATTTGTACGGAATAAAGATGACACCTTGAGAATGTGTATTGATTATCAGCGACTGAATAAGGTGACAATCAAGAATAAATATCCCCTCCCCAGAATTGATGATTTGTTTGATCAGTTGCAGGGTGCAAATGATTCTCAAAGATCGACCTGGATCGGGTTATCATCAGGTAAGGGTTAGATAAAAAGATACACCCAAGATAGCTTTCCGAACACGGTATGTTCATTATGAATTTTTGGTTATGTCATTTGGACTAACAAATGCACCAGCAGTTCTTATCGATTTGATGAACAGGGTGTTCAAGTTATTTTTAGATATGTTCGTGACAGTGTTTATAGATTATATTCTGGTTTATTCAAGATCACCAGAGGACCATGCTAAACACTTATGGCAGGTGGTATAGATTCTTCGTGATCATAAGCTATATGCAAAGTTCTATAAATGTGAATTTTGGTTAAAATCTATAGCATTCTTGGGTCATATTGTGTCGGATGAAGGAATATGGGTTGATACGCAAAAGATAGAAGCGGTGAAGAATTGTCTAAGACCTACGATGACTACAAAGATTCGTAGTTTTCTTGGGTTGGCAGGTTATTATAGAAGGTTTGTGGAATGATTTTCTTCTATTGCTGCACCTTTAACAAAGCTAACCCACAAGGCAACCAAGTTTCAGTGGAATGATGCGTGTGAGAAGAGTTTCCAAAAGATGAAGGATAAATTGACGTCTACACCCATATTGGTACTTTTAGAAGGCATAGAGGGGTATGCGGTATATTGTGATGCTTCAGGAGTCGGCTTAGGATGTCTATTGATCCAGCACGGTCATGTAATAGCTTATTTCTCACGACAGTTGCATCCACATGAGAGAAATTATCCAACACACGACTTTGAGATAGCAGCTGTGATATTTGCTTTAAAGATATGGTGCCACTAGTTCATGTTGATATATATACTGATCATAAGAGTTTGCAGTATATTTTCAAATAGAAAGATCTTAATTTGAGGCAGCAAAGGTGGCTTGAACTACTAAAAGATTATGACATTGATATCTTATACCATCCGGGAAAGGCAAATATGGTAGCCAATGCATTAAGCCGCAAGGCAATAGTAAGCACTAGTGGCCAGTTGACGAAAAAGTAAGATATAGTCAAGGATCTGCATCAATTAGCCAGCTTGGGAGTTTGCCTTCTTGAATCTCCAAACGAAGGGGTTATTGTGCAAAATGCAAAATTTTCATTTGTAGCTGAAGTGAAAGAGAAACAATATGTGGATCCTATTTTATTCCAGCCGAAGGAGAATGCACAACAAGGTTTGACGAAGGCATTTGATCTTATACAAGAGGGAGTGCTTCAGTGCCAAAGTAGATTCTATGTACCGGATGTAGATGAGTTAAGGAGACAGATTATGATAGAGGCACATCATTCACGATATTCTATTCATCCGGGAGCCACCAAAATGTATCCTGATTTGAAAGAAATGTATTGGTGGGGTAACATGAAGAAGAACATTGCAGAATTCGTAGCCCAGTGTCCAAATTGTCAACAAGTAAAAGTAGAGCATAAAAAACCTGGAGGTCATCTGCAATGTATAATCTTCCAGTCTGGAAGTGGGACATGATTAATATGGATTTCATCACAGGTTTGCCTCGTACACTGTAGAAATTTGATTCCATCTGAGTAATAGTTGACAGGCTTACCAAGTCATCACACTTCCTACCGGTCAAGACCACCTATACAGTTAAAGAGTATGCATGGTTGTATGTTAAAGAGATAGTGCGATTACACAGGGTTTCAATCTCTATTATATCAGACAGAGGAGCTCAATTTACCGCAAACTTTTGGAAAGCTTTTCAGATGAGTTTAGGAACCCAAGTGAATTTAAGTACGACTTTTCATCCTCAGATAGATGGACAAGCAAAACATACTATCCAAACACTTGAAGATATGCTACGAGCTTGCGCATTGGACTTTAAAGGTAGTTGGTATGATCATCTACCTCTTATTGAATTTGCCTACCATAATAGCTATCATTCAAGTATCAAAATGGCACCTTATGAAGATTTATATGGAAGAAAGTTGTCACGCCCCGAATCCCATCGAGACATGATTGGCACCCGTAGCCGATAAGGCCCGAGAGAACCAACCTTTGCCTATGTTCATTCGTATGCATATCTTCGTATGAACCTTATTAAACCTTATGCAACTATGCGGAAAACTTGAACATGGAAACATATGCTATACATATATTTCTTTAGGAAACTTGGCCGTTAAGGCCATTAAGTCAGAATAGACATTCGTTTCTACATACTCGTCTCTTACATCCATATACCCACATATGTCTACAAAAGCCTCTAACAGATGCATCAACAAGACCAACTTACAGTCGGGACAAGTCCCCGCTTTATACATTTTATATAACATCACAACAAATATACACCTATGACTCAGGGGGCTCCGAACCAACTGGAGCTCACCAAATAGCTACAAATGATCCCCAGTCTACAGAGGAAGTCTACTAATGCCTGCACCTGCAACATGTAAGGTAATTCCCCCGAGGGGGTCAGTACGAAGAATGTACTGAATATGTAAGGCTCATAAGAAATTCATCATACATAATAACAACAATAATGGAATCAATATAAGGAAACAGAAATATGAATAAACTCTCTTTCCGTATGTGGGAAACCATGTATATTACATTCTTTACTCCTCTTGTCTTCATCTTTTATTCATCTTTATTGTTCTACCCATGCTAGGCTATTCTGTCGCCCCTGGGATGAGATTAACCCATGCTAGGTGCTTTGACCCCTGGGATGTTATGTGAACCCATGCTAGGCTTTCGTGTCGCCCCTGGGATATCGTTAACCCATGCTAGGCTTATCGCCCCTGGGATGTTATATTAACCCATGCTAGGCTTTCATGTCGCCCCTGGGATGTACCATCATAACCCATGCTAGGCTTTTATATCGCCCCTGGGATGTATCGGGATCGACCCATGCTAGGCTTTTCTGTTGCCCCTGGGATACCACCCGTATTATTGGGATCGACCCATGCTAGGTATTTTAACCCCTGGGATACCACCCATGATTACTTCTTAATTATACACCTCTTACTTCTCTTGTTATTCTTACTTCCATTCTTAAGAGTGATTGAGATATTGAAGATCATGACATAATAGGAATCACACATATATATATACTTCTTCAATCTTGCTTCATGAGATTGACATCTTCACTTATGAGAAATAGATATATTAGCTTGCACATCACCTCTCTTATTACTCTTATGAAATCTTATGAGATTGGTACTTCTACTTGTGAGAGATTGATACAAAGATAATCATCATAATTGAGGACTTGAAACATGACATGATTGGAAAATGCTTCTCAAGGATAAATAGATTCTTTTATGTTATTACTCGCTTAAGATCGTTCATTTAGGAATGATAACGTTATGACATTTTTGGAACTTCACTCAATGAACAAGAGGCAAACGAATCATCATGCATTTAGGAATAGGACACATATGAATAACAATATACGTCAACCTGAATTTGAGATACTTCAAACCCCTCAGAATTGAAACAAGTTCAATGTCAATGTGAATAACATATTGCAGAAGGATATGGAAAAAGAAACCTTACATACCTTGTATTCTTAATACGAATACACAATCTTAGATGTGCATACAATATTCCTGCTCCTTCCTTATGTTTCGCTCTACAACACAAGTTTATAACGAAACCAACATTAACCACCAATTACCTTATAATGGCATACAACAACAATAAGTCACATGTTTAGCTTAACATGTCATTTCCCCCTTAACAAAACCATTGATAAAATCATTATTCCAAAAATCCTACAATATTCCCAACATTGACCAATACATGATAATCCATACATTCCACCACAACACTTCCCCTTTACACTTTATTATCCACACCACATCACAAACAATCCATCAATTCACCTTAATACACTTCATAGCACAAATCGGCCAACATCCCACAATTTGCACTTATAAAAAAAAATAATAAATTAAATAACAAAATAACACCATACATGTTCATATTTTATCCACATCATGATCTTTCATCAAAGGCACAAGTCCAAATTCAAGCTCAAATCCCATGGATCACAAATCTTATACAAAAGCACAAAGTGCCATGTCCAACATTTCCAACCATAACCAACATGATATACATATTCTATCATGCTTATAATATGTTAAAGTACAATAATATTCACTTACCCAAGCTTGAAATATGATGATCTTGCTCCAAGAAGTGCCTTAGGGTTTTGAAAGCCACAGAGATGTTCTTGGGAAATTTCTAGAAAAAGATAGAAAAAGCATGTGTGTTTCTCTTCAATAAAAATCAGCATTTTGCCCCTTTATATAGGCCCTTAAGTGCCCTCCTTAGTCACTCTTTAGCATTAAATGTTGGGTTCTAGAAGGTCTTGCAAGAATGGGTCATTTGACCCATTTTTTGGGCCATGCTTTCTTTTCATTTTTGGGCCCTTTTTGGGCCCAATTCACTTAACCCGATAAAATCAATAATTTCTTGTGTTTAAGTCGTCTCATAGGTATGACAATAATATTCCCACTCATGCTATTCATATCTGTAGCCTCAATCCAAAAACCAAGTGATTCTAGCCACGTTTGGCTTATTTTGACTATAGGGGTAAAATCGTCATTTTGGCCCCAAATTCGTTCTCGAGTAATTTTATCATACCAATGTAATATTTCATTCATTTCATGTATATACTCTTGGTTTTAGAAGAAACGTAGCAAAAATCGGCTCGGTAAGACCCCGGATACCCTTGGGACTTAGAAATTTCCAACTTTCGAAAAAGTGGAAAACCCAAGGTGGCACGCTCCTGGGCGCGCCAACCTACTGCCTCTGGGCTGAAAATTTTAGCCCAGAGAGGCATGGCACGGTCCCAAATGCGCCCCTCCTCAAAATTTTTTGACAATTTCATTTTTCGACTTTTCTTCGGGGGTTTGGTTAGATACTTCAAGTCCTATTCTTTAACTCACTTCTTACCCTTATTATACGTTGTTTAGAGGTCTTCTTAGACTCATTTTGAACCCCAAAAATGCGCAATGGAAATTGCAAAACACTTTCTATGCAAGTTTAACCACATAACAAGAGCAAAATTCACTTAGCTCACCAATAGCATTACCAAATGCATACTTATAGCTCTCGATACCTAAGTACATATCATTTAATGTAGTCAAGTAGGGTTGGGAATTTATGGGGTGTTACAAAAGTTTAAATCACCAATTGGATGGTTTGAAGCGGGTGAAACTGCTTTACTTGGGACAGATTTTGTTCATCAAGCTATGGAGAAAGTTAAGGTGATACAACAACGACTATAAATGGCCCAAAGTTGACACAAGTCATATGCTGATGTTAGAAGAAGAGGGCTCAAATTTTCCATAGGTGATTGGGTATTCTTGAAAGTGTCACCAATGAAAGGGGTAATGAGATTTGGAAAGAAGGGAAAGTTGAGTCCACGCTACATAGGGCCATATGAGATTACCCGAGTCAAGTTGTGTATGAATTAACACTACCCTAAGAACTCTCCACAGTTCATCCAGTGTTTCATGTTTCAATGCTTCAAAAGTGCATAGGAGATCCATCTCGTATTGCTCCCATTGAAGATGTACACGTTACGGAGGATTTCACTTATGAAGAAGTCCCTATTGCTATTCTGGATAGACAAGTGAAGAGATTAAGGAATAAAGAATTAGCTTCCGTAAAAGTGCTTTGGAGAAATTAGCAAGTAGAATAGATCACATGGGAAGCCGAGGAAATGATGAAGTCCAAGTACCCGCATTTATTTCAAACGGAAGAAAGAGTTCAAAATGTGGGATTGAAGCAATAAAGAGTAAGTATCTATAAGCATTATGTGTATATATGATAACATAAAGAATGATCCTAGACTTGTATTTGTCTAAATTAGCTAATGTCACTAACATTCGAGGATGAATATTCCTAAGAGGGGAAGGATGTAACACCCCGTACATTTCCGAACCTATTTGATTACCGTAACATTTATGGAATTACTTAAACATGAGATGGTTGGTGTAATCCATATTAATTTTAGTGGGCTGAATTAACATGTGCTAATGGGCTCAATAAAGGCCCAACATTAAGCCATAAGACATGGCCCAAATGGAGAAATGATCCATTCCACCTTTGACCAAGTAAACATAACATTTATGACTAAGTGTTTGGCTAAGTATGACCATGAGGGCCTATAAAAGGCACAAAAATCAGATTTTATTCACCAAAAGACACATGCACATTTCTAGAATTTTCCAACAATATTTCATTTCTCTTCCAAACCCTAAGCTATCATTCCCTTGGAGTAAATGTGACGTGGTGTTGAAGGGGAAGTGTAAAGTATAAATTTGGTGTGAAATGCTATTGGTTTATGATATCTTGGTTAATGTGTGGAATATTTTGTTGTTGTTAGTATGGTAATGCAGTGAGTGGTATTATAGAAGGATGAAATAACGTTATATGGCAGTCACGTAGCTCATTGTCGCCTTATACACTTGTAATATAGTTAGTTGTTAACGTGAGCTCTGTTATGTACTTGTGTTGTAGAGTAACACGTAAGGAAGGAGTTGAATTGTGGTTTTGACATATTCGACTGTTGTAGTCACACATTGGGAAAATAAGGTATGCAAGGTTACTCTTTTTCGTATCCTTCGGCAACACCTATTGTTCACGTCGTTACCGTACTTGTATCTATCCCAAAATGTTCTAAAGTATTTTATTCCTGGGTGTTACCAATTATTATTCATATTTCAATTATTTATGGACTATTGTTCCAAAGTTTCAATAATGTTATGACCACCGAATGAACTATCTCAAAGATTAAAGAAGTGATGTAAAGAGAATCTGTGTATTCTTGGGTGGTATCCCAGGGGTGAAAGGAACACCTTGTATGGGTCGATCCCAATATCACGGGTGGTATCCCAGGGGTGAAAAGAAAAGCCTAGCATAGGTCGATCCCAATATCACGGGTAGTATCCCAGGGGTAAAAAAAAAAAAGCCTAGCATGGGTCGATCCCGATTATGTATTTATGAGAACCGTATCCCAGGAGTTAAAATACCTAGCATGGGTCATCCTCTTTTACCACTAATCAGTTGGTCATTTGTTTATAATATGCTTTACAGTTTCTTAATGCAAAGAAGGATAAAGTAAAGTAATGAATGTAATGTACATGGTTCCACACATACAGAACGGTTGTTTCTCTACATTGACTATTCACTTGTATTTGATTCCATTGAAATTCCTATGTTTCATGCAGTTTGTTACAGCCTTAAATACTCAGTACATTCCTTGTACTGGCGTCCCTTGGGGGACTTACCTTACTTGCTGCAGGCATAGGAGCTAGTAGACCTCCACAGTAGGATACAGATCATCTGCAAATTATTGGTTCAAGGCTTTCCGAGTCATTATGTACATTTGTTTTGGTATTGTATAAAGGATTGTATAAAGAGGGGACTTGTCCCGACTGTAGGTTGGTTATGTATATGTATCTGTTAGAGGCTTTGTAGACTTGTAAGACGAATGAAGAAATGTATGTCCATTTTGACTTGATGGCCCCAACGGCCAAGTTTCATATCTATTGAATGTTTCTCCATGACTTTTGCTATTGGTAGCTTGTTTTTTTATATGATAGAGTGTTGTTCATTTAGTGACATGCATATGAGTGTACATGAATGAAGGTTGGTTCTCTCGAGCCTTAACGACTTCGGGTGCCAGTCCTCCCCGTTGGAATTCGAGGTGTGACAAAAGTGGTAAAGAAGTATAAAGTAAAGTAATGAATGTAATGTTCATGGTTCCACACATACAGAATGGTGGTTTATCTACATTGACTATTCACTTGTATTTAATTTCACTGAAATTCCTATGTTTCATGCAGTTTCTTATAGCCTTACATACTTAGTACATTCTTTGTACTGACGTCCCTTGGGGGACTTACCTTACTTGCTGCAGGCACAGGAGCTAGTAGACCTCTACAGTAGGATACAGATCATCTGCAAACTGTTGGTGAGCTCCAGATTGATTCAGGGCTTTCTGAGTCATTATGTACATTTATTTTGGTATTGTATAAAGGATTGTATAAAGCGGGGACTTGAATAGACTCTAGGTTGGTTATGTATATGTATCTGTTTGAGGCTTTGTAGACGTTGTAAGATGAATGAAGGAATGTATATCCATTTTGACTTGATGGCCCCAACGACCAAGTTTCATATCTATTGAATGTTTCTCCATGACTTCAGCCATTGGTATATTTATTTTTTTATATGATAAAGTGTTGCTCATTTAGTGACAAGCATATGAGTGTACATGAATGAAGGTTGGTTCTCTCGAGCCTTAACGGCTTCGGGTGCCAGTCTGCCCCGTTGTAATTCGAGGCATGACATGATTTAACGTTGCAGCACGACTAGGGTTCATTGGTTACTCAAACTTAATTAAGGGCCCAAATACCAACTAACTTTATCTTCTCTTCAGTTCCCAAATATGCATTAACACAGTGCCCATTTACTTTAAATCTCATTCTTCATTATTCTCAAGATTAATTGCACCATATGGCAACACACTGATATGAGCATAGTTAGCATGGGGAACATTAGGAGGGGATTCTACATATGTATGATAGCTTGGAGCCCGGAAGAATCCATAGAGCAACAAATACACAAGGTCATGGGCAATTAAGACTCCATTTGGGAAATCAAGAAGGGCCCTTGTGGGTTATTTCCTAAATAGCCACTTTTGGGCTATTTTTTCCTTTTAGTGTAAAAGTAATAACTATAAATAGTGGCCTTAGTTATTATCTTCCTTAGACTTTGATGATTTGAAAATTGAACTCCTTTGAGAGTGTAGGGTGGAATCCCTTTAGTGTAGCTATAGTTTTAGTGAGATTTGTTGATGGGTAAATTCCCATTGACTGATTGAAAACTTCTTTACCTTGATTTCATAATTAGTTGCTTATTTTTGGATTTCAAATTGAATCTCTTTCATTGAATTCAAGTCGTTTTGTCCCCAGGTTAATTGTTGTTTCAATTGGCCATTCTTTTCTTCTATTTCGCATCTCAATTTCTTCTAACTCTCATCTAAATATCTTTTTTATCCTTATTTTTGCGTTGTTGGATTCCCCATTTCCGATATTGATTCTAGTTGTTCGATTAGGATCGTTATCAACTTGGAATCAGAGCTTAGGTTTTAAGAGTTGTTCCATCAATTCTTAATCCTAGGATCATAAATATGAAAATCGTATAAAAAATAGTTCAATTCAAAAATCAAAAAAATGTTTGATTCCTGTTTATGATTGAGTTTTCAACACTAGATTGGTGTTTCTCTAGTATTTAGGGGTCTAGATCCAAAATTTTGTTTAATTTGAAGTTGTTTAAATATTTCACTGTTGTTAAAGGTCAAAAAGTTTGAAGAAGAAGAAGAAAGTGGGTTTGTTAATCTTGGTGAAATTTGAGGTCTATTTGTATTGGGCTTTATTCTTCTTATCACAAGGAGTACAAATCTCAAATTAATTTTGAATTTCAAGTTGGATTTGATAAGGGTCAAGTTTTCATGTTCATGCTCATTCATGATGTTCTTCATAACTTGAAGATAGAGAAAATGGGTTTATTTTTGGCTTGAAATTAAGGGTTAAAAATTATTAAGATTTGTTTGTGGTCTTGAAAGGAGGTCATGTTTAAAATTTCACGAATATCAGAGTTAAATTGAGAGATTCATGAAATTTTAAATTTCATCAATGTTCATAGTGTTTTTCATGAAATTCATATGTTATTGAGGAAGAATCTTCAAAAGGTTTGATCCAAAAAAAAAAAAGAAAGAGAAAGTGTTAAGGTGTTTGTGGGCCCAAAGGAGTACAAAAAAAATCTTAAAATTGAGCAAAAAAAAAAAATAATTCTAGCTCAATTTTGCGCCGAATAGGATACTGTCAGATGTACGCTTGCATCAGCGTACGTTTGCAGTGTGTCAGTAGCCTTCCAACAAATTTCAGTTGGTTTCCTGCGGTTTTTAAGGCTATTATCAAAGTTTTTCTTCAATTTTGAAGCATTTTCAAGCTTTTCTCCATGGATTTCAACCAAATTCTTCCCAAATAATTTTTCTAAGTCTAAATTTTGATAAATTAGTTTATTTTTTTAATTTTGCCCTTTCTTTGGCTTCATAACTTGATTTAATTAGTAGATTACCCAACTAAATATTATCAAGTTCTTTGAGTCCGATTTTTTCTCTTGTGTTTTTCCTTATGTGCTTTTATAGTTTTATTTTATAGTTAACTTCTTGATTCAAGTCTATTAGGTTTAATTGAGTCGTTCATTCTTCTTTGTATAAAAATCCATTCTTTTACAAATAATAATTGACCTTATGAATTGATTGGACAAAGGTAGTTATCTATTAACTTTGGGAAAACACTTTAGGTGAGTTGAGAGTTTCCACATATGAGAGGCGTGAGGAATTTTGCTATTAACTTGAATGTATTGCTGCAAAAAGAGTATATCGAAATTATGTGGTAATGGTGTGTGGTCATGATACACTGGCCGATCTCATTGAACTTGACATGGTCGATTTCGATGTGATAATGAGAATGGATTGGTTAGCTTCTTGTTACACAACGGTTGATTGTCGGGCCAAGAAGGTACGTTTTCATTTTCCACAAATGGATTTTTTGAATGGAAGGGTGATGTAGGGGCACCTAGAGGAAGATTTATTTCTTATCAAAAAGCCAGGAAAATGATTGCTAAGGGTTACATATGTCATATAGTATAGGTGCAAGATACTGAAGTGGAACCACTAACTCCTCAGTCGGTTCCAGTGGTTAGTGAATTTCTGGATGTATTTCCAGAAGACCTTTCAGGGTTACCCCCAAAAAGGGAAGTAGAATTTGGCATTGATGTGATTCCAGGCACTCAGCCTATTTCTATCCCTCCATATAGAATGGCTCCGGTAGAATTGCGTGAATTGAAGGAGCAATTGAAAGATTTGCTGGACAAAGGCTTCATCAGGCCTAGTATATCCCCGTGGGGTGCACCGGTATTATTCGTACGGAATAAAGATGTCACGTTAAGAATGTGCATCGACTATCGACAATTGAATAAGGTAACGATCAAGAACAAATATCCCCTCCCTCGAATTGATGATTTGTTTGATCAGTTACAGGGTGCCAAGTGTTTTTCAAAGATTGACTTGAGGTCGGGTTACCATAAAGTTAGAGTTAGAGAAGAAGAGGTAACCAAGACAGCATTTCGAACACAGTATGGCCATTCTGAATTTTTAGTTATGTCATTTGGACTAACAAATGCACCAGCTGTGTTCATGGATTTGATGAATAGGGTGTTTAACACATTTCTGGACGTGTTCGTCACAGTATTTATAGATGATATTCTGGTTTATTCAAGATCACCAGAGGACCATGCTAATCACTTACGACAGGTGTTGGGAATACTCTGTGAGCGTAAGTTGTATGCAAAGTTCTCCAAGTGTAAGTTTTGGTTAAAATCAGTTGCCTTCTTGGGTCACATTGTGTCAAATGAAGGGATACAGGTTGATACATAGAAAATTGAAGCAGTGAAAAATTGGCCAAGACCTACGGCACCCACAGAAATTCATAGTTTTCTTGGACTGGCAGGTTATTACCGAAGATTTGTGGAAGGTTTTTCCTCTATTGCTGCACCGTTAACAAACCTTACACACAAAGCAGTTAAATTTCAGTGGAATGATGCATGTGAGAAAATCTTCCAAAAGTTGAACCAGTTTTAGTACTTCCTGAAGGTACTGAAGGCTATATAGTGTATTGTGATGCTTCCGGGGTTGTCCTCGGATGTGTATTGATGCAGCATGGTAATGTCATAGCATATGCCTCACGACAGTTGTGGCCACATGAAAGAAACTATCCCACACATGATCTTGAATTAGCAGCGGTGGTTTTTGCTTTAAAGATATGGCGTCATTATTTGTATGGGGTTCATGTTGATATCTATACTGATCATAAAAGTCTGCAGTATATCTTTAGGCAGAAAGAACTCAATTTAAGGCAAAGAAGGTGGCTTGAGTTATTAAAAGATTATGATATTGATATTCTATACCATCAAGGAAAAGTAAATGTGGTAGCTGATGCATTGAGCTGCAAGGCAACCGGAGTCATTGTTGACCACTTGACGAAAAAGAAAGAGATAATCAAAGATTTATATCAATTAGTAAGCTTGGGGGTTCGTATTCTTGAATCCTCGAATGAAGGAGTTATTGTACAAAATGCAGCTGAATCTTTGTTGATAGCTGAAGTGAAAGAGAAGCAGTCTGCAGATCCTATGCTATTGCAGCTAAAGGAAAATGTACAACAGAATTTGACAAAGGCATTTGATCTTACACAAGAAAGGGTGCTACAATGCCAAGGAAGATTATGCATACCAGATGTAGATGAGTTGACGAAATGAATTATGACTTAGTTGGCACTACCCCAAGGACTTTCCTCAGTCCACCCAGTATTTTATGTTTCGATGCTTCGAAAATACATAGGAGATCCATCTCGTATTGTTCCAAGTGAAGATGTCCAAGTTACGGAGGATCTTACCTTTGAGGAGGTACCTATTTCCATTCTGGATAGACAAATAAAGTTGCTGAGGAATAAATATATAGCATCCGTACAGGTACTTTGGAGAAATCAGCAAATAGAAGAGGTCACATGGGAAGCTGAAGAAATGATGAAATCCAAGTACCCTCATTTATTCCAAAGGGAAAAATGACAAGTAAGTATTTACAAGCTTTGAGTATATCTCTCTATGATGACATGAAGAATGCTCCTATACTTGTAATTGTTACATTGAATACTAATACTAACATTCGAGGACGAATGTTTCTAAAGGGGGAGAATGTAACACCCCGTACGTTTCTGAGTCTAGCTGACTACCGTAACATTTATGGGAAAATGGGAACATAAGAGAATTGATGAATTATGTATTAATTTGTGGGCATTAATAATTCTTACACAATTGGGCACAAAATGAAGCCCAAAAATCATAAGGAAGACATGGCCCAAGTGGGAATTTGACCCATTCTTGCCTAGTCTTCCATTGACCAAGTAAACAAACCAAGGTGTGTGGATGAGATTCATTATAAAGGGACTATATAAAGAAGAGAAAATCAGATTTTTATTCCATTTGGACTCTCATGTTTTTTTTAGATATATCCAAAGCCTTTTCTCACACAAACCCTAAGCTCTCATCTCTTTGTGTCCAAGATCATCAAATTGTAAGACTTGGTAAGTGTTTATTATGATGGTTTAATATATTTTATGCATGAGATATGGTTTATATTATGTTGGTTATGTTGGTAAAGTATTGAGAAGTTCACAATGTGTGAAATGTTACATGTTGCTAAATCGGAGGATGGTTTTGCCTTGTAAACTTGAATATGTACTTTTGGTCTTGAATGAAGTGAACTTTATGGAGTGAATATTGACATGTGAGATGTTATTATAGTCTTACTTTGTTTTGTCCTTGTGTATAATGTTTGGAATTATTGTTGTGAAATTGGTGATGGTTTTGGTGACGTATTGACCGTGAAGTGTAGTTTTGGGTGTTGTTATGTGTGTTGTGGAACCATGGCTGTTTTTTTGTGTTCAATATGATCAAAAATATGTTAAAAGGAGTTTGTTTATGATCATGGACCATTCATTGCATAAAAAGACCCAAAAGAAACCATTTCAAACCAAAACGGGCATCCGCCCCCGCAGACGAGGGCACCTGTGGGCGCAGGTGCCTCTGGCTGCTGCCAAAGGTCACTTGCACATGCACCTCAGCCCCCTGCCAGCTTAGGTGGAAGCGCAGGTCATCCCAGGTTTCCGTTTTGTGTGTTTTCGTCTCTAGTTGATCCCCGAAGACCCCTATACCCTTTTTGGATGTAATTATCAACTTGTGATGTCGTTTAAATGACTTTAAAGTGTCGTATGGAGGTATGTTGGACTGTATTAAGTATGTATGATTGTTCATATGTTGTTATGAAGGAGTAATTGTGATGAAATGATAAATATAAAAGCGTAAGGGGTAAGTATGGTGTGAAGTGCCATCGATGTATGATCTCTTAGTCAATGTGCGTAATGTTATGGTGTTGTTGATATGATAATGCATTGGATTGTGTTGTAAAGAGTGACATGACGTTATACGATAGTCATATAGTTCATTGTCATCTTGTACGCCTGTATAGTAACTAGGTTCTAATGTAAGCTCCGATATGTACTTGTATTGTAGAGTAAGACGTAAAGAAGAAGCTGGACTATTGTGTTCATACATAGTCTTGTGTATTCGTAATTGGGAGTAAAGGTATGTAAGGTTACTTTGTACGTATCTTTCTACGGCATATATAATTCACATTGACCTATTCCGAAATGTGCTAAGGTATCCTATTCTCTATTACCAATGGTCATTATCACATATTTCCTACTCATTGATCAATTGTGAACCACATATCTCATATTCATGGATAATGTTCCAAAAGCTCAATAAAGTTATGTTCCAATGTTCCAATAGTGATTATACTCATGTCTCTTGTTCATTGATTATTGTCCAATGGTTTCAATGGTATTATGTTTCCAATAAGGCTATGCTTCCAACAATGTTTATTTACATGTCTCTCACTCATTGGTTAATAATCCAAAGCTTCATATAAAGTTATGACTATCATTGTATCAATCTTAAAGTAAAGAATAAAGTAATGCATATGTGGTTAATAATCAAGTATGGGTGGCAGCTTTGGGGGCGAAATGCCTAGATAAAGTCGATCCCAAGATTGTTGGATCAGGGGGCAGTCCTAGAGGCATAAGCCTAGCTCGAGCCGAACCTTACAGGGGGCAGCTCTAGAGCTATAAACCTAGCTTGAGCCGAACTTGATATGTTGGATTATGGGTGGCAGCTCTAGAGGTAATAACCTAGCTCGAGCCGAACCCAATGCTTTGATTCTTAGGGTGGAAGCTCTAGAGGCATAAGCCTAGCTCGAGCCAATCCCAACATAACGTTATGTTATGTTAAACCCACTGTTCAGTCGGGGCCCGGGTATCACAGTTCATAGGCAAAGATGAATAACCATAGAATCAAAGAAACAAAGAAAGTAAAGAAAGCAGTATACATGGTTTCCAAAGTTCAGCATAGTGACTTATCCATATTGGTTATGCATTTGAATTTGATTTCATTGGCATACTCACATATCATGTAGTTTCATTTGAGCCTTGCATACACAGTACATTCTTCGTACTGACCCCTTTTGGGGGATTTACCTTACTTGCTGCAGGCGCAGGTACTAGTAGGCCTCCACAGTAGGTTGCCAGTCGTTGCAGATCATTGGTGAGCTCCAGTTAGTTCGGGGCTTCTCCGAGTCACAGTTGTACATATGTTTTAGTGTTGTACATGTTGTATAAAGCGGGGACTTGTCCCGATTTTTTGTTCATTTTGGTCAATGCACTTGTTAGAGGCTTTTGTAGACAGATGTGGGTGTATAAATGTAAAAGGTACATGTCGTTTTTGACTTGATGGCCTCAACAGCCAAGTTTCATATATGTATATATCTCACATGTTCCATGAATTTCGTTGTTAGCATTATAAGATCCTACGTGACAAGGGTGTTTCTAATGGTATGCACATGAATGAACATAAGTACAGTTTAGTTCTCTCAGGCCTTATCAGCTACGGGTGCCAATCACGCCTCGTTGGAATTCGGGGCGTGACACCTGAAGACTCATCTGGTGTTCTTACGACTTGTCGTGTCTAAGTCGTCGTCACTGATAGTTTTAACAGTGCTTCAGTAAAATGGCTATAACTTTTTACTCCAATATCGAATTAACAAGAAATTAGTTGCGTTGGAAAGATAATTCAAATATATATCATATAGTGGGTCTTGAGATTAAAAATATTTTAGAATCTAGGAGTTATACTCATTTGAAATTGACTAAATCAAGAATCTTCATAAGAAATCAATCGGTAAGAGAGGTTTCAACTTGGATATGAGCAAGGAGTTACTTGAGGCCTTAATACATTTATAAATAACTTCTCATACTAAGAAAACATGATGTTTGATTCTATATGTACTTGAAGCACGATTCTAATCTTAGCTTGGATTTTTGGGGTGTTACAATATCTCCCCCTTGGGGTTATTTATCCCCGAATGGAAACTAACTAAGTTGAAGAGTTAGGGAAAGAGCTGCAATCCCAACATTGAATTTCTAAAATCTAAATATTGATATGACAACTAAGTTTATAACTGAAACATGGATTGAACCAAACTCATGAATGCATGATATGACATGAAAATAATTGGGTGGCATGAGATGGAAAGAATTAATTAGGGAAAACTATTACCTCCCGTTGGAACTGAGTTCGAAGGGAAAATATGGGGGGTAATTGGTCATAATATTTGCCTCTACTTCCCAAGTATCTCCCTCAATAGACTGAATCCGCCAAAGAACCTTTACTGAAGTAACCTCCTTATTTCTCAACTTACGAACCCGATGATCAAAGATATCAACTAGGACCTTCCAGTAAGAGAGACTATCTTTTACACCCACGCTGTCTTAAGGTACAATCGATGTGGGATCACCAATGTATTTCTTTAACAAAGACACATAGAAAACTGGAGGAATCGATGCTAAGTCTGCAGGAAACTCTAACCCATAGGATATATTACCAAAATGACCCACAATCTTAAAAATACCAACATAGCAGGGACTGAGCTTTCCTTTCTTGTCGAATCTCTTTACCCCTTTCATGGGTGAAACATTCAAGAAGAAAAATTCACTAACAGCAAACTCAAGTTCCCTTCTCCTCACATATGAATAGAACTTCTGATGGCTCTGAGCTATTTTCAGCCTTTCTCTAATCAGCTAAACTTTCTCCATATCCTTGTGAACTGGATCTGACCCTATCAATATAGCTTCACCAACTTCAAACCAACATATAGGAGTTCTACACCTCCTATTATAAAGTATTTCAAATGGGGCCATTTGAATACTTGAGTGATATTTGTTATTATAAGCAAACTCAATCAAAGGTAAATCGTTATCCCAACTACCCTTGAAGTTCATCACGCACGCTCTCAGCATATCCCCTAAAGTCTGAATGGTCCTCTTTGCCTGACCATCTGTCTGCTAATGAAAAGTCATACTAACATGAGCTTGGGTACCAAGACCTTTCTGAAAAGTTTTCTAGAACCAGGAGTTAAACTAAGTACCCCTATCTAAAATAATGGTCCAAGACACTCCATGCAATTTCACTGACTTCCTAAGATAGAGTCTAGCATAATCTTTGGCTTAATCTAAAGTGTTAACTGGCAAAAAATAGTCCAACTTACTTAACTGGTCCATGATAACCCAAATAGAATCATGTTATCAAAGAGTACGAGGCAACCCTTTAATGAAGTCCATATTCACCACTTCCCACTTCCAAGTAGGAATACTGATATCCTGAACTATACCACCAAGTTTCTAGTGCTCAACCTTAACCTGCTGCCAATTTTGACACTTAGCCACAAATTTTGCGAGATCCTTCTTCATTCCATTCCACCAATAGACTTCTCGTAGATCGTGGTACATCTTAGTGGCTCCTAGATGAATAAAATACCAAGAACTATGAGCTTTTGTTAACGCCTGCTCTCTTAAGTCACCCACATATGGAACACAACCTGACGATAAAAAACACCATCTCCTCCTTAGGAAAAAACATCAAACTTCTGACTCTGGACCACTTCTTTCAACTTACACAAAATAGGATCACTATCTTTCTTTTCCATCACCTCAACTATAATAAAGATTCTGAACCATTCTAAACCGAAATATTACTTTTGGCTGGATCAACCAATCGAACTCCCAGTATGGTAAGCCGATGAACCTTGAGAACTAATTCTTTCTTCTCATCCTCTATATGAGTAACACTTCCCATAGACAACCTACTAAGAGCATTATTAACAACATTGGCTTTTACTGGGTGGTACAAGACACTTATATCATAATCCTTTAACAACTCTAGCCATCTCCTCTGATGAAGATTTAGATCTTTCTGGGTGAACACATACTGAAGGCTTTAGTGATCCGTGAATGCATCAATATGACCCCATAAAGATAATTCCTCTAACTCTTTAAGGCAAAAACTACTGCTGCCAACTCAAGATCATGAGTCGAGTAATTCTTCTCATGAGGCTTAACCTGTCTAGAGGCATATGATATAACCTTGCTATGTTGCATCAACACATAAACAAGTCCCACTCTTGAAGTAGCACAATAAACCACAAACTCATCTAAACTCTGACAGATTTAAAATTGGAATTGAGGTGAGTCGAGTCTTTAACTCCTGAAAACTCTTCTTGTAAGAATCGAACCACTGAAACTTGACTTTCTTCTGAGTCAACCTGGACATAAGGAGTCAATAGAGGAAAATACCTAAACAAACTGCATGAAGTAACCAGTTAAACCTAAGAAACTCCTAATATCTGATGGAGAGACGGGTCTAGGCAAATTCCTAATTGCTTCGATCTTTTGAGGATCAACCTTAATGCATTTATCAAAAATAATATGACCAAGGAATGCTACCAATTTAAAAAAAAATTCACACTTACTGAACTTAGTGTATAACTGACGATCTTTAAGATTCTGCAGGACAATCCTCAAATGGTCTGCATGTTCATCCTTACTCGGAGAATTAATGAGGATGTCATCAATAAAGATAATGATGAACATATGCAAGTAGTAATTGAACACCCTGTTCATCAAGTTCATAAAAGTTGCAGGAGTATTCGTTAGTCCAAAATACATAACAACAAATTCAAAGTGACCATACAATTCTAAAGGTTCTCTTCGAAATGTCACGTTCTTTAACTCTGAGCTGATGATAGCCGGATCTGAGGTCTATCTTAAAGAAGTAATTGGCACCCTGAAGGTGGTCAAACAAGTCATCAATCTTGGGAATGGTATACTTATTCTTGATTTTTCAACTTGCGATAATCAATGCACATTCAGAGAGAATAATCTTTCTTGTGCACAAAGAGAACTAGAGCACCCCATGGAGAGATGATAGGCTTGATAAAGTCCTTGTCTAGAATGTATTTTAACTGATCCTTTAATTCTTTAAGCTTGAATAGAGCCATTTAGTAGGGTGGAATTGAGATAGGCTGGGTATCTAGAAGGAGATCTATTTCAAAGTCAATTTCTCGCTCGGGAGAAACTCCAAATAGATCTTCAGGAAACACTTTTGGGAATTCATTTACCATAGGAACTGACTCAAGAGTTTGGATATTGTACTTTGAATCCTTAACCCAAAAAATATGATATATACACCCTTCGAAAATCACATTTCTAGCTTAAAAGACAAACCAACCAATAGGTGCTGACGTACTACCCTTCCACTCTATGACTAGATCATTGAGAAACTGAAACTAGACTACCCTCTTTCTATAATCACTTAAGGAATAGCAATAGTATAGCCAATTCATGACAAGAATGATATAAAAATGGGTCATGTATAACTCCACGAGATCAACTGAGGTGACTTTAGAGAAACTATGATAGGGCAATTTTTGTATACCCATCTAGCTATGAAAAAATCAACAACTGGTGTAGAGACTGAGAAAGGTTCTGAGAGAATTTTAGGAATGACACCGAAGTCTACTGCTATATAGAGAGTCACAAAAGAAAGTGTGGCTCTGGGATCTAACAATACATAGAAAAGAATATGAAAGGCTTGTAACGTACCAGTGACTACATCAGGAGAACCCTTCTGATCCTGTCGAGTCTAAAGGGCATAAAACCTATTATGACATTGTCTTCCAACCACACTAGATAAGGCACCCTGCTGAGTCGGGTAACTTGTTGGAGCTGTTGAAGAGGTAGGCTGAGTGTGCCTACCGATATCACCTTTCTTAGCTGATAGACAATCTTGAAATCGGTGACCCAGCATTCTACAGCCAAAGCACCTATCCTTACCTATCAAACATTCTCTGGGATAGGTTTTCCCACACTTCTTACAAGTTAGGAAAGTATGACAACTGGAAGCACTATAATGAGACTTAGAGCCTAGCTCTCTACCTTTTTGATCCTGCCTGGATCTGGGAGATGGAACAATGGAAGATAATGGTGCTATGGCTAAAGATCTTTGCTAAAATTGAGAGTGATTACCTCCGTATGACTTCTGTTGAGATCAATCAAAGTTTCATGTTCTAGCTCTCTTATTTATATTCTCCTTCTTTCTTTAATTAATCTCCTATTCCTTAATCTATTGATCATGAACAATGAATCGAGAGATGTCTATCTCCTTGACCAATATTGAAGTCCTACACTCTTTCACCACATCTTCAGAAACACCTCACACAAACTTACTTATAGAGGCTGTGGAATCAGCAAACATTGTGGGAGCATATTTATATAGTTAAGTAAACTTGATAAATACTCCTTTACACTCATGTTTCCCTACTTCAGATTAATGAACTCCTGAACCTTCACTTCCCTTAACTCAAGTGGGAAGAACCTATCCAAAAATAAAATAACAAATTTATCCCATTTCACTGGATCTGCATCTATACCCCTATCCTCTTTTAACTGTTTAAACCAGGTATGAGCTACTCTTTTCAACTGATAAGCCAACAAGTCAAGACTTTTAATCGAAGTGACACCCATGATCTCGGTAACCTTCTAGATATCATCTAGGAACTCTTGTGGATCCTCATCAGACTTAAAACCATTGAACTTAGGAGATTCATATGAGTGAAGTCCCAAACTCTAGCAGCTATTGTGGTATCAATGGGATTGATTGGGGAAACAACCTATTGATTATCCTAAGTAGTCATGGCCTGAGATAGCACCATGAAAGCAGCCCTAAACTCAACATGAGAGACTTACTCATTAAAAGGGTCTGCGGAGACTGGTGGTGCTTGCTGGTTTTCGTTTCTGTTTCTATTTCTCCGTTTGTTAGCTCTTCTAGAAGGCATTTTCTATAAATGCATAGAGCAAGAGTTTGAAGAAAGTTTTAATAGTGTTTGTAATCTATCACACGATAAAAGCATGAAAAATGTAAAACTTTTCCTAAAATTATTCATAGCCCCTCGCTCATAAATTGGGCACGCTTCATACCCAGGAGTAATACACTACTTAACGCGGCTTTCAGACACCCTAAGACACTTTAAACCTGGCTATACTACCAAAGTTTTCATAACCCGAGACTACCCCCTAGTCGTAACACGATGCTTAGAGTCACAAGGGACCCCAAGTTAACACATGGGCTGGCATAACACTACGAATACTGTATAAACTAAATAACATTGTGTGGAAGCTAAAGTATGAATGATATATGAAAAATCAAAACCAAATATCAATGATAAAATCCAAATAAAAATCCCTTAACATAACATAAAGCTAAACATCTACTGCCTATCTGAAAGCCTCTACTAAGGTGAGTTGCTGGCATAAGCCCCCAGCTAACTCTAACTGTCTGAAACTGAAATAGAGAAAACAAATGAAATACTGATATCTAGTCCTTGAATCATGAGGACTCACCAAAAATAGCTACTGAAGTGATGTTGAATCAAGCTAACCGCGATCGGGGTGTTAAACGTTCAAACCTATATTGTAAGACAATATAGAGCAAAGAATAGTATGCAGTCAGTACATTGAATGTATGAGCATGTGAGATATTTAAAACACTTCAAAAGTTGAACATACTGAAAGTGACATGATGACCTGAACATGGGACTGAAATCTGTAAATTGATGCTATGACCAAGTAATAAGCATGTAACACTATAAGATGCTGAATAGACTGAATACAAGGTTAAATGAGATTTGAGACTAAACTATTGGAGATTTCTGTAACCGACATAGCCCATGTGAGTAACATAGAATCCAACGTGTAACCCAAGTTAGGAGGGTGTTTTATACCTTGCCAAGGGTACGAACCATGATTGGAATGAATTCACTCATGAGCCCATTAAGGGGAAGAAAGACACTCTTTACTAGAGAGGACCCCTTTAACCTATAGTGGCACATAGTTTGGGACTTGGGTTATCTAAACCCTTGTCCTCTCGGTTCTAAGTACTACTCCCAAGTGAAAGTCAACTAATATACTAAAATTCTCAGCAATAATGAGATTCTCAAACTGAAAGATAAGTGCTTTATCAAAAAGCATTCTAAATAATGAAAACTGAAGAACTGAATATTCAACTGACAATGCATGATATCCCAGGTCATCAAGTTATCATACCTCGCTATCTCTGAAGAATTTGACTAATTATGGTAATACTATAATATGAACGTAATGAGGAATTTCATAACATAAACCCAAAATCATGAATTTATAAATATGATGAGAGTTCATAGTCATGAGTATGCAAATATGCTCAACATTATGGAAAACATATATTAATGGTTTGGTCAAAGCAACAAACTGAAAACTAAAGGAATTCACACTTTTCATGGAAACCCTAAGCTTGTAGGGTGAATTGAACTTGAGGAATTGAGTTAAATTTGGGACTCAATGGGTGAAAGGAAACCCATTAATGAATACCACATACCTAGAGATGAAAACCTTGGTGAACCCTTGATCTTGGAGAAGAGAATTGCCTCTTTTATTATTTTCTCTCTAAGTGTCTGATGTTTTCAAGTGAGTGAAAGGATTAGGGTAGTATTAAACTTAATAAACATCATTGTAATGACTTAAATGATGTTTTTAAGTGTTAAAAGAGTGGTAAAATACCAAAAAACCCTTGTTAAATTATCTGGAAAGTTGCTGGAATCAGTCCCGATGACTCACGTGATGACTCATAGAGTCGGGCTACAAGTCGTGGCCTTAGTCATTGCCTCGGACTTGATTTTTTCTCCCCTATGACTTGACCACAAGTCACCCTATGACTCGTAGGGTGACCTGACTACTCATTGGGTCTTTTGACGACTCGTCGTGTCTGAGTTGTTGTCTTTGACAGTGCTTCAGTAAAATAGTCATAACGTTTTACTCCAATACCTGATTAATGAGAAATTAGATGCATTGGAAATATAATTTAAATATATATCATTTAGTGGTTTTTGATCTCAAAAATACTTCATAACCTAGGAGTTATGCTCATTTGATGTTGAGTATAGCAAGATTCGTTACAAGAATTCAATCGGTAAGGGAGGTTTCAACTTGGCTATGAGCTAGGAGTTACTTGAGGCCTTAATACATGTCTAAGTTACTTCTAATACTACCAAAGCATGAAGTTTTATTCTACGTGTACTTGAATCAAGGTTCTAATCTTAGCTTAGATTTTGGGGTGTTACATTAGCATACAATTACACAAAGAGCCATGTATACTTCATTAACCACACTAAGTTATCCTCAAAACTAAGATAAACACACCTAGATAATGATACTTAGGTATATAAATACACCTAAGATCACCACACCTGTCACGCCCCGAATCCCAACGAGGCGTGATTAGCACCCGAAGCCGATATGGCCCGAGAGAACCAACCTTTGCTTATGAACATTCACATACATAACCTCATATGAATCTTATTACACCTTGTGCAACTATGCGGAAGTCATAGACACGAAAACATAAGTCATAGCAATGAATGTAAAACTTGGTCGTTTGAGCTATCAAGTCAAAACGACATGTACCTTCACATTTATACACCCACATCCGTCTACAAAAGCCTCTAACAAAATGCATTGACCAAATGAACTAAAAGTTGGGACAAGTCCCCGCTTTATACAACATGTGCAAAATCAAAACACATGTACAACAGTGACTCGGAGAAGCCCCGAACTAACTGGAGCTCACCAAAGATCTGCAACACTAACAATCTACTGTGAAGGCCTACTAGGACCTGCGCCTACAGCAAGTAAGGTATATCCCCCGAGGGGGTCAGTACGAAGAATGTACTGAGTATGTAAGGCTCAAATGAAACTGTAAGATATGAAAATATGTCAAGAACTCAAGTTCAAATGCATAACCAATATAGATAAGTCACTATTCAGTACTTTTGGAATTCATGTACATTACGTTCTTTCTTTCTCTTGCCTTTACTTCACTTTACTTTTACATCACTTATACACTTTCTGGGCTCACATCATGCAGGTGTTCTTTTCATCCCATGGATAACATATCATCGTCATGTAGGTATTCTTTCACCCCATGGATAAAATCATATCATCATGCAGGTTTTCTTGCACCCCATGGATAAATGGCCATCATCACGCGGGCGTTTGTGCCCCATGGATAAACTATCATCATCATGCGGGCATTACACAATCAACATGCATTACTTTATTCTTACTTCATTTCATTACATTTGAGAATGGTACCTTACTTGTGAGAGATTGATACTTTTGATAGTCATGAACACACCAGTATGCTTTACCTTCCTCTTATTCTTCATGAGATTAACACCTTAACTAAGCACGCACTTATATGCACATCTCACCTTACTCCTTTACCTCATGAGATTTACAATTTCACTTATGAGGAATAATTGGACTAATTTGTACATCACCTATCTTAGTACTCGTATGAGAGTGGTCCTCTTACTTATGAACAATTGGCACAAGGATAATTATCATACTATAGGACTTTGGAACAAGACATGATTGGAATAATGCTATTCAAACTAAACAAGCTCTCTTTACCCTATTACTCTCGTTGGGATAGTTCGTTTAAGAATTACAACGTCATGACATCTTTGGAACTTCAATCAATGAATAAGAGATGAGTGAATCATAATTCATCTAAGAATAGGGCACATATGAATAACAATATACGTCACCCTAAATTGATATACTTCAAGCCCCTTGGAATTGAAACAAGTCCAATGTCAATAAGAACAATATCTTGTAGAAGGATACGAAAAGAGTAACCTTACATACCTTCTCTTCCCAATATAAGTACACAATCAAATATGTGCCCGCAACAATTCCGCTCCTTCTTTACGTTTCATTCTACATCACAAGTACATAATGGAACCAACATTAACCACCAACTACCTTACAAATGCATACAATAACAATAAGTCACATGTTTGGCTTTAACATGTTATTTCTGTCTCTACCATACCATTTACGGCATGGTCATATCAATAATACCACAACATGCCCAACATTGACCAAAGTATCATAAACCCCTAGGATGTCACACCAAGTTCATACTTTCCACTTTCCATTATTACAACATCATAATTACACCATCAATTACGTTACAAATGGATATAATATCAATGAGTTACATGTTTGCCTTTAAACATGTCATTTCCCCTTGACAATACCATTTATGAAATTATCTTACCAAAAATCCCACAATATTCCATACATTGACCAATACATGAAAATCAATACCTTTCACTACGACACTTCTCCTTTACACTTTCTGATCCGTATCACATCACAAAGAATCCATCAAACCACCTTAATACACCTCTTAGCACATATCAGCAAAAATCCCACAATTTACACTTTTAGAAAAATAACAAGTTTAATAACAAAATCACACCATACATGTTCATATTTTATCCATACCATGCTCTTTCATTAATACATCAAGTCTCTTTTCAAGTTCAAATCACAAAGATGGCACATCTTTGACCAAAAGCAGAAATACACTATTCACCACCTTGCCAACATAACTATCATAATATACATAATATCCCATGCATATAATATGTTAATCCATGAGAATAAATACTTACCAAGTCTTGGAATAGGATGATCTTGCTCCAAAAGTGACTTAGGGTTTGAAGAGCCCAAAGGGGTTTTCTTGAAAATTCTAGAAAAAGGCAAGAAAAGCATGTGTGTTTTGTGGGTAAAAAATATGATTTTTGTGCCCCTTTTATAGAGCCTTGAAGTCCTATTTATCCACATTTCTCAATCATTAATTGGTCAAAGAAAGAATAGGTCATTTGACCCATTCTTGGCCCATGTCTTTTGCCTCATTTTGGGCCTCTTTTGACCCTAATTCACTTAACCCACAAAAATTCATAATTCCTCATGTTTAATTCATTTCATATGAATTAAAACAATATTCCCACTCACGTAATTCATACTCATAGCCTCAATTCCAAAAACAAGCAATTCTAGCCACGTATGGCTTATTTTGACTATAAGGGTAAAATCGTCATTTTGGCTCCAAATTCGTTCTCGAGTAATTTTATCATAACAATATAATATTTCACTAATTTCATGTATATTATCGTGGTTGTATAAGAAACGTGGCAAAAATAGGCTCAATACGACCCCGGATACCCTTGGGACTTAGAAATTTCCAACTTTCGAAAAAGTTGAAAAACCAGCGTGGCACACCACTGGGCGCACCAACTTGATGCCTCTGGGATAAAAGTTTTAGCCCATAGAGGCGTGGCATGGTCCCAAATTCTCCCCATACTTAGATTTTTCGAAAATTTCATTTTTCGACTTCTCTTCGCGGGTTTGGTTAGATACTTCAAGTCCTATTCTTTAACTTACTTCTTAACCTTAATATACTCTGTTTAGGGGTCCTCTTAGCCTCGTTTTGAACCCCAAAAATGTTCCGCGAAAATCATAAAACACCTCCTATGAAGGTTTAATCACATATACGAGGGCCAAATTCAATTATCTCCTCAATAGCATTACACAAGACGTATGTATGGCTCTCGACACCTAAGTAAGCATTGCTCAACATCGTCAAGTAGGGTTAGGAAGGTACGGGGTGTTACATTCTTCCCCCCTTAGAAACATTCGTCCTCGAATTTTAGTAACATCGTCTCATATACATCTCATGCATCTCTATACTCACATATATATACATATACACATTTTACTTCCCGATACTTTCTTGTTATTGCTCCAATTCCGCACTTTGAATTTCTCTTCCATTTGAAACCATTACAGGTACTCCGACTTTATAATTTCTTTGGCTCTCCACGTTCTTCCTTCTATTTGTCACTTCCTATAACGTACCTTTCCTAATATTTTCACTTACCCCTCTAGCATAGCAATATATATCTCGTAATAAGTAAGATTCTCCATAATTTTCACTTTTTCAATAAAAACAATGGATCTCGACATATGACTTGTATTAGCTTGTAGCTACTATTGTACCACCTTAATCTTCTCTCTAGCCTAGTGAACAAAATCCAACCCCCAAGCAAGGTAGTTCCATTTGCTTTCAACTTTCGTCCATATAAACCTTTGTAAGGTACCATTTTTGGATACTTGAATAATAGATACTATTGTAAGCATATCCAATAAGGGGTAGATGATCATACAATGTGTAAGATAGTCACATATTTCAAGTGTCTGGATGATACGTTCTGCTTGCCCACCTGTTTATGGATAAAAAAAACTGTACCCAAATTCACTTGTATACCCAACCTTTCTATATATATATATATATGTATTTTTTCTGTTTTGACTGTTACCTCATCCAGTTGGCGATCATTAATACGCATTTTTAATGTGCCATTTCTCTTGTGTGCAAATAACACTGGTGCACCCTACAGGGACATACTAAGTCTTACCAACTGACATGCATATACCTTTGACATAGCTTTCCTTATGTCAGGTTAGGAAACAAATTTATCTTTCCGTTCAAGGATGGTCTTTTGTGGAAGAACAATAGAAATATACTTTCGTATCTTGACAATCTTCATGACATACAAGAAGTCAACCACTTCATACCCATTACAACACTAAAACTCTTTCATTTCTATCTCCATCAGATTAACCATCGTAACATGATCAAAAATATCTACTATACCATTATGATATACGCTTTTATCTTAGATTCATCAACCAGTGTATAGACTCCAATTAGCATAACTAGTAATTCTGGTTTCTTCAAAATTCATTCCACAATCAATGGTGTAACATATCATAAGGGAGCATACGGGTCGTTCAATGTATATACATCATAGTAATATACCTAAATACCTGTATTGTCGTCAGGAGATGTTCCCTTATTATGCCGGTCAACTAAAGCATAAGTTCGATTCTGGACCCCACTAGTACTGGCTGCTCCTCCAGCACCTCTGCCACAACCAACAGACTACATACCTCGATCTAAAGAAGGAACCAATGCTGATGAAGCCACAGTGGACCCCGCAGGTCGTAACATACTACCCAAGCCTCATCGTGGACAGTCTCTCATTATGTGACCCGGCATACCACACCAATAACAAGCATCCATCCCCCTCTGACATTCACCTACATGAAACCGTCTGCAAAACTGGCATAGTGGGCGAGAAGACCCTGCTGTCTGTGAATCTGTCATCCTACCACTCTACCCAATATGACTGTCCCTGAATCCTCTAGAGTGAGATGGAGCACCTGTTGTGGCATAAGAGAATGAGGGTATAGGCGGTAACATCCGAGATCCAGATCCTTCTGGGGACACTATAGACTACCCCATGGATCTTGCCCTTTTTACTGGCCCTTCCTCAGATTTCTGTATCCTCTTTCTTTGCCTTTGGTCCTCCATTTTATACGTGAAGGCCTGAATTATCACTATATCCATATCTCGATTTAAGGCAGTGATAGTACAGTCCCGTACAAAATAAGGCTCCAATCTATCCATATATCTATGCACTCTATCTTCCATCGTGGCCACCACATTTGGAGCATATCGTGCCAAGGAATTAAACTGCAAACTATATTCTTTAACACTCATAGTTCCTTGGCGTAAATTTAAAAACTGATCCGCACGAGCCTCACGGATCTCATAGGGAAGATAGTGATCCAAAAATGCCGCTTTAAATTCTTCCCACGTAGGTGGGTTTGTACCAATACCTCGAGCTTTCTTCCAGTCCTCATACCACAATATGGCCTCAACCTTCAATCTATAAGCTGCTAATTCAAGTTTTTCTACACCTGTTACGTGCATCACCTCTAATGCTCTTTGAACTTGGTCCACAAAATCCTGTGGATCCGTTTTCAGGTCTGACCCAGTAAATATAGGAGGGTCCAATTTTAGAAAGTCCTGCGTACGCCGACTAGCTACCCTAGCTGCGTCATCTTCATTTACCATTGGACCAGTTCGTCCTTGTGCTTGTGCAGCTACTAACTGAGTCAACATATGTACTGCATTTTGTAAATCCTGATCAGTGGTATTCATAGGTGGTTCCGCAGGTACTTCTCTACCTCTTGGCTCTTCTGGAGCTAGAAAAGTAGAGGAAGACTGTGATGCAATCTCGGCGTCAGCTCCACCCTGACTACCTTGGTTAGGTGGTAATCTACTCATTCCTTCTTCAGCAGGCACATCCACCTGCTTCCCTTTACCTCTAACTCCTCTCGTGTTCGGCATTGTTACTATATCACTGCGAAACATTTACCATGGTCAGAGACAATTCAACTTATAACACTGGCTCTATTGCACGATCTGGAAGGGAAGAAAAGAAACAACATCCTAAATGTCCCGTAGCCTCCTACTTATAAATGTGGTGCACAACACATCGATAAGTAAGACTCTACTCAGACATGGCTTTGTAGACACCCTTAGAACGACCTGCTCTAATACCACTTTTGTCACGCCCCAAATCCCAACGAGGTATGATTGGCACCCGAAGCAGATATGGCCCGACAGAACCAACCTTTGCTCATGAACATTCGCATACATAACCTCATATGAATCTTATTACACCTTGTGCAACTATGCGGAAGTCATAGACATGAAAACATAAGTCATAGCTATGAATGTAAAACTTGGCCGTTTGAGCCATCAAATCAAAACGACATGTACCTTCACATTTATACACCCACATCCGTCTACAAAAGCCTCTAACAAAATTCATTGACCAAATGAACTAAAAGTTGGGATAAGTCCCCGCTTTATACAACATGTGCAAAATCAAAACACATGTACAACAGTGACTCGGAGAAGCCCCGAACTAACAGGAGCTCACCAAAGATCTGCAACACTGACAATCTACTGTGAAGACCTACTAGGACCTGCGCCTGCAGCAAGTATGGTATATCCCCCGAGGGGGTCAGTACGAAGAATGTACTGAGTATGTAAGGCTCAAATGAAACTGTAAGATATGAAAATATGTCAAGAACTCAAGTTCAAATGCATAACCAATATATATAAGTCACAATGTAGATGAGTCACTATTCAGTACTTTTGGAATTCATGTACATTACGTTCTTTCTTTCTCTTGCCTTTACTTTACTTTACTTTTACATCACTTATACACTTTCTGGGCTCACATCATGCAGATGTTCTTTTCACCCCATGGATAACATATCATCGTCATGCAGGTATTCTTTCACCCCATGGATAAAATCATATCGTCATGCGGGTATTCTTGCACCCCATGGATAAATGGCCATCATCACGCGGGCATTTGTGCCCCATGGATACACTATCATCATCATACGGGTATTTGTACCCCATGGATAACACGCATGAACACAATCAACATGCATTACTTTATTCTTACTTCATTTAATTACATTTGAAATTGGTACCTTACTTGTGAGAGATTGATACTTTTGATAGTCATAACTTTACTTGAAGCTTTGGATCAATAATCAATAAACAAGAGGCATATGTATAACTTTTATTGGAACTTTGGATCATGACACTAATTGAAACACACCAATATGCTTTACCTTCCTCTTATTCTTCATGGATTAACACCTCAACTAAGCACGCACTTATATGCACATCTCACCTTACTTCTTTACCTCATGAGATTTACAATTTCACTTATGAGGAATAATTGGACTAATTTTCACATCACCTCTCTTAGTACTCATATGAGAGTGGTCCTCTTACGTATGAACAATTGGCACAAGGATAATCATCATACTATAGGACTTTGGAACAAGACATGATTGGAATAATGCTATTCAAACTAAACAAGCTCTCTTTACCTCATTACTCTCGTTGGGATAGTTCGTTTAAGAATTACAACGTCATGACATCTTTGGAACTTCAATCAATGAATAAGAGATGAGTGAATCATAATTCATCTAAGAATAGGGAACATATGAATAACAATATACGTCACCCTGAATTGATATACTTCAAGCCCCTTGGAATTGAAACAAGCCCAATGTCAATAAGAACAATATCTTTTAGAAGGGTACGGAAAGAGCAACCTTACATACCTTCTCTTCCCAATGTAAGTACACAATCAAATATGTGCGCGCAACTATTCCGCTCCTTCTTTACGTTTCACTCTACATCACAACTACATAATGGAACCAACATTAACCACCAACTACCTTACAAATGCATACAATAACAATAAGTCACATGTTATTTCTGTCTCTACCATACCATTTACGGCATGGTCATATCAATAATACCACAACATGCCCAACATTGACCAAAGTATCACAAACCCCTAGGATGTCACACCAAGTTCATACTTTCCACTTTCCATCATTACAACATCATAATTACACCATCAATTACGTTACAAATGGATATAATATCAATGAGTTACATGTTTGCCTTTAAACATGCCATTTCCCCTTGACAATACCATTTATGAAATTATCTTACCAAAAATCCCACAATATTCCATACATTGACCAATACATGAAAATCAATACCTTTAACCACAACACTTCTCTTTTACACTTTCTTATCTGTATCACATCACAAAGAATCCATCAAACCACCTTAATACACCTCTTAGCACATATCGTCCAAAATCCCACAATTTACACTTTTAGAAAAATAACAAGTTTAATAACAAAATCACACCATACATGTTCATATTTTATCCATACCATGCTCTTTCATTAAGACATCAAGTCTCTTTTCAAGTTCAAATCACAAAGATGGCACATCTTTGACCAAAAGCACAAATACACTATTCACCACCTTGCCAACATAAATATCATAATATACATAATCTACCATGAATATAATATGTTAATACATGAGAACAAATACTTACCAAGTCTTGGAATAGGATGATCTTGCTCCAAAAGTGACTTAGGGTTTGAAGAGCCCAAAGGGGTTTTCTTGAAAATTCTAGAAAAAGGCAAGAAAAGAATGTGTGTGTTGTGGGTAAAAATCTGATTTTTGTGCCCATTTTATAGAGACTTGAATTCCTCTTTATCCACTTTGCTCAATCATTAATTGTTCAAAGGAAGAATGGGTCATTTGACCTATTCTTGGCCCATGTCTTTTGCCTCATTTTGGGCCTCTTTTGACCCCAATTCACTTAACCCACAAAAATTCATAATTCCTCATGTTTAATTCATTTCATATGCGTTACAAAAATATTCCCACTCACGAAATTCATACTCGGAGCCTCAATTCCAAAAACAAGCAATTCTAGCCACGTATGGTTTATTTTGACTATAAGGGTAAAATTGTCATTTTGGCTCCAAATTCATTCTCGAGTAATTTTATCATACCAATATAATATTTCACTCATTTTATGTATATTATCGTGGTTGTATAAGAAACGTGACAAAAATAGGCTCAATACGACCCCGGATACCCTTGGGACTTAGAAATTTCCAACTTTCGAAAAAGTGGAAAAACCGGCGTGGCGTACCCAGCTTGCTGCCTCTGGGCTAAAAATTTTAGCCCAGAGCGGCGTGGCACGGTCCCAAACTCGACCCATACTTAGATTTTTTGAAAATTCCATTTTTCGACTTCTCTTCATGGGTTTGGTTAGATACTTCAAGTCCTATTCTTTAACTTACTTCTTAACCTTAATATACTCTGTTTAGGGGTCCTCTTATCCTCGTTTTGAACCCCACAAATGTTCAATGAAAATCATAAACACCTCCTATGAAGGTTTAATCACATATACGAGGGCCAAATTCAATTATCTCATCAATAGCATTACACAAGACGTATGTATGGCTCTCGACACCTAAGTAAGAATTGCTCAACATCATCAAGTAGGGTTAGGAAGGTACGGGGTGTTACAACACCACATTTAAAGACTTGTTCATCCTTAAACAACTCTTTACACTAATCACAATCAAGGAAGACTCTACATGACTACTTGGACTAAGACACTCAACCTAGAACTACAACGACTATACAAATAGCAAGTTCTACATTAGGCATGTTATATTACAATTGAAAACACATGAATACTTCTTTAAGACTTCATAGCCTCAAGGATTGACTCTATCAAGTTGGTAAACTCATGCACATTACTCAACAAAGAGATCATATAAGGCACCTATCCATCATTAAACATGCACCCTTACACAAGAGAGTCACCCTTATTCACTCACAAATATACAATTTTAACATAATAATGGGTGTAAGAATAGAATTTCGCTCACTCTCACAAAGAATTCTCATGCCACATATGATGAGCCATAAGCTTTCCCTTAGTGTACTACTCTACTAATATAAGAACATCAAAACTCAAGTTCAAGTAGGAATTTACTGGTTGCAATGTAGGCTAAGGGATGGGTAGGTACTATTCTGGCCAGTAATAGTGACTATCTTTCCTAATCTCTTTAACACACCACACTTTACATTAAATTCATCTCCAACCAACCTATTTTTCACAACTTTTATCTACACTTCTCTCTTTTATTTTACCCCATCTCTTTTATCTATCTTACACCTCTTTAGTAGAGAGTGTTTTCCATAAACACATGATTCACTTCTTTTGATAAATTTTGCTTTCCATTAAATTACTCCCCATCAACAACACATAAACTTTTTAAACACACCCATTATTATTACTTCAGGGCTTCAACTTCACTTTTTCCTTCTGTCGTTTTACAGTCCTTAACATCTTAATTTTTTAACCAAGCACTTAGAAGTTTTTGATTATGTTATAGTCAATTGAAAGAACAGGAATAAGCTACATATGAGGCCACTAAAGAATAGGCTAAAGGCTCAACGAGGCTAACTAAGGTCATGCATCAAGGGTAGATAAAGCAGGTATAAAACATGGCTATTAAAGAAATGCCTATATCATCTCCTAAACACAACATTTTTCATTTCGCTTTGCAAACACACCAGGCAAGTTCTAGACATCAATATGCAAAAATGGACTATAACGAAAACCTAACTCATACTTGGCACATGTTTAACTCAAGAAGGATCCCTATACACTCTCAATCAAGCAATTATAATAATTTAGATTTAAGCCAACATCACACAAGAGTCAGATCAAAGAACCTAGGTGTCTCACAGAAGTCATTCAATTTTCATATCATGCCTTAGAATTCAACACCAACTTGCATCAAATAATCATGTGTAGCACCTATTAAGAGAATCTCTATTTATTACAAATGACAAAAAATTTAAAATTACCTCTAAAAATTAGAAAGGATACTGGGCTTAAAGGGCTCCCCCTCAAAAAAAAAACTGAAAAGAAAAACCAAGGGGTAGGTGAAGTGTACTTCTCCTAAATGGAAAAACTAACAAAAACTGAAAATAAAAAAAGATAAAATATTTTTTTATTTTTTTTCTGAGATTTAGTAAAAAACTTGTAAATAAATCAAAATAGGAATCCTCACCCTAAACAAATTGGAAGATTCCCACCACATACTTGAAATAATGCTATGTCCCTAAAGTATAAGTCAAATTAAGAACAAGGATTAGAAATACTTCTTGAGGCCTCTAGGCCTAACTAGCAACATGTCACTTTCTCTAATTTCCATCATGGGGGCCGAAGGACCCCATACTTATGTTTTAATCATGCTTCTTAGCTTAGATTTTGGGTACTCAGACTTCCCCAAATCTTTAAAACAAACATACAAAAACAAAAACAAAGGTGACACTATGTAAGAATAACTAACTCTATTACAACATGGGTTGCCTCCCAAGCAACACCTAATTTAATGTCGCATCATGACTCTCATCGCAACTATCATCCACATTCACTCAATCTCTTTTTCTTTCTCAACCACAACTTTCTTCTTTTCTTTACTCTACCACAATACCATCAGAATTTGCCCCTTTACTACTTTTCTAACCCCATGTAGGATCACATGCAAGCTTTTCAAACTCAGGCTTATGGACCAAATTTGGCAATTCTATGAGAGAATTCAAAGTGGTAATTGGAATATTACAACTCACCACCCCCACACTTATCCACTTCCATAAGTGTAATCATTCATAAATCTCTATAGTATGAGGGTGTGTTATGTGTTTTGTATACTCTGAATACGACCTCTTCATTATTCAATCTCATCTTGAGTCTGCCTTCTCTAACATATATCAACACTCCACCAGTAGCCAAAAATAGTTGTCCTAATATGATTGGTACCTTTTCATCTGCCTCATAGTCAAGAATGATAAAGCCAGCAGGAATAATAAACTTACCAACCTTAATAAGAACATACTCAATGATTCCTTCAGGGACCACTTTAGTTTTGTCCGCCATCTGTAGCACAACTGATGAGGGCCTTATATTCCCTAAACCCAAAGTTTTAAATATATAAAGTGGTATTAAGTTTATTCTTGCCCCTAAATCACTTAGAGCTTGAATAATATCACTTTCACCAATATGTATGGGGAGAGTGAAACTCCCAGGGTCCTTGAGATTTCTAGGAATCTGTCACGCCCCGAATTCCATCAGGATGGATTGGTACCCGTAGCCGACAAGGCCCGAGAGAACCAAGCTTTGCCTCTGTTCAATCATGGACATGCTATAAAAAATCTATAATCACATAATAACTTTGGATATCGATAATGGAATCATGGAACATGATATATATATATTCACATATGCGAAACTTGGCCGTTGAGGCACCCAAGTCAAAAACGACATATACCTTTTACATTTACACACCCACATTCGTCTAAAAAAGCATCTAGCAAATGCATTGACCAAAATGAACTAAAAGGCGGGACAATTCCCCACTTTATACAACATGTACAACACCAAAACATATGTACTATAGTGACTCGGAGAAGCCCCGAACTAAATGGAGCTTACCAAAGATCTGCAACAACTGGCAACCTACTGTGGAGGCCTACTAGTACCTGCGCCTGCAGTAAGTAAGGTAAATTCCCCAAGAGGGGTCAGTACGAAGAATGTACTGAGTATGTAAGGCCATATGAAACTTGTAATATATGTAAGTATGTCAAAGAACTCAAGTTCAAATGTGTAACCAATACAGATAAGTCACAATGTAGATGAGTCACTATTCTGTACTTTGGAAACCATGTATATTTCTTTCGGTACTTTCTTTGTATTTTTAATTTAATGATTATTCATCTTCGCTTGTGACCTGTGATACCCGGGCCCCGACTGAACAGTGGGTTTTAAACATAAAATCACGTTATGTTGGGATCGGCTCGAGCTAGGCTTATGCCTCTAGAGCTGCCACCCTATGAATCAATGTATATATCGAGATTGGCTCGAGCTAGGTTAGTACCTCTAGAGATGCCACCCATACAACATTTCAGGTTCGGCTCGAGCTAGGTTATTACCCGTAGAGCTGACCCCTATTAGGATCGGTCCGAGCTAGGCTTAGGCCCCTAGGACTGCCCCCTGATTTGGGATCGGCTTGAGCTAGGCATTTTGCCCCCAAAGCTGCCACCCTTACTTGATCATTGACCACATATGCATTACTTTGTTTATTACTTTGAGATTAAAACCATGATATTCACAACTTGATATGAAGCTTTGGATCATCAACCAATAAATGAGAAACACATGAATAAACATTGTTAGAAACATATCACCATTGGAACCATTAGACAATAATCAATGAACAAGATATATGAGTATAACCACTATTGGAACTTTGGAACATAACATTGTTGAGCTTTTGGAACCTTATTCTTGAATATGAAAGATGAGATTCACCAATGATCAATGAGTAGGAAATGTATGACAATGACCATGGATAACCGGATATGGGATACCATAACACATTTTGGGATGGAACAAACGTAATGTCAGTATGAATACTATTTGCTGCAGAAAGATACGGACAGAGTAACCTTACATACCTTGTAGTCTTAATACGAATAAACAACCTTAGACATGCACAAAATAGTCCCGCTCCTTCTTTATGTGTCACTCTACATCACAAATACCTAACAGAATTGACATTAACCACCAACTACTTTACAAATGCATACAATGTCAACGTGTTACATGTTTGCCTTTAATCATGTCATTTCCCCTTGACAAAACCATTGATAAAATTATTATTCTAAAAATCCCCCAATATTCCAAACATTGACCAATACATGATAATCAATACATTTCACCACAACACTTCTCCTTTACACTTCCTTATCCACACCACATCACAAATAGTCAATCAATTCACCTTAATACACTTCATAGCACATATCGGCCAAATCCCACAATTTACACTTATAGAAATATAAAAAGTTTAATAACAAAGTAACACCATACACGTTCATATTTTATCCATACCATGATCTTTCATCAAAGGCACAAGTCATAATTCAAGCTTGAATCCCATGGATCACAAATCTTATACAAAAACACCAAGTTCCATGCCCAACATTTCCAAGCACAACCAACATGATTTATATACTCTTTCATGCATATAATATATTAATCCATAACAATAATCACTTACCCAAGCTTGAAAAATGATGATCTTGCTCCAAAATTGCCTTTGAGTTCTTTAGGGTTTGAGAGAATGTTGGAGAAAATATCTAGAAACACATGAGAGTTACAATTGAATAAAATCTGATTTTTTGGTCTATTTATAGTCCTTTGGGACATCCTTAGTCATCCTTGGCATTTAATGCTTCATTTGACTTAGTCAATAGAAGATTGGATCATGTGACCCATGTATTTTACCTTATTTTGGGCTTTTATTGAGCCCAAATCACTTAACCCAATAAAATCAATAATTTATCATGTTTAAGTCATCTTATATGTATTAAAATAATATTCTCACTCATGCTACTCATATTCGTAGCCTCAATCCCAAAAACAAGTGATTCTAGCCACGTTTGGTTTATTTTGACCTTAAGGGCAAAACTGTCATTTTGACTCCAAATTCGTTATCGAGTAATTTTATCATACCAATATAATATGTCATTCATTTCATGTATATAATCGTGGTTGTAGAAAAAATGTGGCAAAAATCAGCTCGGTACGACCCCGGATACCCTTGAGACTTAGAAATTTCCAACTTTCGAAAAAGTGGAAAAACCAGCGTGGCACGCCCTTGGGCACGCCAAATTGCTGCCTATGGACTAAAAATTTTAGCCCAGAGTGGCGTGGTACGGTCCCAAATGCGCCCCACACTTAGTTTTTTTGAAAAATTCATTTTTCGACTTTTCTTCGCAGGTTTGGTTAGATACTTCAAGTCCTATTCTTTAACTTACTTCTTAACCTTAATATACTTTGTTTAGAGGTCCTCTTAGCCTCATTTTGAACCCCAAAAATGTTCCACGAAGATCATAAAATACCCCCCATGAAGGTTTAATCACATATACAAGGGCCAAAGTCAATTATCTCATCAATGGCATTACCAAATACATACTTATAGCTCCCGATACCTAAGTAAACATTATTTAATGTCGTCAAGTAGGATTAGGAAGGTACGGGGTGTTACAACATCTTGCTCATAACCACAGAACTGCACTCTTTCATAAGTGTTATAGTCTCAATATCACCAAGCCTCCTTTTGTTCATCACTACATCCTTCAAGTACTTAGCATACTTGGGTATTCGCTGAAAAACATCTAACAAAGGAAGGATAATGTGAAGTTGTCTGAATATGTCAAAAAAAAATTTAATACAAGCATCCTCTTTGGCTTTCTTAAACTTTTAAGGGCATGGTGGTGGTGGTCTATTTTGAGATTGCTCAATCGGCTTTTATTTGGTAATTAGACTTCCCTTTTTTGTTAGCTTCTTTGATTCTAACTTATTATTTTTCTGCTTAGGTGTGATTAACTTTGCTTGCACCTCATGATTTTTCTTTAAAGGTGCATCAATCTAATCTTTACCACTCCTCTAGGTGATTTCCATAACTTGCGTTAGATTTTGCTTTGTATCACTAGGAAAACCCCATTGGGATCTTGTGTTTTGCGCCTGAGCTAACTAGCCCATTTGCGTCTCTAAATTCTTTTGATAAAGTTACTAACTTTTCATCTTTACAGTCATTTGTTCTTGGTTGGTCAGAATCATTTTCAAAGTATCTTCTATATTACTTTCCTGAGTGTTGTTCTAATACCATGTTGCTACTGAAATTGCTGAGGTTGGACCTGATTAGTGCCTCATGAGTAGTTGGGCTAACTCTGCAGTTACGATTGTAGTCATTACCATAGTTTTGATACCTATTTTCCATATTGCCCACAAAATTTACCGACTTCAGATTTGCTCTAACAAATCTGCAGAGTAACCACTACTACAACAAATCTTACACTAAGTCTGTACCTGCTGAACTGCATTAATCTTGGCTTGAGGTTGTGGCAAGTTTAACTTGCTAAGTTGCCCCAATCAGTTGATTTTGAAATGATTCCAATTGAGCAACAAAAGTAGTAATACTATCTATCTCAAGCAGTAATACTATCTACCTCAATCATATCTGTAGGCTTCTTTACCATACCTTGGGATGAATCACCATACCAGTCAGGATTACCTTGTGGAATAGGGTTGAGAAAAGTGTACGATTCATCATATGTCTTCTCCAACACTTGACCACCTGTAGATAAATCTAACAATTTTTTGTGTTTAGGTTAAGACTCTCCATAAAAATGTGGGCCAGTACATCATTCGATTATTGGTGATGAGGACAATTACTAAGGATACCTTTAAATCTTTCCCATGCTTTGTATAAATAACCTTAGGCTCTTCTTGAAACTCAATATTTTATTTCTCAGCCTTGCAGTCCTACCAGATGGAAAGAATCAAATAAGGAACTTCCTAGCTAGGTTATCCTATATAGTGATGTAATTTGTAGGTTCTGCCTTCAACTACCTCTTTGATTCTCCTAAAAATGAGAATGGGAAAAGAGTGAGCCTCACGTAATTGGTGGAGAATCCTGTGGGAATGAATGTGTCATTGATCTCCAAGAATTTCTATAGATGAACCTGTGGATCCTCATGTTACAAGAGTGTAAACTGCCCGCTTATGTGCAACAATTGGACCATGCTCTATTTAACCTCAAATCTACCTCCTGCGTTTGGTTTGTGGATACTGGAGGTCACATTGGTTTCAAGTGGGATTACCACTTCACACACTCTCTTTCGGGCTGGTTGTTCATTACCCACGACTGCAGGAATGATCTCTTCCTATTTAACTTTTTGGATTGGATAGAGAAGTGTTGCTTCTTTCTTCGATTGGTGCAAGCGTCGCTCAGGTTGGGTTGTGGTTCAACCAATTCCCTTTCCCTTGCTAGCGTGCTTAAGATTTAAACCTGTACCTATAAATTCGATAATTGGGATCAAGTTGTCAACACTTATCCAACAAAATAGTGAACTAAAAAATTTGAATGTTGCTAATTCTTTAAGTCCCCAGCAACGGCGCCAGAAACTCATTGCATCCAACCGTGCACGCAAGTGGAAGGGGTTATGCAAGTAATAAAGTGGCTCTTGCAAGCTGAATATCGATAACACGGGGACTTGATATTTAGTAGACAATCCAATTTAAGTATTACTATTGAAGTTAAACGAGTACGATTTGTAACAAAAGAGAATTTGAGTTTTGTTATGCTAAAAGGAACAATGAGCAATAACGGAAATTAAAAGTGTTATAAATAATAATTAGGAGGATTCCATGGTCAAGGCATCTTGAACAATCATGCAGAGCTATACAATCTTGTTGGTTAAGTTATTTATCTTAGTTGTTGATTCACGGGGTTAATATATGATCCTCTAATTGTCTATTTAAATTAGCCTCACAACTAAATCTTTGAGCCTAGATGTTGGAACTAATTCAAACCCATTCATATTTCTTCCTATATTTGAGCCAAACGTAGAAAATTAGGTATACACCTATCCTAACTGCAAATCTTATCCTTAATTCATATTAAAGACAAGAACCCTTTCCTTATGTGATTCATTCTAACCTAATGTAACTCCTTCCATGCTAACAAAATATATATAGATGTATTCTAAAGGTTGTGAATCAATAGAATAGTAAGCACAAGAGCATAAGAACAACCAAATATGATAATTATCATTAGCCAAATTAAATATACGGTAAGAAATCATGTTCATTGCCTCAAACCAATAAATAGGGTGTTTAGACACACATATTCATACAAATAATCACAATTAATGAATTCATAAGTAAAACTACAACACAAATAGAAGTTAAAGGAAGAAAAACCCTAGAGTAGAGTCATTGATACCTTCTTCTCTCTCCAACCGTGTGTTTTTCACAAGATACCTTATAAATTTGGCTAAGTACTCTTTATATAGCCCTTTAGGTCGTCCATAAGCTTCCTCATAGAAATATAAGCATTTACCACTTTTCCCTCAACTTAAACAAAGTAGAAAACCAAGTTTAATCATTTTTTTTATGGGGGTGGAGGGGGGAGGCGCTTGCATCACATGGACTGTAGCATGAGCCCCATGCTGCAGGGGGTCCAGAGCATGGAAAATGCCCATGATTTGGGGGATGCGGCACGTGGCCTCGCCCTTTGACTTGAGACTTCATCCAATTTGTCCTATACATCTCATCTAACTCGTTCCTTGTTTTCCCACTAGTTGTGGCTTGTGTTTAGGCCTCCTTTAGCTTTTATAGATGCTACAATGGTCTCATACAACAACTCATAACAAACATTAGGCCATACAACAAAATAAAGATTATCAAAGTACACTAGATCAAGCATAGCTTAGACTAGCCTAACTAGTTATTTCGTCTAAACTCTATTTGATCATTTTGGCTCTTGAATTGTTTCAAATACACCTTAAACGCTCTAAACATGCAACTTAGAATAAAATTACACAAAGATACCTATATACTTCATTAAGCACACCAAGTTATCCGCAAAACTAAGCTAAACATCCATAGAAAATGTCATATAGGTGTATAAATATGCCTAAGATCACAAATCCTTTATACCTTATATGATAATTTTATCTTATTCAACACAAATTATAGTTTGTTGTATTTCACATGTGTTCCTCCTTGGCTAGTTGATATGGTTGATAACCCTTTTGCTAACCCTTATGCTATGAGGATATGTTTGTTGTTTTTCCTTTTCATGTTTTTGTAAGGTCTGAATTCAAGGATGAATCATTTTGAAGAAGGGGATGATGATACAAGCATGGTTAGCATGCACATTTTGAGGGGCATATATATATGGATGATAGCTTGAATCCTATAAGAATCCATGGAGATAAAAATACACAAGTCTATAGGTAATAAAGATGCCATTTGGGCAATCAAGAAAGGCCAGTGTTGGTTATTTCCTAAATAGCCACTTTTGGGCTATTTTTGTAATAGGCTATCAGTGTAAAGGCAATAAATATAAATAATGGCCTTAGTTATTTTCTTTCTTAGACTTTGATGATTTGAAAATTGAACTCCTTTGAGAGTGTAGGGTGGAATCCATCCCTTTAGTGTAGCAGTCAGGCCCCGAATCCCATCGGGACGGATTGGCACTCGTAGTCGACAAGGCCCGAGAGAACCAAGCTTTGTCTCTATTCAATAATATGCATGCCATAAGAAAACCCATAATCATATAATAGCTATAGATACCAACAATGGAATTCATGGAACATGATATATATATACATATGCGAAACTTGGCCGTTGAGGCCACCAAGTCAAGAATGACATATCCCTTTTACATTTATACACCCACATTCGTCTACAAAAGCCTCTAACTAATGGATTGACCAAAATGAACTAAAAGTCGGGACAAGTCCCCGCTTTACACAACATGTACAACACCAAAACATATGTACAACTGTGACTTGGAGAAGCCTCGAACTAACTAGAGCTCACCAAGGATCTGCAACACTGGCAACCTACTGTGGAGGACTACTAGTACCTGCGCCTGCAGCAAGTAAGGTAAATTCCCCCAAGAGGGGTCAGTACTAAATGTACTGAGTATGTAAGGCTCAAATAAAACTACATGAGATAGAAATACTGCAATGGAAACAAAATATAAGTGAATAATCAATGTGGATAGGTCACCATTCTGTATATGTAGGGAACTATGTATATTACATTCATTTTTTCTATTGACTTTACTTTACTTTACATATATGTTGTCTAGGCCCTCATCATGCAGGTGTCCTTTTCACCCCATGGATAACATATCATTGTCATGCAGGTATTCTTTTCACCCCATGGATAAGATCATATCGTCATGCAGGTGTTCTTTTCACCCCATGGATAAAGTAACATCATCATGCGGGTGTTCTTTCACCCCATGGATAGAATAACATCATCATGCAGGTGTTTGCACCCCATGGATAACACCCAAGAACACAACCAATATGCTTTACTTTATTTTTACTTTGAGATTGCTACATTGATAGTCATAACTTACTTGAAGCTTTGGATCATTAACCAATGGGGGAGAGACATGAGAATAAACATTGTGAGAAACATAACATTATTAGTACCATAACACCATTGGAACCATTGGACAATAATCCATAAATAAGAGACATGAGTATAATCATTATTGGATCTTTGGAACACAACCTTATTGGCTTTTGGAACATTATCAATGAATGAAAGACATGTGATTCACAATTGATCAATGAGTATGAAACATGTAATAATGACCATTTATAGTCGAATATAGAATACCTTAGCACATTTCGGTATGGCACAGGCATAAAGTCAATATGAATACTATTTGCCGCAGAAAGATACGGATAGAGTAACCTTACATACCTTTTACTCTCAATATGGATCTACAATCTTAGATGTGCATACAATAGTCCCTCTCCTTCTTTATGTGTCACTCTACAACACAAATACATAAAGGGATTTACATTAACCACCAACTACTTTACAAATGCATATAACGTCAATGAGTTACATGTTCGCCTTTAAACATGCCATTTCCCCTTGACAAAACTATTGATGAAATTATTATTCCAAAAATCCCCCAATATTCCATACATTGACCAATACATGATAATCAACACATTTCACCACAACACTTCTTCTTTACACTTTTTTATCCACACCACGTCACAAATAATCCATCAAATTACCTTAATACACCTTATAGCACATATCAGCCAAAATCCCACAATTTACACTTTTAGAAAAATAACAAGTGTAATAACAAAATCACACCATACATGTTCATATTTTGTCCACACCATGATCTTTCATCAAAGTCACAAGTCATAATTCAAGCTTGAATCTCATGGATCACAAATCTTATATAAAACACAAAGTACCATGTCCACCATTTCCAAGCATAACCAACATGATATACATAATCTCCCATGCATATAATCTGTTAAACCATAATAATAAACACTTACCCAAGCTTGAAAAGTAATGATCTTCTCCAAAAGTTAACTTAGGGTTTTGAGAGCTAAAGGGGTTCTCTTGAAATGTTTTAGAAAAACATAGAAATACATGTGTGTTTGTAATGGATAAAAATCAGATTTTTTACCCCTTTATATAGGCCCTCAATTTCCATCCTTATCCACTCTTTGGCATTAAATGTTGGGTCTATAATGTCAAATGAAAGAATGGGTCATTTGACCCATTTGGGCCATGCATTTTATTCCATTTTTGGGCCTCAATTTGGGCCCAATAACACATTTCAACTTAGCCCACCAATATTCATGCATAATCCATCATATATCTCGTGTTTAAATAAGTCCATAATGTCATGACAATATTCTCTTACGAGATTCTCATTCGTCGTCTCAATCGTAAAAATAGAAATTCTAGTCGTCCATGGCTTCCTTGAACATTTATGACACTTATTTATATTTCATGATTTGATCATGTAGGAGTATGTAGAAGTGTATTGAATTATTTGAAGCTTTAACAATGCTCAAAGAACTACAAAGAACCAAAAGAAACCATCTAAGAATCGACGTAGAATTGCATTGCGAAACGAGTCCGAAAGGGCACAAACTTTGTGCTTTGCGCCACTGCTGCAAAGCAAGGTAGTGGCGCAAGAAATGCACCCCCTATGAATCAGGTGGCTTGCGCCACACCCCCTGAAATAGGGAGTGGCTCAAGTTTCCATGCTTTGCTGAATTTTTTGGCCATTTTTCCAACACTTGCATATCGTCCAATATCTTATCAAAACACTACAAAATACTTACTTAGTGATCTTAATAATCAAGTAAACATGACTACAAGTCACCAAATGAGGTTGGAATGTGTACGGGGTATTCCACAAATGCTCCACGAAATCACAAAACACTTCCTATGAAAGGTTAGTCACATGTACAAGGCCAAATTTCAATTTTTCTCATCTTTAACATTACCAAATACATACTTATAGCTCTCGACACCTAAGTAAGCATTATTCAATGTCATAAAGTAGGTTTGGTAAGGTACGGGGTGTTACATTCTTCCCCCCTTAGAAACATTCGTCCTCGAATGTTAATAGTATCACTTAACTTACGAAAATGCGTCTCTATATTAGCATACATATACGTAAACACTTAATGCTCATAAATACTTACTTGTTAGGACTCCATTCCCTCACTTTGAACTGTTTCATCCATTTGAAATAGATAGGGAAACTTGGATTTCATCACTTCTTTCGCTTCCCATGTGACCTCCTCTACTTTTTGATTTTGCCATAATACTTTTACGGAAGCTATGTATTTATTCCTCAATCTCTTTACTTGTCGATCTAGGATAGCAATAGGTAGATCTTCATATGTAAGATCCTCTTGAACATCGTCAATTGGAACAATACGAGATAGATCTCCTATGCATTTTCGAAGCATCGAAACAGGAAATACCGGATGGACTGAGGAAAGTTCCTGGTGTAGTGCCAAATCATACGCAACTTGCCCAAATATTCTAATAATTTCATATGGGCCTATGTAACGTGTACTCAATTTCCCTTTCTTTCTGAACCACATTACCCCTTTCATCGGTGACACCTTTAAAAATACCCAATCACCTATGGCGAATTCAAGCCCTCTTCTTCTAACATCGGCATATGACTTGTGACGACTTTGAGCCATTTGTAACCGCTGTTGGATAACTTTAACTTTCTCCATAGCCTGATGAACAATATCTGGCCCAAGTAAATCAGTTTCACCCGCTTCAAACCATCTAATTGGTGATCTACATTTCCTTCCGTACAAGGCTTCATAAGGTGCCATTTTAATTCTTGAATGATATCTATTGTTATACGCAAATTCAATAAGAGGCAAATGGTCATCCCAACTGCCTTGAAAATCTAACGTGCATGCTCGTAGCATATCTTCAAGTGTCTGAATAGTACGTTCTGCTTGTCCATCAGTTTGAGGATGGAAAGTTGTACTTAAATTCACCTGTGTACCCAAACTCTGCTGAAAAGATCTCCAAAAGTGTGTTGTGAACTGTGCTCCTCTTTCTGATATAATGGTAAGTGGAATACCATGCAATCGTACTATCTCTTTCACATACAACTTTGCATAATCCTCAGCTGTATAGGTGGTCTTGACTGGTAGAAAATGTGCTGAATTGGTAAGCCTGTCCGCTATGACCTATATAGAATCAAACTTCCGCAATGTACGAGGCAAACCTGTAATAAAATCCATATTAATCATATCCCATTTCCAGACTGGAAGATTGATACATTGCATGTAACCTCCCAGTTTCTGATGTTCCACTTTCACTTGTTGACAATTCGGGCATTGCGCGACAAATTCTGCAATGTTCTTTTTCATATTTCCCCACCAATACACTTCTTTCAATTCATGGTACATTTTAGTAGCATCCGTATGAATAGAATAGCGCGAATGATGCGTCTCTATCATAATTCGTGTCCTCAACTCATCTACGTCTGGTACACATAATCTCCCTTGACATTGAAGTACCCCTTCTTGTGTAAGATCAAATGCCTTGGTCAAATTCTGCTGTACATTTTCCTTTAGCTGTAATAAAATAGAATCCGCAAACTGCTTCTCTTTCACTTCAGCTATCAAGGAGGATTCTGCTGCATTTTGCACAATAACCCTTTCATCTGGAGATTCAATAAGTTGAACTCCCAAGCTGGCTAGTTGATGGAGATCTTTGATTATCTCTTGCTTTTTAGTCAACTGGCCACTAGTGCTTTTTGCTGCTTTGCGGCTCAATGCATCAGCTACTACATTTGCTTTGCCTGGATGATAAAGAATATTAATATCATAGTCTTTTAAGAGTTCTAACCACCTTCGCTGCCTTAAATTGAGTTCCTTCTGCTTAAAGAGATATTGCAAACTTTTGTGATCCGTATAGATATCAACATGAATTCCATACAAATAATGATGCCTTATCTTTAAAGCAAAGACCACCGCTGCTAATTCAAGATCATGTGTGGGATAATTTTTCTCGTATGGCCGCAACTGTCGTGAGGCATATACTATGACATTACCGTGTTGCATCAATACACATCCGAGGCCAACCCCGAAAGCATCACAATACACTACATAACCTTCGGTACCTTCGGGAAGCACTAAAACTGGTGTGGAGGCTAATTTATCTTTCAACCTTTGGAAGCTTTTCTTGTACGCATCATTCCACTAAAATATTACAGTCTTATGTGTAAGCTTTGTTAACGGTGCAACAATGGAGGAAAAACCCTCCACAAATCTTCTGTAGTAACCGGCCAGTCCAAAAAAACTACGAATTTATGTGGATGTCGTAGGTCTTGGCCAATTTTTCACTGCTTCAATCTTTTGTGTATCAACCTGTATCCCTATATCTGACACAATGTGACCCAATAATGCAACTGATTTTAACCAAAACTCACACTTGGAGAACTTGGCATACAACTTACGCTCACGGAGAATCTGTAACACCTGTCGTAAGTGATTAGCATGGTCCTCTAGTGATCTTGAATAAACCAGGATGTCATCTATAAATACCGTGACGAACACGTCTGGAAATGGCTTAAACACCCTATTCATCAAATCCATGAACACAGCTGGTGCATTTGTTAGTCCAAATGACATAACTAAAAATTCATAATGACAATACCGTGTTCGAAAAGCTGTCTTGGGTACATCTTCTTCTCTAACTCTGACTTGATGGTAACCCGACCTCAAGTCGATCTTGGAAAAACACTTGGCACCCTGTAACTGATCAAACAAATCATCAATTCGAGGGAGGGGATAGTTGTTGTTGGTCGTTACCTTATTCAGTTGCCGATGGTCGATGCACATTCTCAAGGTGCTATCTTTCTTTCGCACAAATAACACCGGTGCACCCCATGGGGACATACTAGGCCTAATGAAGCCTTTGTATAATAAATCTTTCAATTGCTCCTTCAATTCACGCAATTCTGCTGGAGCCATTCTATATGGAGGAATAGAGATAAGCTGGGTGCCTGGAATCACATCAATGCCAAATTCTACTTCCCGTTTTGGGGGTAAGCCTGGAAGATCCTCTGGGAACACATCTAGAAATTCATTGACCACTGGAACCAACTGCGGAGTTAGTGGTTCCACTTCAGTATCTTTCACCCTTACAAGATGACATATATAACCCTTAGCAATCATTTTTCTGGCTTTCAAATAGGAAATAAATCTCCCTCGTGGTGCCCCTACATTACCCTGCCATTCAAGAACATTTTCTTACGGAAAACAAAATTGCACCTTCTTGGCCCGGCAATCTACCGTAGCATAACAAGAGGCTAACCAATCCATTCCCATGATCACATCAAAATCCACCATGTCTAATTTAATGAGATCGGCCAATGTATCATGACCACACACCTTTACCACACAATTACGATATACTCTTTTTGCAACAATATATTCACCGACTGGTGTAGACACTTCAATTTATTTAATTAATAATTCTGGTGCCTTTGCGAATTTCGCAACAACCAATGGAGTAACATAGGAAAATGTAGAACCTGGGTCAATCAATGCATATACATTATATGAGAATATGGATAATGTACCTGTGAAAACATCAGGGGAAGGCTCTGAATTCTGTCGGTCCACTAATGCATAAGTGTGATTCTGAACCCCACTAGTACTGGCTGCTCCTCTAGCCCCTCTACCACGACCAACATGCTGCACACCTCGGCCCAGTGAAGGAACCGATGGTGATGACGCAACTGCCAATCCTGTTGGTCGTGCCATACTACCCAAGCCTCATCGCGGGCAGTCCCTCATTATGTGACCCGGCATACCACACCAATAACAAGCATTCGTCCTCATCCGACATTCACCTACATGAAATCGTCTGCAAAACTGGCACAGTGGGCGAGAAGACCTTACTGCCTGTGAATCTGGTATCCGACTATTCTGCCCAATATGACTGCCTCTGAATCCTCGGGAGAGAGACGGAGCGCCTGCTGTGGAATAAGAGAATGCGGGTCTAGGTGGGCTACTAAAACTCCATGGCCTAAACTCTCCTTGGGACGCCATAGACTGTCCCACCGATCTAGCCCTTTTTGATGGCCCTCTCTCAGAGTCTTGCATTCTCCTTCTTTACCTCTGGTCCTCCATTTTCTGGGCGAAAGCCTGAATTCTCGCGATGTCCATGTCCTTGTTCAAGGAAGCAATGGTGCAATCCATTACTAAATATGGCTCTAGTCTGTCCACATATCTATGGACCCTTTCTATCATCGTAGCCACAACATTTGGTGCATATCGAGCCAAGGAATTAAATTGCAAGCTATATTCTCTGACACTAAAATTTCCCTGACAGAGATTTAGGAACTGATCTGCACGTGGCTCACGGATCTCATAAAGCAAGTAATGATCAAGGAAAGCCAGTTTAAACTCTTCCCACGTAGGTGGATTAGCACCAATATCACGAGATTTCTTCCAATCCTCGTACCACAATATTGCCTCTCCTTTCAATCTGTACGCAGCAAGTTCAACTGTCTCTACCCCCGTCACGTGCATAACTTCCAAGGCCCTCTGAATTTGATCCACAAATTCCTGTGGATCTACTTTTGGATCTGACACTGTTAAGATAGGAGGGTCCAATTTCAAGAAATCCTGTGTTCTGCGACTTGCCACTCTGGCCGCATCATCATCATGTGTCATTGGACCAGCTCGTCCTTGACTATGGGCTGCCACTAACTATGTCAACATATGTACTGCATTTCTAAGATCCTGATATATGGCATTCATTGGTGGTTCTACGGGTACTTCTCTACCAATTGGTTCTTCTGGAGCTGGAAAAGTAGACGAAGACCGCGATGAAATTTCAGCATTTGCTCCACCCTGACTAGCTTGGTCAGGTGGTAATCTACTCATTCCTTCTTCAGAAGGCACATCTACCAGCTTCCCTTTACCTCTAGCTCTTCTCGTGATTGGCATTTTGACTATACCAAAGAAAAATAAATACCATGATCAGATTCAATTAAACTTACAACACCGGCTCTATGGCACGATCTAGAATGAAGAAAAGAAACAACATCCTAAATGTCCAGTAGCCTCCTACTTATAAATGTGGTGCACAACACATCGATAAGTAAGACTCTACTCAGACACGACTTTGTAGACACCCTTAGAATGACCTGCTCTGATACCACTTTTGTCACACCCCGAATCCCATCGGGACGGATTGGCACTCGTAGCCAACAAGGCCCGAGAGAACCAAGCTTTATCTCTATTCAATCATATGCATGCCATAAGAAAACCCATAATCACGTAATAGCTAAAGATACCAACAATGCAATTCATGAAACATGATATATATATACATATTCGAAACTTGGCCGTTGAGGCCACCAAGTCAAGAACGATATATCCTTTTTACATTTATACACCCACATCCGTCTACAAAAGCTTATAACAAATGGATTGACCAAAATGAACTAAAAGTCGGGACAAGTCCCCGCTTTACACAACATGTACAACACCAAAACATATGAACAACTGCGACTCGGAGAAGCCCCGAACTAACTGGAGCTCACCAAGGATCTGTAACACTGGCAACCTACTGTGGTGGCCTACTAGTACCTGCGCCTGTAGCAAGTAAGGTAAATTCCCCCAAGAGGGGTCAGAACGAAGAATGTACTGAGTATGTAAGGCTCAAATAAAATTACATGAGATAGAAATACTGCAATGGAAACAAATGTAAGTAAATAATCAATGTGGATAGGTCACCATTCTGTATATGTAGGGAACTATGTATACTACATTCATTTTTTCTCATGCCTTTACTTTACTTTACATATATGTTGTCTGGGCCCTCATCATGCAAGTGTCCTTTTCACCCCATGGATAACATATCATTGTCATGCAGGTATTCTTTTCACCCCATGGATAAGATTATATCGTCATGCGGGTGTTCTTAGCACCCCATGGATAAAGTAACATCATCATGTGGGTGTTCTTACACCCCATGGATAGAATAACATCATCATGCAGGTGTTTGCACCCCATGGATAACACCCAAGAACACAACCAATATACTTTACTTTAGTCTTACTTTGAGATTGCTACAATGATAGTCATAACTTACTTGAAGCTTTGGATCATTAACCAATGAAGGAGAGACATGAGAATAAACATTGTGAGAAACATAACATTATTAGTACCATAACACCATTAGAACCATTGGACAATAATCCATAAATAAGAGACATGAGTATAATCACTATTGGATCTTTGGAACACAACCTTATTGGCTTTTGGAACATTATCAATGAATGTAAGACATGTGATTCACAATTGATCAATGAGTATGAAACTTGTAATAATGACCATTGATATCAGTATATAGAATACCTTAGCACATTTCGGGATGGGACAGGCATAAAGTCAATGTGAATACTATTTGCCGTAGAAAGATACGGACAGAATAACCTTACATACCTTGTACTCTCAATACAGATATACAATCTTAGATGTTCATACAATAGTACCTCTCCTTATTTATGTGTCACTCTACAATACAAATACATAAAGGGATTTACATTAACCACCAAATACTTTACAAATGCATATAACGTCAATGAGTTACATGTTTGCCTTTAAACATGCCATTTCCCCTTGACAAAACTATTGATGAAATTATTATTCCAAAAATCCCCCAATATTCCATACATTGACCAATACATGATAATCAACACATTTCACCACAACACTTCTTCTTTACACTTTTTTATCCACACCATATCACAAATAATCCATCAAATTACCTTAATACACCTCATAGCACATATCGGCCAAAATCCCACAATTTACACTTTTAGAAAAATAACAAGTGTAATAACAAAATCACACCATACATGTTCATATTTTGTCCATACCATGATCTTTCATCAAAGTCACAAGTCATAATTCAAGCTTGAATCTCATGGATCACAAATCTTATATAAAAACACAAAGTACCATGTCCACCATTTCCAAGCATAACCAACATGATATACATAATCTCCCATGCATATAATCTGTTAAACCATAATAATAAACACTTACCCAAGCTTGAAAAGTGATGATCTTCTCCAAAAGTTAACTTAGGGTTTTGAGAGCTAAAGGGGTTCTCTTGAAATGTTTTAGAAAAACATAGAAATACATGTGTGTTTGTAATGGATAAAAATCAATTTTTTTACCCCTTTATATAGGCCCTCAATTTCCATCCTTAGCCACTCTTTGGCATTAAATGTTGGGTCTAGAAGTTCAAATGAAAGAATGGGTCATTTGACCCATTTGGGCCATGCATTTTATTCCATTTTTGGGCCTCAATTTGGGCCCAATAACACATTTCAACTTAGCCCACCAATATTCATGCATAATCCATCATATAGCTCGTGTTTAAATAAGTCCATGATGTCACAACAATATTCTCTTACGAGATTCTCATTCGTCGTCTCAATCGCAAAAATAGAAATTCTAATCATCCATGGCTTCCTTGAACATTTATGAAACTTATTATATTTCATGATTTGATCATGTAGGAGTATGTAGAAGTGTATTGAAGTATTTGAAGCTTTAACAATGCTCAAAGAACTCCAAAGAACCAAAAGATACCATCTAAGAATCTACGTAGAATTGTGTTGCGAAACGAGTCCGGAAGGGCACAATCTTTGTGCCTTGCACCACTGCTGCAAAGCAAGGCAGTGGCACAAGAAATGCACCCCCTCTGAATCAGGTGGCTTGCCCCACACCCCCTGAAATAGGGAGTGGTGCAAGTTTCCATGCTTTGCTGAATTTTTCGGCCATTTTTCCAACACTTGCATATCGTCCAATATCTTATCAAAACACTGTAAAATACTTACTTAGTGATCTTAATCATCAAGTAAACATGACTCCAAGTCACCAAATGAGGTTAGAATGTGTACGGGGTATTCCACAAATGCTCCACAAAATCACAAAACACTTCCTATGAAAGGTTAGTCACATGTACAAGGCCAAATTTCAATTTTTCTCATCTTTAACATTACCAAATACATACTTATCGCTCTCGACACCTAAGTAAGCATTATTCAATGTCATCAAGTAGGGTTGGGAAGGTACGGGGTGTTACAGTTGCTATAGTGTCAGTAAGATTAGTTGATGGGTAGATTCATGTTGCTTAATTGAAAACTTCTTTACCTTGATTTCATATTGAGTTGCTCATTTGTGTATTACAAATTGAGTCTCATTGAATTCAAGTCTCTTTCTCCCTAGGTTAATTGTTGCTTCAATTAGCCATTCTTTTCTTCTATTTCTCTTCTTAATTACTTCTAATTCTCATCTAAATTCTTTTCTATCCTTATTTTTGTGTTGTTTGATCAGTATTTCCGATATCGATTCTAGTTGTTCAATTAGGATCGTTATCACACATGTACCACTCGACATGGTCCTATCCACTTAGACTTTAATTTGCCAGGAAAAAAGTGAAGTCCTGAATTGAACAACAAGACCAAATCACCTGGATTGAACTCTCACTTATCTATCATTCGATCGTGTGACATCTTCATCTTCTCTTTGTACAAAGTTGAACTCTCATAAGCTTTCAGAATAAACTCATCTAACTCATTCTATTGATCAAGCCTCAAGTTAGAGGCCTCACTCTAATTCACATTCAGTTTCTTGAGCGCCCGTATGGCCTTATGTTCAAGTTCTAATAGCAAGTGACACGTTTTTCCATGAACAAGATGATAGGGTGACATACCTATAGGGGTCTGGAAAGCAGTCTATTACACCCATAAAGCATTATCCAACTTTCTTGTCACGATCCAACCGATCCTGATTGACACCCACCCTAACATATGGCAGGAGAACCATACTAATCTCACCCTTACTAACTTAATTGTTACTTTGATATTCACCTTGGATTAATCCTCAATTTTAAACAAGTGTAAAAGAAGTTTATTCAATAATTTAAATAGCTCATCCAAACCAACATCAATATTCAAAACAAATAAAGTACGGAAACGTCTATTTATTACATCCCCAGGACCTGAAGTCATAGTACAAGAACATCTAAGAATAAACTAAGTCTGAAATAACTAGAAATATCTAAAAACATAATTAATAAAGAATCATCTTAGTCCAAAAACAAAGGACAACAACATCAACAGGAAGATCTTAAGGTTGCCCAGTCATGGTGCTCACCCTTAAAATCAAGTATGAACCGCTAACTAGGGTCGAGGTTACATATCAGCAGCTGAAAGATGTTCTACACTCAACAAAAGAAGAGTACAGGTAGCATCAGTACAACAACAAGTACTGGTAAGCATCATAAGCCAACTAACACAACAATGTACAAGTAAGCAAGCCATACAAGTATAATAGCGATCATAATAGAACTCATATTCGAAGACATCAACAACTAAATACATCATATAAGTATAACTCACAAGTTTACCTTTACAGACTTTTACACTAACTCACTTTCATCAACAATTCATTACCACATATAATCATCATAAAGACACAAAATGCATATGAATGAGTGCATGTATATAGGAGTGAGCATTATTTCTTTCTCATCTTATCATCATCAATAAAATCATATCATACCAGTGTGGTAACCGACCCTCTATCACAACTAACAACTTCATGAATATCATGATTTCGATAATAACATCACTATCCCCTTCATCACACCTCCTTAACACCACAATGTATGAACTTGCAATGTAGTCAATAAATCGTAAGTCATGCTAGAAGGGAATCATAGATGTTTTGTTTACAAAAAAGCACAAAGTCAAGAAAGTCTAAGTGCTACAACAAAACCATAGCCTACTTCAATTCCTTGCCCAAGTCACCTTTAAGCCACACTTTTTCACTTTCATTCTTGTTCAACTCGTTCTTGATCTATAACAACAAGAGTATATACCTATTTCAATAAATTACACCCATTTTTTACTACTAGGGATCAAAAACCACTGATTTTAGTCTTAAATTCACCATATTTCATCATCTTAGGGTTTCCTATCTCTTAAACCACAAGTATTCTACTTGAATTAGCATGAACAACCATAATTTCACCCCCATTAATATTTTCTAACACCCTAGAATCATTCTTTACTGAATTTATACACATTCCTACCACTTTTCATCAATTTCTATAACTAGGGTAAAACTTTAATTTTCTGCCTTGAATTCATTTCAAAAGATTTTCTAATGTTATAAGAAGTAATTTCAAGTATAGAACATAATGACTTACCTCCAAAGATGAAAAACCTCAAAAACCCTCAGAAAATCACCTTCCCCAAAGCTCCCTTGCATTTTAGAAAAAGTGGAGAATAAAAATGTTTTATGCTTTTTAAAACTGCCAAATTCTATGTGTTACTGCTACAATAGTACTTTTACCCCTGCAGTGGTTTGTACCTTAAAGCAGAGGTCTGATGTAGTGGTACTGGTTTCTGCTACAGTGGTATTGCTGTAGCGGTTACTTTTCCACTACAGCGGTCAGAGGCAGAGACTCGAGACCTCTCTTCAATTTTTCTCATATTAAAACACACACCACAAATTATAATATCGCGAACCAACCCCTCCATGGTAAACTCTACAATTGAATTTCTTTAACTCTGTTTCAGGTGCCGGAAGTTGTTACTGCTCCCTAAACTTGTTATCTATCTAAATATTACGTCAAACATCACTTCCAACCATCACATTAGTACCAAATTTTATTTGACTAACACAACCTCAAAAATCATCTGATCCTAGATTATCCTTGAATTTCTCAAAAATCGGCTAAAGGAAGTCTAAGTGCAAATTTTACCCCCTATTTCATCTTAATGATGATTTGCGTCATTACATTTCTAGATCAATCCCTTCTATTTGCATTCACAGTCTTTGCAATGATTTTCATTATCTCTCAATTGGAGACCTCAACCTGTCCACTAGTCTGTGGATGATAAGGTGTTGCCACCCTATGCTTGACACCATACCTATTAAGTAGGGCATGAATTTACCTGTTAGAAAAATGAGAGCCTCTATCACTAATGATTGCCCTTGGCATACCCAAGCTTAAAAATATGTTCCTCTTCAAAAATGTCGTGACACGTTTTCCTTCGTTATTTTGAAGCTCCACTGTCTCCACCTACTTGGACACATATTCAATAGCTATAAGTAAATACATCCCATTTGAGCTCACATATAGACTCATGAAGTCAATACCCCAAACATCAAACAACTCAATCAAAAAAAATAGGAAAGAGAGGAAGTTTATGTTTTCTTGCTATACCCCCTTGCCAAAAAAGAAAATCAGGTCATAATATAAATAACCAACAATATCTTAAACTAAACAAAATACAACTCTAATCCCAAAATCTGATGTCATGAGTAAATAGCACTATAATTGATAAATAGTACGAAAATACACAAGTCTGTCTTTGAAAAGTAAAATAAATGCAACAAGGATAGATGAAGTCAAAAATCAAGCCCTGAACGAGGAGCTCACCCATACTCTGAATCACCCTCGAGCATAGCACAAACTCACCTTTGATGAGTAGCACTCGAACTAGGATCTACACCAAAAGGGTATATAAAGTAGGAGTGAGTATGGTCTACTTTTACTCAATAGGTATCATAGGCTGACAGAGAAAAGCAGAACACTAAATAAGTAAAGGATACTATGAGTAAGCTTCCACCTGTATGCAAAAAAGTTCCTAACAATTGCTCAAACTGTATCTCCTAATAATTCTACAAGTATGATATCTATATTAGACTACACATGAATATACATAAAAGAAGGCTAAATACACGATATCAAACACGTAAAAGGAATGCAAGTGATATGTGATGCAATGACCATGGTGTAATGTATCAATATCACCTCGTACACACCTTTCAAGAAAAAGCTTCTAAGATAGGAGACCATAGGGGGTTGGTAACCTATATAAGTTCACAATCTCATATATCAGTCAACCTTGCTGGCACATTCCTAGATCAAGAGTTTTATAAAGTGTCTTATTTTCTTTCAAAGTTAGTAAATCTCTATGGTACCGATTTCATGTATATAGATGATTGAAATGAGGATGCATTCTCATAAAAAAATATAATAAGATGAATCTATACATTTATGGTATTAAATGAGTTCAAATTTCAATAAATCATGAAATAAATCATCACATGGCACCACAGTTATGAATAGTCATGTAAGACATAAAATTTATATAAATTCAAGCCCCCAATCGGGTATCACAATAATAATGAAGGCAAATAATGCTCAAGCAAGACCAATACTGACCCCCACTCGGGTATCACAACAATAATCATCTCTCAAGTCAAATATAATGTTCTTATAAGCTACCACACGGGCATCTTAACAAGAATAATCTCTCCAATCAATAATACTCTTTTAGGCCCCCATATGGGAAGCACGATAAAATAACTATCTCAAAATATGAATCTCACAACCCGTAGTATACTTTACATAAATGGTTATCTACCAGCCCAATATGATGAAAGTTATGCCATAATCTACCTTGAAAAGTCGAATCTCAAACCTAGACCCTTCAACACAGAGCCTTTCCTTTACGTGCAGCCTCAGAATGAACCAAATCTTTCAAATACATAATATGCACGTCAAAAGGAGTCTAACGATATCTATATTATCTAATTTCATTTTGGGTCAAAAAATAGTTCAAAAATCAACCCCAAAGGAAAAAATTAAAACTTGAATTTTATTTAAGAATCATGTTTCCCATACTCTAAGGTTTCTAAATATGAAAACACATTGAAAAACAAGTTGATATCGAGCTGGAAATCCTTGAAAACCTATTTTTCTTCCTTACTGGGTAAAACCCCAAAGTTCTAAGTTTAGGATCAAAGTTTTGAAGATGATTTAGAGAAATAATAGTGAATAAGGATAGAAATCATGTTTATAAGCTCACCCAAGTTCAATTTGATAAGAAAATTATCTTTGAAATTGCCAAAACCGAGAATACAAAACTTGAAAATGGAAGAATTGAATAAAAAGAAAGAAAAAGGAACTCATACTAACAACGTCGCCTAGGCGTTAAAATGGTCGCCTAAGTGACATTGCCAAAGAAGCCAGACTATCTCTAAGGTGGCAGTCACTTGCCATGTTGGTGATCGCCTAGGCGACACTTTAGCTGCTAAGGTGATAAACTCAACGCTTAAGTGATGGTGCCTGGACCAGTCAACTATCGCTAAGGCAGCCTTTTGTCCCACCTAGGTTCTACCACTAATAGGACCAAATAGATGCTTAGGAGGTTACACCAAAAGCCAGCTGAAACATGCTAACTGAAAAATGACTCTGAGTGGACCCTCGGGATTCTATCAAAAGCCCGTAAAAATAATTAAATACTACTACTAGACTAATTTCAACGTTTTTGACTCAATGGAACCATCAAATTTACAAAAAATAGGTAGTTATAAATAAGTTAACCCTCCCTCCCCCCCCTCTCCCCCCCCAAAAAAATAAAAATAAAATCTCTTTAGGCTATTTTAACTAGTATCTCGCCTAAGAGGTCAAAATTCAATAAAGAGTCTCAGAAACCAAACCAACCATGGTACTAACCCAATATCAACATTTTGTATCTAATGGAAATGAAAGAATCACCATTCTGGGCTCAGATCACAAATATTGACCTAAGTCAAATTAATCACTTTCAAGGCTACTCAACACCTTAAATTCACTCAAATCACTCTCAAATGCTTCGGGAACCATACCAACCATCTCCACAACTTGTAAAAGATATATAGCAACTATGGAGAAGGTAAAATTATCAAAACATGGAAAAGGCTAAAATTCACAACAAGGGTTGATACATTATCCATCACTAAAACACTAGTTCGTCGTCAAACAAAAAAACTAAAGCACCTGAAGTAGTAAAAAGCTGGGGGTATCTTCTCTGCATATCACACTCAACCTCCCACACAACCTCTTCAATAGGGAGATGTATCCACTGAACCTTTATGTAATCAATGTGCTTGGACCTCAACTTCCTACTTTGTCTATCTAGGATAGCAATGGGCTCCTGCTTAAAGGACAAGTCATGATCTAATGTGACAGAATCCCACCGAATAACATAAGAATTATCTAGACGGTATCTCTTTAACAAAGAAACATGGAATTATAGATAAATAACTAATAGATTTGGAGGCAAAACTAGCCTAAACACCACATCTCCAAACTTTTCAAGAATCTCAAAAGGGCCAATAAACCTCAGACTAAGCTTTCCTTTCTTTCCAAATCTCATTACACCCTTATGGGTAATACTTTCAACAAAACCCGCACTTTAAGAATGAATGCAACATCATGGACTCGATGATCGGTGTAACTCTTCTGCCTAATCTAGGAAGCTACAGGCCTTTGCTGAATCAACCTCACTGGATCCATCAAGTCTCTCAACAAATCTGTGCCCCAAGGTCTAACCTCAAATAAATCAAACCATCCCATAGGGATCTATACCTCCGCCCATTCAAAGACTTAAAAGGCACCGTATGAATGCTGGAATGGTAAGTGTTGTTGTAGGCAAACTCTGCTAAGGGCAATAACTGGTCCCAATAACCACCAAAATCTATAACACATGCTTGAAGCATGTCCTCTAACACCAAAATGGTTTGCTCTGACTAGCCATACATCTGAGGGTGAAAAGTTGTGCTCATATCAAGCTGAGTACCCAACTCACTCAGCATAGAACTCCAAGAAGTTTAGGTAAACTGAGTAACCCTATCTGAAATAATGGAGACGGGTACACCTTGCAACCGACTAATCTCTAGAATGTTGATCTTTGCCAACTTCTCTACATTTAGTTCACCTTAATAGGTATGAAGTGTGGTCATTTAGTCAACCAATCCATAATCACCCAAATGAAATCAAACTTCCCCAAAGTCGGGGGTAAACCAACCACTAAATCCATAGTGATCCGATCCTACTTCCACTCGGGAACAGGCATCCTCTGCATAGTACCAACCATTAGCTGATGCTTATACTTCACTTGCTGAAAATTAAAACACTTGGCCACAAACTCAATAATGTCCTTCTTGATACCACACAACCAATAGTGTTGCTTCAAATCATAATGCATCTTAGCCGCTCCTAGATGAATAGAATACTTTGAACAATGAGCCTCCACTAAGATCAATCTAATCCAACAACCAACTCTCAACACACAAACATGAACACCAATCCTCAAAACACCATTGGTGTCAAGAAATGCAGTCTTCGCCTCACCACTCCACACTTTATCATGAACACCCTGAACCTCTCATCATTAAACTAACGAGCTCGAATATGCTTCATCAAAAAGTACCTAGCCTCAATATATGCCAAAACATAACCAGGTGTCAAAATATCAAGTCGAACCAACTGGTTAGCCAAAGACTTATTGTCCAAGGCTAAAGGTCACTCACCTACTAATAGATGAGCCAAACTCGCCATACTCATCGCCGTCAAACTTAAGTGATAAAAAATAGTGAGATTATAATCCTTAAGTAACTCTATTATTAAGAAACTCTAACCATCGACGATGTCTAATATTAAGATATCATTGAGTGAAGAAGTACTGAAGGCTATGATGATCAAAGAAAATCTCATATTAAACTCTATACAAGTAGTGTCACCACAACTTCAGGATAAACATAACCGCGGCTAACTCTAAATAATGAGTAAGGTTGTTCTTCTCATTAGGCTTTAGCTGTCAAGAAGCATAAGCAATCACCTTATGCTTCTGCATCAAAACACCACCCAAGCCAAATCTAAATAAATCACAAAACATGGTAAAACCTATGCCGTCCTCAGGCAAAGTCATAAGAGTGAAAGTCAACAAATCCTTGAGCCTTTGAAAGCACTCCGCACAAGCATTCAACCACTAAAAAACAATCTTCTTCTAAGTTAATTTGGTCAAAGGATCAGCGATAGAAGAGAAACCCTGCACAAACCCATAATAATAGCCCACCAATCCAATAAAGCTCTGAACATTAATAGGAAAAGTAGGTCTATACCAATCATGAATTGCCGTTACCTTAGCCAGATCGACCATAATACCAACCTTCATCACTACATGACCCAAGAAAAAAATAGAATCCAACCAAAACTTGCACTTGGAGAACTTGGCATCCAACTTCTCATCTCTCAATCTCTAAAGTACTTCCCTTAAATGTTGCACAAGCTTGATCTCATTCTTGGAATAAAACAAGATATCATCAATGAACATAATGACAAAAAAAACAAGATAAGGTCGGAATACCCTGTTCATTAACTCTATAAACGTTGTTAAGACATTAGTCAGCTCAAAATACATAACCGAGATCTCATAATGGGCATACCACATCTGAAAGGCTATATTCATCATATCTGAATCTCTAATCTTCAACTGATGGTTACCAGATCTCAAGTCAATCTCTAAAAACACTGAGGCACCCTGAACTTGATCAAATAAATCATCATTGCAAGGAAGAGGATACTTGTTCTTGACATGTACCTTGTTCAATTGCCGAAAATAAATACACATGCACATGGATAAATATTCCTTCTTCACATATATGACAGGAGCACCCCCAGGATCCATATTTCTTCTTCACAAAATGGCGCTTAAGCGGCTGTTGACTGGCTTTGACTAAATGCTTTAGTGGTTAAGACTGGTGCTTAAGTCCTCGTTAACTTATTTGACAATCCGCTTAAGCGGTCCTCAAGTAGCTTGAGCAGTACTTGAGGGCAGTTTTTCCCTGGTCTTTTCCAGTTCTTTCTTTTCAGGTCCTTTTCCACTTATTTCCCCTTCTTACCATTAATACTCTTTCTTAACCTCAATGTAACTGAAATAAAAACTATTTAATAGATATTATGCTTTATATTATAAATTAACAACATAAAATCATAAGAAAAGAGATACAAATAAGTGGCAAAATTGCCACCTATCAATACCCCCAACTTAAAAACTTTGGTTGTCCTCAAGAAAAACAAAATAAAACTCAATGAGGTCTATCAATTCAAGCTCATGATGCAACATCAACTTTTTCATTTCATATTTTCAAAATAGGCACAACAACTATGAATTAGGTTGGTACTAACAATTAGTCAACAAGCATGGGAGTCTTACCCAAGCAACTCCCTCAATTTCAAACACATTTTCAAGGATACAATGGAATTTTGAGAATAATTAAGTAACAACAAATAATTCTCAAGAATTGAATCAAAGAAACTAGTCAACTAAACATTCTTCCTGGACTTATTTTTGGAATTTATCAATTTCGCCAATATATCCTAGTTCACATGCCTTTACAAAAAAGAAAGTTCAAAAACTCACAAGTGATAATTGACCACTAGTTAATGTTATAGGCGACAAATAATGGTACAGTTAGTGAGATTTGATTCCCAAAGAGGGTCTTTGAAGATTGAATGATTTATTGCTATTTTATTTGGTTATTTTAGACCATGAACAATTTAAGATACTAAGGAGAGGAAAAGCTCTTGTGAATTAGCTTATATTTTGGGTTCTTTGGTTTAGGTAGGTTATGGTTTATGAGTAGTAGAATTTTATTAGTGAATCATATATAATGTATAGAATTGATGGGGGAAAGCATAGTTCATCCTTCGACATTGCGTTTGGATGGATAATATGTGAAATAATGTTAGAATAATTGCAAGTGTAATAATAAGTACATGTGGTTGGCTTTATGTCACGCCCCGACTCCCTACGAGGAGTGATTGGAACCCGAAGCCGACAAGGCCCGAGAGAACCAATCTTTGCTTCTAATCATTCATATGCATGTTATAGGAACACTACCATCACATAGAAACATGAGAGGCAAACATCGAAAAGCATAGAACATGCGACGTATATACATATGAGAAACTGGGCCGTTGAGGCCATCAAGTCAAGACTTCATCTATTACCATATACACACACACCCACATACGTCTACAAAAGCCTCTAATAGATGCATTGACCAAAACCAACTGAAAGTCGGGATAAGTCCCCACTTTATACACAAGGTACAATATCAAAACATGTGAACCACTGCGACTCAGAGAAACCCCGAACTAACTGGAGCTCACCAATGATCTGCGCTATGGTCAATCTACGGTGGAGGTCTACTAGTGCCTGCACCTGCAACATGTAATGTAAATTCCCCGAGAGAGGTCAGTACGAAAGAAGTACTGAGTATGCAAGGCTCAGATGAAACTGTACAATTCATGAATAGTTCAATGAGCTCAAAACATATGAATAATCACTATGATTAAGTCACCACTTTGCATTTTGGAAACCATGTGTATTACTTTGATAGCTTTCTTTGCTTTCATTGCTTCTTTACTTCGATGTCATTACATCTATCACAATGTACCCGGGCCCCTACTGATCAGTGGGTCTTTACATGACATATCGTCATGTTGGGATTGGGTCGAGCTAGGCTTATGCCCCCCAGACCTGCCACCCATAAATCAATGCATCGGGATCGGGTCGAGCTAGGCTTATGCCCCTCAGACCTGCCACCCATAAATCAATGCATCGGGATCAAGTCGAGCTAGGCTTGTGCCCCTCAGACCTTCCACCCATAAATCAATGCATCGGGATCTAGTCGAGCTAGGCTTATGCCCCTCAGACCTGCCACCCATAAATCAATCATTAACCACGTGTGCATTACTTTGTCTTTACTTTGAGATTGATACCTTTACTTATGAGAGATCGGATACTTGCTTATGAGAGGTTGATACATTTGCTTGTGATAGATTGGTACATTCACTTGTGAGCGATTGATACTTTGGCTTATGGAAGAGCAATACAATGATAGTCACAACTTTATTTGAAGCTTTGGATTAATAAGCAATGAATGAGAAACATGCAACTAAACATTATAGGAACATAGCCTCCACGAAAACATAACACTGTTGGAACCATTGGACAATGATCCATGAACAGGATACATGAGTATAACCACCAGTGAAACCTTGGGATATAGCCTCATCGGACTTTTAGAACCTCACTAATGAATATGAGACCTATATATAACTCTATTGGAACTTAGACTCATGTCATACTTGGAATAATTCTATTCAACTTAGCTCTCTTAGGATTTACCACATATGACAACTTAAGAACTCCCCATCATAAATAAGCATTAAGTGGGTCATAATTCATCTAGGAGTAACACACATATGCAGCAAAATATATATCCACCTTAATTGGAATACTATAGAACCCCTTTGGAATAGAACACTTTTTGAACCTTCATGAACAATGGATAAGACACATGTGAATGTCAACTGCTCACCAACTAGGAATGCGATACCTTAGAACATTTGTAACTCTTGACATATTAGCCAATGAACGTGAGTCAACCAATAGACATGAATCAATTAATGAACATAAGTCAACCAATGAACATGAGTCATATGATTCACCATTGACCAATGACTAAGGACCATATGAGTATCTCTAGTCAACGCTCGGATACGGAGTACCTTAGAGTATTTCAGAATCGAATGAGTATTATGACAATGTGAACACTATATATTACAGAAGGATATAGAAGAGTAACCTTACATACCTTTGTGTCTCACTATGCATACACAAGCTTATATTAACATACAATAGTCCAGCTCTTTCCTTACGCCTCACTCTAAATCACAAGTATATAACGAAGCTTATGTTAGCAACCAACTACCTTACAACTGTATAAGTGTCACAATATGACCATGAATAACATAGAGAGCATCATTTCGCCTTCTTACAATGTAATTTATTGCATCAACATGCCAACAATACCATAACATTCCCCTCATTGACCAAGCTTTCATACAACAATAGCATTTCGCATTACACTTACCTTTATGCCTTCTCATTTCCATTCCCTCACATTTACACTTATCCATTTGCCTCACAACAACATATGAACAACCATAAACATTTAATACAGTACAAAATGCCTTCATACGACACTTTAAGGTCATTCAAATGACATCACAAGTTGATAATTACGTCCATGAAGGGTACGGGGGCTTTGGGGAACTAACTGGAGGCAAAATCATACAAACCGAACCTGGGGGATGACCTGATCTGCCACCTGCGCACGCAGGTGGCTGAGGTGCATGCGCATATGCCCTTCAGTGTCATCTGCATTGGCATCTGCTCCCCCAGGTGCCTCCATCTGCGGGGGCGGATGCCCGTTTTGGTTCGAAACGTCATTTTTGGGGTCTTTTAATGAAATGAATGGTCCATGATCATAACCAAACTTATTTTAACATATTTTTGATCATCTTATATGCCAAAAAGCATCCATGGTCTCACAACACACATCACAACACCAAAACAACACTTTACGGCCAATATGCTACCAAAACCATAACCAATTTTTCCATAGAAATTCCAACACTAAACACAAGTATAAAACAAGTCAAGACTATACTAACATCTCATATATCAATATTGAATCCATCAAGTTTATTTCTTTCAAGATCACAAGCCCATGTTCAAGTTTTCAAGACAAAATCATCCTCCGATTTAACACACACACATTGTTTTGCACATAGGAAACTTCTCCCACTTCACCAACATAACCAACATGATATAAGATATCTTCCATGCATAATATATATTAAACCATGATAGTATATACTTACCAAGTCTTGCAAGATGATGCTTTGGTCCAAAAGATGAAGAGTTAGGGTTTGTATTGCATAAGGAAATGGTTGAGAAAATTCTAGAAATGGCATGGGTGTCCAAATGAGAGAAAATCTGATTTTTCTCTATTATATAGGCCCCCAAGTCTTTCTTATCCTTTATCAACATTAATTATTATGTTGAATGGGTCAAATGGGTCAAAAATGGAAGAATGGGTCAAAAATCTTGGGTTGGGCCATGTCTTCTTGCTATTTTTGGGCTTTATTTAAGGACCAATGATGCAAGACTTCTTGATGTCCACAAATTAATACATAATTCATCCATTCTCCCATGTTTTCATATCTCCACAGATGTACACGTAGTCATCTAGGTTCGACAACATACGGGGTATTACACTTCCTACAAAGTTCTAATCCCATGTACTAGGCCCAATATCAATTATCTCCTCACTAATATTCCACAATACATACTTTACACTCTCGACACTTGGGTAAACATTGTTCAACTTCGTCGTATAGGGTTTCGTAGATACGGGGTGTTATATTCTTCCCCCCTTAGGAACATTCATCCTCGAATGTTAATAACGTCGTCTCATGTACATCCCATGCATCTTCATCTTATCACATATCTACATATACACATAATGCTTATGGATACCACTTTGTCATTACCCCAATTCCACACTTTCAGCTTTTTTTTTTTTTTATCAAATCCAAGTACATTAGAGTTCCTTCATTGTGATTTATTCTACATAGTACCGTTACAGAAGCTAGCCAATCTTTGGACAATATCCCTTTCTTTCCAAATTCTCATTATCTTTCTTCATTAGTGACAATGTCAAACATACCCAATCACCTATGGAATATTGTCATTCCATTCTTCGAATATCAACATATGATTTATATCAACTTTGGGCCATTTGTAGTTGTTGTTATATCACATTCACCTTCTTAATAGCTTGATGACCACAATCTGACTCGAGCAAAGCAAATGATGATCTATTATTTTTTCATATAAAAGCTTCGTAAGGTGCCTTTTGATACTTTTATTGTAAGCAATTTCTCTAGACGACAGACATTTACCCCAACTACCTTTAAAGTTCAATGTACCAGCTCGTGGCATATCTTCAAATGTTCATATAATATGTTCGGTTTGTCCATCCATTTGAGGATGACAAGCCGTATTTACATTCATCTGTGTACCCATGCTTTACTGAAAAGACTTACCACACTGTGCAATAAAGTGAGCTCTCTTGTAGGATATAATAGTGAATGGAATCCCATGTAATAGTACTATCTCTGTCACATACAACTTTGTATAATGTTCAGCTGTATCGGTGTTCCTAACTGGTAGGAAATATGCTGACTCGGTAAGCCAGTTAATTATTACTTATATGAAATCAGCATTCGCAGTGTACGAGACAACCCTGTAATTAATTCCATGTTATTCATGTTCCACTTCCAAACTGGGAGGATAATCTATTACATAAAGCATACAGACTTCTGATGCCATACTGTTTATCAGTGACTGCTTGGGCATTGAACTACACGTTCTACAATGTGCTCCTCATATATTCGTACCAACACATCTCTGCTACACCATGGTGCCTTTTGGTTGTTTCCGAACAAACTTGGTACATACAATCTACATTGGTGTCAAAGTACTCCCCCTTGTGATTGCTCAAGTACCTTTGTCGTACTTTTGTTGTAAGAATTTGCATACTGTTTCTCCTCTCGGCTACCAATAAAGAATTTTCCGCATTTTACACTATAATTCGGTAATCTGGGGTTTCAAGAAAACAAAACCCCATATTGCTTCATTCAGATATCTTTTCCCAAATGATACCAATGTCCTAAATAGTTCAAGCCACCTTCGCTACCTCAGATTTAAGTCTTTCGGCTTCAAAATATAGTACTATCCAATATATATATCAATATGAATCCCTTTCAAATAGTGGCACCTTAACTTTATATCGCAGCTGCTAGTGCAAGGTCATGTGTTTAGTAATAATTTGTGTTCTCCTATGGTCGCAACCGTCATGAGGAATATGCTATTACATTGCTACATCAATACACATCTGAGGCCAACCCCGGAAGCAGTACCATACATTTCATAACATTCTTATGCTTTTATCGATGCCTTGTGTATAAGCTTTGTTACGGGTCTAGGGATAGAAGAAAACCCCTCAACAATTCTCATAGAATAATCGGCCAACCTACGAAACCAATGGATCTCTGTAAGCATCATAGGCCTTAAACAACTGTGTACCATCTCTATCTTTCGCGTAGCCACTTTCATTTCTTCATCCTATACATTGTGACTCAAGAACGGTATGGATTCTAATCAAACTTCATATTTAAATATGACTCGCATGGTCTTTTTTTTTTTTTTTTTTTTTTTTTTTAAAATACCATCACCAAACATGGTCACACACACATTCAAAAATGTCCTAAACGCCCTATTCATTAATCCATACAACTACCGGTGCATTATCTAGCCCAATTGACATACTAAGAATTTCATAATAATCATACCATGTTTGTAACGATGTATTGGGTATATCATCATCACTCATATATATTTTTCTTTTCATTTCATCATTATTCATCATCATTTACCCCTGTACACACACTTTTGCAATATGCCATATTGTTATTATTATTTTTTTGTACTAGGAACACTGATGCACCCCAAGGGGTCGTACTAGGCTGTATGAATCTCTTACTTAACACGTCTTTTACTTCCTCATGTCATTCCCGTAACTCTACCGGGGCCATGTTGTACAAATAAAACTATGCTGAGTACCTGACGCCACATTAACATCAACTCATACCTCGAGGAATGCATTCCCACCGAAACCGATTGAATAGTAGGTGGTAGCACATTAGTATCCCTCACTAGTACCAAGTGACATATGTACCCCTTTGGGTCTCATTTTTCCTTGCTTGAGGATAGGAAAGAACTTCACCTTTTGGTGCTCCAACAGTACCCTTTTATTCAAGAACATACTTTTATTAGGATATATGCACCCACGAGTGTAAAGAAATGGCGTAACTAGCAATTCTGGTGTTCCTTTGAATTGGTCAAAAATTAATAACGTAACATATGATAGGGTAAAACCCGAATCAATCAATGCATTTACCTTATGTAAAAATACTAATAATGTACTTGTACCTGCATCAGGTAAAGACTCCACATTTCGTGGATCCGCTGAGGTATCCATACGTTCTTGGGTCCCACTGGAACTAGCTGCTCCTCTAGCACCTCTATCGCGCTTCGTAGGCTGCACACCTCTACCTGGAGGAGGCATCGATAATTGCAATGCGATAGGTGGTCTCGTAAGTGGTACCATACCACTCGTGCTCCTTTGTGGACACCTTTTCCTCACATGTCCCGGCATACCACACCAGTAGCAATCATTTGTTCTGAACCAGCATTCACCTGCATGAAATTTCCCGCAGCACTCGCACAGCTGACGAACACACCTTGATTGATTCCTACTTTCTTGCCCTCGATATCCCACTGTCTGTGGACCCTGAGTCTCATGTCTTTGCCCAAACTGGTTGCCTCTATACCCTTGGAATAGAGGGGGAACATTGGTTGCAGGCTGAGAAACTAAAGGCCTAGGTAGTCTGTGCAAAATCCAAGGCCCAAATCCTCCGTGGGATGCCATGAACTGCCCCTCGGGTCTAGCCCTTTTTGAAGACCCTTCCTCAAAGTCCTGTGTCCTTCTCTTTTGTTCCACCACTTGCTGCTCCAACACTCGTCTTTGATTTTGTTCAGCAACTACACGGGTCAATATGTGCACCGCACTCATTAAATCTTGCATAATAGCATTATTGGACAATTCCTCTGGAAGTGAAAGAGTAGGAGGAACCCGTGAGACCAACTCATTTCCAGCCCCACCTTGATCAACTTGCTCAGTTGGTGCTCTACTGGTTCCTTCTCCTTCTCTTTCCATTGGCATTTCTAATCAAACACAAGAAAACAAACCCCATGGTCAGTTATGATTTCGCCTACAACTCCTCTGTAAAGGAAAACCACTATCAGTGAGCACATATGATTCAACTTACAACCTTGGCTCTATTGCACGATCTAGAATGAAGAAAAAAAAGAACTCCTAAATATCCCGTAGCCTTCTACTTATAAATGTGGCGTGCAACACATCGATAAGTAAGACTCGACTCAGACACGGCTTTGTATACACCCTTAGAATGAACTGCTCTGATACCACTTTTGTCACGCCCCGACTCCCTACGAGGCATGATTGGCACCCAAAGACGACAAGGCCCGAGAGAACCAATCTTTGCTTCTAATCATTCATATGCATGTTATAGGAACACTACCATCACATAGAAACATGAGAGGCAAACATCGAAAAGCATAGAACATGTGACGTATATACATATGAGAAACTGGGCCGTTGAGGCCATCAAGTCAAGACTTCATCTGTTACCATATACACCCACACCTATATACGTCTACAAAAGCCTCTAACAGATGCATTGACGAAAACCAACTGAAAGTCGGGATAAGTCCCCTCTTTATACACAAGGTACAATATCAAACATGTGAACCACTGCGACTCGGAGAAACCCCGAACTAACTGGAGCTCACCAATGATCTGCGCTACGGTCAATCTACGGTGGAGGTCTACTAGTGCCTGCACCTGCAACATGTAATGCAAATTTCTCGAGAGGGGTCAGTACGAAAGAAGTACTGAGTATGCAAGGCTCAGATGAAACTGTACAATTCATGAATAGTTCAATGAGCTCAAAACATATGAATAATCACTATGATTAAGTCACCACTTTGCATTTTGGAAACCATGTGTATTACTTTGATAGCTTTCTTTGCTTTCATTGCTTCTTTACTTCAATGTCATTACATATATCACAATGTACCCGGGCCCCTACTGATCAGTGGGTCTTTACATGACATATCATCATGTTGGGATCGGGTCGAGCTAGGCTTATGCCCCCCATACCTTCCACCCATAAATCAATGCATCTGTTAGAGGCTTTTGTAGACGTATGTGGGTGTGGGTATATATGGTAACAGATGAAGTCTTGACTTGATGGCCTCAACGGCCCAGTTTCTCATATGTATATACGTCGCATGTTCTATGCTTTTCGATGTTTGCCTCTCATGTTTCTATGTGATGGTAGTGTTCCTATAACATACATATGAATGATTAGAAGCAAAGATTGGTTCTCTCGGGCCTTGTCGGCTTTGGGTTCCAATCACGCCTCATAGGGAGTCGGGGAGTGACACTTTATGTATTTAGATTATGATAAATATAATATGAATTGAGGTGGATGAGTCATGTTCTATGTAACTATAAACCTGATTTAATAACATAGTATGTTAGAATGAATTGGGAAGTTGATAAAATAATTATTTTGTGCTCTTGAATGGTATGTTTCTTGAGATAAGTTACTTTGTGGTCTGGACATTATGAGTAAAATAGATCCATAAGTAGAAGTACCAAGGGGAAAACATGACTAATGATGAAGTGTAACCATGGTAAAAGGTGAGTGAACTATGGTTGGTGTTAGACGTTAAATATTAATAAATTATCGTAATAATGGATATTGAAGTGGTATTATAAATGTGATAACTATAATTAATGTTTGATCCTCATACTTAGAAATTGGAGTTGGGGTACTTGGCATAATAAATGTTATTGAGTAACTAAAAGGAACCTATGAGTGTTTAGGCGGAGTTAGACTTATGTTAGTCTCTTGTATGTTTTGAGTTGATTAACATGTTGATTGATATTCAAACATAACTTGTTATTTGTTGGTTGTTGACTTGACAAGGCTTGTATGCACAATTCATAAATTATTGATACCTGTTCAACAATTTTGATGATTGAAGTGCACTTTTAAGGATTGTAGACTTCTTATTCTATACTAATGAAATAGCAGAAACTATTATAAGACTCGTTGATATAAGTAAGGGTGTATACATAAACCTTCCTATTGGCGAGTTGTTTTGTGGCTATTTGTGAATTCCATATTTTTATTGTGCCGATAGGAAATGGTTTTGGTAAATATTATTGTGATGATGGGAAATTATTCTCATGATTTTTATTATGCCGATGGGAAATAGTTCCAATTAATGTTATTATGCCAAAGGAAAATGGTTCTGATGAGTGTTATTATACTGATAGGAAATAGTTTTGGTGAGTGTTATTATACCAATTGGAAATAGGTCTGATATGTGTTATTGGTCTGAAGGGAATGGGTTTAAATGAGTGTTAATGGACCCTAGTGTGTCCCTTGCAGGTCAACACTATTGGGTAAAAATAGGACCCCCCAACATATGTGTATTGATTGAGTATCTGTTGTGAGTTTTTCTATTGTTAGAGTGATACTGATGAGGTTTAGAGGTTCTACAGTTTTGAATTCAGTGTGGACAATATCCAATTTTTTTGATATGATTTCTTGTAATAGCATTGTTCTGTGATGAGTTGTTATGTCTATGTGGTGACTTGTATGTCGTGTGATTGCTTATAATAGCATAGTTCTATAATGACTTGGTATGTATCATGATGACTTGTGTGTTGTGTGACTGCTCATATTAGCATGGTTTTATAATGACATAGTATTTCTACTTGATGACTTATATGTTCTTGATTACTATATTAATTTTCCTAGATGTTTGGTCATTACATATTATGTGAACTATTAATTCTTGTGCTACTAGGACACTAGATTTATGTGGATATATTATTAATTGGTTGATCAAGTTATATGTTTTAAGATGACTACTTTATTTATAGGGTTTTCATGTGATTCAATAGGTTTGACATGTGCTTTACATGTTATTTGTTGGTGCTATTGATGTGTCTGGAAGTTTGGTGAACTATATTGCCAATGTGATGATTGGTAATGTGTTAAGATACATGTTTACTTGTCCTATCTGATATTTGGGATATTACTGTCATAGTGGATTATTGTATTTCCTGTGATGTTGATATAGTTGAATAGACTCTTGATTGGTTCGTCAAATCATTGTTAGTTTTGTGTCCTCTTGAGATTAATGTGAATACTGTTTGCCTATCTCTGGTGAGGTTAATGTCAGTAATTATGTCAATGGTGAGTGAACTTATCACAATGAAAGTAGATAGGTTAACATAATTAATAGAGTTAATTGAATGCATAAAGATAACTTAAATTATTAGAGTTGCGCAACAAAAACATGGTACGGGTGTGGAAATCAGAATGTAAAGTGGTTGCATGAGATTGCTTGCTAAATTTTTTTAATTTTATGTGGTATTGCATGAACTAATATTAGTCAACCAATAAAGCTTGCTACTTCCCTTTTGGGTGTAGGTATGTGCAGGAATGATTGAAGTTTTCTTGTAAAGCAGCAAGTATACACTATCAACTTCTACACATGTCATTCTTAGACAGAAGTCATGTCTTTTACTTTATTGTTAGTATTCCGTATTAGAAGCTCTTTTTTATGTCTAGACTATGTCCTTGCAAAAAAGAAAGTATTTCATTGTACTAAGGAACTATAAGCTTTGAATTATTTATTATATAAATATAATTTTCAATAATTTTTGCATAATAAATGATTGGGTGGTAAAGGATTCTCCTATCTAGTTAGAATAGAATAGGTGCCCACATGACCTAGTAATTTGAGTCGTGACAATGATGCTTGGTTGGTTCTTTATATAAGGACCTCTGGGTTTTCGGGTGACTAAGAAAAGGATGCTTTCGAATTTTTAGTGAGTTTTCAGGAGAGATTGCATAATCTCATACTGATGGAGTCCCATGGTGTAGACTATACTGCTTTTTAGATGGATGGTTCAGTGAAACAATGGTGGCTAGCTTATGTTGACTGTAGACTAGTTAGATCACCTCTTATGACTTGGGTACAATTCTCTAAGGCATTCTTAGGGAAGTTTGTACCCTGTAGCAAAAGAGAGAGGGTAATGAGTTTACAAACTTAGAGTAAGGCTCGATGATAGTGTCAGAGTACGAGTTGTTATTTCATGAATTGGCTAGGCATGATGCTATGCTAATACGGACAGAGCACGAAAGAGTGAACCATTTTGTCAAGGGGTTAAGACTATAACTTTACTTAGATACTAAGCAAATGGTATCAGCTGGGTGTCCCTTTCTTGAGGAAGTTGACCATGCATGGACAATAGAGGGCATACATCATGAGGACAAGTAGTTGATGATAAGAGGCCCCATCGTTAGGGAAGTTTTAGTAGTTCCCAATTTAAAGACATGGGTTTTCATATTAGAGGTCAAATTCAACAACATATTCAGCCTAGTAAGCCTGTAGAAGCACCTCTTCAGGTTACATATGAGGTTCAGGCAGGTGATAGTGGTCAGAGCTTCAGTCATACTTTACAGGGTTCTCATTCTAGGTCTTCAAGCCATGGTGGACATTTTGGATCTATGGGTACTTCTCATCTAAGTAGGGCTTCTAGTTTCTTTGACTGTGGAGAGTTTGGGCATTTCTATAGGGAGTACCCCCGGCATGGGTCTGTTAAGCAGTCAGGTCAACCAGTTTAGCCTCTTAGGGCTATAGCTCCACTGGCCTGAGGTTGTGCTTAGAGTAGTGATGTCGCCCAAAATATGCCTCCTAAGAAGTATAATGCGGTCGCTTGTCAAATATAGAACCCAACTAGGTTGGGGTCGATCCCACAGGGAATAGGTCGAAGTTGTTTAGAATACTAGACGGAGTAATTGGAAAGTAAGTAAAACTGGAGGGGGGTTTGTGAATAAATTGTGTCAATAACAATTGTTGGTTGTATCGAGATTGTAATCAATAAGAGAGATTTACTAGGACTGTGATCCCCAATGATTCCTTAACTCCACCGGTTATATGTGCTAACAAAATTGTCTCGCTATTTGGCATGCAAAATCTGACAAGATATGTTCGTCTAAGCGTCTCTCGACCATGGTTAGACGAATTTCACTCTTCTCCTCTCGGTCTCCGAATGTCTCACTACTAACCCTTGTCCTGGATCTCAAATAACCATTCCCGCTAAGGCTCAGGTTATTAGGTGAAGGTTGATAGCTTCAAATCTCTGTTGTTATCTCCTTTTCCCAATCTTTACCCCTATCTCAAGCAAGTCTAGGATACAGGTGAGGTTCTAATGTTTGCAACCGTTAGACGAGCAATCACAATGAAGGAAACAACAATACATGCATACACAGTGGTTCAGAATTGATTTGCACTTAACCTGTTTCGTTAATTCCTCATGGTTCACACAACCCTAGTTAATAGGTTTAGCTACTCATAATTATAAGAACCCAAATAGAATTCAGAGATGAAAACATAATTATGATCTCACAGCAATGAAGAAAAGCTGAAATCTCACTTATCAATAAAACTCGAATTAAGTTTGTAACTACAAAACCAATATTTATGAACTCAGAAATAGTACGAAATAGCTCTCAAAACAATGTAATGACTAACTCTCGCACCTAGGACTATACAGGGGTATTTATAGATACAAAACTAATCCTATCCAAAACAAAATAGGAGAACAGAGTCGGCAACTTCCACGGTATCGTGACTTGGTGTCGTGGAACCAAGTCACGCCACATAGGTTGGTGTCGTGGGAATCAGGTTCAATTAGAAGTGTTCAGAAGTTGGGTCACGGCATACTTCCACATCACGTGGGTGGTAGTCACGCCACGTGACTCCTACCGTGGAAATCAGACAACCTTTTTCAATCTCTGAACACGAGTCACGACAGCTACTTACGTCACATGAGTGGCTTCCACATCATGTGGGTAGTGTCGTGACTCCTTCTCTGGTGCAGAATCTTGTTCTTTGTTCTTTCGACACTTCGTTCTCGGGCTTGATTCTTCCTTTTTGATCATTTTGCCTTTAAAACCTGTTTTCCTGCAAAGTAGGACAGAAACCACATCATACCAACAAAACACACCCAAGTTATTGCATATTTTCCTTGTTTTAAGCATCAAAAGTGCCATGTAACCATGGCACATCAATACCCTCAACTTAGAATGATTGCATGTCCTCAGGCGAACAAAACAAAAACACACATAGATGATGCGTGATTAAGATGAACCTAAGGGACCTATGGCAGCCTACTCATTGCCTTTGACAAAAACTTTTCCGACCCCTCCTATTTGCAAATCAAAACCAAAGTGTGTATACAAGATGCATAGTATCATGACATAGAAGGGATCAAGTGATGGCACCAGATTATGCACAAACAACTAAGAAAATATACAAACGACATTTTTCGAACAACTAGCAGCTCACAATGCACCCCATGTGCTCTCACAATCAAAGAATTCCCATGCACTCACAGTCTACTAATGAATCTCAACGTAGGGACGAGGTCAAAACACTCATGCTCACAAAGAAGTTAAAATAGTGTGCATGAAATACCATAGGCTTGCCCTTATTTTCTACGCCTTAGTTTTAAGAAAGTTGGACTAGGATCACTATAGGACTTTACTCGGCTTGTAATGTAGGCTTGGGGACAGTTATGGTACATATGGATATGGTGACTCAACCCTCCTTGACACTACACTATTTTTGGCTCCAACTTCTAACCTTTCTCATTTCCTTCTCCCTTATTCTCCTTTCTTTTATTTTCAGATTTTGGGTGTGATTTACTTCACTTTCAAAACAAAAATTTCTCTTTTTTTTTTCTTTCTTTGCAATTTCTCTTCTTTTTTTTTTTTATTTCACACCCAAACCTGTTTTCCCTTTTTATTTTATTAACCTCTTCTTTATACCCAACTCAATCTACGCACCCCCATAATAGCCACCCTCAACTTAGGCAATTTGCCTGAGTTGAGGTACACAGTGTCCAAAGAGGGACCAGGGCCAAGACAGGTTCATTGTAATTAAAATGGGAAGGTGAATAGGCTAATGAAAGAAATAGGTCAATTACGGCTCAAAGTCGAGATCAAGGGATACTTATTCATTTGGTTTGGCATTTTAGGCTAAAAGTGGACTTTATTCAAACACGGACTATGATCCTTTTCTAATCCCTATCCTCTAACCTAGGCAAGACTAACCGGACAAGTTCTGGATCGCACACACAGAGTTAACTAAGTAGTGACCTCACACACACATAGCATAGGGTTGTATTATCAACTACTACCTATCCGGTTCATGCAATGCTAGCTACAGTTATTTGCCTATAATCCTAGTGCCATAACAAGATCCAACAGTTGTCACACACAAACATGCTACTCACACAATTCAAAACCAAAATTATTAGGAAGGGTATGCTTAACCTTCAAAAATCATAATTTTCAAACTAGACTGCATTACAGTTCCCTTATTTTTCTCCTAATTTAGAAAGAAACACATAATAATGTAAATATAAACCTAAACATGTTGGTTCTACTATGATAGCACACTCGGGGGAAAAGAAACACGGCAACAAAAAACCCCAAGTGGTGGTACATCCCCACCCCCAACTAAACATGGTGCAATGCCCTCAATGCAACGAAATTAATAAAATTCAAGGGAGTGAAGACATACCTGTGGCACCCTAAGCGCTGAAAGTGGGCCCGCCTGTAACGAGATCATCAATCTGCTCAGTCGTAGGTGCATCCGATGAAGGGACAGCCTGGCTAGAAGATGCACCACGCACCCTCTGCACCGCCTCAATCTAGCTCACATGGTACTCCACCCAGGAGGCTTTAATCGCCCTCCGTAGATCACTCTCGTACTCAATATCACTATCACCCCGATCCTCCGGACAGCGGGGTCTCTTACCTCTATCCATCGGAGGCTCCACTTCAGAGAACAAATCTACCTCAAATGCTGGTCGTACAGAGGCCTGAGCAGGCATAGGTGGTATAATAGGAGTGCTACTCGATGCTTAAGACCGAACCTCCTCTCTCAATGCGGCTACCTCCTGGGATAAGTCGGTCATGTCCGGGACTGGTGCAGCACTCAATCGGGAGGCCATACGTGCCTCAAAACTATCAATCCTCCCATGCAATCCCCGCATAAACTGCTCTATTGCTGCAGTCATCCGGGCCTCCACCCTAGTCTCCACAGCCTCTACACTGGTCCTAACCCAAGGCTTAAGTTGGGATACCAACTTTGCCATCTGGGTTTCAGTGTGAGCCTGGCGCTCAAACATCTCCGTTTGCCTGTCAATCAACTGCTGCAGAAAGTCCCTCGATACTGAAACCATACCAGAAGGAGGCGGTGGAGCACTAGTACCGGGTACCGTATCATCAACAAGGACAGAACCCGCAATCTGTACAGGAATAGTCGCAGGTACCCTAACCGGTATGGGAATAGGCATAAGAGCACTACTCGGCTCATCTAAGGTTGCACCCGATGACTTAGACGGCTGTGACCCTCATGGAAGAATGGGTAGGAACCCTGCTGCTGCATCAGTCCAATATCTGCAATGCGGGTTACCTCTGTATAATAGTCGAGGGCAGGTATCCTTGCTACACCCGCCCTATCACACAAACCCTGGATCAGGCCTGGGAAGGGTATACTTGTATGATCTCAGAAAACCCGCTCGTGGATTTCCCGAACGATGTACCTCGCAAAATAAATCTCATAGCTAGACAAGATGCTGGCTACTACCACAGCCCGATCCAATGTGAGTGAGTTATCAACATTGGTTGGACCCAATCGATGCTGAACCATGGACCACCAGAATCTATCAGCAAAATAAAGCGTGGACTTTTTGATGTCCAGCTTCCCAGTCACCCAACTAGCTGCCACACCATCTTCGGCTATGTACCCCTCAATCCATTTAAGCAGCTCCAATTTCTGCTCCACATCTTGCATCCTAAATCTATCTCTGACAGTGTCCATCCGATGATCAAATTCAGTAGTCGACGCCGAAAGTAGACGATCAACCCCAAATAAGAATCGGTGAATGGTCTGCTCCAAAATATCCATTCGGGTACGGAGAACCATGACATGAGTAAAAAATAGATGCAAAAGATATCGCTTCCCAACAGAAGTGCTCAAGTCAACTAACACAACATAAGAGGCATAAAACTCTCTGACTAACTCCGAGCTATAACGACCAGAAGGCTGTGCCATCCAACCCAAACCATATCTCTCAAATACAGGCCAAATGTCAGGCAGTGTCCTCAACTCCTCTACCCGGTATTGTGGCTCCTCCATAATGCTCCTCCAACACACACCCCTCTCTGTCAACCCAGCATCTCTATCATAAAAGGCACGCATGCCCTGTACATACCAATGTTGAACCTCCGTACTCTGCGCGGGAGTCGGAGCACTCTGGGCACCAAAACCAGTAATAAAAGCTGTAGCCTCCACCGCAGATGTACCCTGACTCGCAGAATTATCTGCCGAGCCTAATGTAGAAGCATCCTCCCCCACTTCAGACTGGGGGCGGACTCAGAGGACTCATCCTGAATAATCGGCTTGACAGGGGGTGTGGCAAGCTGACGGGCTGTCTGGGCAGCAGCTCGGGCCCGTGTCTGTAACCTCGTGGTCCGAGGTACCAAAGAAGTATCATCATGGCTCACATCAAACTCCTCCACAGACCCACTTTATCAGACTCAGTCGATTCATCACGCAGACGGGTTGGTAAATCTAAATTTTTGGTGCGGATTTGAGATGAGGAATCAAGATGGTCACTTTTGGGGTTTGATTTAGGAGGCATGGTAACGGGTTCGGGTCGTATTTGGATCAAATTTTGGTGTTATAGGTCGGTTTAGGTCAATTTATCATTATGTGGATCGGGTAAGGTCGATTTATGGACTATGGGGTCGGATTAGGTGGGTTTTGAGAAGGGGTGATTGGATTTTTGGAGTTGGAGAAGGTTGGGATTCGGATTTGAGGTGGAGATGGAAGGGAAAATTATAAATTTACGGTTTGATTAGATGAATTGAAAGTGGGGAAATAATGGAGTGGGTTTGGGTTTATATCGGGTAAAGAAGGAGAAGGAAATTGAAATTTATATAAAGAACAGGGTCGGGTCAGGTCGGTTTGTGGATTTAAGTATTTTTCAGTTTCTATAGAACCACCTACGTCTCATGGGTATACCTACGTGACGTAGGTCCAGTGTTGTGATTGGAACCTAAAAATTTTCCTCTGATTTTAATGATACAACCCACGTGGCATGGGTCATACCCACGTCGCATGGATGCCTGCCGTGGATGAGATTCAGAACCTGGAAATTTACCCTGAGATTCACGATACTACCTATGTGATGTGGGTTTTGCTACGCCACGTGGGTCACCTATCGTAGGTCCCCTTCAGGTAAATTTTGTGAATTTTTTCTAACTGATTCTCCAATGCTCATATCACAACTTAATAAAATCTTGGGTTACCTCCCAATCAGCTCTTGATTTAATGTCGCGACACGACACGGCTAACTTGGATACTCAGACTTTACCAACTAGCCCATGGGTTACCTCCCATGAAGTGCCTGATTTAATGTCGCGGTACAACATGGGTGGCTTGACTATTTAGACTTCATCAAGCTCAAGTTCCTCAACTGTCCTTATCTCTTCCGTAATTCCCACATAATGCTTAACACGCTGTCCGTTGACTTTGAATATGTCACTCCCCAAATCTCATTGAGACGTGATTGGCACCCGAAGTCGATATGGCCCGAGAGAACCAATCTTTGCTCATGTCTACCCATATGCATATCCTCGTATTAATCTTATTAAATCTTATTATTCCTCATGAAACTAAGCGGAAGTCATGAACATGGAAACATATATCATATCTATATACGAAACTTGACCGTTAGGGCTATTAAGTCAAAATGATCATACATCTCTTGCTTTCATATACCCACATACGTCTACAAAAGCCTCTAACTTATGCATTTACAAGACCATCTAAAAGTCGGGACAAGTCCCCGCTTTATCTTTACAACATCAAAACAAATGTACAACTATGATAAGTCCCGAAGCAACTGGGGCTCACTAAAGATCCGCAACTAACTGTCAACTTACTGTCTTTTTACAAATCTACTAGTGCCTGCACTTGCAACATATAAGGTAAGTCCCCCGAGGGGGTCAGTACGAAGAATGTACTGAGTATGTAAGGCTCATAAGAAATAGCATCATACATGAGAATGTCAATAGAATAAAATTTGAGAGAATAGTCAATGTGTATAAACCATCATTTTACATAATATCTTTTATAACTACTCTCCTTCAAGGAAAATTACCTTCACTCAAGAGATTCTTTCTCGCTTCTATGTTCATTACCACTGTTGTTCATAAACTTGGTTAGTAGGTTGTAAAAGAATAACATTTATCCACATACATCCACTATAGTGGTGGGGTAACAATATAATATAATGTACATCCACTCTAATAACGTACATCCACTCTATTGGTGGTTTAACATACATCCACTCGCATGGTGAGAGAACATACATCCACTCTATGGTGGGGGAACATACATCCACTCTATGGTGGGAGAACATACATCCACTCTATTAACGTACATCCACTCTATTGGTGGTTTAACCTACATCCACTCTCATGGTGGGAGAACATACATCCACTCTATGGTGGGGGAACATACATCCACTCTATGGTGGGAGAACATACATCCACTCTATAGTGGGAGAACATACATCCACTCTATGGTGGGAGACCATACATCCACTCTATGGTGGGGGAAATTGATATATCAACTTATGAGAGATTAATATATTAAGGATCATGACACTAATTGAAACACACAAATATGCTTTACCTTACTCTTATACTTCATGAGATTAACACCTTAACTTATGAGGGATAGATATATTATCTCGCACTTTACCTCCTTCACTATTCTTATGAGATCTTATATAAGTAGGTATATGATACCTGTCACGACCCGAGTCCCCACGAGGCGTGATTGGCACCCGAAGTCGAGGAGGCTCGAGAGAACCAATCTTTGCTCAAGTACTCTTATATGTACGATTGCATATGCATCTCATTTTATATCATGTAATTAAATATCAAAGGCGAAACTCGTGATAACATATGCAATATATGAAACTTTGGCCGTTAGGGCCATTGCGTAAAAATGAACATACATCCTTTACTTTCATCTCCCCACATATGTCTACAAAGCCTCTACAGATACATGACCATGTCTATACAATATTTACAAAATGCCAACATTTAATGAACACATATGACTTGGGAAGCCCCGAAGCAATTGGAGCTCACCAATGCTCTGCAAATGGTCCGCAACCTACTGACGAGGTCTACTAATTCCTGCACCTGCAACATGTAAGGTAAGTCCCCAAGAGGGGTCAGTACGAAAAATGTACTGAGTATGTAAGGCCTTAGGAAAATGACATCAATGCATCAATACATAAGAATTTCAATGGAAATAATTATAAGAAAAACTCTATGTGCGGACTTATGTACCTTTCTTTATTTATGACTATCTCCAAGGATTCGTGCATAATAACAACAACCATGAAATCAATATAAGAGAAATAGAAATGTGAATAAACTCTTTTTCTGTATGTGGGAAACCATGTACATTACGTTTATTATTTTCCTTACTTACCTTCGTCATCTTTATTAGTCGTTCACCTTATTGGTGGGTTATTATGATCATCCACCTTTTGGTGGGCATCCACTTTATTGTGGGTAGTCATCCACCCTTGGGTGGGCATCCACTTTATTGTGGGTAGTCATCCACTCTTGGTGGGCATCCACTTTGTTGTGGGTAGTCATCCACTCTTGGTGGGCATCCACTTTGTTGTGGATAGTCATCCACTCTTGCTGGGCATCCACTTTGTTTTGGGTAGTCATCCACTCTTGCTAGGCATCCACTTTGTTGTGGGTCAACATTACATACATTGGTTCCTTTACTTCATTACTTTGAGATTAGTACATTTGCTTGTGGGAGATTGATTCATTCACTTGAGAGAGATTGATACCTTGAGGATTATGACATGATTTGAAAGCTTTAGAACATAACATTATTTGAACCTTGGAACCATGAGCCATAATTATGTAACACATGAATAATAATAAATCAAGAATGAGGTATATATGATTGGCACTAGATGATAACGTGAAAAGAGATGCCTTAGGACTTTATTGAAACACACAACTATGTCACTCTTTAACTTCATGAGATTCGTACCTTAACTAGTGAGGGATAGATATAGTAGCTCGCACTTCACCTCCTTCACTATTCCTATGAGATCTTATATAAGTAAGCATGATACCGGGCCTCCACCTTTGGTGGCCTATAATGAATAACATAGAAAAATCTTAGGACTATTCCCTCTTGAATTTATACCCTTTAGAATGTGATCTATACTCAATGAAACATAAGGCAACCACGTATTACTCCTTTCCAATCTAACACCCTTTACATAATTATGAGAATGACACGTTAAAGATCATGACATTAAAGCACACACTTATATACACATCTCACTTCACTCCTTTACCTCATGAGATTGACATCTTCACTTATGAGGAATAAGTATACTAACTTACACGTCACCTCTCTTATTACTCTTACGAGATTGGTACTATTACTTATAAACAATAGGCACAAGGATAATCATCATACTATAGGACTTTGGAACAAGACATGATTGGAATCATGCTATTCAAACTAAACAAGCTCTTTTTACCTCATTACTCTCGTTGAGATAGTTCTCTTAGAATCTACCACGTTATGAAATTCATTCGTCTAAGAATAAGGCACATATGAATAACAATATACGTCACCCTGAATTGAGATACTTCAAACCTCCCGGAATTGGAAACAAGCGCAATGTCAATAGGAGCAATATGTTGTAGAAGAATACGGAAAGAGTAACCTTACATACCTTGGATTCGCAATATGAACATATAATCCTAGGGGTGCATACAATAGTCCCGCTCCCTCTTTATGTGTCACTCCAAGCTTGGAATATGATGATCTTGCTCCAAGAAGTGCCTTAGGGTTTTGAAAGCCAAAGGGGTTTTCTCTTGAAATTTCTAGAAAATACAAGAAAAGCATGTGTGTTGTTGTGGATTAAAATTCTGATTTTTCCATGCTTATATAGGCCCTCAAGTCTCATACTTATCCCCACTTGGTCAATAATTGAGTGCCTTCTTTGGGTCAAACAAGAATGGATCATTTCCTTCTTGTTGGGCCATGTATCCATGCTAATATTTGGGCCTCATTTGAGCCCAATGGAACAAAATTAATTTAGACCAACTAATTACATGTAGAATACCCCACAATCTCATGTTTAAATAATTCCATAATGTCACGACATTATTCTCTTGCGAGATGCTCATTCGTCGCCTCGATCACAAAAATAGGAATTCTAGTCGCCTTTGGCTTCCTTGGACATTTTGGATCACTATTCACATTTCATGATTTGGTCATGTAGAAGTATGTAGGAGTATATTGAAGTGTTTGAAGCTTTAACAATGCTCAAATAACTCCAAAGAACCAAAATAAACCATCCAAGAAGCGTCGTAGAATTGCGTTACGAAACGAGCTCGGGAAGGCAAAATGTTTGTGCCTTGCGCCACTGCTGCAAAACAAGGCAGTGGCGCAAGTTTGGAGACCCCTCTGAATCAGGTGGCTTGCGCCACACCCCCTGAAATAGGGTAGTGGCGCAAGTTTTGATGCTTTGCTGAATTTTTCGGCCATTTTTCCAACACTTGCGTATCGTCCAATACCTTATCAAAACACTACAAAATACTTACTTAGTGATATTAATCATCAAGTAAACATGACTCTAAGTCACCAAATGAGGTTAGAATGTGTATGAGGTACTACACAAATGCTCCACGAAATCACCAAACACTTCCTATGAAAGGCTAGTAACATGTACAAGGCCAAATTTCAATTTTTTTTCTCATCTTTAACATTACCAAATACATACTTATAACTCTCGACACCTAAGTAAACATTATTCAATGTCATCAAGTAGAGTTGGGAAGGTACGGGGTGTTACATTCTTCCCCCCTTAGGAATATTCGTCCTCGAATGTTAACGACTTCGTCTTATGAGTAAACAAATATATTTCTATACGTATGCTTATGTAGGTACTTACTTAGTCTCTCTTCATTTTTGCACTTTTACACCTTTTCCTTTCGTTTGAAGCAACTATAAGTATCTTGGTCTCATCACTTTGGTTTCCTACTTCTCATCATTTACTTACTAACCCGTGCACAGGATAGTCATAGGTGTCTCTTCTTCGTGGGATCCTCCATAATGGTACATTTTCAATGAGCGCAATGTGTCTCGACTCATGACAGGTGTTAACTTAGCTTAGAGAGCAAACTTGCTTCTATATAAACCCTTGTATGACACCATGGTGATACCTGACTAATACCATTATTATAAGTAGATCGTCACCCCACTACCTTTGTAATACAACGTATTTAGGGGTGGAAAACTGTACCCAACTTCACTTCTAACCGCTACCTCATAACCAATACGCATTCACAATGTGCCCCCTTTTTTTTTCTTTTGTGTGCCTCGACACTGGTGCATCCTACAAGGACATACTAGGTCGTACCACTCACATGTATATACCTTTGGCATAACTTTTCTTACGTCAGGATAAGAACAAATTTACCTTTCTGCTCAAGACGATCATTTATGGAAGAAAAATGGAAATGTACTTTGTTAACTTGGCATTCGTCGTGTCATACAAGAAGCCAACCACTTCATACCCATTGCAACATAAAAAAAAAAATCCCTCATTTCCATCTTAACTATAATAACTAATAATCCCGGTGTCTCGTTATTTCACGGTAATAGATGGAGTAGCATATAATAAGGAAGAGCTCGGATCCATCAGTATATATACATCATGTAAACAAATATAGTAATGTACCTGTACCTGCATCAGGGGATGCCTCTTCGTTCTGCCGGTTTAAGAGAACGTAGGGGTGATTCTGAGTTCCCTTGGAATGAGCTGCTCCTCCAGCACCTCTACTTTGACCAGCAGGTCGTACACCATACGATGATGCCCCAACGATTAACCCCGTAGGTCGCGCCATACTACCCGTGTCCTCTTGTCGACACTCTGTCGGCAGATGTCCCGATATACCACATCGCGAACAAACATTCGATCCATACCAGCATTCTCCTGAATGAAACTTCCCGCAGTGCTGGCACAGTTGACGAGAAAATCTTTCTGTCCGTGAACCTCTACCCATACTGCTTTGCCCTATATGACTGCCCCTAGCTTCTCGAAAGGGTAATGGAATATCTACTGTAGAGGAAAAATATGATGACCTAGGCGGTCGACAAGAACTCCGAGGCCTAGGTCTTCCTTAGGAACCCGTAGACTGTCCCATAGGTCTAGCCCTCTTTGAAGGCCCCCCTTCAGATCCATGTAACCTCTTTTGGTGCTTTTGATCTTCCATCTTTTGTGCAAAGGCCTGAATTCTGGCTATATCCATGTCTTTATTTAATGCCGCAATAGTACAGTCTCTTACCAAGTAGGGTTCCAATCTGTCTACATACCGATGAACTCTATCGGCCATAGTTGCTACCATATGAGGAGTGTATCTAGCCAATGAATTAAATCAAAGACTGTACTCCTTGACGCTCATATTTCCTTGACGAAGATTGAAAAACTGATCCGCACGAGCCTCGCGGACCTCATATGGGAGATAATGATCAAGGAATGCCACCCTGAATTTCTCCCAACTAGCTGGATTTGTACCAATACCTCTAGATCGTTTCCAGTCTTCATACCATAATATAGCTTCACCTTTCAATCTATAGGCTGCAAGTTCAACTGTTTCTATACCAGTTACATGCATGACTTCTAGGGCTCTTTGAATTTGATCTATAAAGTCTTGCGGATCTTCATTTAAATCGGACCCGATAAATGTGGGGGGATCTAATTTCAGGAAATCCTGTGTCCGCCGACTAGCTATCCTAGCCGCACCATCATCACTTGTTACTGGACCAACTCGTCCTTGACTCTGGGCAACAACTATCTGAGTCAACATTTGCACCGCATTTTTCAAATCCTTTAGTTCCTGCCGAGTAACATTAGCAGGCGATTCTGGGGATACTTCCCTCCTTTGTGGTCTCCCTAGAAAAGGGGGAGGAGAAGGTGCCCGTGATGTAAACTCAGTTTCAACCCCATATTGACTAGCTGGATTAGGTGGGGATTTACTAATTCCTTCTCCCGCATGCATATCTACCTGCTTATCTTTGCCCATACCTTGTCTTGTAATCGGCATTTTACTATATCAAAGAAAACCCATTACAATGGTCAGATGTAATCCCACCTATGACAATGGCTCTATTGCACGATCTGGAATGAAGAAATGAAATAACTCCTAAATGTCCCGTAGCCTCCTACTTATAAATATGGCGCGCTACACATCCATTAGTAAGATACTCAGACACGGATTTGTAGACACCCTGAGAACGAACTGCTCTGATACCACTTTGTCACGACCCGAGTCCCCACAAGGCGTGATTGGCACCCGAAGCTGAGGAGGCTCGAGAGAACCAATCTTTGCTCAAGTACTCTTATATGTACGATTGCATATGCATCTCATTTTATATCATGTAATTAAATATCAAAGGCGAAACTCGTGATAACATATGCAATATATGAAACTTTGGCCGTTAGGGCAATTGCGTAAAAATGAACATACATCCTTTACTTTCATCTCCCCACATATGTCTACAAAGCCTCTACAGATACATGACCATGTCTATACAATATTTACAAAATGCCAACATTTAATGAACACATATGACTTGGGAAGCCCCGAAGCAATTGGAGCTCACCAATGCTCTGCAAATGGTCCGCAACCTACTGACGAGGTCTACTAATTCCTGCACCTGCAACATGTAAGGTAAGTCCCCAAGAGGGGTCAGTACGAAAAATGTACTGAGTATGTAAGGCCTTAGGAAAATGACATCAATGCATCAATACATAAGAATTTCAATGGAAATAATTATAAGAAAAACTCTATGTGCGGACTTATGTACCTTTCTTTATTTATGACTATCTCCAAGGATTCGTGCATAATAACAACAACCATGAAATCAATATAAGAGAAATAGAAATGTGAATAAACTCTTTTTCTGTATGTGGGAAACCATGTACATTACGTTTATTATTTTCCTTACTTACCTTCGTCATCTTTATTAGTCGTTCACCTTATTGGTGGGTTATTATGATCATCCACCTTTTGGTGGGCATCCACTTTATTGTGGGTAGTCATCCACCCTTGGGTGGGCATCCACTTTATTGTGGGTAGTCATCCACTCTTGGTGGGCATCCACTTTGTTGTGGGTAGTCATCCACTCTTGGTGGGCATCCACTTTGTTGTGGATAGTCATCCACTCTTGCTGGGCATCCACTTTGTTTTGGGTAGTCATCCACTCTTGCTAGGCATCCACTTTGTTGTGGGTCAACATTACATACATTGGTTCCTTTACTTCATTACTTTGAGATTAGTACATTTGCTTGTGGGAGATTGATTCATTCACTTGAGAGAGATTGATACCTTGAGGATTATGACATGATTTGAAAGCTTTAGAACATAACATTATTTGAACCTTGGAACCATGAGCCATAATTATGTAACACATGAATAATAATAAATCAAGAATGAGGTATATATGATTGGCACTAGATGATAACGTGAAAAGAGATGCCTTAGGACTTTATTGAAACACACAACTATGTCACTCTTTAACTTCATGAGATTCGTACCTTAACTAGTGAGGGATAGATATAGTAGCTCGCACTTCACCTCCTTCACTATTCCTATGAGATCTTATATAAGTAAGCATGATACCGGGCCTCCACCTTTGGTGGCCTATAATGAATAACATAGAAAAATCTTAGGACTATTCCCTCTTGAATTTATACCCTTTAGAATGTGATCTATACTCAATGAAACATAAGGCAACCACGTATTACTCCTTTCCAATCTAACACCCTTTACATAATTATGAGAATGACACGTTAAAGATCATGACATTAAAGCACACACTTATATACACATCTCACTTCACTCCTTTACCTCATGAGATTGACATCTTCACTTATGAGGAATAAGTATACTAACTTACACGTCACCTCTCTTATTACTCTTACGAGATTGGTACTATTACTTATAAACAATAGGCACAAGGATAATCATCATACTATAGGACTTTGGAACAAGACATGATTGGAATCATGCTATTCAAACTAAACAAGCTCTTTTTACCTCATTACTCTCGTTGAGATAGTTCTCTTAGAATCTACCACGTTATGAAATTCATTCGTCTAAGAATAAGGCACATATGAATAACAATATACGTCACCCTGAATTGAGATACTTCAAACCTCCCGGAATTGGAAACAAGCGCAATGTCAATAGGAGCAATATGTTGTAGAAGAATACGGAAAGAGTAACCTTACATACCTTGGATTCGCAATATGAACATATAATCCTAGGGGTGCATACAATAGTCCCGCTCCCTCTTTATGTGTCACTCCAAGCTTGGAATATGATGATCTTGCTCCAAGAAGTGCCTTAGGGTTTTGAAAGCCAAAGGGGTTTTCTCTTGAAATTTCTAGAAAATACAAGAAAAGCATGTGTGTTGTTGTGGATTAAAATTCTGATTTTTCCATGCTTATATAGGCCCTCAAGTCTCATACTTATCCCCACTTGGTCAATAATTGAGTGCCTTCTTTGGGTCAAACAAGAATGGATCATTTCCTTCTTGTTGGGCCATGTATCCATGCTAATATTTGGGCTGAAACCCATAGTAGTGACACAAAGAATAATTAAACATACTGAATTGCTTAGTGATAAATATAATAATAAGGATAGAGGTGTAGTTTAGTAGCTTTCTTATGATAATTTTCTATGGTTAGTCTATCTCTATGTTCTATAATCTTATTCCTGTACTAGTAAGATTGTAATTTCTTTTTCGTATCTAAGAGTTCTTCTGATTCAATTATTTTTTGTACTATATGCGTTTGCATTTTTATTCCATCTCTATCTATTTGTATTCCTAAAAATTCTATTTGGTTTTTCATTATTTCTGCTTTACTTTTGCTTAGACTTATTCCTGCAGTGTCTATAATATTTATAAATTTGTTTAATAAGTGTATATGTTCATCTTCTGTCCTAGAGTATAATAGTATATCGTCTATATATACTATACAATTTTCTAATTGTGTAAAGTATGTATCCATAAAGTGTTGATATCTTCCTGGTGCATTTTTATATCCAAAAGGTAATACATTCCATTCATAGAATCCTTGTGGTACTGTAAATGCTGTTAATTGTTTGGATTCATTATCTAGTTTTAGGTGGTAAAATCCTGATTTACAATCAAATTTACTAAAATAATTATATCCTTGAATTTGTCTTATTTTTAATATCTTGTTTGGTATTGGGTAGTTATAGGTTTTAGTTTTTGCATTTAAATTGCGATAATCAATAACCATCCTACTTTTTCCTCGTTTTTGTTCACTATGTTTATTAACAATAAAAGTTGGACTAGTATGTTTGCTGTTACTTTCTTGTATATAGTTGTTGTGAAGTAATTCAGTAACATGAAGAGTGAATTCTTTTAAATCATCATGGTTATATTGTAGTGGTTTCTGGGTAATTATGCTATTAGGGTCAATTAATTCTATTGTGACTGTAGTTTTATGTTTATCCCATCCTTTAAGGGGATTGTCATTATATAGTAATTCCAGTTTTTGTTGTATTGGTTGTAAGGTATTTATAGAAAAAGTTATAATTTCTATTTGGGTTTCTGTATTAGGGTTATTTTCTAGTTTTTGTATTATATTTTTATTTCCTTTAATCCATGGGGTTGATTTTCTAGGTTTATTTTGTACTCTTTTAGCAGCTACTTTGTGATTACAAGGTGTTGTAAACCAACAATGTGTTCTAGTTAATATATGAGGGTATAAATTGTCTATAAAAGGCATTCCTAAGATCATATCTCTTGTTGTAAATTCATAATGATACATTGTTTTTATGTTTAATATTTTGTCCCATATTTGTATTTGTATATTTTTTGGTATATGAGTTACCATGCTCCCTTCATTATTAAATCCTGTAAAGACTGTGGGGGGTTTTATTTTTTCCCATTTTGTTTCTGGTAAACAATTATATCTACAAAGATTAGCTTCTGATCCTGTGTCTATCATTGGTGTATAATATCTGCTATTATATTCTTCTACTATTATTTTTGCTAATATATATACTTTTGTCATATATCTACTATGGTTCTTGAAATTATAATAGGCTTTCTGTCATAATGAATTATTAATTGTTTATCTTCTATTTTATAGGGTTTAACTTGTTCTAACCAATTTAATCCTAAAATAATATTTGTATTCATTTTTATTATTGTAAATGGTATAGTAATAGGTATTCCTCCTATAATTAATTCTTGGATTGTTGTTTCCTTTGTTTGTCTAAGTTCTTTAGGTAAATCTAGACATTCTTGTTCATGTATTTTAATATCATTTTCTATTATTAATTCTTTAGTAATGTAATTTTCTTGTTCTCCTGTATCTATTAATATTAGATATTTTCTTTGGCCTAGTATTCCTGTTATGTAATAATGGTATGGTTGTATTTCCCTAGGTATGTCAAATTCTAGTCTTCTAGATGTACTCATTCTGGATGATGTTGTTGGGGTATCTATCATTCTTTTTGCTTTTCCTATCCTTTCATTTACTATTTCTAATTCGTTGTTTATATCTAATTCTTCATAACTATAATCATTATTGTCAATTGCTGTTACTATATTATCAAAGGGTGTTTCTATTTTTATTTTATCTATTTTACTAACTGCTTTAACCGTATGTTGTGTTGTTAATATGTATAGATTTTTACATCGTGCTGTAAATATCTTACTTCCTGGAGTTAATTCTATTCCTGACATTTTCCAATATAAGACTAATGATTTGTCAATATTTTTATCTTTTATTGCTACTGAGTAATTTGGGTTTACTGTAAATTTAAACTTTTGGTATATTAGGTTTCCTTTTACTGCACTGATTATGCTTTTTTCTCTAGGATATTTAATTCTATCATCTGCTAAGTATAGTTCTATTGGTGTATCTATTCCTTCTCTAAAACATGCTTTTAGTAATATTTCTATTGCTCCTAGGTGTACATATGTTATTTCACTTTTAGTTTTTAAAGCTTGTATTTCTTTGTTAAGTTCCTTCTTATTAATAATTGGTACCATTGCTTTTCCTTTTGCATACTTACAGTCTATTGTATGTTCTTTTTGGCTTATAACATAATATTCTTCCTTTGGTTTTCTAAACCAGTTTTTTATTATAGGTACGTCTAATACATTATCTATTTTAAGCGATATTTCTTGTTTTTTAATTTGATTAAATATATTTGTATCAAATATTACTTTTTGGTTTGAAGTTTCTTCATTTTGGTAGTCATCTTTTTCAATTACTCCTTGTTCAGTCATTTAATATTCTTCAATGTCTATATCTTCATTATTTATTTGTTCTATGATATCTTCATCAAGATCTGTTAGGTTATCTATCTCATCTATTTCACTTATTTCATATATACTATCTTCACTTTCCATATCATAATCTATATATGGTAATTCAGTGTATTTATCATCTTTTATTCGTATTTCTGTTATTTGTTTCTTTTTTATATTCTTAGGTATTTTACAATCTTTAGCTAAATGTCCTAGTTTTCCACAATTGTAACATTCACATTCAGATAATTTTTTGTTAGGTTTGTATGGTCTTTTCTTTTTATAATTTTTTACATAATATCTTTTCCTTGGTTGTTTATATTTATATTTGGATTTAAAACTCTTATAGTTCTTAAATCATTTTTTATATTTATGTTTGGGTTGTTTACATCCAAATTGTGGTGCTGTTTTTTGTGTGCAACATGCTTTCATATTTTTATCTAATACTTTATCTAGTTTTCTTCTATCTCTGTAGGTATCACATAATCCTATAAACCATGTTTGTAAATATTTTATTCTTGCTCCTAAAGTATCTGTTAAGCTTGCTGCTTCCCAGTCAGCTATTATTTTTGTACTAAATGGTTCAGGTAATTTTGTAAAATATGTTTTTCTAATTTCTATTGCTTCCTCATGAGTATATATTCCTTTGTAGTAATATTCTCTAAAAACACATGTATATTGGTCTGTATAACACATATTACATATGGTTAATTTATTCATTAAATGTCTGTTTAGATTTTTATCCTTTTCCTGTTCTGCTATTTCAGTAGTCATACTTCCAAATTCATTTCTTATTCCAAATTCATATTTATCTAAGATTGTTATATTTGATGTTATTATTGTGCCATTTTTGTCTTTATTATTTCTTAGGGTTGTTCTACTTTCTTCTGTTATATTGTGTAACCATAATTTTACTGTTCCTACTAATGTTCTTTCTATATATCCTGGTGTATCTGCTACAGATATTTTATTATCAACTAGTTGTTTTTCAATGTGTCCTATCCATAATTGTATTGTTTTATTTGTATCTATTACACAATCTAAATCTAAAAATTGAGATTGTTCTGGTATTTTATTTGGCATCCATTTTGTATTAAGTCTACTATTCCATATTGCTTCATATCTATTATCGTCTGTTACTGTATAATAAGTCGGTCCTGTTGTTCTAGGGTTATTAAATCTTCTTTTATCAGATGACTTACTGGTACTAGTTTCTCCTTTTATGGTATTTATATTTGGTTTAGCATTTGTTGTATTTATTTCTAAGTTAGTGTTTGTAATTTGATCCATAATTTCTGTATATGTTTCACTTTTTTCTTGATTTTCAGATTGTTCTTCATCTGTATTGTCTATGTTATCTATGTTGTCTATGCTTAAGGTTGTAAATTCTTCTGTGACATCCGGATTGGTTTCCTCAACGTGTATTTTTTCTTTTAATTTTTCTAATTCTTCGGCTAACTGTTTTTCTTTTTCTAATTGTTTTATTTTAAATATTTTTTGACGTTCTTCTCTTTCTTTCACTTTCTTTGCATATATTTGTTTTAATAATGCTAATTCTTTTTCTAATTCTTTTATTTTTGTAGATGGTTCAAATTCTATTTGGAGATTACTTGGGCTTATATCTTGGTGTACTTCTTGTTGTTGTGGCTCTTCTTTGATTTGTTTAAGTTTTAATTGTTCTATTTCTTTTTTAGCATCATTTCGTATTTTCTCAATTTCTAATTTTTGATCTATTTCATTATTTTCTCTTTGTAGTCTTACCATTTCTGTTAGGCTATCTTCTAACTTAGCTGAATTATTATTTGGCATTAAATGTAATTTTGTTCCTATTTTTCTATATCGTCTTCCTAAATTTGAGTGTACTATAATTATTTGTATACCTTCTGTTCCTGTAAATATTTTTTCTTCCACTGGATATTCCTCTTTATTTATATGCGTACTTATGTTCTAAAATGTCTGATTGTAATTCTAATTCACTTATAGTTTGTTTTTGTGCATCTATTGATTTTTTAGTTACTCCTGCAAATATATTATAGTTCAATCTTTCTTTTCTATGGTTAATTTCATCTCGTATATCTATGATTTTTCTAAGTAATTCTGTTTTTCTTATTATTCTTGGTGTGTCCGGATATTTGTATACTGGGTTACTTGGTTCGGGCTTATCCATTTATGGTTTGTTTTATTGATATAGTTATTTTATCTAGTGCTGTAACCAATTTAGTCATAGCTTTATATAAGTTATCTATTTCTTTTATTATTTGTGTAATTTCTTTAAGTTTTTGTTTTCTTTGGATATTTCTTTCATATTTTTTCTGAATCTTATTTGTTAACTGGTTTATTTTTATTGATTTTATTATTCTTATAGGTGCCTGTTTATGTGTCATATTTTTCTTTTGATTGTTTTCGCAAGTTTTTAATATATTTATATTCTATGTATGAGATTATATCTATTTTGGTAGGTTTATACTCAGAATATAATTTCTTTAATTCTTTTCTGAGTTTCTGTATTTTATCATTTCTATGTATTTGTTTCATTATTCTTGGATATCGTGGGTCATCGCAAGTTAAATCTTCGGCATATTCAAGTGGTGTATTTAGTAGTTTAGTAGCTTTCTTATGATAATTTTCTATGGTTAGTCTATCTCTATGTTCTATAATCTTATTCCTGTACTCGTGTTTACTTATATCTTTTTTATTATTGTGCTCTGATACCAATGAGGGGGGGTCCCTTTTATCTTTACTTTTATCTTTACTTTTATTTATATTTTGGTTTATCATGATTGAAATGCGGAATTATAATATATATCTCTTTGTCTAATTAATCTTAATATTTGGTTAATATCTTGTACTATTAAGTCTAGATAAGCTTCTTCTTGGGTTTGTATATATTTATCCAAGTTATGTTGTATTAAAGTTTCTCTTTCTCTTAATTCATTTATAATTTTTTGCCAATTTTCTAAATGTTCTTGGTTCATTTAGTTAAAATCTAAATATCCTTCTGAGTCTATGTCATCGTATATATCACTAGTTTTATAATCTGTATCTTCGTCAGTATTTATTATTAATAGACTATCTAGTAATGCTTCTTTCATTAAGTCTATAAGTTCATGGGTAAATAGTAAGTTATATATTTTTTGTATTGAATCTTTATCTAATGTCCTTAGTACATATAGTAGTAATATTTTGTAATTGTTATCTTCATTGAGTAAGTATTTAGGTGTTCTTTCTTGGTCATTTTCTATATCAGGTGAGGTGTTTTTACTAGATGTGGCCATATTTTTATTCATGTGTGTTCAAATCATATTCCCTTTAACCTCTATCCTTATTATTATATTTATCACTAAGTAATTCGGTATGTTTAATTATTCTTTGTGTCACTACTATGGGTTTCAGCCTTGATCAGTTACCCTAACAATGCCTCAACTCTGGTCTACTACCCTATTCACGGCATTCCTAGCCTTTTCCGGTTTCGACCTCTAGGATGGCTTAGTCTGGGCTTACCTAACTCTTAGCTTACCTAACCATAGCAAACTTACTCGAATAATATAACATAATCAAACTACTATATGATAAACATTAATAATAATCTAGAGATTATTAGGAATATAAGATTTAGTTACACATAATCAAATAAGGGTGTACCGTAGTTGTTATTTCCTCTGTTGTATATGAGATTGAAGATTGTATGTTGGAATCCTCCATAGCTTAACTGAAAATAAGTAGATTATTGAAATATATTTTATTTAGTGAGTTCTCAGCACATGAGAGGTTTTAGGTTTCGAATTCTCGATGCCTTCTCTCATCTGCATCTTCCTCTATTTATATACATAGGAGAGGTCTACTATTTAGCCTCAATAATTAAAAAAAAACGCGTAAAGGTACAGTACTACTGTATGCTTTACGACTTTCTAAAAGAAAACCGCGTTACTTTATGAAAACGCGTAAACAAAGTCAAAAAGTAAATAGTACCTACCTATAAAGTAATGCTATCCTATCTTGTCCCTATTTTACATAAAGAAAGAAAAACGTGTAATACTTTACAATTATTACTAAAAGACAAGTAAAATATAATATATCACATAGTTGTCTTCTTTCTTATCTTGTTGGTAGGTGATGTTTGACTAGCTGGTCATTCTGCTCTGCTTGTTTATCCTAGCTGAACATCTGGTATATTAACAGTAGATCCTCCATTACACTGCGAGCATTGGTGATCTGCGTATTTTGGTCCAACGTATTGACAATATCTGTTTAATAAATGAGTTGAAATAAATCCTTTTTTGAGTGCTCTGGTAGTAGGTGTTTCTTCCGGTTTTAACAAGGAAATTATCCATTGTCGGACTTCTTCCATGTCTGCTTGTCTTAGTTCCCTTGAGTTGGCATAGATCATTACTTGGTTTCTGCAATAGTAGCTCCATATAGCATGTCCATTTGTGTAATTGTTTGCTAGTTCTTGTAAAATAACTTGTAAACCAACAAGTCTTTTATTTGCATAAAATTGCGGTATGTCTTCTTCAGGTATTTCTGGCTGTGGTGCTATTTCTTCTGGTAAAATCATATCTTTAGTCAATCCTATTTTGACTACTTGTATGTTTGGTTTTATTTCGTCAAATAGTATTTCCGCTGGTGCAGTATAAAATCTGATATAAAATAATGTTCCTCCGGTAATTCGTTTATAGGTAGAAAATGCGTTATATATTTCTGGTATCTTTTGTACTTCATGTCCTTCCGTAGTATATACGGTAGATAATAGTCCGTAATCATAACACGTTTTAACTAGGTTTGCACTTGTACCTGGTTGGGCTATGAGTTTATTGTATCCTTGTAGTTTTTGGGTTATGTAATCTTTTTCTGGGTCAGTGGTGGTGATTGACCTTGGATTTAAATTTAAATGTGTTTGGATTTTGTGGATGTTGCGGATATAGGTTGTTTACATCCAAACTGGGGTGCTGTTTTTTGTGTGCAACATGCTTTCATATTTTATCTAATACTTTATCTAGTTTTCTTCTATCTCTGTAGGTATCACATAATCCTATAAACCATGTTTGTAAATATTTTATTCTTGCTCCTAAAGTATCTGTTAAGCTTGCTGCTTCCCTAAGAAATAATAAAGACAAAAATGGCACAATTATAACATCAAATATAGCAATCTTAGATAAATATGAATTTGGAATAAGAAATGAATTTGGAAGTATGACTACTGAAATAGCAGAACAGGAAAAGGATAAAAATCAGCCCAATGGAACAAAATTAATTTAGCCCAACTAATTACATGTATAATACCCCACAATCTCATGCTTAAATAATTCCATAATGTCACGACATTATTCTCTTGCGAGATGCTCATTCGTCGCCTCGATCACAAAAATAGGAATTCTAGTCGCCTTTGGCTTCCTTGGACATTTTGGATCACTATTCACATTTCATGATTTGGTCATGTAGAAGTATGTAGGAGTATATTGAAGTGTTTGAAGCTTTAACAATGCTCAAATAACTCCAAAGAACCAAAAGAAACCATCCAAGAAGCGTCGTAGAATTGCGTTACGAAACGAGCTCAGGAAGGCAAAATGTTTGTGCCTTGCGCCACTGATGCAAAACAAGGCAGTGGCGCAAGTTTGGAGACCCCTCTTAATCAGGTGGCTTGCGCCACACCCCCTGAAACAGGGTAGTGGCGCAAGTTTTGATGCTTTGCTGAATTTTTCGGCCATTTTTCCAACACTTGCGTATCGTCCAATACCTTATCAAAACACTACAAAATACTTACTTAGTGATATTAATCATCAAGTAAACATGACTCTAAGTCACCAAATGAGGTTAGAATGTGTACGAGGTACTACACAAATGCTCCACGAAACCACCAAACACTTCCTATGAAAGGCTAGTCACATGTACAAGGCCAAATTTCAATTTTTTTTCTCATCTTTAACATTACCAAATACATACTTATAACTCTCTACACCTAAGTAAACATTATTCAATGTCATCAAGTAGAGTTGGGAAGGTACGGGGTGTTACAATACCGGGCCTCCACCATTGGTGGGATATAATAGATAACAAAGCATAATATTGGGATTATTCCATATTGAACTTATACCCTCTAGAATGTGATCCATACTCAATGAAACATATAGCAAACATGCGCATTACCTCTTTACAATCTTATATCCTCTACTTAGTTATAAGAATGACACGCTAAAGATCATGGCATTAAAGCACACACTTATATGCACACCTCACTTCACTCCTTTACCTCATGAGATTGACAACTTCACTTATGAGGAATAATTATACTAACTTGCACATCACCTCTCTTATTACTCTTATGAGATTGGTACTCTTACTTATGAACAATTGGCACAAGGATAATCATCATACTATAGGACTTTGGAACAAGACATGATTGGAATAATGCTATTCAAACTAGACAATCTCTCTTTACCTCATTACTCTCGTTGAGATAGTTATCTTAGAATTTACAATGTTATGACATCTTTGGAACTTCCATCAACAACTAAGAGATAAGTGAATCATCATTCATCTGAGAATAGGAAATGTATGAATAACAATATACGTCAACCTGAATTGATATACTTTAAGCCTCTCGGAATTGAAACAAGTCCAATGTCAATGTGAACAACATGTTGCAAAAGGATATGAAAAAAAAACCTTACATACGTTGTATTCGCAGTACGAATATACAATCTTAAATGTGCATACAATATCCCCGCTCCTTCCTTATGTTTCTCTCTACAACACAAATACATAATGGAGTGTACACACTACCTCATAATGGCATATAATGACAATAAGTCACATGTTTGGCTTTAGCACATCATTTCCCCCTTGACAATAACATTTATGAAATTATCATACCAATAATACCACAATATTTCCAACATTGACCACAATATCATTTATGACTTATTATACCAATAATCCCATAATATTCCATACATTGACCAATACATAATAACCAATAGCATATCACATCTAGTTCATACTTTCCACTTTCCATCATCATAACATCACAATTATTCCATCAATTCACTTCAATACACCTCACAACAACAAATCGGCCAAAATCCCATAATTTACACTTATGGAAAAATAACAAGTTTAGGACCATAATCACACCATACATGTTGATATTTCATCCATACCATGCTCTTTCATCAAAACCACAAGTTATATTTCAAGTTTAAATTCCATGGATGGCACATCTTTTACAAAAACACAAACTACCATGTTCAACACTTCCAAGCATAACCAACATGATTTACATACTCTCCCATGCATATAATAAATTAATACACAAGAATAAACACTTACTCAAGCTTGAAAAATGATGGTCTTGCTCCAAGAGAAAGCTTAGGGTTTGGAGTTGAGAGAAATGATTTTGGGAAATTTCTAGACTTGGTATGAGACTTTTGTGTGTTAAAAATCTGATTTTTAGACCTTTATATAAGCCCTAAATTCATCCTTAGCCATTATTTATAGCATTAATTGCTATTTCTAGAAGGTCTTTGAAAGAATGGGTCATTTAGTCCATTTTGGCCAAGTCTTTTGCCTTATTTGGGCCTTTATTTGTATTGAGCCCAATTCCTACAACCCATGTATATCCACCAACTTTATCATGCATAATCCATCATATTTATCATGTATAAATGATTCCATAACGTCACGACAATATTCTCTTACAAGGTCCTCATTCGTAATCTCAATCGTAAAAATAGGAATTCTAGTCGCCCATGGCTTCACTTGAACTTAATTTGATAAATACTTGTGTTTCATGATTTGATCATGTAGGAGTATGTGGAAGTGTATTAAGGTATTTGAAGCTTTACAATGCTTAAAGAACTCCAAAGAACCAAAAGAAACCATATAAGAATCGACGTAGAATTGTGTTGCGAAACGAGCTCGAAAGGGAGTGGCGCAAGAAATCACTACCCTCTGAATCAGGGGCTTGCGCCACACCCCCTGAAACAGGGAGTGGCGCAAGTTTCCATGCTTTCGTGAATTTTTCGGACATTTTTCCAACACTTGCATATAATCCAATGCCCCATCCAAACACTACAAAATACGTACTTAGTGATCTTAATCATCAAGTAAACATGACTCCAAGTCACCAAATGAGGTTGGAATGTGTACGGGGTATTACACAAATGCTCTACAAAATCACAAAACACCTCCTACGAAAGTCTAATCGTACATATTATGTCCGATATCAAATATTTCACCAATGACACAATAAAACACATACTCATGGAATCTCAACACCTAGGTAGATATGACCCCAAGGTATCAAGTGAGGTTAGAAAAGTACGGGGTGTTACAGAATAGAACATTATCTTCTCCTTCTATCTTAATAGCACTATGTGAGAATATCCTAACCACCGTGAATGGGCCAGACCATTTGGACTTTAATTTCCCAGCAAACAAGTGAAGCTTGGAATTCACAAGTTCTCTTTATATAATGCTGAACTTTCATAAGCCCGGAGACAAAATTCATCCATCTCATTCATCTACTCAAGTCTCAATTAAGCCGTTTCACTCCAGTCTAAATTCAACCTTTTCAATGCCCACAAAGCTTTATGTTCTAGTTCAACGGGCAAATGGCAAGATTTTCCAAAAACCAACTGATATGGTGATGCACCAATTGGTGTTTTGAAAGAAGTATGATATGCCCATAACGCATCATCCAATCTTCGAGCCCAATCAGTCCTATTTGCATTAACTATTTTCGCCAAAATGGACTTGATCTCGTGATTTGACACCTCAACCTGCGCGCTTGTCTGAGGATGGTAAGGTGTTGCCACCTTATGTTTGACACCATATTTTTCAAGCAGGGCCTTGAACAGATGGTTGCAAAAGTGGTATCCTCCATCACTAATAACAACTCGGGGTGTCCCGAATCGTGAGAATATGTTCTTTTTTGAGAATGTTGTTGTCACACCCCGTACCTACCAAACCCTACTTGACAATGTTGAACAATGTTTAATTAAGTGTCGAGAGACAAAAGTATGTATTATTTAATGTTATTGATGAGGTAATTGATATTGGGCCAGTACAAGGAATTAGACCCTCGTGGGAGGTGTAACACCCCGTATGTTGTCGAACCTATACGACTACATGTACATTTATGGAATTAATTAACCGTGAGAGATTTGAAGAATTATGCAATAAATTGTTGGGGCTTATATAATTCTTGAGCCATTGGGCCAAATGAGGCCCAAAGATCATAAGAAAGACTTGGCCCAATGGGGCAAAACATGATCCAATCTTCCATTTGACTAATCAACCATGCATTTAATGCCAAGAGATGGGTAAGAGTGACTTGAGGGATTTATATATATATATGAGGAATTATTCATTCAATTGGTGGGCTCAATTAATAAATTGTAATGAGCTAAATGAGGCCCCAAAAGTAGCATGAAGGCATGGCCCAAAAAGGGTATAATGACCCATTCTTAACCCATTCTTGCAAGACCAAGTCAATATAAGAGGATTGGACCAAGTGTGTGGTAAATAGAAACCATGAGGAGACTATATAATGAGTGAAAAATCAGATTTTAATTCATTTTTTACACCCATGCCTTTAGATAGAATTTTCTCAACATTGCCTTATCTCATACAAACCCTAGGCCTTCATCCTTTTGGCAAAAGATCATCACTTGGTGAGTATTGGTAAGTGTATATTATTATGGTTTAATATATTTTATGCATGTAAGATGGTTTATATCATGTTGATTATGTTGGTGAAGTGTGAGAAGTTCACTATGTGTGTATGTGACATGTTTGCTAAATCGGAGGATGGTTTTTCCTTGTAAACTTGAACATGGGCTTGTGATCTTGAATAAAATGAAGTTTATGGAGTTAGTATTGACATGTTATATGTGATTATAGTATTACCTTGCTTTACCCTTGTGTATAATGTTTGGAATTTTTATTGCAAAAGTTAGCATGGAAGTGATGACGTATTGAAAGGAAAACGTAATTTTTGGTGGTGTTTATGTGCATATGAAACCATGGCTGTTAGTTGGAATATAATATGGTCTAAAATATGTTAAATAAAGTTTATTTATGAACATGGACCATCCATTGCATTAAAAAACCCAAAAGACACCAAATTGACCGAAAATGGGCATCCGCCCTCGCAGGTGAGGTTCCTGCGGGCGCAGGTGCCAATGTAGATGCCCCTGTACACTACCAAGGGTCATATGGGCACACACCTCAGCCACCTTCGTGCATAATTGGCAGTGTAGGTCATCCCCAGAATTAGTTTTGTGTGTTTTCATCTCTAGTTGCTCCCGAGAGGCCCCTATACCCTTTTTGGATGTAATTATCGACTTGTGATATCGTTTTAATGAATTTAAAGGGGAGTATGGAGGCATGTTGGACTATTTTAAGTATTTTTTTTTTTATAAGTTGTTATGGGGCAAGTTGATAGGAGAAATTATGACGGAACGATAATAAGGAAGCATAAAGGGTAAGTGTAATATGAATGCTATTGATGTATGATAACTTGGTCAATGTGTGGAATGTTATGGTGTCGTTGGTATGAGAATGAAGTGTATTGTATTATAAGGGGTGATATGACCCTATACGGCAGTCATATATCTCATTGTCGTTTTGTACACTATGGTAAATAGTTGTTAACAAGAGTTCCATTATGAACTTGTGTTGTAGAGTGAAACATAAGGAAGGAGCTAGACTGTTGTGTTTATATATAGACTGGTGTATTCATACTTGAACGTAAAGGTAGGTAAGGTTACTCTTTCTGTATCCTTCTGCAGCATATTGACATTGTATCTATTCCAGTCCGAAATGTCCAAAGGTATATCAGTTCAGGTTGAGAGATATTGTTATTCACATGTGTCCGACTCTTAGAAAAATTATGACTTACCTATATCTGATTCATTGACTGAAGTTACCATGTTTTCATAATGTGGTAAATGCTAAGAAAGCTATATCAAAGAAAATAACGATGTAAGGAGAGTCTATTTAGTCTTGAATAGCTTTTCCAATCATGTCATGTTCCAGTAGTATTCGCATTGACATTACGCTTGCTCCATCCCGAAATGTGCTAAGGTATCCTATATCCGGTTATCAATAGTCATTATCATATGTCTCCTACTCATTGATCAATTGTGAATTTTATGTCTCATATTCATGAGTATTGTTCGAAAAGCGCAATAAGGTTACATTCCAAAGTTTCAATAGTGGTTATATTACGGTATCTTGTTTATTGATTATTGTCCAATGGTTCCAATGGTGTTATGTTGCCAATAAGACTATGTTTCCAATAATGTTTATTTATATGTCTTCTATTATTGGGTATGGTTCCAAAGTTTTCAAAAATATTATGCCAAAGGAATGTACCAATCTCTCACAAGTAAATGTACTAATCTCTCACAAGTAAATGTACCAATCTCTCACAAGTAAAGGTATCAATCTCTCAAAAGTAAAGAAGTAAAGTAAGGCATATATGGTTAATGATCAAGTATGGGTAGCAGTTTTGGGGGCATAAGCCTAGCTCAAGCCGATCCCAGGATCAGGGGGAAGTCCTAGAGGCATAAGCCTAGCTCGGACCGAACCTGACAGGGGGCAGCTCTAGAGGTATAAATCTAGCTCGAGCCAAACCTGATATGTTGACTTGTGGGTGGCAGCTCTAGAGGTAAAAACCTAGCTCGAGCCAATCCCAATATATTGATTCATAGGGTGGCGGCTCTAGAGGCATAATCCTAGCTCGAGCCGATCCCAACATAACGTGATGTTATGTAAACCCACTGATCAGTTGGGGACCGAGTATAACAGTTCACAGGCAAAGATGAATAATCATAGAAGCAAAGAAGCAAAGAAAGTAATAAAAGCAATAGACATGATTCTAAAAGCACAGATTGATAGTTTATCCATATTTACTATTTTATTACAGTTGTTTTCCATTGATGTTCATATGTATATTAACCCACCAATAGAGTGGAGGTATGTTATATTATTAACCCAAGTCTCTAGAACCTCTTGAATAGAAGAATCTCTAGAACCTCTTGAATAGAAGAATCTCTAGAATCTCTTGAGTAGACGAATTTCATGAATAGAAGAATCTCTGAAAAGTAAGTCTTTTGAGTGGAGGTAACTCTCTGTAATAAAGGGGTATGTAAGTGATGGTCTATGAATAATAAGGACATGAGAGAATACTCATAAGTGGCAATGACAGAAGAAAAATAAGTACATGGTTCATTACATACAGAAAGAGAGTTTATCCACATTGTCTATTTCTTTTATATTGATTCCATTGTTGTTATGATGTTTAATGCAGTTCTTATGAGCCTTACATACTCAGTACATTCTTCGTATTGACCCCCTCGGGGGACTTACTTTAAATTTTGCAGGTTTATGCACTAGTGGACCTCCGCTCTAGGTTGACACTATTTGCAGATTTTTGGTGAGCCCCAGTTGGTTCGGGACTTTCCAAGTCAGAGTCGTACATTTGTTTGTTGTTTTAAATTTTGTATAAAGTGGGGACTAGTCCTGAATTTAAGTTAGTCTTATAAATGTATCTGTTAGAGGCTTTTGTAGACGTATGTGGGTATATGGATGAAAGAGATGTATGTTCACTCGACTTGATGGCCCTAACGGCCAAGTTTCACATATTGTACATGTTTTCCATGACTTCCGCCATTGGAATTTTATATGTTATCGGTTACATGAGATAGTAAGAGGTTCATACGAGGATATGCATATGTACATGAGCAAAGATTGGTTCTCTCGGCCAATATCGGCTTCAGGTGCCAATCACACCTCAAACGGGATTTGGGGCGTGACAAAGTGGTATCAGAGCAGGTCAATCTAAGGGAGTCTACAAAGCCGTGTCTGAGTAGAGACTTACTTATCAATGTGTTGTGTACCACATTTATAAGTAGGAGGCTACGGGACATTTAGGATGTTATTTCTTTTCTTCCTTCCAGATCGTGTGATAGAGCCAGTTTTGTAAGGTGAATTGTATCTAATTATGGTAATTGTTTTCTTTGGTATAAATGCCAATCACAAAAAGAGGTAGAGTCAAAGGTAAGAAGATATAGATATGTCTGCCGGTGAAGGAATGAGTAAATCACCACCTTACAAAGTTGGTCAAGGTTATCTCCACCTGTTGGTGCTTTTACTAGAGTTAAAGGCACATGTCGTATAATGGTATAGTAGATGTTGTGATCATAGATGATTATGCCCTTTGAAAGGTGTTATTAATGAAAGAATTAGTGGGATTTGGAAAGAAAGGGGAAATTTCCCTATACAGCATGTCATATGAAATTGCTGAAAGTGCATAAAGAGTTCTATTTCATGTTGCTCCCATTAAAAATATACAATTACAGAGGATTTCACTAGGAAGAGGTAATCAACAAGTCGGAAAGGTCACTTGGAAAACTGGAGAAATGATGAATTCTTAGTATGTCTATTGGGCTAGCGAATGCACCTGTAGTTTATATGGATTTGATGAATAGAACAAATCCATTCTTAGACAAGTCTGTAACAAAGTTTACAAATGTTATGGTGGTCTACTCGAAGACCATAAGGAACCCATGCTAAGATATAGACACAAATTCTCTAAGGGTGAATGCTAGTTAAACCCCGTAGCATTCTTGGGTCACATAGTATCAGATGAAGGAATAAGGGAGAATATACCAAAGGTAGAAGCCGTGAAGAATTGGCTAAAACCTACAACGCCTACAACGATTCATAGTTTTCTTAAGTTTAGCCGGCAATACCCTTACCAAGTTAACACAAAGTAACTAAGTTTCAGTGGAATGAGGTATGTGAGGAAATTTTGCAAGAGATGAAAAATAAATTGACTCCTACACTTGTACTAGTGCCTCCTAAAGGCACATAAGAGTATGTAGTGTATTATGATGTTTTACAAGTTGGTATGGGATGTGTATACATGCAATACGACAATGTGATAGCGTATGCCTTAAGACAATTGCGCCCACATAAAAGAACTTACTCCACATATGATTTTGAGTTAACAGTTGTGACAATTGCTTATAGCAGACGGCCCCACTACTTGTATAAAACTTCAGGTGAAAGAATTATAGTATCAAATGTGGCAGAAGTTTCATTGGTATCTGAGAAAAAGAACAGCAATATGCACATCCTGTGTTATTCAGTTGAAAAAGAACATACAATAAAGTTCGACAAAGGTGGTTGAGCTAAAGAAATATTTTATGTATTGGATATATATATATATATGAGTTAGAGAAATGCATTATGGTAAAAGCACCGCATGCATGGTATTCTATTTAGTAGGGACTGATCACTATGCACCATGATTTGGAAATGAAAGATTTTTAATGTTGTAATGAATATGAAGTGGTTGGAAAGTACATTTCCCTTTTCTTCCATAAAAGACCGTCCTTGAGTGGAAAGGTATATTTGTTTTCTATCCTGAGGACAGGAAAGCGATGCCCAGGGTATACACATGTCAGCTAGTGAGACTTAGTGTGTCCCTGTAGGGTGCACCAGGGTTGTTTGTACAAACAAGAAATGGCACATTGTGAATGTGTATTGGTTATAGGCAACTGGATGAGGTAACAGTTAGAAATACAGGAAGTTGGGTACAGTTTTCCATCCATAAATAGATGGACAAGCAGAACGTATCATTCAAACACTTGAAATTATGTTACCAGCTTACACATTGTATTACCAAAGTAGTTGGGATGAATCCTTTATTGAATATGTTTGTAATAATAGCTATGATTCAAGTATCACAATGGTATCTTACAAGGGTTTACATAGAAGAAAGTTTAAATCCTCAATTGGATGATAGAAAGTTTAAATCCTCAATTGGATGATTAGAGTGGGTGGAACTGCCTTACTTGAGGCTAGATTTTGTTCACTAAGCTATAGAGAAGGTTAAGGTGGTACAATAGTAGCTACAAGTTAACACAAGTCATATGCCGAGATCCATTACTTTTATTGAAAATGTACAAGTTATGGAGGATCCTACTAGGAAGGGATACCTATGGCTATTCTAGACCGACAAGTGCAAAGGTTCATAAATAAAGACATAACTTTCGTAAAAGTTCCTTGGATAAATCAACAAGTCGAATAAATAACCTTAGAAGCTGAAAAACAAATGATAAGACCAAGGTACCCATATTTGTTTCAAACAGAAGGAGAAGGTTCAAAAGTGTGAAAGTGGAGAACGACTAAGTAAGTATCTATATGAGTATATGTATAGAGAAGCTAATATAGAGATGCATTTGTTGCCCATGAGACGATGTGGTCAACATTCGAGGACGAATGTTCCTAAGGGGGGAAGAATGTAACACCCCGTACCTACCAAACCCTACTTGACAATGTTGAACAATGTTTAATTAAGTGTCGAGAGACAAAAGTATGTATTATTTAATGTTATTGATGAGGTAATTGATATTGGGCCAGTACAAGGAATTAGACCCTCGTGGGAGGTGTAACACCCCGTATGTTGTCGAACCTATACGACTACATGTACATTTATGGAATTAATTAACCGTGAGAGATTTGAAGAATTATGCAATAAATTGTTGGGGCTTATATAATTCTTGAGCCATTGGGCCAAATGAGGCCCAAAGATCATAAGAAAGACTTGGCCCAATGGGGCAAAACATGATCCAATCTTCCATTTGACTAATCAACCATGCATTTAATGCCAAGAGATGGGTAAGAGTGACTTGAGGGATTTATATATATATATGAGGAATTATTCATTCAATTGGTGGGCTCAATTAATAAGTTGTAATGAGCTAAATGAGGCCCAAAAAGTAGCATGAAGGCATGGCCCAAAAAGTGCATAATGACCCATTCTTGACCCATTCTTGCAAGACCAAGTCACTATAAGAGGATTGGACCAAGTGTGTGGTTAATAGACACCATTAGGAGACTATATAATGAGGGTAAAATCATATTTTAATTCATTTTGGACACCCATTCCTTTAGATAGAATTTTCTCAACATTGCCTTATCTCATACAAACCCTAGGCCTTCATCCTTTTGGCCAAAGATCATCACTTGGTGAGTATTGGTAAGTGTATATTATTATGGTTTAATATATTTTATGCATGTAAGATGGTTTATATCATGTTGTTTATGTTGGTGAAGTGTGAGAAGTTCACTATGTGTGTATGTGACATGTTTGCTAAATCGGAGGATGGTTTTGCCTTGTAAACTTGAACATGGGCTTGTAATCTTGAATAAAATGAACTTGATGGAGTTAGTATTGACATGTTATATGTGATTATAGTCTTACCTTGTTTTACCCTTGTGTATAATGTTTGGAATTGTTATTGCAAAAGTTAGCATGGAAGTGATGACGTATTGAAAAGAAAACATAATTTTTGGTGGTGTTTATGTGCATATGAAACCATGGATATTCTTTGGCATATAATATGGTCTAAAATATGTTAAAGGAAGTTTAGTTATGAACATGTACCATTCATTGCATTAAAAAACCCAAAAGAGACCAAATTGACCAAAAATGGGTATCCACCCTCGCAGGTGAGGCACCTGCGCCAATGCAGATGACCCTATACACTGCCAAGGGTCATCTGTGCGTGAATATAATCCACCTACGGTCATAGGTGGAAGCGCAGGTCAGCCCCATCATTAGTTTTGCGTGTTTTCATCTCTAGTTGCTCCTCGGAGGCCCCTAAACCCTTTTTGGATGTAATTATCGACTTGTGATGTCGTTTTAATGACTTTAAAGGGGAGTATGGAGGCATGTTGGACTATGTTAAGTATGTATTGTTGTTTATAAGCTGTTATGGGGCAAGTTGATAGGAGAAATTGTAATAGAACAATAATAAGGAAGCATAAAGGGTAAGTGTAATTTGAATGCTATTGATGTATGATAACTTGGTCAATGTGTGGAATGTTATGGTGTCGTTGGTATAAGAATGCAGTGGATTGTATTATAAGGGGTGATATGACCTTATACGGCAGTCATATAGATCATTGTCATTTTGTACACTATGGTAAATAGTTGTTAACAAGGGTTCCATTATGAACTTGTGTTGTAGAGTGAAACATAAGGAAGGAGCTGGACTGTTGTGTTTATATATAGATTGGTGTATTCATACTTGGACGTAAAGGTATGTAAGGTTACTCTTTATGTATCCTTCTGCAGCATATTGACATTGTATCTATTCCAGTCCGAAATGTCCAAAGGTATATCAGTTCAGGTTGAGCGATATTGTTATTCACATGTGTCCGACTCTTAGACAAATTATGACTTACATATCTCCTATTCATTGACTGAAGTTCCCAAGTTGTCATAACGTGGTAAATTCTAAGAAAGCTATATCAAAGAAAATAACGATGTAAGGAGAGTCTATTTAGTCTTGAATAGCTTTTCCAATCATGTCATGTTCCAATAGTATTCTCGTTGACATTACGCTTGCTCCATCCTGAAATGTGCTAAGGTATCCTATATCCGATTATCAATTGTCATTATCATATGTTTCCTAATCATTGATCAATTGTGAATTTCATGTCTCATATTCATGAGTATTGTTCCAAAAGCCCAATAAGGCTACATTCCAAAGTTCCAATAGTGGTTATATTACGGTATCTTGTTTATTGATTATTGTCCAATGGTTCCAATGGTGTTATATTGCCAATAAGACTATGTTTCCAATAATGTTTATTTACATGTCTTCTATTATTGGGTATGGTTCCAAAGTTTTCAAAAATGTTATGCCAAAGGAATGTACCAATCTCTCACAAGTAAATGTACCAATCTCTCACAAGTAAAGGTATCAATCTCTCAAAAGTAAAGAAGTAAAGTAAGGCATATGTGGTTAATGATCAAGTATGGGTGGCAGCTTTGGGGGCATAAGCCAAGCTCAAGTCGATCCCAGGATCAGGGGGTAGTCCTAGAGGCATAAGCCTAGCTCAGACCGAACCTGACTGGGGGCAGCTCTAGAGGTATAAATCTAGCTCGAGACGAACCTGATATGTTGACTTATGGGTAGCAGCTCTAGAGGTAAAAACCTAGCTCGAGCCAATCCCAATATATTGATTCATAGGGTGGAAGCTCTAGAGGCATATGCTTAGCTCGAGCCGATCCCAACATAACGTGATATTATGTAAACCCACTGATCAGTTGGGGCCCGGGTATCACAGTTCACAGGCAAAGATGAATAATCATAGAAGCAAAGAAAGTAATGAAAGCAATAGACATGATTCCAAAAGCATAGATTGATGGTTTATCCATATTTACTATTTTATTACAGTTGTTTTCCATTGATGTTCATATGTATATTAACCCACCAATAGAGTGGAGGTATGTTATATTATTAACCCAAGTTTCTAGAATCTCTTGAATAGAAGAATCTCTAGAACCTCTTGAATAGAAGAATCTCTAGAATCTCTTGAGTAGACGGATTTCTTGAATAGAAGAATCTCTGAGAAGTAAGTCTTTTGAGTGGAGGTAACTCTCTGGAATAAAGGGGTATGTAAGGGATAGTATATGAATAATAAGGACATGAGGGAATACTCATAAGTGGCAATGACAGAAGAAAAATAAGTACATGGTTCATTACATACAGAAAGAGAGTTTACCCACATTGTCTATTTCTCTTATATTGATTCCATTGTTGTTATGATGTTTAATGCAGTTCTTATGAGCCTTACATACTCAGTACATTCTTCGTACTGACCCCCTTGGGGGACTTACTTTAAATACTGCAGGTGCAGGCACTAGTGGACCTCCACTGTAGGTTGACAGTATTTGCAGACTTTTGGTGAGCCCAGTTGGTTCGGGACTTTCCAAGTCAAAGTCGTACATTTTTTTGATGTTGTAAATGTTTTATAAAGCGGGACTAGTCCCAAATTTAAGTTAGTCTTATAAATGCATCTGTTAGAGGCTTTTGTAGACGTATATGGGTATATGGATGAAAGAGATGTATGTTCACTCGAATTGATGGCCCTAACGGCCAAGTTTCACATATTGTACATGTTTTCCATGACTTCCGCCATTGGCATTTTATATGTTATCAATTACATGAGATAGTATGATGTTCATACGAGGATATGCATATGTACATAATCAAAGATTGGTTCTCTCAGGCCATATCGGCTTTGGGTGCCAATCACACCTCAAACGGGATTTGGGGCATGACAGTTGTTACACTTCTCCCTTCGTTATTAGGAAGCGCAATTGCCTCCACCCACTTAGAAACATAATCAACGGCTACCAAAATGTATTTCATTCCATGCGAGCTCACAAAAGGACCCATAAAGTCAACTCCCCACACATCGAATAATTCAAGCTCAAGTATAGTTGTCATGGGAAGTTCGTGTCTGCGGGAAATATTCCCTTGCCTTTGACATCGATCACAAGCACGAGCATAATCGTGAGCATCTTTGTAAATACTGGGCCAGTAGTACCCACATTGCAAGATTTTATGGGCAGTCCGCGCACCTCCATGATGACCCCCAACTGGAGATGAGTGACATGCCTCCAAAATACTCATCATCTCGGCCTCTGGGATACATCTTCGAATTATGGCATCAACATATACCCTGAACAGATATGGCTCATCTCATAAGAATTTTTTACCTCATGCATGAATTTCCTTCTCTGCTGATACGACATACCTTCCAGGACTAGACCATTTGCCAAGAAGTTGGCAAAATTAGCAAACCACGGGATTAAGTCTTGGGATTCTGCCAGTACTTGCTCATCTGTAAAAGTATCATCAATCTCAAGATCATCCTTCAATTTAAGCATGGCTTCCTTCTCAAGGCGTGATAGATGGTCAGCCACTTGATTTTCAGTCCCCTTATGATCTATGACTTCAAAGTCAAATTCTTGCAATAGAAGTACCCACTGAATCAGTCTTGGCTTAGCATCCTTTTTCGACATAAGATATCGAAGAGCTGCATGGTCTGTATGCACAATCACTTTCGTACCTATCAAGTAAGATCTGAATTTCTCAAAAGTGAATACTACGGCCAACAATTCCTGCTCGGTCACAGTGTAATTCTTTTGAGTTGGATTAAGCACTTTGCTAGCATAGTAAATCGGATGTAATATCTTCTCATGTCTTTGGCCAAGGACAGCACCCAAATCCACTCCACTAGCATCGCACATAACCTCAAAAGGCTTAGTCTAATCCGGTGACATAATAATAGGGGCTGAAACCAACTTCTCCTTAAGACACTCAAATGCTTTAAGACATGCTTCATCAAACACAAACTTCACCTCTTTCTCTAAAAGTTTGCACAAGGGATGTGCAATCTTGGAGAAATCCTTGATGAATCTTATACCAAAACCAGCATGACCTAAGAAACTTCGAATACCTTTTACAGAGATAGGTGGAGGTAGCTTCTCAATTACTTCAATCTTCGCCTTATCCACCTCAATGCCATTCTTTGAAATCTGATGCCCCAATACGATACCCTCATTGACCATAAAGTGACATTTTTCCCAATTCAGCACTAGGTTGTACTCCTCGCATCTTTGTAGCACATTGGCAAAGTGTGCCAAAAAACCATCAAACGAGTCTTCTATAACAGAAAAATCATCCATAAAAACCTCAATAGTGTCTTCCACTATGTCAGATAAAATAGACATCATGCAGCGTTGGAAGGTGGACGGTGCATTACACAGACCGAAAGGCATCCTCTTGAATGCGAACGTCCCGTATGGACAAGTGAAAGTGGTCTTCTCTTGGTCTTCGGGGGCAATAAAAATTTGATTATACCCCGAATAACCATCAAGAAAACAATACCATCCTCTACAAGCAAGGCGGTCTAACATCTGGTCCATGAAGGGCATAGGAAAATGATCATTTTCAGTCCAAGAATTCAGCTTTCGATAATCCATACAAACTCTCAATCCAGTCACCAGCCTCACTAGAATCAACTTATTTTTGTCATTTGGAACCACAGTGATTCCTCCCTTTTTCGGCACACACTACATCTAACCACTTGATGATCTCTTTCTTCACAACCTCTTGCATTGGTGGGTTCAGACGACGCTGGTGCTCAATGCTAGGTACGCACTCAGGAACAAGCTGGATCTTATAAGTGCAAATGCTGGGTGGAATACCTATGATATCAGCAATGGACCAACCAATGGCCCTCTTAAATCTTCTCAATACTGAAACCAAAGACTCTACTTTCCAATCCACCAATTTAGCAGAAATAATCACTGGCAAGGTATTGTTGGCTCCCAAGAATGTGTAGCGAAGGTGGGCCGGAAGAGCCTTAAGCTCTAAAACTGGAGGCTCCTCAATAGACGGACGAGCTGGTAGAGTTACCCTATTCTTCAAATCGAGATCCAGTTTCTTTGGAGCATAAGTGTATGCTCCTTTACCAGCGAGTGCACCCACCATCTCATCATAGTCTTCAATACCATTGTCAGCAAAATTCATGATCACGACAGCCAGAGGTTCTACTCCCAACCTTTTTTCAAGGGACACAACAACCTCACTATCATCAATCGCATCTATCACTGAAATCACCCGCTTATCTCTTGGCTACTTCATTGAACGACAGACATTGAAAGTAACTTGTTAATCATTCAATCTAAATTTCAGCTACCCTGTTTCCATATCAACCAATTCACGACCAGTGGAAAGGAATGGTCTTCCCAATATGATGGGAACCTCAAAGTCAACTTCACAATCGAGAATCACAAAATCACCCAGAAAGATGAAAGATGCAACCTTCACCAAAACATCATATAGAATGCCCACCGGCTTTTTCATAGTCCTATAATCCATGAGAAGTCTCATAGAGGTTGGTTTTGGTGCTCCTAACCCCAGCTTCTTGAAAACAGCTAATGGCATTAGGTTGATGCTAGCACCCAAATCACACAGTGCTTTAGCAAAGTCGTAGGACCCGATAGTACAAGGAATTGTGAAAGCTCCTGGATCCTCCTTCTTTTCAACTAAGAAACGCGGAGCAACTGCACTACAGTGATGTATGTTACCTGCTGGCGCAAAACTGATAGTTCTCTTCTTTGTCACCAAGTCTTTCATGAACTTTGCATAACCTGGCATCTACTCCAATTCCTCTACAAGAGGCATGTTTACTGATAGCTCCTTTAACATTGTGATGAACTTTTGATATTTTCCTTCATCAGCCTTCTTCTTCAATCTTTGAGGATAGGGAGAAGGAGGTTGTGGGATAGTTTTGAGCACTTGTGGTACCTCTTTTTCCTTAATCTTTTCAAATTTTGCATTATCGCTATCATCATGATGATTTTGAACCGTGTCACCCTTTGAATTATTCGGCTCTAACTCAGCTTCTACATCAATAATAATTGGTTCATTAGTCACACCACTATCGTCATGAATAGGTGGATCTATCGTGCACTTCCCACTTCTAGTTGTAATGGCGAGACAGTGATTGTCATTTTTTGGATTTTGGACGGTATTGCTTGGAAGGGTGCCTGGCTGACGTTGATTTAGTGCCAATGAAAACTGGATAAATTGTTGCTCCAACTGTTTAATGGTAGTTAAATGAGACTCCACTTTCTTACTTATGCTCGAAATGTCAGTCCTAATCTCCTTCAAGCAATTTTCCTGGCTTTCTGCTTCTTTGACCAGTTTATTAAGAAGGGCTTCTTTGGTACATAAAGGTCATTCTTCTTCCTATAATCCTCTTTCCGCCTCCAATCACCGACACGATTTTTTTCTCGATCTCTGTAACCCGATTTGTTGTAGTTGTCTCCATAATAGTTCCGACCTTGATTCCCTTGGCTTAAGTTCCAAAAGTCTTGATTAGACCCTTGGCCTTTCGCTCGAAAACCTTCCACTTCTCGATCTAGGTACTTCGCCTCTTCATCAGACTCACTATCATTATGTCTAGCCAATTTACTTTGTTTACGTACAGCATGCACCTTTTCCGCATCTCTGGCCGCTATCTGTTTAGCAAGAAGACCATTTTTTGTCCTCAACTGAGCGACCTCTTGAGCCACAGATTCATCCAAAGCCCTTTGAGCTGCTGAAGCTCTAATAGCATATGTGCCAGCCGGCGTGTCTGCCTCCCGAGTATGCCACCCTCGGTTGGTCTTAGTGATACGATCTAACATCTCCGAAACTTGTTCCCATCTCAGACTCATGAATGCTCAACCAGTGATAGTATCTGCTACCGCCTTTGTGTTGACGTTCAAAGCCCTGTAGAAGATTTCAAGTAAATTCCTACCACTCATCCTATGATTTGGCACATTCCGCAGCTTCTTTTTGAACCTCAACCATGTCTCATAGAGTGTAAGCTGTCTGAAATTGTAAATCTCGTCTTTCAACTGCAGTATCTTTGAAGGTGGGAAAAATCTTTCCAAAAATTAATTTCTCAATTCTCGCCAAGTAGTGATGGAACCTCGTGGCAGCTCAGCCAACCACAAAGTAGCTTCTCTTGTAAGGGAGAATGGAAATAACCTCAACCAAATAGCCTCTTGGTTAACTCCAGGCAGATTGTACGACGTACAGACCCACACAAAAGTCATTACGTGCATGTTTGGATCATCAGTAGGAAGACCCGCGACACACCCTTCAGGTTTAGTAGATGAATCATGGCACTAGTACTATCAAACTTAGTGCCCAGAGTAACTCTGGTGGAATGATGGTACCAGTCTCTATTGGCTCAAAATAGGCCACATCTTATTCTTCAGGATAATCATAAACAGGCACATATGGTCTCAGTTGTTCTCTTAGTCATCTTTATCTCTCTTCAGCATCAGCCAGAAGTTGTGCTGCTTCCTGCATAGCTCAATTATCTCTCTCTTCTTGTCTAAGAGCAGCTTGTCTAGCATGCTCTTCTCATGTCAATCGAGCAGTAGTTTGATCTGTTGTTTTGTGACCAATCGGATGAATTGGCAGGTTGTGAATGTCTCCCACAGCTGCGGGATTCTGAACTCCTTCAGTATTCACCATTCTTCAATTAGCTCTCAGAGTCCTTTCGATTTCAAGATCAAGTGGAATCAAGGGATTGCCTTGACTCCTAGTATTTGGCATACACCGGCGTATGCCCTCAAAAGTATGTAAAAACACAACCAATCAACTCCAACCAGTAATAATCAACTCCGTAACCGTATTCCCCGGCAACGGCACAAAATTTTGATGTCACCCAAAATATGCCTCCTAAGAAGTATAATGCGGTTGCTTGTCAAATATAGAACCCAACTAGGTTGGGGTCGATCCCACAGGGAATTGGTCGAAGTTATTTATAATACTAGAAGGAGTAATTGGAAAGTAAGTAAAACTGGGGGGGGGGGGGGTTGTGAATAAATTGTGTCAATAACAATTGCTGGTTGTATGGAGATTGTAATCAATAAGAGAGATTCACTAGGATTGTGATCCCCAATGATCCCTTAACTCCACCGGTTATATGTGCTAACAAAACCGTCCCGCTATTTGGCATGCAAAATCTGACAAGATATGTTTCTCTAAATGTCTCTCGACCTTGGTTAGACGAACTTCACTCTTCTCCTCTCGGTCTCCAAGTGTCGCACTACTAACCCTTGTCCTGGATCTCAGATAACCATTCCCGCTAAGGCTTAGGTTATTAGGTGAAGGTTGATAGCTTCAAATCTCTGTTTTTATCTTCTTTTCCCAATCTCTACCTCTCTCTCGAGCAAATCCAGAATACAGGCGAGTTTTAAAAGTTTACAACCATTAGACGAGCAATCACAATGAAGGAAACAACAATACATGCATACACATCGGTTCAGACTTGATTTGCACTTAACCTGTTTCATTAATTCCTCATGGTTCACACAACCCTAGTTAATGGGTTTAGCTACTCATAATTATAAGAACACAAACAGAATTCAGAGATGAAAACATAAATATGATCTCACAGCAATGAAGAAAAGCTGAAATCTCACTTATCAATAAAACTCGAATTAGAGTTTGTAACTACAAAACCAAGAAAATATTTATGAACTCAAAAATAGTATGAAATAGTTCTCAAAACAATGTAATGACTAACTCTCGCACCTAGGACTATACAGGGGTATTTATAGATACAAAACTAATCCTATCCAAAATAAAATAGGAGAACAAATCGACAACTTCCATGGTATCGTGACTTGGTGTCGTGGAACCAAGTCACGCTATGTAGGTTGGTGTCGTGGGAATCAAGCTCAATTAGACGTCTTCAGAAGTTGGGTCATGGCATGCTTCCACGTCCCGTGGGTGGTAGTCACGCCACGTGACTCCTACCATGGAAATTAGACAACCTTTTTCAATCTCTGAACCAGAGGCATGACAGCCACTCACATCACATGAGTGGCTTCCATGTCACGTGGGCAGTGTCGTGACTCCTTCTCTGGTGCAGACTCTTGTTCTTTCTTCTTCCGACACTTTGTTCTCGGGCTTGATTCTTCCTTTTTGATCATTTTGCCTATAAAACCTGTTTTCCTGCAAAGTAGGACAGAAACCACATCATACCAATAAAACACACCCAAGTTACTGCATATTTTCCTTGTTTTAAGAATCAAAAGTGCCATGTAACCAACGCACATCAAGTAGTATGAGTTGTTCCTATGGTGTTTGTGGAGGTGCTCATCTAGGCAGGAAAGGTAGACCAGTAGGTTTTTTATCCAGAGGAATACATGGTTATTTGTATTCTTTTCATAGTGGTGATACATGGTATGATTGCTTAGTAGTATGATTGCTTTGCCAGGATCACTACCTTAGCCATGCTTGGTATCCCTCTTATCATGTGGCAGGATTCTATCTTATGTACCGTATGGGATTCTCTCTTATATTCAGGTGAGCTAGTTAGTAGTGAAGGAGTGCTTGGCTTATTTTGCTTATGATCATGATACCAACACTGACACTACTTCACTTGAGTTAGTACATGTGGATAGTGAGTTTTTTGATATATTTCCTAGTTATTTTCCTGGTCTTCCTCCTGATTTTGAAATTAACTTTACTATCAATGTCGTGCCAGACACCTACCCCATTTTTATCCCACCATATTGTATGGCTCTAGCTGAGTTAAAGAAGAATAAGGAGAATCTTGAGGACCTTATGAGTAAGGGATTTATTAGGCCTAGTGTGTCATCGTGGGATGCTCCTATTCTATTTGTCAAGAATAAAGACGATTTTATGTGTATGTGTATTGATTATATTAACCTGAACAAGGTAACTATTAAGAACGGCTATCTGATGTCGCATATTGATGATTTGTTCGATAATCTTCAAGGTGAAGTGGTGTTTTCTATAATTGATTTGAGATTAGGCAACCATCGATTAAGGATTAGGAAGCAGACATACCTAAGACTACCTTTTGGACTCGCTACAGTCACTATAAGTTCTTAGTCATGTCTTTTGGTTTGACCAATTTCCCAACATCGTACATGGATTTGATGAACTGTGTGTTCTAGTTGTATCTGAACTCCTTTGTGATAGTATTATACATGGAATACTAGTAAACTGTATGAGTTGGGAAGAGCATGAGTAGCATGAGCAATATTTGAGGATCGTGCTCCACACTTTAAGAGATTGGTAGCTTTATGCATATTCTCAATGTGTGAGTTCTAGCTTGATTCTATAGCATTCATGGGACATGTGGTGTCCAAGGGTGGGATTATGGTAGACCCAGTAAAGATTAAGGTAGTTCATGACTAGGCTAGGCCCACTTCTCCTTCAAGGTTTGTAGTTATATTAGTTTAGCAGGTAACTATAAGCAGTTTGTCGAGGGGTTTTCTTCTATTGTAATGTCCTTGACAAGATTGACACGAAAGGACATCCCTTTCTAGTGGTCCAACAAGTGTGAGTCGTGTTTTCTGAAGCTCTAGGCCTTATTGACCGCATCTCCTATCTCTACTTTTTTTATTTAGGGCGAGGAATTTATAGTATCTGTGATGCTTTGGCATTGGTTTAGGTTATGTTCTTATGCAGTAGGGTAGAGTTATAGCATATGCTTCTAGGCAGTCAAAGAAAAATGAGCACAACTACCCCACCCATGACTTGGAGTTGGCATAGATAGTCTTTGCGTATAAGATCTAGAGGCACTTTTTGTATGGTGTGCATTGTGAGATATTCACGAACCATTGTATCCTACAATACATTCTTACCCAAAAGAATATTAATTTGAGGTAGTGTAGGTGGATAGAGTTACATAACAACTATGATATTTCTATTTTTTACCATCGAAGAAAGGCAAATATGGTACCAGATACCTTGAGCCCAAAGGTAGTGAGTATGGGGAGTTTGGCTTTTCTTTCTGTTTCAGAGTGATTATTGGCCTTGGCTGCCATTCCTTAGCCAACCGGTTGGTTTGACATGATATTTCTGACTTAAAGAGAGAGTTTTTTCTTATGTGAAGGCTCGATCTATGGTAGTGGAGTAGATTTAATAGTGGCAGTTCAAGGATGTTAAGTTGCGGTGAATCAAGATAAGGAGTTTAGGGGAAAAGTTAAGAAGGTGACCTCAGATTCTGAGGGTGTTCTTTGGATCAAGGGGCATATTTGTGTTCCTAGAGTTTGAGATTTGTTAGATTGGTCTTGGAGGAGTCCCATTGTTCCAGATATTACATTCATCCGAGGGCAACTTATGTCACCCAAATTACACCTCACAATTGAAGTATAACGCGATCGTTGAATCAAATATATAACCCAACCATGGTTGGGGTCGATCCCACAGGGAGTATGGCTAGGAGATTAATTGATGTGGTTATTTAAGCTATCAGTTGGTTATTTCCAAAAGGGGTTTTTTTTAACGAGTAATATTTGCAGACAGTGAGTGACCAAGTCACAAAATGTTAATTAATGTTGTTTTTAATTAATGAGAGAATTGACTAGGACTATGTTCCCTATGATTTCATAATGTTGTAGGCATGTTGCACTAGTGATCTATTCTAGTGTTTAGTATGCAATATTGGTATGTTAAGTTCACCTTAATTGTTTGTCACCCAGATAGATAAATATCACCATGCAACTTGGTTCGTCTACGTGTGTTGCCTTACTAACCCTTACCTTTGATCCAAAACTAACTATTCCCGAACAAGGACAAGTTATTAGATAAGGGCTGGTAGTCTCAAATCTCCATTGTTAATCCATTTTCCTATCCTCTACCTCTTTGGTCCAACAACTAAAGAATTATGGCGAGTTATAACGTGTGCACTCGTTAAAAAGCAAACCTTACGAAGGGAAGAACGATATATGCATGAACATCGTTCAAGAATCACTAAATACTTTACCTACTTTGCTAATTGATCATTTTTCCCACAACCCTAGTTACGGTATTTAACTACTCATGTTTATAAGATCACAGTAAGAATTGTTTGAAGAATTCACAATCATAAACTTACCAATAAACTAGAAGAAATCTGGACACTTGAATTATTAAAGAAGAAATGATAACCCAAAATCAATATGTTAAATATCTGAATTATTATAACAAAACAATATATGTTGGTTTTAAGACTAAAGAGTCTGTATGAATTCATAACATATATAGGAAAACTAGGAAAGGTATTTATAAAAAAAATGAAACATATCCTAAACATAATGGGATTGTAGTGTCGGCATCTCAGATAAACGATAGGACGACTCATCGTCGGTTGTCACGATCCATCTTTTCTGCTCGTTGGTGGTTGATTACTTTTTCCATGTTTTTTAAAGTCTCTAGGAAAATCTTTAGGATGAGCCTATCCTATCAAGGTATGACTCATTATAGGTGGTCATTGCTACAACTTGGATTTTTCTCTTTTAAGGACCTCAACCGATGACCCTCGGGATGAGCTTGTTGTAGCTCATAATGGGTTGTGGAATCTGAAGCATTTCCAACGTCACATCCTCTGCTTCTCTCCAATGATAGCCTAGGACAACCTGTCCTTTAATCTAATGGTTTGTTCTAGGGCTCGTCTGATTCACTTAGGCTCTATTTACATAGTTTTTTGAGTTTAAACTCCCGAAACCTATCTTTCCCTACAAATACACAAAACACATCATATATATATAAACATGCCTTAGAAATAGCATATTTTCCATGTTTTAAGCATTGAAAGTGTTGTAAAACCACTGCACATCAACACCCTCAACTTAGAACGTTTGCAGAAGAATAAACCAAAACCAAACTAAACAATGACAGAATGACGCTTAACTAAGAGAAGCCTAGGATACCTACAACAATCATACCATCATATTAGCATACATTTACTTCAAGCTATTCAATCCCCCTCTTATATAGTTAAAATCAAAATCATTGTGTATATATGCAAAGCCACTTACCTTGACACAAAGTGATCAAGATATAGCATCACAATATTAAGAGACAACCAAGCATGTATACAAATGACATTCCCCAAACGTATAGCATCTAACAATGCAATCTATGCTCCCTCACAACAAAGAAGTCCCGTATGCTCATAGTATACACTGAATATCAACACAGAGTGTATCCAAGCACTCACTCTCACAAAGAAGTTCAACTACACCCAAATATTAAATATAAAATCACCCAAATATTGAATTATCATAAACATAAACATTGTATTATCTCTAACTACCACATCCAAGTATGAATTTAACTACACCCAAATAATCAATACAAAGTAGGGAAATAAAGAAAGGGTTGAGAACTTATCACTACAAAGCTTCTAATCTTCAAATTCAAGGTGGTTGAACCAAGAACCCTAGCCTCCAAGGTTGAGAAATATGCCAAACATGTATTCCAAGGAAGCTTGGGTTGAGTTTTATGCATTTTGGGATCGAAGAATGTGAAATTCAAGCCTTGCCCTTGAACAGTACCCTGATGACTAGTTAATCAGTCCATTGGCCGATTAAGTGGCACTACTGACTTTGACCTAACCGCTTAAGCGGTCAAAATAGCGCTTAAGTGGTTGTTGACTATCTTTGACTGACCGCTTTAGTGGTCAAAACTGGCACTTAAGTGCTCATTGACTATTGTTGACCATATGCTTAAGCTATCCTCAGGCCACATAAGCGGTACCTAAGGGCAGTTTTTCCTAGGTCTTTTCCAGCTCTCTCTTTTTAGCTAGTTTTCTACTTATTTCCCCGTATTTCCATCAAAACTTCTATTTAACCTCAACATACCTGAAATAAACACCATTTAAAGGATAATAAGCCTCATATTATACATTAACAACACAAAATTATAAGAAATGAGATACATATAAGTTGAAAAATTGCCACTTATCAACATACCCAACATAAAGACTTTGGTTGTCCTCAAGAAAAACAAAATTAAACTTAATGAGGTCTATCAATTCAAGCTCATGAAGCAACATCAAGTTTTTTATTTTATACTTTCAAAATAGGCACAACGACTATGAATTAGGTTGGTACTAACAGTTAGTCAACAAGCATGTGATTTTTACCCAAGCAACTCCCTCAATTTCAAACACACTTTCAAGGATACAAAGGAATTTCAAGAATAATAAAGTAACAACAACTAATTCTCAAGAAGTGACTCCAAACAATAAGTCAACTAAACATGCTCCCTTGACTTATTTTTGGAATTTATCATCTTCACCAATCTATCCTAGTTCACATACCCTTGTAAGAAAGAAAGTCCCAAAACACATAATATTTACAATACTTATACAAGGGTCAAATGCATAAAAACTTAGAATCAACCATGAATTTCCAATGCAAACAAGTACCATACCATACGCTTGCCCTTATTTTCAATCTCCACTAACTCAAAAGCACTTGGTTGGAGATCCCAAAAGACTTTTTCTAGCTTGTAATGTAGACTTAGGGAAGGGTAGGATAAGAATTTGGGATAAAGGTGACTACACCCTCCTTGAACTCTACACAGCACTTTACAATTCAAAATTTGATCATTTGTCGCATCATTCCCATACAATACAAAGTGCCTTTCCTTTTCATTCTAGTTCACCTACTTATTGACCACTTTCAATTTTTCTTTTCATTTTTTATTTTCTTTTCTTTTCTCTTTTTCACTTTTTGTTTTAATTAAATCATAGATTTATTCTTAAGTCACTTACTTATAAAACCACAATGCATGGTTACCTCCTTCAAGTTCCACCACCCACAACTTAGGATTTTAGCCTCAAGTTGGAATTTTCAAGTTCAAGAAGGGTAGGGTTCAAAAGAGGGATTGTTTCAAAAGGTTTCAAGGCTTGTAATATGGTTTCCAAAGAAAGGGCATTAAGCTCAAGTGGGGTAATTAGTGATACAATTTATGTATGGGTGGGCTTTTAAGGCTTAAGGGGTTCTCAAAAATTACAAAGAAGGCCTAAGATCATTTCTTCAACCAACATAATCAACACAAGCATTAAAAGACCAACCGAGCAAGTTCTACATGACACAAGTAAGCATAAGAATTATTCAACAAAAACTCACCACACATGGAATGCAAAATATTCAAGAAGGGTTAATTTAATTTCCTAAACAAAAATAAAAGGATTAATTTTCTAATCCACATCATCACTATCTAATGAGTAAGGAATCACATAAAGAGTAACAACCTATTCTATTATTACTAAAAATATCCGTGGTAAAGGCATAAGAATCTCATTTGTCCTAGGTGTTAGGGTCAATTATTTGGTATGTGAGTGCATTAAATATGAATTAAGGCCATACAATACCCCTAGCACAAAGTTAAGTTTGAAGTGTAAACTATAATCAACATCAAACAAGCGCTCTTCCTAGAATATAAAAAGTTATGGTTCCCAATACTCACTAAATTAAAGACCTCTGAGTCTTCTATACAATGCCACCGACTGTTCATTAATCTGATATCGGAGTAAAACCTTATGACCATTTACTAAAGATTGTTCGTGCTGAAAATATTAGACCGCTAGCCAGTAGGGCTGCTACAGCGGGCTATGCTCAGTTAAATATTATTTTAGACCTAAAATGTTATTTTACTACCCAAACTCATTCAAAGTCAGGCTAGGGTAGGAGAGGGTTAATTTCATCAATTTTCCATCGATTTCCTCCTTCAAGGTAAGTTCTTTCATCAATCTAACACTCATTTGATTCTAAAATCCTTAGAATAATGTTAGATTGAACATGGTGGTGGTTGAAAGTTAACCTAGGTGGAATTTTCTAGTGTAAATAAATTAATAAGTTGAAATCCCTTGAATTTGAGTTAGTGTTGATAGATTATATACTTGGGACTAGAAATAGATATAACTATTCTAAAATATAGAGATTTTGAGTAGATTGAAGGGTAGAGCTAGTGGGTTTGAATTCCTAACGTATTTATTTGAAGAGTAGTTGATTAATTACTCTTATAATTATTGTTTATTAGATAATTTAGCATTCGAAAATATGAAGAAAAAGGAAGAACATCCATGGTATAACTTGTTGCAGCAGCTTGGCTCCCAGGTAGGTTATGTCTTATGAGTAGTATATTGTGGTTAGAAATCATATTCATAATAAATATTTGATAGGATAAATCATGTGTAGGTCTATGGGCACGGAGTATGGATGGATAAAATATGGAATTTATGTAATAAGATCTAATTGTGTGTTGATATGTTAATTTATGAATCCCTTGATGGGTGTTTGTGTTTGTATGACTCCATGATGGATTGTAAGGTGAATTTTGTGAATATAGATGATGATAAGGGGATTATGTGAGCTTATAATCTAATGACTCATCTTAAATATCTTAAAAAGGGTGAACTTAATATTATGTGTGTTTGGAATATAGGATAATCTTTTTTTAAGTTAGTGATGAGAACTAATTATGGTATGAGAAGGTGGTGGCATAACTTAGAAGCCTAAATTCAAAGTGCGCTAAGGGTTAGGAAGTAAGATGTGTAAAGGTGTATGACTAAAGCTAGAATCATAAGTTGAATAGAATTGAATGGTTAAATATTATCTAATGGAGTTAGACTCTATTTTATTGAATGTGAACTCCTTAAATGGATACTTGAATTTTATGAATATTTTTTGATAATGCTTACTTGAATAAGCCATGGATTAGTCTTCGGACATGTTGTAATTGATGAATATGAATTATCAGTTGTTGGCTGACCTTAGGGCACACTTGAAATTTTATGTGTTATAGAATAATTATTTTTACATGGAATGATGAACTTGAGTTTGACCAAGTGTTTATAGTGTTTGTCTACTTGTTGCAATGCATGTTATTTAATGATTAACTTGTTGAATTATTTAACAAGTTGTTTGATTGCATGAAATGAGATTATGTAAAAACGCTTGTTTGAAATGCAAGTGTGGTTGTGTTATCTCATATTTTGATTGTATGTATATTTACATGGATTTATATTGTGAGATAATTCGATAAATACATCCTCACGAGATTTGTTATTATTGTGAGATGAGCCATTAAAGGACATCTTCACAGAATATGTTATTATTGTAAGATGAGCTGATAAAGGAAATCATCATAGGATTGGTTAGTATAAGGCTGGCAGACACTAGATATTAGGGATATTTGTTACATAGACAATAGCTCGTCCCTTGTAGGTCATGGCTAGTGGGCGTCCATAAGACCCTTAGCATGTGTGTTCAAGGTATTGGTGAGTTACATGGTTCCTTAAGTGGATCGGGTTATATTATGATTGTTGTTTTGGGTTTCATGAGTGAATCGGGTTATAATGTTGTTTTGATATATTTGGGATCCTTGTGTTATCCGGTTACTTAGCATTAAATTTGGATCCTTGTGTGGTCCTGATAGTGTACTTGGGTTCCTTTTGCGGGCGGGTCCTTGAGCTGATAATATGAATTGAAAGCTTACTTGGTGACTTGAAAATCTTCTTAAAGTTCTGAAAGCTTAATAATTTGTGATTGAAATTCTAATTAATTACCATATATTTTTTAATTTGATAATTGTATATTCTGGTTGTTGTGCATAATCCCTATATTCCTTGGAGTGTTGTGGGTGAATAATTATAATATGTGACTGGTGACTACAAATTTGTTGACTAATGAGAGTTAAACTATTGATTGGCAGTAATTGAGGTGTAAGTGAAACAGACTGACTTGTATTAACTATTGGGGCTAAATAAGTGAGAGTCATGATGGATGAGATTTGATGTGAAGAGTTATGTATAATTAGTGAGATTAAGTGTGAATGGTATAAGGGGAATGTTAGTGGTACAGATTGCCTACTAGTGATGAATTGGGTACAACTAAGTCAACAAAAATAAGAATGGAAACACTCTTAGGTAATATGAGAGATAAAGATAACAGAAATGGATGAAAGTGATGTGAATTATATTTGTACATAGGTTGCCATGCTTTCTTTGTATGATTTTTTTATGATGTTTACATTATCTAAATCAGGTCAACCGATGATGCCTACTAGTACGTGTGGTAGTAGTGATACTACTCTTGCTATACCTTTTTGGGGGTGTAGTCTAGTTGCAAGATCAATTGATAGTTCTGAGGTTACGTGGATAGTAATCTCCAGCAGTTTCCACTCATTTCAGTCTTACGGTGGGAGTTGTGTCTTTTGTTTTGTATTTTACTATATTAGAAGTTCTTGTACATTCTCTAGACTAGGTCCTTGAGGAAATTATTTCATTTATAATTTTACTGTAAAAGAGTGTATCATTTGTTAGATTTTGAAATCCTTAATGGAATTGCTTATAACATATATTTCAAAATGGGTGGTAAGGGTTCTCCTATCTAGGTGGATTAGAGTAGTTACCTTTATGATCTAGTTAGTTGGATCGTGATAGTTTGTATTATAGCACCAACTTATAGGTCTCACAATTACAAGAACAAATATATAGTAGAGTCCTGTAGATTGGTGTGTATACATCCATATCAAATCCTCGGGAAGCTATAAGACATTTTAGGAATTATTTTTCTACTTTTTTTCCTATTAGGCTATTTTGGTTGTTGTATATCGGGGCTGAGACCAATTAGTATCTAGCCGATTCCAACTAGAATCGCTACAACCACAATTGGGATTTAGTCAATTCCAATTGATATCTTGATAAGTTTGTAATTGGAACCTAGTTGTTTCCAATTGGTATCTGTCTATAAGAGCTAGGACGTATGATTGTTATGTGAATTATGATAAAATTACTTGATTGTCACTTTATTTGGTGTATTATAAGATGTGATTATGATTATTGCTTGGCTTGATGATAGTAACTGATATGGTTAATAAAAGTATTGTCTGAATTGGCTGCTCAAAGAGAATTTGGTTTTGGTTTTGAATTTTATGGTAACATGAATGTTTAATGGATGGCTTAAATGTCTATTGATAATAGGATTATTAATTAAATGAATGAAAGATTTATTGGGGATTGAAATATCTATTGATAATTGGATTTTTGGTAAAATAAATGAAAGGATGGATATGGTATCCCTAAGCATGAAAGTTGAATGATGTGGTTGATAAGATATGTTGTGTTGATAAGTTAAATGTTTGATGTAGGTGTTGTTGTCTGTTTGAGATTACATATAAATTTAAACATCACACTTGTTTGACTTGGTGGTTTTGACTGTTGATTGAGTAAATTACTTGTATTGTGATGATAATATGTAGTTGATGAGGAAATTGTGAGATTATTGTAGAACTAGGTTCCCTGGTATTCGTAAATAAGGTAATTGTGGTTGTTTGTTGGTAAAACTAGTCACTCATGTGTTGATTTACAAAATGACTAGTAATTGGCTGATTATTGTCTGACATTTCTTATATGCTTATTGTATGAGAATAATTATCGGTTAATAGTATCCCTTGAAAATGGTATAATTGAATTTCTAAGGTTTTTGAAAAAAAGTTAGCTTGATTATAATTGATGACCCTTAGTTGTAGGGGTCGATTTAGGGATTAGATGTGTTCTTGAATATTCATATCACCCTCATTGTTCATGATAATACTTGGTGGTTATTTCTCCTTGAGTAGTTGAGGTGTGTTGAGTCGGTAATTTGACTAATTTGTAAGCTAGTGGTGAGGCTAAATGAGTGTAGTTTATCCTTGGGTGATAATTGATGAAATGGTTTTTCATAAAAAATTGATTGTTGGTGGTCGAAAAGACTAATGTGAGTTGTAGTATAGAATTTATGTGTTAATGAATCCCATAGTGGTGTGTTGATATTTGTACTCTAGAGAATTTATTCTTATGCGCTGATCATGAAGGTGTGAAAAAGTGTGATAAAGTATATTTCCCGAGGGGAAACAGGGTGTAGTATTTGGTGGTGTTGTGTTCGTTGCAGCACTGGTTAGAGTGTAAGGGCATTGGTAGAGTTTTTCCTTGGGTGAGAGTTGATAAAATCTCAAGCTAGGGTGGATTCCAATAAAAATTCAGTGTTGTATGGTTTAGAGATATTTAGTGTCTCAAGGTGTAGTGTTTGATGAAATTAAGGTTATATCACGATATCTAAGGGACATTGTATCCCATAGAACCTTTCTTAATGAAATTTGGGTTAGTAGAACACCGAATATAGAATTTAACGTAAAGAGGTTAGTCTGGGATATCGAAATCATAGTATTGTGTTGTGAAAATGGAAAAACTGGGAAAAATCCCAAGTTTTTGTCTCACCTACCTCGCTATAGTGGGAGGCCCATGAGTAAGTAAGAAAGGGGGACCGAAGGCAGTTCCCATCAGTGGCGCTACAGCAGGCAGATCCCACATAGCAAGGGCGTTATAGTAGGAATTGGGTCGCTATATTGGGCTCAATGTAGTAATTTTTTGCTTTTCTCTGAGTTTAGATTTTAACTCTTCATTAGCTCTCAAGGTTTTTCTTAGACTGTTGTGAGAGAAATAACTAATTTGTGCGTAAATGTTTGTCTCCAAATCTTTTTGTCTTGAAAAGCCTCAATAAAGAGGCCTCAATAAAGAGGCCGAGTATATATATGGTTTAGTTGATAAATGATAGCGAGTGAGTATGTAAGGTGAAATATAAGCAACTCTGAAAGTAGTGTTATTCTAATTATGAACTCGTGTTTCTCTTCACACAATGTCCATTAGGGGATAACGGATGGTAAAATTATATATGATGTAATGACCCATTCTGTCGTTACTAAAAATATCCATAATAAATGCATAATATTTTCATTCGTCATAGGTGTTAGGATTAATTCATTAGTATGTGAGTGCATTAGATATGAATTAAGGTCATACAATACCTCTAGCACAAAGTTAAGTTGGAAGTGTCCTTACCGATTGAGTTTCAGGCTAAGTTTAAACTAGGGTAAAATTCAAACGAGCACTACTCTTAGAATATAAAGAGTTAGGGTCCTAATACCCACCAAATTTATGATCTCTGAGTCGTCTTTCCATCTTCACTGACTTTTCATTAATCCGATGTCAGAGTAAAATGTTATGACCTTTTTAATGAAGCTTGTCTGTACTAAAAAACTGAGGTTGTTGCCCACTATAGCGGGGTTGTTGTAGCTGCCTTTGATCATTTAAATGCTATTTTTAGACCTAGAACATTATTTTACTCCCCAAACTCGTTCAAAGTCAGGATAGGGCAGGGGAAGGGTGATCTCTTCAGTTTTCCATCGATTTCCTCCTTGACGGTAAGTTATTCCATCAATCTAACACTCGATATATTCTAAAATTCTTAGAATAGCATTATATTGATCATGGTGGTGGTAGAAAGTTAGCCTAGCTTTAATTTTCTTGTGTAAAGTAAATTAATTGGTTGAAATCCATTGAATTTGAGTTAGTGTTGATAGATTATGTCCTTGGAACTAGAAATTGATCTAACCATTCAAAAATATAGATATTTTGAGTAGATTGAAGGGTAGAACTAGTGGGTTTGAATTCCAAATGTATTTTTTAAAAAGTAGTTGATTAATTACTCTTATATATTCTGCTTATTAGATGATTTAACATTCGGGATCGTGAAGAAAAAGGAATAACATCCATGGTATAGCTTACTTGTAGCAGTAACTTGGTGCCTAGATAGGTTATGGTTTATGTATCGTATACTGTGGTTAGAAATCATATTCATAATATATATTTGATGGGAGAAATAATGTATAGGCCTATTCGCTCGGAGTTTGAATGAATAAAATATGGAATTAATGTACTAACATCTAATTGTGTGTTGACATGTTAATATATGAACCCCTTGATGGGTGTTTGTGTTTGTATGACTCCATGATGGATTTTAAGGTGAGTTATGTGAATATAGAAGATGATAAGGGGATTATGTGAGCTCATGATCTAATCACTCATCTTTAATATCTTAAAATGGGTGAACTTGATATTATGTGTGTGTTTGAAAAATGTAATAATCTTGATTAAAGTCAGTGATGAGAACTAATTATGGTATGAGGAGGCAGTGGCATAAATTAAGAGCCTAAAGTCAAGTTGAGCTAAGGTTTAGGAAGTTAGATGTGTAAAGGTGTATGACTAAAGCTAGAATCGTAAGTTGAATATAGTTAAATGGTTGAATATTGTCTAATAGAGCTTAGACTCTATTTGATTGAATTTATATTCCTTAAATGAATACTTGAATTTGATGAATATGGCTTTATAATACTTAATTGAGTAAGTCATGGATTGCTCTTCGAACATGTTGTAATTGATGAATTTGAATTGATAAGCCCTGAATTATAAGTTGTTGGCTGGTCTTAGATCATACTTGTGATTTCGTGCGTTAAAAAATAATTATTGTAAACATGGGATGATGAATTTTATTTTGACCAATAGTTTGTAGTGCTTGTCTACTTGTTGCAATGCATTCTACTCAATGATTAACTTGTTGGATAATTTTACATGTTGTTTGATCACCTGAAATGAGATTATGTAAGAAGTCTTGTTTGAAAAGCAAGTGTGGTTGTATTATCTCATATTGTGATTTTATGTGTATTGACTTGGATTTATATTATGAGGTGAGCCGATAAATGACATCCTTACGGGATATATTATTATTGTGAGATAAGTCGGTAAAGGACATCTTCACAGGATATATTATTATTGTGTAATAAGCTAATAGAGAAAATCATCACGGGGTTGATTGGTATAAGTTCTACAGACACTAGAAGTTTGGGATGTTTGGTACATTCACAAGAGCATGTCCCCTACAGGTTATGGCAAGTGGGCAACCACAAGACCCTTAGCATGTATGTACAAGGTATTGGTGTGTTTGACGGTTTCTTTAGTGGATCGGGTTATATTATGGTTGTTGTTTTGGGTTCCTTGAGTGAACTGGGTTATTATGTAGTTTTGATATTTTTAGGACCCTTATGGGGTCTGGTTACTTGGCATTATATTTTGATCCTTGTGTGGTCTGGTTATCTAATATTGTACTGTGGTTTCTTGTGTGGGCCAGTCCTTGAGGTGATAATATGAATTAAAAGCTTGATGACTTGAATGTCCACTTGATAATCTAAAAGCTTAATAATTTGTGATTGAAAAACTAATTGATTACCTTATATGTTTTAATTCAATAATTATATGTTCTGGTTGTTATGCATAATCCCTATATTGCTTAGAGAGTTGTGGATGAATAATTGTAATATGTGAATGGTGACTACATAAGTCATTGACTAATAAGAGTTAAGCTATTGATTGGTAGTAATTAAGGTGTAAGTGAAACAAACTGACTTGCATTAACTATTGGAGCTAGAAAAGTGAGAGTTATAATGGATGACAGTTGATGTGAAGAGTTATGTACGATTAGTGAGATTAAGTGTGAATGGTATAAGGGGAATATCAGTGGTACAAATCACCTACTAGGAATGAATTAGGTACAAATTAGCCAACAAAAATAAGAATGGAATAACTCTTAGGTAATATAAGAGAGAAAGATAACACAAGTGGATGAAAGTGATATGAATTAAATTTTTATATAAGTTTCCCTGCTTTCTTTCTGTGATTTTTGTATGATGTTTACGTGATCTAACTTTGGTTGGCCGATGATACGTAACAGTACATGTAGTTCTACTAATATTACTCTTACTATACCCTTTTGGGGGTATAGTTTGGCTGCAGCATCAATTGATGTTTCTCAACTGATGTGGATAGTGATCTCCAGTAGCTTCCGCTCATTTCATTCCAATGGTGGGAGCTGTGTCTGTAGTTTTGTCTTTTACTATATTAGAAGCTCTTGTACATTGTCTAGGCTAGATCCTCGATAAAAGTGTTTCATTTATAATTTTATTTAAAAGATTGTATCATTTTCAGATTTCAAAATCCTTAATGGAATTGCTTATAACTTCTTCATGTATTTCGAAATGGGTTGTAAGGGTTCTCTTATCTAGTTGGATTAGATTAAGTGCCCTCACGATCGGGTTAGTTGGGTCATAACAGCTGGTATCAATGCACTAGGTTACTGATATCAAAAGTACAAGAGAAAATGTGGAGTACATTCATGCGGATTAGCTTATAAACGTCCATATAAAATCCTCGGGAAGTAATGAGGCATTTTAGCAATTATTTCCCTTCATTCTTTCCTATTGTGTTATTTCGATTGTAGTCTATCTAGGTTGAGCCCAATTGGTAGCTAGCTGATTTTAATTGGTATCTCTGCAACAACAATTGGAATCTAGTCAATTTCAAATGGTATCTTGATAAGTTTTCTATTGAAACCTAGTTGTTTCCAATTGGTATTTATCTATAAGAGCTAGGACTTATGATACCATATACATTATGATAAAATTGCTTGGTTGTAACTTTGTTTGGTGTATTATAAGAAGTGATTGTGATTATTGCTTGTCTTAACAGCAGTAACTGATTTGGCTAATAAAAGTGTAGTTTTTATTAGCTATTTAAAGAAAATTTGTTTTTGGTTTTGATGTTTGTGACAACTAGAAGGTTTAATGATGGCTGAAATAGTTATTGATGATTGGATTACCGGTTAAATGAATGAAAGATTTGTTGGTGATTGAAATGTTTGTTGATGACTGGATTGTCGATTAGTGAATGAAAGGGTAGATATGGTAGCCCTAAGCATGGAATTTGAATGATGTGGTTGATAAGATATGATGTGTTGATAAGTTAATATCGGATGTGGGTGTAGTTTTCTGTTTGAGGTGACATACATATTTAAACATCATACTTGTTTTACTTAGTGGTTTTGACTGTTGATTGAGTAAACTATTTGTAATGTGATGATAATGTGTAGTTGATGATGAAATCGCGAGATTATAGTTGAACTAGGTTCCCTTGTATTCGCGAATAAGGTAATTGTGGTTGTCTACTAGTAAAACTAGTCACTCATTTGTTGATTTACAAAATGACTTGTAAATGGATGATTATTGTCTAATATTATATGAGAATAATTATCAGTTAATAGTATCACTTAAAAATAGTATAAATTAACTGCTAAGGTTTTCGAAAAAAAAAGTTAGCTTGATTATGATTGATGAACCTTAGTTGTAAGGTCGATTGAGGGAGCAGAGTTATTAGATAACCATTCATATATCTCTCGTTGTTCATGATAATACTTAGTGACTACTGTTCCTAGAGTGGTTGAGGTATGTTTAGTCAGTTATTTGACTAATCGTAAGCTAGTGGTAAGGCTAAATGGGTATAGTTTGTCCTTGGGTGATAATGAATCAAATGGTTGTTTATAAACAATTGATTGTTGATGGTCGAATAGACTAATGTGAGTTGTGGTAGAGAATTTATCTATTAATGAAATCCATAGTGGTGTGTTGGTGTTTGTACTCTAGAGAATTTATTCTTGTGTGCTGATCAGAGAGTTATGAGAAAGAGCCATAAAGTAGATGTCTTGAGGGGAAAATAGGGAGTAGAGTTTGGTGGTATTGTGTGTGTTATATCATTGGTTACGGTGTAAGTGTCTGTAGAGCTTTTTCTAGGGTGAAAGTTGATAAAATCACAGGTTCGGGTGATTTCTAATAAAAATATGGTGTTGTGTAGTTTAGCGATATTTGGTATTTCAAGGTGTAGTGAAAGATGAAATTAAGGTGATAGCATGATATATGAGGGACATAGTATCCCGTAGAAACTTTCAGAATGACATTCGGGTTTGTAGAACTCCTAATATAGCATTTAACGTAAAGGGGTTAGTCCGAGATGTCAAAATCATAGTATTTAGTTGTGAAAATGAAAAAACTGGGAAAAATCCCAAGTTTCCACATTGCCTATCCCACTATAGCGTAAATTAGGTCGCCATAGTGGGAGTCAATAATTGTCAATGGCGCTATAGCGGGCATCTCCCGCTATAGCAAACTCGATGCTATAATTGTTTGATTTTCTTTGAGTTTAGATGCTATATCGTCATGAACTCTCATGGTTTTTTTCCTAGACCACTACGAGAGAAATAACTAATTCGTGCATAAATATTTTGCTCTGCTTCTTCTTGTCTTGAAAAACCTCGATAGAGAGGCCAAGTATAAATGTAGTTTTGTTGATAAACGATACAGAGTGGGTAAGTAAGGTGCAATATAAGCAACTCTAAAAGTAGTGTCTTTCTAATTCTGACGTTGTACTTCTCTTCACCCAATGTCCATTCAGGGATGAACGGATGGTAAGTTGGTATTTGATATAATGACCCATTCTGTCGTTATTAAAAATATCTGGGTAAAGGCATAAGAATGTCATTTGTCATAGGTGTTAGGATCAATTCTCTAGTATGTGGGTGCATTAGATATGAGTTATGGTCCTAGCACAAAGGTACATTAGAAGTGTCCTTACCGATTGAGTTTCGAACTATGTTTAAACTAGGGTAAACTTCAAATGAGACTTTCTAGACCCACCAAATTAAAGATCTCTAAATCTTCTTTCCAATGCCATCCACCATTCATTAATCTGATGTCACAGTAAATAGTTATGACTGTTTTACTGAAGACTGTTCGTGCTGAAAAACTGAGGTCGTTGGCCACCATAGCGGGCTACGCGCAGTTAAATGCCGTTTTTAAACCTAAAACGTTATTTTACTCCTCCAACTTATTCAAAGTCAGGCTAGGGCAGGGGAGAGTGCGATTTCTTAAGTTTTCCATCGATTTCCTCCTTCAAGGTAAGATCTTCCATCAATCTAACACTTGTTAGATTGTACAATCCTTAGAATAGCATTAGATTGTTCATGGTGGAGGAATTTTTCTGGTATAAAGTAAATTAATAGATTGAAATCCCTTGAATTGGAGCTTGTGGTTATAGATTATGTCCTTAGGACTAGAAATTGATCTGACCATTCCAAAATATAGAGATTTTGAATAGATAGAATGGTAGAACTAGTGGGTTTAAATTTCCAACGTATTTATTTTAATAGTAATTGATTAATTACTCTTATAATTGTTGTTTATTAGATGATTTAACATTTGGAAATATGAAGAAAAAAGGAATAACATCCGTAGTATAGCTTACTTGTTGCAAAAGTTTGGCACCCAGGTAGGTTATGGTTTATGAGTAGTAGACTGTAGTTAGAAATCATTTTGTGTTTGTATGATTCCATGAGGGATTGTAAGGTGAATTATGTGAATATAGATGATGTAGGTGATTGTGTGAGCATATAATCTAATGACTCATCTTTAATATCATTAAAAGGGTGAACTTGATATTATGTGTGTTTGAAATATGGGATAATCTTACTTAATGTTAGTGATGAGAACTTATTATTGTATGAGGATGTCATGAACTGATTTCTCAGGTCGTGATGACACCTACTTTAACCCACCAGAAGGTAAGCTAAGACATAGCTCGGAATGACAAGTAATGGGCTAACGGATGGAAGAAAGGAAATACAAAAAATAAATCATTGATAACAATATAATAGGCAGAAGCAAAGAAATATACACACATAGTATACCGTACAGAAAAAGTAAGAGGACAAAATATACAAAATGAATCCCTCCCAAGACCTGGTAAAGTCGGTACTAGAGACACTACAACCAAAATCAGAGTACTAGATAGAATCCAAAATATACATATATACAGCAGTCTCGGAATGCAAAAGACTAAATCTAGAACCGAAGGGGGAGGATCAGCATCGGACTCTAGAAAGCTCACCCCATCTGTGAATCAACAGCAAAGCCCGAGGATAACGTCAATATTGGCGGCTAGTACTCGGATCTGCATCAACAAAAAGATACAAAAGTGCAGTATAAGTACCGAAGCAACGGGTACTCCGTAGACATCATCGGCCGACTGAGCTCAAATGTAGCAAAATCATACATATAATGTGAGAGTGTAAGTTAAGCCAATGATAGCAGGGGTAGAAATGTAAATATCTTCTAAACTACGAAAGTGTGATAAAGGAAGTAACTAAGGGAAAAATAGGAAATAACTAACTTAGCGATGAAAGAGATACACTAATTACAACCTAACTGGCCCCCCATAAAACCAGAAGGCACACGGAAGAAGACAATAAAACCAATTGAGCCCCCATTAACCGGTGGGTGCATACAAGAAATAACTAAAATAAAATGCACAAGTAACTCATAGCCAAACCAATTTTAGGTAACCCCCTAACCCCAAATCCATGATAAAAACTATCCATATGTGCACCGGGCTTGAACCAACACCAATGGGTTATAACGAGAGGCCAGACGTCGGACTCGAACTAGAAATAATGGGTAGTAACGAGAAGCTACATGAATCAGGTATAACATAACTCAGTACCACTGCCAGAACTCTTAGTAACAACCGTGATCAATAATAAAATATCCCAACTATAATCATAAATAGATGTTGTACTTGAACCGAAACTCAAAGTAACCATACCGTAACTGGAGAGATAACCAGTGAACCTATAAGTCGCCAATCTCAACTGTAAAATTGATACCAAAACCATACCGTAACTAATGCCATAGCTGTGCCAGAACTCATAATACTAGGAGCAGTAAAGCATATGCCAAACTCGAACCTGAATTGAAATGCATTTTACAGAAATAAATATCACTAGATAACAGAAAGAAATCTAGGGTTTCTGAACCTATATCAGAACCATAAGGTCACAAGTAACAATATCAGGAGGGTAAGTCCACTAAGGCAAGGTGGATACCAAATACTAGGTCGAGGGAGAGCGGTCCAGGTCAATTACTACTCTACCCGGGAAAAAGGGGCTAAAATAGGACAGAAATCAAGTCTAAGTCAAACCTAACCCAAGGTAATAGCCTTATATGGTAGTCAAGAGTATAAATAAACCAAGAAGATCTTAACACTAAGTATTCTAGCTAACAAGAGGTAGTGGGGTCTACTACGGGGTCCCGATAACAAAACCTAGGTCAAAACCTAGCCTAGTCTAGTATAAGGCTTCCCATTCCCATTTCAAGATACTAAAATCACTAATACTAGACTTAAAGGATAATACTACACTATACCAAGGGATAACAGGCTCAAAATCTACTGAAATGGGGCCCTAACTGGCTAATTAAGGCGTAAAATACTAAAAAATGATAGTTGGGCTAACACTCTTTGCCTAAAACTTGCACAATAATATACTAACACCATAAATAATCTCAATCTAAAGATGGGGTAAGCCTATCCTACTTAGACTCTGCCGAACACTCGTCCAATCCACTAAATAGGAACTTTCCCTTTCCGAGAGGCCTCCCGTAAGCTACCATGCTATCAAAACAATGATCCAGGCATCAAGGCTAGTAAAATGATACCTATATTGCATATAAATGCTTCGGGTAATAAATTGGACTAAAAATATCCCACACGAGGTCTGCTTGTGGAATCGAAAAATCAAACTGTAAAATCATCCCAGATAGCTCAAAGATTAAAAGCCACAATAAATTAGCTAAATTCGAGCCCAAAACAGTCCACAAATCAGCCCCAACAACAATCCCAAAACAAGCAATTAACATGGAGAATTGCATGGAAAATTGATGGGGAACTTATAGATTATCAACTATATAGGGTCCCTACACATGATCTCAAGCTAATCCAAGCTCAACTATATGAATTTCCCCTAATTTCCGAGGTCACTAAGTCTTTAATGGTGTTAACACTTAGAAAATAATAAGAGACAAATGAAGGGGAAGGTATATATACTGCTAGGGGTTTCCTCATTATGTTCGCGAGGTCCCCTAGTCGCGGTCGCAACATCCCACTAACGAGACCATCACGATCGCAGTGGCCTAGCCACACAGTCGCGATGAGCAAGCTAGCCCGACCCCATGACCTCTTTCATTGCGGTCGCGAGTCATCAAGTCTCGCAATTGCGATGACTAAGATCGTGGACCCTCACGATATCGGGGGTCCTCATCATGATTTTGATGAAGGAACTGGGCCTGCACTAGGTGCTGATTCACCAACAATTTCACCAAGTTGCAAATATTCTGATCGAACCCTTAGGATTCATTCAAAATCTCGTGAACACAAATGAACTATACTACCCTACCAAATTTGATATTCTGGACTCAATAGATCCATTAAAATTTCCATCCAACGTTATTTCGATAAAAAGTGGGGCCCACAACCCAAACAGCCATTTTTGCCAAATTCTACCCAATAGTCCAAAATGAATCTGAAAGCCCCAAGACTCGAGTGATGGATATTGTTGTAGGCAAACTCAATTAGTGACAAATGATCATCGCAACTACCTTTGAAGTACAATACAAAAGCTCGTAGCATATCCTCAAGTGTTTGGATTGTATGTTCTGCCTGACCATCTGTTTGAGGGTGAAAAGTTGTACTAAACTCACTCGCATTCCCAAACTCTTCTGAAATGACCTCCAAAAGCTTGTGGTAAATTTAACTCCCCTATTGGATATAATAGAGATTGGGACTCCATGTAGTTGTACTATCTCTTCCATATATAATTTTGCATAGTCTTCAGCTATGTAAGTGGTCTTAACCGGTAGGAAGTGTACTGCTTTGGTGAGTCTATCAACTTTTAACCATATGGAATAAAAATTCTAAGAGGAGTGAGGTAAACAAGTGAAATAATCTATGTTGATCATATCCCACTTCCAAATTGGGAGCTCCATATGCTGCATATAACCTCCCGTCTTTTGGTGCTTTACTTTAACTTGTTGGCAATTGGGATATTGAGCCATAAATTCTGCAATGTTACTTTTCGTATCTCCCTACCAATACACTTCTTTGAAGTCATGATACATTTTGGTTGACACTAGATGGATAGAAAATCTTGAATGGTTTGCTTCCGCCATAATCCTCTTTCTTAGACCATCAATATTAGGTACACATAATCTATTTTGACACAGGGGTACTCCGTCTTGTGTAAGATCAAATTCCCTTCATATACCTTGCTTTACATTTTTCTTAAGTTGTAATAGAATAAGATCCTTATATTGCTTCTCTTTTACTTCAGCTACTAATAAAGATTCTATCGCATTATGCACAATAATCCTTTCATCCGAAGTTTCAAGAAGGTGAACCCCCAAATTAGCTAGTTGGTGTAGATCTTTAGCTATTCCCTGCCTTTCCACTAACTGCCCATAAGTGCTTTTCATTGTCTAACTGTCACAAGCCAATTTCTCAAGTCATCATGGCGCCTACCCTATCCCACCAGTAGGCAAGCCAAGCCATAGTGAGTAACGGGCTAACGGGCGAAAAATAAGGAAAGACAGGAATAACTCAACACCAACAATGAAGACATAAGCAAAAGTGAAGTGACATGCATATATAACATACCGTACAGAGGGAAGGAAGAGGACAAAATATACAAAATGATCCCACCCAAGACTTGGTAAGGTCGGTACTAGAGCCACGCTTAACAAAATGAGAGTACTAGACTGTATTAAAAATATACATAATATATACACACTAGTCTCAAAGGCAAAACAATATACTGGAACAGATGGCGGAGGATCAGTATCAAACTCTTGAAAGCTCACCCTGCTCCGGATAAGTACTAGGTCAGAGAATTAGGTCAATGTTCGCGGCTCGTACTAGGATCTACACCAGGGAAAGGATGCAGAAGTGCAGTATGAGTACCAAAGCAATGGGTACCCAGTAGGCATCATCGGCCGACTGAGCTCACATATAGTAAAACCATAACTAAAATGCGAGAGTATAAGCTAAGACAGTAGTGATAGGGATAGAAAAGTAAATAGCTACTAAACTATGCAAGAGCGATAAAAGAAATAAGTAGAGGCAATAAAGTAAAATAAACAACCCAACGGTAAGAAAAGTAAGCTAACTATAACCTAACTAGGCCTCCATAAGCCTAGAAGGCACACAGAAGAAGACAATTAACCCTACCGAGCACCCATGAGCCGGTGGATACACATAATAAGTAACTAAAGTAAAAGAATAAATAACTAGTAGTCGAACCAATCTCATGTAACCATTTGATTCCAAATCTATGATAGACCATCAAGATTTGCACCGAGCTTGAACCAGACCAATGGGTAAGAACAAGAGGCCAGATGCCAGGCTCGAATAAGAAATTATGGATAATAACAAGAGGCCATACGCCAGATTAAATTCGGAAAGAGTGGGTACCAACAAGAGGCCACCTAAATCATGTACAACAAAATTCAATACCATTGTCAATACACTCAAAGCAACTGTAATCAACACCAGAACACCCCGATCATATAATAACCAGATGTCGGACTCAAATCGAAACTCAAAGAAACCATAACATAACCAGAATCTAGTGGACCCATAAGTAACCAAACTTAAAAATAAAATTGAAACCCAAATCTTACCGTAACTGGTGCCAAAACTCATAACAACTAGCAAAAATAAAGTATATGCTGGTCCTAAATCAGAACTAAAATGTTGTTACATAAATATATGCATAACTAGCTAAAAGAAAGAAATCCAAGGTTTTCCCATCTCAATAACACACCCTAAGCTCATAAGTACTACATCATACTTAGGGATAGTGGGTCCAAAATCTACCAAAATGGGGCCCTAACCAGATAAATAAGGCATAAAATATTTCAAACGATCTGCGGGCTACAACTACCTACCTAAAACTAGCATAATAGAATACTAAGACCATACATAAGCTCAATCTAAAGACAGGGTAAGCCTATCCTACCTGGATGCCAGGAAGTAGCCTCGGACAGAACACGAGCTATTCGTCCCCTCTACTTGACCTCAGAAGATGTCGTGTCAAGAATATCCAAGAATCAAGAAAATTCCTCCTAGATCAAAGCTTTACACTAGAATCCGAGCTTTGAATAACTTGATATAAATAATCATACTTTTTCCACAGAACAAATAAATTGTCAAATGAATATCTTCCCCACAAAGATTTTATTTACGTGATCGTGAGTATTAAAAACATTTAGTAGCAGAAACAAGTCTATTTCAAAAAGTACCTAACTTGATCCTTTAAAAGGAGAAAAAAATGATAGAAACGTTAAAGGAGTGAGTTAATAAGGGATGCACATATTCTGCCTATATATGTTTTTAATATTTTTAAATGTAGTGAAATGGTGATCTCTATCTATATATATCATTAACTACAATTAATCACCTATAATGCTGCCACCTTTCACTTGTAATATGTTGAACCTTTTCCGCCACTTCCACGTGGAGTGAAGGTGGCACACCATTATTATTTTTATGTCATTGAGTATATATTTGGGTATTTCATAGGTTCATGGTAAAATAAATATAAATTTTGAATATACCATAATTAATAAAAAATTATTTCGAATAAAACCTTTATTATATAATAATAATAATATTTTAACATATATAGATTCACTATCTCCGCTTAAAATATTAATAAGTTACAAAATCATATAAGTGTATCATAACTAAAAGTTTTCATAAACATCTAAAATATTTTAGAAAGGTAATAAAAATATATCTCTACAAAATTCTAATTTAATTTAAATATTCTACAACACGTTTGGTACTAATAAAATCCTCAAATGAACTGTCCGAAAACTAAATTGTCAGTCACAGTAAGTTATGAATAACTTGGGGCAGTTATAAGAAAGCTCTAAATGCTGCAAATGCATGAAAATGCATGAAAATGAGGAAAATGAATGCGAGGGTCATTACACTTATGACTTAAAGCATCAGCGACCACATTTGCTTTCCCCGGATGAAACAAGATATCAACATAATAGTCTTTTAATAGCTCAATCCATCTTTGCTGCCTTAGATTCAATTTCTTCTAGTTGAAGATATATTGTAAACTCTTATGGTCAGTATATATATATATCAACATGAACCCCATACAAGAAGTGGCGCCATATCTTTAAAGTGAATACAATCGTTGCTAGCTCAAGATCATGTGTTGGATAATTCTTCTCATGGGGTTGCAACTGTCTTAAAGCGTAGGCTATTACCTTACCATGTTGCATCAATACACATCCTAGACCCACTCTTGAAATATCAAAATACACTGCATACCCCTCTGTACCTTCTGAAAGTACTAATACAGTTGTGGAAGTTAACTTATTCTTCAACTCTTGAAACCTTCCTTCATAGGCATCATTCTATTGAAACTTTGTTGTTTTGTGCGTTAGCTTGGTTAGTGGTGCAGAAATGGAAGAAAACCCTTCAACGAACCTTAACTTTGTTGTTTTGTGCGTTAGCTTGGTTAGTGGTGCAGAAATGGAAGAAAACCCTTCAACGAACCTTCTTTAATAACCTGCCAAGCCTAGGAAACTATGAACCTTCGTAGGCATTATGGGTCTTGGCTAGTTCTTAACGACTTCTATTTTTTAAAAATGAATACTTATTCCTTCATCGGATGTAATATACCCCAGGAATGCAACTGATTTTAACCAAAACTCACACTTGGAGAACTTGGCATACAACTTATGATCACGAAGAACCTGTAATACCTACCACAAGTGATTTGCATGGTCTTCTTTTGATCTTAAATATACCAAAATATTATCTATAAATACTAATACAAACACATCCAAGAACGGCTTGAACACCCTATTCATCAAATCCATAAAAGTTGTTGGTGCATTAGTTAGCCCGAATGACATAACTAAAAACTCAAAATGACCATACCGCATTTGAAAAGTTGTTTTGGGTATATCATTTACCTTCACCCTCACTTGGTGATAACCTGACCTCAAGTCGATATTTGAGGAATACTTAGCACCTTGAAACTGATCAAACAAATCATCAATTCTAGGGAGGGGATAGTTTTTCTTAATTGTCACCTTATGTAGTTGTTGGTAGTCAATACACATTCACCATGTAACATTTTTATTATGTACAAATAACACAGGTACACCTCAAGGGGACATACAAGGCCTTATGAAACCCTTTTCTAACAAGCCTTTTAATTGCTCCTTCAATTCAAGTAATTCTATTGGGGCCATTCTATATGGAGGAATAGAGATAGGATGAGTCCTTGGGATAACATCAATACCAAATTGTACTTCTCATTCTGGAGGTAAACACGAAAACTCTTTAGGAAACACATCAGAAAATTCATTTACTACTGAAATAGATTGAAGAGTTGGTGGTTCTGCATCTGCATCTCTCACTTTAACTAGATGGCATATGTACCCTTTAGACATCATCTTTCTTGGTTAAGATAAAAAATAAATTTACCTCTTGGTGCCCCAGTATTACCTCTCCATTCAAGGACTGCCTCATTCAAAAAATAGAAATGCACCCTCTTAGTTCTGCAATCTATTGTGGCATAACAAGAAGCCAACCAATCCATATACATTATAACATCAAAATCTACCATTTCTAGGTCAACAAGGCCAGCTAATGTATCACGATCATAAATAGTTGCCATGAAATTATGATAAACTCTTCTAGCTATAATAGACTTGCCAATTTGTGTAGATGATGAGTCAGTAATTTGCGACTCATATGGCACAAAAGCGGTAAGAAATCAAGTCCTTAATTTTATTTTGAAGTGTTTTGAATATTGTTTTGGTTTAATTTCAAGGTTAAGGCGAAGAAGTGTTTGGAATAGAAAAAGAAAGCAAAAAGATGGAATGTTCGAGCTAAAAATGCACAAAAGAAGCACAAAACATCACAAATGTGTCCTATGCATTGCCAAAGGAATCCATCCATCGCTAAACTAGACAATTCAGGCCAGGTCAAAGAGTAGACAAAATAGCGATGGAAGGTATTATTCAGCGCATTGCCGACCTGAACTGCGGAGCAGAAGTTCATCACCAAAAGTGACAAAAACCAAACCCCTAAAGCTCAAAATCAAAGTCCAATCAGCAAGTCATGGGCAATTCGGTGCATCATCGAACCTCTCAGTGATAATAGTATACTCATCCAGATTGCATGTGATGGTGTTTCTGTAATTCTAAGGCCCAATTTCGATAAAACTATTTAATCCTTTTTAGCCATTTGAAATCCTATCTTTTGTTAATTTTCTGAATCTTAAGCTTGTAATCAAACCTAGTTGTAGGATTAACTACATTGTTCTTGGAATTTGGATTTTCATTGTAAATTAATTGAATTCTATGGTGAATATGGAAGAAAGATTTTGTATATTTCCCTTTTTTTATCCTATGAGTAGTTAATTTTCTAAACTTGGGGTTATGTATTATTGAGTATTAATTGTTGTGTGGTGGTGATTATATAGCTTTTTATTTGATTGCATGCTATGATTTTAGCTAAATCTCTATGTTTTATTTAATAGGTTGGGGTCGCAAACGTAGCCTATGTTTGGATCTCTTATCTTGCTTGAAAGAGAAGACAATAGTAATGAGATTTAGTTTACAAAACTTTGAGTTACACTCATTTAAAAGGTGATGCTAGAAATAGATTACCCATCTTGACGTTTTGGGTTGTTTGGTAGTGTAGACACTTAGGAGTTTGAAAGAAACCCATGTGAAGTTTTGTGGTGGATTGATAAATACCTAAGACCAAGCCTAGTCATATCTAGCGATAAAATCCTAGGTGCATTTTCACTCAGCCATGCATGTAATTACTCTCAAGAAGGCATAACCCCAGGTTCTTTAACACATTAATTACAATCTTATAGTATTCAATTTGACAAACTAATATTGAAATTGTTAACTCGATACAAAAGTGTTTAAAACAAAACCCCATTTTTATTTTATAGTTTGATTCTTAGCATTGCATGCCAACTTATAGTTTCTTGTGACACTTTAGAGTGAAGATATTGCTCTAATTCCCAATGGATTCAACCCCAACTCCTAAGTTGGTTAAAAGTATTGCTAACAACCGCGTACATTCAATTCCTAGAGTGTATTTGAGAATTATCAAAAATGGCATCGTTGTCGAAAAATGAAATGTAGCATTCATTCTTTGTAGTGTTATAAGTTACTTTTGTTAGCCATAGTGTAAACTTTACTTTCTTTGTTGTTTTTGTCTTGTTCAAATAATAATCTTGGCCTTCATAAAATAATGAGTCTGAATAAGAGCGATGCCGCCTCCATTGATGGACATCTTGATGATCAGGATCACCTAGGGGATGCCGAAAGAGAGTAATGAAGTGTTTCATGTTACAAGCATAATGCTCTACTTACTCCAAAAGAAAGGTCTTTGGTGGTCAAGCTCATGAAGATGCCAACCTTCAAGAACTTTATTGATGTGTGTCTCCCATTTGTCATTGCTTATATCTAATAAGAGTCCATCCAATTGAGATCTCTCCATTTTCATTGATATGTGATGTGGTATTGTGGTTGCAAGAATTTACCAGTGGGTTTTATTACTTCATGGGTTGAGTTGACAGAAGCATTTTTAGACCAATTCTTTCCACCATCCCATATGCTATAATTGAGGGATGAGATCATAAACTTCTGAGAATTGAGTGGTGGACCATTTCATGAAGCATGGCAAAGGTTCAATAAAAAGTTGTTGCAATGCCCAAACCATAAGGTTTCGGGTAAAATACTTCTCGAAATCTTCTATAGAGCATTAGATTAATTGAACAAACTGGTAGCAGATAATGTGATCGGAGGATATATAATTAAACAAACTTATGGAGTTGTTTTGGCTTTATTGGATCAAGTGACAAAACAAAATCAGGCATGGCACACAAGAGATAGCGAGGTGTCCATTGGGGTTCCCTCCACATCTCTTATGAGCCAAGAACAAATAAAGAAGGATGAGGCGAGAGATGAGAATATGGCTAAGGTAATGACACAATTAGACCTCCTCACTAAACATGTAATGGGCTTGATTCCAAAAGAGGTAAATGCTATTACTTCTAAGAGCACTAAAGCATATGAATATGATGATGCGGAGGCACTTGATGAAGAAATTTGGTATTTATCAAACCAAATGGGGGATTACCAACCTACCTATCAAAGGAAAGGCTAGAATCAAGGTTGGAAGGAAAGGGACCGAGATTGGAAAGACAATAACTAGAGAGACCATAATCATAAGAGATATAGGGACCGCGATAAGAGATACAAAGAGCATGACCATGATAGTACATTCCTCCATATGATCGAGCAAAAGGTAAAGAGGTAAGCTCTATTGATCTAAAGAAGTATAAGAATGAAGATGTGCTTGAATGTTTCCTTATGGGGGTTGAAGGAAGTGATAAGATGTTGAGAGAAATAAAGAGAAACTTTTCACAAATCAATAAAATGGTCACCTTACATTTGGCCTGTATCAAACAACTTGAAACACAATTGGGCCAAATTTCGGCTCATGTAAATGCAAGGCAAAAAGGTGGATTACCTAGTGACACTATGGTGAATCCAAAAAATGATGCCCATATTATGGAAATTGTCAGTTGTAGATCTCTTAGTAATGATGTTGTGAATCTTAATGAAGACCCTAGTGAGAAAGGAGTTAAAGGAAAAACTAGTGGAAAGAGGAAGTGGCTTGATAATCGAATGATAAAGTTTCTATTTAAAATAAGCCCAATGTTGAGAATTCGGATGAAGTGGAAGAAAGGGGTGAAATTAAAGATATGCCTAAATCAGGTAATGATAGTGTCTTAAAACTGAAAGAAAATCTGGTTGTTTCAAAGCCGCAAATCAAAATCCCTCTACTATTCCATCAAAGGCTCAAAAAGAAGGAGGATGATTCAAAGTTCAAAAAGTTCCTCTCAAAATTTAGTAACCTATCGATTAACATATCAATTTTGTAAGCCTTACAAGAGATGCTCGAGTATGCTAAATTCATGAAGGAGTTGGTAACAAAGAAGCGAGTCATGGATTTCATGACAGTTAAAGTGACACATAGTTATTGTGCGATCATGTCTAGCACAATGGTTGTGAAAAAGGAGGACTCGAGTGAATTCACCACCCCATGTACCATAGGGGTATACAAATTTGGAAAATCTTTAACTAATCTTGGGGTGAGTATCAATTTGATGCCAATGGACATATTTTGAAAGTTAGGTTTGGGTGCTCCCAAGCCAACTAAAATGAGGCTTTTAATGGATGACCATTATATAAAGAAGAGCGTGGTAGTTTTATGTGATGTACTTGTGAAGGTGAACCATTTTATTATTCTGGCCAATTTTGTGATCTTAGATTGCGAAATTGACCATGAGGTCCCTATTATTCTTGGTAGGCCATTCTTGGCTACCGAATGGGCTTTAGTCGAGTTTGAGTGTAGTGAAATGAAATTTTGAGTAAATAATGAAGAGGTGTCATTTAATGTATGCATGTCCATGAAGCAACCTATGGATTTACAAGTTGTCTCTGTAATTGATGTGATTGATGACTAAGTGGCTAATTATATAGAGAAAGATTTTATTAGTGAGAATTTGGTGGGAGTATTGTGGAACCTTGAGAGCAAGGAGATTGAAGAATATGATGAAGTAACTGCATCTTTGAACGATATTGGATCCTATAATAGAAATCCTTGGAAGTTGGACCTTGAGTTGAAAAATCTACAAACTCCTCCCGCGAAGCCTTCAATTGAAGATCCACCATAACTCAAGCTCAAACCATTTCCACCTCATATTTGTTATATATTTTTGGGGGAAGGTGATACCTTACCCATTATTATTACGGGAGACTTGTTGTCTTAGAAAGTTGAGGCATTAAAGCCGGTAGTGAGACAATATTTTAGGGATCTTAGATGGACCATAGCCGATATTATCGGGATTCCTCCCGGTATATGCACCCACAAAATCAAACTTGAGCACAGTATGTAGAAAGTGTGGAGCATCAACGGAGGCTAAACCCTCAAATTCAAGAGGTTGTGAAGATAGAGATCATCAAGTGATTTGATACAGGTGTTGTCTATTCTATCTCGAATAGTACTTCGGTAAGATCGGTTCAATGTGTCCCCAAGAAAGGTGGTATCATGGTGGTACCAAATGATATCAATGATCTTATACTCTTCTGTCAGGCCATGGGTTGAAGAGTGTGTATTAATTATTGGAAGAATTCATGGACGAAGAAGGATCACTTACCCATCCCTTCATAGATCAAATGCTTGATAGGCTAGCAGGAAGGGGTTGGTATTGCTTACTTGATGGATACTTGAGCTACAATCAAATTTCAATATCCCCTAAATACCAAGAAAAAACCATATTCACATATCCCTATAGAACATTTGCCTTCACCCACATGTCTTTTGGGCTATGAAATGCACCCTCCACTTTTCAACTGTGTATGCTTTCTATCTTTTTAAACATAGTGGAAGACTCGCTGGAGTTATTTTTGGATGATTTCTTAGTTGTTGGTGATATATTTGAGGGTTGCCTTGAATATTTGGACAAGGTGGTTGAAAGGTGTGTGGCAACTAATCTTGTTTTGAATTAGGAGAAATGTCACTTTATGGTGAAGGAAGGGATAGTTCTCGAAAATAAAATCTTGGGCCAAGGGATCCAAGTTGATTAAGCAAAAGTGGAGGTCATTTCCAAGTTACCTCCTCCTATATCTATCAAGGGTGTGAGAAGTTTCCTTGGCTATGTGGGTTTTTATAGGAGGTTCATTAAAGACTTCTCTAAGATTGCTCACCCCAAGTGTAAGCTTCTCAAGAAGAAAGCAAAGTTTGAGTTTGATGGGGATTGTGTGAGAGCATTCAATTGCCTCAAAGAGAAGCTTGTCTCGGCCCCTATTATTGTGGATCCTAATTGGTCACAAACTTTGAGATTATGTGTGATGCAAGTGGGTTTGCACTAGATGTCTTGTTAGGGAAATAGAAAGATAAACTCTTCCATCCAATCTACTATGCTAGTAAGTCGTTAAACAAGGCGCAACGAATCTACATGATTATGGAGCAAGAATTTCTAGTTGTGGTCTATGCATTTGAGAAGTTCTGTGCCTATTTGTTAGGTATGAAAGTCAATATGTATACTAATCACTCCACCCTTCGGTACTTGATGGCCAAGAAAAAAGCAAAGCCTCGATTGATTAGGTGGATCCTATTGCTCCAAGAATTTAATTTCAAAGTTAATGTTCGAAAAGTATGTGAAAATTAAGTAGCGGACCACCTATCATGCCTCGAGTCAAATGAAGGAAAGTGGGGCAATATTGAGTTTGATAATACATTTCTTGATGAACTTGTCATGGCCTTAAAAGGGAGTACACTACCATTGTATGTTGATTTTTTAAATTATGTAATGAGTGGGTTGCTCCCCGATGACTTGAACCATTACCAAAGGAAACGGTTCCTCCATGATGTGAAGAGGTACTATTGGGATAAACTCTATCTCTTTAGGGAGTGTACGAATAGAGTGATATGTAATTGTGTTATGAAGGAAGATATGAAATCTATTATTGAGGCATGTCATTCATCACTAATTGGTGGACATTATGGTGGTGTGCGTACAGTTGCAAAAGTCCTAGAAAGTGGTTTTTATTGGCCGACTTTCTATCGTGATACTCATGAATTATTGGGGGCGTATAAATAATGCCAAAGGCAAGGTGGGATCTGAAGAAGTCATGAGATGCCTTTGAAACCGAGTGTAGATGTGGAGTTATTTGACATATAGAGATTAGATCTCATGGGACTCTGTGTGAGCTCATATGGGAATCACTACATCTTGGTAGTGGTTGATTACGTTTCCAAATGGGTTGAGGCCATTGCATTGCCAAACAATGAAGCTAAGAGTATTACTCAATTCTTGAAGTGGTATATCTTTACCAGGTTTGGGACACCTCGTGTTATCATAAGCGTTGGTAGTTCTCATTTTTATAGCCAATCATTTGGGTCTTTGCTTGCCATATATGAGGTCAAACATAAGGTGGCTTCCCCATACCATCCTCAAGCTAATAGGTTGGCAAAAGTGTCCAACTGAGAGATAAAAGAGATTTTGGTGAAAGCCGTGAATGCAAGAAGAAAGTATTGGGCCCAAAAACTTGATGATTCTTTGTCGGCCTACAAGACCCCATTTAAAAACCCCATTTTCATGTCACCGTATTAATTAGTATTCAAAAAAGCTTTTCATCTCCCCATCGAGTTAGAACACAAGGAATTGTGGACCTTATGGAGGTTGAATATGAATTGAGAGGATGCCTCCAAGGCAAGAGTGGACCTACTTTAAGAGATCGATGAACTCTACTTATGAGCTTATGAGAGATATACACTCTAAAAGGAGCTCATGAAGAAATAGCATGATGCCAAAATTCTAAAGTGGGAGTTCAAGGTTGGTAATGATGTCCTATTATTTAACTTATGGTATAAGTTGTTTCCTGGTAAGCTCAAAAAGAGATGGTTGGGTCCTTTCAAAGTGGTGCAATGTTTCCCTAGTAAAGCGGTTGAATTGGAGAATGACATGGGATCTTGATTTACTGTGAATGGGAAAAGAGTTAAACATCTTCACAAAAGCAGATTTCTTGGAGATGCTCTACATCGATGATGCATGATTAATGGATAATAACGTCGTGGTACGACGTTAACTAAGGCACTGCTTGGGAGGCAACCCAAGTTTAATTTTATTGTTTTTAATAACGATTGTTGATTTGTGTAGGTATATGATGTAGTTGGGAACTGGTAAACTTGTTTACAACACAAGTCGGAGGAGAAAAATTTAGGAGATCATACACAAAGCTCTATAGAGGAAGCTTTGGTGATGCACAGAGCAATTCGGTGCATCGTTGAAGCCCCTTATCAAAAGAGATCTCCCAATCTCAGATAAACTATCCAAATTTGTGATGGTGAGTGTAAATTGATGATACGTTGAAACATTCGACAAAGGACTGACTGTCGTCAAACTGCTTTGCTGAAAAGAAAGTCTTGGGCTTTGAAAACTATTATATTCGGTAATAAAGCTCAATTTTGGTGCATCACCAATGTGTTCAGTGATGGAATCAAGTCGCCGAATCGATCAAATTTAAGGAAGGACGGTTTGAATTCTTGACTTTTGACCTTTTATTATCTTTTGACCTTTGATTTATATTCAAAATATTTCATTTCCCCATTCCCTCTTCTTCTTCACTCTCTTAAATCAACAAACATAAATACTCATACACTCAAGTTTTTTCTCATTACACCACCACACATGCATGGTGTCATCAGAGCTTCTCACCTCTCCCTTGTCTTCTTTTTTGAATTATTCTTAAAGTCTTGAAGGTTAGAACTCAATTTACAATTTGAATTGAAATTTGCTTTTATCGATTTTGTGTTTAAGTGTTGATGTCTTGTGATAAATTGCTTGATTCATTTATTATGGATTTGATAGATTGAGTTGTTAATGTTTTGAAATTGAGATATTTCTTAGAATAGGGTGATGTTGTGAAAAGAGGTCCTTAAATGTGAATAATTGATCATAATTGCACTTGGATGACTTGTTTATACATTGGGCATCAAAATTGGCTGAAATTGTAACTAGTTTAGGTTGAAATGGACTGATTTTGCCCAATGATAGATTGGGTGATGTCGTTCTTAAGGAAAAAATTATTGTATTGTTAGCTAAATGGATTTTGCAACATCCATTTAAGATCAACATCCTTAGTTTTCTGTTACCTAACAACATCCCTAGTGTTTTGTTTCCCCTTGTTCTTCCTAGCCAGCAAAAGCTTCCCATATGCCTCATAGAACTCCCTCACCAAATTCTCAATGTAAGGCTTCAAGGGTTTGAGAAATACCTTAAAACTATGATAATGCAATTCAGCTTGGACCCTCGAATGCTTGACCTCCAATCCATTCAAACTCAATATTTGCTCTTCCATAATTTTGTGCTTACTCGACACCTTTAAATGATTAAGAACATGATATAAACCATGAGATGGAGGCTTTTATGCAATATATTCAAGGGTTGTTCTACCTTTTTTTTCTTTGTCGGAGTGACCTTAGCAGTGCAAAGTGGCTCATAAATGGATGTAGTGTCCCCTTCCTCGAAAATCGTTCTTAAGAAGAAGGGGAGACAAAAAACTAGGGATGTTGTTAGGTTCTATGGTGTAGATGTGCCTTGTGATGAGGTGATTATCAATGAGATATATGCATGCCGAACAATAAATTTTCATTACTTTTCCACAAGACATATGGACCCAGTCAAAGAAATAAGAGCTTGGTTAGCTCTATTTTAATGATGGCATTCCTACGTTGCTTACACCGAAGGTTTAAATTCAAAAAGTGGATATCCATTTAGAATCTCAGTATTGGTTGAGCTTCGTGTGTAGTAACTTGTTGCCATCGTATAATCATTCTGTTCTTGTCATCCCTCGGGAGGTGCTTGTTGGCACAATTATTTTAAGGGATAGGTTCAACATGGCTTATATCATTGCTTCAAACATTGCTTGTTGGGCACAATAAAGGCAATCCTCTCTAGCATTCCCTTGCTTGATCACTGAGTTATGTCTCAGTGCAAGGGTTTCCTTTAATAAGAATAAAGATTTTGAGTACACTCTCATTTCCACCATTGATATTACCCAAATTGAGACCGCGCAAGAAGTGAAGTAGAAGAAATCCCGAGTGGATGTTTCCCCAGTAGTTAAGTTAGGTTCTTTTGATAGTGGTGTCATCCAGCCCAGTCCTGATACTACTGTAGCTCCTCCCCCTCCTAGGTAAGCTACAACTCCTTCTTCCCTAGTTCCATCTTCAGGGACATCATCGCAGCCACCTCTACCTATTGCCCCCGGTCCTGAGCCCTCTAATGTTCCAGGCTCTTCCAGAGCCCTATTAATGCAGGCTGATATTATCTAGATGGGGCAGTTAGCCTATTCTGCTGATATGAAGTTGGCTAGATTAGAGAGAGAGATTTTTAAAATGATTGTTATTGTAGTAAAAGTCACCATGGATCTGGTGTGTGGGGAGATGTAAGGTATTTGTGAGACCATGTAGTATTTTTGTAGAAGGTTTGATGAGTTGAGTGCTTCATAGCAGCCTGCAGTGCCCGAGCTAGTGACTACTATTCAGAAGGAGTTGGCTTCCCTTCGAAAGCATGTTGATGAGCTCTGCTTCCTGGATATGACACATCTATGGGGAGATGCTCCTAAGACACCAGTTCTAGCTTCTGAGCCTATTCGTGAAGAGCATCTTACAACTGAGGAGGAGATAGATAAGAATGATTGTGCTTCTGATGATAAGGTGGATGATGCAGAGATTGAGGGTTATTTAAAAGAGCAAGGTCAGGTTGGTATGCAGATTAAGCCACATATGGACGAGCAAATTGACAAGCAGGAGACAGAGGATGCTATATTTGCTTTCACATTAAAATGGTTGGCTCGTTAGATGACACAGATCAAGACCTCTAGTTCAGGTACTGCTATAGAGACTGTGGACCCTATACCAGATCCACCCCCATAGATACTTAGAGTTGAGTTGGGCACTGATGCCCAGATAGTGGCCACTTCAGTGAGCCAATCACTTCCATAGTCTCAGTCGTGTACAGGGGGACCCTTACTCTCTTTCTCCTATACTTCTTTAGTCTTATTGGATTGACGACAATGCATACTTTTTAGTTTGGGGTAGGGTGTTTATTTTTGGATCTGTAATATTTAGCTCTTGGTGCTTGGTTCTTTTGCTATAGCATTTGGGATTTCTCGATATTTATCTTTATTTTGGTGTGTGGATTTGATAGTTGGATATTTTTCATTTGGGTTGTAATATTTTTAGATTTGGTGTTTTGGATTTCATGGAGTGTGTGGTGTGGGGTTTGAATTTTTTTTTATTTCCTTATTTTTCTGTCTAAATTAGTAATTGGTAGTTTAATTGCAAATAAAAATTCATTTTGGCATGCGTACTTAAGAGAAAAGTATGCTGTCAATAGAACATTTTGACTTAAATAGTACTCATGGGTAAATGTTTCATATGTTCAATTCTTAAAAATGATGAATCATTGTACATTGCTTCTATTTTTCAAAATGTGCCCATTTTTTAAAAAAATCTTTGATTTAGGTTGACTAGTTAGGCGCTTATCATTTGTGAACACCTACATCTTACTTTGACTACTTGAATACATTTCTTGATATGTGCTACGAATGTGGTACATCAATTGAGGAAGAGTGCTTTGAGTATGCGATTGAGTTCCATGTGTAGATGAGATATCAGTTTGATCTTGTGCATAGAGTCCACCTAGAACTTGCCTGGTTACTCTAATTCACAAGCATAAAGTGTGCAATATTGGAGAAATGATCTTAGGCAATTGATAGAGAGTAAACCACCAATTTGACCAAATTAAGCCACCTCATGGTGAGTTGAGTGACAAAACTTGTCCCTAATTAGAGCCTTGGAACTGATTTTCTTGAATAACCTCATTACAAGTCAAACTTCTTTTGGCTCTACTTTCTCTCAGATGGATAGCACAACATTGTCGATAGACACAGATGGGACTTATACATATGATACTAAAGTTTTAGTTCAGGGTCAGACCAGGGAGTTGGAGTTTGATATTAGGGATCTACAGCATTATCCAGAGGTTCTAAGGCCGACCCAATCTTTGGCGGGGTTTGCGACTACCTTGGTTCTTTAGGATATTGTGTTAGGTATTTTGAGCCTTTTTTATGATTGTGGAAAGATTGGTCATTGGTCTAGAGAGTGCCCTAGGCCCGAGTTGGCTAGCTAGTTAGGGTTAGCATGTGTTTCTCACCATACTAGAGTTTCTAAGGGATACTATAATTGCAGAAAGAGTGATCATTTCAGTAAGAAGTGACCTCAGTAGAGGATTATCGGGCAATCAGCGCAGCCAAATTAAACTCTTAGGGATGTGTCACCTTTGGTCAGAGACGATTCCCTGGGTATTAGGGGTGGTCCCTAAAGTGTTAGGTGTGATTCCTGGCCAGGTATTAAAGGCGGTAGTGTGGATGCTTAGTTCGGGGCCGGACGCATTCAGTTTCATACTTCTTTAGGTAGGTAAGGGGCCATGGCTTTAGGTTTCATTATTATAGGTGTAGTTTTTATTTACTGTCTTTTAGCATGTATGCAATTTGATTTGGGGTTGTCATACCCACCCATGTACTTATGTCTTGCAATTATTATGTTAATTATTGTGAGCCTTTATGTAGGTTTATGTATATTAACTGCCTTAGTAGATATTTTCTTTTGAATAGTGGATCAAGTAGATTAGTATTGTGATTTCCTTAGGGTGTAGCACTTGAGTAAATTCCTTTTCTTTGGCTTAGTGGCTTACGATGTGATTCTGGAATTTAGATTATTTATCTTCCTTTCATTCCACTTGTATTATATGTCATTACTATTATTATTACCTTAATTGTTATTGATCCTTATTTGATAGACGACTAGACTAGTGTTATTTGGTTAGTATCTCTTCTCTTGTGATTCTTCTCTAATTGGCTTAGACGGCTACCTTGGTCGATTGGTCCTCTTCTGTTGCTAAGGTGAGGTTGATTATTGAGAGGTTTGGTGTGAAGAAAGGTTTAGCCTTCCATGGGTTTGTTGTAAATTCTAGCATTGGCATTTTTATTTTTCTATTTATCCCTTGGGAGGTGTGTTGCTGGTTATTCTCCTACGTTGCTCAGTTTGTCATTGATTGTGGGCTTGGTATTGGGTATTAACATTGAGTCGGTTACTTAGTTCTTCCTAAGATGATGTTCATGGTTAAGTTGAGTTGAGGGAGGTATAATGAATGGGTTTTATTAGATTCTTGTTGCGGGATTTATTCATCCTAGTGTGACTTCGTGGGATATTTCTACTTGGTGTATAAAAAATGAAAGATTACCTTAGTACTTATATATCAGTGGTCGGCAACTAAAGGATGTGACTCTAGGGAGTGAGTATCTGTGGCAATATTTTCTACAGTTGTTTGAGGTTCTTCTATAATTAGGACTCTTTGTAGTCCCCAAGAGTTCTTAGTTATGCATTGGCTTTGTTGACGCCCCACAGTATAGGATTTATTTGATTGTATGTTTTGACTGTGGTATGACTCATTTATGATTGTGTTCCTTGGCGGCACCTTAGCTTCATCTCTTGTGAGAACCATTGGGTATATGCTTAGTTTCTGAAGTTGAGATTGGCCTGGGTTTATGAGATTCTCGGGGACTTATTGACTCCAATTGTGATTTTGACTCTTCGAATGACAGCTTTAGTGTTGTGCTAGATCTTATGTTCAGACGTTTGTTCATCAATGGGATCGATTTTGGCAATTACGACCAAGTGTTTTGGCTTTGGTGTTAATCTTACAGTTATGGATTACATCACTTGTTTGTGGCTTACATTTCAAGGTTTGGCGTAGTTAAGACATCATCGACAGAATGACTAGGCCTACTCACTGCCTACCAATGCAGTTTTCTTCAGTTCATAGAGATTGACTTAGATGGAGGTTCGAGGGATAGTTCATTGGTACATGGTGTTGGTTTCTACTGCTTCTGACCTTGGTTCTCAATTTTCATTAGGCTTTTTGGAAGTTTACTCAGTGGGAGATAGGCATTCTAATTGAGTTTAGGGTGGCTTTTAACTCTTTGACCGACATTCAGTTAGGATGGATTGTTCAGGTTCTGGAGGATGTGTTTCAGACTGATGATTTTGGTTTCTAGGGTCATTGGGACCAGTTTTGACTTTGGTAGATATCGTGGATACTAGTTACCACTATTTGGGTATTAAGGAGGAACCTTATAGGGGATTGTTCATATGCTATTCCATGTGGATATTTAGTGGGTCAATGTCATTCTTTCTAGGGTAGTTGTGATATGATTATGCGGACAAGACTCAGATGATGCTTGAGACAATTTGTGTAGTTCAGAGTAGACAGCAGGTTTGAAAAGACAAAAGAATGTTAGATTTTGAGTTTAGAGTTGGGCGTATGGTTCATGCATTGGGTTTCCTTTAGCCTTATTTAGTATTTGCTTAGTTGTGCGCATATAGTTATGATGTCAGTAAGCTTTGGTTTGGTCTTACATACTTCAGTCGAGCTTGATCCAGTTGGAGGCTAGTCGGCTTTTAAGGATGAATTCATGGTTATTTGGGAAAGTGGAGTAAGAAAGTGAGTGTTAAAGGGATAACTTAATGAAAACCCTTGGAAGTATTATTTAGTCTTGGATGTTATTTGGGGACCCTTGTGGGGCATTCAAACCCAGTGCCTCATCCTTTTGAGCATTGGCCTCTACCTAATCCTTGACTTTCGAGGATGAAAGTCCTTTTAGTAGTGGATGTTGTAATAATCCTCTAAGTCATTTTATCTATTTCCGTACATTTTTTCCATTTTTGTGCTTTATTTTTGTGCTTTTTTATAGCAGCTACATATTATTTATGACTTCCCGAGACCATCGATTTGGTTCCCGGGCTGTTCATATGGGTTTTAAGCCCATTTCCCTATTTTGGAGCTTTCGAAGTTGAGAAAGTGGTCTTTGGCCCAAACATTAGGTAAATAGCCTCGGATGAAAATTATAATAGTTTTGCTGGCTCTGAATCATGGATTTTAGGCTAGAGGGACCCTTGGTCCCAGTCTCGAGGCTTTCGGGCTATTGGGTGGATTTTGGTAAAAATAGTACAGTGGATGTGGGACCCACATTTCATTAAAATGACCTCTGATGGAAATTTTGATGATTTTGTTGAGTCCAGAATGTTGAATTTGATAGGGTAGCATAGTTCATTTACATGGACATGATTCCAAACAAATCTTGAGCACCCGATTGGAGTTCGTCAGGACTTATCCAAATTTTCTGGTGCCTAATGTTGGTGAAGACACTTAAACTGCCTGGGGACCACTTAAACAACCTTAGGACCGCTTATGTGGTATTTGCTTTAGTGGCTCAAGATAGCTTTAGCTGTGGCTGGCCTGCTGGGGCAGGGTCGCTTAAGCGCCCTTTTCGCCGCTTTAGTGGTGACCACTTAAACGGTTATTTGGCCGCTTAAGCGACCACTGCTGAGTTTATATATATTTATCTTTTTTTCTGAACTTCATTCCATTTTAAGTCTTCATTCAACCATTGTTGGTCCTTAAATCATGGGAAATGTTAGGATTTCACCCCATTGAACTCAGGTACATTGTTTTATCGTTCCTTGGTTATTTCACCTTTAATTCTCCTGTTTTTCTGCCCCCAAAATCTGTTAATTCTTGATTATAGAATTTAGTATTCCTTAACTTTTGGGGTTGTTTTGAGTCTCGATTTGAGTTCCTTTTTCTGCTTAAATTTTGGGCACACATTCCTTGTCCTTCGAGGGACTTTGTGACAGATTCAATTTCTAAATTCCGATAACGGGTTCCACAGGACTATTTTTGACACAATTTTCTTCTCAAAGTTTTATATTGTAATATGGATCTTGTTTTACTTGTGTTAATGTGTAAAATATGAATTTGATAGCGCGACGACATTCCAAGGTCGAGGAGTGGAGACAAGAAGTTTGTGGATGGTTTAAGACTACAGTTCTGCAATGAGGTAGGCTATGATCTACTCTTCTCTATGAGATTGTGTATCGTATGAATTTCATAAGGGGTAGGGACTATAGGATAGGTTTTTGTTTACCTTATCATCTTTTTATCGACTTGGTCTTCCTTGGGGAATTTTAGTATAAAATAGCAGCTTGAGCCGTAGTTTAGAATGCCTGCCATAGCAGTAGGATTGTGTTAGTATCACTTCTATACCCGTTATGACCTTAGGTTGCCTCTCGTAATCCTATTTGTAGCTTGTTGTTGATGTTTCACCTGTTTAGGGTAACTTTAGAATAGAATTGTTGCTTATCCTTAACCTAGAATACCCGCTATAGCTATAGGGTTATATTAAGCTTGCTTACGTATTTGATGTGACCTTAGGTCGACATTAATAATCCTTAACGTAGTATTTGGGGTAGTACCTTTCTATAAAGATAATATTCCTTGGCTAGATTCTCCTAGTAGCATGATAGTCCTATTTACCTGAGCTTTCTGAGTTATAACCTCAATATCCTTTTACTCTGTATATAGTTGTGCCCGAGACCTTAGTTACGAGACAAGTTGGATACCGGGTTAGTTTTCTGTACTCTGAGAGGGCTATGATTTTAGTTTATAGACATTTGAGTGCTTAAATTTCTATTGTTTGGATATTGATGATGGCATGCATACATTTTTATGTGCTCATGCTTACTTAAGTGGTACGATTCCAACTAAAATCTTGGCTTTTCTACTATTTTCCAAAATAGGGATTCATTCCCCACTTTTCACTTTTAAAGATCGATTTCTAAATGGCAGTTGTACCCCCTTTACTATTGGATGATGGATTTTATGATAGAAAGGCAGTGTTTTTTACTATTTTAGTCCCGGTTGACCACGGGAAATCTCTATTGACCACGGGCATTGAATTTTTACTGATTGCTACTTATTTAGTCTTGGTTTGACTTTGAGCACATATTACACATACTTTTCTCTGGTACTCGATAGAGTAGAGTGATTATGGATTATATGGAAGTCCTGGTTTAGGACTAGGTAGTGTATACGGATTTCTCGAGTCCCCTATGGGCCCCTTTATCTAATGAGCCACAGTATAGGAGGAGGATAGTCACCGTAGGTACTGCCTTTATGAGCTACTAAGTTGGAGGAGGTGCATACACTTATGTTGGATATGGTACCTGGTTTCGTCCGCATCACCTGGTTTTAACCTTGCATTTATTCATTCATATGCATCGTTTATCATCAGTATAATTGGTTGTTGTTTGTACCTACCGATCTTATGAGGGACTAGTAAGGTTATGTTTGTTGTTATGTACCTTCTGGGCTTATGGGGGCCCAGTTAGGATATTGTTTGTCTGTTCTTATCCATTTTTTTTATTATTTGATTATTATTGTATAGCTCGTGGCAAGGTGGATATTGGCATGTACTAAATTCTTAGGTACGTCTTATGGTCCCTTTCTCCATTAACATTACTATTCATGGTATAAGATTATCTTGTTGCTCTCTTACTTTACAAAGGATACTTGGCATATACCACTATTATCGGTTTACCTTAGTGCAATTCTTATAGTGATTTAGGTTGTTAGGATAGCTCCCTCAGGTTAGTAACTTCGTGTTTAGCCTCATGTACAGTACAATTGTATATCCATTTCTTCTCTAGGTACTATTTTGTATATCACCTTCTTTCTTCATACCACTATGGTATATCTCTTTCTTCATACTACTATTGTATATTGTTTAGCTACCTATTGTATAGCACTTTCGTCCCTAGTTACTGGTAGAATATGGTAGTTTATCTTTACCTCTTTATTATCCTTATTGCATTTGGTTTCTTAGTTTGTTGTTTGTAATATATATATTCTTGACGTATGTGTTATTTATACTTGCATTGTCTTTATAGCTCATTAGGTCGATTCCTAGTGAGTACCTTGTGTTTGGTACTCATAATACACTAGCACCTTGCAGATCATAGTATGAGCTCTTGTCGCAAACGTGCGCATTGTACGGAGATGTCATGGACCTGAGATTCGGGATGAACTCCTGGAGTCCGGAGTTGTTCCTTACCCCCCTCTCTTTTGCTGGATTGATCTTTATTTTGTATTTTTGAGATGGTTCTGTATCTATATTATGTTTACCTTATGCTCTTTTTATATTAGTGGCTTCTGTATTGACTGACACCAGGTCTTAGGGGAATAGTTGCTTTCTTTTTGTTCTTTTTCCCCTTTTTAGTTAGTTTTGGCTATCGTATCTCTTATTATCCCTTTACTCGTTGTTCTGAGTTATGGGTTATCTTACCTACTGGTGGGTTGTGGTAGGTGTCATCATGACTTGATAAATCGGGTCATGACAGTTTGGGCCACATTAGATCCCACGGATGATCCCAAGGTTTGCCACCTGAGTGAAGGCTCGTGAGGCAAGCCATTATTTTTCTCCAGTGTTTATCAAGTCACTATTTCAATCCCATGACTTAGGTGATGGTCTGTTAGACAAGTGATGACCCATCAGTGTACTCGTTATCTTGGGTATACTTAACATTATTCACTGCTTATGGTCCATAGTCGTATGGTGGCTCGTCGGACAAGTGATGGCCCATCCTTCTCTTCGTCGTCTTCTGATAGTTGAATTTATCTTTTAACTTCAACCCATGGTTTGTCCCATGATCCATAGGGTTAACCACGACTCGTTATCGCCCATTTCAGCAGTATTTAACACTTTTACATCCTCGGCTTGTTTCCCTACATATGTAACTATTGCGATAAAATACAATAAAAATCACTTAAGAACTACAATAATTCATGTTAAAATCATCAAATGTGTCGTTAAATGCCGGTACATCACCCACACCCATCTCGGTGCTAAATAATCCTTCCAAAACATACTATTTGCTCATACGGTAAGTCTAAAAATTGTCTTAAAATTATGCTTGGAGCCTTGGCTCAAACTATTGTATCGTGAAAGTATATTCTTCTTGAGCCTCGGCTCGAAGTCTTTGTATAACATACTTATTTGAACTTTCAAGTTACATAAAATAGTATTTGGGTTGATTATAAACTTTTCATGAACATAACTTGCAACCTTTAAACAAACTTTCAAGGAAAACCATTAAATAATCAAGTAAAACATGAATAGGCTTTCAATAATATAAAGATAATTTATAGAGTTTATTGGAGGAAATCAATAGGCATGTTTTAGGAATTCAACTCAGGGGAAAGACTCCAACTCATAAAATTACTACTACTAATCATGGAATTTCATTAAAAGATAAAGAATTTGATTTAAAGATTTCAATTTCATAAACCCTAACTTGATTTATGGACTTAAAGTGAAATTAAACTTTGTATGGGGAAAAACAGGGTCCCACACTGAAGGTTTAGCTTTACGTAGATGAAACGGAGAGAATTAATCAAGGAACCTTGCTTGGAGAGACTTCTGACTTGGGAGCTTTGGGAGAGGAGTTGAGAGAACTTCTATGTTGAAATATCCAAAGTACAGACGCTTATGAGGGATTAATAATCATGCTAGGGAGATTGAAGAGGGTAAAGGACTTAATTACCCTTAATTAGATAGAGTTGGAAGAAAACTTATGTCTGGGAATACCTTAGGTGCACCAAAAACCTCATAGTGTCATCCTAAAGGCATGCCATGAGGCCCATACTGCTATTCCAGAGGCATACCGCGCCCCCTAACATGTAATTTTGAGTTTGCCTAACTAAAATGCCCATAACGTTTTGCTTGATTGACAAATAATTGGTAACGTTGGAAAAAAGACTCAAAAATATTTAATTTGGTGGGTAATGGGTCATGTAACTCTTCATATTCTAGGAGAAATTCTTGCTTTAAGTTAATCATTGTATGAACTTATGAAAACTTAATCAGTAGAGAAGCTTCCAAATTAACTTTGTGCTAGAGGTTTCTTAAGACTTTAATTCATATACAATGCACTTCCCACACTTAATAATTGGTATTTACATCTAGGTACAACAAAATTTCATCGGGTACGGGTCTAACTTCATAGATAGAGCAATCCAAATCATGGCCTAAAAATTCAAGGTGTTACAATATCTCCCTCTTGGGATTATTCTCCCTTGAATGGTGGTCTTGGCAAGAATTCATAGATTCATAGAGTAAAACTAGGATCACTGTTTGAAGAACTTACTTCTCATTTTAGGAATTGAGAATGGACATGGATATGCATAGTGTTCTTATACATTAGACATAGTCATGGCATGAATAAGTACGACATGAATAGAGTGTCATCTTGATTGAAGTGGAAGGGACACACTAAAAATAAGAATAGCTCATTATCTCATCATGGATCTGTTTTAGAACTCATTATTACCTGAATCTCAAGACTTGTCTTAGTTCATTACCTCACCATCTCCTCCTACTCTCAAAGGTTGATATCCTAGGTATGTGGACCCATACTCTAGACTAAGCTATAAGCACATGACTCTGAATAGTCGGGATACCACTACCACATGAACTGTAAACTCTCATTGTTAAACTATATTTGTAGGTATAAACCCTTGCTAATACTTCCTTCTAAGATACTTCCCTTAACTTCTTCTTACCTCTAAGGCCATCATTTAAAACACATTCTTTTATCAATGTACATAACCCCTTCCTCTAACACTAAAAAATCTAACCTTCTCTTCTTAGTCTACTAACAACACACCTCTAAATTCACATCCACCCCAATCAATGGACTTAAAACTTATACCTATGGGACTCATCATTATCGATCTAAAGTTTCCTCAATTCAGCCCTTGGATAATGATGACTATACACAGATAGAATAGATAGATTATGAATTAGAAAGTGAAGATAGTATATATGAATTTTCAGAAACCGATATAAATGATAACATAATACATGAATCAGAAGAAGAATATGACTGAAAAAGACATACAAATACTTAAACATGAAGATTACCAAGATGCAGAATCCTCAGATCAAAAAATAATATTTGATAATAATATATTTGAGCAAATAAAACGAAAAGAATTGGACTTAAGTATCGATAAAATATTAGAAGTACCTATAATAAAACATTGGTTTAAAAAACAAAAAGAAGAAGACTATGTAATCAGCCAAAAAGAACATATAATAGACTGTAAATATACTAAAGGAAAAGCTAAAATACCACTAATAAACAAAAAATTAGTAAACAAAGAAATACAAGATATAAGAGCAAAAACTCCAATCAAATATGTACACTTAGGAGGAACATAAATATTATTAAAAGCATGTTTCAGAGAAGGAATAGATACACCCATAGAAATATATCTAGCAGATGATAGAATTATACACCCTATAGAAAAAAGTGTTATCAGTGCAGTTAAAGGAAATTTAATATACCAAAAATTCAAATTTATAATAAGTGCAAATTATTCAGTATCAGTAACTAATACAAACATAGATAAATCATTAGTATTATACTGAAAAATGTCAGGAATAGAGTTAGCACCAGGAAGTGAAATATTTACAGCACGATGTAAAAACCTATATATCTACACTACAAAACATACCATAACAGCAAAAAGTAAAATAGATAAAATCAAGATCGAAAATCTTTTTGAGAAAATACTCACGGTAATAGATAATAATGATTATAGTTACCAAGAACTAGACATAGAAGAAGATTTAGAAATAGTCAAAGAAAGACTTAGTACCTCGAAAAGAATGACCAATGACACACCTACATCATCATCTAGGATGAGTACATCAAGAAGAATAGATTATAGACCACAAAATCTAATAGAACAAAAAATGGAAATAATAAAACTGTATCATTATTACATCACAGGAATAATGGACCAAAGAAAATATCTAATATTAATAAATACAGGACAAGAGGAAAATTACATTACAAGAGAATTAGTATCAGAAAATGAAATAATAACAAATGAACAAAGATGTCCAAAATTACCAAGATCATTAGTAACTACTGAAGAAACAACGGAAAAAGAACTAATTATTGGAGGCATACCAATACAAATAAAATTTAAAATCTACCAAGGTGATAAGAATATTACATTAGTAATAAAATGGTTAGAAAAAGTAAAACCATATAACATAGAAGATAAACAACTAACGATAACTTACGAAAATAAAAAGATACTAATAAAACGAACACTGATATGATAAAATGATAAAAACATAGATATGCGAGTATACATACTTGCAAAAATAATAGTAGAAGGATATTATAGCAGATATTATACACCTATGATAGACACAGGAGCAGAAGTTAACCTATGTAAACATAACTGCTTACCAGAAGATAAATGGGAAAAATTAACAACACCTATAATAATATCGGGTTTTAATGATGAAGGAAGCATGATAACACATAAGGCAACAAATATAAAAATGCAATTATGGGATAAAATATTAAACATAAAAGGAATCTACAGCTATGAATTTACAAATAAAGATATATTACTAGGAATGCCATTTTTAGATAACCTATACCCACATATATTAACAAAAACACATTGGTCGTTTACTACGCCATGTAAGCAAAAAGTAGGAGCTAAAAGAGTAAATAACAAATCAAGAAAAACAACACCATGGATTAAAGGAAGTGAAAAAATTACTCAAAAGCTAGAAAATATAAAACAGATTGGTCATACGATAGAAATGATTATATTCACAATAGACAAAATAAAAATGCTTCAAGATAAGTTAGAATCATTATATAATGAAAATCCCCTACAAGGATGGGAAAAACATAAAACAGTAGTAAAAATTGAATTGATAGACGAAAATAGTATTATAACACAAAAACCTCTAAAATACAATTTTGATGACCTAAAGGAATAAAACCTACATATAAAAGAATTACTCGACAATAATTATATACAAGAAAGTAATAGCAAACATACTAGCCCGGCATTTATTGTAAATAAAGATAGTGAACAAAAAAGAGGAAAAAGCAGAATGGTTATTGATTATAGAAACTTAAATGCAAAAACAAAAACCTACAATTATCCAATACCAAACAAGATATTAAAGATCAGACAAATACAAGGATATAACTATTTTAGTAAATTTGATTGTAAATCAGGATTTTACCATTTAAAGCTAGAAGATGAATCTAAAAAACTAACAACATTCACAGTCCCACAAGGATTTTATGAATGGAATGTACTACCGTTTGGATATAAAAATGCACCAGGTAGATATAAACATTTCATGGATAATTATTTTAACCAATTAGAAAATTGCATAGTATACATAGACAATATACTATTAAATTCTAGAACACAAGAAGAACATATAAAATTACTAGAAAAATTTATGCATATAATTGAAACATCAGGAATTAGCTTAAGTAGAAAAAAGGCAGAAATAATGAAAAATCAAATAGACTTCTTAGGCATACAAATAGATAAAAATGGAATAAAAATGCAAACCCATATAGTTCAAAAAATAATCAATTCAGATGAAATACTAGATACACAAAAGAAGTTACAATCATTCATAGGACTAGTTAACTAGGTAAGAGAATACGTACCTAAACTAGAAGAAAATCTAAAACCTTTACAGAAAAAATTAAGGAAAGATACTGAATACCATTTTAATGAAAAAGATAAAATATACATACAAAAAATTAAGACTATGTGTTAGGAATTACCAAAATTATATTTTCCAGATGAAAATAGACAATTTATATACATATTAGAAACAGACTCTAGTGATCATAGTTATAGAGGAGTTCTTAAATATAGATATGATACTGACAAAATAGAACATCATTGTAGATATTATTCAGGATCATATAATGAACCACGAATAAAATGGGAAATAAATCGAAAAGAACTATTTGCATTATATAAATGTTTATTAGCATTTGAACCATATATTGTATATAATAAATTTATTGTAAGAACAGATAATACACAAGTAAAATGGTGGTTAACAAGAAAAATACAAGATTCCGTAACAACGAAAGAAATCAGAAGGCTTGTATTAAACATTAAAAATTTTATATTTACAATTGAAGTAGTCAAATCTAACAAGAATGTCATTGCAAACTACCTATCAAGACAAAGCTACCCAGCCAGAACAAGATAGTACCACAATGGAAGATATTCTTAAGGCCCTTACTACACTTTGTACAAAAGTGGATAGTATGGACATTGAGATACAAAAGCAAAAGCTAAAGATTAATGAAGCTAAGCTGAAATCTAAAGCTAAAGCTAGTACCACTCAGCCGCATGACTATAAAAATGCTGAGCTAAGTCGATTGGAAGACTCAAAACTTCCAGAGGTAGAAGGAGACGTTGGGAAACTCCAAAAAACCCATAACAATTTATTTGTTAATGTTCCAGGTAACATAGCTAGTAGGAAACAGCATACAAATACCAATTTAAATAACATATTTGCAAAACCATTCACCCCAAAGATACAAAAATCACCAGTGGTTACCCCACAGACTTCAACCTATGCAGATAGCCTAAACAAAAATAAAGAAATATACAATCACATCTCCCAGAACTACATTAGAAATATCCACAAACTCCAAACATATCTCAACCGGAACCCCAGATCAACTACAACTACAGAAAAAACTCAAGACTATTTAACCCAAAAATTGCAAGGATATAATAAATTAATAGCACAACCTAAAACTAATGCTAATCTAATAAAATCTTGTTACCATTACGGACTGCTAAATATAGTATATACCCACGATGGTGAAGAGCTAAATGGAATACCGGAGCTATACAACGAAATTCAGACATACAAACAAATAACTAGGGGAACTTTATTCTATGTAAAGTTCTACACGGCACCAGCAGAGATACTATTTGATGAAGTAAAACCAATTATACAAGTTGTAAAGATAGGATTAACACTGGAAATGATAATCCCAGAAGAGATAAAACAGCAACACGAGATACCTGAAATTGAGATACCAAGTTTCTATGCAAATAAGAGAATTATTGGAATATCAACCATTATTCAAGAATTAGTACACAATTATCTAAATGGCAACGCCATATGGAAATACTACGCAAGAGACCAATTGATGATTTACTCAAATTCAAGAGAGCTACGGGAAGCAGATATGGAAGAAGTTAGACAATGGATATTATCATTGCTCAAACCAGAAGAACAACCTACAACCAGAGCATTGAAAAACAAATTCATATCACAAGACCTATTAACCAGATATTGCAAGTTAGTGAGTAAATATCCAGACCACAAATGTTCAAAATGTAACGGAGAAGATACTATTGAAATACCAGACATCCAGCTGGAATAAACAAGGCAAAACAGACAGGAGGGAAAAAGATAAGATTCCAGACAGACGAGATATGTGACAAGATATGTGAATAGTAGTGTTTACTTTTGTTAAAGTATTTTGTTTTCTTATGTAAAGAAAAGTAGATATGACCTGTGAATAGTGAAGGTCAACTTACTATGCAAATAGGAAAGGTCGCATAGTAAGAGTCACTTAGTTTTTCCGTTTTTGAAAGGCCATATGTGAATAGTAAGGCCACTTCAGTTTCTATATATAGGATAGGAATAGGCATTAGAGAGGCAAGTCTCATGTGCTGAGCATCAAACCCTCTAAGAAATCTCTCCTCTTCCAAAGATACATAAATAAAATATTTAAGTTTTTAGATATGGAGCAATCCGACCAGATACCAAACCAGGTATATACATTCATAGATATGTATAGCTAAACTTTTATATTCCTTATAATCTCTTGAATATCATTACTGATTATCATGTTATAGTATTGCTATATTGGATATCTTGAGAAAGCTTGTTATGAAATATTAGGCTAAGAGTAGTTAAGCCCAGACTATGCCATATTAAGGTCGAAACCGAGTAGGCCAGGAATGCCGTTAAAGGGGAGTAGACAAAGTTGAGGCGCTGTTAGGGTAAATGATTGAAGCCGAAAAATCATAGTAGTGGCCAGAAAAGATTATTCAAGATAACTTTAACATAAAATGATATAGGTGTTGATAGACAAAGAGGTTAGAGGGAATATGTTTAGAGAAATACATGAAATGAATACACATACTGAAATGAGTACACCTAGTACTAGTACACCTAGTAATGAAAAGATACTTATAGGTTAAGTACTTATACTTACCTATTAGATAATGATAATACGTATAAAACACTTTTGTTACATATATTAAAACCACTTAATAATGATATAAAGAGAAGAATCTATGATATCCTAGTAACATACGAAATAATAGAATTAACTACACAAACTTGGACAGAATTTAACATATATGATAATGATGATAGATATGAATCAGACTGGTACTACTCAGATTAAAATGATTAACTACGAAGCACTCCGAAATTGGACACAAATTTAAAAGGATAGAAAATTAGTACAAGACATATTAATAACCACTATAGTAAAGTATCAAAGAACCCAAGATATACTATATTTAGAACAAATAACAGAAAACATAAAAGAACTTAACCATTTAATTTCACTAGAAAAACGCTATTATGAAGAATCATTTAAGTCTTAGATGATCCCTGATCCGTACCCCCCACATTGGTATCAGAGCTATGAACTAAAAAGCGAGAAACTACAGAGCTATGAACTAAAGAGCAAGAAACTACAGAGCTATAAACAGTAGAAATGAACAATAACACTCAAAAACTAAGAAGCTTTGAAGAAGTTGGTATAACAATGGAACAACACATCAAAAATCAACACACATATATCTCCGATATACTATATAATAGTGATGAATCAACTAAAGAAAAATCAGAACCAATCCGAAATAATTCAGATACAAAAACTAAAAAGGCTAGGAAAGATAAAAACCTAAGAAAAATCAGGAAGAAACTAAAATCCTTATATCCAGAATACACATCCTTAAGTACTAGTAAAATAAATAATAGTAGATTACCTTATCTAATAGATAAAATATCAAAAACAGAATATAAATATATCAAATACATTAAAAATAAAAAGTATGAACACTAATACTGAATACCTACAACAACTTTTAGAAAAAATTACTGAATTAAGACAAGAATTAAGGCATAGACAAGCTAGATTAGATTATAATATATTTGCAGGCACTTGCCATAAATCTTTAACAGTACAGAAAAATATTATATTTAGCTTAGAAGTACAAATATACCACTTAGAATATAAATACCAACACGGATTATAAATGAATAAGGAAGAATACGCGGTAGAAGAAAAAATATATACAAATCCAGAAGGTTTAAATATAACTATAATATTTTCAAATCTAGGAAGAAGATATAAGAAAATAGGAAATACTCTAAATTTAATGTTAGAAAAAGAAACAGTTAAATTAGAAGATGCTTTGACTGCCATGGTACGAGTATCAAAAGAAAATGAAGAAATAGACAGAAAACACGAAATTGAAAAAATAAAAAAACAAGCTAAGGAAGAAATACAACATATTGAAGAAACAAAAAATACTAAAATATTGGAACTTGAAAAAGAATTGGAAATGCTTAAACAATTATATGAGACTAGGAAGAAAGACAATGAAAAACGAAAGGAGCAGGAAAAGGAACTACAATTAGCAAATGAAATAGAACAGTTTAAGGAAAAATTACATATAGAAGATGAGCAAGATAAATTACCTGAAATAAAAATAGATGAAATACACGATGAAAGTAATAATAATATAGAAAACTATTCGAAAACTAGTGAGACATATACAGAACTAATAGAAGAAATAAATAACACTACAGTAAACCAGAAGTGAACACAACAGAAAATAAGCCAAGTACATCAGGAGTTAAAAATCCAAAACAACTAAATACAAATTACCCCGGCTATACCTATGAATCCTATGATAGAAATAAAACTTTATGGGAAAAAAGATTAAATACAAAATGGACACCGAAACAAATAAATGAACAATATAATTTTTTAGATCTAGATTGTGTAGCAGATACAAATAAAACAATCAAATTATGGGTAGGATACATTTCAAAACAATTAGTAGATAATAAAATATCAATGGCAGAAACACCAGGATATATAGAAAGAACACTAATCGGAACAGTTAAACTATGGTTACAAAATTTAAGTAGTGCAAGCTTAACTATATTAAGAAATAATAAAACACGTGATGGTGATGCAGCAACAAAAAATACAGAAATTTTATATAAATACGAAATAGCAATAAGAAATGAATTTGGAAGTGTAACAACAGAAATAGAAGAACAAAATAAAGATAAGAATCTAAATAGAAATCTAATGACAAAACTAGCAATATGTAACATGTGCTACATAGATGAATACACTTGTGCATTTAGAGAATATTATTATAAAGGGACATACAATACAGAAGAAGGTACAGAAATAAGAAAGTCATATTTCGCTAAACTACCAGAACCATTTCGTTCAAAAATAACAAAAGATTGGAACGATGCAGGACTAGCAGATACTTTAGGAGCTAGAATAAAATATTTACAAAGTTGGTTCGTAGACCTATGTGAAAAATACAAAGAAAGCATAAACATGGATAAAATATTGATAAAAAACCTAACATGTTGTAAAAATAAAACAGCACCACAATTTGGATGCACAGATAAATATTACAAAAGAAATAAGAGAACAAGAAAATATGGCAAACATAAACCATATAGATCTAAATATAAATATAAGCAACCAAGAAAGAGATATTACGTAAAGAATTACAACAATAAAAAACCATATAAGAAAAAGAAAAAATTAGCAGAATGTACATGTTATAACTGTGGAAAGTTAGGACATTTAGCTAAAGATTGTAAAATACCCAAGGATCTAATGAAAAAACAAATAACTGAAATAATAATGGATAATGATGACTATACACAAATAGCCTTTTTTTACACTTAACAACTATAGAATACTAGCTAGCTCTACATACCACTTATAACTCAAAATCTCATGTAACAATACACTATTTTGGGGTACACATCTGTCCTTCAAATGCTTAAGGCTCTCCTCTAACTAATGACTCAGCTAAAATTTATTTCTTGATCTAGGGATCATATATATATATTGTACCTATACATTCACACTCTCCATAATTTATCAACTTAAGCTCCACACATTATATTAAACCTACTAGATCTATTTCCACAAAGCCTACATTACTAGTCCTAAGCTATACTTCTTTTTACCACGTCGATCATCCACAATTCAAGATTAGGGTCTAACACTTAACATAAAAATCCACACAAATTCTCATATTGTCATGCCTCGAATTCCAACGGGGCAGACTGGCACTCGAAGCCGTTAAGGCTCGAGAGAACCAATCTTCATTCATGTGCACTCATATGCATGTCTCTGTATGAACAACATTCTATCTCATGTAATTGTAAGATACTAATGGCGGAAATCATGGAAAACATATGATATATATGAAACTTGGTTGTTTGGGCCATCATGTCAAAAGCATACATTCTTTCATTCATCTTCCCACATACATCTACAAATCCTCTAACAGATAACTGTACATAACCATCCTAAATTCGGGACAAGTCCCTGCTATATACAACATTTACATAGTACCAAAACCAATGTACATATGTGACTCGAAAAGCCCCGAACCAACTGGAGCTCACCAATGATCTGCAATTGATTCGCAACCTACTGTGGAGGTCTACTAGCACCTGTGCCTGCAGCAAGTAATGTAAGTCCCCCAAGGGACGTCAGTATGAAGAATGTACTGAGTATGTAAGGCTATAAGAAACTGCATCATACATAAGAACTTCAATGGAATCAAATACAAGTGAGTAATCAATGTGAATAAACCACCGTAGTGTATATGTGGAACCATGTACATTGCTTTCATTACTTTCTTTGCTTTTACGCTCATTCATCATCATGTGTATCATATCGTGCCCGGGCCCCAAATGATCAGTGAGTCTTAACATAACATAACGTTATGTTGGGATAGGCCCAAGCTAGGCTTATGCCTCTAGAGCTGCCACCCATAAATCAATATATCAGGTTCAGCTCGTGCTAGGTTCTTACCTCCAGAGCTTCACCCTGTCAGGATCAGCCCGAGCTAGGCTTATGCCTCTAGATCTGCCACCCGTACTCCAATATATCTCGGGATCGGCTCGAGCTAAGCTTATGCCTCCAGAGCTGCCACCCGTACTCACACAACAAACAACTATGCATTACTTCATTTCTTTACTTTGAGAGATTGATACGTTGATAGTCATAACATTATTGGAATTTTGGAACCATGTCCACAATTATGTGACACATGAATAACAATTGATCAATGAATAAGGAACATGTGAATAACCATAGATGACAACCTGAAATGAGATACCTTAGAACATTTCGGAATGGAACAAGTACAATGAAAATGTGAACACTATGTGCTGCAGAAGGATACGAAAATAGTAACCTTACATACCTTATCTTCCCAATATGAATACACAGTCCTATATATGAATAAAATAATCCAGCTACTTCCTTACGTGTTACTCTACAACACAAGTACATAATGGAGCTCACGTTAACAACTAACTACCTTACAAGTACACAAGACGACAATGAGCTATATGACTGCCATATAATGTCATTTCACCCTTTATAATACAATCCACTGCATTACCATACCAACCACACCATAACATTCCACACATTGACAAAGACATCATAAACCAATAGCATTTCACACCAAGTTTATCCTTTACGCTTCCTCATTAAAACTACGTCACAATTACTCCATCAAGTCAGCTTAATACCTTTCATAACAACATATTTACAACAATCCATAATTGATATAATCCAACATGCCTCCAAAAAGGGTATAGGGGGTTTCGGGGATCAAAGAGAGACAAAAACATACAAAACAAAATTCTGGACTGGGATATAGAGCCACCTGCACCCGCAGGTGGATGACATGCGGCCTAAGGTGCCCCTCTATCCTTTTCCAGATCCACCTTCGTTGGCATCTGCGCCCGCACGTGCTCCAGAAGCGAGGGCGGATGCCCATTTCAGCCTCCAAGGGTCATTTTAGGGTCCTTTTTTGTAATAAATAGTCCATGTACATAAATAAGCTTCTATTTACATGTTTTAGGTCAACTTGGATGCCTACTAACAATCATGGTTTCACAAAACACATGAACATCACCAAAACTGCATTTTCCTTTCAATACGTCACCAATTCCATGCACAATTTCACAACAACAATTCCAAATGTTATGCACAAGGAGAAATCAAGTTAAGGACATAAACACATCATACATGTTGATATTTAATCCAAAAAATTCATTTCCTTCAAGAGCACAAGTCCACTTTCAAGTTTAGAAGGCTAAACCCTTCACCGATTAAGCAAAAGTAAATTGTTTTACACATAGTGAACTATCCAACACTTTGCCAACATAACCAACATGATTTATACACCATACTAAGCATATTATATACTAAACCATGAGTTTAAACACTTACCAAAGCTTACAAGATGATGATCTTGTCCAAGGGAGTGATGGCTTAGGGTTTGTGATAAGTGTGAAATGTCTTGAATAATTCTAGAAATGGCATGAGAGTTGTAATGAATAAAAATCTGATTTTTCCCCTTATGTAGTCCCTTATTGGTCATCCTTAGCCATACACTTGGCACAATTAATGTGTGTTTACTTGGTCAACAGAAGAATGGGTCATTTTCCATTTGGGCCATGTCTTTCTTGTTAATTTTGGGCCTCTTTTGAGCCCATTAACACAAAATAAATTCAGCCCAACAAATTCATGCATAATTAACTAACCATCTCATGTTTAAATAATTCCATGAATGTTATGATAATCAACTAGGTTCAGAAATGTATGGGGTGTTACATCCTTCCCCCCTTAGAAACATTCATCCTCGAATGTTAGTGACATTATCCAATTTAAACAATTCAAGTCTAGGATCATTCTTCATGTTACCATATATATATATATAATTCTTATGGATACTTACTTGTTATTTCTCCAATCCCGTATTTTGAACTTTTTCTTCCATTTGAAACAAATGAGGGTACTTGGACTTCATCATTTTCTCGGCTTCCCATGTGATCTCTTCTACTTGCTGATTTCTCCAAAGTACCTTTACGGAAGCTACTTCTTTGTTCCTCAACCTCTTCACTTGTCGGTCTAGAATAGCAATAGGTACTTCCTCATATGTGAGATCTTCTGTAACTTGCACATCTTCAATGGGAGTAATACGAGATGGATCTCCTATGCACTTTCAAAGCATCGAAACATGAAATACTGGATGAACTGTGGAGAGTTCTTGGGGTAATGCTAATTCATACGCAACTTGCCCAAATCTTCGGACAATTTCATACGGTCCTATATAACGTGGACTCAACTTTCCTTTCTTTACAAATCTCATTACCCCTTTAATCAGTGACACCTTCAAGAATACCCAATCACCTATAGAAAATTTGATCCCTCTTCTTCTAACATCAGCATATGACTTATGTCGACTTTGGGCCGTTTGTAGCCTCTGTTGGATCACTTTACCTATCTCCATAGCTTGATGAACAAGATCTAGCCCAAGTAAAGCAGTTTCACCTGCTTCAAACCATCCAATCGGTGATCTACACTTCCTTCCGTATAAAGCATAAGGTGCCATTTTTATACTTGAATAATAGCTATTATTGTAGGCAAATTCAATAAAAGGTATATGATCATCCCAACTACCTTTAAAGTCCAATGTGCAAGCTCGTAGCATATCTTCAAGTGTTTGGATAGTACATTCTGCTTGTCCATCTGTCTGAGGATGAAAAGCTGTACTCAGATTCACTTGTGTACCTAAGCTCTTCTGAAAAGATCTCCAAAAATGTGCAGTAAATTGTGCTCCCCTGTCTCTTATAATGGAGATTGGAACCCCATGTAATCACACTATCTCTTTAACATACAACCTGGCATAATCTTTAGTTGTATAGGTGGTCTTGACTGGTAGGAAATGCGCTGACTTGGTATGCTTGTCATCTATTACCTATATGGAATCAAATTTCCGCAGTGTACGAGGCAAACCTGTGATGAAATCCATATTATCATGTCCCACTTTTAGACTGGAAGATTGATACATTGCATATAACCTCCAGGTTTCTGATGCTCTACTTTTACTTATTGATAATTTGGACATTGAGCTACGAATTCTGCAATGTTCTTCTTCATGCTACCCCACCAATACATTTCTTTAAAATTGTGATACATCTTGGTGGCTCTCGGATGAATAGAATACCATGAGTGATGTGCCTCTGTCATAATTTATTTTCTTAGTTCATCTACATCCGGTACACACAATCTTCCTTGGCACTGAAGTACTCCCTTTAGCATAAGATCAAATACCTTTGTCAGACGTTGTTGCACCTTTTATTTCAGCTGCAATAACATAGGATCCGCATGCTGCTTCTCTTTTTCTTCAGCTATTAATAAAGATTCTGCTGCATGTTGCACAATAACCCCTTCGTCTGGAGATTCCAGAAGACGAACTCCCAAGCTGGCTAGTTGATGTCGATCCTTGACTATATCGTGCTTCTCCGTCACTAGTGCCTCCTATTTCCTTGCGGCTTAATGCATCAGCTACAACATTTGCTTTTCCTAGATGATATAGGATATCAATATCATAGTATTTCAATAGCTCAAGCCACCTCCGCTGCCTCAAATTTAAATCCTTCTGCTTAAAGATATATTGCAAACTTTTATGATCAGTGTATATATCAACATGAACCCCATACAAATAATGGCGCTATATTTTTTAAAGCAGATACCACAGCTGCTAACTCAAGATCATGTGTGGGATAAATTCTCTCATGTGGCCATAACTGTTGTGAGGCATACACTATTACATTATCGTGTTGCATCAATACACATCCTAAACCATCCCCTGAAGCATCACAGTACACCACATACCCTTCTGTGCCTTCTAGAAGTACCAACACAAGTGTAGAAGTTAATTTATCTTTCAGCTCTTGGAAACTTTTCTCAGATGCATCATTCCACTAAAACTTGATTGCCTTGTGTGTAAGCTTCGTTAAAGGTGTAGCAATGGAAGAAAACCCTTCAACAAACCTTCGATAATAACCTGCCAACTCAAGAAAGCTATGAATTTCTGTAGGCGTAGTAGGCCTTGGCCAGTTTTTCACCGCTTCAATCTTTTGCGTATCAAACCTTATCCCTTCATCTTACACAATGTGACCCAAGAATGCTATGGATTTTAACCAAAATTCACATTTAGAGAACTTTGCATACAACTTACGCTCACGAAGAATCTGTAACACCTGTCATAAGTGATTAGCATGGTCCTCTTATGATCTTGAATAAACCAGGATGTCATCTATAAACACCGTCACAAACACATCTATAAATAGCTTAAACACCCTATTCATCAAATCCATGAAAACAGTTGGTGTATTTGTAAGTCCAAACGACATAACTAAAAATTCATAATGTCCATACCGTGTTCGAAAAGCTGTCTTGGGTATATCTTTTTCTCTAACTCAGACTTGATGGTAACCGATCTCAAGTCAATCTTTGAAAAACATTGGGCACCCTGTAACTGATCAAACAAATCATCAATTCTAGGGAGGGTATATTTGTTCTTAATCGTTACCTTATTCAATTGCCGATAGTCAAAACACATTCTCAATGTGCCATCTTTATTTCGTACAAATAATACTGGTGCACCCTACGGGGATATGCTAGGCCTTATGGATCCCTTATCCAGCAAGTCTTTTAATTGCTCCTTCAATTCTCGCAATTCTGTTAGAGCCATTCTATACGGGGGATAGAGATAGGCTGAGTGCCTGGAATTACATCAATACCAAACTCTACTTCCCATTCCGGGGGCAAACCTGGAAGATCCTCAGGAAATACATCAAGGAATTCATTGACCACTGGAACCGACTGAGGAGTTAGTGGTTCCACATCAGTATCTTTCACTCTTACTAAGTGAGATATGTACCCCTTGGCTATCATTTTCCTTGCTTTAAGATAGGAAATAAATTTTCCTCTCAGTGCACCTACATTACCCTTCCATTCAAGAACATTCGTTTATGGAAAATGAAAATGTACTTTCTTAGCTTGGCAATATATCGTGGCATAACAAGAAGCCAACCAATCCATAACCATTATGACATCAAAATACACTATTTACAGTTCAATGAGATCAACCAACATATCATGATCATACACAGTTACTACACAATTAGGAGATACTTTTTTCCAACAATAGATTCATCAACTGGTGGAGATACTTCAATTGACTTAATTAATAATTTCGGTGTTCTTTCAAATTTTGCAGCAATCAATAGAGTAACATATGACAATGTAGAACCCGAGTCAATCAATGCATATACATTATGTGAAAATATGGATAATGTACCTATGAATACGTCAGGAGAAGCATTCGAATTCTTCCTGTCCACTAGAGTATAGGTGCGATTCTGGGCTCCATTGGAACTAGCTGCTCCTCTAACACCTCTACCACGACCAGCAGGCTGTACACCTCTGCTTAGGGAAGGAACCGATGTTGATGATGCAATGATTGATCCCATAGGTCATGCTATGCCACCCGTGCCCCTCTATGGACACTCTCTCATTATGTGCCCCGACACACCGCACCAAAAGCAAGTAGTCGTCCCTAACCGGTATGTAACTGAATGAATTCGTCTGCAGTGCTGACATAGCTGACGAGGAAATCTTGCTGCCTGTGAACCTTGAAGCCCACTACTCTGCCCAGCTTGACATCCTCTAAATCCTTGAAATTGAGATTGAGTGCCTGCTGTGGAATAAGAGAATGATGGTCTAGGCAGTCTAGGGAAAACCCGAGGCCTAGATTCTCCTTGGGATGCCATAGATTGTTCCATAGGTCTAGCCCTTTTTGACGGCCTCTTTCAAATTTATGTACCCTTCTTCTTTGCCTCTGATCCTCCATGTTTTGTGCAAACGCCTGTATTCTGGCTATATCCATATCTCTGTTCAAAGCAGCAATGGTACAGTCCCTCACCACATATGGCTCTAATCTTTCCACATACCGATGCACTCTGTCTTTCATTATGGCCACTATATTCGGAGCATATCGAGCCAAAGAATTAAACTGAAGACTATATTCTCTGACACTCATATTCCCTTGATGGAAATTTAAGAACTAATCTGTACGAGCCTCTAGGATCTCATATGGAAGGTAGTGATCAAGGAATGCTGCTTTAAATTCTTCCCAATTAGGTGGATTTGCACCGATACCACGAGATCTCCTCCAATCTTCATACCACAATATAGCTTCTCCTTTCAATCTATAGGCTGCAAGCTAACTATTTCTACATCAGTCACATGCATAACATCTAGAGCCCTTTGGATTTGGTCCACGAAGTGTTGTGGGTCTGCCTTTGTATCTGATCCGGTGAACATGGGAGGGTCTAATTTTAGAAAATCTTGTGTCTGCCGACTAGCTACTCTAGTCGTGCCATCCTCACTTGTCATTGTACCAACTTTTCCCTGAGTTTGTGCAGCAACTATCTGAGTCAACATATGCACTGCATTTCTTAAATCCTGTTCAGTGGCATTCATAGGCGGTTCTGCAGGTACTTCTCTACCTCTTGGCTCTTCCGGAGCTGGAAAAGTAGAAGAAGCCCGGATGCAAACTCTTGTTCAGCACCACCTTGACTAGCTTGGTAAGGTGGTGATTTACTCGTTCCTTCTCCAGCAAGTATATCTACCTGCTTACCTTTGCCCCTACCTCATCTTGTCATTGGCATTTTACTATAACAAAGAAAACCAATTACAATGGTCAGTTATGATTCCACCTACATCATTGGCTCTATTGCACAATCTAGAAATGAAGAAAATAAACAACTCCTAAACTTCCCATAGCCTCCTACTTATAAATGTGGTGCACAACACATCCATATGCAAGACTCTACTCAGACACGACTTTGTAGACACCCTTAGGACGACCTGCTCTGATAACATTTATGTCACGCCTCAAATTCCAATGGGGCGGACTGGCACCCGAAGCCGTTAAGGCCTGAGAGAATCAATCTTCATTCATGTGCACTCATATGCATGTCTCTGTATGAACAACATTCTATCTCATGTAATTGTAAGATACTAATGGCGGAAATCATGGAAAACATATGATATATATGAAACTTGGTTGTTTGGGCCATCATGTCAAAAGCATATATTCTTTCATTCATCTTCCCACATACATCTACAAATCCTCTAACAGATAACTGTACATAACCATCCTAAATTCGGGACAAGTCCCTGCTATATACAACATTTACATAGTACCAAAACCAATGTACATATGTGACTCGAAAAGCCCCGAACCAACTGGAGCTCACCAATGATCTGCAACCTACTGTGGAGGTCTACTAGCACCTGTGCCTGCAACAAGTAAGGTAAGTCTCCCTAGGGACGTCAGTACAAAGAATGTACTGAGTATGTAAGGCTATAAGAAACCGCATCATACTTAAGAACTTCTATGGAATCAATTACAAGTGAGTGATCAATGTGAATAAACCACCGTACTGTATATGTGGAACCATGTACATTTCTTTCATTACTTTCTTTGCTTTTACACTTATTCATCATCATGTGTATCATATTGTACCTGGGCCCCAACTGATCAGTGGGTCTTAACATAACATAACGTTATGTTGGGATCAGCCCGAGCTAGTCTTATGCCTCTAGATATGCCACCCATAAACTAATATATCAGGTTTGGCTTGAGCTAGGTTCTTACCTCCAGAGCTGCCCCCTGTCAGGTTTGGCCCGAGCTAGGCTTATGCCTCTAGAGCTGCCCCCTATCCAATAATATCGGGATTGGCTCGAGCTAGGATTATGCCTCTAGAGCTTCCACCCATACTCCAATATATCTCGGGATAGGCTAGAGCTAGGCTTATGCCTCCAGAGTTGCAACCCGTACTCACACAACCAACAACTATGCATTACTTCATTTCTTTACTTTGAGAGATTGATATGTTGATAGTCATAACATTATTAGAACTTTGGAACCATGTCCACAATTATGTGACACATTAATAACAATAGATCAATGAATAAGGAACATGTGAATAACCATAGATGACAACCTGAAATGAGATACCTTAGAACATTTCGGAATGGAACAAGTACAATAACAATGTGAACACTATGTGCTGTAGAAAAGAGTAACCTTACATACCTTATCTTCCTAATATGAATACACAGTCCTATATGTGATTACAATAATCCATCTCCTTCCTTACATGTTACTGTACAACACAAGTATATAACGGAGCCCACGTTAACAACTAACTACCTTACAAGTGCACAAGACGATGATGTAACACCCCAATACATTTTCGAACCCATGAGACTACCTTAACATTTATGGAATTATTTAAACATGAGAGGGTTGGTGAATTATGCATTAATTTGTTGGGCTTAAATGAATCTTGTGCTATTGGGCTCAATTGAAGCCCAAAATTAGACAAAAAGACATGGCCCAAGTGGAAATAACCCATTCTTGGCATTGACTAAGTAAGCATAGAATTTATGATTAATGTGTGGCTAAGGATGAGACTAAAAGGGACTATAAAAGGGCACAAAAATCAGATTTTTATTCACCAAGACACACATGCCATTTCTAGACTTTTCCAAAATATTTCTCATCTCACACAAACCCTAAGTCATCACTCTTTTGGACAAGATCACTCTCTTGAAAGCTTTGGTAAGTATTTATTCTCATGTTTTAGTATATTATATGCTTAATATGGTGTATAAATCATGTTGTTTATGTTCGCAAAGTGTGGGATAGTTCACTATGTGTAAAACTGCCTATTTTTGCAATCGGAAAAGGGTTTTGCCTTGTAAACTTGAAAATGGACTTGTGGTATTGAAGGAAGTGAACTTTATGGATTAAATATCAACATGTAAAATGTGGTTATGTTCTTAACTTGATCTCTTTATGCGTAACACTTGTGATATTGTTGTTATGAAATTGGTCATGGAATTAGTGGCGTATTGATCGGAAAATGTCATTTTGGCGATGTTCATGTGTATTGTGTAACCGTGGTTGTTTTTTGTCATCCAAGTTGACCTAAAATATGTAAAGAGAATCTTATTCATGGACATGGACCATTTATTACAAAAAAGGACCTAAAAGAGACCCTTTTTGGCCGAAATGGGCATCCGACCTCGCGTCTGGAGCACCTGCGGGCGCAGATGCCAACGCAGCTGGATCTGGACAAGTATAGAGGGGCACCTTCGGCCGCATATCATCCACCTTCGGGCAAAGGTGGCTCCACTTCCCAGTCCAGAATTTCGTTTTGTGTGTTTTTGTCTCTCTTTGATCCCCAAAGCCTCCTATACGCTTCTTGGATGTAATTATCAACTTATGACACCTATTGAATGACTTTAAGGGGTAGTTTAAAGGCATGTTGGTTTATATAACTTATGTACTATTGTTAATATATTGTCATGAAGGGTATTGAGGTGACTTGATGGAATATTTTTGACGTAGTGTTAATAAGGAAGCGTAAAGGGTAAACTTGGTGTGACATGCTATTGGTTTATGATGCCTTGGTCAATGTGTGGAATGTTATGGTGTTGTTGGTATGTTAATTTAGTGGATTATATTTTAAGGGGTGAAATGACGTTATATGGCAGTCATGTAGCTCATTGTCGTCTTGTGCACTTGTAAGGTAATTAGTTATTAACGTGAGCTCCGTTATGAACTTGTGTTGTAGAGTAACACGTAAAGAAGGAGATGGATTATTGTATTCACACATAGGACTGTGTATTCATATTGGGAATATAAGGTATGTAAGGTTACTCTTTTCGTATCCTTTTGCAGCACATAGTGTTCACATTGTCATTGTACTTGTTCCATTTCAAAATGTCCTAAGGTATCCCATTTTCGGTTATCAATTATTATTAATCACATGTTCCTTACTCATTGATCAATTGTGATTCACATGTTTCATGTCCATTGACTAATGTTCCAAAGTTCCAATAATGTACAATCACCAATGTATCAATCTCATAAGAGTAAAGATATGAAGTAATGTATAACTGTTTGGTTGAGTAACATACCAGGGGTGATATAAAATCCTAGCATTGGTTATCACAGTAACATCCCAGGGGCGATATAAAATTCTAGCATGGGTTATCACAGTAACATCCCAGGGGCGATATAAAAGCCTAGCATGGGTTATCACAGTAACATCCCAGGGGCGATATAAAAGCCTAGCATGGGTTAATCTAACATCCTAGGGGCGACAGAAAAGCCTAGCATAGGTTAATCACATCCCAGGGTTTTAAATACCTAGCATGGGTTAATCTCATCCCAGGGGTGACAAAAAAGCCTAGCATGGGTAGAACGATAAAGATGAATAAATGTAAAGGCAAAAGAAGTAAAGGACGTAATGTACATGGTTTTGCATATGCAGACCGGTGGTTTATCTGTACTGACTATTCTCTTATACTTGATTTCATGGAAGTACTTATATATAATGCAGTGTCATATAATCCTTACATACTCAGTACATTCTTCGTACTGACGTCCCTTGGGGGACTTACCTTACTTCTTGCAGGCGGAGGTGCTAGTAGACCTCCACAGTAGGTTGTTGGTCATTTGCAGATCTTTAGTGAGCTCCAGTTGGTCCGGGGCTTTTCGAGTCACAGTTTTACATTTGTTTTGGTATTGTAAATATTGTATAAAGCACGGACTTGTCCCGACTTTAAGTTGGCTATGTGTATGCATCTATTAGAGGCTTTGTAGACTTATGTGGGAATATGAATGTAAGGGATGTATGTCCATTTTGACTTGATGTCCCTAACGGCCAAGTTTCTTATATGTATATAGCACATGTTTTCATGACTTCCACTATTAGCATCTTGTATCTATACATGATGATAATTCTTCTTGAATGACATGCATATGAATGGTCGTGGATGAAGATTGGTTCTCTCGGGCCTTATCGGCTTCGGGTGCCAGTCCGCCCCATTGGAATTTGAGGCGTGATAGACAATGAGCTACATGACTGCCATATAATATCATTTCACCCTTTACAATACAATCCACTGCATTACCATACCAACCACACCATAACATTCCACACATTGACCAAGACATCATAAACCAATATTATTTCACACCAAGTTTATCCTTCACGCTTCCTCATTAACACTACGTTACAATTACTCCATCAAATCACCTCAATACCTTTCATAACAACATATTAACAACAATCCATAATTGATATAATCCAACATGCCTCCAAATGACCCCTTAAAGTCATTCAAAAGGTATCATAAGTTGATAAAAGCATCCAAAAAGGTATAGGGGGTTTCGGGGATCAAAGAGAGACAAAAACATACAAAACGAAATTCTGGACTGGACTATGGAGCCACCTGCACCTGCAGGTGGATCACATGTGGCCGTAGGTTCCCCTATGGCCTTGTCCAGAGCCACCTTCGTTGGCATTTGCGCCCGCAGGTGCTCCAGACGCGAGGGCGGATGCCCGTTTCAGCCTCCAAGGGTCATTTTAGGGTCCTTTTTTGTATTAAATAGTCCATGGACATAAATAAGCTTATATTTACATGTTTTAGGTCAACTTGGATGCCTACTAACAATCATGGTTTCACAAAACACATGAACATCACCAAAACTGCATTTTCCTTTCAATACATCACCAATTCCATGCACAATTTCACAACAACAATTCCAAATGTTATACACAAAGAGAAATCAATTTAAAGACATAACCACATTATACATGTTGATATTTAATCCACCAAATTCATTTCCTTCAAGACCACAAGTCTACTTTCAAGTTTAGAAGGCTAAACCCTTCACCGATTAAGCAAAAGTAAATTGTTTTACACATAGTGAACTATACAACACTTTGCCAACATAACCAACATGATTTATACACCATATTAAGAATATAATATACTAAACCATAAGTGTAAACACTTACCAAATATTACAAGAGGATGATCTTGTCCAAGGGAGTGATGGCTTAGGGTTTGTGATAAGTGTAAAATGTCTTGAATAATTCTATAAATGGCATGAGAGTTGTAATGAAAAAAATCTGATTTTGCCGCTTATGTAGTCCCTTTTTGGTAATACTTAGACATACACTTGGGCACAATTAATGTGTGTTTACTTGGTTAACACAAGAATGGGTCATTTTCCATTTGGGCCATGTCTTTCTTGTTAATTTTGGGCCTCTTTTGAGCCCATTAACACAAAATAAATTCAGCCCAACAAATTCATGCATAATTCACCAGCCATCTCATGTTTAAATAATTCCATGAATGTTATGATAATCAACTAGGTTCAGAAATGTACGGGGTGTTACACATATACTATACTAGCTTACAGCTACTAGAAATTAAGAAACACTAATTCACTAATACCTCATGATAAAATAGTCGATCTTAATCTTATAGTCTATTAGAATAATTTTATTTCATACATTACTACTACTCAATCATTCATCTATCTAAATTACTTTCATCTCTCTATAAGCATCAAGAGGTTCCTTATTAAGATTCGCAAAGTGTATCCTAGATCTATCAATTCTTAACCACTCTATACTTTGATTTAGAACTTATCAGAGTCACAAAGTGTATCCTAGATCTATCAATTCTTAAACACTCTATACTTTCATTTAGAACCTATACTTTACCTTTACAAATACAATGAAATGCTCTAAATAATCCTAAATAGCAACTCTTCCTTTACATACTATCATGAAATCTATACCAACCTTATCACACCACAGTTAACACCTAAGTACATATAACTCAATCACTCACTTAATGGATACCTAACTCTAGCTACATACTTCACTCTGCCACTATCTTCATTTTTAGGCTACTACACTTCTGAATTCATACTTTTGCCTCTGGGTCTTTCTACTACTTATAACTCATAACATCTAAATCATAATATCTCTTGGATAATATGTCATGACCCGAAATCCCATTCGAGCCGGACTGGCACCCGAAGCCGATATGGCTCGCGAGAACCAATCTTTGCTCATGAAGCTTCATATGCATATCCTCGCTTATGAATCTTATTGTACCTCATGCAACTATGCGAAAGACATGAATATGGAAGCATATGCCATATATATATATATATATATATATATATATATATATATATATATAAATAAAACTTGGCCGTTGGGACCATTACGTCAAAATGGACATGCATCTCTTACATCCATATACCCATATATGTCTACAAAAGCCTCTAACAGATGCATCAATGAGACCAACTTAAAGTCGGGACAAGTCCCCGCTTTATACTACATTTACAACATCAAAACAAATATACAACTATGACCCAGAAAGTGTCGAACCAAGTGGAGCTCACCAAAACTCTGCAAATGATCCACAGTCTACTGAGGAGGTCTACTAATGCCTGCACCTGGAACATGTAAGGTAAGTCCCCCGAGGGGGTCAGTATGAAGAATGTACTGAGTATGTAAGGCTCATATGAAACTGTTTAATACATAATTATCTCAATGAACTCGGATACAATGAATAATCATTATGGATAAGTCACCATTCTGTACTTTGGAAATCATGTGAATCGCTTTCATTAATTTCTTTGCTTCTTTGCTTTTGTGCATGTTCATTATCACTGGTGTCACTATGTACCCGGGCCCAGACTGATCAGTGGGTCTTTACATAACATGACATTATGTTGGGATCGGCTCGAGCTAGGCTTATGCCCCTAGTGCTAACACCCATGAATCAATATATATTGGGATCGGCTCGAGCTAGGCTTATGCCTCTAGAGCTGCCACCCATACCAACATATCAGGTTCGGCTCGAGCTAGGTTAGTACCCCTAGAGCTGCCCCCTATCAGGATCGGTCCGAGCTAGGCTTATGCCTCTAGGACTACCCCCCTGATCCAACAATCGCGGGATCGGCTTGAGCTAGGCTTTTGCCCCCAAATCTACCACCCATACTCAATCATTAACCACATGTGTATTACTTTATTCTTAACTTTTGAGATAGATACCTTTACTTGTGACAAATTGGTACATTCACTTATGAGAGATTGATACATTTAGTTAAGAGAGATTAACACTTTTATTTGTGAGAGATTGATACTTTTATAGTCATAACATTGTTGAAAACATAACACTATTGGAAACATAACATTTTGGAAACATAACATTATTGGAAACATGGGATCTTTGGAACATTAGCCAATGAACATGAGACATGTGAATCACAATTGATCAATGAGTAGGAAACATATCATAATAATAATTGGTAACCAGATATAGGATACCTTGGAATGTTTCGGAATGGAACAAGCAAAATGTCAATGTGACTACTATGTGCTGCAGAAGGATACGAATAGAATAACCTTACATACCTTGTATTCTCAATACGAATATACAATCTTAAATGTGAATACAATAGTCCCGCTCCTTCTTTATGTGTCACTCTATAACACAAATACATAATGGACCCAACATTAACCACCAATTACCTTACAATAGCATACAATAACAATAAGTCACATGTTTGGCTTTAACATGTCATTTCCCCTTGACAATACCATTTATGAAATTATTATACCAATAATCCCCCAATATTCCCAACATTGACCAAAATATCGTAAACCATTAGCATGTCACACTAAGTTCATACTTTCCACTCTTCATCACCACAACATCACAATTATTCCATCAAATTACTTCAATACACCTCACAACAACAAATCGGCCAAAATCCCATAATTTACAATTATATGAAAATAACAAGTTTAGGACCATAATCACACCATAAATGTTGATATTTCATCCATACCATGCACTTTCATCAAGACAACAAGTCATCTTTCAAGTTTAAATTCCATAAATGGCACATCTTTTACAAAAACACAAAGTGCCATGTTCAACACTTCCAAGCATAACCAACATGATTTACATAATATCTCATGCATATAATATATTAATCCATAAAAATAATCACTTACCCAATCTTGGAAGATGATGATCTTGTCCAAAAATGCCTTAGGTTTTGAAGAGCTTGAGAAATATCTTGTGGAAATATTGTAGAAATGTCTAGAATGGCATGTGCCCCTTTGAGATTAAAAAATCTGATTTTTGGCCACCTTTTATAACCTCTTAAAGTCATCCTTAGCCATCTAATTCAATCATTGACAAGTCAAGGCAAGAATGGGTCTTTTGACCCATTTTGGCCCATTTCTTTTATTCCATTCTGGGCCTCAATTTAGGCTCAATTGCACATGTTAGCTTAGCCCACCAACTGTAATGACCTTCCCGGTCATTTCCTTCGTTTTCGTGTGTTGTCAGCGTTTAGAGCTTTTCTATAACTGCCCCAAGTTATTTATGACTTGCTGGGACCGACAGTTCAGCTCCCGGGCAGTTCGTTTGAGAATATTATTTAGACCGAGCACGTTGTAAAATATTAAATTAAATTAAAATTTGGTAAAATGACATAGTTAATTACCTTTCGAAAATGTTTTTGAAATTTATAAAATGTATAAAAGTTTTTAGTTATGATATATCTATACTATTTTATAATAGTTTTATAACCTATTAATAATTTAAGCGGAGATAGTGAATTTAAATATGTTAAAATAATATTTTTATTTTATATAGGTTTTGTTAGAAATAATTTTCTATTAATTATGGTATATTCAAAAAGTTATATTTATTTTACCACGAACCTATGCAATACCCGAATATATATATAGGGGGATAAAATTGCACTGATGTGCCACCTCCACCACCACGTGGAAAGTGGAGAGGCGCACATCATGGTGACTCCACTATGTGAAGCCTTCAATTTGACACATGCTAGTGGAAGTACAACCAGTACATGGATATATATCTATACATTTGGACGAAATGTCCATAATGAATAAAATGACATTTACTCCACTGATTTCATTTTATTCCCTCTCCATTTCTTATCATATAAGCTCAATATTAATCTAATTCATTGAGGTTTAAGCTTAGGGGTTTATATATCTGAGTCCGTGGACTCGTCCTCGTCATTTCTACGGTACGTTTTCTTATTTTTACGATAATTTTCATTTACACGGTGATACTGTTGGGATTGGTGTTGATGTTTGAGCTATATTTTGAGCTCAAATTGAGGAGTGTTAGTTGTGACTATTGGTCACTGCATTATTTGGGACACTGTGACGGTTTTGATTTTGTTATTCCGCAAGCGGGCCCCACGTGGACTGTTCGGACATTTTCCGAACTAATGCAATATGGGTATCAATAGTCATGTTTTGACATGTATTTTATTATTTTGGTAGTTTGGCAGCAGTCTGAGGCCTCTCGAAAGGGAAAGGCTCCTATTTAGCTGGTTTTCTTGGCAGGTTCGCGGCAGGCGTCCAGGTAGGCTAGGTTTACCTTTCTTTGCACTTAGATTGGGCTTATATGTGATATATGTATGCTATTGTGCTGGTGTTTCGGGCTGGTATTATAGACTTGGTGGTGCTGGTTTGCTGTGATTTAGGCCTTTTAGGCCGGATAGGGCTATTCGAATATATTCCAGGCCCGTTATCCTCGTGGTACACCACAGATGACCTATTTGGGGTCGGATAGTATTGTTGTTTTTGTTGCTAGTCTGGGAATGTTATTGTTGGACCTTAGTCCAGGCTTAGACAGACTTAGCCCAGACTTAGACAAGTATAACCAGACCTGGTTTTCGGGACCCAATAGCGGGCCCCGTTACCCTTTTTGTCGACTTGTCGAAACTTTGACATCTTTGGGCTTAGATAAGCCCTATATGACTATTAGGATTATGACGGGATTAAGTCACCCCGATTATACCCGGTTGGCCTGTCTAGCTTTGTTCGTCCCTGATAGCACCGTATTTGATTGGGGTCGGCTAGTTGGACTTAGAACGTTGAACCGACTTTCCATGACTTGTAATGTATACCCAGACTTTTATATACATATTTTTATAGTAGGTAGTTGACCTAGAAGGACCCCGAGATTGACTTGTAGCATGTTGTAGAGTTAGCTTCTGTACCTATATAATAGTATTGACTTGGCACTAGGGCATTCCCCGTTTATTTGATATGATATGACCTTTGATTCTGTTCTGGTTACTGGCTATGATGAGTTCCGGTTCGAGTCCGGCTACTGATTCAGGTATGATGATTTTGGTTATTGACTATTGGGTGTTTCGGTTCGAGTCCGGCCCCGGATTGTGGTACACTATGAGTTCCGGTTCGAGTCCGGCCACTGATTATTATGAGTTTCGGTTCGAGTCCGGCATCTGGTTATGATATGATTGGAGAGTTTTGGTACTGGGTACCGTGATTATGATGTTGTTGTTCTATGAGTTCCGGTTCGAGTTCGGCAGATATGATATATATCTGGCCTCTTGTTATTACCCATTGGTGCCGGTTCAAGCCCGGTGCACTCCTGTTGGTTATTGTGGTTACTGGATACTGATACAGCCTCGAGACACTGGTGACTATGCATTTATTTTTCTTGTGTGTCCCGCTGGTTTATGGGGGCCAGACTAGGTTATTGTTTTCTTTCGTGTGCCTATCGGGCTTATGGGGGCCCAGATAGGTTATGTTTGACTTGTGTGTTTACTTACGCATTTATTTACTCGTTATTATGTATCGCACTTATATTTTCCTGAGCATATCTATACGCCTTGGCCGTTACTTATGTATCTATTACTTGTACCCCGGACTTAGCATGCCCCCTGCACTTTAGCTTGCTTATATTATATTAAGCTCAGTCGGCCGATGATGCCTACTGAGTACCCGTTGCCCTGGTACTCATACTGCACTTCTGCATCTTTTTCCCCGATGCAGATCCAGGCATCAGTCGACGATTTTGACGTGACTCTTTTCTCAGCACTGATTCCGGAGCAGGGTGAGCTTACTGACGTCCGAGGCATATCCTACTCCATCCTCTACTGTATAGTCTTTTGCTCTCAAGACTATTGTACTTATTATACATGTTTGGTTTCTGTCTTGTATTTCGGGTATGTTAGTAGTGGCTCATGTACTGACCCCACCAGGTCTTGGGAGGGGTTCTGGACTTTATATACATTGTCCTCTTCCTTCTCAGTCTTAGCATGTTTATAAATATGGTTACTTCCACTTCTTCTCTGTTTTATGAGATTCCACCCGTTAGCCCGTCGCTTGTTGCTCCGGACTAGGGTTTGGCTTGCCTATTGGTGGGTTACGATAGGCGCCATCATGACCCAAATATTGGGTCGTGACAGCTTGGTATCAGAGCCTAGGTTGTGTAGGTAGTGTCGGTACATGAGCCAATGTTTAGTAGAGTCCTGTGGATCGGTGCAGGGACGCCTGTATCCTATCCTCGGGAGGCTACGGAGCAGTTTTAGGGGAGTCTCTCATTTTCTTGACTCATGTTCGTGCATTGGGTATGTGTTGGTTTCTGATCTTCATTTGGTTCACTCTTTACGCAAATGGTTGGGACGCATGGTGCGAGACCCGAGGGTCAGGACCCCGAGCCTGCAGCAAGGGCTCCAGTTAGGGGCCGAGGTCGACCCAGAGGTCGGGGGCAGGGTAGAGCAGCAGCCCCAGGCCGAGATCATGCTAGGGATCAGTTATCCGATCCTGTTATAGCTCCAGATGCTCCACCGCCACAGCAGCCGGTGGGCCAGGGAGCAGCCCAGGCTCCACCTGGATTTATAGATGCTTCTTTGCTTCGAGGTACATTACTTCAGTTGTTGGGGATAGTTGGAGGTCCGTCAGTCGAGGGAGCCCAACCAGCAGTACAGGGAGTTGGTGTTGGGGCGCAGCCTGCAGCTGCAGCACCCAGAGTTAAGATTCCGCCAGCACCGGTAGCTCCACAGCCAGTTATAGATCAGCCTGCTATGTCTGTCGATGAGCAGAAGATGTTGGGGCGTTTCTTGAGGTTGACTCCACCGAGATTTGCTGGTACTCCGGGTGAGGATGCATATGAGTTCTTGTCCAGCTGCGAGGATAGATTGCAGAATTTGGGATTGGTACAGTCTCGTGGTGTTGATTTTGTGGCATATCAGTTTGATACTGCAGTGAAGAGATGGTGGAGGGGATATCTTGATTCCAGGCCAGCAGGATCTCCGCCGGTTACTTGGACCCAATTCTCTGAGATTTTCTTGGGAAAGTATATGCCCCGTACTATGCGGGAGCGACTTAGAGATGAGTTCTCCAGATTGACTCAGGGTTCGTTATCTGTCGCCGAGTATGAGGCGAGGTTTCATGATCTTGCTAGGCATGCTACTTCTATTTTGCCTGATGAGTATGAGAGAGTTAGATGTTTTGTCAGGGGACTGAGATTGCCACTCCGCAGAGCTACCCAGAGTTTAGTGACTTCAGGGAAGTCATTCGCAGAGATTACCGAGCATGTATACTCTATTGAGGAGATAGATTGCGAGGCCCAATGGGGCAGCGATAAGAGACCTCGTGTTCAGGGTAGTTTCAGTGGGAGCCATAGTGGTTCGCAGTTCAGAGGTCGTGGGTTCCAGTTTCAGGGTAGGTACCCTCAGCAGCAGCAGCAGTCTTTTCAGCGATAGGGTCAGCCCAGTAGGCCCGTACAGTCAGCTTTGCAAATATCTGATAGGGGTCAGCCCACCTATAGTGGTTCTGTTAGCCAGCCTCAAGGACGTGGTCAGTCCAGTTCATCGACTAGAGGTGGTCATACCAGCTCAGCCGGACCTTCTAGGCCGAGCAGGGAGCCAGGAGCATGCTACACTTGTGGGGTTGTCGGTCATTTTGCGCGTGAGTGTCCTCAGCGCATGGCGATTGAGCCTTCAGTTCAGACAGCACAGTCCCTCAGATCTATACCTCCAGCAGGTAGAGGTGGTGCTCAGGGTCGTCGGGGTGGTCCCCAGGGTTCTCGAGGTAGAACGCAGGGAGGTCGGACTGGTGGTCAGGGCGGTGCTCAGACTAGTGGTAGCCAGCGTCAGTTGTATGCCGTGCCGGCTAGGCCGGAGGCTGAGGCTTCGGATGTGGTGATTACAAGTATGATTTCCGTATTCCATCAGCCAGCTTCTGCATTATTTGATCCCGGATCCACGTTTTCTTATGTATCTACTTATTATGCACCACGGTTGGGTTTATGTTCTGAGTTATTATCTATGCCCTTACGTGTATCTACCCCCGTTGGTGATTCCTGAGTAGTGGATCGGGTATATAGATCTTGTCTGGTGACTATTCAGGAGTTTGAGACTCAGGTTGATTTTATTGTATTGGCCATAGTAGACTTTGATGTGATTCTGGGCATGGACTGGTTGTCTTTTCATCATGCAGTCTTGGATTGCTTTACCAAGACTGTTACCTTAGCCATGCCTGGTGTGGCAGGGTTCTGTTAGCCGCACACCGACAGGGATTATTTCATATGTTCGTGCTCGTAGATTGATGTCGAGGGGATGTGATTCATTCCTTGCTTATGTTCGGGATGCTAGCATTGAGAGTCCGTCACTTGACTTCGTCCCGGTTGTTCATGAGTTTTCTGATGTATTCCCGACTGACCTACCTGGCCTTCCTCCTGAGCGTGATATAGAGTTCATTATCGACCTTGAGCCGGGCACTCGACCTATTTCTATGGCTCCTTATCGTATGGCTCCTGCTGAGTTGAGAGAGTTGAGTAGTCAGCTTGAGGATCTTTTGGGGAAGGGTTTTATCAGGCCAAGTGTGTCTCCGTGGGGTGCTCCAGTTCTGTTTGTAAAGAAGAAGGATGGATCTATGCGCATGTGTATTGATTACAGGCAGTTGAATAAGGTAACTGTGAAGAATAAGTATCCTATGCCTCGTATCGATGATTTGTTTGATCAACTTCAAGGTGCAGCGGTATTCTCAAAAATAGATTTGAGATCTGGATACCATCAGTTGAGAGTTAGGGCTGAGGACATCCCAAAGACAGCCTTCAGGACTCGGTACGACCATTATGAGTTCCTGGTGATGTCTTTTGGGTTGACTAATGCCCCAGCAGCTTTCATGGATTTGATGAATCGTGTATTCAGGCCATACTTAGACTCTTTTGTGATTGTGTTTATTGATGACATCTTGGTTTATTCAAAGAACAGCGAGGAGCACGAGCAGCATTTGAGGATTGTGCTTCACACTTTGAGAGATCATCGGCTTTATGCCAAGTTCTCAAAGTGTGAGTTCTGGCTTGAGTCTGTAGCTTTCTTGGGGCACGTTGTATCCAGACACGGTATCATGGTAGATCCAGCAAAGATTGAGGCTATTCGAGGTTGGGCTAGGCCCACGTCGCCTACTGAGGTACGCAGTTTTGTTGGGTTGGCAGGATATTACAGACGGTTTGTTGAGGGCTTTTCGTCTATTGCATCTCCTATGACCAAACTGACCAGGAAGGAGGTTCCATTTCAGTGGTCTGAGGATTGTGAGGCAAGCTTTCTGAAGCTCAAGGATCGACTTACTTCTGCCCCTGTGTTGACTCTTCCAGTTGAGGGCGAGGGTTTTACCGTGTATTGTGATGCGTCTGGTATTGGTTTGGGATGTGTTCTGATGCAGCAGGGTCGTGTTATTGCTTATGCATCGAGGCAGCTGAAGGTGCACGAACGTAATTATCCCACTCATGACTTAGAATTAGCAGCGGTAGTATTTGCACTGCGGATTTGGAGGCATTATCTATACGGTGTGCATTGTGAGATCTTTACAGACCACCGCAGTCTTCAGCATATTATGACTCAGAGGGATCTTAATTCGAGGCAGCGCAGGTGGATTGAGTTGCTGAAGGACTATGATATCTCTATTCTCTATCATCCGGGCAAGGCGAATGTGGTAGCAGATGCCTTGAGCCGGAAGGCAGTGAGTATGGGTAGCTTAGCCTTCATTCCAGTCTCTCAGCGGCCGTTGGCTTTGGATATTCAGTCCTTAGCTAACTCGATGGTGCGTTTGGATATTTCTGACCCCAGAAAGGTTATCGCTTGTGTTGGTGCGAGATCTACTTTGCTGGAGCAGATTCAGAGTTGTTAATTTGAAAATAGCGGTCTCCATAGAATTCGAGATCAGGTATTGAGGGGTGAGTCTGAGAGAGCTACCTTGGGCTCTGATGGTGTTCTGAGGTTTGACGGTCGTATTTGTGTTCCGAGGGTTGAAGATTTAATTCAGTTGATTTTGCGTGAGGCTCACAGTTCTAGATATTCTATTCACCCCGGGACAGCTAAGATGTATAGAGATCTAAGACAGCACTATTGGTGGAGCGGTATGTGGAGAGTTATAACAGGGTTTGTAGCCCGATGCCTTTGTTGTCAGCAGGTAAAGGCCGAGCACCAGAGACCTGGTGGAATGCTTCAGCAATTGCCCATTCTCGAGTGGAAATGGGAGCGGGTCACTATGGATTTCATTGTTGGATTGCCTCGCACCTCCCGTGGTTTTGATAGTATTTGGGTTATTGTGGACCGGTTGACTAAGTCTGCACACTTTATCCCTGTTCGAGTCTCCTATAGTGCTGAGAGGTTAGCTCGTGTATATATTCAGGAGGTGGTCCACCTACATGGAGTGCCAATATCCATTATCTCAGACCGAGGGTCTCAGTTTACCTCCAGTTTCTGGCAGACTTTCCAGGAAGAGTTGGGTACCCAGGTGGACCTCAGCACTGCATTTCATCCTCAAACCGACGGGCAATCAGAGCGGACTATTTACGTATTAGAGGATATGCTCCGCGCTTGTGTACTTGACTTTGGGGGCCAATGGGACCAATTCTTGCCTTTAGCGGAGTTCGCGTATAATAATAGCTTCCACTCCAGCATTCAAATGGCTCCGTTTGAGGCTTTGTATGGTAGACGGTGTCGGTCTCCAGTTGGATGGTTCGAGACTTCAGAAGTCAGTCCTCGTGGCATAGATGTACTCCGAGAATCTTTGGACCGAGTTCGAGTAATTCAGGACAGGCTGCGGACAGCTCAGAGTAGACAGAGGAGTTATGCTGACCGTAGACGTCGTCCATTGAAATTCAGGGTGGGTGATAGGGTCTTCTTACGAGTATCGCCCATGAAGGGCGTAATGCGATTTGGTAGGAAGGGTAAGCTTAGCCCCAGATATATTGGACCCTTTGAGATTTTGCGAACAGTAGGAGAGGTGGCTTATGTGTTAGCTTTACCTCCGGCATTTTCAGCTATCCACCCGGTATTTCATGTTTCTATGCTACGACAATATATTCCAGATGAGTCGCATGTGCTTCAGTGGGACTCGGTTCAGTTAGACGAGAAACTAACATTTGTAGAGGAGCCTGTGTCTATTTTAGCTAGAGATGTCAGACGGTTACGCTCCCGGGACATTCCAGTGGTTAAGGTACAGTGGCGTCACCGTCCGGTTGAGGAGGCAACTTGGGAGCTTGAACGTGACATGCGAGCCCAGTATCCCTACTTGTTCACATCTTCAGGTACGTGCTTATTCTTGACTTTCGCGGACGAAAGTCCTTTTAGTAGTGGATATTGTAATGACCTTCCCGGTTATTTCCTTCGTTTTTGTGTGTTGTCAGCGTTTAGAGCTTTTCTATAACTGCCCCAAGTTATTTATGACTTGCTGGGACCGACAGTTCGGCTCCCGGGCAGTTCGTTTGAGAATATTATTTAGACCGAGCACGTTGTAAAATATTAAATTAAATTAAAATTTGGTAAAATGACATAGTTAATTACCTTTCGAAAATGTTTTTGAAATTTATAAAATGTATAAAAGTTTTTAGTTATGATATATCTATACTATTTTATAATAGTTTTATAACCTATTAATAATTTAAGCGGAGATAGTGAATTTAAATATGTTAAAATAATATTTTTATTTTATATAGGTTTTGTTAGAAATAATTTTCTATTAATTATGGTATATTCAAAAAGTTATATTTATTTTACCACGAACCTATGCAATACCCGAATATATATATAGGGGGATAAAATTGCACTGATGTGCCACCTCCACCACCACGTGGAAAGTGGAGAGGCGCACATCATGGTGACTCCACTATGTGAAGCCTTCAATTTGACACATGCTAGTGGAAGTACAACCAGTACATGGATATATATCTATACATTTGGACGAAATGTCCATAATGAATAAAATGACATTTACTCCACTGATTTCATTTTATTCCCTCTCCATTTCTTATCATATAAGCTCAATATTAATCTAATTCATTGAGGTTTAAGCTTAGGGGTTTATATATCTGAGTCCGTGGACTCGTCCTCGTCATTTCTACGGTACGTTTTCTTATTTTTACGATAATTTTCATTTACACGGTGATACTGTTGGGATTGGTGTTGATGTTTGAGCTATATTTTGAGCTCAAATTGAGGAGTGTTAGTTGTGACTATTGGTCACTGCATTATTTGGGACACTGTGACGGTTTTGATTTTGTTATTCCGCAAGCGGGCCCCACGTGGACTGTTCGGACATTTTCCGAACTAATGCAATATGGGTATCAATAGTCATGTTTTGACATGTATTTTATTATTTTGGTAGTTTGGCAGCAGTCTGAGGCCTCTCGAAAGGGAAAGGCTCCTATTTAGCTGGTTTTCTTGGCAGGTTCGCGGCAGGCGTCCAGGTAGGCTAGGTTTACCTTTCTTTGCACTTAGATTGGGCTTATATGTGATATATGTATGCTATTGTGCTGGTGTTTCGGGCTGGTATTATAGACTTGGTGGTGCTGGTTTGCTGTGATTTAGGCCTTTTAGGCCGGATAGGGCTATTCGAATATATTCCAGGCCCGTTATCCTCGTGGTACACCACAGATGACCTATTTGGGGTCGGATAGTATTGTTGTTTTTGTTGCTAGTCTGGGAATGTTATTGTTGGACCTTAGTCCAGGCTTAGACAGACTTAGCCCAGACTTAGACAAGTATAACCAGACCTGGTTTTCGGGACCCAGTAGCGGGCCCCGTTACCCTTTTTGTCGACTTGTCGAAACTTTGACATCTTTGGGCTTAGATAAGCCCTATATGACTATTAGGATTATGACGGGATTAAGTCACCCCGATTATACCCGGTTGGCCTGTCTAGCTTTGTTCGTCCCTGATAGCACCGTATTTGATTGGGGTCGGCTAGTTGGACTTAGAACGTTGAACCGACTTTCCATGACTTGTAATGTATACCCAGACTTTTATATACATATTTTTATAGTAGGTAGTTGACCTAGAAGGACCCCGAGATTGACTTGTAGCATGTTGTAGAGTTAGCTTCTGTACCTATATAATAGTATTGACTTGGCACTAGGGCGTTCCCCGTTTATTTGATATGATATGACCTTTGATTCTGTTCTGGTTACTGGCTATGATGAGTTCCGGTTCGAGTCCGGCTACTGATTCAGGTATGATGATTTTGGTTATTGACTATTGGGTGTTTCGGTTCGAGTCCGGCCCCGGATTGTGGTACACTATGAGTTCCGGTTCGAGTCCGGCCACTGATTATTATGAGTTCCGGTTCGAGTCCGGCATCTGGTTATGATATGATTGGAGAGTTTTGGTACTGGGTACCGTGATTATGATGTTGTTGTTCTATGAGTTCCGGTTCGAGTTCGGCAGATATGATATATATCTGGCCTCTTGTTATTACCCATTGGTGCCGGTTCAAGCCCGGTGCACTCCTGTTGGTTATTGTGGTTACTGGATACTGATACAGCCTCGAGACACTGGTGACTATGCATTTACTTTTCTTGTGTGTCCCGCTGGTTTATGGGGGCCAGACTAGGTTATTGTTTTCTTTCGTGTGCCTATCGGGCTTATGGGGGCCCAGATAGGTTATGTTTGACTTGTGTGTTTACTTACGCATTTATTTACTCGTTATTATGTATCGCACTTATATTTTCCTGAGCATATCTATACGCCTTGGCCGTTACTTATGTATCTATTACTTGTACCCCGGACTTAGCATGCCCCCTGCACTTTAGCTTGCTTATATTATATTAAGCTCAGTCGGCCGATGATGCCTACTGAGTACCCGTTGCCCTGGTACTCATACTGCACTTCTGCATCTTTTTCCCCGATGCAGATCCAGGCATCAGTCGACGATTTTGACGTGACTCTTTTCTCAGCACTGATTCCGGAGCAGGGTGAGCTTACTGACGTCCGAGGCATATCCTACTCCATCCTCTACTGTATAGTCTTTTGCTCTCAAGACTATTGTACTTATTATACATGTTTGGTTTCTGTCTTGTATTTCGGGTATGTTAGTAGTGGCTCATGTACTGACCCCACCAGGTCTTGGGAGGGGTTCTGGACTTTATATACATTGTCCTCTTCCTTCTCAGTCTTAGCATGTTTATAAATATGGTTACTTCCACTTCTTCTCTGTTTTATGAGATTCCACCCGTTAGCCCGTCGCTTGTTGCTCCGGACTAGGGTTTGGCTTGCCTATTGGTGGGTTACGATAGGCGCCATCATGACCCAAATATTGGGTCGTGACACCAACTTTAATGTGTAATTCACAATATATCTCATGTTTAAATAATTTCATAATGTCACGACAATATTCACTTACAAGAGTCATGTTCGTCGCCTCAATCGCAAAAATAGGAATTCTAGCCACCCATGGCTTACTTGAACTCAATTTGATAAATACTTGTGTTTCATGACTTGATCATGTAGGAGTATTTAGGAGTGTATTGAAGTATTTGAAGCTTTAACAATGCTAAAAGAACTCCAAGGAACCAAAAGAAACCATGGAAGAATCGACGTTGCATTGCGTTGCAAAACGAGCCCGGAATAGCCATACTATTAGTGCCTTGCGCCACTAGCGGCAAAGCAAGCTGTGGCGCAAGATTTGATTGCTCTCTTAAATCAGGTGGCTTGCGCCACACCCCCTGAAACAGGGAGTGGCGCAACTTTTAACACCTTGCTGAATTTTTTTTCCTTTTTTGTAAACACTTGCATACCTTCCAATATCCCATCAAAGCACTTCCAAATACTTACTTATTGCTCTCAACACTAAGTAAATATGACTCCAAGGTATTAAGTGAGGTTAGAAAGGTACGGGGTGTTACATGATAATACTACCCAATAATCTATATACATACTTTTCCCCATGAGAGTGTCATTTGTCACAAGGTTCTGAGAAAGGGATCTGAGAGCACATCCTAGTTTGTCTCAAACTCATGACTTATATGAACAAGAGTAAATTCTTTCAAATCAACAGCCTAAAACGTACTAATGGGCTCCTATCAATCCCTTGTGTAGTTTATTATCTATTTGTTAGCTCTATCTAAAATATCTTCATCGGTAGGAATCTAATCTTTACTACTTCTACTGCTATCTTAAAGATGAGGCATAGTCGGAAGAATTGGAACAATGCAAGAATCTGGACAAGGTTCTTATGGACAACTCTATTGCATGATCTAGAGTTTGAAAGAATGGGAAATGTCTCCTAAATGCCCTGTAAACTCCTAATTTAAGTGTGGTGCACAGTACACCAGTAAGAAAGTCACTACTAGACACGGCTTCATAAAATCCCTAATACACTTGAACTCTGTGCTCTGATATCAAGTTTGTCATGACCCAAGCCTACACCTTGGATGTAACTGGTACTCGGAACCACAAGTGGATCGATAGAACCACTTGGACTGACATAAAACTAAAACATGTATTGAAAGATAATGCATATGCTAAAACATAGGCTGAGCTTTTGAAATAAAATAAATCAAAATAAACTTTCCTTAACTGAGACATAGAGTTATTCGAAAACTAAATATAGCTATCTAATTGAAAGTCTATGAAGGCTTTAATAATTGAACTAATTGTCTATCGAGACAAGGCCTCTTGACACCTTTGATAAAAAAGATGTGTAAACAAATCTATGAACTAAGGAAACCACTCCAAGTACTCAAACGCAAGGAGGACTCACCGACTACTAAGGATAGAAGTTGTGAACCCTCTAACCATGAGCTTAAGCCTGGGAACCAGAAGGTACATCAAGAAAATATGTAGTGCTAGAAGAGTAGTCAATACATGGAATGTATTAGTAGGTAATAAAGCTAAATTGAAATAGTAAGTAGGTACTAAATGATATAGAAATTGAATATGACATTTCACCCAAATTAAGATAAACAGTTTAGTATAGAGATATAATATAAAACCTATTGACTTTTCTTACAAAACTAAAGAACTAAAGCAATGAAATGAATGGGTCATCAATACCATTGAAAACATGTAAGAATCATAAATAATTGGCTTTCTAAAACATGAACTATAAACATATGGTTGAAGTGCTTTCATCAATAAACTTTTATGCAACCTTTAAAATAAGTAGTAAATAAAGGAAAGTATTAAGTATTTCTAATTTTGGGGGGAGTTCTTCTTAGCCAACATACACCATGTGAGAATTATGATGACCACTGTCTTGTCCATGTTGGGGAGAGTCATCTTATACCATGTCAGAGTATAGAACGAAACTTAACTTATGGATCCATTATGAGCTTAGGCTAAGAGAGGAGTCACCCTAATTATGGTGTAATCCTATCCTATGGTGGCAACATAATTTGGGGTATGTGACCTCGAACCTATACCCATCTCGGTATTAAATAATCCTCCCAAATATACTATTTGCTCATATTGTAAGTCTTAAAACATTATCTAAAAAAATTTCTTGGAGCCTTAGCTCAAACATTGTATCATGAAAATCTATTCTTGGTGAGCCATGATTATAAGTCTTTGTAAATCATACTATTTTGAATTTTCAAGATACAAAAACTTTCTTCTCTTCTCAAAACATAAAAATAGCATTCGGACCTTTTATGAACTTTTCATGGACATAACTTGCAGCCTTTAAACAAACTTTCAAGGAAAACCATGAAAGAATCAAGCAAAACATAAATAGAATTTCAATTATACAAAGATAATTTATAAAGTTTATTGGATGAAATATATAGACATATTTTAGGAATTTAACTCAGGGGAAAGAATCCAAATCATAAAATTGCTACTAATAATCATTGAATTTCATCAAGGGATAAAGAATTAAACATATAGATTTTAACTTCACAAATCTTAACTTGATCCATGGAATTAAACTGAAATCAAACTTTGCTATGGGGAAGAATGGGGTCCCACATGGAAGGTTTACCCTTACGTACTTGAAACAGAGAGAATTTGTGAAAGAACCTTGATTGGAGAGACTTTTGACTTGGGAGCTTTGGGACAAGAGTTGAGAGAACTTTTACGGTGAAATATTCTAAGTATAGACACTTATGAGGGATGAATAATCATGCTAGGGAGTTTAGAAGGGGGTAACGGACTTAATTACCCTTAATTAGATGGAGTTGGAAGAAAAAGTTTTGTCTAGGAATTCCTTAGGTGCACCATGGGCCTCATAGTTCCAAACCAGGCATACCACGAGGCCCATAGTGCTATTCCAAAGGCATGTTGCTCCTCCCAACATAGATTTTTGAGTAAGCCTCACTAAAATGCCCATAACATTTTTTTCCAGTCTCAGATTTACAATTGGTCAGTGGTGTTTGAAAGGAGACTCAAAAATTTTAATTTGGTGGGTAATGGGTCATGTAACTATTTACATTCTAGGAGGAATTATTTCTTGAAGTTGACCCTTGTATGAACTTATACAAAAACTTAATTGGTAGAGAATCTTTTAACTTAAACTTTGTGCAAGAGGCTTTTTAAGACCTTGATTCATTTCCCATGCACTTCCCACACTGAAGAATTGATACTAAACCTAGGTACAGCAAAAAGTTCATCGGGTTTGGGTCTGATTTCATACAAAGAGCGATCCAAATCTTGGCCTAAATATTAAAGGTGTTACAATAGCTCCCTCTTGGGATTATTCTCCCTTGAATAGTGGTCTTAGCTAGAATCATAGATTCATAGAGTAAGACTAGGATCACTTTTGAAGAACTTGTTTCCCATTCTAGAAACTGAGTATGGACATGGATATGCATAGAGTGCTTGGACCTTAGACATAGTCATGGCATAAATATGTATGACATGTGTCATCTTGACTGAAATGGAAGGAACACGCTAGAAATAATAATGGATCATTATCTCATCATGGATCTTTTCTGGAACTTATTACTATCTGAATCTCAAGACTTGTCTTAGTTCATTATCTCACCATCTACTCCTAAGCTCAAAGATGGATGTATTATGATGTAATATCAGATTCGCAAAAGATAATAGAAACCCTAAAATCAAAGAACATGAAATTAAAGATAAAAGATCAACACAAAAAGAAAAAGAAATGAGAACAGTGGCTATAGATCAACCAATACCCTTAAATACAAAGTTTCAAAAAGTACCAAATCTATAAAGAAAGACACAAGAATAGAGCTACTAGGAAACCATGGCTATAAGAAAACCAAGACCTCTAAGTAAGAACATCAAACAATCACCTATACTATCGAGACACCTTTAAGAGGAATGATTTCCTCAAGCAAGCAATCCTATCAATATTCAATAACAACAAAGGCCTTCGACAACTCTTACAAGAGTTTTCACTCATTAATTCATAATATAAGAATAGTCTAAGTCCAAAAATGAGCTAATCTCCATTATTTATAGCCTACACTAATAATTACAAGGAAGAAAGGCAAAAAAAAGGAAAAGAGGATATGGACGCAAAGTGGCTATTCTTGACATGCAAGCCTCATGCTTAGAAGACTCTTATTTCATTAAGGGTATTCTAAGTATGAGGCTTGCATGTCAATAGTAGCCACTTTACTTCTATAGCCTCATTCTCCCTTCTTTGCCTTCTTCCATATTAGCATATTCTCAAGCTTTAATTCTTCATTCTATGACATTGATAAAGCTCAGCTTGTATCATTCTCCTTATAGTTAGATTTATTGAGTGTTCAAATTAATTAAATGTAACTTATCATTCCATCTACTTTCCCTAATCCTAATCAAAGTACTTTGGGCACTTCTTCCATGTCCAATGAATATGAGAGACAAAAGATTGAGAAGAGTAAGAGAGTGTAAAGTGGCAACTCTAGAGTGGAAAAAGGAAAGAATGTGTGGAGTAAAGTGAAAGAGTTTCCATAAAACCAATCTAACCTCTTTCAGTGTCCTTCTCTTTGTAATAATTTTTGTATAGGTAAAAGAATGAAAAGTGGTGGACTATAACGTAAAAGAGATCTTTCTTGTGAGATTAAAGGTAAAATAGCAAAAATTTACACTTCTAAAATTTCAAATGAACAAAGTCTGAGTGATATATTGTGTTCATATGAACTTAATGATTCTTTTCCACTTAGTGATATTGTCTTTGTTGAGAGTGTTCATACACTAATTGATCCTATTGATGACCGAATTGATTCTTCTTACAAGATTGATTTGTGTCCACCTAGTGTTGACAGTTGTGCTTTGAATGATAGTACATTTTCATGTGATTCTTTGTTATATAGTGATAATATTTTTGTTGAGAGTGTTCATACACTAGTTGATCCTATTGATGACCAAATTGATTCTTCTTGCAAGATCAATTTGTGTCCACCTAGTGTTGAAACTTGTGCTTTAGTACATTGTCGTGTGAAACTTTTGTTTATCAACTTATTTTTGACTCTAATCCACTAATTTATGAAATTTGTGATGTGCTTACTGAGCTTCAAATTAGTGATAATATTGATAAAGTTGGTCATTTGAGAAGGAGTGATTTTTTTTAGCATATCCCTTGTTGAAGATCCTATTACTTGATTTGCTAATAGAATTCTTGTGAATGAAAATGCATAGAAAGATTAAATTTATCTTTTGGAGAATGAGGTTACATACTTTAATTCTACATTTTTTATTGATTATTCTCTCTTTAAGTGTTATGACCCATTTTTAAACTAGTTAAAAACATTCCATAACTTCTCTATTTGTATTTTGAAAATATAGAAAAAGAGAGAGTCGTCACTTAATTTATAGGAAATCAAGAAAACCGTTTGAACAAAGGTAATTTTGAGACAAAACCTTTTATTGAAAATCAAAGTCTAGGTAAGGGTTCAAGTGTGGTTCCCGGTGGATTCAACTAATTTGGCTAATTTTGAAAAAATTGTTAAGTTACTATTCAACTCTTAAAAGTTATTTGAAAATATCATTTTAAAATGAATAGAATCTATTAAGACTTGTTTATTTAATTTATTCCAAACAATGAAATAAACTAAGTATCAAAGTTTCAAAATATTCTAAACTTTTAACAATTTTATCCGAGTTAAGTTTTTTTGTTAAATAGTTAACTCAATTACTAAACGTGAATTCAAGCTACTTAATAACTACGAAGGGACATGTGATATTCCCTAAGTTATTCTATCGAGCTTATATTTGCCTAAAATAATTTGCACTTGGATAATCAAACGTACTAGTGAGTAATTTAAACCATATAAATCAAAACTTTAAAAAACAACTTTAAAACATTGTACGGATTCAATCCAAGATTAAGTTAAAGAGTTAGAAACAAGAATCATGAATTCAATAACATAAAGAAAGAATGGAATATGAACATAGGTTGGGGCAATCTCATGCCCACTTCTACTTCTAGCTTTGCGATTATGACTCATTGGACTTTTGAATCCAAAACTCTTCTTTTTCTCCATTAGTTGCTACCATATTTCATAGGCTTTTACCCAAATATTAACTTTCTTTTAAATTATTTAAAGGAGTTTGACTCAAATATATCCAATGCAAGGGGAATGTGGAGTCCAAATGGACTCAGATTATCACATAAAACAAACAAAAAGAGAAACAAAAATTAGAGACCAAGAATGTGAAGAAGCCCTTTAAAATTATAAAGGTCTAATGATCAATGATGTAACACCCCATACCTTCCCAACCCTACTTGACGACATTAAACAATGTTTACTTAGGTGTCGAGAGCCATAAGTATGTATTTGGTAATGTTATTGATGAGATATTTGATATTGGGCCTCGTACATGTGGTTAGACCTTCGTAGAAGGTGTTTTGTGACTTCGTGGAGCATTTGTGGGGTTAAAAGTGAGGCTTGGAGGGCCTCCAAACAAAGGATATTAAAGGTAAGAAGTAAGTTAAAGAATAGAACTTGAAGTATCTAACCGAATTCGCAAAGAAAAGTCGAAGAAATGAAAAATTAAAAAACATAAAGGTGGGGCGCTCCCAGGGGTGTGCCAGGCCGCTCTGGGCTGAAATTTTCAGGCCACAGGCAGCATTGGGGCACGCCAAGCGGCGTGCCGGGGTGGTTTTTCCCAAAACCTTTCTTCGACTATTATGATGTATATAAGACCTTTGAGTCATGGTATCATTACTCCATCATAGTAGGACTATTCTTAAGCGCGTTTATCATCCGAGTTGGGGTTAATTCTTCGTTACAAGTATTTTTAACAAATTATGTTCAAATAGGCCATGAGCGACTAGAATTTCTATATTTGCGATTGAGGCTACGATCGGGAATCTCGTAAGTGAATATTGTCGTAACGATTATAGAATTAATTAAACATGAGATATATGATGGATTACATATTGATTTTAGTGGGCTAAGATAATATGTGTTAATGGGCCAATTTGAGGCCCAAAATGGAGCCAAAATGCATGGCTTCATCAATTATTGACCCAAGTGGATCAAGATAACCATTAAATGGAGGCTATATAAGGCCAAAAGAAGATTTTTATTCACAAAATCTCGCATGACATTTCTAGACTTTTCTCTCCATTTCCAAACCCTAAAACAATCAACTCTTGGGCAAGATCATCATCTTCCAAGCTTGGGTAAGTGATTATTCTTGTACTTTAATATATCATATGCATGAGAGACTATGTAAATCATGTTGGTTATGCTTGGAAGTGTTGAACATGGCACTTTGGCTTTTTGCTAAGAGATGTGCATTCTTGTGAATTAAACTTGAAAAGGGACTTGATGTTTTAATGAAAGTAAATGGTATGGATGATATCTCAACATGTATGGTGTAGTTATGCCCATAACTTGTTATTTTTCTATATGAGTAAATTATGGAATTTTAGTTATTAAATGTATTGGAGTAACTTAATGGGCTCATGGTGATGTGGTGTTAATGGGAACATTTAAAGGAGTAAATTGGTGCGAAAAGCTATTGGTTTGTGATGTCTTTGTCAATGTATAGAATGTTATGGTATTATTGGTATGAAAAGGCCATGAATGGTATTGTAAAGGGTGAAATAATGTTATAGGGGACTCATGTAACTCATGGTCGTCTTATACACTTGGAATGTAGCTTGTGGTTAATGTTGGTTCCATTATGTACTTGTGATGTAGAGTGAAACATAAGGAAGGAGCGGAATTGTTATATTCACATGTTGGATTGTGTGTTAATATTGAGGACATAAGGTATGTAAGGTTACTCTGTCCGTATCTTTCTGCAGCATATAGTATTCACATTGACATTACACTTTTCCTATTCCGAAATGTGCTAAGGTATCCTATTTTCGGTTACCAATGGTTATTATTACATATTTCCTACTCATTGATCAATTGTGAATCACGTCTCATATCCATTGCCTAGTGTTCGAAAAGCCCAATAAGGTTGTGTTCCAAAGTTCCAATAGTGGTTATACTCATGTTTCTTATTCATTGATTATTGTCCAATGGTTCCAATAATGTTATGTTTTCAATAAAGTTATGACTATCATTGTATTAATCTCAAAAGTAAAGAATAAAGCAATGCATATATGTGGTCAATGATTGAGTATGGGTCGTAGCTTTGGGGGCGAAATGCCTAGCTCAAGATGATCTCGATATTATTGGAGTAGGGGGTAGTTCTAGAGGCATAAGCCTAGCTCAGACCGATCCTGACAGGGGGTAGCTCTAGAGGTAATAACCTAGCTCGAGCCAAACCTGATATGTTAGTTTATGGGTGGCAGCTCTGGAGGTAATAACCTACCTCGAGCCGAGCCCGATATATTGATTCATGGGTGGTAGCTCTAGAGGCATAAGCCTAGCTCGAGCCGATCCCAACATAACGTTATGTTATGTTAAAACCCACTGTTCAGTCGTGGCCCGGGTATCACAGGTCACAGGCAAAGATGAATAATCATAGAAGCAAAGAAGTAAAGAAAGTAATGGAAGCAATTCACATGGTTCCCATTATACAAAATAGTGACTTATCTATATTGGTTATTTATTTGAATTTGAGTTCATTGAAATATTTATGTATTATAAAGTTTCATATGGCCTTGCATACTCATTACATTCTTCATACTGACCCTCTTGGGGGGATTTACCTTACTTGCTGCAGGCACAGGTACTAGTAGACCTCCACGGTAGAGTGCGGGTCATTTGTAGATTTTTGGTGAGCTCCAGTTGGTTCGAGGCTTTTTGAGTCATAGTGTACATTGATTTTGGTATTGTAAATGTTGTATAAAGCGGGGACTTGTCCCGACTCTAGCTTGGCTATGTATATGTATTTGTAGAGGCTTTGTAGACATATATGGGATAAGGAATGTTAGAGATGTATGTCCAGTTTTACTTGATGGCCCTACCGGCCAAGTTTCATATACACATAGTACATGTTTCTATGACTTCTACAAAATTTATGAGATACAGTGATGTTGTTACCGAGGCATGCATGTGATTAGATATGAGTAAAGATTGGTTCTCTCGGGCCTCATCGACTTTGGGTGCCAGTCCGTCCCGAATGGGATTCGGGTTGTGACAAAAGTGGTATCATAGCAGGTCGTCCTAAGCGTGTCTACAAAGCCTTGTCTGAGTAGAGTCTTGCTTATAGATGTGTTGCATGCCACATTGATAAGCAGGAGGCTACGGGACATTTAGGAGTGTTTCTATTCTTCACTTCTAGATTGTGCAATAGAGCCAAAGTTGTAGGTGGACACATATGTACGTATTGACATTGGTTTTCCTTTATATAGTCAAATACTGAGTATCAGACAAGACAAGGGCAAAGGTGAGCAGGTTGATATGCCTGTCGAAGAAGAAAGGAGTAAATCACCACCTGACTAAGCTAGTCAAGGTGGGGATAACATGGAAATTGTAATACAAGTTTCACTTAGCCAAAAAGTAGTGAAGTACCCGCAGAACCACCTATAAATGCCACTGAACAGGATTTAAGAAATGTAGTGCATATGTTGACTCACATAGTTGCTGTATAATGTCACGGGCGAGCTGGCCCAATGATGAGGGATGACGATGTGGCTAGGGCAGCTAGTCGTCGAACACATGATATTTTTTAAATTAAACCTTCCCATGTTCACGTAGTCGGATCTGAATGAAGACCCACAGGAATTTATAGACCAAATAAAAAAGGCTCTAGATGTTATGCATATGACGGTGTATTGATGTACTTCCAACTAGTTGGGAGGAATTTAAAACGGCATTCGATGAACAGTACCTCCCATATGAGGTCCGAAAAGCTCATGCAGACCAATTGTTATATTTTTTCCAAAGGACTATGAGAGTCAGAAAGTACAATCTTTGGTTTAATTCTGTGTCTAGGTATACTCCAAAAGTTGTAACTATTATGACCAATAGAGCGCATCGGTATATGGACAGATGGATTGTACTATTGTGACCTTGAAAAGAGATATGTATATAGTCAGAATACAGGCTTTCCGCATAGAAAATGAAAGATCAGAGGCAACAAAAAAGGACACCTGAATTACTAGTTATGTCATATGAAGTCTATACATCAGATGGTGAATCTATTGTAGTTAAAAGAGTATATCATAAGTGCATGGTAATTGTTTGTGGTCATGAGACACTGATTGATCTTACTGAGCTGGAAATAGTGAAATTTTGATGTTATAAAGGGATTGTACCCTAGTAGATTGCCGAACTAAGAAGTTATATTGTCGTTTTCTCCAAAAGAATGATTTTGAATAGCCGGGGAAATGTGGGGGCACCAAGAGGAAAATTTATTTCCCATCTTAAAGCAAAGAAAAAGATACTCTAAGGGATACAAATGTCACTTAGTAAGAGTGAAAGATACTGATGTGAAGACACCAACTCTTCAATTAGTTCTGGTGGTAAATAAATTCCTCGATGTAGGAGCTGGTAGTAATGTGATGTCAGGTACTCGGCCTATTTTTATTTCTTCATATAGCATGGCCCCGGTAGAGTTACGGGAATGAAACGAGATATTAAAATACATGATGAACAAGGGATTCATAAGACCTAGTACGACCCCTTAGGGTGCATCAGTGTTTACTATCGACAACCGAATAAGGTGACAATGAAGAATACATGTCTTCTCCACGGAGTTAATGACTTATTTGATCGGTTATAGGGTGGTGCCAAATTCTTCCTAAAGATTGACTTAAAGTCAGGATATCACCAAGTAAAGGTCAGAGAAAACAAAGATACCCAAAATAGAGGTGTGGTTGTTATGAATTCATAGTTATGCTATTTGGGCTAACAAATGCACCAGCTGCATTGATGGGTTTGATAATTAGGGTGTTTAAGCCATCGCTAAGCGTATTCGTGATAATGTTTTAGATGCTATACGAGATTACTCAAGATCACAAAAGGACCATGCTAATCACTTGTGATAGGTGTTACGGATTCTTCATGACCGTAAGGTATATGCAAGTTCTTTTAAATGCAAGTTTGGTCACACTGTATCGTCCTTAGGACACATTGTATAAAATAAAGGAATAAGTATTAATATACACAAAAGAAGTGGCCAAGGCTTACGACGCCTATGAAAATTCGTAGTTTCCTTGGGTTGGCCAGTTAGTACAGACGAATTGTTAAAAAGGCTTTCTGCTGTTACCCTTAATAAAGTCAACACACAAAGTAACTAAGTTTCAGCAGAATGATGTATGTGAGAAATGTTTGCAAGAGTTGAAAGATAAATTGACTCCTACACCTGTACTAGTACCTCCCAAAGACACATAAGAGTATGTAGTGTGTTGTGATATTTTAAAAGTTAGTGTGGGATGTGTATACATGTAACACGACAATGTGATAGCATATTCCTTAAGACAATTGTGTTCACATAATAGGAATTATCCCGCATATGACTTTAAGTTAACAGTTGTGACAATTGCTTGTAACAGATGGCACCACTACTTGTATAAAACTTCACAGAATTATAGTGTCAAATGTGACATAATTTTCAATGGTATCTGAGATGAAGGAAAAAGCAATATGTAAGTTATATTTTTAGTTCAATTGAAAAAAAAATGTACATCAAAGTTCGCCGAAGGTATTTGAGCAAACACAAGGGGGAGTACTTTAACACCAATGTAGATTGTGTGTACTGGGTATAAACGAGTTAAGGAAATGAATTATGACAGAATAACATCATTCACGGTATTTTATTCATTCGAAAGTAACCAAAATGTACCACGGTTTAGCAGAGATGTCTTGGTAAGGTGACATGAGAAGCACATTGTAGAACTTGTAGCTTAGTGTCCACGCGGTCACTGATTAACAGTATGGCATCAGAAATCCATATGTTTTATGCAATGTATTACCCTTCCAATTTGGAAGTGGAACATGTATAATATGGATTTAACCACAGGGTTGCCTTGTACACTGCGAAGGTTGATTCCATATAGGTGATAGTTGACAGGCTTACCGAGTCAGCGTATTTCCTATCAGTTAAGACCACCGATACAACTGAACATTATGCAAAGTTGTATGTTACAGAAATAGTACGATTACATGGGATCCCACTCACTATTATATCAAACAGGAGAACTCACTTTATTGCACGGTGTTGGAAGTCATTTAAGTAAAGCATGGGTACAAGATGGATGTAAGTACGGCTTGTCATCCTCAGATGGATGGACAAACAGTACATATTATATGAACATTTGAAGATATGCCACGAGTTTATACATTGGACTTTAAAGGTAGTTGGGATGAACATCTATCGTTTATTGAAATTGCTTACAATAAAATTACCAAAAGGCACCTTACGAAGTTTTTATATGAAAGAAAATATAGAACATCAATTGGATGGGTTAAAGCTGATGAAATTTGCTTTGCTCGGGTCAGAATTTATTCATTAAGCTATTGAGAAAGTGAAAGCTATATAATAACAGCTACAAATAGCCCAAAGTTGATACAAATCATATGCCGATATTAGAAGAAAGGAATTAAAATGTGCCATAGGTGGTTAGGTAGTTTTGACAGTGTCACCAATGAAAAAAAAATAATGAGATTCAGAAAGAAAGGGGAAATTGTCCAAAGATTTGGGCAAATTGCGTATTTATTAGCACTAGTCCAAGAACTCTTCACAGTTCATTCAGTTTGTCATATCCGATGCTTCGAAAGTATATAGGAGATTATCTCATATTGCTCCCAGTGGAGATATACAAGTTACAGAAGATCTCACATATGATGAGGTACTGCTTACTCTTTTAGATCGATAAGCGAAAGCAATGAGAAATAAAGAAGTAGCTTCCGTAAGGACACTGTTGGAGAAGTTAACACGTAGAACAAATCACAAAGGAGGCCAAAGAAATAATGAAATATAAAGTACTTGTAATTGTTGTACATGAAAGAAAAAGTTCAAGATATGGAATTCGAGTCATAATAAGTAAGTCTTTGCAAGTATTATGTGGGTATATGCTAGTGTGAAGGATCCACTTCGACTTAAGTTGTTATAACGATACAATGTTACTAACATTCGAGGATGAATGTTTCAAAGGGGGGAAGAATGTAACACCCCGTACCTTCCCAACCCTACTTGACAACATTGAACAATGTTTACTTAGGTGTCGAGAGCCATAAGTATGTATTTGGTAATGTTATTGATGAGATATTTGATATTGGGCCTCATACATGTGGTTAGACCTTCGTAGAAGGTGTTTTTGTGACTTCGTGGAGCATTTGTGGGGTTAAAAATGAGGCTTGGAGGGCCTCCAAACAAAGGATATTAAAGGTAAGAAGTAAGTTAAATAATAGAACTTGAAGTATCTAACCGATTACGCAAAGAAAAGTCGAAGAAACGAAAAATTTTAAAAAATAAAGGTGGGGCGTGCCAGGCCACTCTGGGCTAAAATTTTCAGCCCATAGGCAGCATTGGGGTGAGCCAAGCAGCGTGCCGGGGTGGTTTTTGCCAAAATATTTCTTCGACTATTATGATGTATATAAGACCTTTGAGTCATGGTATCATTACTCCATCATAGTAAGACTATTCTTAAGTGCGTTTAGCATCCGAGATAGGGTTAATTCTTCATCACAAGTATTTTTAACAAATTATGTTCAAATAGGCCATGAGTGACTAGAATTTCTATTTTTGCTATTGAGGCTACGATCGGGAATCTCATAAGTGAATATTGTCGTGAAGATTATGGAATTAATTAAACATGAGATATATGATGGATTACACATTGATTTTAGTGGGCTAAGATAATATGTGTTAATGGGCCAATTTGAGGCCTAAAATGGAGCCAAAATGCATGGCCCAATGGGTCAAATGACCCATTCTTCCTTTAATTCATCAATTATTGACCCAAGTGGATCAAGATAACCATTAAATGGAGGCTATATAAGGCCAAAAGCAGATTTTTATTCACAAAATATCGCATGACATTTCTAGACTTTTCTCTCCATTTCCAAACCCTAAAACAATCAACTCTTGGGCAAGATCATCATCTTCCAAGCTTGGGTAAGTGATTATTCTTGTACTTTAATATATCATATGCATCAGAGACTATGTAAATCATGTTGGTTATGCTTGAAAGTGTTAGACATGTCACTTTGGCTTTTGGCTAAGAGATGTGCATTCTTGTGAATTAAACTTGAAAAGGGACTTGATGTTTTGATGAAAGTAAATGGTATGGATGATATCTCAACATGTATGGTGTAGTTATGCCCATAACTTGTTATTTTTCTATATGAGTAAATTGTGGAATTTTAGTTATTAAATGTATTGGAGTAACTTGATGGGCTCATGGTGATGTGGTGTTAATGGGAACATTTAAAGGAGTAAATTGGTGCGAAAAGCTATTGATTTGTGATTTCTTGGTCAATGTATAGAATGTTATGGTATTATTGGTATGAAAAGTCCATGAATGGTATTGTAAAAGGTGAAATAATGTTATAGGGGACTCACGCAACTCATGGTCGTCTTATACACTTGGAATGTAGCTTGTGGTTAATGTTGGTTCCGTTATATACTTGTGATGTAGAGTGAAACGTAAGGAAGGAACGGAATTGTTGTATTCATATGTTGGATTGTGTGTTCATATTGAGGACATAAGGTATGTAAGGTTACTCTGTCCATATATTTCTGCAGCATATAGTATTCACATTGACATTACACTTGTCCTATTCCGAAATGTGCTAAGGTATCCAATTTTCGGTTACCAATGGTTATTATTACATGTTTCCTACTCATTGATCAATTGTGAATCACATGTCTCATATCCATTGCCTAGTGTTCCAAAAGCCCAATAAGGTTGTGCTCCAAAGTTCCAATAGTGGTTATACTCATGTCTATTATTCATTGATTATTGTCCAATGGTTCCAATAATGTTATGTTTTCAATAAGTTATGACTATCATTGTAATAATCTCAAAAGTAAAAAATAAAGTAATGCATATATATGGTCAATTATTGAGTATGGGCGGTAGCTTTGGGGGCAAAATGCCTAGCTCAAGCCGATCCTGAGATTATTAGAGCAGGGAGTTGTCCTAGAGGCATAAGCCTAGCTCGAACCGATCCTGACAGGGGGTAGCTCTAAAGGTAATAACCTAGCTCGAGCCAAACCTGATATGTTGGTTTATGGGTGGCAGCTCTAGAGGTAATAACCTAGCTCGAGCTGAGGCCGATATATTGATTCATGGGTGGTAGCTCTAGAGGCATAAGCCTAGCTCGAGCCGATCCCAACATAACGTTATGTTATGTTAAAACCCACTGTTCAGTCGCGGCCCAGGTATCACAGGTCACAGCAAAAGATGAATAATCATAGAAGCAAAGAAGTAAAGAAAGTAATGGAAGCAATTCACATGGTTCCCATTATACAAAATAGTGACTTATCTATATTGGTTATTCATTTGAATTTGAGTTCATTGAAATATTTATGTATTATAAAGTTTCATATGGCCTTTCATACTCAGTACATCTTTGTACTGACCCCCTTGGGGGGATTTACCTTACTTGCTCCAGGCACAGGTACTAGTAGACCTCTACGGTAGAGTGCGGGTCATTTTCAGATTTTTGGTGAGCTCCAGTTGGTTCAGGGATTTCCGAGTCATAGTGTACATTGATTTTGGTATTGTAAATGTTGTATAAAGCGGGGACTTGTCCCGACTCTAGCTTGGCTATGTATATGTATCTTTAGAGGCTTTGTAGACATATGTGGGATAAGGAATGTAAGAGATGTATGTCCAGTTTCACTTGATGGCCCTACCGGCCAAGTTTCATTTACATATAGTACATGTTTCTATGACTTTTGCAAAATTTATGAGATACAGTGATATTGTTACCGAGGCATGCATGTGAATAGATATAAGTAAAGATTGGTTCTCTCAGGCCTCATCAGCTTCGGGTGCTAGTCCATCCCGAATAGGATTCGGGGTTGTGACAAATGCATCATGTCCCAAATCAAACAAACAAAATTAAACTTGAGTAGGCATTAAGCACAAAAAGGACTGTCAGTATTTGAATAAAGCATGCCTCTTGAGCCTTCACTAAATTAAAACTAACAATTATTCAAATGATACTCCATAAAAACAAATTCAAGTGCCAAAACTCAAATGACATTATTATAAATTTAAGATCTAACTTTTACCCCAACAACTAACTTTGAACAAATATGAAACTTAAATTAATTGAAGGGAACGAAAGGATTAGCAAAGAATAGTAAAAAGACTTTGATTTAAAGGCAATATTTGGGAAATTTCAAATCTAGCCATTAAATGTAAAACCTAACCTGAATTTAGGATCACTGTATGTAGAAGATAAGAAGATTGGCAACCCTTTTATTGTAATGACCCAAATTGGTATTATGTTAAAGATCATTCCAAAATATATTTTGATCAAGAAATCTTTGTTTCGGACCTTGAAGGAATTATTTTCGTGGGAAAAAGCCATGGACCCAATTAAATTTGGGCCGAATATACAAAATTAGGTCAGTCCTACTAACGCATCACTGTAATGACAGATCAGCCACTGCAGTGATACTTCTGTTGCCTCAGTGATATTAAGGCAGTGAGCTGCCTGAGGGTTAATTAAGACTCTCCCCCAGCTGAGGCCTCTTATTTCTTTGCCTTCTCCAAGAATACCCCAAATGAACCCTATATTTAGAATAATCAGGTTTTAGAGGCCAAGCTCCAAGAGCGTAATTTCTAAAGCATTTCTAACAGAATTTTCAACAATTGGAAAGGACAAGAAATGCAAATAATAACTCTTCACTCTCTATATAGCATAAGTCATCTACAAAGTAGGTTATCGTTAAATTGTAGTAAACTCAGGCTAGACGCATGCAATAATGGTAGTTATGTCAGGAGATTTCATGCTTAGGCCTATAGGCATGGAGTTTGGATGGTTTGGATAATACTTTGAACTTAGGACAATGAATTGATGAATTTTGTGATGCATGATGAGTTATTAAACTGTGTGAATCTCTTAATTGCCAAAAGTTATGATGCTGGCCTGAACTAGAGGTAGCTTGGTAAATTGGAGTGGTTATGTGTTTGTTAAAAGGGTTAGGTTAAGGATGAACTTATTGAGGAAAAAGGAATGGCCTTGTCTATGCTCTAATTGGTTGTAGAAGGGAAATAGTAAAGACCAGTTGATGGTGGAGGGATAGTCAGTAGATTTTAAGGATATTTATGGCTTGTTAATATAAATAGGAAGAGTTTGTGGTGAGAAACCATTTTGGGGTTAGTCACTCGTACTAGGATATATATTAATGAAATAAAAAGAGGGGAAAGAGATAGGGTTATAGTATCCTTTGGTGGAGGTGAGAGTCGACATATGTATAGATGAAAAACTGTGGGTGATGGTCTTAATGCTTGAATGCGTATAGGTAGTTAATTATAGTATAGACTTAATTTTACTTTGTGCTTATATGTAAGCTAAATGTTTATGATTAGCCTTCGTACATTACTTGTGATTGTTGGTTATAATTTTACATTTAACATTAGATTGAGATTATACATTGTGATGATATTGTGATCGAGTGTCACACCGATAATATTATTAGATCTGGTATCACACTGACACTGTTATTGGAATGGGTGCCATGCTGGCACTGGTACATAGACTAAGCTCATTCCCTGTAGGTCATAGCTGAGGTTCCCTTCTAACCTTAGTATGTGTGTACACCTTGCATGCATGCATTCATATTATTACATTGGTACATATATTGTCATAATGGTTGTGGACTGACTTGCTCGAGCGTAAGTGCCAAACATGAGTACGTGGATGTAAGGTATGTCTTGGTTTTGTGTATGACCTTATTCCCTGTATGCATGCTATTATGTGTGAGGCATTGGGTTACCTTGTCTATATCGTTTGGTATACCTGAGAGAGGGAATAGTTGCCTTATCAGTGGGTACTAATGTATAGAGTAGCGGGTCAGGGTTGTCATGAGTATAGAATAGTTGTTGTTGTTTATAGGAGGAAAGCATGGAAATAACGTGGCCAGTAGTAGTACTAAGGAGAGTATGGTAAATCGATCGTCTAGGAAAAATTCAAAAGAACAATTGTAAGAGAGAGGGTGTAAGGTGGAGAGGTGGGGAAAATGCTGAAAGATGTTAGTAAGGTTCAGTTGTTCGAGAATTTATTATTGTCATGATTACGCCCTAATTTCTATTGTTATTATTTGTTTCTAACCCTAGTCGGATCATGATACCTACCAGTATGTGTGGTTTACTGATACTACACTTACTATATCTCAATTGGGGATATAGCCATATTGCAGGTCAGTTAGAGTTTCTATAGGTACAATGGTAATTATTCTCAGCAACTCCTATCGTTCTACTCTTACATAGATGATATGTCTTAGGTCATCCTTTCATTTGTTTAGTCTATTGTACCGATTTAGATTAGGTTCTGGAGAACTATTAATTTACTTCCACAATGTATTTATGTAATAAATGTGTTTGTAACAAGAGATATATTTATTTATTGATTTATTTATAATTAAATATATTTAATATATCTTCTGCATTAATTGAATGGTTGGGTGGTGAGTATTCTCCTATCTAGGGTAGAGTTGGGTAGGTGCCAGCACGATCCGTGAAATGGGCTGTGACATTTATATAACAAGTTAGGGTGTGTAGGACTATTACGAACATGAGTTAGAGCTATACTCTTGAACTCACAAATTTTTATAAATTTAAATAAATGGATTCACTACTATGTACACCATTACTTAAAACAATGAGGTGATTTCAATAATATTGATGTTATGGTAGAATTCTAGGTAAAAAGAAGACTTATAATACAAACTTTAACATACATTACTATTACACATATAACAGTCAAGGCTACTAGCCAACTTCTCATTCCTATTTTTAACTTATTAATTAATTTAATAGAAATGGTAGATAAAACATTAGCATCCTTAAGGGCCAAAACACTCTAATCATTCAAATCACCTAAATGTTATCAAATCAACTTTGGGTATCTGGAAGGTCATTTTAGAGGAGAAAGAAGCAATTACACCCAACCACACTATGGATTCTACCAATTTATTGAATTGAGATGGGAGAGCAGTAACTTCCTAGAAGCAGGAAACGAAGACAACATTTTTTATCAAATACTAGACTGAATCGAATAAATTTTAGTTTAACAAAATCACAATCAAAACATAGATGTCACGCCCCTAATCCCATCGGGACGGATTGGCACTCGTAGCCGACAAGGCCCTAGAGAACCAAGCTTTGTCTCTATTCAATCATATGTATGCCATAAGAAACCCAATCACATAATAGCTATAGACACAAACAATGGAATTCATGGAACATGATATATATATACATATGCAAAACTTGCCCGTTGAGGACACCAAGTCAAGAACGACATATCCCTTTTACATTTATACACCTACATCCGTCTACAAAAGCCTCTAACCAATGCATTGACCAAAATGGACCAAAAGTAAGGAAAAGTCCCTGCTTTATACAACATGTACAACACCAAAACATATGTACAACTGTGACTCGGAGAAGTCCTGAACTAGATGGAGCTCACCAAAGATCTGCAACACTGGCAACCTACTGTGGAGGCATACTAGTACCTGCGCCTGCAGGAAGTAAGGTAAATTCCCCAAGAGGGGTCAGTACGAAGAATGTACTGAGTATGTAAGGCTATATGAAACTTGTAAGATATGAAAAAATATGTCAAGAACTCAAGTTCAAATGCATAACCAATATAGATAAAGTCATAAAGTAGATGAGTCACAATTCTGTACTTTGGAAACCATGTATTTTGCTTTCATTACTTTCTTTGTATCTTTGCTTCCATGATTAGTCATCTTTGCCTTTGACATGTGATACCCGGGCCCCCCGACTGAACAGTGGGTTTTTAATCATAACATATCGTTATGTTGGGATTGGCTCGAGCTAGGCTTATGCCCCTAGAGCTGCCACCCTATGAATCAACGTATATATCGGGATCGGCTCGAGCTAGTTAGTACCTCTAGAGCTGCCACCCATACAATATTTCAGGTTTGGGAGCTAATTTATTACCCCTAGAGCTTCCCCTTGTCAGGATCGGTCCGAGCTAGGCTTATGCCCCCAGGACTGCCCCCTGATCCAACAACCTCGGGATTGGCTTGAGCTAGGCATTTTGCCCCCAAAGCTGCCACCCATACTTGATCATTGACCACATATGCATTACTTTGTTTATTACTTTGAGATTGATACAATGATAGTCACAACTTTACTTGAAGCTTTGGATCATTAACCAATGAGTGAGGGACATATGAACAAACATTGTTGGACATATATCCTTATTGGAAACATATCACCATTGGAACCATTAGACCATAATCAATGAACAAGATATATGAGTATAACCACTATTGGAACTTTGGAACATAACATTGTTGAGCTTTTGGAACATTATTCGTGAATATGAGACACGAGCTTCACAATTGATCAATGAGTAGGAAACATATGATAATGACCATTGATAACTGGATATAAAATACCTTAGCACATTTCGGGATGGGACAAGCATAATGTCAATGTTAATACTATTTGCTGCAGAAAGATATGGACAGAGTAACCTTACATAAGCATAATGTCAATGTGAATACTATTTGCCGCAGAAAGATATGGACAGAGTAACCTTACATACCTTGTATTCGCAATACAAATATATAATCCTAGAGGTGCATACAATAGTCCCGCTCCTTCTTTATGTGTCACTCTAAAATACAAATATATAATGGGATTCACATTAACCATCAACTACTTTACAAATGCATATAACATCAATGAGTTAGATGTTTGCCTTTAAACATGACATTTCCCCTTGACAAAACCATTGATAAAATTTTTATTCCAAAAATTCCCCAATATTCCATACATTGACCAATACATGATAATCAATACATTTCACCACAACACTTCTCCTTTACACTTTCTTATCCATATCACATCACAAATAATCCATCAAATTACCTTAATACACCTCATAGCACATATCGGCCAAAATCTCACAATTTACACTTTTAGAAAAATAACAAGTTTAATAACAAAATCACACCATACATGTTCATATTTTATCCATACCATGCTCTTTCATCAAGGCGTCAAGTCTCTTTTCAAGTTCAAATCACCAAGATAGCACATCTTTCACCAAAAGCAAAAATACACTATTCACCACCTTGCCAACATAACTATAATGATATACATAATCTCCCATGCATATAATATGTTAATCCATGAGAATACATACTTACCAAGGGTTGGAATAGGATGATCTTGTCCAAAGAGTCCAAAGGAAATATTTGCTTTAGGGTTTGGAACTAGAGAAATGTTTGAGAAATATCTTAAAAGGCATGAGAGTTTTCTATGAAGAAAATCTGATTTTTGGGGCCTTTATATATACCCCAAGTCATACTTAGCCATTCCTTGGCATTAAATGTGGTCAAAGTGGAAGAATGGGTCAATTGCCCCTTTGGGCCATGTATTTTATCCCATTTTGGGCCTAAATTTGGGCCCAATAACACATATCTATTTAACCCATCAACTTCCATGTATAATTCATCATATATCTCATGTTTAAATAATTCCATAATGTCACGACAATATTCTCTTACGAGATTCTCATTCGTCGTCTCAATCGCAAAAATAGGAATTCTAGTCGCCCATGGCTTCATTGAACATTTTGGATAACTATTTATATTTCATTATTTGATCATGTAGGAGTATGTAGGAGTGTATTGAAGTAGTTTAAGCTTTAAAAATTCTCAAAGAACTCCAAAGAACCAAAATAAATCATCTAAGAATTGCGTTACAAAACCAGTCCGAAAGGGCACAATATTTGTGCTTTGCCCCACTGTTGTAAAGCAAGGCAGTGGCGCAAGAAATCAGAGCCCTCTGAATCAGTGGCTTGCGCCACACCCCCTGAAACAGGGTAGTGGCGCAAGTTTTCATACCTTGCTGAATTTTTCGGCCACTTCTTCAATACTTGCATATCGTCCAATACCTTATCAAAACACTACAAAATACTTACTTAGTGATCTTAATCATCAAGTAAACATGACTCCAAGTCACCAAATGGGGTTATAATGTGTACGGGGTATTACCCAAATGCTCCACAAAATCACAAAACACCTCCTACGAAGGTCTAATCGCACATATTAGGTCCGATATCAAATGTTTCACCAATGACACCATAAAACACATACTCATGGCATCTCAACACTTAGGTAGATATGACCTCAAGGTATCAAGTGAGGTTATAACAAGTACGGGGTGTTACATTCTTCCCCCCTTAGAAACATTCGTACTCGAATGTTAACAACATCGTCTTATATACAACAAATGCATCTCTACGTTAATATACGTACACATATACGCATAATGCTTTTAAATACTTACTTGTTATTGTCCCACCTCCGTACTGTGAACTTCCTGGTCCATTTGAAATAGATGGGGATACTTGGATTTTATCATTTCTTCCGCTTCCAATGTGATCTCCTCTACTTGTTAATTTCTCCAAAGGACTTTTACGGATGCGACATCTTTATTCCTCAACCTCTTTACTTGTCGATCCAGAATAGCAAAGGGTACCTCATCATAAGTAATATCCTCCGTAACTTGGACATCCTCTATGGGAACAATACGAGATGGGTCTCCGATGCATTTTTGAAGCATCGAAACATAAAATACCGGATGGACTGAGGAAAGTTCCTGGGGTAGTGCCAACTCATACGCAACTTGCCCAAATCTTCTAATGATTTCATATGGACCTATGTAACGTGGACTCAATTTCCATTTCTTTCCGAACCGCATTACCCCTTTCATCGGCGACACCTTTAAAAACACCCAATCACCTATGGCGAATTCAACCCTCTTCTTCTAACATCGGCATATGACTTGTGACGAATTTGATCCATTTGTAACCACTGTTGGATTACTTTAACTTTCTCCATAGCCTGATGAACAATATCTGGCCCAAGTAAAGTAGTTTCACCCGCTTCAAACCATCCAATTGGTGATCTACATTTACTTCCATATAAAGCTTCATAAGGTGCCATTTTAATACTTGAATGATAGCTATTGTTATATGCAAATTCAATAAGAGGCAAATGGTCATCTCAGCTGCCTTGAAAATCTAACGTGCATGCTCGTAGCATATCTTCAAGTGTCTGAATAGTACTTCTTCTGGTCCATCAGTCTTAGGATGGAAAGCCGTACTCAAATTCACCTGTGTATCCAAAGTCTACTGAAAAGATCTCCAAAAGTGTGCTGTAAACTGTGCTCCTCTATCTGATATAATGGAAAGTGGAATACCATGCAATCGTACTATCTCTTTCACATACAACTTCGCATAATCCTCAGTTGTATAGGTCATCTTGACTGGTAGAAAATGTGCTAACTTGGTAAGCCTGTCCACTATGACCCATACAGAATCAAACTTCCGCAATGTACGAGGCAAACCTATAATGAAATCCATATTAATCATATCCCATTTCCAGACTAGAAGATTGATACATTGCATGTAACCTCCCGGTTTCTGATGTTCCACTTTCACTTGTTGACAATTTGGGCATTGCGCGACAAATTCTGCAATGTTCTTTTTCATATTTCCCCACCAATGCACTTCTTTCAATTCATGGTACATTTTAGTAGCACCCGGATGAATAGAATAGCGCGAATGATGCGCCTCTGTAATAATTCGTGTCCTCAACTCATTTACGTCCGGTACACATAATCTCCCTTGACATTGAAGTACCCCTTCTTGGGTAAGATCAAATGCCTTGGTCAAATTCTGTTGTACATTTTCCTTTAGCTGTAATAAAATAGAATCCACAAACTGCTTCTCTTTTACTTCAGCTATCAAGGAGGATTCTGCTGCATTTTGCACAATAACCTTTTCATCTACAGATTCAATAAGTTGAACTCCCAAGCTGGCTAGTTGATGTAGATCTTTGCTTATTTGTTTCTTTTCAGTCAACTGGCCACTAGTGTTTTCTACTGCCTTGCGGCTCAATGCATCAGTTACTACATTTGCTTTGCCTGGATGATAAAGAATATCAATATCATAGTCTTTTAAAAGCTCTAACCACCTTCGCTGCCTCAAATTGAGTTCCTTCTGCATAAAGAGATATTGCAAACTTTTGTGATCCGTATAGATATCAACATGAACTCCGTGCAAATAATGACGCCATATCTTTAAAGCAAAGACCACGGCTGCTAATTCAAGTGTGTGGGATAATTTTTCTCGTATGGCCGCAACTGTCGTGAGGCGTATGCTATGACATTACCGTGTTGCATCAATGCACATCCGAGGCCAACCCCGAAAGTATCACAATACACTACATAACCTTCGATACCTTCGGGAAGCACTAAAACTTGTGTGGACGTTAATTTATCTTTCAACCTTTGGAAGCTTTTCTCGCATGCATCATTCCACTGAAATTTTACTGCCTTATGTGTAAGCTTTGTTAACGGTGCAGCAATGGAGGAAAAACCTTCCACAAATCTTTTGTAATAACCTGCCAGTTAAAGAAAACTATGGATTTCTGTGGGTGTCGTAGGTCTTGGCCAATTTTTCACTGCTTCAATCTTCTGCGTATCAAACCTGTATACCTTCATCTTATGTGGCCCAAGAATGCAACTGATTTTAACCAAAACTCACACTTAGAGAACTTGGCATACAACTTACGCTCACGGAGAATATATAACACCTGCCGTAAGTGATTATCATGGTCCTCCAGTTTTCTGGAATAAACTAGGATGTCATCTATAAACACCGTGACGAACACGTCCAGAAATGGCTTAAACATCCTATTCATCAAATCCATGAACACAGCTGGTGCATTTGTTAGTCCAAATGACATAACTAAAAATTCATAATGGCCATACCGTGTTCGAAAAGCTGTCTTGGGTACATATTTTTCCCTAACTCTGACTTGATGGTAACCCAACCTCAAGTCGATCTTTGAAAAACACTTGGCACCCTGTAACTGATCAAACAAATCATCAATTCAAGGGAGGGGATATTTGTTCTTGATCGTTACCTTATTCAATTGTCGATAGTCGATGCACATTCTTAATGTGCCATCTTTCTTTCGTACAAATAATACCGGCGCACCCCACGGGGACATACTAGGACTAATGAAGCCCTTGTCCAGCAAATCTTTCAATTATTCCTTCAATTCACGCAATTTTGTTGGAGCCATTCTATATGGAGGAATAGAAATAGGCTGAGTGCCTGAAATCACATCAATGCCAAATTCTACTTCCCGTTCTGGGGGTAAGCCTGGAAGATCCTCTGGGAACACGTCTAGAAATTCATTAACCACTGAAACCGACTGCGGAGTTAGTGGTTCCACTTCTGTATCTTTCACCCGTACTAGATGACTTATTTAACCCTTAGCAATCATTTTTCTGGCTTTCAAATAGGAAATAAATCTTCCTCGTGGTGCCCCTACATTACCCTGCCATTCAAGAACATTTTCTTGCAGAAAACAAAATTGCACCTTCTTGGCCCGGCAATCTACTGTAGCATAACAAGAGGCCAACCAATCCATTCCCATGATCACATCAAAATCCACCATGTCTAATTCAATGAGATCGGCCAATGTATCATGACAACACACCGGTACCACACAATTACGATATACTCTTTTTGCCATAATATATTCACCGACTGGTGTAGACACTTCAATTGATTTAATTAATAATTCTGGTGCCTTTGCAAATTTTACAGCAACCAATGGACTAACATAGGAAAATGTAGAATTGGGGTCAATCAATGCATGTACATTATACGAGAATATGGATAATGTACCTGTGACAACATCAGGGGAAGCCTCTGAATTTTGTCGGTCTACTAAAGCATAAGTGTGATTCTGGACCCCACTAATACTGGCTGCTCCTTTGGCTCCTCTACCATGGCCAACAGGCTGCACACCTTGGCCCAGTGAAGGAACCGATGCTTATGATGCAACAGCCGATCCTGCCGGTCATGCCATACCACTCATGCTCCTCTGGGAACACTCTCTCATCATGTGTCCTGTCATGCCGCACCAGAAACAAGCATTTGTCCCCACTCTGCATGTACCTGTATGAGTACGCCCGCAGTGCTGACACTGTTGACGGGGAAAACCTGCTGCCTATGATCCGAAAACTCCGCTACTCTGCCCAGACGGACCACCCCTAGACCCTCAGAACTGTGAGTGAGCACCCCCTGTGGAATAGGAGAACGACGGTCTAGGTGGTCTAGTAAACATGCGGGGCCTAGATCCTCCTTGGGACATCATAGGTGGTCCCATAGGTCTAGCCCTTTTGGACTGTCCCCTGTCAAATTCATGTACCCTTCGTCTCTGCCTTTGATCTTCCATTTTCTGGGCGAAGGCTTGTATTCGAGCAACGTCCATGTCCTTATTCAAGGCCGTAATGGTGCAATCCCTTACCAAATATGGCTCTAGTCTGTCCACGTATCTATGGACCCTGTCTATCATCGTAGCCACAACATTTGGTGCATATCGAGCCAAGGAATTAAATTGCAAGCTATATTCTCTGACACTCAAATTTCCTTGATGGAGATTTAGGAACTGATCCGCACGTGCCTTGCGGATCTCATAAGGAAGATAATGATCGAGGAAAGCCACTTTAAACTCTTCCCATGTAGGTGGATTTACACCAATGTCACGGGATTTCTTCCAATCCTCATACCACAATATTGCCTCTCCTTTCAACCTGTACGCAGAAAGTTCAACTGCTTCAACCCCCGTCATGTGCATAACTTCCAAAGCCCTCTGAATTTGATCCACGAATTCGTGTGGATCTACTTTTGGATCGAACCCAGTGAATATAGGAGGGTCCAATTTTAAGAAATCCCGTGTCCTGCGACTTGCCATTCTTGATCAGTGGCATTCATTGGTGGTTCTGTGGGTATTTCTCTACTAACTGGATCCTCCAGAGCTGGAAAAGTAGACAAAGACCGCGATGAAATTTCAACATTTGCTCCACCTTGACTAGCTTGGTCAGGTGGTAGCCTACTAATTCCTTCTTCCACAGGTACATCCACCTGCTTACCTTTACCTCTTCCTCTTCTAGTGATTGGCATTTTGACTATACCAAAGAAAAACAATTACCATGATCAGATACAATTCAACTTACTACACTGGCTCTATTGCACGATCTAGAAGTGAAGAAAAGAAACAACATCCTAAATCTCCCGTAGCCTCCTACTTATAAATGTGGTGCACAGCACATTGATAAGTAAGACTCTACTCAGACACGGCTTTGTAGACACCCTTAGAATGGCCTGATCGGATACCATTTTTGTCACGCCCCGAATCCCATCGGGACGGATTGACACTCGTAGCCGACAAGCCCCGAGAGAACCAAGCTTTGTCTCTATTCAATCATATGTATGCCATAAGAAACCAAATCACATAATAGCTATAGACACAAACAATGGAATTCATGGAACATGATATATATATATATACATATGCAAAACTTGGCCGTTGAGGCCACCAAGTCAAGAACGACATATCCTTTTTACATTTATACACCCACATCCGTCTACAAAAGCCTTTAACTAATGCATTGACCAAAATGGACAAAAAGTCGGGACAAGTCCCCGCTTTATACAACATGTACAACACCAAAACATATGTACAATTGTGACTCGGAGAAGCCGCGAACTAGCTGGAGCTCACCAAAGATCTACAACACTGGCAACCTACTGTGGAGGCCTACTAGTACCTGCGCCTGCAGGAAGTAAGGTAAATTCCCCAAGAGGGGTCAGTACGAAGAATGTACTGAGTATGTAAAGTCATATGAAACTTGTAAGATATGAAAATATGTCAAGAACTCAAGTTCAAATGCATAACCAATATAGATAAAGTCATAATGTAGATGAGTCACAATTCTGTACTTTGGAAACCATGTATTTTGCTTTCATTACTTTCTTTGTATCTTTCCTTCCATGATTAGTCATCTTTGCCTTTGACATGTGATACCCGGACCCCGACTAAACAGTGGGTTTTTAATCATAACATATCATTATGTTGGGATCGGCTCGAGCTAGGCTTATGCCCCTAGAGCTGCCACCCTATGAATCAATGTATATATTGGGATCGGCTCGAGCTAGGTTAGTACCTCTAGAGCTGCCACCCATATAATATTTCAGGTTCGGCTCGAGCTAGGCTTATGCCCCCAGGACTGCCCCCTGATCCAACAACCTCGAGATCGACTTTAGCTAGGCATTTTTCCCCCAAAGCTGCCACCCATACTTGATCATTGACCACATATGCATTACTTTGTTTATTACTTTGAGATTGATACAATGATAGTCACAACTTTACTTGAAGCTTTGGATCATTAACCAATGAGTGAGGGACATGTGAACAAACATTGTTGGACACATATCCTTATTGGAAACATATCACCATTGGAACCATTAGACCATAATCAATGAACAAGATATATGAGTATAACCACTATTGGAACTTTGGAACATAACATTGTTGAGCTTTTGGAACATTATTCGTGAATATGAGACACGAGCTTCACAATTGATCAATGAGTAGGAAACATATGATAATGACCATTGATAACCGGATATAAAATACCTTAGCACATTTTGGGATGGGACAAGCATAATGTCAATGTGAATACTATTTGCCGCAGAAAGATACGGACAGAGTAACCTTACATACCTTGTATTAGCAATACAAATATATAATCCTAGAGGTGCATACAATAGTCCCGCTCCTTCTTTATGTGTCACTCTAAAATACAAATATATAATGGGATTCACATTAACCATCAACTACTTTACAATAATTAGCTTGTACTTGTCTAGCAAAGGGATGTGTTTTCATTAATAATTTTTATCCTAACGGGCAGTTGTCTAAATATTCTTTAAAAATTGCTCTATAATGTATCACACTTCTAATATCTCTATTTATTATAAGTAACTTTGATTTTATTCTAAGTCGGTGTCCACACCTTCGACGATGTTTGTTAACCGACATATTGCTATTGTTTTTATTGGTTGCGTTATCAAAGTCTTGTAAATTTTGAATTAATTGGTCTCGTACCTTTCTTAGTCGTCTTTCTTCAATATGAGTATTATGTATTTGATTATTGTAATGATTTATATAGTTATGATAATTATCGTTTCGTCGCATAAAAGGAAATTAAGATAGCCTTTATTAAATATTCTTGGGCTTATATGTCTTGTCTTATTTCGTTTTCTATCTAGTTATAATAGTCTGTTATTTGTTTGATTAGGAGAACTTCTATATCTAATTCTAAATATATTTTGAATCTAGTTAATACTGCTACTAATTTCTGTTCTAAGAAATATATATAATTTTGACCTTGCTGTATAAGATATAGTCTTTTGCTTAGTTCTTTATTTTTTCTAAAAGCGTTTTTTGAGTATTTAATAAAATTCTTATCCTAAAGGAAAATATCTTACTCTATTTCTTAAAAATTTAATATAATCTTTTATATTTCTAATTTCTTTTTCTATACGTCTTAATTCGCGTTTTTGAGTATGTAGGATTGATTCTTTAATTATTATAGCTTGTCTTAGATCTTGTTTATAATCGTATATTTCTTTATAATGATAAACAATATTTTTAGTATAAAAATTTCTTTTCATATATTTATGTAATGACCTTCTTGGTTATTTCCCCCGTTTTCGTGTGTTCTCAGCGTTTAGAGCTTTTCTATAATTGCCCCAAGTTATTTATGACTTGCTGGGACTGACAGTTCGGTTCCCGGGTAGTTCGTTTGAGAATATTATTTAGACCGAGTACGTTGTAAAATATTAAATTAAATTTGAATTTGGTAAAATGACATAGTTAATTACCTTTCGAAAATATTTTTGAAATTTATAAAATTCTTTAGTTATGATATATCTATACTATTTTATAATAGTTTTATAATTTATTAATAATTTAAGCGGAGATAGTGAATTTAAATATGTTAAAATAATATTTTTCTTTTATAGAGGTTTTGTTAGAAATAATTTTCTATTAATTATGGTATATTCAAAATATTATATTTATTTTACCACGGACCTATGCAATACCCGAATATATATATAATGAGATAAATATTACATTGCGGTGCCACCTCCACCACCACGTGGAAAGTGGGGAGGGGCACACATGCAAGAGGTGGCAGTCACTTGCCATAATGGCAAATGAAATATATGTATATGCATGCAGTATGTTATGAATTTGAATAAAACATATAACATAACGTTTTCTTCTGTTTTCATTTAATTCCTTCACTATTTCTGATCATATTAGCTCAATATTGAGCTAATCCATTAAGGTTTGAGCTTAGGGGTTTATATAGTTGAGTCCGTGGACTCGCTCTCGTCATTTTTACGGTATGTCTTCTTGTTTTTACGGTAATTTTCATTTACACGGTGATACTGTTGGGATTGATATTGATGTTTGATATATATTTTGAGCTCAAATTGAGGAGTGTTAGTTGTGACTATTAGTCACGGGGTGATTTGGGATGCTGTGACGGTTTTGGTTTTGCGATTCCGCAAGCGGGCCCCACGTGGATTGTTTGGACATTTTTCGAACTAATGCAATATGGGTATCAATAGTCATGTTTTGACATGTAGTTTATTATTTTGGTAGCTTGGCAACAGTCGGAGGCCTCTCGAAAGGGAAAGGCTCCTATTTAGCTGGTTTTCTTGGCAGGCGTCCAGATAGGCTAGGTTTACCTCCCTTTGCACTTAGATTGGGCTTATGTGTGGTATATGTATGCTATTGTGCTGGTGTTGTGGGCTGTAATTATAAACTTGGTGGTGGTGGTTTGTTGTGATTTAGGCCTTCTAGGCCGGATAGGGCTATTCGGATATATTCCAGGCCTATTATCCTCATGGTACACCACAGATGACCTATTTGGGGTCGGATCGTGTTGTTGTTATTGTTGCCAGTTTGGGAATGTTATTGTTGGACCTTAGTCCAGGCTTAGACAGACTTAGCCCAGACTTAGACAAGTATAACCGGACCTGGTTTTCGGGACCCGATAGTGGGCCCCGTTACCCTTCTTGTCGACCTGTCAGAACTTTGACATCGTTGGGCTCAGTTAAGCACTATATGACCTGTTAGGGCTGTGACGGGATTGAGTCACCCTAATTATATCCGGTTGGCCTATTTAGCCTTGTTAATCCCTGATAACACCGTATTTGACCGGGGTCGGCTAATTTGACTTAGAGCACTGACCCGCCTTTTTAGGACTTATAATGTATACCCATACTTGTATATACATATTATTTGTAGTAGTTAGTAACCTAGAAGGACCCCAAGATTGACTTGTAGCATGTTATGGAATTAGTTTCTGTACTTATATACTAGTGTTGACTTGGGACTAGGGCGTTTCCTGTTTATCTGATATGATATGACATTTGATTCTGTTCTGGTTACTGGCTATGATGAGTTTTGGTTCGAGTCCGGCCACTGATTATTATGAGTTCCAGTTCGAGTCCGGCCACTGATTCAGATATGATGGGTACTGATTATTATGAGTTTCGGTTCGAGTCCGGCCACTGATTCAGATATGATGGGCACTGATTATTATGAGTTTCGATTTGAGTCTGGCCACTGATTATTATGAGTTCCGATTCGATTCCGGCCACTGATTATTATGAGTTTCGGTTCGAGTCCGGCATCTGGTTATGATATGATTGGAGATTTTTGGTACTGGGTACCGTGGTTACTGGATACTGATACAACTTCGAGACACTGGTGAATATGCATTTACTTTTCTTGTGTGTCCCGCTGGTTTATGGGGGCCAGACTGGGTTATTGTTTTCTTCCGTGTGCCTATCGGGCTTATGGGGGCCCAAATAGGTTATGTTTGACTTGTGTGTTTACTTACGTATTTATTTACTCATTATTCTGTATCATACTTATATTCTCCTGAGCATATCTATACGCCTCGGCTGTTACTTATGTACTTATTATTTATACCCCGGACCTAGCATGTACCCTTTTTCTTATTTATTATTCAGTATTGCATTTTCTTATCATTTATACCCGGACCTAGAATGTACCCCCGTACTTTAGCCTGTTTATATTACATTAAGCTCAGTCGGCCGATGATGCCTACTGAGTACCCGTTGCCCCGGTACTCATTCTGCACTTCTGTATCTTTTCCCAATGCAGATCCAGGCACCAGTCGACGGTTTTGACGTGACTCTTTTCTCAGCGCTGGTTTTGGAGCAGGGTGAGCTTACTGACGTCCGAGACAGATCCTACTCCATCTTCTACTGTATAGTCTTTTGCTCTCAAGACTATTGTACTTGTTACACGTATTTGGTTTCTGTGTTGTATTTTGGGTATGTTAGTAGTGGCTCATGTACTGACCTCACCAGGTCTTGGGAAGGGTTCTTGACTTTATATACTGTCCTCTTCCTTCTCAGTTTTGGTAGATATACATATTCTGATTCTGTCTTTAGCGTTATAGCATGTTTATAAATATGGTTACTTCTACTTCTTCTCTGTTTTATGAGATTCCGCCCATTAGCCCGTCGTTTGTCGCTCCGGGCTAGGGTTTGGCTTGCCTATTAGTGGGTTATGATAGGCTCCATCATGACTCAAATATTGGGTCGTGACAGCTTGGTATCAGAGCCTAGGTTGTATAGGTAGTGTCGGTACATGGGCCAATGTTTAGTAGAGTCTTGTGGATCGGTGCGGGGACGCCTGTATCCTATCTTCGGGAGGCTACGGAGTATTCTTAGGAGAATCTTTCATTTTCTTGACTCATTTTTGTGCGTTGAGTCTGTGTTGGTTTCTGATCTTTGTTTGTTTCATTCTTTACGCAGAAGGCTAGGACGCGTGGTGCGAGAGCACCAGTTAGGGGCCGAGGTAGACCCAGAGGTCGGGGGCAGAGCAGAACAGAAGCCCTAAAGCAGAAAATGTTGAGTCATTTTTTTGAGACTAGCTCCACCCAGGTTTGCGGGTACCCCAGGAGAAGACGCTTATGAGTTCTTATCCAGATGCGAGGAGAAGCTGAGAAATTTTGGATTAGTGGAGTCGCGTGGGGTAGATTTTATTGCTTATCAATTTGATACAGTCGCGAGGAGATGATGGAGAGGTTATCTTGAATCCAGGCCGGCTGGATCTCCACCTGTTACTTAGGCACAGTTCTCCGAGGTATTCTTGGGGAAGTATATGCCCCGCAGCATGCGTGAGCGTCTTCGAGATGAGTTTTCTAGGTTGAGATAGGGGTCTATGACAGTAGCTGAGTAGGAATTGAGATTCAATGATTTGGCCAGACATGCTACTATGATCTTGCCTGATGAGTACGAGAGGATTAGATGTTTTGTCAGGGGACTAAGATTGCCACTCCGCAGGGCTACCCAGAATTTAGTAACTTTAGGGAAGTCATTCGCAGAGATTATTGAGCTTGTCTACTCTATTTAGGAGATGGATCGCGAGGCCCAAGGGGGAAGCGATAAGAGACCTCGTGTACAGGGTAGTTTCAGTGGGAGCCATAGTGGTTCGCAGTTCAGAGGTCGTGGTTTCCAGTTTCAGGGTAGGTACCCACAGCAGCAGCAGTAGTCTTTTCAGCGACAGGGTCAGCCCAGTAGGCCCGTACAGTCAGCTTTGTAAATATCTGATAGAGGTCAGCCCGCCTATAGTGGTTCTGTTAGACAGTCTCAGGGACGTGGTCAGTCCAGTTCATCGACTAGAGGGGGTCATACCGGATTAGCCGGACCTTCTAGGCCGAGCAGGGATCCAGGAGCATGCTATATTTGTAGGGTTGTCGGTCATTTTGCGCGTGAGTATCCTCAGCGCATGGAGATTGAGCCTTCAGTTCAGACAGCACAGCCCCTCAGATCTATACCGCCAGCAGGTAGAGGTGGTGCACAGGGTCGTCGAGGTGGTCCCCAGGGTTCTCGAGGTAGAGCGCAGGAAGGTCGGATTGGTGGTCAGGTCGGTGCTCAGACTAGTGGTAGACAGCGTCAGTTGTATGCCGTGCCGGCTAGGCCGGAGGCTGAGGCTTCAGATGCAGTGATTACAGGTATGATTTTCATATGCCAGCAGCCAGCTTCTGCATTATTTGATCCTTGGATCCACGTTTTCTTATGTATATACTTATTATGCACCACAGTTGGGTTTATGTTCTGAGTTATTATCTGTACATTTACGTGTATCTACCCCCGTTGGTGATTCCTTAGTAGTGGATCGGGTATATAGATCTTGTCTGGTGACTATTCAGGAGTTTGAGACTCGGGTTGATTTTATTGTATTGGCCATGGTAGACTTTGATGTGATTCTGGGCATGGACTGGTTGTCTATCCATCATGCAGTCTTGGATTGCTTTGCCAAGACTGTGACCTTAACCATGCCTGGCGTACCCCCGGTGGTGCGGCAGGGTTCTGTTAGCCGCACACCGACCGGGATTATTTCATATGTTCGAGCTCGTAGATTGATGTCGAGGGGATGTGATTCATTCCTTGTTTATGTTCGGGATGTTAGTATTGAGAGTCCATCGCTTGACTCCGTCTCTGTTGTTCATGAGTTTTCTGATGTATTCTCGACTGACCTGTCTGGCCTTCCTCCTGAGCGTGATATAGAGTTCATTATTGACCTCGAGCCAGGCACCCGATCTATTTCTATGGCTCCTTATCGTATGGATCCTGCTGAGTTGAGAGAGTTGAGTAGTCAGCTTGAGGATCTATCGGGGAAAGGTTTTATCAGGCCCAGTGTATCGCCATAGGGTGCTCCAGTTCTGTTTGTAAAGAAGAAAGATGGATCTATGCGCATGTGTATTGATTACAGGCAGTTGAATAAGGTAACTGTGAAGAATAAGTATCCTATGCCTCGTATCGATGATCTGTTTGATCAATTTCAGGGTGCAGCGGTATTCTCGAAGATAGACTTGAGATCTGGCTATCATCAGTTGAGAGTTAGGGCTGAATACATCCCAAAGACAGACTTCAGGACTCGGTACAGCCATTATGAGTTCCTGGTGATGTCTTTTGGGTTGACTAATGCCCCAACAGCTTTCATGGATTTGATGAATCGTGTATTCAGGCCATACTTGGACTCCTTTGTTATTGTGTTTATTGACGACATCTTGGTTTATTCGAGGAGTAACGAGGAGCACGAGCAGCATTTGAAGATTGTGTTCCACACTTTGAGAGATCATCGGCTTTATGCCAAGTTCTCAAAATGTGAGTTTTGGCTTGAGTCTGTAGCTTTCTTGGGGTATGTTGTATCCATACACGGTATCATGGTAGACCCAGCCAAGATTGAGGCTATTCGAGGTTAGACTAGGCCCACGTCACCTACCGAGGTTTGCTGTTTTGTTGGGTTAGCAGGATACTACAGGCGATTTGTTGAGGGCTTCTCGTCTATTGCATCTCCTATGACCAGACTGACCAGGAAGGAGGTTCCATTTCAGTGGTCTGAGGATTGTGAGGCAAGCTTTCTGAAGCTCAAGGATCGACTTACTTCTGCCCCTGTGTTGACTCTTCCAGTTGAGGGCGAGGGTCTTACAGTGTATTGTGATGCGTCTGGTATTGGTTTGGGATATGTTCTAATGCAGCAGGGTCATGTTATTGCTTATGCATCGAGGCAGCTGAAGGTGCACGAGCGTAACTATCCCACTCATGATTTGGAGTTAGCAGCCGTTGTGTTTGCATTGCGAATTTGGAGACATTATCTCTACGGTGTTTATTGTGAAATCTTTACAGACCACTGCAGTCTTCAGCATATTATGACTCAGAGGGATCTTAATTCGAGGCAACGCAGGTGGATTGAGTTGCTGAAGGACTATGATATCTCTATTCTCTATCATCCGGGCAAGGCGAATATGGTAGCAGACGCCTTGAGTTGGAAGACAGTGAGTATGGGTAGCTTAGCCTTCATTCCAGTCTCTCAGCGATCGTTGACTTTGGACATTCAGTCCTTAGCTAACTCGATGGTACGTTTGGATATTTCTGACCCCGGAAGGGTTATCGCTTGTGTTGGTGCGAGATCTACTTTGCTGGAGCAGATTCAGAGTCATCAGTTTGAGGATAGCGGTCTCCGTAGCATTCGAGATCAGGTATTGAAGGGTAAGTCTGAGAGAGCTACTTTGGATTCTGATGGTGTTTTGAGGTTTGACGACCGTATTTGTGTTCCGAGGGTTGGAGATTTGATTTAGTTGATTTTGCACGAGGCGCACAGCACCAGGTATTCTATTCACCCTGGGACAGTTAAGATGTATCGGAATCTGAGGCAGCACTATTGGTGGAGCAGTATGCGGAGAGATATAGCAGGGTTTGTAGCGCGATACCTTTGTTGTCAGCAGGTAAAGGCCGAACATCAGAGATTCGATGGTTTACTTCAGCAATTACCCATCCCCGAGTGGAAATGGGAGCGAGTCACTATGGATTTCATTGTTGGATTGCCTCGCACCTCCCGTGGTTTTGATAGTATTTGGGTTATTGTGGATTGGTTGACTAAGTCTGCACACTTTATCCCTGTTCGAGTCTCCTATAGTGCTTAGAGGTTAGCTCGTGTATATATTCAGGAGGTGGTTTGCCTGCATGGAGTGCCAATATCTATTATCTCAGACCGAGGGTCTCAGTTTACCTCCAGTTTCTGGCAGACTTTCCAAGAAGAGTTGGGTACCCAGGTGGACCTCAGTACTGCATTTCATCCTCAAACCACCGGCAGTCTGAACGAACTATCCAGGTATTGAAGGATATGCCCCGTGCTTGTGTGTTAAACTTTGGGGGTCAATGGGATCAATTCTTGCCTTTAGCCGAGTTCGTGTATAATAATAGCTTCCACTCCAGCATTCAAATGGCTCCATTTGAAGCTTTATATGGCAGACGATGTCGATCTCCAGTTGGCTGGTTTGAAACTTCAGAAGTCAGTCCTCGTGGCATAGATTTGCTCCGAGAATCTTTGGACCGAGTTCGAGTGATTCAAGATAGGCTGCGGACAACTCAGAGTAGACAGAGGAGTTATGATGACCGTAGACGTCGTCCGTTGAAATTCAGGATGGGTGATAGGGTCTTCTTACGAGTATCGCCCATTAAGGGCTTGATGCAATTTGGTAGAAAGGGTAAGCTTAGCCCCAGATATATTGGACCCTTTGAGATTTTGCGGACAGTTGGAGAGGTGGCTTATGTGCTAGCTTTACCTCCGGCATTTTCAACTATCCACCCAGTGTTTCATGTTTCTATGCTGTGACAATACATTCCAGATGAGTCGCATGTGTTTCGATGGGACTCAATTCAGTTAAATGATAAGTTAACATTTGTGGAGGAGCCTGTGACCATTTTAGCAAGAGATGTCAGACGGTTACGCTCCCGGGACATTCCAGTGGTTAAGGTACAGTGGCGTCACTGTCCCGTTGAGGAGGCTACTTGGGAGCTTGAACGTGATATGCGAGACCAGTATCCCTACTTGTTCACGTCTTCAGGTATGTGTTTATTCTTGACTTTCGCGGACGAAAGTCCTTTTAGTAGTGGATATTGTAATGACCTTCCCGATTATTTCCCCCATTTTTGTGTGTTCTCAGCGTTTAGAGCTTTTCTATAACTGCCCCAAGTTATTTATGACTTGCTGGGACTGACAGTTCGATTCCCGGGTAGTTCGTTTGAGAATATTATTTAGACCGAGTACATTGTAAAATATTAAATTAAATTTGAATTTGGTAAAATGACATATTTAATTACCTTTCGAAAATATTTTTGAAATTTATAAAATTCTTTAGTTATGATATATCTATACTATTTTATAATAGTTTTATAATTTATTAATAATTTAAGCGGAGATAGTAAATTTAAATATGTTAAAATAATATTTTTCTTTTATAGAGGTTTTGTTAGAAATAATTTTCTATTAATTATGGTATATTCAAAATATTATATTTATTTTACCACGGACCTATGCAATACCCGAATATATATATAATGAGATAAATATTACATTGCGGTGCCACCTCCACCACCACGTGGAAAGTGGGGAGGGGCACACATGCAAGAGGTGGCAGCCACTTGCCATAATGGCAAATGAAATATATGTATATGCATGCAGTATGTTATGAATTTGAATAAAACATATAACATAACGTTTTCTTCTGTTTTCATTTAATTCCTTCACTATTTCTGATCATATTAGCTCAATATTGAGCTAATCCATTAAGGTTTGAGCTTAGGGGTTTATATAGTTGAGTCCGTGGACTCGCTCTCGTCATTTTTACGGTATGTCTTCTTGTTTTTACGGTAATTTTCATTTACACGGTGATACTGTTGGGATTGATATTGATGTTTGATATATATTTTGAGCTCAAATTGAGGAGTTTTAGTTGTGACTATTAGTCACGGGGTGATATGGGACGCTGTGACGGTTTTGGTTTTGCGATTCCGCAAGCGGGCCCCACGTGGATTGTTTGGACATTTTTCGAACTAATGCAATATGGGTATCAATAGTCATGTTTTGACATGCAGTTTATTATTTTGGTAGCTTGGCAACAGTCGGAGGCCTCTCGAAAGGGAAAGGCTCCTATTTAGCTGGTTTTCTTGGCAGGCGTCCAGGTAGGCTAGGTTTACCTCCCTTTGCACTTAGATTGGGCTTATGTGTGGTATATGTATGCTATTGTGCTGGTGTTGTGGGCTGTAATTATAAACTTGGTGGTGGTGGTTTGCTGTGATTTAGGCCTTCTAGGCCGGATAGGGCTATTCGGATATATTCCAGGCCTATTATCCTCATGGTACACCACAGATGACCTATTTGGGGTCGGATCGTGTTGTTGTTATTGTTGCCAGTTTGGGAATGTTATTGTTGGACCTTAGTCCAGGCTTAGACAGACTTAGCCCAGACTTAGACAAATATAACCGGACCTGGTTTTCGGGACCCGATAGTGGGCCCCGTTACCTTTCTTGTCGACCTGTCAGAACTTTGACATCTTTGGGCTCAGTTAAGCACTATATGACCTGTTAGGGCTGTGACGGGATTGAGTCACCCTAATTATACTCGGTTGGCCTGTTTAGCCCTGTTAATCCCTAATAACACCGTATTTGACCGGGGTCGGCTAGTTTGACTTAGAGCACTGACCCGCCTTTTTAGGACTTATAATGTATACCCAGACTTGTATATACATATTGTTTGTAGTAGTTAGTAACCTAGAAGGACCCCAAGATTGACTTGTAGCATGTTGTGGAATTAGTTTCTGTACTTATATACTAGTGTTGACTTGGGACTAGGACGTTTCCTGTTTATCTGATATGATATGACATTTGATTCTGTTCTGGTTACTGGCTATGATGAGTTCCGGTTCGATTCCGGCCACTGATTATTATGAGTTCTGGTTCGAGTCCGGCCACTGATTCAGATATGATGGGTACTAATTATTATGAGTTTTGGTTCGAGTTCGGCCACTGATTTAGATATGATGGGCACTGATTATTATGAGTTACGGTTCAATTCCGGCCACTAATTATTATGAGTTTCGGTTCGAGTTCGGCATCTGGTTATGATATGATTGGAGATTTTTGGTACTGGGTACCGTGGTTACTGGATACTGATACAACTTCGAGACACTGGTGAATATGTATTTACTTTTCTTGTGTGTCCCGCTGGTTTATGGGGGCCAGACTGGGTTATTGTTTTCTTTCGTGTGCCTATCGGGCTTATGGGGGCCCAAATAGGTTATGTTTGACTTGTGTGTTTACTTACGCATTTTTACTCATTACTCTGTATCGTACTTATATTCTTCTGAGCATATCTATATGCCTCGGCTGTTACTTATGTACTTATTATTTATACCCCGAACCTAGCATGTACCCTTTTTCTTACTTATTATTCAGTATCGCATTTTCTTATCAATTATACCCGGACCTAGCATGTACCCCCGTACTTTAGCCTGTTTATATTACATTAAGCTCAGTCGGCCGATGATGCCTACTGAGTACCCATTGCCCCGGTACTCATACTGCACTTCTGCATCTTTTCCCCGATGCAGATCCAGGCACCAGTCGACGGTTTTGACGTGACTCTTTTCTCAGCGCTGGTTCCGGAGCAGGGTGAGCTTACTGACGTCCGAGGCAGATCCTACTCCATCTTCTACTGTATAGTCTTTTGCTCTCAAGAATATTGTACTTGTTACACGTATTTGGTTTCTGTGTTGTATTTTGGGTATGTTAGTAGTGGCTCATGTACTGACCTCACCAGGTCTTGGGAAGGGTTCTTGACTTTATATACTATTCTCTTCCTTCTCAGTCTTGGTAGATATACATATTCTGATTCTGTCTTTAGCGTTATAGCATGTTTATAAATATGGTTACTTCTACTTCTTCTCTGTTTTATGAGATTCGGCCCGTTAGCCCGTCGTTTGTCTCTCCGGGCTAGGGTTTGGCTTGCCTATTGGTGGGTTACGATAGGCGCCATCATGACTCAAATATTGGGTCGTGACAATTTAGTAACCTAAAAAGTTGTCTATATCGACGGTTATTTCTTATATGTTGAAGAGCGAATTGATTATGTCTTGTTAAAGCGTATCTAATTAATTTTCTTTGATATTGTCTTAATTCAGAGATACAATAAGGGATTCTACCGTTTTGTATTATTCCGTCCTTTACTTCGGGATTAGTGTGTAAATTCTGAAGTTCTGAGTATAATTGGTTTATTTTTCTTTTTGTCTCGTTATATTCTTGGAAAGTAGTGATTGGTCTGTTCATAAATTTTTAAGCTAAAGGATAGTATTTTATATGATAGTTAAGTCTTTTTATTTTATGTGTTTGATGTCTTATATTGTAGGCTGATTCTTGAATACTAAGGCACATATAATTATGGCGTTTGTTTCTTGTTTTTTTATTTGTTCTTGAAAGATTAATTTATAATAATTATATCTTACTAAAAGGTCTACCTTGTCTTGTGCTAAAATTTTTAGATAATTTTTACTAATATGTAATTGTCGATTTAAAATTCTTAATTGTTTAGCTAAATGAGATTTTTTCATATAATATTATCCTAGAGGGTGGTACTTAATTTTAGTCTGTATTTTTAATAATCATTTTTGTAAAATTTTTAATATATTATATAGATCTACAGCTCTTTCTAAATTATGGAAACTTATTTCTAATTGTGGTGGTTCTGGTTGATTAAAGTCTTGATGGGGGTTAAAGTCTTTTAGAGGATTATTGATATAAATTTTATATTGGTCATCTATTAAACTATATGCTAATTCTACTTCTTTTATTCGTTCTTTATGAGTTGTTTCAAAAGCTTTTAAAGCTCTTATATATTTAGCGAGTCTTGTTCTTTTCATAAACTATGGCCTAGAAACTTCAGGCTCTGATACCAATAATAATAGTCACTTAGATGGAAATGTTTCAATTAGCATTAATTGTCGGAGGAGTTGATTGGGTTTGTTTTCTTATGGTTGTAAAATCCAACTCGGTACTTCCTCTTCCTGTTTCTACTATGTTAATAGGTCAAGGTAATTACTAGAATGCTAAGTATATTCCCCAAATTTTAAAAATAATTTAATTATTATTATTATTTTTTTATTTTTTTTAAGAGTGTCTATTTCTACTTGTTATTTAGTTTATCGGTATACGTGTTGATGATTTTTTTTATTTTTTTTTTAAAGAGTGTCTATTTCTACTTGTTATTTAGTTTATCGGTATATCTACCTCTTTCATCTCTTTCTCTTAAACTTATTTTCTAAGTACTTGCTTCTTTAACCTCACCTTGGATGACACATGTCCTGCGGCTCTCTTGGCCATTAACGGACTCAAATCCTAGGAATTTATGGGTTAATCCATCAGAGTTGCTTAGACATTTAAGAGACTAACCATATACTAAAGGTAGATTTGGACAACTAAACATAATTTTTAAAATAGACATGATGAAATATCAACATATAATAAAATATCAACATATATTAAAATATCAACATATATTCATGATATTAACATAAAACATAAACATACAAACATGGGGAATAATACCTACTTCTAGTAAAGCTTATAACCTACTTACATTAAGTAGAGCGGATAGAGGGTTCCATTCGGGAGTCCCCGAAGTTGCTCCTAGTGAACTGGAAAATTAAACACTCACAAGCACTCTTTGTACAAAAACACTCTTTTATTTTTCAAACACTCTTTTCTTACAATATTTATTTGTAAACTCTAAGCTAATTGCTTCTTACTTTGATTGCTTGATGCTTCCCTCTCTCTTGATCTCTTGATCTCTTTCTTGCAGTATGGAAATGAAAGGTATTTATAGAGGAGCGGCTGCGGACTTCAAATGAAATTGAACGGAACCATATTGCTACAGGTCGCTTTCAAGTCTGCTTTATGTCGCTTTCGCTATCAATTTCCTTTGAAATCTTGTAAAATTTTTGAATGTTACGACTTTTCTTTTCGTTCCGTCTTTCTATCTTATCCATATATATGTCATTGCTTATGAATATTGAGTCTGCTGAAGTCACTGCTTACGTCTTTTGAGAATGTCCAAAATATCTGATGTCATTGCTGATGTCTTTAACAAATAGTGTCTAAATTGTGCAAGGCCTCGGAGTCAAAACTCATACCGAAATCATCATCTGCGTTGGGGTCTTGAGCAAATTGATCTAGAGCCGGGTCATATTCTCTGTCTGAACTGGGTAGATCTGAGTCTGAATTTGAAATATCTGATCGTTCTTTTGCTGGTTTAATCATGTCTTTCGTCTCTTCTTTAGGAGTGTTAGAGGTAGAGTCTACCAATAATCTCATCAGTGTATTGCCAATAATATTTTCTATTGTTTTTGTAGTCACTTGCTTTTTATTTTGTCTTTTGATTTTTACAGTCTTTGAGCTTGAGGCTCCTTCTAAATTAAAACTAGCTGGAAGTCTTCTTACACTTTTTGGCAAAGTGTCAGTTATTAACGGACTTGATGAGTCTTTACCGATTGCCGTTTGAACCGGACTAGCTACATCCTTACCTGATGCAGTAGGTTTGTCTACATTCAGTGGGGAATGCACACCCATCTCATCCATTTTTAGTAAAGATGGAGAACTTTTTTGTGGTATCTGAAAATCAGTCTGAGTAAAAGAATTCTTCAAAATTTGAACTGGTCTTTGTGTCTGAAAGGGTGCTGAATTTGGGCTTTGGTTTAATTCAAGATGCTTTATATAATCTTGTATTAATAAATTTTGTCTTACTAATTCATCTCGTTCTTTTTCTAACAGTTCATTTTTATGATTTAGTCTTTTAAAACCTTCGGTCATTGAACTGCAGTGATCACAAAAAATAATTTTGTTTGTGTCTTTTTGAATATTGTACTGAGGGTAATTTATAGGGTTTCTTAGCTCGGGGGTAATAAAAAAGTTTGGTCCTAATTTTCCTCTTGCGTAGTCTAAAGCCTCATTAAAATTATTAAATCCTTTGTATAAGGGGTCTTTAAAGTTCTTAATCGCGTCTATTACCTCGAATTCATGTCTGGTAAATTCCTGGAGTCCTTCCCTGTATGATCACATAAAAATTAAACTTGTTAGTTAAATTTTTGTTTGTAAAATATTATGCTAGGGCATTCATAACAGCTAAAAAATAGCTGACATCCCTTGGAGTCTTGTTGTATGAAATCCATAAGTTGTCTAATAAACATTTTTAATTTCGGTCGACCCTTGCTTCAGGCCTTGTCTTAAAACTGAAATTTGAGTCTGGATAATAAATTAAATTTTGTCTCCCAAAATGTATTCTTTCGATCGTCTGATCGCTAGATGTCTGAGCTGTACTTAACATTGTCTGTGGCCGAAAATGAGTATTGCTTAATAAAGTCTTTAAATAATTGTCTGTGCTGGAGTCTGAAGCTTTTGCTTTGCCTTTGTCTGTCATGCTGCAAAAAAGATTAGTTAGTAGTTTTTGATATTAATCTACTAAGTTTATCGGCTAAGGTATTTTCTTTACCTTTAATATGTTCGAATTTAATAGTATATATTGAAGTAGCGTTAATAAAATTTAACCATCGTCTCTTACTACTATTTTTCTCGCTAATTTTCTCATGAAATTTGACTATGGCTTCACAGTCAGTTCTTACTAATACTTCTAGCTTATTTAAAATATATATTTTAAAACTATTAAGACCATATATGACTGCTAGTATTTCAGCGTCTATACTACTCATATTGCCTTGTTCTTTATATTTTCCACTCTGATAAGCACATATTCTTTCATCTTTCTTATTGCTATATTTATTGGTTCTAGCTTTAAGGACGGCTCCCCATCCTTCAAAACTACCGTCTGTCTCTATTATTAAATAGTCTGTTTCTAAAGGTAGGGCTAAGTCTGGTATGTCCTTAACCATTTCCTTTAGTCTTTGAACTAATTTTATATCTTCCGTATTGAATGACTTTTGTCCTTTAGAGCCAGTTTTCGCATATAAAGGTCCTGCTACCTTTCCTAAATTCTTAATAAATTGTCTAGCATTATTTAATATTCCTAAGAATTTTTGGAGGTCTTTTGTTTTTTCTAACCTGTCTGGCATTTCTAGGGCCTTTTTTGCTATATGTGGTTGCAATTTTATTTTTCCTTCTCCTATAGTGATTCCTAGAAAATTAATATATTGTTTACATAATTCCATCTTTTTCTTACTTATAATTATTCCATTGTCTACAAATAATTTAAAAACTGTTTGGAGATGTCCTAAATGTTCTTTCATGTTATAGCTAAAAACTAAGATGTCATCTACATATACTAGTACAAAAGTCTTATATTTACCAAATATATTATCCATCTTTCGTTGAAATATTGGTGGAGCAGTTTTTAATCCAAAGACATTACTAACCATTCGAAATGTCCTTCGGGACAAGTAAATGTTGTCCACTCTATACTGTCTTGGTGCATTTTTATCTGCCAATATCCTGACTTACAGTCGAATTTACTAAACATTGTTCTTCCTTGAATTCTATTTATTAACTCTGTTTTGTCTGGTAGTTTATAAGCATCCATTACTGTATTGTCATTAAGTCTTTTATAATTTATTACCATTCTAGCTTTTCCTCTAACTATCTCGCTATGATTTCTAACCATAAAAGTTGCTGACCTATGTCTTGATTTAGATCTTCTAATTACTCCTAGGTCAAGTAATTCTTTAATTTGTACTTCAAAGTCTTTTAAATCCTCATTAGTAGCTTGTATTGCTGCTGTTCTTACCGTATATTCTGGATTTATGATTTCTAGTTTACACTCTATTTTATTATTATTCCAGTGTTCTAAAGGCTTTTCACCTATTATGTCTATGTCATCTAATTTCTGAATTATCTTTTGCAAGTCTTCTTGGTTCTTTATTATTCCTTTTTGTTGCATTCCTTTCCTAAAATTGTAGTTGTCTATGTTTATCTCCATTAAATCATAATTTTTGTCTATGATGTGATTTAATAATTCTATTTCATTAATTTCTTCATCTACGTCTAATTCTTCTAACATTAATGTTCCTGTCTCACAGGTACAGTCTGTGCCTTTGTCACACAAGTGCTTTGAAGATTCTTTAAGAAATTTAGAGTCTTTGGTCACTTTTGTATTTCTTTGTACATTTTTTCCAAAAAATGTTGGGGTTATTGTAATAGTCTTTGTGAAGATTACTCCGTCTCTAGTTATAAAACATCCTCCATTATATTTTATCATAAAATCTAAGCCTATTATAAAGTCTGCTTTTATATTTAATTCTCTAGTTAACATTATTCCTAGCTTATATACTGTTTTATAATTAGAACATGTATTGCTAAAACTAATTACTGCATTTTTTACAAAATGTCTATAAGTATTATGAGTTCCATCCATTTGCATGGATATATGAGGTTTCGTAAAATTATTTATAAGATGTTTTGGTAATATTTTTTGGTTTATTATACACTGTGTACATCCTGAGTCTACTAATCCTAGTGTTTCTATTTCATAATCTTGTATTTTTATTTTAGTTAATATTTTGACTGTACTTGTTTCTTATCTTCATTACATACTAAACCATCAAAGGCTTCGTTTATTAATTCTGAGTCTTCTTCCATGACATGTTTACCTTTTTCTAATCTTTTTATTCTTTCTTCTAGGTTATTTATTCTTGTTGTTAGTTTAATTATTCTATCTTCTTCTGTGTGTGATATAGTATAATTAGTTGAAGAACTTGCTACTTCCTTAATGGTCTCTTTTTGTGGTTCATTACTTATTGTATTTTGTAGTAACTTACCTCCTATAGTTCTTTCTATGCAAGGAATACATCCTTCTATGTAACAAAGTTTACATTTGATTCTTCTATTCTTATCTGGGTACCATTTACAAATGAAGCATTGATTACTGTCTAAGCCTTTTCGTTCAAATTCATGCACACAGTCTTCGCTTTTTATATTAACTAAATTATAGTCTATTATATTTACTAAATCAAAAGTTGGTGGGTCTAAATGTAGGTCTTCTAGATTTATCTCATTAATGAGATTCTCATCTTCTGAGTCTGATGAATTATAGGGTTCATTGTTATTTATACTTACTATAGAATAAATACTTTTATTGTCTGACATGTATTCGTCTACATTAATTAAAGTTTCTTGAAAATCTTCTATTAATTGAGAGTTTCTTGTTCTAGTATTATTTCTTTTAGGGCAAGAAGTTGCTAAATGTTCTGTGCTTCCACAAGTAAAACATTCTAGAGTATTCTTATAACTTTTATCATTCTTATATTTTCTAACATGTCTATTTTTATTTAAGTATGGTTTTTTGGCTACTGATTTTCTTAGATAGTAACTTCTTCGTCTGTAATTATTCTTTGGGTATGATTTCTTATATTTCTTTGGAGTTCGTCTTTTCTGATAGTCTTCATCATAATTTTGGGTAGTGTATATACTTTTACAAAAACTGGTTTCACCTTTCTTTAACTGTTTTTGAATTTGGATGTTAGTACATTTTTCTTGTAATATTTCTATTATGTGTTGTATTCTATGTCCAATGGACCATCTAGCATTAGGGTTTTGTACTACACCTTCCCTTTCATCCCATCGTCTTTCTATTTCTCTTCCTAAGGCTCCTGGTAATTTATTAAACAATTTTCTACCTAATGTCTGATCAAAAGCGTTTCCACTTCTGGTGCAATAATAAAAATAGTCATTTAAGAAAAACTTTATATGGTGCCAATTACTAATACTTTATTGTTCTAACTGTATCAAGGATTTTCTTTGTAATACTAATAAACCACTATTGGGATCTTCTCCTGTTATTAAACTGTGTATTTTATTTGTAAAATTATAGGGATTAGCTCCCATGTTTACTAAGTCTTGAAATTCTTGGAGAAATTCTGTCTTAAAGGCTTCCCATAATCCTTTTGTAGATTCTCCTAAAAATGTTTCCATATATCTATACATAGTCTCTGCATCTGTCTCATGATAAGTTTTTATATAATCTGCTACTACTATTCCCTTCCATAAGTCTATTACAGTGTTCCATGCTTGAGGGTCTTGGGCAGCTATATTTAATATTTTTCCTTTACTACCTCCTTCTTGGAGTTGGACGGGTTCTTCTATAGGCATTCTCTTTCCTACAGGTCTAATTCGTTCTGCTTCTATTTCTGAATTTATTCGATATACTCTATGTCTAGGTACATTACCAATATTGGTTTGTACAGTGTGTCCTGTTGTTGTTCTTTGAAATAGGCTTGAACTAGATGTTGCTGATTCCATAAATTCTTTAATACTCTTAGTGGTTTCCTCTTCGTCGTATGTACTTTGATTGTCTAAAATATTATCTTCATTTTCTTGATATCCTAAATTATCTGTTCTTGACTTACAATATTTGAAATGGTCTTCTACTTGAGTAAAATGTAATTGTCCTAATTTACATCCTTTACATTTAAAAGTTTTGTTGTTATTATTTCTGTACATTTCTCTAGCAGTTTCTATTGCTAAATCTACTGAAAATTCTTCGGATATTGTTTCTATTATATTCATTAATTCTGTCCTTCCTGGTTCTTCGAATTCTTCATTCTTTTGAGTTTCTAAGTTATAGTCTATAAACCTAATTGATGTTTCTCCTTTCCTATTAGTATACATTAAATGGTCTGTGGGTTTGAGGATCGCTTGAGTCTTGGGTGGTTCTAAGTTCCATTCTAATCTTGTATAAGTCTCTGGGTCTATTTTTAAAGGCTTCATTACTTTAATTCCTTGATTTCCCATTAATTCTACTACATCATCTACTTTTAATTTAAACCTAGTATTGCTATTACTAGATAATTTACCAATAAATCCTAAACATACTAATAAATTATTTCCTCCATTCATGTCTTCATATCCTTTTGTCTGAAATACTACCTTAATATATTTTCCAAATTCTGCTGAATTAATCATATAGTTTGGACTACAATAAAATATTCCGTCATTATTAGTCATATCTACTTCTGTTAAACCTAGTATAGATCTTTTAGGGTCTGACCATCTATCATCATAAATTGTAATTAATACTTTAGTTCCTAAATTCTTTCGGGTTAATCCTTTTATTCCTATTACAATTAAACTCATGTGCATTAAATTCATATTAGCCCATGATTATTATAGCTATATGTGTCTGGGTCTATTATTATTGGTATCAGAGCCTGAAGTTTCTAGGCCATAGTTTATGAAAAAGACAAGATTAGCTAGATATTTAAAAGAAAGAGCTTGGTTATTATATAACCAAATTATTCTTAAAAATTTAGAAAAAGAATCTTTTAGACTAAAAGAACAGTTAGATTATTATTTAGAGAATTTTAGCGAAGAAATTTCCAAAAACTAACCTCCAATAATAGATTTAGTTCAATTTTATCAAGAACAAATCCGCAGAATTAATCGAAGAGAAGTAACTAGATAAAATATAATAAATAGTATATTGCGTAGAATAAATTATTACCCATTAGGATAAGATAAGTGTATGAAAAGAACAAGACTCGCTAAATATATAAGAGCTTTAAAAGCTTTTGAAACAACTCATAAAGAACGAATAAAAGAAGTAGAATTAGCATATAGTTTAATAGACGACCAATATAAAATTTATATCAATAATCCTCTAAAAGACTTTAACCCCCATCAAGACTTTAATCAACCAGAACCACCACAATTAGAAATAATTTTCCATAATTTAGAAAGAGCTGTAGATCTATATAATATATTAAAAAATTTACAAAAACGATTATTAAAAATACAGACTAAAATTAAGTACTACCCTCTAGGATAATATTATATGAAAAAATCTCATTTAGCTAAACAATTAAGAATTTTAAATCGACAATTACATATTAGTAAAAATTATCTAAAAATTTTAGCACAAGACAAGGTAGACCTTTTAGTAAGATATAATTATTATTAATTAATCTTTCAAGAACAAATAAAAGAACAAGAAACAAACGCCATAAATATTTTAAATTATATGTGCCTTAGTATTCAAGAATCAGCCTACAATATAAGACATCAAACACACAAAATAAAAAGACTTAACTATCATATAAAATACTTTCCTTTAGCTTAAAAATTTATGAACAGACCAATCACTACTTTCCAAGAATATAACGAGACAAAAAGAAAAATAAACCAATTAGACTCAGAACTTCAGAATTTACACACTAATCCCGAAGTAAAGGACGAACTAATACAAAACGGTAGAATCCCTTATTGTATCTCTGAATTAAGACAATATCAAAGAAAATTAATTAGATACGCTTTAACAAGACATAATCAATTCGCTCTTCAACATATAAGAAATAACCGTCGATATAGACAACTTTAGGTTACTAAATATATGAAAAGACATTTTTATACTAAAAATATTGCTTATCATTATAAAGAAATATACGATTATAAACAAGATCTAAGACAAGCTATAATAATTAAAGAATCACTCCTACATACTCAAAACGCGAATTAAGACGTATAGAAAAAGAAATTAGAAATATAAAAGATTATATTAAATTTTTAAGAAATAGAGTAAGATATTTTTCTTTAGGATAAGAATTTTATTAAATACTCAAAAAACGCTTTTAGAAAAAATAAAGAACTAAGCAAAAGACTATATCTTATACAGCAAGGTCAAAATTATATATATTTCTTAGAACAGAAATTAGTAGCAGTATTAACTAGATTCAAAATATATTTAGAATTAGATATAGAAGTTCTCCTAATCAAACAAATAACAGACTATTATAACTATATAGAAAACGAAATAAGACAAGACATACAAGCCCAAGAATATTTAATAAAGGCTATCTTAATTTCCTTTTATGCGACGAAACGATAATTATCATAACTATATAAATCATTACAATAATCAAATACATAATACTCATATTGAAGAAAGACGACTAAGAAAGGTACGAGACCAATTAATTCAAAATTTATAGCAATATATCGGTTAACAAACATCGTCGAAGGTGTGGACACCGACTTAGAATAAAATCAAAGTTACTTATAATAAATAGAGATATTAGAAGTGTGATACATTATAGAGCAATTTTTAAAGAATATTTAGACAACTGCCCGTTAGGATAAAAATTATTAATGAAAACACATCCCTTTGCTAGACAAGTACAAGCTAATTATTGGATATATAACTTAGAAGTACAGAGACTAATACAAACTAAAAGAAAGTATATAAATCTCAAAAAATCATTAGAAAATATATTAAAACATAAGACACTAAAAAATAATAAAGACATAATAAGTAACATAACTTGGGATATACACGGATTAGAACTCGATATTAACGAATTTACTAATTGGTTAGAGTGGTATAAAAGTAGACCATTCTGGATTCCGTTAGGATAAACGACTTAGCTAATCTAAAGAAATTAGAATATTTAGACTTACAAATAATACCAGAAAAGAAATACAAACGTTTGAAAGACAATTCCTCAATCAAGTGTAATTTTAATAACGGCGAACATATATTACATAGTGAAGACGCACATTTAAATAGCATAATAGACTTGTTAATAAATTTAGCAGAAAACATTCAAAAAGACAATTATTTAGTTATTAAAATTTTAGAAGATTTACAAACAAAACAAATCAAGACTTATAGTGCTATAGCTGAAAATTTAGATTGTATTAGGACTCAACAAGTTGAAATAACAAAGAAACAAATAAGTAAAATATCTCAAGAAGAATTAAATAAAATACTAAACGAAATAAAAGACTTAAAGATTGAACTAAAAGCCATAACAACACAACATATAACTCCACAAAACCCCCCAGAAATTAATATAGAAGAAATTAATAAAAACATAGAAAAACTTATTAAAGAAAAATATCCCCCAGTACCTGAAAAGACCATTAGTGAATTAACAGAACAATTAAAGAAAGTTGAGGTTACCCCAAGTAAAGAAAGAACACAGGTAGTAAGAAAGACTAAAACATGGACCTTTTATCAAGTCGGAGAACAGAAGAAACCAGACCCCTCATCCAAAACAGACTCGGAAACAATATGCTAAGTAGATTAATGAATAATAATTCAAGCCAAAATATAGGACAACAGTTAGACGAAGTAATAGACATAGATAAAGATATACAAATTTTTCAACAGAATAGTTTAAGACTTTTAAATCCTAAAGTTTTATATAGTGCTGGAATATTTTCTCAAAAAGCTCAGCTTTACAGACATTATAGAGAAGAACAGATGTGTGTAATAAAAAATAGACATCATGTAAGTTTAATAAGTTCAGATTCCACCAAAGAAATATTAAGAACTAATATGAATTTAATGCACATGGGTTTAATTGTAATAAGAATAAAAGGATTAACCCAAAAGAATTTAGGAACTAAAGTATTAATTACAATTTATGATGATAGATGGTCAGACCCTAAAAGATCTATACTAGGTTTAACAGAAGTAGATATGACTAATAATGGCGGAATATTTTATTATAGTCCAAACTATATGATTAATTCAGCAGAATTTGGAAAATATATTAAGGTAGGATTTCAGACAAAAGGATATGAAGACATGAATGGAGGAAATAATGTATTAGTATGTTTAGGATTTATTGGTAAATTATCTAGTAATAGCAATACTAGGTTTAAATTAAAAGTAGATGATGTAGTAGAATTAATGGGAAATCAAGGAATTAAAGTAATGAAGCCTTTAAAAATAGACCCAGAGACTTATGCAGGATTAGAATGGAACTTAGAACCACCCAAGACTCAAGCGATCCTCAAACCCACAGACCATTTAATGTATACTAATAGGAAAGGAGAAACATCAATTAGGTTTATAGACTATAACTTAGAAACTCAAAAGAATGAAGAATTCGAAGAACCAGGAAGGACAAAATTAATGAATATAATAGAAACAATATCCGAAGAATTTTCAGTAGATTTAGCAATAGAAACTGCTAGAGAAATGTACAGAAATAATAACAACAAAACTTTTAAATGTAAAGGATGTAAATTAGGACAATTACATTTTACTCAAGTAGAAGACCATTTCAAATATTGTAAGTCAAGAACAGATAATTTAGGATATCAAGAAAATGAAGATAATATTTTAGACAATCAAAGTACATACGACGAAGAGGAAACCACTAAGAGTATTAAAGAATTTATGGAATCAGCAACATCTAGTTCAAGCCTATTTCAAAGAACAACAACAGGACACACTGTACAAACCAATATTGGTAATGTACCTAGACATAGAGTATATCGAATAAATTCAGAAATAGAAGCAGAACGAATTAGACCTGTAGGAAAGAGAATGCCTATAGAAGAACCCGTCCAACTCCAAGAAGGAGGTAGTAAAGGAAAAATATTAAATATAGCTGCCCAAGACCCTCAAGCATGGAACACTGTAATAGACTTATGGAAGGGAATAGTAGTAGCAGATTATATAAAAACTTATCACGAGACAAATGCAGAGACTATGTATAGATATATGGAAACATTTTTAGGAGAATCTACAAAAGGATTATGGGAAGCCTTTAAGACAGAATTTCCCCAAGAATTTCAAGACTTAGTAAACATGGGAGCTAATCCCTATAGTTTTACAAATAAAATACACAGTTTAATAACAGGAAAAGATCCCAATAGTGGTTTATTAGTATTACAAAGAAAATCCTTGATACAGTTAGAACAATAAAGTATTAGTAATTGGCACCATATAAAGTTTTTCTTAAATGACTATTTTTATTATTGCACCAGAAGTGGAAACGCTTTTGATCAGACATTAGGTAGAAAATTGTTTAATAAATTACCAGGAGCCTTAGGAAGAGAAATAGAAAGACGATGGGATGAAAGGGAAGGTGTAGTACAAAACCCTAATGCTAGATGGTCCATTGGACATAGAATACAACACATAATAGAAATATTACAAGAAAAATGTACTAACATCCAAATTCAAAAACAGTTAAAGAAAGGTGAAACCAGTTTTTGTAAAAGTATATACACTACCCAAAATTATGATGAAGACTATCAGAAAAGACGAACTCCAAAGAAATATAAGAAATCATACCCAAAGAATAATTACAGACGAAGAAGTTACTATCTAAGAAAATCAGCAGCCAAAAAACCATACTTAAATAAAAATAGACATGTTAGAAAATATAAGAATGATAAAAGTTATAAAAATACTCTAGAATGTTTTACTTGTGGAAGCACAGAACATTTAGCAAATACTTTCCCTAAAAGAAATAATACTAGAACAAGAAACTCTCAATTAATAGAAGATTTTCAAGAAACTTTAATTAATGTAGACGAATACATGTCAGACAATGAAAGTATTTATTCTATAGTAAGTATAAATAACAATGAACCCTATAATTCATCAGACTTAGAAGATGAGAATCTCATTAATGAGATAATCTAGAAGACCTACATTTAGACCCACCAAATTTTGATTTAGTAAATATAATAGACTATAATTTAGTTAATATAAAAAGCGAAGACTGTGTGCATGAATTTGAACGGAAAGGCTTAGACAGTAATCAATGCTTCATGTATAAATGGTACCCAGATAAGAATAGAAGAATCAAATGTAAACTTTGTTACATAGAAGGATGTATTCCTTGCATAGAAAGAACTATAAGAGGTAAGTTACTACAAAATACAATAAGTAATGAACCACAAAAAGAGACCATTAAGGAAGTAGCAAGTTCTTCAACTAATTATACTATATCACACACAGAAGAAGATAGAATAATTAAACTAACAACAAGAATAAATAACCTAGAAGAAAGAATAAAAAGATTAGAAAAAGGTAAACATGTCATGGAAGAAGACTCAGAATTAATAAACGAAGCCTTTGATGGTTTAGTATGTAATGAAGATAAGAAACTAAGTACAGTCAAAATATTAACTAAAATAAAAATACAAGATTATGAAATAGAAACACTAGGATTAGTAGACTCAGGATGTACACAGTGTATAATAAATCAAAAAATATTACCAAAACATCTTATAAATAATTTTACGAAACCTCATATATCCATGCAAATGGATGGAACTCATAATACTTATAGACATTTTGTAAAAAATGCAGTAATTAGTTTTAGCAATACATGTTCTAGTTATAAAACAGTATATAAGCTAGGAATAATGTTAACTAGAGAATTAAATATAAAAGCAGATTTTCTAATAGGCTTAGATTTTATGATAAAAAATAATGGAGGATGTTTTATAACTAGAGACGGAGTAATCTTCACAAAGAATATTACAATAACCCCAGTATTTTTTGGAAAAAATGTACAAAGAAATACAAAAGTGACCAAAGACTCTAAATTTCTTAAAGAATCTTCAAAGCACTTGTGTGACAAAGGCACAGACTGTACCTGTGAGACAGGAACATTAATGTTAGAAGAATTAGACGTAGATGAAGAAATTAATGAAATAGAATTATTAAATCACATCATAGACAAAAATTATGATTTAATGGAGATAAACATAGACAACTACAATTTTAGGAAAGGAATGCAACAAAAAGGAATAATAAAGAACCAAGAATACTTGCAAAAGATAATTCAGAAATTAGATGACATAGACATAATAGGTGAAAAACCTTTAGTACACTGGAAGAATAATAAAATAGAGTGTAAACTAGAAATCATAAATCCAGAATATACGGTAAGAATAGTAGCAATACAAGCTACTAATGAGGATTTAAAAGACTTTGAAGTACAAATTAAAGAATTACTTGACCTAGGAGTAATTAGAAGATCTAAATCAAGACATAGGTCAGCAGCTTTTATGGTTAGAAATCATAGCGAGATAGTTAGAGGAAAAGCTAGAATGGTAATAAATTATAAAAGACTTAATGACAATACAGTAATGGATGCTTATAAACTACCAGACAAAACAGAGTTAATAAATAGAATTCAAGGAAGAACAATGTTTAGTAAATTCGACTGTAAGTCAGGATATTGGCAGATAAAAATGCACCAAGACAGTATAGAGTGGACAGCATTTACTTGTCCCGAAGGACATTTCGAATGGTTAGTAATGCCATTTGGATTAAAAACTGCTCCACCAATTTTTCAACGAAAGATGGATTATATATTTGGAAAATATAAGACTTTTGTACTAGTATATGTAGATGACATCTTAGTTTTTAGCTATAACATTAAAGAACATTTAGGACATCTCCAAACAGTTTTTAAATTATTTGTAGACAATGGAATAATTATAAGTAAGAAAAAGATGGAATTATGTAAACAATATATTAATTTTCTAGGAATCACTATAGGAGAAGGAAAAATAAAATTACAACCACATATAGGAAAAAAGGCCCTAGAAGTTCCAGACAAGTTAGAAAAAACAAAAGACCTACAAAAATTCTTAGGAATATTAAATTATGCTAGACAATTTATTAAGAATTTAGGAAAGGTAGCAGGACCTTTATATGCGAAAACTGGCTCTAAAGGACAAAAGACATTCAATACGAAAGATATAAAATTAGTTCAAAGACTAAAAGAAATGGTTAAGGACATACCAGACTTAGCCCTACCTTTAGAAACAGACTATTTAATAATAGAGACAGACGGTAGTTTTGAAGGATGGGGAGTCGTCCTTAAAGCTAGAACCAATAAATATAGCAATAAGAAAGATGAAAGAATATGTGCTTATCAGAGTGGAAAATATAAAGAACAAGGCAATATGAGTAGTATAGACGCTGAAATACTAGCAGTCATATATGGTCTTAATAGTTTTAAAATATATATTTTAAATAAGCTAGAAGTATTAGTAAGAACTGACTGTGAAGCCATAGTCAAATTTCATGAGAAAATTAACGAGAAAAATAGTAGTAAGAGATGATGGTTAAATTTTATTGACGCTACTTCAATATATACTATTAAATTCGAACATATTAAAGGTAAAGAAAATACCTTAGCCGATAAACTTAGTAGATTAATATCAAAAACTACTAACTAATCTTTTTTGCAGCATGACAGACAAAGGCAAAGCAAAAGCTTCAGACTCCAGCACAGACAATTATTTAAAGACTTTATTAAGCAATACTCATTTTCGGCCACAGACAATGTTAAGTACAGCTCAGACATCTAGCGATCAGACGATCGAAAGAATACATTTTGGGAGAAAAAATTTAATTTATTATCCAGACTCAAATTTCAGTTTTAAGACAAGGCCTGAAGCAAGGGTCGACAGAAATCAAAAATTTTTATTAGACAACTTATGGATTTCATACAACAAGACTCCAAGGGATGTCAGCTATTTTTTAGCTGTTATGAATGCCCTGGCACAATATTTTACAGATAAAAATTTAACTAACAAGTTTAATTTTTATGTGATCATACAGGGAAGGACTCCAGGAATTTACCAGACATGGATTCAGGTAATAGACGCGATTAAGAACTTTAAAGACCCCTTATACAAAGGATTTAATAATTTTAATGAGGCTTTAGACTACGCAAGAGGAAAATTAGGACTAAACTTTTTTATTACCCCCGAGCTAAGAAACCCTATAAATTACCCTCAGTATAATATTCAAAAAGACACAAACAAAATTATTTTTTGTGATCACTACAGTTCAATGACCGAAGGTTTTAAAAGACTAAATCATAAAAATGAACTGTTAGAAAAAGAACGAGATGAATTAGTAATTCAAAATTTATTACTACAAGATTATATAAAGCATCTTGAATTAAACCAAAGCCCAAATTCAGCACCCTTTCAGACACAAAGACCAGTTCAAATTTTGAAGAATTCTTTTACTCAGACTGATTTTCAGATACCACAAAAAAGTTCTCCATCTTTACTAAAAATGGATGAGATGGGTGTGCATTCCCCACTGAATGTAGACAGACCTACTGCATCAGGTAAGGATGTAGCTAGTCCGGTTCAAACGGCAACCGGTAAAGACTCATCAGTCCGTTAATGGCTGACACTTTGCCAAAAAGTGTAAGAAGACTTCCAGCTAGTTTTAATTTAGAAGGAGCCTCAAGCTCAAAGACTGTAAAAATCAAAAGACAAAATAAAAAGAAAGTGACTACAAAAACAATAGAAAATATTATTGGCAATACACTGATGAGATTATTAGTAGACTCTACCTCTAACACTCCTAAAGAAGAGATGAAAGACATGATTAAACCAGCAAAAGAACGATCAGATATTTCAAATTCAGACTCAGATCTACCCAGTTCAGACAGAGAATATGACCCGGCTCTAGATCAATTTGCTCAAGACCCCAACGCAGATGATGATTCTGGTATGAGTTTTGACTCTGAGGCCATGCATAATTTAGACACTATTTGTTAAAGACATCAGCAATGACATCGGATATTTTGGACATTTTCAAAGACGTAAGCAGTGACCTCAGCAGACTTAATATTCGTAAGCAATGACGTATATATGGATAAGACAGAAAGACGGAGAGAAAGAAAAGTCATAACATTTGTTACAAATGTTACAAAATTTTCAAAGGAAATTAATAGCGAAAGCGACATAAAGCAGACTTGAAAGCGACCTGCAGCAATATATTTTCGTTTAATTTCATTTTGAAGTCCGCAGACATTGCTCTATAAATACCTTCATTTGGCAAAAGGAAGAAAGCATCAAGAGATCAAGAGAGAAGGAAGAATCAAGCAATCAAAGTAAGAAGCAATTAGCTTAGAGTTTACAAATAAATATTGTAAGAAAAGAGTGTTTGAAAAATAAAAGAGTGTGTTTGTACAAAGAGTGCTTGTGAGTGTTTAATTTTCCAGTTCACTAGGAGCAACTTCGGGGACTCCCGAAATAGAACCCTCTATCCGCTCTACTCAATGTAAGTAGGTTATAAGCTTTACTAGAAGTAGGTATTATTCCCCATGTTTGTATGTTTATGTTTATGTTTTATGTTAATATCATGAATATATGTTGATATTTTAATATATGTTGATATTTTATTATATGTTGATATTTCATCATGTCTATTTTAAAAATTATGTTTAGTTGTCCAAATCTGTCACAACCCAATATTTGGGTCATGATGGCGCCTATCGTAACCCACCAATAGGCAAGCCAAACCCTAGCCCGGAGCGACAAGCGGCGGGCTAACCGGCGGAATCTCATAAAATAGAGAAGTAGAAGTAACCATATTTATAAACATGCTATAACGCTAAAGAAAGAATCAGAATATGTATATATATATACCAAGACTGAGAAGGAAGAGGACAGTATATAAAGTCAAGAACCCCTCCCAAGACCTGGTGAGGTCAGTACAGGAGCCACTACTAAACATACCCAAAATACAAGACAGAAACCAAATATGTATAAAAAGTACAATAGTCTCGAGAGCAAAAGACTATACAGTAGAAGATGGAGTAGGATCTGCCTCAGACGTCAGTAGGCTCACCCTGCTCCGGAGTCGGTGCTGAGAAAAGAGTCACGTCAAAACCATCGACTGGTGCCTGAATCTGCATCGGGGAAAAAGATGCAGAAGTGCAGTATGAGTACCGGGGCAACGGGTACTCAGTAGGCATCATCGGCCGACTGAGCTCAAAGTAATATAAGCAAGCTAAAATGCGGGGGCATGCTAAGTCCGGGGTACAAGTAATAGATACATAAGTAACGGCCGAGGCGTATAGATATGCTCAGGAAAATATAAGTGCGATACATAATAACGAGTAAATAAATGCGTAAGTAAACACACAAGTCAAACATAACCTATCTGGGCCCCCATAAGCCCGATAGGCACACGGAAGAAAACAATAACCCAGTCTGGCCCCCATAAACCAGCGGGATACACAAGAAAAGTAAATGCATAGTCACCAGTGTCTCAAAGATGTATCGGTATCCAGTAACCACGGTACCCAGTACCAACACTCCCCAATCATATCATAACCAGATGCCGGACTCGAACCGAAACTCATAATAATCAGTGGCCGGACTCAAACCGGAACTCATAATAATCAGTGGCCGGACTCAAACCGAAACTCATAGTGTACCACCATCCGGGGCCGGACTCGAACCGAAACACCCAATAGTCTATAACCAAAATCATCATATCTGAATCAGTAGCCGGACTTGAACCGGAACTCATCATAGCCAATAACCAGAACATAACCAAATGTCATATCATATCAAATAAATGGGGAACGCCCTAGTGCCAAGTCAATACTAGTATATAGGTACAGAAGCTAACTCCACAACATGCTACAAGTCAATCTCGGGGTCCTTCTAGGTCAAATATCTACTATAGCAATATGTATATACAAGTTTGGCTATACATTATAAGTCATGGAAAGGTAGGTCCGTATTCTAAATCAAACTAGCCGATCCCGGTCAAATACGGTGCTATCAGGGACTAATAAGGCTAAACAGGCCAATTGGGTATAATCGGGGTGACTCAATCCCGTCAGAACCCTAACAGGTCATAGAGGCTTAACTAAACCCAAAGATGTCAAAGTTCTGACAAGTCGACCAAACGGGTAACGGGGCCCGCTACCGGATCCCGAAAACCAGGTCTGGTTATACTTGTCTAAGTCTGGGCTAAGTCTATCTAAGCCTGGACTAAGGTCCAACAATAACATCCCCAGACTAGCAACAACAACAACAATACTATCCGACCCCAAATAGGTCATCTGTGGGGTACCACGAGGATAACGGGCCTGGAATATATCCGAATAGCCCTATCTGGCCTAGAAGGCCTAAATCACAGCAAACCACCACCACCAAGTCTATAATACCAGCCCACAATACCAGCACAATAGCATACATATATCACACATAAGCTCATTCTAAATATAAAGGAAGGTAAACCTAGCCTACCTGGACGCCGCCGCAAGTTTGCTAAAAGAACCAGCTATTCAGGAGCCTTCCCCTTTCGAGAGGCCTCTGACTGCCGCCACGCTACCAAAATAATAAACTACAGGTCAAAACATGACTATTGATATCCATATTGCATTAGTTCGAAAAATGTCCGAACAGTTCACGTGGGACCCGCTTGCGGAATCGCAAAACCGAAATCGTTAAAGCGTCCCAAATCACCCCGTGATCAATAGTCACAACAGAGGCTATCCAAACCGAGCTTATATTAAGCTCTAAATCAGCACCAACAATAACACCACCAAATAACAATTCAAAACACGACTTTAAGCTAAAATTGACCGGAGAACTTACGATATAAAGACGTTATACTATCTACCGCGCTATCCTCGAGCTACTCGTCCTCTCTAGGAATGGAATACATAGAATTTATAGACAAACTAGCATATGCGAATTTTTAAGGAAGAAGAAAATATAGATATGAAACTTATGTAATTCTCATACTAATTAACTTAAACCTATCCTACTTAGTTACATAAATATATGTATAGATATGTATGAACTGTCCACATTATGGTCCAAATCTAATTATTTTGACACTTGTTTGACAAGTGTCATCTAACTAACTAACCTAGTGCTTACTTATTGCACTTATTATTCCACGTGGATATTAGGTGCACTAAATGTTATTATTATTTTTTTTTATCTCATTATATATGCACTCGGGTATTGCATAGGTCCGTGGTAAAATAAATATAATATTTTGAATATACCATAATTAATAGAAAATTATTTCGGATAAAACCTCTATAAAATAGTAATATTATTTTAACATATTTAAATTTACTATCTCCGCTTAAATAATTAATAGGTTATAAAACTATTATAAAGTAGTATAGATATATCATACCTAAAGAATTTTATAAATTTCAAAAATATTTTCGAAAGGTAATTACCTATGTCATTTTACCAAATTTTAATTTAATTTAATATTTTACAACGTGCTCGGTCTAAATAATATTCTCAAACGAACTGCCCGGGAATCGAACTGTCAGTCCCAGCAAGTCATAAATAACTTGGGGCAGTTATAGAAAAGCTCTAAATGCTGACAACATACGAAAACGGGGGAAATAACCGGGAAGGTCATTACAAAATCTACCTTTAGTATATGGTTAAGTCTCTTAAATGTCTAAGCAACTTCGATGGATTAACCCATAAATTCCTAGGATTTGAGTCCGTTAATGGCCAAGAGAGCCGCAGGACATGTGTCATCCAAGGTGAGGTTAAAGAAGCAAGTACTTAGAAAATAAGTTTAAGAGAAAGAGATGAAAGAGGTAGATATACCGATAAACTAAATAACAAGTAGAAATAGAACCTCTTAAAAAAAAAAAAAATCATCAACATGTTTGATCATTAAAAAAAAATAATAATAAAAAAAATAAAATAATAATAATTAGATTATTTTTAAAATTTGGGGAATATACTTAGCATTCTATTAATTACCTTGACCTATTAACATAGTAGAAACAGGAAGAGGAAGTACCGAGTAGGATTTTACAACCATAAGAAAACAAACCCAATCAACTCCTCCGACAATTAATGATATATATATATTCCTTGTTAGAACCCAACCTTTGAGCCTTAAAGTCCATTTTCTCTTACACCATGGTGGGTTAATTAAACAAAAGGTTAAAGAGAATGTTGAAGTGCATTATTCCTTCTAGTTGTATTATTGTTATGCAATGGTTACCAAAAAACAAGAGACGAAAAAGGGAAAAAAGAAGTGTGATTTTGAAACATATACATGAATCAACATACAAAAAAAAGTAGAAAGATAAGTATGCGTTCATAAAATAAATTTTTGATTCGATCTTCTCATGTTAAAAATAGTCACTATAAATATATCCTTTATCCTTACCAGCATTAAGCCTAATATTACCAGCCAAAAAAGTCCGAAAAAGATTATAAAAATTATTGTTAATTCTACATTAGTGGTGACTGACATGAAGGGCAAGCCTATGGAAAAATTTAAAAAACTCATGTGTTGTGATCATAAAGTTATCAATCTCCTAGGATTCATCACGAAGAAGAGATGCTGGTTTTTATTTGCCAAATAATAGCATAAGCATAAACAAGATAAAGATTTGACGAACTTGAAAAATTTATAAGTTTGAACATTATGTGAATTTTTATTTTCTCAACTTTCTACATTACAAGAAACAATAGTTACTAATAAGTTTATTTTCCTCGAGGACAAGCATGATTCAAGTGGGAGAATTTGATGAGTATAAAATGTTCACATTTTATATACTTCATAATATACTACTTTAAATAAAATACTTAAATTATATATATTTCAAATTTTGTCTATTTATAACTTATTATGCAAAAAAAAAAAGAAAGTAAGAAAAAATATATATATATATATATATATATATATTGGATGCTCGATGAATAGAATCCCGGTGTGACATTGGATGGAAGTTTCAACTAAACACTAAAGTTGAGTGGGAAGATGAAAGCAAACAATCTCCTTTCGACGCATCCAAACTCCTACCCTTTTGTGAAACAAAACTCCTAGTCTTTGATACATTTAAGCATTCAATGTGACATGTTTTTTTTATAAAAGGAAGACAACTTTGGCATTCAAGGGACGGATGGCATAAATCGCAAAATAGCTCCTTCTGTTTAAGTTCTTATAGTTTCCTTATTAGTTTCTCTTATTATTCTTAGAATAAGAAATACTTTCACTATTTCTCTCTTTGTTAGATCTTAATACTCCTCCATGGAGTAATATCTTCTTGTTGGGATAGTTGATGAAGCTTGATATATTTTTATTTATAATATTAATCTTCGTTTTAGTACACGCTTGACCTGAAACTTTCTATTTTTATAATGTACTAGAATTTTAGATAATTAGTTAGTATTAGCCTCACATCTATCTTTCTTATATCTAAAGTTAATTTTATATTAATTTTGTAGTTTTCACGAATCAAAATTAATATATAATAACTGATGAGTAATATAGTAGTTTGAAGGTAATTTCTAGTTATCTATTATTCCAAATTTTTAATCTTGTTTCTTTTGATCCTAATTCTCACAGAGGGATTGATTCAAATAAGTTTTTGATTTGAGGAATTATTCTCTTATTTCTTTCACTTCTAATTCTCACGGAGGGATTGACTTAAATAAGTTTATATTTAAAGACTAAGCGCAAGAGGTCTTTACACCTTTTGGCACAATTCAGGAAAGAAAATTTTTTGATATAATTGTCACTAGTTGTAAATCAATTAATTCACATAACCTCACGGAGTGTTGTTAATTGATTATCTCTAAGTGAGCAAATATAATTGTTTTAGCAATAATCAATTATGCTTAAGAGAAGTAAGTGTAAAATTGAGATTATACTATAATAACATAAAGTGGATTCATCGATTTCCAACTCTTTTAAATATAAATCTTTCAAAAGCTTTTTGTTTATACAAAGTATTTTATTTTGTTTAGATGATTTGCAAGTTTAGAACCAAAATCTCCTCTTTATCAATTTGATTCTCTTAGATAGTAACCAAAATAATATCAATCTATAGCATAGATTAACCAGTCTCTATAGGACGATATCTTAAATTATACTATAATTTGACTAAGAGCGACCAACAAATTCCTATATACATTGGCCTCGTCAAAACCTTTGGAAGGCGGGGGAAGCGTTATCTTGGTTTTCAACCATAGCAATAGTAATCCTGCAAAAATTGTGCAAAGTGTGTGTTAGAATTCATAGAGGATTCAAGGAAATTCTAAGTTCAAGAAAAAGCCAAGCCAAGAAAACTAGGAGGCTACTGTCTTCAGCTATAGCGGGTTGCATCCCACTACCACGAGACCGCTATAACGGGAATATTTCTGTTATGGTGGGGCTGCTATAGTGGCCTTCATCTTCCCCAATTCTCAAGAGGAGCATCAATGGCGCCTTTTGCATAAAATTGTCTGTTTTCAACATTTTAAGCACAGATCAGGGTACGGAAAGTATCCTAGGACTAGTATATGCAAAAATCTGGCGTTTAAACTCCTAAACATGCCCAAATCGTCAAGAACAAATTCAAAAATAACCCTTCATATTTCAAACTATTTCAAGCCCAAATTCTCCATGAATTTCGTAATTCTTATACATAAAACGCCATAGGGGCATTGTAAATGGAAAAGAAGCAACCATGCTTCAAAAATTCAGTCAAGACAAGCCAAAAATTTGATTTCAAAAACCACCCCAAAACTAACTCTATTACTATAATTTCAAGTGATTTTCTATTGTAATAAGAGTAATAAAGTAAGGAGACAAAGTTATAGTAATAATTACCTTGTTTCCGGTGACAAGAGCAAAGTGATCGGAGGGGGGAGGGGAGTTTGTGTGTGTAAAGTTTGAGAAATAGGCTCTCAACACTTTAAAATGATACATACTTGTAACACCCCGTACCTTCCCAACTCTACTTGATGACATTGAATAATGTTTACTTAGGTGTCGAGAGTTATAAGTATGTATTTGGTAATGTTAAAGATGAGAAAAAAATTGAAATTTGGCCTTGTACATGTGACTAGCCTTTCATAGGAAGTGTTTGGTGGTTTCGTGGAGCATATGTGTAGTACCTCGTACACATTCTAACCTCATTTGGTGACTTAGATCCATGTTTACTTGATGATTAAGATCACTAACTGTGTATTTTGTAGTGTTTTGATAAGGTATTGGACGATACGCAAGTGTTGGAAAAATGGCCGAAAAATTCAGTAAAGCATCAAAACTTGCGCCACTACCCTGTTTCAGGGGGTGTGGCGCAAGCCACCTGATTCAGAGGGATCTCCAAACTTGCGCCACTGCCTTGTTTTGCAGCAGTGGCGCAAGGCACAAACATTTGGCCTTCCCGAGCTCGTTTCGTAACGCAATTCTACGACGCTTCTTGGATGGTTTCTTTTGGTTCTTTGGAGTTATTTGAGCATTGTTAAAGCTTCAAACACTTCAATATACTCCTACATACTTCTACATGACCAAATCATGAAATTTGAATAGTGATCCCAAAATGTCCAAGGAAGCCAAAGGCGACTAGAATTCCTATTTTTGCGATCGAGGCGACGAATGAGCATCTCGCAAGAGAATAATGTCGTGAAATTTTGGAATTATTTAAACATGAGATTGTGGGGGTATTATACATGTAATTAGTTGGGCTAAATTAATTTTGTTCCATTAGGCTCAAATGAGGCCCCAAATATTAGCATGGATACATGGCCCAACAAGAAGGAAATGATCCATTCTTGTTTGACCCAAAGAAGGCACTCAATTATTGACCAAGTGGGGATAAGTATGAGACTTGAGGGCCTATATAAGCATGGAAAAATCAGAATTTTAATCCACAACAACACACATGCTTTTCTTGTATTTTCTAGAAATTTCAAGAGAAAACCCCTTTGGCTTTCAAAACCCTAAGGCACTTCTTGGAGCAAGATCATCATATTCCAAGCTTGGGTAAGTGAATATTATTGTACTTTAACATATTATAAGCATGATAGAATATGTATATCATGTTGGTTATGGTTGGAAATGTTGGACATGGCACTTTGTGCTTTTGTATAAGATTTGTGATCCATGGGATTTGAACTTGAATAAGGACTTGTGCCTTTGATGAAAGATCATGATGTGGATAAAATATGAACATCTATGGTGTTATTTTGTTATTAAATTTGTTATTTTTCTATAAGTGCAAATTATGGGATTTTGGCCGATTTGTGCTATGAAGTGTATTAAAGTGAATTGATGGATTAATTGTGATGTGGTGTGGATAAGAAAGTGTAAAGGAGAAGTGTTGTGATGAAATGTATCAATTATCATGTATTGGTAAATGTTGGGAATATTATGGAATTTTTGGAATAATAGTATGATCCATGGTTTTGTCAAGGGGAAATGGCATGTTGAAAGGCAAACATGTAACTCATTGACATGGTATGCATTTGTAAAGTAATTGGTGGTTAATGTGAATTTCGTTATGCATTTGTGTTGTAGAGTGACACATAAAGAGGGAGCGGGACTATTGTATGCACCCCTAGGATTATATGTTCGTATTGCGAATCCAAGGTATGTAAGGTTACTCTTTCCGTATTCTTCTACAACATATTGCTCCTATTGACATTGGGCTTGTTTCCAATTCCGGGAGGTTTGAAGTATCTCAATCCAGGGTGACGTATATTGTTATTCATATGTGCCTTATTCTTAGATGAATGAATGTCATAATGTGGTAGATTCTAAGAGAACTATCTCAACGAGAGTAATGAGGTAAAAGGAGCTGGTTTAGTTTGAATAGCATGATTCCAATCATGTCTTGTTCCAAAGTCCTATAGTATGATGATTATCCTGGTGCCTATTGTTTATAAGTAATAGTACCAATCTCGTAAGAGTAATAAGAGAGGTGACATGTAAGTTAGTATACTTATTCCTCATAAGTGAAGATATCAATCTCATGAGGTAAAGGAGTGAAGTGAGATGTGTATATAAGTGTGTGCTTTAATGTCATGATCTTTAACGTGTCATTCTCATAATTATGTAAAGGGTTTTAGATTGGAAAGGAGTAATACGTGGTTGCCTTATGTTTCATTGAGTATAGATCACATTATAAAGGGTATAAGTTCAAGAGGGAATAGTCCTAAGATTTTGCTATGTTATTCATTATAGCCCACCAAAGGTGGAGGCCCGGTATCATGCTTACTTATATAAGATCTCATAGGAATAGTGAAGGAGGTGAAGTGCGAGCTACTATATCTATCCCTCACTAGTTAAGGTGTGAATCTCATGAAGTTAAAGAGTGACATAGTTGTGTGTTTCAATAAGGTCCTAAGGCATCTCTTTTCACGTTATCATCTAGTGCCAATCATATATACCTCATTCTTGATTTATTATTATTCATGTGTTACATAATTATGGCTCATGGTTCCAAGGTTCAAATAATGTTATGTTCTAAAGCTTTCAAATCATGTCATGATCCTCAAGGTATCAATCTCTCTCAAGTGAATGAATCAATCTCCCACAAGCAAATGTACTAATCTCAAAGTAATGAAGTAAAGGAACCAATGTATGTAATGTTGACCCACAACAAAGTGGATGCCCACCAAGAGTGGATGACTACCCACAATAAAGTGGATGCCCACCAAGAGTGGATGACTACCCACCACCAAGAGTGGATGACTACCCACAATAAAGTGGATGCCCACCCAAGGGTGGATGACTACCCACAATAAAGTGGATTCCCACCCAAGGGTGGATGACTACCCACAATAAAGTGGATGCCCACCAAAAGGTGGATGATCATAATAACCCACCAATAAGGTGAACGACTAATAAAGATGACGAAGGTAAGTAAGGAAAATAATAAACGTAATGTACATGGTTTCCCACATACAGAAAAAGAGTTTATTCACATTGCTATTTCTCTTATATTGATTTCATGGTTGTTGTTATTATGTACGAATCCTTGGAGATAGTCATAAAGAAAGAAAGGTACATAAGTCCGCACATAGAGTTTTTCTTATAATTATTTCCATTGAAATTCTTATGTATGGATGCATTGATGTCATTTTCCTAAGGCCTTACATACTCAGTACATTTTTCATACTGACCCCTCTTGGGGACTTACCTTACATGTTGCAGGTGCAGGAATTAGTAGACCTCGTCAGTAGGTTGCGGACCATTTGCAGAGTATTGGTGAGCTCCAATTGCTTCGGGGATTCCCAAGTCATATGTGTTCATTAAATGTTGGCATTTTGTAAATATTGTATAGACATGGTCATGTATCTGTAGAGACTTTGTAGACATATGTGGGGAGATGAAAGTAAAGGATGTATGTTCATTTTGACGCAATGGCCCTAACGGCCAAAGTTTCATATATTGCATATGTTATTACGAGTTTCGCCTTTGATATTTAATTACATGATATAAAATGAGATGCATATACAATCGTACATATAAGAGTACTTGAGCAAAGATTGGTTCTCTCGAGCCTCCTCGGCTTCGGGTGCCAATCACGCCTCGTGGGGACTCGGGCGTGACAAAGTGGTATCAGAGCAGTTCGTTCTCAGGGTGTCTACAAAGCCGTGTCTGAGTAGAGTCTTACCTATGGATGTGTAGCGCGCCACATTTATAAGTAGGAGGCTACGGGACATTTAGGAGTTGTTTCATTTCTTCATTCCAAATCGTGCAATAGAGCCATTGTCATAGGTGGGATTACATCTGACCATTGTAATTGGTTTTCTTTGATATAATAAAATGCCGATTACAAGACAAGGTATGGGCAAAGATAAGCAGGTAGATATGCATGCGGGAGAAGGAATTAGTAAATCCCCACCTAATTCTGCTAGTCAATATGGGGTTGAAACTGAGTTTACATCACGGGCACCTTCTCCTCCCCCTTTTTCAGGGAGACCACAAAGGAGGGAAGTATCCCCAGAATCGTCTGCTAATGTTACTAGGCAGGAACTAAAGGATTTGAAGAATGCGGTGCAAATGTTGACTCAGATAGTTGTTGCCCAGAGTCAAGGACGAGTTGGTCCAGTAACAACAAGTGATGATGGTGCGGCTAGGATAGCTAGTCGGCGGACACAGGATTTCCTGAAATTAGATCCCCCCACATTTACCGGGTCCGATTTAAATGAAGATCCGCAAGACTTTATAGATCAAATTCAAAGAGCCCTAGAAGTCATGCATGTAACTGGTATAGAAACAGTTGAACTTGCGGCCTATAGATTGAAAGGTGAAGCTATATTATGGTATGAAGACTGGAAACGATCTAGAGGTATTGGTACAAATCCAGCTACTGGAAACGATCTAGAGGTATTGGTATAAATCCAGCTAGTTGGGAGGAATTCAGGGTGGCATTCCTTGATCATTATCTTCCATATGAGGTCCGCGAGGCTCGTGCGGATCAGTTTTTAAATCTTCGTCAAGAAAATATGAGCGTCAAGGAGTACAGTCTTCGGTTTAATTCATTGGCTAGATACGCTCCTCATATGGTAGCAACTATGGCCGATAGAGTTCATCGGTATGTAGACAGATTGGAACCCGACTTGGTAAGAGACTGTACTATTGCGGCATTAAATAAAGACATGGATATAGCCAGAATTCAGGCCTTTGCACAAAAGATGGAAGATCAAAAGCACCAAAAGAGGTTACATGGATCTGAAGGGGGGCCTTCAAAGAGGGCTAGACCTATGGGACAGTCTACGGGTTCCCAAGGAAGACCTAGGCCTCGAAGTTCTCGTCGACCGCCTAGGTCATCATATTTTTCCTCTATAGGAGATATTCCATTACCCTTTCGAGCAGCTAGGGGCAGTCATATAGGGCAAAGCAGTATGGGTCGAGGTTCACGGACAGAAAGATTTTCTCGTCAACTGTGCTAGCACTGCGAGAAGTTTCATTCAGGAGAATGCTGGTATGGATCGAATGTTTGTTCGCAATGTGGTATATCGGGACATCTGCCGACAGAGTGTCGACAAGAGGACACGGGTAGTATGGCGCGACCTACGGGGTTAATCGTTGGGGCATCATCGTCTGGTGTACGACCTACTGGTCAAAGTAGAGGTGCTGGAGGAGCAGCTCATTCCAAGGGAACTCAGAATCACCCCTACGTTCTCTTAAACCGGCAGAACGAAGAGGCACCCCCTGATGCAGGTACAGGTACATTACTATTTTTTTTACATGATGTATATATACTGATGGATCCGAGCTCTTCCTTATTATATGCTACACCATCTATTACCGTGAAATAACGAGACACCGGGATTATTAGTTAATATAATTAAGATGGAAATGAGGGATTTGTTTTTTTATGTTGCAATGGGTATGAAGTGGTTGGCTTCTTGTATGACACGACGAATGCCGAGTTAACAAAGTACATTTCCATTTTTCTTCCATAAATGATCGTCTTGAGCAGAAAGGTAAATGTGTTCCTATCCTGACGTAAGAAAAGTTATGCCAAAGGTATATACATGTGAGTGGTACGACCTAGTATGTCCTTGTAGGATGCACCAGTGTCGAGGCACACAAAAGAGAAAAAATAAAAGGGGGGGGGGGGGGGCACATTGTGAATGCGTATTGATTATGAGGTAGCGGTTAGAAGTGAAGTTGGGTACAGTTTTCCACCCCTAAATACGTTGTATTACAAAGGTAGTGGGGTGACTATTATTAGTCAGGTATCACCATGGTGTCATACAAGGGTTTATATAGAAGCAAGTTTGCTCTCTAAGCTAAGTTAACACCTGTCATGAGTCGAGACACATTGCTCTCATTGAAAATGTACCATTATGGAGGATCCCACGAAGAAGAGACGCCTATGACTATCCTGTGCACGGGTTAGTACGTAAATGATGAGAAGCAGGAAACCAAAGTGATGAGACCAAGATACTTATAGTTGCTTCAAACGAAAGGAAAAGGTGCAAAAGTGCAAAAATGAAGAGAGACTAAGTAAGTACCTACATGAGCATACGTATGGAAATATATTTGTTTACTCATAAGACGACGTCGTTAACATTCGAGGACGAATGTTCCTAAGGGGGGAAGAATGTAACACCCCGTACCTTCCCAACTCTACTTGATGACATTGAATAATGTTTACTTAGGTGTCAAGAGTTATAAGTATGTATTTGGTAATGTTAAAGATGAGAAAAAAATTGAAATTTGGCCTTGTACATGTGACTAGCCTTTCATAGGAAGTGTTTGGTGGTTTCGTGGAGCATATGTGTAGTACCTCGTACACATTCTAACCTCACTTGGTGACTTAGATCCATGTTTACTTGATGATTAAGATCACTAAGTGTGTATTTTGTAGTGTTTTGATAAGGTATTGGACGATACGCAAGTGTTGGAAAAATGGCCAAAAAATTCAGCAAAGCATCAAAACTTGCGCCACTACCCTGTTTCAGGGGGTGTGGCGCAAGCCACCTGATTCAGAGGGGTCTCCAAACTTGCGCCACTGCCTTGTTTTGCAGCAGTGGCGCAAGGCACAAACATTTGGCCTTCCCGAGCTCATTTCGCAACGCAATTCTACGACGCTTCTTGGATGGTTTCTTTTGGTTCTTTGGAGTTATTTGAGCATTTTTAAAGCTTCAAACACTTCAATATACTCCTACATACTTCTACATGACCAAATCATGAAATTTGAATAGTGATCCCAAAATGTCCAAGGAAGCCAAAGGCGACTAGAATTCCTATTTTTGCGATCGAGGCGACGAACGAGCATCTCGCAAGAGAATAATGTCGTGACATTTTGGAATTATTTAAACATGAGATTGTGGGGGTATTATACAAGTAATTAGTTGGGCTAAATTAATTTTGTTCCATTGGGCTCAAATGAGGCCCCAAATATTAGCATGGATACATGGCCCAACAAGAAGGAAATGATCCATTCTTGTTTGACCCAAAGAAGGCACTCAATTATTGACCAAGTGGGGATAAGTCCGGGTCGAACTGGCACCCGAAGCCGATATGGCCCGAGAGAACCAATCTTTGCTTATGAACCTTTGTATGCATATCCTCGTATGAATCTTAGGATACCTTATGCAACTATGCAGAAAACATGAACATGGAAACATACGCTATATAAATATACTTAGGAAACTTGGTCGTTGGAGCCATCAAGTCAAAACGGACATTTGTCTCTTACATCCATAACCCACATATGTCTACAAAGCCTCTAACCAATACATAACACAACAATCCATAGTCGGGACAAGTCCTACTTTATACAATAATTACAAAACCAAAACAATATACACATGTGACTCGGAAAGCCCCGAACCAACTGGGAGCTCACCAATGATCCGCGGATAACCCGTAGCCTATTGTGGAGGTCTACTAACACCTGTGCCTGCATCAGATAAAGTAAGTCCCCCAAAGGGGTCAGTACGAAGAATGTACTGAGTATTCAAGGCTATAAGAAACTTCATGAAACTTAAACACCTCAATGAACTTGATTTCAAGAGAATAGTCAATGTGGATCAATCATATTTTAGTATGTGTGGAAATAGGTACTTTATGTTCATTACTTCATTTGCCTTTATGCCCATTACCGTTAACAGTTAGAACCGTCAATAATGTATAACCGTCAATATGCAATGCATCCGTCAATATGCAACTGTCAATATGCAATGTATCCGTCAATATGCAACCGTCAATATGCAATGCATCCGTCAATATGCAACCGTCAATATGCAATGCATCCGTCAATATGCAACCGTCTCAAGTTTGACATCAAGCTAGGCTTTTGCCCCACTGAGCTTCCCCCCTGCTACCACCCGGAAAACAAGGAAGCAGGTTCGGCATCAAGTTTGGCTTTTACCTCACTGAGCTTCCCCCTTGATCCAGTGAATATAATAAAGTTCGGCGTCAAGCTTGGCTTTTGCCCCACTGGGCTTTCCCCCTGCTACCACCCGGAAAACAAGGAAGCAGGTTCGGCATCAAGTTTGGCTTTTTCCCCCAAAGCTATCACCCGCACTCAAAGAACCATAAAGTAGTGATAAAGTAATTATAAAGTACTTATAAAAAAATAATGTTAAAGGAACCATAAGAACAATTATAAAGTAACCATGAGGGAATATATATATAGTAACCATGAGGGAATATATATATAGTAACCATGAGGGAATATATATAAAGTAACCATGAGGGGATATATATAAAGTAACCATGAGGGGATTACTTCTTCCATTACTTCATTGCATTACTTCTCCCTTTTACTTTTATGAGATTGATACAGTGGGGGAACATAACCTTTTTGGAAACACATAAGTGCATTACTTCAATCTTTTATGTTCATGAGATTGATACTTATGAAGTTGTAACATTGTTGGAAGCCTTGGAACATAATATTATTGGAACTTGGGATCATGTCCATAATTATGTGATACATGAGAATAATAACATATGACAACTTGAAATGAGATACCTTTTAACATTTCGGAATGGAACAAGGACAATGACAACATGAACAATATGTGCTGCAGAAAAATACGGACAGAGTAACCTTACATACCTTATCGTCTCAATATGAACACTCAATTCTATACGTGAATACAATCGTCCCGCTCCTTCCTTATGTTTCACTCTACAACACATAAATATACAAGGGAGTTTACATTAACCACCAACAAACCATTTACAAAGCTATCATACCAAGAATCCCACAATATTCTCAACATTGACCAATATCATACACTACTAGAATGTCACCCCAAATTCATACTTTACACTTCCACATCACCACAACATCATAATGGTTCCATCAATTCACTTCAATACACCTCACAACAACAAATCGGCCAAAATCCCATAATTTACACTTATGGAAAAATAACAAGTTTAGGACCATAATCACACCATACATGTTGGTATTTTACCCATATCATGCTCTTTTATCAAAACCACAAAGCATATTCCAAGTTTAAATTCCATAGATGGCACATCTTTCACAAAAACACAAAGTGTCATATTCAACACTTTCAAGCATAACCAACATGATATACATAATCTACCATGCATATAATATATTAATCCATAAGAATAATCACTTACCTAAGCTTGGAAGATGATGGTCTTGCTCCATAGATGACTTAGGGTTTGAAGAGCTTGAGAGAAAACTTGAGATAATTCTAGAAATGTTATGAGAGACTTTTATGAATAAAAATCAGATTTTTGGCCTTATATAGGCTCCTTTCCATGGTTATATTTAGCCACTTGGTCCAATAATAATATATACACTTGGTCTATGGAAGAATGGGTCATTTGACCCATGTTTGGCCATGACTTTTTTCTTCCTTTTTGGGCTTTATTGAGCCCAAATCTCTTAACCCAATAAAATCAATAATTGCTCATGTTTCATCCATTTCATACATGTTACAACAATATTCCCACTCATGTTATTCATATCCGTAGCCTCGATCCCAAGAATAAGCGATTCTAGCCACGTATGGCCTATTTTGCCCAAAAGAGTAAAATCGTCATTTTGACTCCAAATTCGTTCTCGAGTAATTTTATCATGCCAATATAATATTTCACTCATTTCATGTATATTCTCCTGGTTGTATAAGAATCGTGGCAAAAATCAGCTCGATACGTCCCTGGGAACCCTTGGAATTTAAACAAAATTTCCAACTTTTGAAAGGTGCGCAGGGGCGGCGTGGCACGCTGCCTGGCGCGCCCCTTTACTGACTATGGACTGAAAATTTCAGCCCAAACCACGTGGCACGCTCCCTAGCGCGCCCCAGACTTAATTCTTTTGAAAATTGCATTTTTCGACTTTTTTTCGCGGGTTTTGGTTAGATACTTCAAATCCTATTCTTTAACTTACTTCTTACCCTTAACATACTTTGTTTAGGGGTCCTCTTAGCCTCATTTTTAACCCCACAAATTCTCCATGAAAATCGCAAAACACCTCCTACGCAAGGTTAATCACATGTACGAGGCCAAATTTCAATTTCCTCAACATTAACATTACCAAATGCATACTTATAGCTCTCGACACCTAAGTATACATTGTTCAACGTCGTCAAGTAGGGGTAGGAAGGTATGGGGTGTTACATTCTCCCCCCCTTAGAAACATTCATCCTCGAATGTTAACGATGTCGCTTCAATTACAACAAATGCTTCCCGATATTAGCATTGGTCCACTTCCGCATATGGAACTTTTCCTTTTGTATGAAACAAATGTGGGTACGTCGATTTCATCATTTTTCCATCTTATCACACCCTCTACTTGTTGGTTTCTTCGAAGGACGTTTAAGGATGCTACATCTTTATTCCTCAACCTCTCTACGTGTCGATCTAGAGTCACAAAATTGATACTTTCATATGACCTATATAACATGGAAACTTGTGATGAAGCCTATGTTGATCCTAGTTTTTTTTTTTCCACACTAGGAGTTGCATATACCCTCCAGATTCTTAATACTCTCCATTTTACTTGTTGACAATTTGGATCGTGAGTTACAATGTCGACAATGTTCTTCGTACATAACCTTATCAATACCTCTCCTTCAACCCATAGTTCCTTTGGTTCCCTCTTGCGTAGGATCAAATGCATTTGTCATAGAATCTGCATACCATGTTTCTTTTCAATTCAAAGGAACTAGGATTTACATGTTGTCTTCCTTTCTCTCAGTTACACCTGAAGACTCTGCCGCATTATACACTAATATTTGTTTTCATCTAGAGTCTCATGAAGCGAACTATCCATCTTGGCTATACCTTATTTTGCCGTAAACTGACCCTTAGTATTTCCTATTGTATTGCGACTTAATGAACCGCGTATCACATTTACTTTTCCCCAAACGTTGTCATGTCTCAACATTATCTTCTTCTCGGCTCTTCCAGAGCTGGAAAAGTAGAAGAAGCCCGCGATGCAAACTCACTCTCAGCTTCATCTTGCTCAACCCGTTCGGGTGGTAAGTTACTAGTTCCTTCTCCACAAATCCTGTCTAACTTCTTGGTCTTACCCTTGCTTCTTCTTGTAATCGGCATTTCTTACTATACCAAAGAAAAATAAAAATTCCCATGGTCAGATACAATTCACCTTACAACTGGCTCTATTGCACGATCTAGAGGTGAAGAAAAGAAACAACATCCTAAATGCCCCATAGCCTCCTGCTCATAAATGTGGTGCACAACACATCCATGAACAAGACTCTACTCGGACACGGCTTTGTAGACACCCTTAGAATGACCTGCTCTGATACCACTTTTGTCATGACCCGAAATCCCATCCGGGTCGGACTGGCACCCGAAGCCGATATGGCCCGAGAGAACTAATCTTTGCTTATGAACCTTTGTATGCATATCCTCGTATGAATCTTAGGATACCTTATGCAACTATGCAGAAAACATGAATATGGAAACATACGCTATATAAATATACTTAGGAAACTTGGCCGTTGGAGCCATCAAGTCAAAACGGACATTTGTCTCTTACATCCATAACCCACATATGTCTACAAAGCCTCTAACCAATACATAACACAACAATCCATAGTTGGGACAAGTCCCTGCTTTATACAATAATTACAAAACCAAAACAATATACACATGTGACTCGAAAAGCCCCGAACCAACTGGGAGCTCACCAATGATCCGCGGATAACCCGTAGCCTATTGTGGAGGTCTACTAACACCTGTGCCTGCATCAGATAAAGTAAGTCCCCCAAAGGGGTCAGTACGAAGAATGTACTGAGTATTCAAGGCTATAAGAAACTTCATGAAACTTAAACACCTCAATGAACTTGATTTCAAGAGAATAGTCAATGTGGATCAATCATATTTTAGTATGTGTGGATATAGGTACTTTATGTTCATTACTTCATTTGCCTTTATGCCCATTACCGTTAACAGTTAGAACCGTCAATAATGTATAACCGTCAATATGCAATGCATCCGTCAATATGCAACTGTCAATATGCAATGTATCCGTCAATATGCAACCTTCAATATGCAATGCATCCGTCAATATGCAACCGTCAATATGCAATGCATCCATCAATATGCAACCGTCTCAAGTTTGGCATCAAGCTAGGCTTTTGCCCCACTGAGCTTCCCCCCTGCTACCACCCGGAAAACAAGGACGCAGGTTCGGCATCAAGTTTGGCTTTTACCTCACTGAGCTTCCCCCTTGATCCAGTGAATATAATAAAATTCGGCGTCAAGCTTGGCTTTTGCCCCACTGGGCTTTCCCCCTGCTACCACCCGGAAAACAAAGAAGCAGGTTCAGCATCAAGTTTGGCTTTTTCCCCCAAAGCTATCACCCGCACTCAAAGAACCATAAAGTAGTGATAAAGTAATTATAAAGTATTTATAAAAAAATAATGTTAAAGGAACCATAAGAACAATTATAAAGTAACCATGAGGGAATATATATATAGTAACCATGAGGGAATATATATATAGTAACCATGAGGGAATATATATAAAGTAACCATGAGGGAATATATATAAAGTAACCATGAGGGGATTACTTCTTCCATTACTTCATTGCATTACTTCTCCCTTTTACTTTTATGAGATTGATACAGTGGGGGAACATAACCTTTTTGGAAACACATAAGTGCATTACTTCAATCTTTTATGTTCATGAGATTGATACTTATGAAGTTGTAGCATTGTTGGAAGCCTTGGAACATAATATTATTGGAACTTGGGATCATGTCCATAATTATGTGATACATGAGAATAATAACATATGACAACTTGAAATGAGATACCTTTTAACATTTCGGAATGGAACAAGGACAATGACAACATGAACAATATGTGCTGCCGAAAAATACGGACAGAGTAACCTTACATACCTTATCGTCTCAATATGAACACTCAATTCTATACGTGAATACAATCGTCCCGCTCCTTCCTTATGTTTCACTCTACAACACATAAATATACAAGGGAGTTTACATTAACCACCAACAAACCATTTACAAAGCTATCATACCAAGAATCCCACAATATTCTCAACATTGACCAATATCATACACTACTAGAATGTCACCCCAAATTCATACTTTACACTTCCACATCACCACAACATCATAATGGTTCCATCAATTCACTTCAATACACCTCACAACAACAAATCGGCCAAAATCTCATAATTTACACTTATGGAAAAATAACAAGTTTAGGACCATAATCACACCATACATGTTGGTATTTTACCCATATCATGCTCTTTTATCAAAACCACAAAGCATATTCCAAGTTTAAATTCCATAGATGGCACATCTTTTACAAAAACACAAAGTGTCATATTCAACACTTTCAAGCATAACCAACATGATATACATAATCTACCATGCATATAATATATTAATCCATAAGAATAATCACTTACCTAAGCTTGGAAGATGATGGTCTTGCTCCATAGATGACTTAGGGTTTGAAGAGCTTGAGAGAAAACTTGAGATAATTCTAGAAATGTTATGAGAGACTTTTATGAATAAAAATCAGATTTTTGGCATTATATAGGCTCCATTCCATGGTTATATTTAGCTACTTGGTCTAATAATAATATATACACTTGGTCTATGGAAGAATGGGTCATTTGACCCATGTTTGGCCCATGACTTTTTTCCTCCTTTTTGGGCTTTATTGAGCCCAAATCTCTTAACCCAATAAAATCAATAATTGCTCATGTTTCATCCATTTCATACGTGTTACAACAATATTCCCACTCATGTTATTCATATCCGTAGCCTCGATCCCAAGAATAAGCGATTCTAGCCACGTATGGCCTATTTTGCCCAAAAGAGTAAAATCGTCATTTTGACCCCAAATTCGTTCTTGAGTAATTTTATCATTCCAATATAATATTTCACTCATTTCATGTATATTATCCTGGTTGTATAAGAATCGTGGAAAAAATCAGCTCGATACGTCCCCGGGAACCCTTGGGACTTAAACAAAATTTCCAACTTTTGAAAGGTGCGCAGGGGCGGCGTGGCAGGCTGCCTGGCGCGCCCCTTTACTGGATCTGGACTGAAAATTTCAGCCCAAACCAACGTGTAACGCTCCCTAGCGCCCCCCAGACTTACTTTTTTTGAAAATTTCATTTTTCGACTTTTCTTCGCGGGTTTGGTTAGATACTTCAAATCCTATTCTTTAACTTACTTCTTACCCTTAACATACTTCTTTTAGGGGTCCTCTTAGACTCATTTTGAACCCCATAAATGCTCCATGAAAATCGTAAAACACCTCCTACGCAAGGTTAATCACATGTACGAGGCCAAATTTTAATTTCCTCAACATTAACATTACCAAATGCATACTTATAGCTCTCGACACCTAAGTATACATTGTTCAACATCGTCAAGTAGGGTTGGGAAGGTATGGGGTGTTACAGGTACATGGACTGAGTTCGTCCCCAGCAGGTCATGGCTAGTGGGCAGTCATAAGACCCTTAGCATGTGTGTACACGGTATTGGTGAGTTTGACAGTTCCTTGAGTAGATCGAGTTTTGTTGTGGTCGATATATTAGGTTATTTGAGTGAACCAATTGATATTATTATTGTTATTTGGATCTTTGAGCGATCCGAGATGTTGGCATAATTGAATTGAATAATTTCTGTTGAGTTCTATTAAAAGAGTAATTGTGGAAAGGTGGTATTTATTGTTGTTGCTCAGGGTTTTTTGACTTGGGTTATTGTTGGTAGTCATGGTATTGACTTGGTAAATTGTCTATATTGACATATTCTTGTTCGAGCTACTGGTTATTGTCCTTAGACATGGTGTTGTCTGGTTGGATTCTGATATTAAATTATACACGACTGATTTATTGATAATTGCTGAGACTAATTAAATGGGTACTAAGGGTTGGGGTTCGTCATGGTTATTGTTGTTGAGTCCTTAATTCTATGAGTGTTAAATGTATAAATAAAGGTGATGAAAACCCTAGAAGGTGATGCTTAGATTTGAATATGGCATGGTGGTTGACTTATGGATTAGTGTAATGGTTAGAGGATAAGTAAGGTTCCAATAGGGAGTATAAAAATTAGAGAGGTGAAGAATTAAAGGTATGAAAGTTATTTAGCTATTGGAATATTACTTGCATCTTTTATTTCAAATATTTATGTTATATTTATGTGATTTAATTTGGGTCGGCCGATAATGCTAACCAATACGTGTGGTTGTACTGATACTCCACTTGCTATACCCTTTGTGGGGTATAGTCTGGTTGCAGGATCAGTTGGTGTTTCTTTCTTGATGCAGTATATATATCCAGCATCTTCTATCTTTTGCCTCTCTTGGTGGAAGTTAGGTCTTGTATTTCAAAATTTCTTATAGTAGCTCTTGTACCTGTTTAGACCAAATCTTCGGGATAGGTTTCTTTTTGTATTAAAGATTGTAACCTATCTTTATCGTAATAAAATAAAGGTTTAATATTTCTCTAAGACTTTTTCATGTTCTATAAATTAGTGGTAAGGATTCTCCTATCTATGAGGATTAGAGTAGATACCCTCACAATCCGGTTAGTTAAGTCGTGACACATGGCATTTTGGTCGCATTGCATCACTTCTTTCATTGCACTCATTCATTGATATGCATTGACTGTCACCAGTATATCTATTTGTTGTTTGTACCTACTGGTCTTATGGGGGGCCGGTTAGGTTATGTTTGATGTTGTGTACCTTCTGAGCTTCTGGGGGTCCAGTTAGGTTATTGTTTGATTATAACTGTATAGCTTGTGGCGGGTTGGTTATTGGCATGTACTAGCAATTTAGGTGCATCTTGTGTACCTTTCTTCTTTAGTATTTACAGTTCTAGTGTTAGAATATCTTGTTGTTTCCATTATTTTTGGTAGACAGCTTGTGGCTACTGCTATCAGCATTCTTTTTTAGTGTGATTCTCTCAGTGTTAAACTGTTAGGCTAGCTTCCTCAAGTCAGTACTTTCTTCTCTAGTTACTCATATTGTATATCATTTTTCTCTAGTTTTTTGTAATATATTTCATTTTCTTACGTGTTTTTTAAACTTATATTTATCATTAGAGCTCAATCAGCCTATGCCTACTGAGTACCGCATGTTTGGTACTCATACTACACTTCTATACCTTGTAGATCCTAGTACAAGTTTTCACCGCTGACGTATGCCTCGTGCTGAGCTGCCTTGGATCAGAGACTTGGAAGTGACCTCCTAGAGTTTAGAGTTGTTCCTTCTCCCTCTATTTTGTTCGACTAGTCTTTACTTGGTATATCGGAGATGGTTATGTTACCTAGTACTGGTGTTATGTTTAGTATCTCTTGCACTAACTGATACCAGGTCTTGGAGGTATATTTGTATTCTTCTGGTTCTTTCTCTCTATTTTTTTGTGTATGTTGTGTCTTATTTTCTATATTAGTCTCTTTATTCCATTTTGGTTTTCCTTTGGTTATCTTTTCCTCTTGTTAGCCCATTACTCGTCGTTCCGGGCTTTGGGTTGGTTTACCAACTGGTGGGTTATATTAGTTGTCATCATAACCTGAGATTTTGGGTCGTGACACCTATTTTTGAGAATTTCCCAGGTAGACTATACAGTAAAAGTCCCAGAGCTAGATTTAATCCACAAGGCTTATCCACCTGACTAGATTGCCTAATATGACCCATATCCTATTAATACGATCAACAATATTATTAGGTAACTAGTCATATATTGTATCAAAATCCCAACCATCTTCTTTCAGAAAAACATCTAGATCTGTCAAGGAATAACAACCATGAACTTCTATAGGATGGAGATATAACGAACCTAGGTTGGTCCAATTGTCAAACCGAACACTAGAAGTTCCTCCCTTTTGTTCCCACCACAAATTCTATTCTATCACATCTCTATTGTCTAACATATGATTCCACACCTATGAACCACCTTTCTACTGTACAAGCGTAGGAATTTATTTCTTGTAGTACTTATTCCATATGATATTTGCCCATAAGGAACTTTGAGTTCTAAATTTCCACCAAAGCTTAGCAAACATAGCTTGAGAGACATCAAACATAGATCTAAATCCTAAACCACCTTCCTATTTTTGTAGTCAAACCTTCTCCCAAGCAGCCCAATGTTTGCTCCTACCTATAATTTTGTTACTCCAAAAGAATTTGGCAAAAATTCTATGAAGTTCTTTCAATCACACTTATGAGGAACAATAGTTGATAATACATGAATAGGAATGCTTTGCAAGTCACTAGATATTAACACTTCCTTTCCCTCAAAAGATAACATGTTCCCTTTCCAAGCTTGAAGTTTGTCCTTCACCCTCCTTATGAGATCTGCATAGTGTTCTTTCCTTTTCCTGGTATGACTAATGGGGCAACCTAAGTATTTTAAAGGAAAATGACCTCTAGAAATACATATACACTCATCCACCAATTGTCTCACTTCTGCAAGTGCATTTTGGTGAAGATAGGGGGAGCTTTTCTCTTTATTAATCTTCTAACCTGATTGGGTTTCATATTACTGCATAGTTGATACTATCTTTTTCAGAGAATATTTATCATTTGAAGCAAATATGATAGTGTCATCTGCATAGGCAAGGTGATTGAGATTTGCACTCCACTTAGGCAAACCATACCCCACAAATTGCAAATCTTTAAACAAAGCATTCAAGAATCTGGATAAAACTTCAGCTTAAATAAATAATGCATGAGAAAGTGAATGTCCTTGATTCACTCCCCTGGTTGAGTGAAATAAACCCTATGATTGACCATTAACCAACAATAAGTATCAATTGTTAGAATTTAACCTCCATATCAAGATAACAAAATCATTTGAGAGGCCTATCTTTCTTAGAACCTTCATTAGAAAAAATCAAGACACTCTGTCATAAGCTTTATCTATATCAAGCTTAATGGCCACATTAGTAGACTTAACCCTCTTTCTAATATTTGTAACAATCTCTTGAGTTAGTATCACATTTTCAATGAAGCTTCTATTCTTTACAAAACCTGATTAGTTACTTGAAATCAATTTGGGAAGAAGAGCCTCACGTCTATCATGAACAATTTTGGATAGGATCTTATTAATGAAGTTACTCAAACTAATAGGTCTCGAATCAGAGAAAGACTAAACATTTTATTTCTTTGGTATGAGTGATGGACTTAGGAAAAGAATTTTCATGAAAGAAATCTTACACCATTGTTAGAATATAGTTTCCAACAATATCCTAGGAACATTGGTAGAATCTACCTATCAAACCATTAGGACGACTATCACTGTCCCTATTTAAGTTAAACACAACATTCTTTACCTAATTTAATTCTGGTATTCTGCATAATTCTGAATTTTTATCTTCATTAATGGTGATAGAAATATGCCTCAACAATGAAAAATCAGTAGCATCTCTCTCTAGTGTAAATTTTTTATGGTAGAACTCTATGATTCAATAGCCATGTCCCCTTCTTCATCTAGCCAGAACCCCTGACAATGCTGGATTCTTTTTAATTGTAGTCTTTTCCTGTTCCAACCCAAAAACTCAGGTCATGATGACACCTACTATAACCCGCCAGTAAGTAAGCCAAATCTATAGCTCTAAATGGCAAGTAACGGGCTAATGAGTTGAAGAGAGAAGAAAAGTATAGCAACAGTAAATAAAGAGACTAATAAAGAAAATAGTTAGAACATACATCCAAATAGAGAAGGGAAAGAACAAAATATACAAAAAGATTTCCCAAGACCTGGTATAGTCAGTACAAGATCCACTACAACATAAGGAGAACTAGATAGGTACTATTATATAGACCAGTCTTTGAAAGTACAAAATAAGGCTAGTCTAAAATAGAAGGAGATCGATTAGCTCTGGTCGCCTAAAGCTCACCCTATATCTCTAGTCAACAGCTCTACACGAGGAAAGGCTTCAACGGTGTTGATTCGTACTAGGATCTACATCAGGGGGAAAGATATAAAAGTTTAGTATGAGTGGCAAAACATGTGGTACTCAGTAGGCATCATAGGCCGATTGAGATCAAATAAGATAAATATACAACAAAGTGTGAATGAAAGTAAAGTAAGGTTAAGGAAGGTAAGAAGGAACATAACAGGTCAAAGCTAGCGAATAAATGGAGATATAAGTAAATAGCTTCGAAAAAATAATAATAAAAGTCTAACTACAACCTAACTGGACCCCGATAAACTCGAAAGGTACAAGTAATAGACAATAAAATCCAATCGGCCCCCATAAGCATGTTGGATGCAACCAATAAATAATACTAAGTAGAAACCAATCTGGAAAGTAAATATGTGTGAAAGAATGCCACAAAATGCTATATGAAATGAGAGAAATGTCCAACTATACCGTATACTCCTCCTCCTCTGTGTACCTTGCTCGGACTCGAATCGGACTTCCAACATAAGAACCAATAATATCAAATGCACGGAATAGAACCGAGGCTAGAACAGATTATAATTAAGAATATCAAGTGCCTGAACTTGAATCGGGGCTAAAATAGTCCAATTTCCTTTAAGAAAGCCAAGTACATTTAAAGTGTTCAAAACTCCCATTTTTATGCCAAAAAATAGTGTTTTATACCAAGTTATCACTATGCCATGGAAATACAACAACAACACATGAAATAAGGTGAATAAACAATTCGAAGATCATTACCAAATCAACCACACAATAGCAAAAGAGTCTAAGGCCTCGTACCATAGAAAAAAATACTATCCTAGGGTAGTTATTCTTTGGAAAATGTTGCACTAACCATAAATCCCCGAGGAAACCCCACCTAAGGAAAGTAAATACCCAAAACTAAATTAAGGCATCTGAGTCCAACCATAAGGATACTACATACACTAAGCCAAGTCCTAAAGGAGAAGCGACTATCAAGGCTAAGAATTTCAAGGCGTAATTTTACTCTAAGGTCCCTAAACAAGCTATAAGGATTTTAAATAGCTAAATAGATTGTATTGAATCCACAATATCCCACTAATAATTAGCAAGTTATCATACAAATACCTTAAACGAGCAAAGTCCAATGGTAGGTAAGTCGTAACCTACCTGGACATCAAAGATCGCGCTCACAACCCACTAAAACAGAGCTTTTCCCTTTTGAGAAGCCTCTGAATGTTGCCATGCTACTAAAATAATAATTTTTATATCAATAGAAGAAGAATGATACCCATATTGAGAATTTACGATTCGGGTTAAAAATAACCATCGGGCCCACCTACGGAATCTAGAAATTGAACCCACAATTGTATACCTCATGGGACGAGGATCTCATGATAAATATTTGAGCATAACTAGCCCCCAATTCAAGAACCAAATCAATCCGACAAATCAAAGAAAAACTAAGAATTTAAATAGAGAATTAAATAAGAATTTGGGCCGAAATTTATGATTTATCGACAGAAAAATGATCAAGGATCAAGAAACAACCTAGCCTTAACTCCAAATTATGTTTCCTTAGAGTTTTCCAAGCTCTAAGGGTCTAAAAATTGAGGAAATTCGGGTAAAAATGGAGAAATAATCGAACTGGAGGGTATATATACAACTACCTCTGCTTAAGTGAGGTTTGTCCGCTTAAGCGACATTACTTAAGCAACTGACCAGCCTCTTAAGTGGTGATTACTATTTATAAGCTCATCTGCTTAACCAGCTCCCAAGCTGCATAAGCGACTCCGCATAAGCAGAGGAGAGTCGGCTTGAGAGGTGGGAGTTGACATCAGCTTTGGCCACGGCTTTCTAAAAGCATAAACAGCTCCCAATCCACATAAGCGGCTCCACTTAAGTGACCCAAGGTCATGGAAAAGCGGCTGCACTAGTTGATGCACCAGAAAATTATGCTAAGTCTAACAAGACTCCGACCGATTGCTCGATATTCGTTTGGAACCCCGTGAACATAAGCAAAATATTCTACCCTATTAGAAATGGCATTCTAAACTCAATGGAATTGACAAAATTCCCAACAGTGGTTGTTTCAAAAAAAATTGGACCCCACACCCCAAACTTTCATATTAACCAAAACCTAATTGATAGCCCAAAATGAGTCCGGAAACCTCGAGACCTGAACCAAAGGTCTCCCTAGCCAAAATCCACATTCTGGAGCTAACAAAACTGTCAGAATTTTCATACAAGATGTTTACTTAAATTTTTTACCAAAGACCAATTTCTTAACTTCAAAAGCTCTAAAATAGGAAAAGTGACATAAAACTAAATGAACTACTCGAAAACTGAGCTACTAGTCCTAGAAAGTCATAAATGACTTGAGGCAGCTATAGGAAAGTTTTAAATATAAGAAATACACAGAAAAAAAGAGAAAAATGACCTAGTGGTCATTATATTTCCTTCTGCCCTTTACTATGCTTGGAAAAAGCTTGCATTTCTATCTCCATTTGCAACCCAATCATATCCTTCCTTTTGTTGCTAAAAAATTTCTTCAAAGTGGAGATATCTTATAAATTCAACTTGAGCTCTTTGCAAAACTGCCATATTTATGACATCTGACACTTTTTTAAATAATTTTAATTCAACTTGAGCATTTTGCACAACTGCCCTATTTATGACATCTGACACTTCTTTAAATAATTTTTCTTTAATTTTTACTATATCTTCTATGATGATCGATCAATTATTTAAAAATATCACCATAAGTATCTTTTATTTTCTTCACAAGTAAGAAACACAGGAGCATGGTCAGATCCAGTTCTCGGTAGATATTTTACCTTAGTATTACGGAACCAATTATGCATCTCTTGATGAATTCTGTCCATTCTCTCAAAAATACAATCATTGTTAGCTCTACCATTCCATCATGTGAAAATTCTATCTTTATAGTGAACCTCTATTAACTCATAATATGAAATACAACATTCAAAATCTTTAGTCTTCATCTAACACTGAAAGGCCCCTTATCTTCTCTTCAGCATTCATCACTACATTAAAATCACCCCAACTAACCAAGGCCCATTTATATCTTCTGCCAACTAGTATATATCCTCCCATAGGACAATATTTGATTTGCACTATACTTAGCATAAACAATAGTAAAAAAAAAAGTTATGAGACAATATTTGATGTTTCAGATGTAGGGTCAGTTGCTACCCTGTATTACTGAAAACTGTGTTGTCGAATCATGGCCTGTGAAAACCCAAATTTTTCAATTATAATTGGAAGTAGCAATGACATCCTCAATCTTTTTCTATATTTATTAATGTGTCTACTATCTTGAAAAGGTTCAATTAGTGCAATAAAGGAGAAATTGTGGAACTTGTGCAACATCTCTTTGAAAAGTTTGTTGTGACTTCACAGACCTGATATTTCAAATAAATGACTTCATCATCTATTAGTAATTGATTTTTTTCTCTTTGGTTGAATTCTGATGGGTTGAATTAATGTAAAATGAGATACAAGATATCACAATGAAGCAAATAAGATAAGATAAAAGAGAAAGATTAAGAAATAGAAATGAGGGAGAATAGATTTTAGAAGAAAAATAGGAAAAATCTAACAATTAAAATATATTAATAATGGAATTCAGTCAAGGGAGAAGAGAAATTGAACTCATACAATGGAATACTTATCCAATTAATCAAGAGGGTTCAATTTGGAGAGATAAGAGGTTTCTCCAAAACTTACAAAGGAGCCTAAACACAAATGTTCATCCAAAAACTATCTAAAAAGAATAAACCCTAGTAGCTACTATTTATAATACTAGTAGACAAAGTAACCTAAGCTAGTTACAATAATATCCTTAAGCTAAAAACAAGAAAAATAAGGAAATTATTTGAAATATAGTCATTTCTTGCTTAAATCTCCACTTTAGTATATTGTAGAACTTTCATGCTTCTTTCATTAATCTTCTAAGATCTCCAAAATACTTCATATCTAGTTGACGGTCTTTATGTCCATGATAGGTAATCTGTATTCCATCAGTTGAGCGCTTTCACCATCCTTTTATTTCTTACCTTTTCTTGCAGTCTTCATTAACCTTGGAGACAAGTCTGCCTCTTTAGAAATATAAGCCAATACATCTTCCACAGTTTCTTTCTCCATGACAGCTTTTGCTATCTATTCATATACCTCTATCTTCAATATTTCCTCCTCTCCCATATTGTGAGAAATAATGTCATGTAAGACTTTATTTGGAGATTCTCTCTATTGTTCCAATATTTGAGATTCATCTAATTGTACGTATTTCTATCACTTCCATACTATCTCTTATATTATTCTCCAACACTTTATCTTCATAAGTATCACCACTACATGTATCAGTACAGTTGCTCCCACTAGCTATTTGTTGTACCTGGTTGTCTTTTATAATCTCTATAGTAACTTGAAGAGCCTTGTTGCTTTCACCTTCTTTAATCACTTTCATATTTAATTCACTCTTGTACTGACTTTGCTCTATGCTTTTATGATGTACATGTTCTTTGCGCAACACTGGATATGGAGATGGATCTCATCCTTGAAAAATATGACCAAAAGACTTAGTGACCCGCTTCTTTTGTTGATATGGACTTCTCCCCTTCATATACTTTATTATTATGAGATATATTATTATTGTTTGTTGGACTATTACATATGCTTGTATTATTTGTTGTGTTTGTGTTGCTACCTTCCTCCTACGTATTCGTATCATCAAATTTGTACTCCATTATGATGGATACCTGGATTTTTTTACTAACTTCGTTTGAATTTCTATCTCTCACCATATTCCAATTTCCCAAATCCCCCACCTATCTACCACTAGAGAGGATTTTGCCTCTTTCTTTCTGCAATCTATGAACTCGAGAAAAGTGTGCATGAGTCCTTTTCATGTTATCTTTGACCTGCTACTCATTATTCTCTTCTTTGTTCTTTGACTGATTAATAACTCAACATTCGTCCTTGTTGTGCCCTTGTATCTTGCATTCAAAGCAGTACTTTAGTACATAATTATATTTGATTGCAATCACATTTGTCCTCACTTCTCCCATATATTTATTCTCGATATGTATTTGCACTATCTTAGAGAATTCATCTTTAAGGTCTACCAATACCTTGACAAGCACACAACTAGGTTTAGTCCTATTAATAGTAGCTTGATCTAGTTGGACAGATTTGTCCACTGCAGATGCTACGAAGAATAAGTATGTCACAACCCGATTTCTCAGGTCGTGATGGCACCTACTCTAACCCACCAGTAGGTAAGCCAACCCGTAGTCCGGAACAACTAGTAATGGACTACCAAGAGAAATAAGGAAAGCAACAGAAAAGAATATAAAAAAGAGACTAATATGTAGCTTACATCCCCAAGACCTGGTGAAATCAGTACAAAAGCTTCAAATACAATGGGAGTAAAAAGGGAAATACAAAATAAATACAAGTACAAGCCGTCTCTGAAATACAACATCGAGATCAGTCTAATCAATAAGAGAAAGAGCAGGAATACTCCAAATGTCAGGAGTTCATCCCAAATCTCCTATCATAGATGCTCCGCACTATGCATACGTCAATGGAGGGAACTCGTACTATGATCTGCAGGCTACAGAAGTGTAGTATGAGTACCAAACTTGTGGTACTCAGTAGCCATCGACCGACTGAGCTCCAAAGATAATACAAGCATAAATAACATGTAAGCAAGAATATAACTGCTGGTAACTATCCAGGAAAATAAAGCATGATGAGGCTAAGGGAGCAACAGGGATAAACTATCCTATTCTAATAGTGTACCGGGACTATAGTGCAATACTGTATATCACTAGCCAGTATACCGATGAAGAGTGAAAGAAGGATATAGAGTAGTATGCAAGGCCAAAGAATATATATACAATATGAATAGACAAAGAAAGAGAGAGATATATGGTAATACCATATATATATATATATATATATATATATACACACATATAGGACTAACACAAAGGTAATAACCTGAGGGAGTCAACCTAACCTCTCGAGGATCATAACAAAGCAGGGATCTAATACTAGCATAATCAAGGCCTCTAACCAAAGTGTCTAATCATGCGGTAATCTAACAATAATGTATTTTACCATGATAAAGAAAAGGAAATAAGGAATGTGCCGACAACCTCGGGTACCAGTCCATAATCATCCTACCACGAGCTATCCATAATAATCAACAATAAAGTAACTGGCTAGCCCGGGCAAACAATAACCTAACCAGACTCAATAAGCCCAAAAGGTTCAATCACACACTCAGCAAACAGCAAACATAACCTGTACCTATACAGCCCCCATAAGACCGATTAAAATAGGCGGCAAACAATTATACTGGTGATAGGCAATGTATATGAATGAATGACTGCAAGATAAATCGATAATGCCATATCAAATTTGAATGCCATAACATACCAAATGTATAAACCTCCTCCAGCTCTATAGCTCACAAAGGCAGGACCTATGGCGACCATCCTTCTCCGACACTGTGTCTCACAGACGAAGGGGCCCATAGGGGACTCGAGATATCCGTATACACTGCCTGGTCCCAAACCAGGACTTCCAGTAACCATCATAATCAATCTACTCCATCCAGTACCAGAGAGATATATAAGTATAATAAAATCTAGGACTCGAATTGAGACTAAAAGAGTGTAAATATGTAAATCCATTGCCCAAGATTGAGTTCGGGACTAAATCGGCATAATAGTGTATAAAAGGTCAGAATCTCCCTCGACCAAAGTAAATAGTAGTGGTAAAATGAGTGGATCCATAATGGACCAGAATTAACCTCGGTCTAATTTCTAAAGTATCACATTTTGTTTCAAAAGCTCTTAATTTATTAAATAAGGTGGTACGATTCCAGTGGTAAAAGAATTTGTTTTAAAAGTGAAAAGTGGGAATAAATCCCTATTTAGGAAATAGTAATAAAATCAAGGTTTTGGTTAGAATAGTACCACTGAATGATCATAAATAAGCCTAAAAGTATGCATGCTATCACCAGTATCCAAACAAAACAACCACAAGCGCCTTAGCATCCATAAACTAGAATCTTGTCCTTCCCAAGGATAAAATACTCACCTAGAGTCCAACTGGTATAGTAACCAGGACCTCGGGCCCAACAATACATAACTAGCATGCTAATAGCACCATAATCCAAAAAACTATGGTAATCACAGGCATAATGCCACTAGAAGGATCTAACCGGGGGAAAATATCATCCAATTTACTAAGTAATATGGTAAGTTTTATACTAAGGATCCTTATTACTAAACTATGGTTATACAAGTCTATAATCAAGGATAACGGGGTTCTACAACCATTACGGGTATTTATGCCAAGGTTCGGGTCACATTTCTAATCTAAGTCCCCTAAATTGGTCAAGTCATGATATACTAGTCATAAACTCATCCTATAATCCTTACCTAGCATGCAATCTATACTATACACAATCTCGTAGAGGAAAGTAGACCAGAGCCTACCTCGATGCCAAACCACAATCTTATAATGTTCACCAATCGCTCGACTTTGATCCACAATCCCGAAATGACGTCGCACTATCAAAATCATAATCTACACATTAATAAGAATAAAACGAAACCTATATTGCTTTTAAAAGCTCCGGGTCAAAATTCGGATAAAATATGGGCCCATGGGACCCACACATAAAATTCCAAAATTGAATTCGTTATTAGGTCCCTCATGACTCCAGGAACACGTGCCCAAAATATGAGCACAAACCGAGCTCATTAGCTTGCCCAAAATAGCCTCTAACGTTGGAGAAAATCAAGAACTCTAATGGAGAATTTAAGAGAGAGAAGGCTCGGAACATACGAGATTCGGACAAGATGAAGGTTGCCTTGATGTCCCCGAAATAACTCTAGCCTTAAACTAGTGATATCAAGCTGGTTTTGGGGTTAAAAAGGTGTTTAGAGAGGTTTGGGAATGGGGGAAATGAGCTTGGGGTCGAAGGGGTTCAAGCCTTTAAAGGCATCAGCTTGGTCGCCCAGGCGGCATCGCCTAAGCGTCCAAAGTCATCGCCCAAGCAACCTCAATATGCCAGTCATGCCATCGCCTAGGCGCCAATGGCATCGCCCAAGCGACCTCAACATGCCTGCCATGCCATCGTCTTGGCGGCCAATGCCAAAGCCACATGCCATCGCCAAGGCGCCAACCCAAACTACGGCATGTTGACATCACACGAAACAAGAAAAACCAAGCAGATACTCAACCAAGCTATGGATAACCAAGGCATGAATCACACTGCCAACTCCAAACTCCAAATCTAATATTTTCTCACCATTCTAAACCTGATGACTATTCTTAACCGCAAAATATATCACCCGAGTCCTATCCGTGCAATCACATTGCATTAACCTCGAAAGACTAAAGCTGGTATGTTGAAAATCCATAATGGCAAGCATAAAATAAGTCCATAAGTTGCTACCTGGACACACAAATAGAGATGATCAAAGCCTACGATCTCTCACCAAAGCTACAACAAGTTTAGATAACCCTCAAACCTGATAGCCAGGAATCCAAAGCACAAACTCTCGAAACTGAATGACCCGCTCTAGAACATCCCACTAACTATAGGTGAAACCACTCTAAGCCCAACTTAAACACACTTCCTCTACTGAGAAGACATTCAAAATTCTAACACACACTAAGAACTAAGGTCAAGAGCAATATAAACCAATATCGTGTGCCAACGGTAATCTTTCGAGCATCTATCAAGCATATTCTATCTGGACTGAAGAGAACCAAATTGGTAGGTAAAGAGTAGGCTTAATCAACCTATAAATGAATGCTCAACTGAAACAGTTCTGGAAATAGGGCCGCAACCAAGTTGCACAATCCATAGCTATAATCTCAGCGTCGAAGTTGAACTACTCGATCTCAACTATCAGAACCGATCCTGCTGACGAGTAAGCATACATATGCCAAAATATATCATAACCTTCAAGTCTCCATTAAAAGGAGTCAAAATTCAAATTGAAGCCCATAAGTCTTCACTATGATCAAATACTCAAATCAATCTCACTATCAAAAATCATGCATCTACATAACGATCCCTGCAATGGCTAAAACTAAAATGTCACCGAAGAAAATAATCACAATGGTAGAAAACCACCAGATAAAGGCACAAGCAATCAACTCCATATCTGCTGAAGAGCATAATGTAACAAGGCATAACCAAGAACTCACCAAGGCTAAAAACTATACTAGTGATAGCCAAAACTCGAGCAACTTGGAGAGATACTACGTTAGCCTAATTTGGTCAAACCAATACTCAATCTATGATAATGCATACTCACTCTCAAACGACACCCTCTTTGGTTACCAACAACTAATGCATAATATATACTATCAAGCAGAATTATCCCACGAAGTCATATAAGGCCGAACAAGTATCGAGATGAGAAATTTCTGAAACTACCCATTTACATCAACTTTAACTCAGCAGAACCATGAACCACATTGTAGGAAGAACAGAGTACCCAACTTACTATCAACATCAAAATCAAGACCACTATCGGGCGATGAACTATCCAGCTCGAAAAAATAAATCTCAAATTTACCAACCTCAGGAACGGCTATAGAGAAGGATAGCCAATGCTAGAATCTCGACAACTCATGAAAGGCCAAACCTTTGTTCACTCCCTCTCCATATCAATCTAACCTTGCCAACAGAGAAGGAAAACAACCAACCTCACCTTACTAAAAAAGAGAGAACCAACCAACTGAGTTAGCCATCTAAGTCAACGAATAAGAATTGAAAGGAAGGGGATTCTAACTAGATAACGCTATTCTAGTCATCTATCAAGTAAGAATCAATCAAAGTTAAAACAACAACCCTAATAACAACAGTATAAATTATAGGTGGCACGAAAATGATAAATGCAACCAGTACCACTCTAAGATCACCACAAGGCCAAAATGCCAAGAAAAGGAATTTTAACCCAAATACTACACCCTAAGGAAATACCACAGTGATCCACTCAATCCACTACTAAAAGAAAATATCTATGGGTGTAGTCACATATACATAAAATCTACACGAAGGCATACAACGCCCAACATAATAATATTAAGACATGTAACCACCGATGGGTATGAAGACCCCAACATAATTCAAATAGAAGCTAAAAGATAGCAAATCAAAATCGTACCTATACGATGGAATACAAAGTCACGGTCCTGGACTACTCAAAGAAGTACGAATCTGAATGTGTCCGAACTCAGAGTGAGCATCTGAGCAATTAACTGAAATACTAAGTGTACCACCTCAAACCAGAGATGCCACAACTTTATAAGATTGATCTGGATGAGCTGAATGACTAATAATCCTATGTCGGGGACACTCTCTGGACCAGTGACGGGTCTCTCTACAGTCGTAACAAACCCCTGAAGCTCTAACCTGGCGAGAAACACGAGTTGTCCCCAACTGGCTGACCAACTCATGCCTAGGGCACTCCCTAGACTAATAACCAATCTCACCATAGTCAAAACATACCCCAGGGAATCTCTGATGTATTGTAACTGCTGACCCAGAATGGTTGCCACGGTCTGAAGGCCTAGATCGAATACTCCATAATATCTGACCTGAACTCTAACCACTGTGACTACTATGCTCTACCTGAGAGCTACCCATAAGAGGAGGTGCTACCTGTGTAGACCTGATAGGTTGCAAATGATGTTGACCTCTACTGGAAGTATTCCGACCTCTAGACGGAATACCACTAACACTATTCTGCTAACATGGCCTCTTACAGCCACATCCATATGTCTCAATACAAGCCATCTCTAAAGCCCTCGTATGATCAACAACCTGAGAGAAAGAAGACCTAGCTACTATCAAATGCTCCAATGCCAAGCGGAGTGGTGAAGTCAATCCTCTGATAAATTTATCCTGAGAATTACTTGATGTACTGGGTATCATCACTAGCTGTCGCTAACGTTCCTGAATTTCAATCTCTAACTCCCTAGTCCAATGTTGAGCCAAACTCTAGCAACGCGAGTAGAAGTCACATTTGCATCTATCGACAACCTCATACTATCCATCTGGGAAAGAGTGGAGTCAAAAGAAGTTCTAGATATTCATAGAAGTACGGACACACGATAAAAAATTAAGAAATAGAATTTCTTAAGGATGCCCTGTAGCCTTCCAAAGATAGAATACAAATGTTTTCGTACTAATCCGCATGACTCTACTAGACACTTAGCCCATGTACCAACACACTGGTAAACCTATGCTCTGATACCAATTTGTCATATTCGATTTCTCAAGTTATGATGGCGCCTACTCTAACCCCAAATCTCTGATCCATAGCTGCTCCGCACGATGCACACGTCAATGACGAGAACTCGTACTATGATCTGCTGGCTGCAAAAGTGTAGTATGAGTACCAAACATGTGGTACTCAGTAGGAATTGACCGACTGAGCTCCAAAGATAATGCAAGCATAAATAACATGTAAGCAAGAATATAACTACAGGCAACTATCCAAGAAAACTAAGCATGATGAGGCTAAGGGAGAAACAAGGATAAACTATCTTATTTTAACAATGTATCGAGATATACAATAATACCATATATATATATATATATATATATATATATATATATGCATCTAGGACTAACTCAAAGGTAATAACGTGAGGGAGTTAACCTAACCTCTCGAGGATCATAACCAAGCACGGAGCTAATACTAACATAATCAAGACCTCTAATCAAAGTGTCTAATCATGAGGAATTCTAAAAATAATGTATTTTACCATGATAAATAAAAAGAACTAAGGAACGTACCGACAACCTCGGGTACTAGTCCATAACCATCCTACCACGAGCTATCCATAACAATCAACAATAAAGTAATCGGGTAGCCTAGGTAAATAATAACCTAACTGGGCCCCCATAAGTTCGGAAGGTTCAATCACACACTCAGCAAACATCAAACATAACTTTTACCTATACAGACCCCCATAAGACCGATAGATATAGGTGTCAAACAATTATACTGGTGATAGGCAATGCATATGAATGAATAAATGCAAGATAAATTGATAATGCCATATCAAATTTGAATGTCATAACATACTAAGTGTATACACCTCCTCCAGCTCAATAGCTCACAAAGGCAGGACCTATGGAGACCATCTTTCTCCTTCACTGTGGCTCACTGACGAAGGGGACCATAGGGGACTCGAGATATCAGTATACACTGCTTGGTCCCAAACCAGGACTTCCAGTAACCATTGTAATTAATCTACTCCGTCCAGTACCGAAGAGATATATAAGTATAATAAATGGTCGAACTCGAACCAAGTACTAAAAGAGTGTAAATCTGTAAATCCATTGCCCCAGATCGAGTTCGGGACTAACTCGGCATAATAGTGTAGAAAAGGTCAAAATCTCCCTTGATCGAAGTAAATAGTAGTGGTAAAATGAGTGGATCCATAATGGACCGAAATCAACCTCAGTATAATTTCCAAAGTATCACATTTAGTTTCAAAAGCTCATAATTCATTAAACAAGGTGGTACGATTCCCGTGGTAAAAGAATTTGTTTTAAAAGTAAAAAGTAGGAATAAATCCCTTTTTAGGAAACAATAGTAAAATCAAGGTTTTGGTTGGAATAGTACCACTAAAAGAGCATAAATACGCGTAAAAGCATGCATGTCATCACCAGTATCCAAACAATACAACCACAAGCGCCTAAATATCTATAAACTAGAATCATGTCCTTCCCAAGGATAAAATACTCACCTGAAGTCCAACTGGTATCGTAACCACGGCCTCGGGTCCAACAATATATAACTAGCATACTAATAGTGCCACAATCAGAGAAACTACGGTAATTACAGGCATTATACCACTAGAAGGATCTAACCGGGGGAAAATATCATCTAATTTACTATGTAACATGGTAAATCTTATACTAAGGATCCTTATTGCCAAACTATGGTTATACAAGTCTATAATCAAGGATAATGGGGTTCTACAACCATTACGGGTATTCTATGTCAAGGTTCGGGTCACATTTCTAATCTAAGCTCCCTAAATAGGTCAAGTCATGATATACTAGTTATAAACTCATCCTATAATCCTTATCTAGCATGCAATCTATGCTATACACAATCTCGTAGAGAAAAGTAGACCGAAGCCTACCTCGATGCCGAACCACAATATTAAACCATCCACCAATCGCTCATTTTTTATCCACGGTCCTGAAATGATGTCTCACTATCAAAATCATAATCTACAAGTTAATAGGAGTAAAAAAAGACCCATATTGCTATAAAAAGCTCCGGGCTGAAATTCGAATCTAAAATGGGATCATGGGACCCACGTACAAAATCCCAAAATTGGATCCGTTATTAGGTCCCTCATGACTCAGGGAACATGTGCCTAAAATTAGAGCACAAATTAAGCTTATTAACTTGCCCAAAATAGACCCCAACGTTGGAGAAAATCAAGAACTTTAATGGAGAATTTAAGAGAGAGAAGGCTCGGAACTTACGAGATTCAGATGAGATGAAGGTTACCTTGACGTCCCCAAAACAACCCCGGCCTTAAACTAGTGATCTCAAGATGGTTTTGGGGTTACAAGGGTGTTTCGAGAGGTTTGGGAATGGAGGAAATGGGCTTGGGGTCGAAGGGGTTCAAGATTTTAAAGGCATCAGCTAGGTCGCCTAGGCGGCCATTTTTTTGCCCAGGCGGCATCGCCTAAGCGCCCAAAGGCATCGCCCAAGAAAACTCAATATGCCAGATACGTCATCGCCTAGACGACTATTTGGTTGCCAAGGCGACATAACCTAGGCACTAATGGCATCGCCTAGGCAAAAAATGCCCAAGCTACATGCCATCGCCAAGGCGCCAACCTTGGTCACTCAGGCGACCTTGCCTAGGCGCCAAGGTGGCCGCTAAGGGGATGCACCAGAAAACATGCTAGGGTCCAAAATTTGTTTGGGTGTTTCGGGCGCATTCAAAATCCCGAGGATGCAAACAAATAATGTTACCCCATCAAAATGGCATTTTGGATTCAATAAAATTGACAGAATTCCCAACAGAGATTGTTTCGATAAAGTGATTGCCCAAAACCCAATGTGATGATTTCACCAACTTTCGACCAATAGCCCAAAACAAATTTGAAAGTCTCGGGACCTGGATCAAGCGTCCACCTAGCCTAAAATCGGCGTTCCAGAGCTTATAGTACTGTCAGAATTTCCATCCAAGGTTGTTTACTAGGATTTTTGGTCCGAGACCAATTTCTTAACAACAAAAATTCAAAATAAGGAATTGAGCTTAAAATCCAAATGAACTGTCCGGTAACCGAACCGACAATTTCAACAAGTCATAAATGACCGATGCCACTATGGGAAGGTTTGAAATACCAAAAATATGAAAATTGAGAAAATGACCTGGAGAGTCATTACAAAGTATTATTTGACAAAAAAGGTAGGCAATAGGTTAAGAAAAGATATCCACGCCATGGCCATCAAAGTTTCTTAATTAACCTTGAATCTAGAATCATAGATCAATGTGTGTATTAGATACAAATATCCATCTTTGCACGTGATATAAAAATCTCCCTTTGATATAAGATTAATAAAGTCCTCATGTCGGGTCAGGCAAATAAGAATGTGCTAACTATGAAACAATCCAATCTGACATCCACCTTTTACATCACATTGTTGAGTAATGATCCTCCTTAATTCTTTTAAATCAGTCCACTCGTAAGTTAATTTTTCAACCACCACGAATTGGAGATCTTTAATTTGTTCATTCTATCTACTTCTTCCTCTGTTCATTTGACTTGTGGTATGCCTCCTACCATGATAATTTCTTTTCAAAGGGAGTCATCTTCTTGTTTTCCAATCTCATTGATTAAGTTTGCAAATGATTTCTCCATAGGCAAACTAGTGTTTGTGTGTTTGGGTTCGATGCTAGTGGATGAAGGTAAAGGCGAGAAATCTGTAATTGATAACTGTAGACCAGCCACTGGAGGTGATTGACCGCCGGCTAGTTGCGTTATAGATTAGGGCTAAGCGTTCACTTTAAGAGAGAGAAGAGAGAAATTTTTTAAATGTCTCTATACTTATCATAATGTTAGAATTCAAGGTAACATGTTTAACCTGATAGCTAAAACTATTGTTTTAGGGGTTGAAGGGATTTTAGGATATTTTCCTTTTTTTAAAAAAAAAAACCTTTTCTCACTAATAGTAATGCCATCTAGCTTTGGTCAAACAAATAGAATAATCCGCGTTTTGGAATGACCAGTTCAATCTTAGATGTCATTATGAGTGTGTTTGGTTTGGAGGAAAATATTTTTCAGAAAGTCTTTTTTAATTTTTCCATGTTTGGTTGGATAAAAGTTTTGAAAAATATTTTTCTTTAGGAAAAACAAGTTCCTTAAAAATGAGAAAAATGGTTTGTTTGAAAAATCACCTGGTAATTGAAATTGGTGTAATTACTAGCTAGTAATTACACCCCCTAGTAACTACACAGTGTAGTAATTATCATGACCTGTTTATTTGTCATAATGTAATTACAAGTGTATTATTTGGTTGCACAAGTATAATTACATACTTGTATTAAAATTTTAGAATAAAAGTTAATTATCAAAAATTAAAAATCAATACTTGACAAATAAGGGCCTCTATAAATGATATTAAATTAAGAATTTAAAATACATTTTGTATCTTTAAGATATATGTCATGCCCCAAATTCCAACGGGTCGGACTGGCACCCGAAACCGATAAGGCCCGAGAGAACCAATTTTTGCTCACGTCTACTCATATGCATGTCATTCAAGGAACACCACCACCACGTATAGATACAATATGCTAATAGAGGAAGTCATGGAAACATGTGATATATACATTTATGAAACTTGGCCGTTGGTGCCATTAAGTCAAAATGGACATACATCCCTTATGCTCATATGCACATACGTCTACAAAGCCTTCAACAGATGCATACACACATAACCATCTTAAAGTCGGGACAAGTCCCCACTTTATACAACATTTACACTACCAAAACAAATGTACAACTGTAACTCGGAAAGCCCCGAACCAACTGGAGCTCACCAAAGACCGGCAAATGATCCGCAACCTACTGTGGAGGTCTACTAGCCCCTGTGCCTACAGCAAGTAAGGTCAGTCCCCTAAGGGACATCAGTACGAAGAATGTACTGAGTGTGTAAGGCTCATAAGAAACTATATCATACATAATAACAATAATGGAGTCAATATAAGAGAAATAGTCAATATGGATAAACCATCTTTCTGTGTGTGAGGAACCGTGTACGTCATATTTATTACGTTCTTTGCCTTTACGTTCATTCATCTACCCATGCTAGGCTTTTTCGCCCCTGGGATGAGATGTATCTACCCATGCTAGGCTTTTCTGTCGCCCCTGGGATAAGATTAACCCATGCTAGGTATTTTAACCCTGGGATGTAAGCAACCCATGTTAGGCTTTTATATCGCCCCTGGGATGTACTATGATAACCCATGCTACGCTTTTATATCGCCCCTGGGATGTACTGTGATATTGGGATCGACCCATCCCAGGTATTTTAACCCCTGGGATGCCACCCAAAAATACTTAAACAATATACATTACTTCATGTCTTTACTTCTATGAGATTGATACATTGGTAGTTATAAAATTATTGGAACTTTGGAACGTTAGCCAATGAACATAAGACATGTAAATCGCAATTGGTCAATGAGTAAGGATCATGTGAGTAACAATAATTAATAACCCGAAATGGGATACCGTAGAACATTTCAAAATGGAACAAGTACAATAACAATGTGAACACTATGTGCTGCAGAAGGATACGGAAAGAGTAACCTTACATACCTTATCTTCCCAATATGAATATACAATCCTAAATGTGAACACAATAGTCCAGCTTCTTCCTTATATTTCACTCTACAACACATGTACATAACGGAATTTACATTAACCACCAACTACCTTATAAATGCATATGACGACAATGAGTTACATGATTGCCTTAACATGTCATTTCCCCCTTGACAATACCATTTATGAAATTTTCATACCAACAATACCACAACAATCCATAAATTGACCAATACATCATAAATAAATAGCATGTCACACCAAGTTCATACTTACACTTCTCCATCAATACAACATCACAATTACTCCATCAAGTCACCTCAATACACTTCATAACAACATATCGACAACAATCCCACAATTTACCCTCATAGAAAAATAACAAGTCAAGGAGCATAACCACACCATACATGTTGATATTTCATTCACACCATGCACTTTCATCAAAATCCCAAGTCTCCTTTCAAGTTGAAATCACAAAGATGGTACATCTTTTAGCAAATAGCAAAAGTGCCCTATTCAACCTTGCCAACATAACCATCATGATCTACACCATCTCTCATATATATAATATATTAAATCATAAAAATAAATACTTGCCCAAGCTTGCAAGGTAATGATCTTGTCCAAAATGTCCAAATAAAATGGTTGCCTTAGGGTTTGGAAAATATGAAAAATATCTTTTTAGATAAATGTCTAGAAAGGCATGTGTGAGTTGTGGAAATAAAATCTGATTTTTGGCCTTTATATAGACCTCAAGTCATCCTTAACCACTCCTTGGGCATTAAATGCTATATTTACTTAGTCAAATTGGAAGAATGGGTCATTTGCTCTTTGGGCCATGCATTTTATTCCATTTTGGGCCTCAAATTGAGCCCATTAACACATATTAACTTAGCCCACCAATTTCAATGTGTAATACTCCAATTATCTCATGTTTAATTAATTCCATCAATGTCACAACAATATTCAACTCATGATATTCATGTTCGTAGCCTCAATCTCAAAAATGAGAAATTCTAGCCACTCATGGCTTAGTTGAACATAATTTGATAAAACACTTGTGACGAAGAATTAACCCCAAATCGGATGCCAAACTTGCTTGAGAGTAGTCCTACTATGATGGAATAATGATACCATAACCCAAGATTCCTCTTTATAGACTAATAATCGTAGAAGAAATCGGGCAAAAAGCACCCCGGCACGCTCCCGGGCGCCCTAAAGACTTAGAGAAAATTTTAGCAAATGAAAGGTGTGCAGGGGCGGCCTGGTACGCCCCTGGGAACGCCCCCTTGCTGCATGTACCACAAAAATTTCAATCCAAAGCGGCCTGGCAAGCCACCTGCAGTGCCCCACACTTAATATTTGATTTCGAATTTTCTTTGTGGATTTAGTTGGATCTTTGAAGTTCCAACCTTTTGCTTGCCTCTTATCGTTAAGATCCTTTGCTTGGATCTCCCTTAAACCTCACTTTTCACCCTACAAATGCTCCACAAAGTCGTAAACACCACCTACTACAAAGGTCTAATCACATTTACTAGCACAATATCAAATGTTCCATCAATAACAATGAAAAATACGTACTTATTGCTCTTGAACCTAGGGTAAACATAGTTCAAGGCTGTAAAGTAGGGTCGGGAAGGTACAGGGTTTTACATTCTTCCCCCCTTAGGAACATTCGTCCTCGAATGTTAGCAGCATCTTCTCAATTACAACAAATGCATCTGTATATTAGCATATATATTCATATACACATAATGCTCATAGATACTTACTTGTTATCACCTCGATCCCGCATTTTGAACTTTCTCTTCCATTTTAAAAAGATAAGGGTACTTGGACTTCATCATTTCCTCGGCTTCCCATGTGATCTCTTCTACTTGTCGATTTCGCCAAAGTACCTTTACGGAAGCTATGTCTTTATTCCTCAACCTCTTTACTTGTCGATCTAGAATAGCAATGGGTATCTCTTCAAAAGTAAGATCCTCCGTAACTTTGACATCCTCAACAGGAACAATACAAGATGGATCCTCTATGCACTTTCGAAGCATCGAAACATGAAACACCGGATGCACTGTGTAGAGTTCTTGGGGTAGTGCCAATTCATACGCAACTTACCCAAATCTTCGGACAATTTCATATGGCCATATATATCGGGTACTCAACTTCCCTTTCTTTCCAAATCTCATTACCCCTTTCATCGGTGACACCTTCAAGAATACCCAATCACCTATGGCGAATTCGAGCCCTCTTCTTCTAACACCAGCATATGACTTGTGGCGAATTTGGGTCGTTTGTAGCCGTTGTTGGATCACTTTAATTTTCTCTATAGCTTGATGTACAAGATCTGGCCCAACTAAAGCAGTTTCACCTGCTTCAAACCATCCAATTGGCGATCTACACTTCCTTCCGTATAAAGCTTCATAAGGTGCCATTTTGATACTTGAATGGTAGCTATTGTTGTAAGCAAATTCAATAAGAGCAAGATGATCATCCCAACTACCTTTAAAGTCCATTATACACGCTCGTAGCATATCTTCAAGTGTTTGGATAGTACGCTCCGCTTGTCCATCTGTCTGAGGATGAAAAGCCGTACTTAAATTCACCTGTGTACCTAAGCTCTTCTGAAAAGATTTCCAGAAATATGCAGTAAATTGTGCCCCCCCTGTCTGATATAATGGAGATTGGAATCCCATGTAATCTTACTATCTCTTTAACATACAACCGTGCATAATCTTCAGCTGTATATGTGGTCCTGACTGGTAGAAAATGCGCGGACTTGGTAAGCCTGTCAACTATCACCCATATGGAATCAAATTTCCGCAGTGTACGAGGCAAACCTGTGATGAAGTCCATATTAATCATGTCCCATTTCCAGACTGGAAGATTGATACATTGCATATAACCTCCTGCTTTCTGATGCTCTACCTTTACTTATTGACAATTCGGGCATTGAGCTACAAATTCTGCAACGTTCGTCTTCATATTCCCCCACCAATACATTTCCTTCAAATCATGGTACATTTTGGTAGCTCCCGGATGAATAGAATATCGTGAATGATGCGCCTCTGTCATAATTCATTTTCTCAGCTCATCCACATCCGGTACACATAATCTACCTTGGCATTGAAGTACTCCTTCCAGAGTAAGATCAAATGCTTTTGTCAATCCCTGTTGTACATCCTCTTTTAGCTGCAATAACATAGAATCTACATACTGCTTCTCTTTCACCTCAGCTAATAGTGAAGATTCTGCTGTATTTTGCATAATAACCCCTTCATCTGGAGATTCAAGAAGGCGAACTCCCAAACTGGCTAGCTGATGTAGATCTTTAACTAGGTCTCGCTTTCCGTCAACTGACCACTAGTGCCTTCTACAGCTTTTCGGCTTAAGGCGTCGGCTACCACATTAGCTTTTCCTGGATGATATAGAATATCCATATCATAGTCTTTTAAGAGCTCTAGCCACCTTCGTTGCCTCAAATTGAGTTCCTCTGCTTAAAGATATATTGCAAGCTTTTTGATCAGTATAGATATCGACATGAACTCCATACAAATAATGACGCCATATCCTTAAAGCAAATACCACAGCTGCTAACTCAAGATCATGCGTGGGATAGTTTCTTTCATGTGGTTGCAACTGTCATAAGGCATATGCTATGACATTACCGTGCTGCATCAATACACATCCTAGGCCAACTCCGGATGCATCACAATACATTGCATACCCTTCTATGCCCTCCGGGAGTACTAATACAGGTGTAGAAGTCAATTTATCCTTCAGCTCTTGGAAGCTCCTTTCGCATGCATCATTCCACTGAAATTTAGTTGCTTTGTGGGTTAGCTTTGTCAATAGTGCAGAAATAGAAGATAACCCTTCGACAAATCTTCTGTAATACCCGGCCAATCCAAGGAAGCTATGAATTTCCGTAGGCGTCGTAGGCCTTGGCCAATTTTTCACCGCTTTAATCTTTTGCGTATCAACCCGTATCCCTTCATCTGACACAATGTGACCCAAGAATGCGATGGATTTTAACCAAAATTCACATTTAGAGAACTTTGCATACAACTTATGCTCACGAAGAATCTGCAATGCTTGTCGTAAATGATTAGCGTGGTCCTCTTGTGATCTTGAGTAAACCAAAATATCATCTATAAATACCGTCACGAACATGTCTAGAAATGGCTTAAACACCCTATTCATCAAATCCATGAACACAGCTGGTGCATTTGTTAGTCCAAACGACATAACTAAAAATTCATAATGGTCATACCGTGTTCAGAAAGCTGTCTTGGGTATATCTTTTTCTCTAACTCTGACTTGATGGTAGCCTGATCTCAAGTCAATCTTTGAAAAACATCTAGCACCCTGTAACTGATCAAATAAATCATCAATTCTGGGAAGAGGATACTTGTTCTTGATCGTTACCTTATTCAATTGCCGATAGTCAATTGACATTATCAATGTGCCATCTTTCTTCTGTACAAATAATATCGGTGCACCCCACGGGGACATACTAGGCCTGATGAAGCACTTGTACAGCAAATCCTTCAATTGCTCCTTCAATTCACGCAATTCTGCTGGAGCCATTCTATACGGAGGAATAGAGATAGGTTGAGTGTCTGGAATCACATCAATGTCAAACTCTACTTCCCGTTCTGGGGGTAAGCCTGGAAGATCATCCGAAAATACATCGATGTATTCATTGACCACTGGAACCGACTGAGGAGTTAGTGGCTCCACATCAGTATCTTTCACCCTCACTAAGTGACATAGGTACCCCTTGGCTATCATTTTCCTTGCCTTAAGGTAGGAAATAAATTTTCCTCTCAGTGCCCCTACATTTCCCTTCCATTCAAGAACATCTTCTTGTGGAAAATGAAAATGTACCTTTTTTGTCCGGCAATCCATCGTGGCATAACAAGAAGCCAACCAATCCATACCCATAATGACATCAAAATCCACCATGTCTAGTTCAATGAGATCAGCCAGTGTATCATGACCACACACAGTCACTACACAATTATGATATACTCTTTTTGCAACAATACATTCACCAATGGGTGTAGATACTTCGATTGACTTAATTAATAAATCTGGTGTTCTTTCAAATTTCGCAGAAATCAACGGAGTAACATATGACAATATAGAACCCAGGTCAATCAATTCATATACATTATACGAAAATATGGATAATGTACCTGTAACGACATCAGGAGAAGCCTCCGAATTCTGCTGGTCCACTAGAGCATAGGTGCCATTCTGGGTTCCACTGGAACTGGCTGTTCTTCTAGTACCTCAACCACGCCCCATAGGCTGCACTCCTCTATCTAGGGAAGGAACCGATGATGATGATGCAACAGTTGATCCCATAGGTCGTACTATGCCACCTGCACCCATTTGTGGGCATTCTCTCATCATATGCCCCGGTATACCGCACCAAAAATAAATATTTGCCCCCAACCGACATTTACCTACATGATACCGTCCGCAGCGCTGACACAGCTGACGAGAAAATCCTGCTGCCTGTGATCCGTGAATTCCACTACTCTGCCCAGATTGACCGCCTCTAAACCCTCGAAATTGAGAGTGAGTGCCTGCTGTGGAGTAGGAGAATGATGGTCTAGGCGGTCTAGGAAACATTCGAGGCCTAGATTCTCCTTGGGACGCCATAGACTGTCACATAGGTCTAGCTCTTTTGGACTGTCCTCTTTCAGATTCATGTACCCTTCTTCTCTGTCTCTGATCCTCCATTTTCTGTGCGAAGGCCTGTATTCTGGCTATGTCCATATCTCTGTTCAAGGCAGCAATGGTGCAGTCCCTTACCAAATATGGCTCCAATCTGTCCACATATCGATGGACTCTGTCTGTCATTGTGGCCACTACATTCGGAGCATATCGAGCCAAAGAATTAAACTGAAGACTATATTCTCTAAAACTCAGATTCCCTTGACGTAGATTTAGGAACTGGTCTGCACGTGCCTCCCGGATCTCATATGAGAGGTAATGATCAAGGAATGCCATTTTAAATTCTTCCCAACTAGCTGGAAGTGCATCAATACCCCTCGATCTTTTCCAGTCTTCATACCATAATATAGCTTCACCTTTCAATCTATAGGCCGCAAGTTCAACTGTTTCAACACCAGTCACGTGCATAACATCTAGAACCCTCTGGATTTGATCCACGAAGTCCTGTGTATCTACTTTCAAATCTGACCCAGCGAATATAGGAGGGTCTAATTTTAGAAAATCCTGTATCCTGCGACTCGCCACTCTAGCCGCATCATCCTCATTTGTCGTTGGACTAACTCGTCCTTGACTTTGTGCAGCAACTAGCTGAGTCAACTATGCACTACATTTCTTAAATCCTGGTCAGTGGCATTCATTGGCAATTCTGCGGGTACTTCTCTACCTCTTGGCTCTTCCAGAGCAGGAAAAGTAGAAGAAGACCGCGATGCAATTTCAGCAATAGCCCCACCTTGACTAGCTTGGTCAGGTGGTGATTTACTCTTTCCTTCTCCGAAAAGCATATCTACCTGCTTACCTTTGTCTCTACCTCTTCTTGTCATTGGCATTTTACTATAACAAAGAAAACTAATTCCAATGGTTAGATACGATTCCACTTACCACATTGGCTCTATTGCACTATCTAGAAGTTAAGAAAAGAAACAAATACTAAATGTCTCGTAGCCTCCCACTTATAAATATGGTGCACAACACATCCATAAGTAAGACTCTACTCAGACACGGCTTTGTAGACACCCTTAGGACGACCTGCTCTGATATCACTTTTGTCACGCCCCGAATTCCAACGGGGCGGACTGGAACCCAAAGCCGATAAGGCCCGAGAGAACCAATCTTTACTCATGTCCATCCATATGTATGTCATTCAAGAAACACCACCACCACGTATAGATACAAGATGCTAATAGCGGAAGTCATGGAAACATGTGATATATACATATATGAAACTTAGCCGTTGGGGCCATCAAGTCAAAATGGACATACATCCCTTACGTTCATATACCCACATACGTCTACAAAGCCTCCAACAGATGCATACACACATAACCATCTTAAAGTCGGGACAAGTCCCCGCTTTATACAATATTTACACTACCAAAACAAATGCACAACTGTAACTAGGAAAGCCCCGAACCAACTGGAGCTCACCAAAGACTGGCAAATGATCCGCAACCTACTGTGGAGTTCTACTAGCACCTGTACCTGCAGCAAGTAAGGTAAGTCCCCCAAGGGACGTCAGTACAAAGAATGTACTGAGTGTGTAAGGATCATAAGAAACTAAATCATACATAATAACAATAATGGAGTCAATATAAGAGAAATAGTCAATATGGATAAACCATTTTTCTGTATGTGAGGAACCATGTACGTCATATTTATTACGTTCTTTGCCTTTACGTTCATTCATCTACCCATGCTAGGCTTTTTCGCCCCTGGGATGAGATGTATCTACCCATGCTAGGCTTTTCTGTCGCCCCTGAGATGAGATTAGCCTATGCTAGGTATTTTAACCCCTGGGATGTAAGCAACCCATGCTAGGCTTTTATATCGCCCCTGGGATGTACTGTGATAACCCATGCTACGCTTTTATATCGCCCCTGGGATGTACTGTGATATTGGGATAGACCCATTCTCGGTATTTTAACCCCTGGGATGCCACCCCAAAATACTCAAACAATATACATTACCTCATGTCTTTACTTCTATGAGATTGATACATTGGTAGTTATAACATTATTGGAACTTTGGAATTTTAGCCAATGAATATGAGACATGTGAATAGCAATTGATCACTGAGTAAGGATCATGTGAGTAACAATAATTAATAACCCGGAATGGGATATCGTAGAACATTTTGAAATGGAACCAGTACAATAACAATGTGAACACTATGTGCCGCAGAAGGATACGGAAAGAGTAACCTTACATACCTTATCTTCCCAATATGAATATACAATCCTAAATGTGAACACAATAGTCTATCTCCTTCCTTACGTTTCACTCCACAACACAAGTACATAACGGAGTTTACATTAACCACCTACTACCTTATAAATGCATATGACGGTAATGAGTTATATGATTGCCTTAACATTTCATTTCCCCCTTGACAATACCATTTATGAAATTTTCATACCAACAATACCACAACAATCCATACATTGACCAATACATCATAAATCAATAGCATGTCACACCAAGTTCATACTTTACACTTCTCCATCAATACAACATCACAATTACTCCATCAAGTCACCTCAATACACTTCATAACAACATATCGACAACAATCCCACAATTTACCCTCATAGAAAAATAACAAGTCAAGGAACATAACCACACCATACATGTTGATATTTCATTCACACCATGCACTTTCATCAAAATCCCAAGTCTTCTTTCAAGTTGAAATCACAAAGATGGCACATCTTTTAGCAAATAGTAAAAGTGCCCTATTCAACCTTGCCAACATAGCCATCATTATCTACACCATCTCTCATATATATAATATATTAATTCACAAGAATAAATACTTACCCAAGCTTGCAAGTTAATGATCTTGTCCAAAATGTCCAAATAAAATGGTTGCCTTAGGGTTTGGAAAATATGAAAAAAATATCTTTTTAGAGAAATGTCTAGAAAGGCATGTGTGAGTTGTGGAAATAAAATCTGATTTTTGGCCTTTATATAGACCTCAAGTCATCCTTAGCCACTCCTTGGGAATTAAATGCTATATTTACTTAGTCAAATTGGAAGAATGGGTCATTTGCTCTTTGGGCCATGCATATTCCATTTTGGGCCTCAAATTGAGCCCATTAACACATATTAACTTAGCCCACCAATTTCAATGTGTAATACTCCAATTATCTCATGTTTAATTAATTCCATCAATTTCACAACAATATTCAACTCACGAGATTCATGTTCGTAGCCTCAATCTCAAAAATGAGAAATTCTAGCCACTCATGGCTTAGTTGAACATAATTTGATAAAACACTTGTGACGAAGAATTAACCCCAAATCGGATGCCAAACTTGCTCGAGAGTAGTCCTACTATGATGGAATAATGATACCATAACCCAAGAGTCCTCTTTATAGACTAATAATCGTAGAAGAAATCGAGCAAAAAGCACCCCGGCACGCTCTCGGACGCCCTAAAGACTTAGAGAAAATTTCAGCAAATGAAAGGTGTGCAGGGGAGGCCTGGCACGCCCCTGGGAGCGCCCCCTTGCTGCCTGTGCCACAAAAATTTCAAGCCAAAGCGGCCTGGCACGCCACCTGCAGCGCCCCACACTTAATTTTTGATTTCGAATTTTCTTTGTGGATTTAGTTGGATCTTTGAAGTTCCAACCTTTTGCTTGCCTCTTATCTTTAAGATCCTTTGCTTGGATGTCCCTTAAACCTCACTTTTCACCCCACAAATGCTCCACAAAGTCGCAAACACCACCTACTACAAAGGTCTAATCACATTTACTAGCACAATATCAAATGTTCCATTAATAACAATGCAAAATACCTACTTATTGCTCTCGAACCTAGGGTAAACATGTTTCAAGGTTGTCAAGTAGGGTCGGAAAGGTACGGGGTGTTACAATATATTAATTAATAAGCGCATATTTTAAACTAATATTATAAAAAAAAATTGATAGTATATATTTTACAAGTTAGTATATTTTAGTTTAATTTAAGCAAAAAACTACATAATTTTTAAGAACATCATGAAATGCATGTTTAATTAAAAGATTAATGTTATAAATATAATATCATATAATTATTCAAATATTTGACAAAAAGATATTATATCAATTTAACTGAAACATGAATGACATGCAATTTGAAATAACAAGTCAATACTACTAAAACAAATAAATTGGAACCGGAAATATAACATAAATTCAATTTTTTTAAAAAAAGTTATCATAATACTCTTTTATCAAATTTCTACATAATTAAATAAATATATTCCAAAAAAAAAACTTTTGTCTATAACCTCATTCAACAATGAATTCTACTTTAATTAAAAAAAAATAGAATACTAAAGTATGTATGCTAAATGAAGGAAATAATTAAAAAATAAATAATGCGAGCGATTGCATGGAATCTCCCCCACCACTCTCGAGTCCCCACACCCCAGCCCCTTCCACCTCTATTGTGTTTTACTAGATTAATACAAATACTCTTGATATAACTTTTCTTTTGCTTACTTACCAAATAGTAGAAAATAAGAAGGAAATCAACTTGTTTCTAAGAAAACATCTTCTAAGGAGATCTTTTTCATGAAAAATATTTTCCTTTGAACCAAACGGAGGAACTTGTTATAGCCTTTTACAAAAAAAATTTATGGCCTTTTGATAAGAGATCTTTACTTTTTACACATAAGATATCTTTATATTTACACATAAGAGATTTGAAAAGTTTATTATTTTCCATTTATTTTGTAAGATGGTAAAAGATCTTATTTTGCTAAACCAAACACACTCTGTAAGTATGTAAAAGAAAATGAAAAATTGGAAGGAAAAGAAAAGGAAGAAAGAATGATATTAGAGACGAAAAAATAGACATTGATTTGAATAACGAAATGCATATGGTAATGGGTGTTAATGACCCATGTGGGATCCAGCAGCAAAATTGCCTATTATTGGTCTTAAAAAGCATGGATTAACGTCGGTATAATATTTCATTACAATCTAGTCCGCGCGACCAGACAGATCTGGCTAATTTAGCACCTTTATATTGGGACATAAAAACCGAAATATATAGAAATTTTTTTAAATAGCGTGTGACTGTATAGAAGGCTTAACCTTTTTACCCAAGCAAGGGGCCTGTCAGGATTTAATACATATTCTTAATGAGCCCATGTGTCTGGAGGTTCTAACCGGAAAAGATCACCCTTTTCAACATCTTTTAATGGGCTTAAGAAACCGGCTTACCAAACATAGTCACTAAGACAAAGCCACTAAGAATAGTACTAGATCCGATTGTACCACCATCTCAGAACCAAGTCAATTATCTATATTGCCCCTTTTTATAAAAATCTTTCTCGAGATTTAGACCCGTTATACGATAGGCTAAAGAAAATTTACGAAGAACCGTGGAGTGAAAAACACATGGCTATAGTCCAAAACATTAAAAAACAAGTTAAAAATCTTCCTGTTTTAACTCTTGCTAACCCTGCTTGGCAAAAAATTATTGAGACTGATGCGTCTAATATTGGTTTTGGGGGAATTCTAAAATAAATAAACCCCAATGATAAACACGAATATCTAATTCTTTTTCATTCAGGTAAATGGACTGAAGCCCAGAAGAAATATGCTATTGTGGCTCATGAAATGTTAACTATAATCAAATGAGTTTTAAAATTTCAAGATATTTTATATACTCAGAAGTTTTTAATAAAAACTGATGCTCAATCCGTCAAATATATGTTTGACAAAGATTTTAAACATGATGCCTCTAAAATTATATTTGCACGATGGCAAGCTCAATTAGCTCCTTTCGATTTTGAAATTCAATATAAAAAGGGCATTGATAATTCCTTGCCAGATTTCTTATCTCGTGAATATTTGCAGGATGGATCATCCTTGGACCAATGTTGCTCGAGGTAGAGGGTGTGGCAGAGGGAGATTACCCTACTCGCCAGGAAGATCACAGGCTTATAGACAAGGATCAGGTTCCTCATCGGGATCTTCGACTAATTCTCCAGTTATACAGCATGGAAGAAGGAGTTTGATAAACTCCAAAATAACTCACGGAGAATCCTCCTCACAAAATTCTATACATTTGGAAGATATTCCAGAAGATCATCCGTTATACGGACAAATGCAGGATTATTTAGCTGCTCAAAAGAAAAGTGATACTTTTGCTTCGGTAATCAAAGAAGATCATGATAATATCAAATCTTATGAGAAATTGCCTAAACAAGAAATGATATTTCTTGTGAAAACTGCTGATATTGCCAAGAAAAATGAGCCTTGGAGGATATTCCAACTCTATCTAATACAAGGATTATATTTCCCGGGAAAGTCATACGAAATCCAGTCATATTACGAGACTATTCTCACAGAAACTGGTAGTGCTGATATTCAGCATTTTGCTGGAAATAACCCAGATCAGACAGTTTATAACTTTTCTAAAATTATTATCAAACAGATTATATCTGTTGAAGATTGGGGAATAACTACCGTTCGACAAAGACAGATAAGCCTTAATAATACAAAATTAATTTCACTTATTGGGATTATACTGAAGCCTTTGATAAAGTCCTTTATTATAATAACGATAAACTTAAACATACTTGGTTTATAAAGGTATGTTCAAAAATTTTTGAGGGACATATTCCCAATTGGTTTTTAAACTGATGGTCATACCACTGGCCAACAATAAAAAATTTGCCTGAATCATTTTTAAATTTGTTTAAACAATAGAAAAAAATCTCTCCTGATTTAAACGAGTTGTATAGGGCAGATAATATCTGTTATCCTGAAAAGATTGATCAAATCTATTTCTTTCTTGAATTTTCAATTCCTTGGATCCATAAATGGGCTCTTGAGTTCGGTTATACCGATGAACAAATTCCTTGTCTATATTGAACATTTTCAAACAATATTTGGTACAGTTTAATGAAATTTGACCCCAAAACTAAAATTCTTCATGGACAAGAACTCTTAGATCAAATTGGATCAAAAATTCGAAACTATGAATCAACTGCAGAACAGGGCAAGATGGATGACCCATTTATTCGACAAATTGCTCGAAAAATTATGTTTCAAGATGGCGATAAAGAAGCCATGATTCACAATTATTTGGAAGAAATGAAGTGGAACTTGCTCAGTTCTCTCCATCAAATTGAAAAATTTGACTCCTCTATGAAGAGTGGCAGTAGCACTAACGGAAATGATATTGACGACTCCCAGGCCTTAGAACCAGAGATAATACTCTCAGAAGAAGGCATTGAAAATGCTGAAGAATTTATCCATCAAATGAAAGAACTGGATAAAATTCAAGGAAAATGGAAAACATGATGGAGATAATCATCGACAAGGGACCCACAGCATAGTAAAGCCGCGAAGGGACCCGCATTTATAGTAAATTCACTGTTTGGGGAACAGATAGGTCCCATTTCTACTGTACAGATGGGACCCAATATGAGACCCACATTTACTGTTGATAGATATTTTTTTCTTCTTTAAATAAGTTTAGATTTTCAGTTTAGAGGCAGAGTTTTAGAACTCCCTCTCTCTCTCTTCTTGTTCCTCCTTCTCTCTAACTTCTTTCCCTTCTTAGCTTGTAATAGAGTTGTAAAGTTTTACATTTTGTGAATAATAAAAAACCAGAAAAGGTCCAAACTTTGGACGTCATATCTGCCCTTGCTTACCGGGCTTAGACCCTTGCAGCAGGGTTCTTAAGGTAACACCCCTTTTCTCTCTCTTTCTCCTAGCCAGGACTATGTCCGGCTAAATTTCATATCTATGTTGAATATCTAACTTCTCTTACATTTTAATCTTAAAGATCTGGATTTATCAAAATATAAAGAAATTATTATATAGCTAATTGACTTGGTTCTGAGATGGTGGTACAGTCGGATCTAGTACTATTCTTAGTGGCTTTGTCTTAGTGACTACGTCTAGTAAGCCGGTTTCTTAAGCCAGTTAAAAGATGTTGAAAAGGGCAATCTTTTTCGGTTAGAACCTCCAGACACATGGGCTCAATAAGAATATGTATTAAATCCTGACAGGCCCCTTGCTTGGATAAAAAGGTTAAGCCTTCCATACAGTCATACGCTATATAAAAACATTCCTATATATTTTGGTTTTTATGTCCCAGCAAAAAGGTGCTAAATTAGCTGGATCTATCTGGCTGCGCGGACTACCGCCCGCCTCAGAGATCCTGCCAAGTTGGTATCAGAGCCATGATTTTTAAGGTTAATTTGTAATAGATGTGAAGTATTCAACATAGATGGTTCGGATAAATATGGATCTTGGAGAATCTTCCATTAAAAATGATAGGTTAGAAGAGGTTGATATACCTCAAAATCTTGATTTATTAAATAAATGGACTATTCCTAGAGTTTCGATTAAAACCATTTATGATTATGGTTGGTTTGATAAACTTTCTTCTACTCATTTAATTAAAACTACTGAGACTTCTTTGGCGTTAAATTCGTCTGAACAAACTATTCGCTTATTAAATAAACGTGATATAATTTATATAAAGGTAAATATAACTTTCTGCATATTGGCATGGTTCAAATTGCATTTAAACCATTAACTCTTAAAGGGTTACCCAAAATATTTTTAGCAGCTCTTAGAGATGCGAGAAATTTAAATTTTTAACAATCTTTGATGGGTTCAATAGAATCTACAGTGGCCTATGGTCCAGTTTATTTTAATACACAGCCTAATCTACAGCTGCCTCTAACTGATGTCGACATTCTAGATGCATTAACATTAAATGTTAAGACGCATGGTTATAATTATGTACCTGGATCTGAACTTATATGTTTATCATATAGGATTTATTATAAGTTGCTATCGACTTTAAATCCTAAGTGTAAATTATATGATACTTCTAATCAAACTATTTTGTTTGAAACCAATTTTATTAAATCCAAAATTACTACTCGTCGACCTATTCGATGGGAAAAAAATTAATTTTTCAAATACTTGGGTTTTAGATTCGGTAATACCGCACAATCAGTTAGCCGATAAGGTTACTAATTCTGAGTATTCTCATATTTCTCAAACTCCTGATGGACAAATTTGTATTCAATTTGATGATAAGTCTTTTGTTTATAATAGACAATCCTTTTCGGGAAATAATAGCCATAGATTATTTCCTTCGATACCTTCGGTGATATCTCCAGTTGAACCAATTTATGGTCCACCTAGAGTAAACCGTGTTACATCTTTGCATACTATTCCTACGACTCATAGTCCAGTAGAAAAATTAAAAAGAGATCCTGCCAAGTTGCTTATTTTTAAATAAGTAACATATATTAGGCTTAGGATCAAGTTTCAAAAATGACAATTAAGCTCCTCAAAGTCTCACTTATTACTATTTGATGAATTTCGAAAATAACAACTAAGCTCCTCAAATTCCCTCTTACTACTATTTGAGGACGTCTCCAGAATTACTTATATTTATTTAAAATTTACGTAAAAAAAAATGCTACAAATTACAATAATAAATTTTAAAATATTTAAAGGGCATGGTAAAAAAAAATGATTGATTCTCGAAATTCTATCGGTGTCGCATAAAATGGGACAATTATTAAAAAATGGGAATGAGAGAAGCTTAGGGTCAACTTTCAAAAATTACAAATAAGCTCTTCAATGTCCCACTTATTATTATTCGAGGAGCTTAGGGTCAATCTGCGAAATAAACATTTTGCCCATCTACTTCCTCAGAATTACTTTATTTGAAATTTATGTAAAAAAAAAAACTATGAATCACAATAATAAATTTTAAAAATATTAAAAATTCATAATAAAAAAAATTGACTGGTTTCCGAAATTCTTTCGGTGCCGCATAAATTCGGACAATTATTTGAAAGTGGTATAAGAAGTGTTATAAATTACAATAATTTACAATTTTAAATATTTATAAGACATAAAATGTTTGGTTGGATCTCGAAATTCTATCATAATTAGATAAATTGGGACATAAGAAGTAACATATATTATTTAAAAATTACGCAAAAAGTACTATAAAGCACAATAATAAACAACATAAAATATTTAATACGTGAGAACATAAAGTAGCTTTGGGTCGAAAAATCTTCTATTTTTATTTTGTGGCTATATATAAAGTAGTAAATATTACTGATTCAATTCATGTAATTTGACCAAAGAAATCCATAATTTTTCTATTCATTATTGGTTACGCCTACTTTTTGAGATTTGTATCTTACAATAAATCATAATACTAATTAAAAACTTAAAATATTTAAAATCATGCAAAAAATTGATTGACAATCCAAATTTTATTTGTGTTGCATAAATTGGGACCGAGAAAATAAGATATGTTGGGTCCGTGCTGGCACGGGCTCCTCGTATCTAGTAATATATAGAAGAGCGAAAGATTGAGGAGCTTAGGGTCAACATTCCAAAATGACAACTAAGCTCCTCAAAGTCTCACTTATTACTATTTGAGGACTTCTCTAGAGTTATTTATATTAATTTAAAATTGACGTAAAAAAATACTATGAATCATAATAATTAATTTTAAAATATTTAAAAGACATAATAAAAATAATCTACTTATTCTCAAAATTATATCGGTGTCGTATATATTGGGACAATTATTTTAAAGTGATATAAAAAGTGCTATAAATTACAATAATTAACAAGTTAAAATATTTAAAAGACATAAAACATTCGGTTGACTCTCAAAATTCTATCATAGTTACATAAATTGGGACATAAGAAGTAATACATATTATTTAAAAAATACGTAAAAGGTACTATAAATCACAATAATTAACAATATAAAAAATTTAATACGTGAGAACATAAAGTAGCTTGGGGTAGAAAAGCAAATTGACTGATTCACCCTTCTATTTTTATTAAATTTCACATATGTATTATTGCATATAATTAGCTATATATATCATATTTATCTCTTTATTATTGGAAATTGAGCTCAATTTCCTCTATTTGTATTTAATACTCTTTCCGTTTATCTAAAAATTACAAAAAAATAATAATATAAATCACAATAATTAACTTAAAATATTTTTAAACAAGTAACATATATTGGGCTTAGGGTCAAGTTTTAAATGACAATTAAGCTCCTCAAAGTCTCACTTATTACTATTTGATGAGTTTCGAAAATAACAACTAAGCTCCTCAAAGTCCCTCTTACTATTATTTGAGGACGTCTCCATAATTACTTATATTTATTTAAAATTTACGTTAAAAAAATGCTGCAAATTACAATAATAAATTTTAAAATATTTAAAGGGCATAATAAAAAAATGATTGATTCTCGAAATTCTATCGGTGTCGCATAAAATGGGACAATTATTAAAAAATGGGAATGAGATGAGCTTAGGTTCAACTTTCAAAAATTACAAATAAGCTCTTCAAAGTCCCACTTATTATTATTCGAGGAGCTTAGGGTCAATCAGCGAAATGACCATTTTGCCCATCTACTTCCTCAGAATTACTTTATTTGATAGTTACGTAAAAAAAAAACCTATGAATCACAATAATAAATTTTAAAAATATTAAAAAATGCATGATAAAAAAATTGACTGATTCCCAAAATTCTATCGGTGCAGCATAAATTCGAACAATTATTTGAAAGTGGTATAAAAAGTGCTATAAATTACAATAATTTACAATTTAAAATATTTAAAAGATATAAAATGTTCAGTTGACTCTCAAAATTCTATCATAGTTACATAAATTGGGACATAAGAAGTAACATATATTATTTGAAAATTACATAAAAAGTACTATAAATCACAATAATTAACAATATAAAATATTTAATACGTGAGAACATAAAGTAGTTTTGGATCCAAAAATAAATTGACTAATTCGCCCTTCTATTTTTATTTTGTGGCTATATATAAAGTAGTAAATATTAGTGATCCAATTAATGTAATTTGACCAAAGAAATCCATAATTTTTCTCTTCATTATTAGTTACGCCTACTTTTTGAGATTTGTGTCTTACAATAAATCATAATACTAATTAAAAACTTAAAATATTTAAAATCATACAAAAAATTGATTGACAGTCCAAATTTTATTTGTTTTGCATAAATTGGGACCAAGAAAATAACATATGTTGGGGTCGTACTGACACGGGCTCCCCGTATCTAGTAATATATAGAAGAGCGAAAGATTGAGGAGCTTAGGGTCAACATTCCAAAATGATAACTAAGCTCCTCAAAGTCTCACTTATTACTATTTGAGGACTTCTCTAGAATTACTTATATTAATTTAAAATTTACGTAAAAAAATACTATGAATCATAATAATTAATTTTAAAATATTTAAAAGACATAATAAAAATAATCTACTTATTCTCAAAATTATATCGGTGTCGTATAAATTGAGACAATTATTTTAAAGTGATATAAAAAGTGCTATAAATTATAATAATTAATAATTTAAAATATTTAAAAGACATAAAACATTCGGTTGGCTCTCGAAATTCTATCATAGTTACATAAATTGGGACATAAGAAGTAACATATATTATTTAAAAAATAAGTAAAAAGTACTATAAATTACAATAATTAACAATATAAAAGATTTAATACGTGAAAACATAAAGTAACATGGGGTCGAAAAGCAAATTGACTGATTTGCCCTTATATTTTTATTTAATTTCACATATGTATTATTGCATATAATTAGTTGTATATATCATATTTATCTCTTTATTGTTGGAAATTGAGCTCAATTTCCTCTATTTGTATTTAATACTCTTTCCGTTTATCTAAAAATTACAAAAAAATAATAATATAAATCACAATAATTAACTTCAAATATTTTTAAACAAGTAACATATATTGGGCTTAGGGATAAGTTTCAAAAATGACAATTAAGCTCCTCAAAGTCTCAGTTATTACTATTTGATGAGTTTCGAAAATAACAACTAAGCTCCTCAAAGTCCCTCTTACTACTATTTGGGGACGTCTCCAGAATTACTTATATTTATTTAAAATTTACCTAAAAAAATGCTATAAATTACAATAATAAATTTTAAAATATTTAAAGGGCATAGTAAAAAAATGATTGATTCTCGAAATTCTATCGGTGTCGCATAAATTGGGACAATTATTAAAAAATGGGAATGAGAGGAGTTTAGGGTCAACTTTCAAAAATTACAAATAAGCTCTTCAAACTCCCACTTATTATTATTCGAGGAGCTTAGGGTCAATTTGCGAAATGACCATTTTGCCCATCTTCTACCTCGGAATTACTTTATTTGATATTTACGCAAAACAAAAACTATGAATCACAATAATAAATTGTAAAAATGCATAATAAAAAAATTGACTGATTCCCGAAATTCTATTGGTGCAGCATGAATTCAGACAATTATTTGAAAGTGGTATAAAAACTTATGTATCTATTGTATTACCTAGTACTGGTGTTATGTTTAGTATCTCTTGCACCAACTGATACCAGGTCTTGGAGTTATATTTGTATTCTTCTGGCTCTTTCTCTCTGTTTTTTTGTATATGTTGTGTCTTATTTCCTATCTTAGTCTCTTTATTCCATTTTGGTTTTCCTTTGGTTATCTTTTCCTCTTGTTAGCCCATTACTCGTCGTTCCGGGCTATGGGTTGGCTTACCTACTGGTGGGTTATATTTGATGTCATCATAACCTGAGATTTCTGGTCATGACACCTATTTTTGAGAATATCCCAGGTAGACTATACAGTAAAAGTCCCAGAGCTAGATTTAATCCGTTTGGCTTATCCACCTGACTAGATTGCCTAATATGACCCATATCCTATTTAACACGATCAACAATATTATTAGGTAACTAGTCATGTATTGTATCAAAATCCCAACCATCTTCTTTCAGAAAAACATCTAGATCTGTCAAGGAATAACAACCATGAACTTCTATAGGATGGAGATATAATGAACCTAGGTTGGTCCAATTGTCAAACCGAACACTAGAAGTTCCTCCTTTTTGTTCCCACCACAAATTCTATTCTGTCACATCTCTATTCTCTAACATATGATTCCACACCTATGAACCACCTTTCTACTGTACAAATGTAGGAATTTATTTCTTGTAGTACTTATTCCATATGATATTTGCCCATAAGGAACTTTGAGTTCTAAATTTCCACCAAAGCTTACCAAACATAGCTTGAGAGACATCAAACATAGATCTAAATCCTAAACCACCTTCCTATTTTTGTAGGCAAACCTTCTCCCAAGCAACCCAATGTTTGCTCCTACCTATAATTTTGTTACTCCAAAAGAATTTGGCAAAAATTCTATGAAGTTCTTTCAATCACACTTATGAGGAACAATAGTTGATAATACATGAATAGGAATGCTTTGCAAGTCAGTAGATATTAACACTTCCTTGCCCCCAAAACATAACACGTTCCTTTTCCAAGCTTGAAGCTTGTCCTTCACCCTCCTTATGAGATCTGCATAGTGTTCTTTCCTTTTCCTGGTATGACTAATGGGGCAACCTAAGTATTTTAAAGGAAAATGACCTCTATAAATACATATACACTCATCCACCAATTGTCTCACTTCTGCAAGTGCATTTTGGTGAAGATAGGGGGAGCTTTTCTCTTTATTAATCTTCTAACCTGATTGGGTTTCATATTACTGCATAGTTGATACTATCTTTTTCAGAGAATATTTATCATTTGAAGCAAATATGATAGTGTCATCTGCATAGGCAAGGTGATTGAGATTTGCACTCCACTTAGGCAAACCATACCCCACAAATTGCAAATCTTTAAACAAAGCATTCAAGAATCTGGATAAAACTTCAGCTTAAATAAATAAATAATGCATAAGAAAGTGAATGTCCTTGATTCACTCCCCTGGTTGAGTGAAATAAACCGTATGATTGACCATTAACCAACAATAAGTATCAATTGTTAGAATTTAACCTCCATATCAAGATAACAAAATCATTTGAGAGGCCTATCTTTCTTAGAACCTTCATTAGAAAAAATCAAGACACTCTGTCATAAGCTTTATCTATATCAAGCTTGATGGCCACATTAGCAGACTTAACCCTGTTCCTAATATTTGTAACAATCTCTTGAGTCAGTATCACATTTTCAATGATGCTTCTATTCTTAACAAAACCTGATTAGTTACTTGAAACCAGTTTGGGAAGAAGAGCCTCACCTCTATCATGAACAATTTTGGATAGGATCTTATTAATGAAGTTACTCAAACTAATAGGTGTCGAATTAGAGAAAGACTAAACATTTTATTTCTTTGGCATGAGTGATGGACCTAGGCAAAGAATTATCATGAAAGAAATCTTACACCATTGTTAGAATATAGTTTCCAGCAACATCCCAGGAACATTGGTAGAATCTACCTATCAAACCATTAGGACCACTATCACTGTCTCTATTTAAGTTAACACAACATTCTTTACCTAATCTAATTCTGGTATTCTGCATAATTCTGAATTCTCATCTTCATTAATGGTGATAGAAATATGCCTCAACAATGAAAAATCAGTAGCATCTCTCTCTAGTGTAAATTGTTTATGATAGAACTCTATGATTCAACAGCCATGTCCCCATCTTCATCTAGCCAGAGCCCCTGACAATTCTGGATTCTTTTCAATTGTAGTCTTTTCCAGTTCCGACACAAAAACTCAGGTCATGATGACACCTACTATAACCCGCTAGTAGGTAAGCCAAATCTATAGCCCTAAATGGAAAGTAACGGGCTAATGAGTGGAAGAGAGAAGAAAAGGATAGCAATAGTAAATAATTCAACTAATAAAGGAAATAGATAGAACATGCATCCAAATAGAGAGGAGAAAGAACAAAATATACAAAAAGATCCCCCAAGACCTGGTATAGTCAGTACAAGATCCACTACAACATAAGGAGTACTAGATAGGTACTATTATACAGAACAGTTTCCAACAGTACAAAATAAGGCTAGTCTAAAATAGAAGGAGATCGATTAGCTCTGGTCGCCCAAAGCTCACCCTATATCTCTAGTCAATAGCTCTACACGAGGAAAGGCTTTAGCGGCGTTGACTCGCACTAGGATCTACATCAGGGGGAAAGATATAAAAGTTTAGTATGAGTACCAAAACATGTGGTACTCAGTAGGCATTATAGGTCGATTGAGATCAAATAAGATAAAAGTACAACAAAATGTGAATGAAAGTAAAGTAAGGTTAAGGAAGGTAAGAGGGAACATAACAGGTCAAAGCTAGCGAATAAATGGAGATATAAGTAAATAGCTTAGAAAAAATAATAATAAAAGTCTAACTACAACCTAACCGGGCCCCGATAAACTCGAAAGGTACAAGCAATAGACAATAAAATCCAATCGGCCCCCATAAGCATGGTGGATGCAACCAATAAGTAATACTAAGTAGAAACCAATCAGGAAAGTAAATATGTGTGAAAGAATGCCACAAAATACTATATGAAATGAGAGAAATGTCCAACTATATCATATACTCCTCTTCCTCTGTGTACCTTGCTCGGACTCGAACCGGACTTCTAACATAAGTACCAATAATATCAAATGCCCGAAATTGAACAAAGGCTAGAATAGATTATAATTAAGAATATCAAGTGCCTGAACTTGAATCGGGGCTAAAATAGTCCAATTTCCTTTAAGAAAGCCAAGTACATTTAAAGTATTCAAAACTCCCATTTTTATGCCAAAAAATAGTGTTTTATACCAAGTTATCACTATGCCATGGAAATACAACAACAACACATGAAATAAGGTGAATAAACAATTCGAAGATCAATACCAAATCAACCACACAATAGCAAAGGAGTCTAAAGCCTCGTATCATAGAAAAAAAATACTATCCTAGGGTAGTTATTCTTTGGAAAATGCCGCACTAACCATAAATCCCCGAGGAAACCCCACCTAAGGAAAGTAAATACCCAAAACTAAATTAAGGCATCTGAGTCCAACCCTAAGGATACTACATTGACTAAGCCAAGTCCTAAAGGAGAAGCGACTATCAAGGCTAAGAATTTCAAGGCGTAATTTTACTCTAAGGTCCCTAAACAAGCTATAAGGATTATAAATAGCTAAATAGATTGTATTCAAGCCACAATAACCCACTAATAATTAGCAAGTTATCATAAAATACCTTAAACGAGCAAAGTCCAATAGTAGGTAAGTCGTAACCTACCTGGACAACAAAGATCGTGCTCACAACCCACTAAAACAGAGCTTTTCCCTTTCGAGAAGCTTCTGAATGTTGCCATGCTACTAAAATAATAATTTTTATATCAATAGAAGAAGAATGATAAAAAAATAACCATGGGGCCCACCTACGGAATATAGAAATTGAACCCACAATTGTGTACCTCGTGGGATGAGGATCTCATGATAAATATTTGAGCATGACCAGCCCCTAATTCAAGCACCAAATCAATACGACAAATCAAAGAAAAACTAAGAATTTAACTAGAGAATTAAATCAGAATTTGGGCCAAACTTTATGAATTATTGACAGAAAAATGATCAAGGATCAAGAAATAACCTAGCCTTAGCTCCAAATTATGTTTCCTTAGAGTTTTCCAAGCTCTAAGGGTCTAAAAATTGAGGAAATTCAGGTAAAAATGGAGAAATAATCGAACTGGAGGGTACATATACAACTACCTCCACTTAAGTGAGGTTTGTCCGCTTAAGCGACATTACTTAAGCAACTGACCAGCCTCTTAAGTGGTGATTACTATTTATAAGATCCTCTGCTTAACCGGCTCCCAAGCTGCATAAGCGACTCCGCATAAGTAGAGAAGAGTCTGCTTGAGCGGTGGCTTTGGCCACGGCTACCTAGAAGTATAAACAGCTCCCAATCCACATAAGAGGCTCCACTTAAGTGACCCAAGGTCATGGAAAAGCGGTTGCACTAGTTGATGCACCAGAAAATTATGCCAAGTCTAAAAAAACTCCGACCGATTGCTCGGAGTTCGTTTGGAACCCGGTGAACATAAGCAAAATATGCTACCCTATTAGAAATGGCATTCTAAACTCAATGGAATTGACAAAATTCCCAACAGTGGTTGTTTCGACAAAAATTGGACCCCACACCCCAAACTTTCATATTAACCAAAAATCAGTCGATAATCCAAAATGAGTCCGGAAGCCTCGGGACCTGAACCAAAGGTCTCCCTAGCCAAAATCCACATTCTGGAGCTAACAAAACTGTCAGAATTCTCATACGAGATGTTTACTTAAATTTTTTTAACAAAGACCAATTTCTCAACTTCAAAAGCTTCAAACTAGGGAAACTGACATAAAACTAAATGAACTACTCGAAAACTGAGCTAATAGTCCCAACAAGTCATAAATGACTTGAGGCGGCTATAGGAAACCTTTAAATGTAAGAAACACATAAAAAAAAGGAGAAAAATGACCTAGTGGTCATTATATTTCCTTCTGCCCTTTACTATGCTTGAAAAAAGCTCGTATTTCTATCTTCATTTGCAACCCAATCATATCCTGTCTTTTGTTGCTAAAAAATTTCTTCAAAGTGGAGATATCTTTTAAAGTCAACTTGAGCTAAAACTGCCCTATTTATGACATCTGACACTTCTTTAAATAATTTTTCTTTAATTTTTACTATATCTTCTATAATGATCGATCAATCATTTAAAAATATCACCATAAGTATCTTTTATTTTCTTCACAAGTAAGAAACATAGGAGCATGGTCAAAGCCAGTTCTCGGTAGATATTTTACCTTAGTGTTACTGAACCAATTATGCATCTCTTGATTAATATGAATTTTGTCCAGTCTCTCAAAAATACAATCATTGTTAGCTCTACCATTACATCATGTGAAAAGTCTATCTTTATAGTGAACCTCTATTAACTCATAAGATAAAATACAACATTCTAAATCTTTAGTCTACATCTAACACTGAAAGGCCCCCTATCTTCTCTTCAGCATTCATCACTACATTAAAATCACCCCAACTAACCAAGGCCCATTTATATCTTCTGCCAACTAGTATATATCCTCCCATAGGACAATATTTGATTTGCACTATACTTAGCATAAACAATTGTAACAAAAAAATTATGAGACAATATTTGATGTTTCAGATGTAGGGTCAGTTGCTACCCTGTATTACTGAAAACTGTGGTGTCAAATCATGGCTTATGAAAACCCAAAATTTTCAATTACAATTGGAAGTAGAAATGACATCCTCAATCTTTTCCTATATTTATTAATGTGTCTACTATCTTGAAAAGGTTCAATTAGTGCAATAAAGGAGAAATTGTGGAACTTGTGCAACATCTCTTTAAAAAGTTTGTTGTGACTTCACAGACCTGATATTTCAAATAAATGACTTCATCATCTATTAGTAATTGATTTTTTTCTCTTTGATTGAATTCTGATGGGTTAAATTAATGTAAAATGAGATACAAGATATCACAATGAAGCAAATAAGATAAGATATAAGAGAACGATTAAGAAATAGAAATGAGGGACAATAGATTTTAGAAGAAAACAAGGAAAAATCTAACAATTAAAATATATTAATTATTGAATTCAGTCAAGGGAGAAGAGAAATTAAACTCATACAATGAAATACTTACCCAACTAATCAAGATGGTTCAATTTGGAGAGATAAGAGGTTTCTCCAAAACTCACAAAGGAGCCTAAACACAAATGTTCATCCAAAAACTATCTAAAAAGAATAAACCCTAGTAGCTACTATTTATAATACTAGTAGACAAAGTAACCTAAGCTAGTTACAATTATATCCTTAAGCTAAAAACAAGAAAAATAAGGAAATTATTTGAAATATAGTCATTTCTTGCTTAAATCTCCACTTTAGTATATTGTAGAACTTTCATGCTTCTTTCATTAATCTTCTAGATCTCCAAAATACTTCACATCTAGTTGACGGTCTTTATGTCCATGATAGGTAATCTGTATTCCATCAGTTGAGCACTTTCACCATCCTTTTATTTCTTACCTTTTCTTGCAATCTTCATTAACCTTGGAGACAAGTCTGCCTCTTTAGAAATATGAGACAATACATCTTTCACTTTTTCTTTCTCCATGACAGCTTTTGCTATCTATTCATATCCCTCTATCTTCAATACTTCCTCCTCTCCCATATTGTGAGAAATAATGTCATGTAAGACTTTATTTGGAGATTCTCTCTATTGTTCCAATATTTGAGATTCATCTAATTGAACAACAGTACGTATTTCTATCACTGCTATACTATCTCTTATATTATTCTCCAACACTTTATATTCATAAGTATCATCACTACATGTATCAATACAGTTGCTCCCACTAGCTATTTGTTGTACCTGGTTGTCTTCTATAATCTGTGTAGTAACTTGAAGAGCCTTGCTGCTTTCACCTTCTTTAATCACTTTCATATTTAATTCACTCTTGTACTGACTTTGCTCTATGCTTTTATGATGTACATGTTCTTTGCTCAACACTGGAGATGGAGATGGATCTCATCCTTGAAAAATATGACCAAAAGACTTAGTGACCCACTTATTTTGTTGATATGGACTTCTCCCCTTTATATACTTTATTATTATGAGATATATTATTATTGATCATTGGACTAGCATAATCAAGGCCTCTAACCAAAGTGTCTAATCATGCGGTAATCTAACAAAAATGTATTATACCATGATAAAGAAAAGGAATTAAAGAACGTACCGACAACCTCGGGTACCATTCCATAATCATCCTACCATGAGTTATCCATAATAATCAACAATAAAGTAACTGGCAAGCCCGGGCAAACAATAACCTAACTAGACTCAATAAGCTAGGAAGGTTCAATCACACACTCAGCAAACAGCAAACATAACTTGTACCTAAACAGCCCCCATAAGACCGATAGATATAGGCGCCAAATAATTATACTGGTGCTAGGCAATGAATATGAATGAATGAATGGAAGATAAATCGATAATGCCACATCAACTTCGAATGCCATAACATACCAAATGTATACACCTTCTCCAGCTCAATAGCTCACAAGGTCAGGACCTATGGCGGCCATCCTTCTCCAGCATTGTGGCTCACGAATGATGGGGCCCATAGGGGACTCGAGATATCCGTTTACACTGCCTGGTCCCAACCCAGAACTTCCAGTAACCATCATAACCAATCTACTCTATCCAGTACCGGAGAGATATATAAGTATAATAAAATCTAGGACTTGAACCGAGACTAAAAGAGTGTAAATTTATAAATCCATTGCCTAAGATTGAGTTCGGGACTAAATCGGTATAATAGTGTAGAAAGGGTCGGAATCAACCTCGGTCTAATTTCTAAAGTATCACATTTAGTTTTAAAAGCTCTTAATTCATTAAATAAGGCGGTACGATTCCAGTGGTAAAAGAATCTGTTTTAAAAGCATAAAGTGAAAAGTGGGAATAAATCCCTATTTAGGAAACAATAATAAAATCAAGGTTCTGGTTGGAATCTTACCACTGAATGAGCATTAATAAGCCTAAAAGTATGCATGCCATCACCAATATCCAAACAAAACAACCACAAGTGCCTTAGCATCCATAAAATAGAATCATGTCCTTCCCAAGGATAAAATACTCACCTGGAGTCCAACAGGTATAGTAACCACGACCTCGGGCCCAACAATACATAACTAGCATGCTAATAGCACCATAATCCGAAAAACTACGGTAATTACAGGCAAAGTGCCAATAGAAAGATCTAACCGAGGGAAAATATCATCCAATTTTCTAAGTAATATGGTAAGTCTTATACTAAGGATCCTTATTACCTAACTATGGTTATATAAGTCTATAATCAAGGATAACGGGGTTCTACAACCATTACGGGTATCTATGCCAAGGTTTGGGTCACATTTCTAATCTAAGTCCCCTAAATAGGTCAAGTCATGATATACTAGTCATAAACCCATCCTATAATCCTTACCTAGCATGCAATCTATACTATACACAATCTCAAAGAGAAATGTAGATCAAAGCCTACCTCGATGCCAAAGCACAATCTTAAACTGTCCACTAATCACTTGACTTTGATCCACAATCCCAAAATGACGTCGCACTATCAAAATCATAATCTACACGTTAATAGGAATAAAACAAAACCCATATTTCTATTTAAAGTTCTGGGTTGAAATACGGATAAAATATGGGCCTGTGGGACCAACACATAAAATTCCAAAATTGGATCCGTCATTAAGTCCCTCATGACTCAAGGAACACGTGCCCAAAATTTGAGCACAAACCGAGCTCATTAGCTTGCCCAAAATAGCCCCTAACGTTGGAGAAAATCAAGAACTTTAATGGAGAATTTAAGAGAGAGAAGGCTCGCAACTTAAGAGATTCGGACTAGATGAAGGTTGCCTTGACGTCCCCGAAATAACTCTAGACTTAAACTAGTGATCTCAAGTTAGTTTTGGGGTTAAAAGGGTGTTTAGAGAGGTTGGGGAATTGGGGAAATAAGCTTGGGGTCGAACGGGTTCAATCCTTTAAAGGCATTAGCTTGGTCACCCAGGCGGCATCACCTAAGCGGCCAAAGGCATCGCCCAAGCAATCTCAACATGCCAGCCATGCCATAGCCTAGGAGTCAATGGCATCGCCCAAGCGACCTCAACATGCCAGCCATCCCATCGTCTTGGTGGCCAATGCCAAAGCCACATGTCATCACCAAGGCGCCAACCTAAACCACGGCATGCTGACATCACACGAAACAAGCAAAACCAAGCAGATACTCAACCAAGCTAAGGAAAAACAAGGCATGAATCACACTGCCAACTCCAAATCTAATATTTTCTCGCCCTTCTAAACCTGATGACTACTCTTAACCGCAAAGAATATCACCCGAGTCCTATCCGTGAAATCACATTGCATTAACCTCAAAAGACTAAAGTTGGTATACTGAAAATCCATAATGGCAAGCATAAAATGAGCCCATAAGGTGCTACCTGGACACATAAATAGAGATGATCAAAGCCTACGATCTCCCACCAAAGCTACAACTAGTTCAGATGACCCTCAAAACTGATAACCAGGAATCCAAAGCACAAACTCTCGAAACTGAATGACCCGCTCCAGAACGTCCCACTAACTGTAGGTGAAACCATGCTAAGCCCAACTTAAACACACCTCCTCTACTGAGAAGTCATTCAAAATTTGAACACACACTAAGAACTAAGGTCAAGAGCAGTATAAGCATAGTCTATCTGGACTGAAGAGAACCAAATCGGTAGGTAAAGAGTAAGCTTAATCAACCTATAAATGAATGCTCAACTGAAACAATTCTGGAAATGGGGCTGCAACCAAGTTACACAATCCATAGCTATAATCTCAGCACCGAAGTTGAACTACTCGCTCTCAACTATCCGAACCGATCCTGCTGACGAGTAAGCATACATATGCCAAAATATATCATAACCTTCAAGCCGCCATTCAAAGGAGTCAAAATCCAAAACTGAAGCCCACAAGTCTTCACTATGATCAAATACTCAAATCAATCTCAGTATCAAAAATCATGCATCTACATAACGATCCCTGCAATGGCTGAAACTGAAATATCGTCGAAGAACATAATCACAATAGTAGAAAACCACCAGCTGAAGACACAAGCAATCAACTCCATATATGCTGAAGAGCATAATGTAACAAGGCATAACCAAGAACTCACCAAGGCTACAAACTACACTAGTGATATCCAAAACTCGAGCAACTTGGAGAGATACTATATTAGCCTGAATTTGGTCAAACCAATACTCAATCTACGATGATGCATACTCACTCTCAAACGACACCCGCTTTGGTTACTAGAAACTAATGCATAATTAAGCAGAATCATCCTACGAAGTTATATAAGGCCGAACAAGTACCGAGATGAGAAATTTCTGAAATTACCCATTTATATCAACTTTAACTCGGCTGAACCATGAACTACATCATAGGAATAACGGAGTACCCAACTCACTATCAACATCAATATCAAGACCACTATCGGGCGATGAACTATCTAGATCAAAAGAATAAATCTCAAATTTACCAACCTCAGGAATGGCTATAGAGAAGGATAGCCAATGCTAGAATCTCGACAACTCATGAAAGGTCGAACCTTTATTCACTCCCTATCAATACCAATCTAATCTAGCCAACAGAGAAGGAAAACAACCAACCTCACCTCACTAAAAGAGAGAGAACCAACCAACTGAGTTAACCGTCTAAGTCAACGAATAAGAATCGAAAAGAAGGAGATTCTAACTAGATAACGCTGGTCTAGCCATATATCAAGTAAGAATCAATCAAAGTTAAAACAATAACCCAATAACAACATTATAAATTATAGGTGGCACGAAAATGATAAATGCAACCAGTACCACTCTAAGATCACCACAAGGCCAAAATGCCAAGAAAAGGGATTTTAACCCAAATACTACACCCCAAGGAAATACCACACTGATCCACTCAATCTACTACTAAAAGAAAATATCTATGGGGGTAGTCACATATGCATAAAATCTACACGAAGGCATACAACGACCAACATAATAATATTAAGGCATGTAACCACCGATGGGTATGAAGACCCCAACATAATTCAAATAGAAGATTAAAGATAGCAAATCAAAATCGTACCTATAAGATGGAATACAAAGTCACGGTCCTGGAGTACTCAAAGAAGTATGAATCTGAATGCGTCCGAACTCGAAGTGAGCATCTGAGAAATCAACTGAAATACTAAGTGCACTACCTCTAATCAGAGATGCCACAACTCTATAAGACTGATCTGGATGAGCTGAATGACTAATAATCCTATGTTGGGGACACTCTGTGGACCTGTGACGGGTCTTTCTACAGTCGTAACAAACCCCTGAAGCTCTAACCTAGCGAGAAATACGAGTTGTCCCCAACTGGCTGACCAACTCACGCCTAGGGCACTCCCTATACTAATAAACAATCTCACCATAGTCAAAACATACCCCTTGGAATCTCTAATGTATTATACCTGCTGACTTAGAATGGTTGCTACGGCCTAAAGGCCTAGATCGAATACCCCATAATATCTGACCTGAACTCTTACCACTGCGACCACTACGCTCTACCTGAGAGCTACCCATAAGAGGAGGTGCTACCTGTACAGACCTGATAGGTTGCAAATGATGCTGACCTCTACTGAAAGTATTCTGACCTCTAGATGGAATACCACTAACACTGTTTTGCTGACATGGCCTCTTACAGCCACCTCCATATGTCTCAATACAAGCTATCTTTGTAGCCCTCGTATGATCAACAACCTGAGTGAAAGAAGACCCAGCTACTATCAAATGCTCTAATGCCAAATGGAGTGGTAAAGCCAATCACCTGATAAATCTCTGTACCTTCTCATGATCTGTAGCATATAACATAGATGTCTGATTGACCCACTCGAAAAATCCAATCTCATACTCTGAAACTGATAAAGATCCCTGTCGAATGCCAAAAAACCTAACTCTAGCCTGAGAATTACTTGATGTACTGGGTATCATCACTGGCTGTCGCTAACGGTCCTCAATTTCAATCCCTAACTCCCTAGTCCAATGCTGAGCCAAACTCTAACAAAGCGAGTAGAATTCCCATCTGCATATATCGACAACCTTATACTATCCATCTAGGAAAGAGTGGAGTCTTTACCGGTTGCCGTTTGAATCGGACTAGTTGTACCTTTACCTGATACAGTAGGTCTTTCTACATTCACTTGGGAATGTACACCCATCTGATCCATTTTTTGTGGAGTTGGAGAATTCATTTGGGTCTAAAAATCAGTTTGTGTGGTGGAGTCTTTAAAAGATTTAACAGTAGGTTGTTGCTGATTTAATTCTAAATTTCTTATATAGTCTTGTAACATCATATTTTGTTTGAGTAAATTGTCCCTTTCTTTTTCTAAAAGTTCATTTTTATGATTTAGTATTTTAAAACCTTCAGTCATTGAGCTGCAATGATCGCAAAAAATAATTTTATTTGAGTCTTTTTGAATATTATACTGAGGGAAATTTGTCTGGTTTCTGAGTTCTGGGACTATAAAAAAGTTTGGTCCTAAATTTCCTCTAGCATAGTCTAAAACTTCGTTGAAGTTATTAAAACCTTTATATAATGGATCCTTAAAACCCTTAATGGTGTCTATTACCTGTATCCATGTCTGATATATGCCTGGTGTCTTTCCCTGTATAATCACATAAAATTTGAATTTGTTAGTTAAATTTTTGTTTGTAAAATATTGTGTCAGGGCATTCATAACAGCTAAGAAATAGCTGACATCCCTTGAAGTCTTATTGTATGAAATCCATAAATTATCTAATAAGCATTTTTGATTTCTTTCAACCCGTGCTTCGGACCTTGTCTTGAAGCTGAAATTTGATTCTGGATAATAAACTAAATTTTGTCTTCCAAAATGTATTCTTTCTATTGTCTGGTCAATAGATGTATGAGAAGTATTTAACATAGTGTGCGGCCGAAAATGAGTATTGCTTAATAAAGTCTTTAAATAATTGTCTGCACTGGAGTCTGAGGTGGAAGCCTTAGCTTTCCCCTTGTCTGTATTCATGCTGCAAAAAAGATTAGTTAGTAGTTCGTAACATTAAACGACTTAATTTATCTGCTAATCCATTGTCTTTTACTTTTATCTGTTCAAATTTGATAGTATAAATGGAAGTAGCATCTATAAAATTTAACCATCTTCGTTTACTACTATTCTTTTCACTTATTCTTTCATGAAATTTAACAATGGCTTCACAATCTGTCCTAACTAATACTTCTGGTTTATTTAAAATATATATTTTAAAACTATTTAATCCATAAATGACTGCCAAAATTTCCATGTCTATACTACTCATATTACCTTTTTCTTTATATATTCCACTTTGATAAGCGCAAATTATTTCTTCTTTCTTAGTACTATATTTGTTCTTTCTAGCCTTTAGGATAGCTCCCCATAATTCAGCACTACCGTCTGTTTCTATTATTAAGTAATTTGTTTCTAATGGTAAAGTGAGGTCTGGAATTTGTCTAATCATTTCTTTAAGTTTTTGTACTAGTTTAATATCTTCAATATTTAAAGATTTTTGTCCTTTGGATCCAGTTTTACCATATAATGGTCCGGCGACTTTTCCTAAATCCTTAATAAATGGTCTTGCATAATTTAAAATTCCTAAAAAATTTGTAAATCTTTTGTTTATCTGGCATGTCTAAAACTTTGTTGCTATATGGGGTTGGAGTTTTATCTTTCCTTCTCCTATAGCTATTCCTAAGAAGTTAATATATGGTTTACATAATTTCATTTTCTTTTTACTAATAATTAAACCATTGTCTATGAATAATTGGAATACTATCTGTAGATGTTCTAAATATTCTTTCATGTTATTGCTGAGTACCAGAATATCATCTATATAAACTAACACGAAATGTTTATATTTATCAAATATATTATCCATTTTTCTTTGAAAAATTGGAGGGGTTGTCTTTAAGCCAAATGGCATTACTAGCCATTCAAAATGGACTTCTGGACATGTAAAAGCAGTCCATTCAATGCTATCTTTATACATTCTAACCTGTCAGTATCCTGATTTACAATCAAACTTACTAAACATTGTTCGTCCTTGGATTCTATTTATTAATCCTGTCTTATCGAATAATTTATATGCATCCATTACAGTATTGTCATTAAGTCATTTGTACTTTATTACCATTCTAGCTTTTCCTCTAGATATTTCACTATGATTTCTTACCATAAAGGTTGTCGATCTATGCCTTGATGTAGATCTTCTAATTACTCCTAAGTTTAGTAATTCTTTTATTTGTATTTCAAAGTCTTTTAGATCTTCATTTGTAGCTTCGATTGCTGCAGTTTTAACTAAATATTCGGGATTTATAATTTCCAATTTACATTCTAATTGGTTTTCCCCCCAATGTTCTAAGGGTTTTTCTCCTATTATTTCTAACTGGTCTAACTTTTGTATTATCTTTTGCAGATCATTTTGGTTTTTAATAATTCCGACATGTTTTAAATTTCGCCTAAGATTGTAACTTTCTATATTAGTTTCTATTAAATTGTAATTCTTCTCCATATCTTCGTCAATATCTATCCATTCTTGTTCTTTTATTACTTCTGCTAATAGATTCTGTTTGCAGGTACAATCTGTTCCTTTATCGCAAACGGTGTCTGGAGTTATTTGTTTATTTCTTGAATCTTGTATTACGTTTGTATTCCTTTGTACATTTCTTCCAAAGAATGATGGTTTTATTGTAATATTCTTAGTAAAAATTACTCCGTCTCTAGTTATGAAACATCCTCCATTATTTTTTACCATAAAGTCTAATCCTATTACAAAAACTGCTTTTCTATTTAAATCTCTTGTTAACATATATCCTAATCTATACCTTGTTTTGTAATTAGAACACGTATTATTAAAGCTAACTATAGCATTTTTTACGTAATGTTTATATGTATTATGAGTCCCATCCATTTGCATGGATATTTGGGGTTCTTTGAAGTTGTTTATAAGGTGTTTTGGTAATATGTTCTGATTTATTATACATTGTGTACATCCAGAGTCTACTATACCTAAAGTTTCTATTTCATAATCTTGTATTATTATTTTTGTCATTACTTTAATAGCGCTTAGTTTTTTGTCTTCGTTACATACTAATCCATCAAGAGATTGATTTAATAATTTTGTTTCTTCTAGGTCTTCTATAATAATTCCCTTTGATTCTTGGGAAATTCCTTTACCTTTTTCTAAGTATTTTATCCTATCTTCGAATTCATTTATCTTAAATTCCAATTTACTTATTCTATTTTCTACTACGTCGTCTGCTGTAGTTATAACAATCTGTTTATGTTCTAATGTTTGTATTTGTATTGCCTCTTTACCTATAGTTTTTTCTATGCATGGTATACATCCTTCTATATAACACTTTTTACATTTTGCTCGTCTTGTTCTACTAGGATACCAATTACAAATATAGAATTGAGTACTCTCTACTCCTTTATGTCTTTTAAATTCATGTAAACATTTTTCTTCTTTGATATTTACTAAAGAAAAGCTAGCTATTGCTTCATTTAGATTTTCTAATCCGATATCTTTTTCGGAGTCTGAAGAGTCTGGATTTTTATCATAATCCATGCTGACAATTGAATTATACTTTCTGTATCTGACATATGTTCGTCTACATTTATTAAAGTTTCATTAAAATCTTCTATTAGTTGTGAATTTCTTGTTTTAGTATTATTTCTTTTGAGGCAAGTGTTAGCTAAGTGGTCTGTACTACCACATGTAAAACATTCTAGAGTATTTTTATAATTTCTATCATCTTCATATTTTGTTACATGTTTATTTTTATTTAAATAAGGTTTTCTAGCTGACGATTTTCTTAAATAATAATTTTTCCTTCTATAATCATTTCTTTTATAAGGCTTTCTATATTTTTTATTATACTTTTTCTTCTTGTAATTCTCGTCACAGCTTTGTGTAGTATAAATTGTTTTACAGAAATTTGTTTCTCCTTTCTTTAATTATTTCTGTATTTGGATATTTGTACATTTTTCTTGTAATATGTCTATTATATATTGTATTTTATGTCCTATTGACCATCTGGCATTAGGATGTACACCATCTCATTTTTCCCATCTTTCTTCTATTTCTCTACCTAAGGCTCCTGCTAATTTATTAAATAATTTTTTGCCTAGGCTTTGATCAAAAGTAATTCCACTTTTACTTGCATAATAAAAATACTCTAAAAGAAATGGTTTAATATGGTACCAACTACTTATGCTTAACTGTTCTAATTTTTTTAATGATTTTCTCTGTAATACTAGTAATCCACTATTTGGGTCTTCTCATGTTATTAAGCTATGTATTTTATTCGTAAAGTTGTACGGGTTAGCTCACATATCCACTAATTCATTAATTCGTTAGGAAATTCTCTTTTAAAACTTTCCCATAAACCTTTGGTTGATTCTCCTAAAAATGTTTCCATATTTCTATACATTATTTCTGGATCTATTTCATTATACGTCTTAATATAGTTTGAAACTACTATACCTTTCCATAAATCTATAACGGTATTCCACGCTTGTGGATTATGAGCTGCTATGCTAAGTATTTTTCCTTTACTACCTCCTTCTTGGAGGGTAATAGGTTCTTCGATTGACATTCTTTTTCCTATGGTCTAACACTTTCTAATTCTGTTTCGGGATTGGTTCTATATACTTTGTGTCTGGGTACGTTTCCTGTATTAGTTTCTACCGTATGCATTTGACTAGTTCTTTGAAAACGGCTTGAACTTGTTGAAGCTGATTTCATAAATTCTTTAATACTTTTATCAGTTTCTGAAATGGTGTCTTCTGAATTATCAAAAACTTCTCTATATCTTATATTAACGTGTATAGTCTAAAATGGTCATCTACTTCAAAAATGTATAATTGTCCTAACTTACAACCAGTACATGTAAAATGTCTATTGTTATCTAATCTATATATTTCTCTAGCCTTTTGTATTGTTTTATCGACTTCAAATTCTTCTAATTCTGAGATATTCAAGAATTCTGTTATTTCTTCATTTTGAACTTCTTCTTCTATTTCATTTTGATTTGTCTTTTCATAATCTATGAATCTAATTGAAGTTTCTCCTCTTTTGTTTGTGTACATTAAATGGTCTGTAGGCTTTAGTGTTTCTTGTTTATTTTTAGATTCTAGGTTCCATTCTAAACCTGCAGAGAGTTCTGAGTCTATTTTTAAAGGTTTCATTAACTTAATTCCTTTGTTTCCCATTAGTCCTACAACATCGTTGACTTTTAATTTAAACTTAGTACCGCTATTATTGGCTAATTTTCCTATAAATCCTACACAAACTAAAAGGTTGTTTCCTGTATTCATATCTTCATATCCTTTAGTCTGAATACCTATCTTTATATATTTCCGAATTCTGATGCATTGATCATAAAGTTTGGACTACAATAAAATATTCCGCCATTATTATTCATGTCTACTTCAGTTAATCCTATAAGGGATCTTTTAGAGTCTGACCATCTATCATCATAAATGGTTATTAATACTTTCATTCCTAAATTCTTTCTGGTTAATCCTTTTAATCCTATTATTATTAAACCCATGTGCATTAAATTCATATTTCTTCTTCTAATTTCTGCTGAAGATTCTGGACTAATTAATGTAAGATTTCCTTGATTATCTCCTGTAACGCATAGTTGTTCCTCTCTATAGTGTCTATACAACTGAGCTTTTTGTGAAAATAAGCCCGCACTATATAATATTTTTGGATTTAATAAATTTAACTTATTCTGTTGAAAAATTTGAATGTCTTTATCAATGTCTATTACTTCGTCTAACTGTAGGGAGGTGGTCTGTCTTCCAGAGTTCATTATGTTAGATATTATATTATTACCTAGTCTGTTTTGGGTGTAACTATGTCGTGGTCTTTCTTGGTCTGATCTCCTACCTGATAAAAAGTCCATGGTTTTACTTTTCTAACTATTGAGGTTCTTTCTTTTAATGGAGTTACTTCTATCTTTTTTAACTGATCTATTAACTCGTTTAGAGTGTCTTCAGGTACAGGTGGGTATTTTATTTTGTTAACTTCTTCTAAATATTGTTTTAATATTTCTTGATTTCCTTGTAGAGTTTTTTCTTTTATTAATTTTTCTAGGTTTTCGTTAAGTTGTAGAAGTAATAATATTATTGTATTATTTTGTTTAATTATTATTTGGTCTGTTTTACTTTGAGGTGAATGGTTACTTAAGCCTTCTGGATTGGGTGTTATTTGTTCTCCTTGTTTGAGTATTTGGTTATATAATGGGTTGTTCATGAAAGGATTATTGATTTAATCTGATCTATAGCTTGTTTTAAATCATTAAGATCTTTGTGAAGTATTTTTATATTTTCTTGTGGTTCTTTATTAAGTTGTCGCTTTTCTATTTCTAAATATTGAATTTTTAGAAAGTCTACTTTTTCTTCTATTTGATTAAATATCTTTATCTGCTTAACTTGTATTTCTCTAAGAATTTCGAGTATTAATGTATTATCTTTATGAATATTGTCTCCTAAATTTAATATTAAATCTACAATACTATTTAACTGTGGATCGTCATTATGTAAACTATGTTCTTCGCTACTGAAATTACACCTTATTAGTGAATTATCTTTTAGCCGTTTGTATTTCTTTTCTGGGAGTAATTGTAAGTCTAAATATTCTAACTTCTTTAGATTGGTTACCCTATCTATCTTTTCTATCCTAGTGAGATCCAAAATGGTTTGTTTTTGTACCACTCTAACCACCGTTTTTGTTCTTCAATATCACTTTCTAAACCTTGTAAATCCCAACTAATTTTATTTTCTATTTGATGTAATTCTTTTAGTTTTACTGTTTTTAGTTTTTTAAGTGATTGTTTTAAATTATTATAATGCTTCTTTGCATAAATATATCTTACTTTTTGAGTATTATATATCTCGCTATTAAGTTGTACTTGTCTAGCAAAAGGATGTGTTTTCATTAATATGTCTATCCTCATGGACAATCAGCTAAATATTCTTTAAAAAGTAACCTATAACTTGTCTCACTTCTAATATCTCTATTTATATTATTAGTCTGTAGTCTAATTCTATTCCGTTCTCCACACCTACGATGATGTGCTTCTACTGATATGTTTGTGTAGTCTAATGTAGATGTTTCTTTATCGAATTCTGTTAATTGGTTAACTAATTGTGATCTTATTTCTTTTAGTCTTTTTTCTTCAATATAGGTATTGTATATTTGATTATGTAATGGTTTATATAATTATGATAATTATCGTCTCTTCGCATATAGCGATATTACAATTGCTTGTATTAAATATTCTTGGGCTTGTATGTCTGCTTTAACTTGATTTATTTATTTCGTTATATAGTAATAATAATATGTTATCTGTTTGGTTAAATGAACTTCTATTTCTAATTCTAGATATATCTTAAATCTGGTAATAACCTCTATTAGTTTTTGTTCTAAGAAATATATATAGTTCTGACTTTGCTGGATAAAAAACAGTCTTTTACTTAGTTCTTTATACTTTTTACGATATTCTAATTATTCTTTTGGAATGTTGCATACAAATTTATCCTAAAGGAAAATATCTTACTCTATTTTTTAGAAACTTTATATAATTTTTTATTGCTCTAATTTCTTTTGTTATACGTCTTAACTCACTTTGCTGATTATATGGTAAAGATTCTTTAATTATTCTAGCTTGCCTTAGATGTTGTTCAAAATCGTATATTTCTCTATAATGATATGAAATGTTTTTAATGTATAGATGTTGTTTCATAAAATTAAATTTATATTTAAACTTCTTAAAATTCTAGTGTATGAATTACGGACAGTAGAAGGTCTAGTGTATATGAGTCTTGAGATAATATGGTTTATTAAATCTCTTGTTAACATATATCCTAATTTATACCTTGTTTTGTAATTAGAACACGTATTATTAAAGCTAACTATAGCATTTTTTACGTAATGTTTATATGTATTATGAGTCCCATCCATTTGCATGGACATTTGGGGTTCTTTGAAGTTGTTTATGAGGTGTTTTGGTAATATGTTCTGATTTATTATACATTGTGTACATCCAGAGTCTACTATACCTAAAGTTTCTATTTCATAATCTTGTATTATTATTTTTGTCATTACTTTAATAGCGCTTAGTTTTTTGTCTTCGTTACATACTAATCCATCAAGAGATTGATTTAATAATTTTGTTTCTTCTAGGTCTTCTATAATAATTCCCTTTGATTCTTGGGAAATTCCTTTACCTTTTTCTAAGTATTTTATCCTATCTTCGAATTCATTTATCTTAAATTCCAATTTACTTATTCTATTTTCTACTACGTCGTCTGCTGTAGTTATAACAATCTGTTTATGTTCTAATGTTTGTATTTGTATTGCCTCTTTACCTATAGTCTTTTCTATGCATGGTATACATCCTTCTATATAACACTTTTTACATTTTGCTCGTCTTGTTCTACTAGGATACCAATTACAAATATAGCATTGAGTACTATCTACTCCTTTATGTCTTTCAAATTCATGTAAACATTTTTCTTCTTTGATATTTACTAAAGAAAACTTGGTTATTGCTTCATTTAGATTTCTAATCTGATATCTTCTTCGGAGTCTGAAGAGTTTGGATCTTTATCATAATCTATGCTGACAATTGAATATATACTTTCTGTATCTGACATATGTTCGTCTACATTTATTAAAGTTTCATTAAAGTCTTCTATTAGTTGTGAATTTCTTGTTTTAGTATTATTTCTTTTGAGGCAAGTTTTAGCTAAGTGGTCTGTACTACTACATGTAAAACATTCTAGAGTATTTTTATAATTTCTATCATCTTTATATTTTCTTACATGTTTATTTTTATTTAAATAAGGTTTTCTAGCTGACGATTTTCTTAAATAATAATTTTTCCTTCTATAATCATTTCTTTTATAAGGCTTTCTATATTTTTTATTATACTTTTTCTTCTTGTAATTCTCGTCATAGCTTTGTGTAATATAAATTGTTTTACAGAAATTTGTTTCACCTTTCTTTAATTGTTTCTGTATTTGGATATTTGTACATTTTTCTTGTAATATGTCTATTATATGTTGTATTTTATGTCCTATTGACCATCTGGCATTAGGATTCGGTACTACATCGTCTCGTTTTTCCCATCTTTTTTCTATTTCTCTACCTAAGGCTCCTGGTAATTTATTAAATAATTTTTTGCCTAGGCTTTGATCAAAAGCATTTCCACTATATATATATATATATATATGACTAACTCAAAGGTAATAACGTGAGGGAGTTAACCTAACCTCTCTCATAACCAAGCAGGGAGCTAATACTAACATAATCAAGGCCTCTAACCAAAGTGTCTAATCATGAGACAATCTAACAATAATTTATTTTACCATGATAAATAAAAGGAACTAAGGAATGTACCGACAACCTCGGGTACTAGTCCATAACCATCCTACCACGAGCTATCCATAACAATCAACAATAAAGTAATCGGTTAGCCTAGGTAAACAATAACCTAACCGGGCCCCCATAAGTTTGGAAGGTTCAATCACATACTCAGCAAACATCAAACATAACTTGTACCTATACAGCCCCCCATAAGACCGATAGATATAGGTGTCAAACAATTGTACTGGTGATAGGCAATGCATATAAATGAATGAATGCAGGATAAATTGATAATGCCATAACATACCAAGTGTATACACCTCCTCCAGCTCAATAGCTCGCAAAGCCAGGACCTATAGAGACCATCCTTCTCCTGCACTGTGGCTCACAGACGAAGGGGCCCATAAGGGACTCGAGATATCCGTATACACTGCCTAGTCCCAAACCAGGACTTCCAGTAACCATCATAATTAATCTACTCCGTCCAGTACCGAAGAGATATATAAGTATAATAAATGCTTAGACTCGAACCAAGACTAAAAGAGTGTAAATCTGTAAATCCATTGCCCCAGATTGAGTTTGGGACTAACTCGACATAATAGTGTAGAAAGGATCAAAATCTCCCTTGATCGAAGTAAATAGTAGTGGTAAAATGAGTGGAACCATAATGGACTGGAATCAACCTCGGTCTAATTTCCAATGTATCACATTTAGTTTCAAAAGCTCATAATTCATTAAACAAGGTGGTACGATTCCCGTGGTAAAAGAATTTGTTTTAAAAGTAAAAAGTAGGAATAAATCCCTTTTTAGGAAACAATAGTAAAATCAAGGTTTTGGTTGGAATCATACCACTAAATGAGCATAAATACGCCTAAAAGCATGCATGTCATCACTAGTATCCAAATAATACAACCACAAGCGCCTAAGCGTCCATAAACTAGAATCATGTCCTTCCCAAGGATAAAATACTCACCTGAAGTCCAACTGGTATTGTAACCACAACCTCGGGCCCAACAATACATAACTAGCATGCTAATAGCACCATAATCAGAGAAACTACAGTAATTACAAGCATTATGCTACTAGAAGGATCTAACCGAGGGAAAATATCATCCAATTTACTAAGTAATACGATAAGTCTTATTCTAAGGATCTGTATTGCCAAAGTATGGTTATACAAGTCTATAATCAAGGATAACGGGGTTCTACAACCATTACGGGTATTCTATGCCAAGGTTCGGGTCACATTTCTAATCTAAGATCTCTAAATAGGTCAAGTCATGATATACTAGTTATAAACTCATCCTAGAGTCCTTACCTAACATGTAATCTATACTATACACAATCTCGTAGAGAAAAGTAGACCGAAGCCTACCTCGATGCCAAACCACAATATTAAATCATCCACCAATCGCTCATTTTTTATCCACGATCCTGAAATGATGTCGCACTATCAAAATCATAATCTACACGTTAATAGGAGTAAAACGAGACCCATATTGCTATAAAAAGCTCTGGGCTGAAATTCGAATCTAAAATGGGACCATGGGACCCACGCATAAAATCCCAAAATTGGATCGGATCTGTCATTAGGTCCCTCATGCCTCAGGGAATATGTGCCCAAAATTTGAGCACAAATCGAGCTCATTAGATTGCCCAAAATAGCCCCCAAAGTTGGAGAAAATCAAGAACTTTAATGGAGAATTTAAGAGAGAGAAAGCATGAAACTTATGAGATTCAGACGAGATGATGGTTGCCTTGACGTCCCCAAAACAATCCCGACCTTAAACTAGTGATCTCAAGATGGTTTTGGGGTTAAAAGGGTGTTTCGAGAGGTTTGGAAATGGGGGAAATGAGCTTGGGGTCGAAGGGGTTCAAGCCTTTAAAGGCATCAGCTTGGTTTCCTAGGTGGCCATTTGTTCTCCCAGGCGGCATCGCCTAAGCGCTCAAAGGCATCGCCCAAGCAAACTCAACATGCCAGTTACGCTATGGCCTAGACGACTATTTGGTCGCCAAGGCAACATCGCCTAGGCGCTAATGGCATTGCCTTGGCGGCAAATTCCCAAGCTACATGGCCAAGGCGCCAACCTTGGTCACTCAGGTGACCTTGCCTAGGCGCCAGGGTGGCCGCTAAGGCGACGCACCAGAAAACCAGCTAGGGTCCAAAATTTATTTGGGTGCTCCGGGCCCATCCAAAATCCCGAGGTCTCAAACAAATAATGCTACCCCATCAAAATGGCATTTCAGATTCAACGAAATTAACAGCATTCCCAACAGAGATCGTTTCGACAAAGTGAGTGCCCAAAACCCAATATGTCGATTTGACCAACTTCCGACTAATAGCCCAAAACAAGTTCGAAAGTCCCGGGACCCGGACCAAGGATCCACCTAGCCTAAAATCGACGTTCCAGATCTTATAGTACTGTCAAAATTTCCATCCGAGGTTGTTTACTTGGAGTTTTGGTCCGAGACCAATTTCTTAACAACAAAAACTTCAAAACAAGGAATTGAGCCTAAAATCCAAATGAACTGTCCGATAATCGAACCGATAATTTCAACAAGTCATAAATGACCGATGCCGCTATGGGAAGGCTCAAAACACCGAAAAATGTGTGGAAAATTGAGAAAATGAACTGGAGAGTCATTACGAAGTATTATTTGACAAAAAGGTAGGCAATAGGTTAAGAAAAGAAATCTACGCCATGGCCATCAAAGTTTCTTAATTAACCTTGAATCTAGAATCATAGATCAATGTGCGTATTAGATACAAATATCCATCTTTGCACGTGATATAAAAATCTCCCTTTGATATAAGATTAATAAAGTCCTCATGTCGGGTCAGGCAAATGAGAATGTGCTTACTATGAAACAATCCAATCTGACATCCACCTTTTACATATTGTTGAGTAATGATCCTCCTTAATTCTTTTAAATCAGTCCATTTGCAAGTAAATTTTTCAACCACCGCGAGTTGGAGATCTTCAATTTGTTCATTCTATATACTTCTTCCTCTGTACATTTGACTTGTGGATGCCTCCTACCATGATAATTTCTTTTCGAAGGGAGTCATCTTAATGTTGTCCAGTCTTATTGATTGAGTTTGCAAATGATTTCTCCATAGGCAAACTAGTGTTTGTGTGTTTGGGTTCGATGCTAGTGGATGAAGGTAAAGGCGAGAAATCTGTAATTGATAACTGTAGACCAGCCACTGGAGGTGACTGGCCGCCGGCTGGTTGCGTTATAGATTAGGGTTAAGCGTTCACTTTAGGAGAGTGAAGAGAGAAATTTTTTAAATGTCTCTGTACTTATCATAATGTTAGAATTCAAGGTAACTTGTTTAACTTGATAGCTAAAACTATTGTTTTAGGGGTTGAAGGGATTTTAGGATATTTTCCTTTTTTTCCTTTTTTTTTTAAAAAAAAACCTTTTCTCACTAATAGTAATGCCATCTAGCTTTGGTCAAACAAATAGAATAATTCGCGTTTTGGAATGAACAGTTCAATCTTGGATGTCATTATGAGTGTGTTTGGTATGGAGGAAAATATTTTTCAGAAAGTCTTTTTTTATTTTTCCATGTTTGGTTGGATAAAAATTTGAAAAATATTTTTCTCTAGGAAAAACAAGTTCCTTAAAAATGAGAAAAATAGTTTGTTTGAAAAATCATCTGGTAATTGAAATTGGTGTAATTACTAGCTAGTAATTACACCCCCTAGTAATTACACTGTATAGTAATTATCAAGACCTGTTTATTAATCACAATTTAATTACAAGTGTATTATTTGGTTGCACAAGTATAATTACATACTTGTATTAAAATTTTAGAATAAAAGTTAATTATCAAAAATTAAAAATCAATACTTGACAAATAAAGGCCTCTATAAATGATATTAAATTAAGAATTTAAAATACATATTGTATCTTGAAGATATATTAATTAATTAATAAGCGTATATTTTAAACTAATATTATAAAAAATAATTGATAGTATATATTTTTCAAGTTAGTATATTTTAGTTTAATTAAGCAAAGAACTACATGATTTTTAAGAACATCATGAAATGCATGTTTAATTAAAATATTAATGTTATAAATATAATATCATAGAATTATTCAAATATTTGACAAAAAGATAATATATCAATTTAACTAAAACATGAATGACATGCAATGTGAAATAACAAGTCAATACTACTAAAAAAAATAAATTGGAACCGAAAATATAACATAAATTCAATTTTTTTAAAAAAAATTATCATAATACTCTTTTATCAAATTTCTACATAATTTAAATAAATATATTCCAAAAAAAAAACTTAGTCTATAACCTCATTCAACAATGAATTCTACTTTAATTAAAAAAAAATAGAATACTAAAGTACGTATGCTAAATGAAGAAAATAATTAAAAAATAAATAATACGAGCGATTGCATGGAATCTCCCCCATCACACTCGAGACCCCACACCCCAGCCCCTTCCACCTCTATTGTGTTTTGCAAGATTAATATAAATACTCTTGAGATAACTTTTCTTTTGCTTACTTACCAAATAGTAGAAAATCAACTTGTTTCTAAGAAAACATCTTCTAAGGAAATCTTTTTCATGAAAAATATTTTCCTTTGAACCAAACGGAAGAACTTGTTATAGCCTTTTACAATTTTTTTTATGACCTTTTGATAAAAGATCTTTACATTTTACACATAAGATATCTTTATATTTACACATACGAGATCTGAAAATTTTAATTTTTTCCATTTATTTTGTAAGATGGTAAAAGATCTTATTTCGTTAAACCAAACACACTCTGTAAGTAAGTAAAATAAAATGAAAAATTGGAAGGAAAAGAAAAAGAAGAAAGAATGATATTAGAGACGAAAAGATAGACCAAGAATAACGAAATGCATATGGTAATGGGAGTTAATGACCCATGTGGGATCCAGCAGCAAAATTGCCTATTATTGGTCTTAAAGAGCATGGATTAACGTCGGTATAATATTTCATTACAATCCTACCTACCATAGGGAGAAAGAAATAAGAAGCTCTACCTACCAATTCATCTAAGCATTTAAAGAGGTAGTGTCGCCAAGCTTGGAGCAAGTGTCTTCATAAAAGTCTATAATTGTATATTTTTCTTTTTGTTAGTATTTCAGGATCATTTCGAATGGTTAATGTGTTTGATTGAAAAAATTCTCATTAATTTTGAAAATATAAATATTAACATCAAACTTAAAAAAAAATGCTCAACATGTCACCTAAATAAGGGTCGACTACAAAATATTAAGCAAGTTGGCAGGATCTCTAAGGCGGACGGTAGTCCGCGCGGCCAGACAGATCTAGCTAAATTAGCACCTTTATATGGTGATATAAAAATCGAAATATATAGGAATTTTTCGTACATCGATTGACTGTATGGAAGGCTATGCCATTTTATCTAAGCAAGGGACCTGTCAGGATCTAATACATATTCATAACGAGCCCGTGTGTCTGGAGGTTCTAACCGGAAAAGATCGCCCCTTTTAGCTCATTTGGTCTAGTAAACCGGCTTACAAGACGTAGTCACTAAGACAAAGTCATTATGAACAGTACCAGATCCGACTGTATCATAATCTCAGAACCAAGTCAAAGCGATATATAAAAATTTCTTTATATTTTGATAAAGCCAGATCTTTAATATTAAAGGGCAAAAGAAGTTAGGTACTCAACATAGATAAGAAATTTAGACGGACATAGTCTCGACTGGAAGAAGGAGAGGGTTAAATGGTGTCACCTTTTGGACTTGGTGGCAGGGTCAATGCCCGAAAGCAAGGGCTAAGTAAGAAGGGCCGTATGAGCAAGGCCTAGATTTGTGTCCAAAAGTTTGGACTTTTTTTTATTTTTATTATTCACAAAATATAAAAACTTTACAACTCTAAGTGGAAAAGAAGAAGAGAAATCTAGAGAGAAGGGAGAGAGAAAAAAACTAGAGAGAGAAGGGGTGGCTAACACCTGCCTCTGAAATGAAACAAACCGACGTATAAATAGAAAAGAAAAAAAATCTTGTACAGTAAAATAGGTCCCATGTACAGTGTCTGTACAGTAAAAATGGGACCTATCTGTCCCCTAAACAATGAATATATTGTGCAGTGGGTCCGACGGCTAATCTCCGTGATGGACTGGGTTTTAGGCTTTCTTCTTTCCTTGAGCTTTGTCCATGGCCTTCATTCGTTGAATGAAAGCTTCTGCATTTTCAATATCATTTTCTGAAAGTATAGTTTCAGGTTCCGGAGGCTAAGCGTCCGTGATATCATCTTCATTATTAATTCCACTGTTCATAGAGGAATCTGTGTCAATCTGTAGAAGAGAGTGAAGTAAATTTTTCTTCACTTCGTCCAAATAAGCCTGGACCATAGTTTCTTTATCCCCATCCTGAAACATGATTTTGCGAGCAAGTTGTCGAATGGACGGGTCATCCATTTTACATTGTTCGGCAGTTGCTTCGTATTCTTGAATTGTCGATCCAATCTGATCTAATAGAGCTTGACCATGAAGAATTTTGGTCTGGGGGTTAAATTTCATTAATCTGTCCCAAAAATTATTGAAGAAAGTGTGATATAAGCACGGGATTCGCTCATCAGTATATCCCAATTCGGGAGTCCATTTATGAATCCAGGGAATGGAGAATTCCAAAAAGAAGTAAATTTGATCAATTTGTTCGGGGTAGCAAATATGATCTGCTCGGTACAAATTATTTAAATCAAGAGAAATAATTTTCCATTTTTGATATAAAATAAAAAAGAGTTCAGGTAAAATCTTCACCGTTGGGCCGTGATAAAACCACCAATTTAAAAACCAGTTTGGAATGGTAGTGTCAAAAATCTTTGAACAGATTTTTATAAACCAAGTATGTTTTTGTTTAGTATTATTATAATACAAGACTTTAGAAAATGATTTAATATAGTCCCCAAAAGTGACATTCATAGTAACATTGTTGAAGCTTATCTGCCTCTCACGCATTGTAGTAATGCCCCAATCTTCTACAAATATAATCTGTTTAATAATAATTTTAGAATAACTATGTTCAGGTTGTCCGACACCGAAATGCTGAATCTCAGCACTGCCTGTTTCTGTTAATATTGCTTCATAATAAGCTCGAGTCTTATAAGACTCACCGGGAAAATATAATCCCTGAATCAAATATCTTTGGAAAATCTTCCATTGATCATGTTTCCGCAATATCTCAGAATTTTTGACAAGAAATATCATTTCTTGTTTGGGTACTTTTTCATAGGGTTTGATATCATCATTCCCTTCTTTAATAACTGAAGCAAAAGTATCTTTTTGCTTTTGGGAGGCCAAATATGCCTGCATTTGTTCATATAACAGATGGTCTGCTGAAATATCATCCAGATGTATAGAATTTTTTGAGGAGGATTCTCCCTGCGATATACGTGAGTTTATCAAACTCTTTTTTCCCATCTGTATCACCGAGGAATTTGTAGATGATCATTGGCTATAAGCCTGGGAAGTTGTAGGTGAAGAGGGTAATCTCCCTCTACCTATGCCGCGACCTCAAAAACAGCCTCGGACCACATTAGTCCATTGGTCAGCCATCCTGTAGATATTCACAAGACAAAAAGTCAGGCAAAGAATTATCAATTCCTTTTTTGTATTGAATCTCAAAATCGAAAGGAGCTAATTGAGCTTGCCATCGTGCAAATATCATTTTTGAGGCATCATGTTTAAAATCTTTGTTAAACATATATTTGACTGATTGAGCATCAGTTTTAATCAAGAATTTTTTATTATATAAATCATCCTGAAATTTTAAAACACATTTAACAATAGTTAACATTTCATGTGCCACAGTAGCATATTTCTTATGGGCTTCGGTCCATTTACCCGAGTGAAATCGAATAAGATATTCACATTTATCATTCGGATTTATTTGTTTCAGTATTCCTCCGAAACCAGTATTAGACGGATCAGTCTCAATAATTTTCTGTCAAGCAGGATTAGCAAGAGTTAAAATAGGAAGAGCCTTAACTCGTTTTTTAATCTGTTGAACAATGGCTGTGTGTTTTGCAGACCAAGGCTCTTTATAATTCTTTTTTAGTCTATCGTATAACGGAGCTAAATCTCGAGAAAGATTTTTATAAAAGGGAGCAATATAATTCAAACTACCAAAAAATCTTTGTAACTGAGTTTTATCAGTAATAATATCAGGAAATTTGTCGGCAAAACTAATTGCTCGTTGAATTGGAGTAATTTTTCCTTGACAGATAGTATGTCCTAAAAAACGAACTTCTGTCTGAAAAAGACTCATTTTGGGTTTAGAAATGACTAAACCGTTTTGAATAACAATTTTCTTAAAAATATCTAAATGCTTAATATGCAATTCGAGAGTTTTGGAAAATACCAAAATGTCATCAATATAGACAATAATGAATTCCATATAAGGATTGAAAATATCATTCATAATTTTCTGAAATTCAGAAGATGCATTTTTTAATCCAAAAGGCATAACATTCCACTCATATTGTCCAAATGGGACATTAAAAGCAGTTCGATAAGTATTATCTTTAGAAATCTGTATCTGTCAATAACCTGATTTTAAATCAAATTTCGAAAAGATATTGACATCATATAATCGGGAAAGCAGATCCCTTTTGTTTGGAATCGGGTACCGAATCCATTTTAAAAATTTATTAAGAGGCTTATAATTAATGACCTCTTAATAAATTTTTAAAATGGGCACACCTCTTTCTTTTTCGGCTGCATTGTTTACATAAAAAGCAGTGCAAGACCAAGGAGATTTTGAAGGTTTTATCAAACCCTTTTGCAATAAGCTATCAATTTCTTTTTTGCAAAAGTCAACTAATTCTGAATTCATTTGACAGGGTCTGGATTTGGTAGAAATATTATCCTCTAAAAAATCATCCTCATAAGGAAGAGTAACAATATGTTTTTTCCTGTTCCAAAAGGCACTAGGATGGTCAGCACAGACATCAATTGCAAGTTGTTTTGAAATCAATTTTATTTTTTCTTGGACTTTCAGTGATTGCAATGTATCCGTAATATTCATACTAAAAATTTATAATTGTAGAGAATCAACATGTTTTTGTTTCATATTGATTAAAGCATTTATATCTTTTGTTACAAGATCCGTAACAAATGTATAACTAATCGGTTTGCTATCATAGGTAGCACAAAAACCTTTTGCATCAATATGCATGTACGGATAAATAGCATTGATAAATGGGGTTTCAAGTATAATTGGAGGATAAAGTTTATTCTTAACTAAAAAGAAGAAATGCGGAATGCAAACTTTATTTCGGCAGATATGTACATTGGGTAATTTATACCCTATATCTAGAGCATGTCCTGATGCAGACTTAACCATGTGAGTTGTTTTTTGAAAATATTTTGAAGGTACTAGTCCTTCTTGGATGCAACTAACATCAGCACCACTATCAATCATAGCAATGTTATTAACATAATTATGATTATCAATCAGGATAGTACATTTAATATACCATCTATAAGCAGTTACTATTTGCATCATGCCTAAAAACGTATCATGTTTAGGACTTGATGAAGATTCTAGTTGTTTAGAAGATTCAATAACCTCATCAGGTTGTTCTTGTTCTAAAACAATTTTTCTTTTCCCATTCGAATCAGTAACGAGAGAATTGAAATTTTCTACTCGAGTAATCCGATGGTTACAAATCATTTGATTTTGTTTAAGGGTTTTAATCTCGTTTTTCAAATTTTCAATTTCTACCTTTTAATCGGTAAAAGAAGTCTCCCTAGAAGGAGTATGTTTTTTCAAAAGTCGTTTTTGAACTTCTGATAAAGAGTAAGGACTAGCATGTTTAAAATCAGTCATTGGACTGGGTTTTGAAATCGGGATATCGGAACTGGAAGAACTGACTGCCAAATTAATAATTTTTTCACCGAGATTATTATCCGTAACTTTCTTTAAAAGTTCTATCACGTTTTCAGACGGATATGTCTATAAAAAAACGAGGATCTAGGAGATCTAGATATAGATCTAAAGAGGAGCGTGATGCTAGGAAAGCTCACCGCAAATCCACTAGATTTACCAAAAATAGGTCTAAGCGAGATTTAGCTAAAGTCAAGTGTTATCACTGTGGCAATTTTGGTCACATTCCCCCTAACTGTAAGTTAGAAAAGATGAAAGCTTTAGAACTAGACAACGATTTGCATGAAAAAATAAAATATTCTGTTGGCTCTCGAAATTCTATCATAATTACATAAATTGGGACATAAGAAGTAACATATATTATTTAAAAAATACGTAAAAAGATACTATAAATTACAATAATTAACAATATAAAAGATTTAATACGTGAGAACATAAAGTAGCTTGGAGTCGAAAAACAAATTGATTGATTCACCCTTCTATTTTTATTTAACGGTGTCGCATAAATTGGGACAATTATTAAAAAATGGGAATGAGAGAAGCTTAGGATCAACTTTCAAAAATTACAGATAAGCTCTTCAAAGTCTCACTTATTATTATTCGAGGAGCTTAGGGTCAATCTGCGAAATAACCATGTTGCCCATCTACTTCCTAAGAATTACTTTATTTGAAATTTATGTAAAAAAAAAAACAAAAAACTGTGAATCACAATAATAAATTTTAAATATATTAAAAATGCATAATAAAAAAAATTGACTGATTCCCAAAATTCTATCGGTGCCGCATAAATTCAGACAATTATTTTAAAGTGGTATAAAAAGTGCTATAAATTACAATAATTTATAATATAAAATATTTAAAAGACATAAAATATTCTGTTGGATCTCAAAATTCTATCATAATTAGATAAATTGGGACATAAGAAGTAACATATATTATTTGAAAATTACGTAAAAAGTACTATAAATCACAATAATTAACAACATAAAAAATTTAATACGTGAGAACATAAAGTAGCTTTGGATCGAAAAATAAATTTACTGATTCGCCCTTCTATTTTTATTTTGTGGCTATATATAAAGTAGTAAATATTAGTGATCCAATTCATGTGATTTAACCAAAGAAATCGATAATTTTTCTCTTCATTATCAGTTACACCTACTTTTTAAGATTTGTGCCTTACAATAAATCATAATACTAATTAACAACTTAAAATATTTAAAATCATACAAAAAATTGATTGACAGTCCAAATTTAATTTGTGTTGCGTAAATTAGGACCAAGAAAATAACATATGTTGGGCCCGTGCTGGCACGGGCTCCCCATATCTAGTAATTTATAGAAGAGGGAAAGATTGAGGAGCTTAGGGTCAATATTCCAAAATGACAACTAAGCTCCTCAAAGTCTCACTTATTACTATTTGAGGACTTCTCTAGAATTACTTATATTAATTTAAAATTTACGTAAAAAAATACTATGAATCATAATAATTAATTTTAAAATATTTAAAAGACATAATAAAAATAATCTACTTATTCTCGAAATTATATCGGTGCCGTATAAATTGGGATAATTATTTTAAAGTGATATAAAAAGTGTTATAAATTATAATAATTAACAAGTTAAAATATTTAAAAGACATAAAACATTCGATTGACTCTCTAAATTCTATCATAGTTACATAAATTAGGACATAAGAAGTAACATATATTATTTAAAAAATACGTAAAAAATACTATAAATCACAATAATTAACAATATAAAAAATTTAATATATGAGAACATAAAGTAGCTTGGGGTCGAAAAGCAAATTGACTGATTCGCCTTTCTATTTTTATTTAATTTCACATATGTATTATTGCATATAATTATCTGTATATATCATATTTATCTATTTATTGTTGGAAATTGAGCTCAATTTCCTCTATTTGTATTTAATACTCTTTTCGTTTATCTAAAAATTACAAAAAAAATAAATATAAATCATAATAATTAACTTAAAATATTTTTAAACAAGTAACATATATTGGGCATAGGTTCAAGTTTCAAAAATGACAATTAAGCTCCTCAAAGTCTCACTTATTACTATTTGATGAGTTTCAAAAATAACGACCAAGCTCCTCAAAGTCCCTCTTACTACTATTTGAGGACATCTCCATAATTACTTATATTTATTTAAAATTTACGTAAAAAAAAATGCTACAAATTATAATAATAAATTTTAAAATATTTAAAGGGCATAATAAAAAAATGATTGATTTTCGAAATTCTATCAGTGTTGCATAAATTGGGATAATTATTAAAAAATGGGAATGGGAGGAGTTTAAGGTCAACTTTCAAAAATTACAAATAAGCTTTTCAAAGTTCCACTTATTATTATTCGAGGAGCTTAGGGGCAATTTACGAAATGACCATTTTGCCCATCTTCTTCCTCATAATTACTTTATTTGATATTTACTTAAAAAAAAAACTATGAATCACAATAATAAATTTTAAAAATATTAAAAAATGCATAATAAAAAAATTGACTGATTTTCAAAATTCTATCGGTGCAGCATAAATTCGAATAATTATTTGAAAGTGGTATAAAAAGTGCTATAAATTACAATAATTTACAATTTAAAATATTTAAAAGACATAAAATATTCGGTTGGCTCTCGAAATTCTATCATAATTAGATAAATTGGGACATAAGAAGTAACATATATTATTTGAAAATTACGTAAAAAGTACTATAAATCACAATAATTAACAACATAAAAAATTTAATACGTGAGAACATAAAGTAGCTTTGGATCGAAAAATAAATTTACTGATTCGCCCTTCTATTTTTATTTTGTGGCTATATATAAAGTAGTAAATATTAGTGATCCAATTCATGTGATTTAACCAAAGAAATCGATAATTTTTCTCTTCATTATCAGTTACACCTACTTTTTAAGATTTGTGCCTTACAATAAATCATAATACTAATTAACAACTTAAAATATTTAAAATCATACAAAAAATTGATTGACAGTCCAAATTTCATTTGTGTTGCGTAAATTAGGACCAAGAAAATAACATATGTTGGGCACAAGCTCCCGTATCTAGGGGTGTCAAATGGGCGGGTTGGGTTGAAATTGGAGATATTAAATGGATTGAATTAGTTATTGGGTTGGGTCATGACCCGCCCAAATTTACTTTGGGTTGAAATGGGTTAAAAATCGAGTTGGGTCTTGACCCGCCCAATTTGACCCGCTTAATCTAAAGAATATTAACATATTAATATTTATTCCTTTTAACCACAATTTGAATACCAACTCAAAAAATAAATTTGGGTGGGGTTGGGGGGTGGGTAAGGAGTGGGGGGATGGGAGGGGGTAAGATTTTTTTTTTTTAAAAAATAATTTTTTGGGGCGTGGGGGCGGGGCGCGGGGTGGTGGAGGATTAAGAATTTTTTTTTTAAAAAATAATTTTTTGGGGGAAAGGGGTGGGGGGATCTTTTTTTTTTTTTTTTTTAAAAAAATAATTTGTTTAGGGGAGGAGGTATACCGTATTAGGGGGGGGGAGGGGAAAGAGGGATGTGGGGGTGCAACGGTTTTAGGGGGGATATGGGGGCTGGGGCAAGAATTTTTATTTTTTTTGGGGAGGCGGAGGGGTATGCCGTATGGGGGTGGGGGGTTAAGGGTGATATTGGGGTTAGGGTAAGAAATATTTTTTTTTTTTAAAAAAATGAAATTTTACTTTTGGGGGAGGGGGGTATGTCGTATGGGGGTGGGGGTGGGGTGCAAAGGGGTTGGGGGGATATGGGGGTTGGGATAAGTTTTTTTTTTTTTGTAAAAAATATTTTTTTTTTTAGAGGGGGTATGTTGTATGTGGGGGGTGGGGTTATGGTAGGGGTAGGGGATATGGGGGTTGGGGTAAGAATTTTTTTTTTAAAAAAAGAAAATTATTTTTTAAAAAATAAATTTAATTTTTTTGGGGAGAGGATATGTCGTACGGGGGGTGGCAGGGGGATGTGAGGGGGTACAAAGGGGTTAGGGGGATATGGGGGTGGGGTAAGGATTTTTTTTTTTTTAAAAAATAATTTTTTGGGGCAGTGGGTATGCCGTATGGGGGGAGGGGTTGCGGTAGGGGGTAGGGTGATGTGGGGGTTGGGGTAAGAATTTATTTTTTTAAAAAAAGAAATTTAATTTTTTTAATAAATTAATTTTTTTGTGGAGGGGTAGGGGTACGAGGGAGGGGGATGGGTGGGATTGGATCGTGGGTTAAGAAAAAATTTAAATTTTTTTTTTTTAAAAAATAAAAAATAAAAAAATTTGTTGTTGGGAGTGGGGGTGGGTAGGATAGTGGGGGCTGTGGCAAGAAAAGAATTTTAAAAAAAAACTTTTTTAAAATTAAAAATAATCTAATTAAGGAAAGCGGGGTGGGGGTTGGGGTGGGGTAAGTTGAGGGTGTGGTGGGGTTGGAGTGAGGTGAGGTGAGGTGGGTGATTTTGAGTGTGGTATAAGATACATTGTCACTTATTTTTCCTATTTTTATTAAGAAAATCATTTTCTTATTAAACGGGTTAAAATTGAGATTGAGTTAGGCTCAGTTGAACCCAATTAAAAATGGATTAGAACTTAATGGGTTGAAATTTACCCAATAATAAAATATCTTGAATCCAACACATTAAATTTTGAATAGATTAACTCAATTTGGGCTCATTTTGACACCCCTACCCGTATCTCTATAGAAATAAACATAAATTTGGATCACACGTTTTATTCATTTCAAAAAAAAAATTAGCGAGAATTTAAATAGACGTGTCATTTGTATGCGTTGAATATTCACCCTGCGCCGCTAATTCCTTTATTTACTCTTATATCCATTTTGTCATTTCTCCAATTCCTAATCCACCGGAGAAACCATGACGGCGAATCTCCTCCGATTCTCCCTCTCACACGATCACAACCTCACGTCCAACTTCATTCGCTCTAATGTCAACCACGAACGACGCCGTATCAGCTGCCTTCACTTCAATCCTCTCATACACGAACGACGCCGTAGTAGTCAGCTATTGCTGCGGCGCAATGCTGTATTCGCGAAGTCTGTTGAGTTCAAAGCTCCGGCGAGCGGAACTGAGCAGCAGCAGCAGTTGAAGAAAGATGAGACGACGGCGCTACTCGATGTGAGCGGGATGATGTGCGGCGCGTGTGTCTCACGCGTCAAGGCGATCTTGTCAGCGGACGACCGAGTTGACTCGGCTGTGGTCAACATGTTGACCGAGACAGCTGCGGTTAAGTTGAAAGCGGAGGCAGCTGAGGAGAGTGGTTTGGCGGCTCAAGAGTTGGCTAAGAGGTTGACGGAATGTGGTTTCCCCACGAAGAAGAGGTCATCGGGGTTAGGATTGGATGCGAAGGTGAAGAAGTGGAAGGAAACAGTGAAGAAAAAGGAGGAGTTGCTTGTTGAGAGTCGAAACCGAGTGGCTTTCGCTTGGACTCTGGTTGCCTTATGCTGTGGAACTCACGCTACTCATATATTGCACTCTCTTGGCATTCATATTCACGGTGAAAGGACATTTCATTTCTTGACACTAAAAACTGAAGGCTCTGTAAAAATTTGGAGCCTCTTCTTGAGTGAATGGAAAAGAAATGTTGATTTAACGTTTGTAAGAAATGTTGAAAAGAAAAAGGCAAATACTCATAGAAGTACATCCAGTTCTATAACGATCAATATTACACTGCTTTTCTTTGAAATTATATCTAATTCAGCTTGGAAATATCTGTACCAAAAGCTAAATAGCTAGTGTTTGATGAAATTTTCTATTCTGGATAACTCAGACTAGTTGATCTACATTTGTACAGGTCCAATGTTGGATGTACTGCATAATTCTTATGTCAAAGCTGGATTGGCAATAGGGGCTTTATTTGGACCTGGAAGAGGTTAATCGCTATTTGTTTACTCTGTTCTTTTTCTTTCTTAATTGGCTGTTACTTTCTACTCTGTTTATCTTTTTCTGTGTTCTTAGTTGGTTTAAGTTCTTCTTAGTCTTTCTAGTTAACTGTGGAAGTTGACTAAATCAAATCGGTATGATCATGTGATTGAATTTGATGTCCAATTTTGATTGTCATCTCTGCAGTTAAGCTTTGAAGAGAGTCCATAGCTTAAAGTTGTTATGAGTATTAAGTTCGCCGATGACCTCACGTATTAGTGGGAGCTTAGTGCACCATGCTGCCGTTTTGTTTTCCCTTCAATACTAGCGTCATTTGCAGGCAGTTATGTAGATAGGAGCTATGTAGTTTATCATCCTAGTTCATTACTGACCGAATAAATTATGTTACAGAGCTGCTCTTTGATGGTCTTCGGGCGTTCACAAAGGGATCACCAAATATGAACTCTCTTGTTGGCTTTGGATCGGTTGCTGCTTTTGCAATTAGTTCTGTAAGAATCAATTGAAGTTGTGCTCTTTATCTTGCTAGCAACTCTTAATTTATGACTTCAATGTCTGTTTCCATAATATATTAGAAACTCATTACTTTCTTGAGTAAAGACTGATACGCTGACAACTTCCTCTTTCTTAGGTCTCACTACTTAACCCTGAGCTTCAGTGGGAAGCGTCATTTTTTGATGAGCCGGTTTGTCTTTTCTTACTTTCCTCTCTACTTCTCTGGAAGTGCTTAGATTTTCTTTCTACTTTTCTGTTCCTGTAGTTTATTTGCTTGCTCATATGTACTCCTGTTTTCTGTTGTTTAGGACAGTCAGCAGATTGTAATCTTTAACTACTAGTTTCTCTTTTTATATTTGTTTATGATTTTAAATGCTGAGAGGGTCTTCCTTATCCAATAAAAAAAAAAGAAAAACGCTGAGAGGGTCTTATACATTACTTCATTAAAAAAAAAGGTTGAGAGGATCTTTTGTTCCACAAAGTTCAGTGTAATAGGTTGTTGAGCTGGTGCTATAGATAATTGACTTTATTTGGCTCAGGGCTCTTTTCTAACATTAAAGAACCTCAGCTTCAAAATATTTCCATCTGAAGTCGTAGAAAAATTCAAATAATGTCATCAGGGTTTCACATGGTCCCAGGTCCTCTACTAAAAAGGGCAGCTCGGTGCACTAAATCTCCCACTATGTGCGGGGTTCGGGGAAGGGACAACCCACAAGGGTCCCAGGTCCTCTACTCAAAAATCATTAATCATATTTATCTAACCTTACTTCCTGTCTCTTTACTGGACCATGGATTCTAGGTGGTGACTTCAACATTGTAAGATATGCCTCAGAAAAGAGAAAAGAGAAACTGCTCTAGAACTTCCATTTATATTTATGAATTTTCTTATCTGATAGAGGATATGGAGCTGATTGATCCACAACTTGAAGGGGGTAATTACACTTGGACTAGGGGAAACAATGCCGAGTCTGGTTCCAGAATTGATAGAATTTTATACTCTACTGGATGTGTGTGTGTGTGGGGGGGAATTTCAATGATGTAAAGCAAGAATTGTGCCAAGAGTTTGTTTAGTTCATTCTCCAGTTGCACTTACAAGTGGAAGTTGGGTCTATGCTAAATCCTATTTCAAATTTGAAGGGTGGTGGCTGGAGACTGAAGATTTCAATGACAGAATCAAAGAGTGTTGGACATCTTTTGAGTTTGAGGGGAGGCCAGATTACATATTAGTTTCTAAATTGAAAGCTCTGAAGACCAAACTAAAAGTGTGGAGTTCTAACACATGGTAATCTGGAAAAGAAGAAGAAAGAATTGCTTAACAAAATCACTAAATTTGATAATATCCAGCAGGACAGATCCTTATCAGATGATGAAGCAGTTCAGAAGCCAGAGTTAAACAAGGAGTTTGAAGATTATGCTAAGAAGGAGGAAATAACTTGGAGGCAAAGATCAAGAACATTATGGATTAAACAAGGGGACAAGAACACTAAATTCTTCCAAAGGATTGGACATGCACACAAAAGAACCAATCATATTGATAAACTGGTGGTGGAAGGCAATGAGCTAACTGAAGATGCAGAAATCAAGAAGGAGATAATTTTATTCTACTAGAAGTTGTATTCAGAAGGCGAAAGTTGGAGACTCGTCTACAACATGAATTCATTCCCTGTGATCAGGAGTGAGGAGCAACAAGATCTAGAGAAACCTTTTGAGGAAGATGAGGTCCAGAGGGGGCTTAAGGCTTGTGTTGTTGACAAAGCACCAAGCCCGGATGGGTACACCATGGGGTTCTTCGTGAAGTGCTGGGAGATTTTAAAAGGAGACTTGATGACAACTATTGAGAACTTCCATTCTTAGGAAATCTTTGAAAATAGCTTCAATGCAACTTACATTGCCCTCATCCCAAAGAAGAATGGAGCTAAAGAATTGAGAGATTTCAGACCAATCAGCCTGATAGGAAGTGTGTACAAGCTGATCTCCAAAATTCTCACAGAAAGGTTAAGGAAGTGATGCAAAAGCTTGTTGACACACAATAGATGGCTTTTCTGAGAGGAAGACAGATTACTGATGCTGTACTCATTGCAAATGTGTGTTTAGACTCTAGATTGAAAGACAAGACCTCAGGAATAATGTGCAAATTCGATATAGGAAGGCATATGATCATGTCAACTGGGAGTACTTACTTGTATTGCTGCATAGAATGGGCTTTGGGAAAAAATGGATCAGATGGATGAGGTTCTGTATTAGTACTGTCAAGTACTCTGTATTGATAAATTGTTCTCCAGAGGGATTCTTCCCTGCAAGCAGAGGCTTGAGACAAGGTGACCCACTCTCACCATTTCTATTCCTTCTAGCCATGGAAGGCTTGAACAATATGTTCAAAACAACTCATAGAAATGGATGGATAAGGGGTTTTAATGTGGCAAAAGAGGGGAGCAATCGACTGGAAGTCGCTCATCTGTAATATGCAGATGGTACTCTGATCTTTTGTGATGCAGAAGACAGTCAACTGAAGTTTTTGAGGATAATTCTTATCTTATTTGAGGCTGTCTCAGGGCTACACATCAACCGGAGGAAGAGTCTCATTTTCCTTGTTAATGAAATGACTAGAATGCGGCAGTTAGTAGACATCTTGGGAGGGAAAATAGGACAGTTACCCTCTACATACTTGGGCATGCCTTTGGGAGCCAAAAGCAAGTCGAAAGAGTTTTGGAATAGAGTAGTAGAGAGATGTGAGAAAATACTGTCCAGATGGAAGTCACAATACTTATCCAGAGGTGGTAGAATAGTTTTGATCAACTCAGTACTAGATGCTTTACCAACTTATCTTATGTCTGTTTTTACCCTTCCTGTCAAGGTGGAAGAAAGAATAGATGCATTGAGGAGGAATTTTTCCTGGCATGGAGAAAAAGAATATAAAGGTTTCCATTTGGTCAAATGGAAAACTTTGCTATTGTCCAAGAAGCAAAGTGGACTAGCCATCAGAAATTTGAGAAAGCAAAACAGGAGTCTTCTCATGAAGTGGTTGTGGAGGTTTACTTTAGAAGATCAGTCTTTATGGGGGAAGGTGATCCAAGCCAAATATGAAAAGGAAAGGTCCTGGAAAACAAAGGAAGTAAGTACTGCATATGGAACTAGTTTGTGGAGATCAATTAGGAATCTATGGCATGGTTTCTTTATAAATACTAGTTTCAAGGTGAATAATGGCAGGAAGATCAAATTTTGGGAAGATAATTGGCTAGGGAATGGAAGAGCTCAAGTGCTTATTCCAGATATGTATCTACTGAATCAACAACAGATGTCTACACTTCAAGAAGTATGGTCTGAGCATGGATGGAATTTGACCTATAGAAGATTAATGCAAGACTGGGAGTTGGAGAGATTAGCTGAGTTTTATGGCACTCTTGACCAGTTTTTAGGCCTCAAGGAAGGAGAAGACACTCTCAGATGGAATTGTCATAGTAAAGGTTACTTCACTGTCAGTTCTGCGTATAGAGATATGAATCAGTTGGGTAATCAAATCAGTTTTTTACCTTGGAAACTTATATGGAAGGTAAAGATCCCACATAAAGTGGTTGTCTTTACTTGGTTGGTGGTAAAAGAGGCTGTTCTTACACAAGAGAATCTCATGAAGAGGGGTTTCCATTTGAGTCCAAGATGTTTCTTTTGTGAGCAGTATGCCGAGACAATAAACCATCTGTTTCTGCACTGCAAAGTGGTTGGCCAGTTGTAGAATCTATTTACTAGTTTCAGAGGCATAAGTTGGATTGTTCCTGAAAGAACAGAATAGGCTCTACTAAGTTGGAACTTGGAAGGCAATGCTGGTACTGATAAGAGCAGATGGAGGATTGTCCCAGAAGTAATCTGGTGGACCATATGGAAGGAGAGGAATTCTAGATGTTTTGAGAACAAGAGCAGTCCATTACACAAGATTAAAATGGACTGCATTATCACTTTTTGCTATTGGTGTAGTTCTGAGTATATAGATGACCCTGTGGCTATTGTAGACATACTAGGATCCTTATAAGATGAAGGAGGATCTAGGGATAACTTTTCTTTTTCCTTTCTCTCTTTTGCTGTTATCCCTACACCTTGGATGTAGGATGTGTTGTAAATTTTTGGATACCAGCCTTGTGCTGATGATTAATAGACAAAATGTTACCTTTGTCAAAAAATAAATATTTATCTAACCTGTCTGAGGTGATTTTGAAATGCGCCGCTAACCACGAGTCCTTTCCCTCTTACAGTAGCTGAATTTTGTGAAATTCCATAAATCTATAATCATTCTCCATCTAGCAATCATTAACTTTCACTATGTAGTTCTCATTTGTAGCTATTTTCCAATTCATTAATACATCATTGATGCTCAGATTTCATAATGTCTAGAGAGTGGCTCCTACTTATCTCTAGAAGCTAAGAAGCATAAAGATTTGCATTTCAAGGAGGCTTTGTCAACTCCAGCTCTTTTACTAGATGGAGGATGCAGAAAATTACAAGGAGAGTATGAGCCTAGGTTCAGATTATCGACGGGGCATATTAAGGAAAAAATGTCTTTCCTTGCGATGTCCTTGGTGGGAAGGTTTGAGAAGAGGGTGACGTCGCCGGATCCGGTTTCTGTTTGGGCAGCAAAGACGTGGCAGGTAGACCCATGGATTAAAGTGTCTACCATGGGAGAATCTACTTTCCTCTTCAGATTTTCTTGTGAGGCAGAGGCGGTTCGGGTTATTCAGGATGGTGAGAGATGGATGGATGACAATTTTCTTTCACTCCACAAATGGTCTGAACGTATTGTTCTGAATGTGCTGATGCAAAGAGAAGGAGTTGGGGTGGTGAATGTGGTGGGTTTGCCATTGCACCTTTTCCACCAAAGGTGCAATGATCTTTTCAGATATATTGGGTATGAGTGTGGGGGTTTCTTGGGAGTGGATTGCAATCTATCTGATGTGTCAAGAGTGAGGGTTTTGGTGAGGAAGGTAGGTAGTGTCCCGGTGTCTGTGGTGGTAGGAAGGGGGAAGAGAACTTCAGGGTCTGGTTAACACTAGAGTTTAGCCCTGAACTTCTCAATGAGGATCGAGGATGGTAGGAGGAGAAGAAAGGAAGAAAGTGGAAAGAAGAAGTCAAGTTCCTGAGAGATGGAATTCTAGACCTCCAACTCCCTTGCCTGAAAAAACTGTTAAGGCTAAGGGGAAGCTATCCCTGGATTAATGAATCAGTGTGGAAAAAGAACTTAAACCGGTTTAATAGAATTAATGGACCGACTCAACTTCAAAAAAATAAAGACCAGATCGGTCTTTTGGTCAGCAATGATAGACAAAACAGATCCTCTTTCTAACTTGGATTCTAACGTGAATTCTCATCGAGTGAGGTCAGATTTCTTGGATGGGCAGGCCTTGAAGGGGGCGAGGTGCAACAGTCAAGAAAAGCTGATGGAGAGACCTCCGCCATGTACGGCGGACTAAATCGCCGGAATTCTGTCTCCGACAAGGCTGTTTCTGGTGGATTTCAGCTGGGTGGTGGTCGGAATACTCACAGAAACCCTAAGGGGGAGTCGAATTCTTCATCTAAATGTCATGGGGGCGGTGGGGGTCGTCTTTATGCATCTGGTAACGGATTTGCTCCGTTGGGGTTGACCCGAGGGTCCTGTTTTGAAGCAAAAAGGGCCAAGACACCCATGTACAACACTGATTTTGTAGCAGAATCATCCCTTGGCGTTTGTGGGACTTCGGATAGGGCTATTTCAGCTTCTAGCAAGCTGTAAAGGGGGGATTTGAGGGGTGGTAAAGCTGTTTGTGCTAGCAAAGATGCTTCGGTGGGAGAATTTTGCTCTTCTTCATTCAATTCAGTTGAGGATATTGATGGGAACATAGCTGGGTCAGCTGAAAAAATTATGGGGGAGAGGAAATTTTCCAAATGGGCGGAAGAAAAGTATATTAATTTCTTGGGTGTGTCTTTTCAAGAAGTATATTATTTTTACATGCTTTCCTACTCCTAGTAGGATTTTATTTATTATTTCCATAAAAGTAGATCCGAATCCCATGCTATTTGGGATAGCTTTTTCCTTGTCCTAGTTATATTTGATTTATTATTTCCATAAAAGTAGATCCCAATCCCATGCTATTTGGGATAGTTTTTTCTCTATATATGGGGATGGATTTTTGTTATTTTCAATTAGACAATATTATTATTAATTGAGAGTTTCTCCTCTTTACACCTTTGTGTGGGGCTACTTGGGATTTATTTTGCAACCTTATAAGAACGATTCTTTAGGAGGTAAGATTAATTTTTAACTTGATATCTTTGGTTTCTATTAAAATTAATTAAAGAAGGTGATTAGTCTTATACTAATTGTTGTCTTTAGTTTCTTCGAAATAGGGGTCTAGATCACTTTTGATCTAAGTTCTTGAATTGACTCTATTAGTATTATAATTAGTCTTAATTCGTTAATTTTGAATACTAAGATCAATTAGGGTTCTTAGCACTTAATCTCGAAATTGGGGATTTTATTTTCAAATTTCACCTATCTTTAATTTCTTGTGTTTAATCTTAGTATTTTCGCTTCTGCATTATTTTCTTGTTTATTCAAGTAACCCGATTCTTATCAGGGTAGAATTGACTTTTGGCCAGTTGAGGAAGTAGCCTTCGGTCCCTTATTTATTTTTGGTGCACCCATATAGTGCCGGGTTGTATAGAGGATTGGGGGTCTTTTGTAGAGAACCATGGCGTGTTGTAGGTTCTTTACTTTTGGTATACTTCTTGTAGATGGCCAACTTTGGCCTTTTGATTAATGATATGTTGACCTGATCCAAAAAAAAAAATCATTGATGCTCTGTAATACCTTGTAATTGTACTTCTATGATGGTATGTCTCGACCAAAATCTATTCAGTATACTAAACTGCTGTTTGTTCTTTCTAGCTATGAATTTGCTCATTCAGATATATTGATTTTAGTACGCAGGTCATGCTTCTTGGGTTTGTATTACTAGGGCGTTCGTTGGAGGAAAGGGCAAGGCTGAAGGCATCTAGTGACATGAATGAGCTATTAGTAAGTTGTTTCTGTTCCTTGTGATTTAAGAAAATGGACCAAAAATATGGGCTATGGCCTATGAGACTGTTCAATGTTTGACTATCCCCACAGGTGGGAAACTATTAACCACTGGAATACTGGTTGTTTTAGCTATTGGAGCTCTCTGATACAGTAGCTGACTAGCATCAATGGATATGTTGTAACCATTCAGGAGACTTCTATGCTAAACCACCTATTTAAACTTGTTATTGACCAATAAGTTGTCCTTGATAGCATGAAATCCAACTATTATAAATATTTTGTTTTCCCAATAAGTCCTCAAACTTTGAATTCTATGCACACACTAGGTAACATATTTGAGATGGAAATGAACCACGCCTGCTATCAAATTATCTCTTATTTTATTGATGCATTAAAGAGTTCCCTTTTCCAGAAAGCTACTATTGATTATTAGCAGTTATACTTGTGAAGTTTGACCTTTTACTTAACAACAAAGTGTAATCTCCCAAGTGGGGTCTAGGAAGGGTAGGATGTACGCAGGCCTTATCCTTACCTTTATGGGGTAGAGAGGTGGTTTCTGATAGACCCCCGGCTCAAAAGGAATGTTATCGAAGCAGGATTGAAGAAAAAATAAACAACCAAATAGCAAGATACAAAGCAAATGAAGCAACAAACAATATCACACAGAGAAGAATAGGAGACTACAATTACTAAATAATACTAGTATACTACCAGTAGTGAGAAAAGGAAAGGAGGAGGCTAGCCCTCTACCTCTTTAGTGCGTGTAAAAGGTGACCTTACCTCTCTCTCAAAAAAAAAGTGCATGTAAAAGGTGCGTGTGAAGTGGGCTACGGATGTTCTAGTTTTAGGAGTTGCATAAAAGCTATAATCTCTTATTTCTGGTGGCAGTATTTATTTATACACATCTATGGAAGAAAAAAATTATGTTTAGTATTCTGAACATTTAAGACTTATGCTACCTAATAGTTGCACTTAGCAAAGAATAATCTAAGGTTAGTATCGGACTACATTTTCTTTATTAAACACAATAAATTAAGGCTACACAAGGCTACTTTTTATTTTTTGATATATGTGAAATTGAATACATTTCACTATTTAGACAAGATCCCCAGAGTTCGCTAAGGAAGTGCTGAAGAATTAAATAAATTGAAGTTTGTATTGTACCTTACTTTACCCCTTTGTTCATGATTGGAGAAGCTTCTACACTTTGTTACTCCTTTTTCTTATGAAGTATTGGCGTTGCTCTTTTGGCAGTCGCTTATATCCACTCAGTCTAGACTTGTAATCACTTCCTCCGGCAGTGGTTCCTCAACTGATGTTGTCGATTCTGATGCAATATGTATTGAAGTTCCAACCGATGATATTCGAGTTGGTGATTCTTTGCTCGTTTTGCCGGGAGAAACTATACCTGTAGATGTAAGTGAAATTTTGCGTGAGTACTTTTCTTTCAGGCTGCTGTCTCTTGTACTTCGATTATTGCACTATTTTATTGTAGTTTCTGTTCTTTTTTTCAGAATGCTTTATCATGATTTGTATAGTATTTTGCCATGATTTCTTCACTTCCGTTGTTTTTTTCTCGATCTACTTTGATATGCTTTTCCTTGAGCTAAGGGTCTATCGGAAACAACCTCTCTACCTCCCAAGGTCTGTGTACACTCTATCCTCCCCAGACCACACTTGTCGGGTTATGCTGGGTATGTTGTTGTTATACTTTTCTTTCAGGAGTTCATCCCAAGGACGAATGTATGAATATCTTCATTAAAGCAGAATAGAATCCATAAGGCTAATTTCCTTGGTCCAAGCATTTAGGGTGCTAATGTAAACTACAGCCATCAACTCCTACGAACAAAATATGGAATAATTAGACAAGGAAAAAGTTATTACCTCAAGTACATCTTAATGGTGGTTTCTAGCACATTTTGTTGCTTTGGCAATTTCTGGTCCTTACCTAAAAATAAATGGAATATGTGTTCCATAGGAATGATTATTTTCTGAAGTTCCCACAGGATTGAATAGATAATTTTGGACAAATGACAAATTTTTCCTGTTTAAAAGCATTTATGGCTCCTTTTTCAGTCTTCGGAAGGAATATAAATGCCTGTTCAAGGATGTCGAGTTCTATTTAAGATACTTGTTTTCTCCTGTTTGTTGTGTAGACATACAACATCTTACATTCTCAAATGATAAATCAAACTTCCTTTGCAGGGAAGAGTCGTTGCAGGTCGAAGTGTTGTGGATGAATCTATGCTTACTGGAGAGTCTCTTCCGGTGTTTAAAGAGAATGGCGTTTCTGTTTCAGCTGGTACAATAAACTGGGTATGGTGGTGTCAAGATTCAATTAATCAATCAATCAATCAAATATGATAATCCCAAACTAGTTGGGGTCTGCTATATGAATCCTCTACATCCGATCTGCTCTGTTCGGACATGGTGCCAAGATATTGCGTGTATAGATATGCTATTTGCAGTTCTCTGACGTAAACTAGTTTACTGTCCCGTGTGTAATCTGTAACAAAATGAAGTTTGATGGCTTTTTAGAATGCATAGTTATTGTTGTTGTCAACATAGGAACAGGCTATATAGGGATGGCAATGGGGCGGGGCGGAGCGGGTGAGGGGCGGGTTTCGCTTAACCCGCAAAATTTTTAACCCGCCCCGCCCCACATAACAACTTCTTTCATTTTCAACCCGCCCCGCCCGGCATAACAGTTTTTTTAGAAAACTACATGGAATTCAGTTACTGCCTAAAGTCTATCACAGTAGAAACTTAATGAGAAAGATGCAAAAGGTTACTGGATATATTTTTGGTACCATCTGGTAAGGATATGGCCTTAATCTCATTGCCATTACCATGTAAGTGCCCACTTCGCTTTTTCGCTAAAAAGAATTACTGTAGAAAAAAATTACGCTACTTGATCTAGAGAATTACTTTTTTAAGAACTAATCACACATAAAAATAATTTGGATCCAATTTTAATGTCTTTATACGTTTATACGTTTAAGTAAGGAAGTTTAGTGTTAAAAATTTATTTTCTTAGTATTTTTTTGTTTAAACCCGCAAAAACCCGCATAGACCAGCAATCCACCCTGCCTCGCATTAACTTTGAAAAATATTATTTAAACCCGTCCCTGCCCACCCCGCCCCACATAAGCCTTAAACCCACCCCGTCCCATATAGCCTTAAACCCGCCCCGCCCCATTGCCATCCCTAAGTCTGGCTATACACCAACTTATATCGATTCCAATACTGGTGAGACATTAGATTCAGATGTTAACTGGTCCTTGTTAAGGTTATATGAATGATGGTGCATTAGATTCGAGCCCCTTATTTTCAGATTGGCTTAGATTTGTGCCACTTATGGTGATCGAAATGTTAGTTGATGAACACCTTATGCCGGTGGAACTGGATTTTTTTGGTTTGAAAGACTGGAATTACATTTCTGTTAATATGATTTTATTTTGAAGTCCCTGTTTTTATGTTTCAGGACAGTCCTTTGAGGATTGAGGCCTCTTCCACTGGTTCCAATTCAACAATTTCCAAGATTGTTAACATGGTCAGTACACTGTTTCTTAGTGATGTTTTCTCCTTCCAAGTAATATTTGTTGCTTGGAATATTTTCTAGCATTTAGATATTTAAAACCTTGAGGAGGGAAAACAGATACCTTAGCACGTAGGGATATTTCTTTATTAGGTTAGTAAATCTAAAAATACTACTCCGTTGGTGATTTCTTCACATCTATTGAGCCTTGGGTACAGATATACCTGGTATCTGGTGGTAGGAGATAGCAAGTACCTTGTGGAATTAGTCGAGGTGTACACAAGCTGACTCTAACACCATGGTTATAAAGAAAGATTAAAGCTACCTTGTTGATGTAATGACATAAAACTTGAGAGTACAAAATTGATCACAATTTCTGAAAATTCATTAGTAATGTCGTATAAGCTAAATTTTGGTGGTTATTCATCGAGTTTAGTAGTCGAATCTTGTAGTGTCTGAACTTCCTTTTTTTGTCAAGTCATCTAAACGCAGGAGCCTATGAGAAAAAAGACCTCAACCTGTGGTCTTAGGCACTGGTTTCGAGACATATCTCTAAGGTCCATTCTGGACCTTGGAACCCTCTACTCCGGTGGACTTCTTCCATCAGAGCCTCCCTCTCCCTTCCTTCTTCCTTCGATTACGATGGATAGCAGAATATACTTTCAATTAGGAGGAAAGTCTTATGACATTACGGAGTCTAGGTCCAAGTCCAAGTCGGAAACATGGTACGACTGGGTCGAGAGTGCTCGACACCATATGAGGAGAATGGTGTTGAGCAAGGGGTCCTTCATTGGATTTGGATTTGCAGAAGACTCAGTGAAGCATCGAGGATCAGAGGGAAGTCTTTCAAATCATGGAGATGCAGGGAATATCCCACAAGTATTTTTCTATCTATGAAGTTTAACCAGTAATCAATCATTACGGTAAAAGGGAAGGACAGGTCAGTTATTATTCTGCCAGAGAACATATTTAATGAAGGGTGGGGGATGCTTGAGAAAAGAAATTGAGTCTTCCATTAATAGGATTTCAACAACTACCAGGGGCAGATCTAGCTGCAAACAACGGGGGAAGGAGCTACTTAGAAATGGTTCATAAAAATAAATGGACCCGAAAGGAAACAGAGGTAATTGATGATGCTGAGTTGCTGAAGACTTGAGCCCACCTTGCGGATAAGGACCTCCTTGGAAGGTGTCTAGTGGGATAGTTTTCTGGAGAAGATGATGCTCCTACTAGAAACGACGTCAGAAGATTGGCACAAAGTCCTGTAAAGGAGCACGGGGAGTCTAGGTCTATGATATGAACGGCCTTATGTTTCTCTTTGAGTTTTAGTCAAGAAGAGCAGCCGAATATGTTCTGATGACAACAATAGGATCCTATCCAACAATAGGATCTATGGTCCAGCTCGATGATGATGAAGTCAGGTGAGAGATGTGATGGATGGAATGAAACAGAGAAGGAGACCGACTTGAAAAATCATCTGTGATCAGCGAGATTACGAGCCAAAGGTCCGGAAGAAAAGATTCCTACAACCATCAATGTCGCCAATGGAGACATCATCTTCACACTGCCCATCTGGGTTGAAGCTCGGGCAACATATCAGAAAATGGAAGTAGGAGAGAGTAGTACTCTAAAAAAGAGAAGGGGCAGATTATCGAGGGAAAGTACCATCAGATATCTTGAGGCTAAGAGATCTTCGACTGGTTGAGGTTAGGGTAGAGGAACCAATGGGTTTGGACAGCACAAACATAAGGTACTACTCGCTCTGTTTTATTTTACTTGGCCCCTTTACTAAAAATAATTGTTTCAATTTACTTGTTCAATTTATGAAATCAAGAGAAGTTTACCATTTTCTTCCAATACTACTCCTATCATTAATGACTACATAAAGTATTAGTAGTCAAATTTAGATATTCAAAACATACTTAATAAGGTTAGTTTGGTAAAATAAACGCCTAATAAATATTTTCTCAAAGGGAGTTCCAAGTCAACATGTCTCAAGTAAAATGAAACAGAGCGAGTATATTGGTGAAAGTGGGGCGTGAGGGGTCACCTGACTAAGGAGACTATTGTTGATGAGTTGGATCAGCAAAATTATTCAAAATGTTCTGGGCTTAAACAGTTGTCCCGACTTAACAGGTCCAACATCCTAAAGGGCCAAATAATATAAGACAATAGAACCTTTTGTTATTGAAATTAACAAGAAGGTTAAGTTTAGCAATGACCCTAAAATGTGCTAGTCTTGATATTTTATCCCCCCATAAAAAAAGTCTTACAAAAATGGCCTCCATAAGGGGTGATCTTGATTTTTTGGCCTCACTTAATACATTTTGCCCATAAGGCAGACGTTCTAACTTTTACACATAAGACAGATGTTCAGGACATTTTAAGACAGTGAACCTGCTCAATTGACTAGAAGTTATGCGCCTTGAAGGCTAAAGTTAGAATTTAGAGTTGTTGCCTATCAGACATAAGTTCTAACTTTTGCCCATAAGGTAGACGTTGAGGACATTTTAAGACGGTGAACCTGTTCAATTGACCACAAGTTCTGTCTTATAGGCAAACATTCACGTTGAGGACATTTTAAGACAGTGAACCTGTTCAATTGACCACAAGTTCTGCCTTATAGGCAAACGTTAGAACTTATTTAGCGGGACAAAAATTCAAGATCACACACTTTGGGGGACAAAAATTCAAGATCGACATTTGGGGGACAAAACCAGACACTTTGGGGGACGCTAGGCGTAATTTCTTGCTAACAACTGGGCAAACAGATCAGAGATTCAAGACAACAGTTTATCCTCTATTGATCAAAATATGCTGAGAGAAGCTGAATCAAAGAGGCTCTCAACACAAGTTCTTCAACTGGGAAAAGACGACCCAGTGCATGCAGAGTTATCACCACCAACTGCGGTGGACACAGAGAAATCAGAAGATGAAATTCAAGAGCAGGGGAGAACGAAGCAGATAACCTTCTTGAAAGAACAGATACCTATTCAATCAGATGCTTCTGAATGTGGTAATGAAACAGAAATGAGTGCAAACCTATGGGTACAGTGCAACATCAGGAATGTGGAGCAACATTTGAGGGTTTTTCAAAAGAAGCATATCACTACTCACAAAGATCGGTCAGAAGAGAGAAAAGGAGACGATCCCAACCATCTCTTTTACTGACAGTATGGAGAAACAGGAAGTCTCTAAGGAGTTGAAAAAGTTTCTTCTTTGACGTGAAATTTAAAGGTGGGGAACCTAGGAGTGAATCAAGTAGGTGAAGGAAATTTATAACTTATTTGTCATGAAGCTAAAAGTTCTATCATGGAACGTGAGGGGGCTTAACTGGGAGAGCAAAAGAAATGTGGTGAGGAGTAGGATACATCAAGAGGGGGCAAATATTATTATGTTGTTGGAGACAAAATTGAATGGGGCTGTGGGAGACTACTTACAACAGTTATGGGGAAATAGATGGGTAGAGGGTGTCTGGCTGGAATCAATAGGCAGTAAGGGGGGCATCATAGTTCTATGGAACAAGAGACTATGGAAAAGGGAAGTAATGGAGAATGACAATCAGATGATTACTTGTAAAATAAGTGGGATCAACCAGGAATTTACATGGTTTCTCACATCAGTTAGGATCTATGAGAAGCCTATGTGAAGGTCCTTAGGTGTTATGTGGTGATTTTAATACCACTAGATTCCCCTCAGGAAAAAACAAATTGCAGTAGGATAACTGGAGCCATGTCAGAGTTCTCTGAGTGCATAAATGAATTGAAGCTGGTGGATCCTCCTTTATTTGGGGGATCCTACATTTGGAGAGGGGCAAATCACAGGAATGCCTCTAGGATTGAAAGATTCCTCTATCCCATTTCTTTGGGATGAACTGTTTAATCAGATTAAGCAGAGTGTCCTAGTCTGGGATCTGATCAAAAGCTTAGACTCTCTTTGTTTTCTCAACTCTCAACTGCACCTAGTTTCTTGTAAAGCTCAACATTTTCTAAAGCTTGTAGTTGGGTCATCTTTGAATTGTAGTTTTCAAATTAATGTGTATTTTAATTTTCTGCACTGTGTAGGAATTTTGGGACTTCTACTGTGATTGTGATTACTGTCTGTGGAGTTATTTATGTGACTCCCTTTGATATTTGACATGCATTTGTATGTTGTTTACAGCCTTTATTTTCTGGATAGAGAATATTATTTCCTCTTTCTGAAATTTTCACTTTGAATTACTCTTTCTAATATGAGCGGGTAAACAAAAGTGTGTACCATCTTTTGACTAAAAAGTGGCTAGTGATCCTAAACTAGAATTAGCAGATATATGTGAGGCCACTGCTCTCTAATGTTGAAGCGTAAAAACTTAGGAATTTATGAACTTCTATGTAAATTTTGTAATCTTCCAGGTTGAGGATGCTCAAGGCCGTGAAGCACCAATTCAGCGACTAGCAGATACAATTGCTGGGCCATTTGTTTACAGCGTGATGACATTATCAGCTGTCACATTTGGGTTCTGGTAACACGTTTACTTTTTACTTTTTTATCACAAATATGTTTAAGAAACAATTGATTGCTCTAGTAGCTTATTAGGTATAAATGGACAAAGGATAGGTACGCATGAACAAACTGGAAGAAGGGTAAGAAGATCTAAACAAATACTACTTAGTCTCTGAAATGAACGGAATAATGGTGCTCAGTGACTTCTCATGGATGATGTTAATGGTGTGTAGGGTGACTCAAAAGTCACAGTTGACATGTTGTTCCTAAACCTATTTCTTGAAACCGTGTTTTTCCTCCTCACCTGTTCACAAGCTGCTGTATTATTAATCTATGTTCGGCCATTCCTATGAGCTATAATTGCATCTGTTTGCATGTATTTTCTATTACAAGGTGCACTTGGAGCACTGTTAAAAGTAATGTAGCCTTAGCATGTCACTTGGCATACAAGGCACTGATTTGCTTAAACCTACCTCCTGGAATTGAGTCAAATTAGGATCAAGTCCAATCAGGCTAAATTCAGACACCTAGTTTGCTCAACTATTCCTTAGCACAGTTATCCTCTAGGATCTCCAATTTTTTGTTTGAAGACAAGGGAGGGGGAGAGTCTAGTGGTGAGGGCCGTCCACCTCAACAATGAGATTTTAAGTTCGAGTAACCAAGTAGCAAAGTAGGAAACACCACTATCGTGTTCCTAGATAGGAGGGGTTTGAGGATGGTGTTTACCATATCCCTAAAAAGAAAAATATTTGTGTTTGGAATAGTATACTAGTGTGTAAACTGGTACCTGCTTTGAGCAATAGAGTTCTTGATATTCCTATATTTTTCTGTATGTAACAAATTATTTCGCTGAGACTGAGTGCTACAGCATTTATAGGGATCCCTCACTCAGGTTCCCCTAGAAACTGTTTCGGGAAACCAAGGCTCAAACTAAGTTCTTAACGACAATGAAGTAGTTGCAGCTCTAAAACTTAAAAGCTCTAGACTTAATCTCAGTAACAATGTTCATGAACTAGGCATCCGATGGTCTGGTTCGTGTTTTTTAAAATACATGCATTCCATCCTTGTGGTAAATACGTGGGCCATGGCATATAGAGCAATCTTCATCAACCATTTCCTCCAGCTCCTTTTCATATTAAACAAGATCCACTGATTCTCAAGACCTCTAGGGCAGTGGTGTGCAAGGGATTTCTCATAAGCAGTGTCGACATAAAGAAATAAACCAAAAAACATTTTTTTTTGGTACATTGGGAAGGACTAGAAAACTTTAAACTCACTTTTTTTTTTGAAGATAACTTCTGCCTGAACTATTAGATCCTGTTTACACCAAAAGTAGAACAAAGCTAAACAATTCATCTTAAAATCTTGTAAATTGTTCTGCTTGTCTTCAAAACATCTCCTGTTCCTTTCTTTCCATATGGTCGACCAGATGCAAGCAGGGACAATCTTCCATCTCTCTTCTTTCTGTGCTGCATTTCCCACCTTGTTCCAGCAGTTGAGGAGCCCTTTGATGTTCCTTGTTTTTACCCAACTAATCTTCCTCAAGCTGATGAACATTTTCCACAATTGATTTGTCCACTTTCAATGTAAGAAGAGATGGTTTACTGTCTCTGCCTGTTCTTTACATAAAAAGCTTCTGGAGCACAAATGAAACCCCCTCTTGTTCAAATTCTCATGAGTCAAAACTGCTTCTTTGGCTAGAAGCCATGTGAAGCAGTTTACTTTATAAGGGATCTTAATCTTCCAAATCATTTTCCATGGTCAATCCTTTTCCTGAAATTCTGAGATATTGAGGTCCTTGTATGCTGAGTTGACAGTGAATTTCCCAGATTTGCCCTTCTGCCATTCTAATCTGTCCACTTCTTCTACTAAGCTGGTAAAATCTGCCAAGTCAGCGTAGAAGGAAGCAATAGTTTCCATTTCCCAGTCATTCAAGTACCTTCTGAAATGCAGATTCCATGCTTGTCCATTCCTCATTTCAGCTACTGTAGCCTGCTTAGTTTGGCATAGTGAATAGAGATTAGGATATAGTCTACTAAAAAGATCATTGCCGACCCATTTATTATTCCAGAAGGAAACCCTCTGCCCGTTCCCAACCCTGAATCTGATTCTAGTCTGCATAAGTGGCCATAGATTCTTGATTGCCCTCCACACTGTGCATTCATATGTTGTTGTGACCATGTTTGTCATCCATAGATCCTCCATACCATATTTAGCACTAATCATATTCTTCCATAACATGTCTTCATCATTTGTGAATTTCCATAACCATTTCATCATCAAGCTCTGATTGTGTTTCTTGAGATTTCTGATTCCCAGACCTCCTTCCTTTTTGTTCAATGTCAGTTCCCCCCATTTAACCAGATGGAATTTCTTCTTGTCCTCACTGCCTTTCCACAAAAATTTCTTCTCATTGTATCTAGTTTCTTGATCACACTAATAGGTATAGGGAATATGGACATCATGTAAGCTGGTAAGGCATCCAATACACTATTCACCAAAATCAATCTTTCACCCATGGACAAGTATTGGCTCTTCCGAAATTTTTTTTGAGCAGTTGGCTCTTCCAAATTGTCAACTTCTTTTCACACTTTTCCACAACCCCATTCCAGATCCCCTTGCATTTACTCTAGCTCCCTAAGGGCATGCCCAAATAGGTGGTTGGGAGATTCCCTATCCTTCCTCCTAGTTTCTCAGTAAGATTGTCCAGTTATGGTGCATCATTAATGGGATAAATAAAGCTTTTTCCCCAGTTAATGTGAAGACCAGAAACTGCTTCAAAAATGATGAAAATCACCCTTACTATCATGACTTGTTCCTCCTCAGCTTCACAAAAAACCAAAGTGTCATCTGCATATTGTAGGTGTGTTATTTCCAAGTTCCCCCCCCCCCCCCCCTCGTCCTACCTGGAAGCCTTTTATCCAACCCCTGGAACTTGCTGTATTTAACATGTTACTCATCCCTTCCATGGCCAAAATAAACAGAAAAGGGAATAGAGGGTCCCCCTGCCTTAATCCCCTCTGAAAAGAGAAAAAGCCATTTGGAGTTCTGTTGATTAACACTGAAATTTGCGAGGAGGAGAGACTCTATACCCTTGATTGCCTTATCCCAGATTAGTAAATCTTCTTCCTGCTTGTGCCATTCGTTTGCTAGAAAGTTGGCACATTGATTGACCTCCCTCTCTATATTTGTTTAATGGTGGCTTTTGTAGCTTCCAAATAATATTTGCAATCTTCAACGATAGCCCTCTGGGTGTTGACATTGTATGTCCTCCTCATTGATAAGCCTAATGGCAAGTAGGCTGTTTGTTTCCACTTCTAAGAATTCCTATCTCAGTTCTTTTGCTAAGTTTAACCCTTTTTTTGATGCTTCATAGTTCTGTTATGAGACTTGAAGTAGACTTTACCTTACTTGAATATCCTAACATCCACTTTCCTAGATCATTTCTAAAATTCCCTCCAAAAGTAGCATCTCCAATGCGTGTCTTGACACTACCGTCAGTGTTTAGTTTTATCTTTCTTGCACAAGGTGGAGATCAAGCTATTAGTTTAACTTGTTTGGGAATAGGAATTTGACTAGGAGATACTTCAACAATTTCCCTAGCATACTTTTTAATTTGCTTGATTCAGGAAAGTTCATGTGTTGATCCCAACAAAAAACAAATACAGTGAAGCCATCATATTAAAAAAACACAAGTACAAAACTACAATTTTCCTCGACGAGTTTTCATACTTGAAAGTGTACTCCCTCCTTGCCATTTTATGTGGCACCCTTTGACTTGGCATGGTATTTAAGAAAAAAAGGAAGACTTTTGAAACGTGTAGTCTAAAACAATCCTTAGATATTTGTGTGGCTATAAATCATTTCATTAAGGGTAAAAAAGAAATTTTAAGGTTAAATTGTTTCTAATTATAGTAAGGTGACATTCTTTTTTGGGACAGACTAAAAAGGAAAGAGTGCCACATAAAATGGGAGTGAGGGAGTATTTGTAATAGTCTTTCTCACTAGAAATAGTACTAAAATACATCTTTGTCGACATTGTTTCGACTCATCGTCCTTTTCCTCCTATGTTGCTCGGACTCTTCAAAAATGTCAATGGGTGCATGTCGGATTCTCCAATGGTAGTGTATTTTTGTAGAATCTGACACGGGTGCGGCATCAAAAGTGAAGAGTCCATGCAACTTGGCTTTCCTCAAAGTTAGATGAACTTTGAGATTTTGAACTTGGTTTTGAAGGGTCGGAAGGTGCTTTAGGAAAAGATCTCTCCGTTGAAACTTAAACTAAATTAAAAATTAAAAATATCAATAGATAACCGCTAAATGATTTCATAAAGTTCAACTCACAAAGAAAAATAATGTATGTCTTCAATAGTGAATGTGGTTTAGTTTCTCCTTACAAGGAAGTAGGCCATTGGATCAATCCTACCTGGCATAGTAACTTTTAATTAGTAAGGATGTATTGATCAAAGATTTTAACACAAACAACAAGCTATCGAGGTTCGAATTACTGACCTCCGTTGGAAATTTTGTCCCGGTAACCAAAGAACCAAGATGCAACTTGTGACACACGGTGTCATTTCTCTCATTATTTACACATTTTCAAGTTTGCATATTATATATATATATAAAAAATTCCCGATGAAGTGGTGTCAGATGACACTACATACATCTAGGTAAATCCATCCCTGCTCTAGGACGTCGTCTGATAGAGAAACCTTAAGATGGTACATTATACGAGCTTTGGTATAAGCATTTAAAATATAGATGATCAATGATTCTGCAATAATTTTGCAGCGGCAGAAATGAATCCTTGATACTCTTATTTGGTTACTTCAAGTCTCTCTAATAATGAATTTAATAAATTTATTACTTTTATCAAAAACAATAGCACATGATACGAGCTTTGGTATAAGCATTCAAAATATAGATGATCAATGATTCTGCAATAATTTGGCAGCAGCAGAAATGAAACCTTGATACTCTTATTTGGTTACTTCAAGTCTCTCCAACAATGATAGCATGGTCTGGTACTGCATATATTTCATGTTAACATGTAATTACTTATGATTTTCTGTTGTTTGATACTTATTGCTCATTATATAGGTATTATTTTGGGTCACACATCTTCCCGGATGTTTTATTTAATGATATTGCCGGACCAGAAGGAGATCCTTTGCTTCTGAGCCTGAAACTTGCTGTAGATGTATTGGTGCGTCATGGTGAACTGATGAGCCATTTTATATCAATGCCTTTCTAACTAATTTAAATTGCTTCTCCATTTCTCTTCAATCTTTGTCTAGAAATTTTTTATTCATTCTCTATTCTATCAGTTCTTGTTAAGAGGCTGCTAATTTATCGGAAGTTAAATGCCAGACAATAACTTTGGGAGTTGTCATTTTAGCTTGTTCAATCTTTGTGCTTTGTCGGCTGGTCTCTTCCGTGCTTCTCCATTTGTCTTACGATATAATTGGTTGAGGAAGATTTGGCCTATTAGTTTAGAGAGAAGAAATTGTTGGAGTAATTAACTTCATCAGAAGCTTGTGAGAAGACCCAAAGTAGAAATCAAGTTGTAAAGTTTACTGATCAAAAAGGCAAAAAGAAATCAAATTGTTAAGTTTAAAACAGAAGACATGTAATATATTTGATTACTGCAGAAGGAAGCTTTTCGATGCTGTTGCTTCATAAATACGGTATCATTATAAGTAAAAACACAAGAATTGCTTGCCTACAGGCAGAAGTTTGTGCTATTTATGTATTGAGAGTAAATAATTTGTAATAATTGCGACACAACTTGATAACCTACCTTATAGGAAAAAACAATTGTGATACCAGTCGACCAAGCTACTCTGGTCAACTCACCTAGTCTATTCTAATTTGATGCTTAGCTTGCCCTGGGACTTAAAAAGTTCAAGCATATGATCCTCCACTTATAAATGTCCTAAAATGGGGTGATGTGTTTTTGGATTAACCATATTATTGTCTTTGATTTTTGACAGGTTGTCTCCTGCCCTTGTGCTTTAGGCCTTGCCACACCAACTGCAATTCTGGTTGGAACCTCACTAGGTACATAATCAGATTTAAATGCTTTTGCTGTAGTTCACAGTATTTCCTCCATTCTTACTGCTATGCAGCAATTGAGGACACACACCCGTTACATTCCTTATCCTCTTTTGACATTCTTTTCCTCACAAGAGTACTCTCTTTGATGTATCTCTTGCTTCATAGTCTAAACTGCTGGAGGAGATTTAGATGTTCCAACAAGCAAGCAGAAATGTGGACTCCTTGGATATCATAACTGACAATAATACAAGCAATTCCAGAAAATTTTCTAGCTTTCGTCCTAGATATGTACTCCTTCCGCACAAGTTTATGTGACCCTATTTTCTTTTTTGTCCGTTCAAGAAAGAATCACTCCTTTCTAAACTTGGAAACAATTTAATTTAAACTTTCCATTTAACCCTTAATGAGAAGCTTTTATAGCCACGTAAATGTTATGGCATGTTTATAACCACAAGTTTCAAAAGTCTTATAGCCACATAAATGTTATTGGCAATTTTTAAGACCTCAAGTTTCAAAAATCTTCTTTTTTCTTCAACTCCGTGACAAGTCATAACTCATAAGTTCACATAAATTGAAATTGAGGGAGTATCATGTTACAACAGAAAACGAGATTTTTTCGAGAATTATTTGAAACTAGGAGTCTACCTTGAGAAAGTTATGCAAGGAGGATGCTTGATGCTAAGGTTCATCTTTGAAATAGTACGTCTCGAACAACTTGAGCAAAGTTTGGTCCAAAGAGCAGGTTGGTTGAGTCAAGGAATGGCGGTTCTCCAATAAATTAGTGTATCCCTTAATACCTGCATTTTGTTGCTGCGAGTGGCGTGGTGTTGGGTCAGTGTTTCGAAAGGTTCCTCTGGGGTGTACCTGAGGTGCTCTGAAAATGAACCACAAAGGCCGTGGAGGTGCATGCACCCAGCCTCACCCAATACACACTATTAATTGCTTTGTGGCTTAGTTTATCCTCACTCAATCAATCAACTATGCCTGAAAAATCAATTCCATTTTGTTGGTTTCATAGAGAAAGAGGAGCAATTGAGATATGTGATTGAAAATAATGCTATTTGCAACTTAGAAAGCCTACAACATACTTTTTTTTGTTTTATTTTTTTCCTTCAAAATACTATTGCTGTCACGTGATGAAATTCACTTCAAAAGCAACTAAGAGAGAAGAGAATGTTTAAACCCTCACCTTCAAAGATCGGTTTGAACTTGAATCATTAAAATTTAAAATGCAAAGGGACTCGCCATGTGGTACACGAATTAGTGCGGGCTGGTATTATAGAGATTAGAGAGTTCGCAGGATAATATGGAGAATGATATTAGCAGAGTCTCCATAGCCAAAATTTGTGGAACCTTTTGCAAAACTTCTCGTTTGGGGCATTAGGTCTATCTAAATATGGCTATATCTTGTTGCTTATTTTTATACTTTTTACTGCTTAGCCCCACACACAAAAAAAACAAAACGAAGGAGCAAAAAGATTAACATAAAATTACAAGAGAAGAAGATAAAAGGATTACTTGAAAGACTCACTTTCTAAAGATTCTTCATGGCGGTTCTGATGCCCCACTGTCTCCGTGGGCCTTCATTGATGAGGGACCATCTTTGACCAGGAAGAAGACGAAGAGGTACAAACCTAGGGCAACCATACTTACTGGCACCGTGCCCTCAAAATGGGTTTTCAACAAGGATCAAGGCTCGGATATCGGGTCCCCGGTCAAGGTTAGGGTTGGGTCTCGAGTCCAAAGTTAAGTTTCGGTCCCCGGTCAGAGTCAAGGTCGGGTCGCATCTCGAGTCTGGATGGGTTGGGCCTCAGATCACGAGACTCGAGTTTCGAGTATCAGATCTCTAGTATCGGGTTAGGGTTGGGTCCCGGGTCTGGGAATAGGGTTGGATCTTGGATCTCGGATCTCGAGTTTTGGGTCAGTGTAAGGATCAGGTCCCTGGTCAGGATCAAGGCTCGGATATAGGGTCCCCGGTCAAGGTTAGGGTCGCGTCTCGAGTCCAAAGTTAGGTTTCGGTCCCCGGTCAGAGTCAAGGTCGGGGCGCGTCTCGAGTCTGGGTCAAGTTCTGTTCGCGTGTCTCGAGTCCCTGGTCTGGGTCGGTTTGGTCTCGAGTCTGGGTCGGGTCACTTGTAGAGATCGAGGGTCAGGGATCGGGTTCCGAGATACACCTCAAAAATCTAACCTCGCGAGGTTGATTTAAAAACCAACCTTTAGAGGTCTTTTTTTAGTGCCAAAAATTGAGAAAATGCAAATCGGCCTTCGGAGGTCGGAAATAAATGACTTCCCAAGGTTATTTTTTTCAATTTTTTTTTTTGCAAAATGTCAACTACCGACCTCCGAAGGTCAATTTTTAATTTATGTTTTATTTTTGCAAAAATCGATCTCGGGAGGTCGATTTTTGCAAAAAGAAAAAAAATTTAAAAACGACCTCAAAAATATAAATTTAAAGAGTATAAAACCGACCTCTTGAGGTTAGTTCTAGGTCGGTTTTTGACATACTTTTGGTAGTGTCGGATCAATGTTGAATCTCGATTCTCGGGTCAGGGTCGGGGCTCGAGTCTCATGTCCCAAGTGCTGGGTCAAGGCTTGATTCCTGAGTTTCATGCAAGGTCAGGTGGACCATTCCAAAGAATTGGGTCAAATTGGGCGGGTTATTGACCCAACCCATTTTTAGCCCATTTCAGCCCAAGTAGCTTTTTGGCTGATTTTAGCACAATCCATTGTTAATTCAGCCATTTTAACTATCTTAATTTCAGCCAACCCACCCATTTGACACCCCTAAGGAGATCCATTGTCCCTTACCTTTTTGTGCTTGATGATGAAGGTGCTAAGAAGAATGTTAAGGAAGGTAGATAGTTTGAGATGGATCGCAGGGTCTTAGTTTCAGAAGAATGGCCAAGAGAGAATGGTGATCTCACACATACTACATATGTTGATGACCTGTGTGAAGCCAATAAGGAGCAACTACTGTATATTAGAAGGATTTTAGCCATTTTACCATGTCTTGAAGTTGTTAAAGGCCTTAAGGATGAATCTGTCCTAAAGTAGTGTGTTTAGTATCAATGCTGATGATGTTATACAAGAACTGACCGACATTTTAGGATGTAAAGTAGAGAAGTTTCCTACAGTTTACCTGGGCCTTCCATTGGGTTAGGAGAAAGGACTAGTACATATGGCAAGGAGTTTTGGCCAAATGTACAAACAATTAAACTCCATGGAAGAAACAATACTTGTCTCTGGAAGGGAGATGGACTTCAGATAACAGTGTATTGAATGGAATACCTACGTACATGATGTCATTACTTCTAATACCCTCTGCTGTGGAAAAGAAACTGCGTTCTATGGGAAACCAACTTCTGTGGGATGGGAACTCAAAAAATAATAAGATACATTTGGTTAGATGGCAAAAGGTAACAAGAGATAGGGAGGGAGGAGGAACGAGAGTTAAAAACTTGAAATTGCACAACAAGAGCTTATTGTTCAAATGACTGTGGAGGTAATGCAGAAACCAATGCGATCTGGAAAAATTAATTGGTGCAAAATATGACAAATGATATCTGGAGTCCTGGTCCAGCCCCAGCTCTTCTGCTAGAGGAGGAGTTTGGAGGAATATGAGCAAATTGTGCACAGAACTCCAGGAGTGTACAAGAGTAGAGGTAGTTAATCTTTGCAAGATGTTTGGTTAGGAAATGAATGCTTTAAATTTTTTTTTTTTTCCAGTAATGTATAATTGTTCTACAAACAGGGAAGGACTTGTGGCTGAACTCTATTCAAATTCAGGTGGCAGATCAATTGTAGGAGAAGATTAATGACAGGAAATAAAAGATCTCTGTCAATTGTTACAGCAGTTGAATACTACTGTTTAAGTGGAAGATAAATCAGATTCTCTGATCTGGACTGATGGTGATGACAAGAAATTCTGTTAAAAGTAGGTATAAAATTCACAGATGCAAGAGGGGCTATGGGAGGTAATGTGGCCGTGGAAAATGCTTTGTACGACAAAGGCTCTAACCAAGGTTGCATGCTTGGATAGATTACTACTTTGGAGGCCTGTTTAACCCAAGACAATCTGCAAAGGAAAGGTTCTGCATTGGTCAATAGGTACTTTTTTATGTGAAGAAGCTCAGGAGAGACTGTTAATCCTCTTCTAATCCACTGTAATCTCTCAAGGCAGTGCTGGAATCTCTTTTTGAGTATCTGTGGTGTAGCTTGGGTGATGCCATACAGTGTCAAGAATCTGTTGAATATTGCAAAATCAGAAGACAGCAAAGAGGCTGAAACAGATTTGTTGAACAATTCCACTGTGTATTTTGTGGACTTAACGGCTGGAGAAAGCAAGACATGCTTTGAGGGCAAAAAGAATCACATTTCAGTGGTCAAAAACAATAGTAGTATTCATAGTGTGTACCATTGGTGCACCGAGGGCTTATTAGAGGATATGATTCAATATCTTGATTTCATAGATAAGTTAGGGAGAAATTTATAATGGCTGATCGGACTGAGCTTTTTCTTTCTGTTGTAAATTCTTACCATTTTGGTTCTTCATTAATAAATTTTACCCTACCTTATAGGAAGCGGAAAAGGGCCTAAAATACCCTTCAAGTATTGGAATCGGCTCTAAAATACCCTCCGTTAACCTATAGGCTCTAAAATGCCCCTTTATGGCCCAACTTTACCCTTACCACTAACGGACCTAATTAAACCTTAATTAAAAATTTCATTTATTACGTGGAAGCTTTCTATTGGTCGAAAATTAAATTAATTAAAATGTTTTTATCCCTTATAACAAAACCCGGATCCAACTTAAATCTACCCCACCCAACCTATTAAAAAACCCGACCCAACCTACTAAATAAAGCAGCACATCGGTCCTCTGCTCTTCTGTTCCGTGCTGCTGTTCAAATTTGAAATACAATGCCCAGAAATCACCAATATCTGGTGCAAGGGTCACTGCCCTGTTGAACCAATTTCTTGCTTTGTCTACTTTCCTCTCCTGCCAAAACAGCTTAGCCACAGCAGCAATTACATGAGGATCATGATCACACTTATTTAAAGCGTCAGAGCTCTTGGTTTTTCTTTGAGGCTGAGGCGCCATCTCACTTGAAGCGGCCCATAGAATGCCATTGTTAGGGCACTCCTGCAATGCTTTTTTTTTGTTTTTTGACCAAGGTATCAAGCACTCCTGCAATGGTTTAGCCATCCGAACATTAGCTTCCCTTTTGTAGCCATGCCTAGCTTCAGCCCGCACAGCTGCAAGCAATGGCCCACAAACCAATTGTGCAACTCTTTCTTAATTTGCTGAATGTCAAATGGGTGATGTCAAGGTCACCACAAGAACTGCTAAGATGTTCAAAAGAGAGGAGACAAGGAAAGATCAGGCAAAATGGTGGAATTCCATACCAGCCGGCATCTGGTGGACTACATGGACAAAGAAGAAATGGAAAACTTCTAAAGACATAGCCAACCCACTTATTTAGTTGATCCGGGTTTGCCCCTTTATTAAGTCGGTTGGGTTGGGTAGATTTAAGTTGGATCCGGGTTTGGTTATAAGGGATAATAACATTTTAATTAATTTAATTTTCGACCAATAGAAAGCTTACAATGTACAACAACAACAACAACAACAACATACCCAGTGTATTCCCACCAGGTGGGGTCTGGGGAGGGTAAAGTGTACGCAGTCCATACCACTACCTCAGATGAAGTAGAGAGTCTGTTTCCGATAAACCCCCGGCTTATAACAAAAGCTTACAATGTAATAAATGAAAATTTTAGTTAAGGTTTAAATTAGGTCCGTTAGTGGTAAGGGTAAAGTTGGGCCATAAAAGTGGATGGAGGGGTATTTTAGAGCCAAAAGGTTAACGGAGGGTATTTTAGAGCCAATTCGAATACTTGAAGGGTATTTTAAGCCCTTTTCCGTATAAAAAAAGACACCTCCAATGAGGACCTTTGCCTCTTATGCAGACCTATTCATGCAGATATTTCAGCTTACATGTGCAAGTTTGGTCGAATGTCATATAATGCTTTTCACTTTTGAGTTTAGATTCTGAAAGACTGAACAACAACATACCCAGTGTAATCCAAGTGGGGTCTAGGGAGGGTCGGATGTACGCTGACCTTACCCATACCTTAGTGTGTGTGTGGGCCTATGGGGGGTGGGGTGGGGGTTATCAAAGACTGACACAACCAATATTCAGAAAAACACTTCGTGGATTACATACTTGCCTTTTTGTTTTTACCTTTAGTTTAATAGGCACCAGGAGGTCACGTTTCAAGCCTTGGAAACAGCCTCTGGCAGAAATGCAAGGTAAGGCTGCGTATAATACAACCTTGTGGTGGGGCCTTTCCCCGGACCCTGCGCATAGCTGGAGCTTTCGTGCACCGGGCTGCCCTTTTTTAATAGGCAGTTCATTTTTCATGACGTAACCTTATAGATTGTCAAATTACTAAGCTTGTAATTATGGTTGAAACTAAACAGGAGCAAGACAAGGACTTCTTATCAGAGGAGGGGATGTACTGGAACGCTTGGCAAGTGTGGATCATGTCATGCTGGACAAGGTGTTTAATAGTTCTTCAATTGAGTACTTTGTCACAACTTTTTACTTCCGCAGCAAAAATAAAAAGATCTATAGTGATTTATTTGGATTACAAACATGATCCCTGTTTGTAACTCTCAGACAGGAACTCTGACTAAAGGAAAACCTGCTGTCTCTGCTATCACGTCATTGGGTCGTGAGGAATTAGAGATTCTTGAAATAGCTGCCGCAGTGGAGAAAACAGCATCGCACCCCATTGCTCATGCTATTATAAGCAAAGCTGAATCATTAAATTTGAGTATCCCTGTCACACGTAGACAATTGGCTGAACCTGGCTTTGGAACCATGGCAGAAGTAAATGGGCTCTTGGTTGCAATTGGGAAGCTGAAATGGGTTCAAGAACGTTTCCAGCAAAAAACAGACCTTTCTGATTTGACGACTCTCGAACAATCTGTGATGCATAAATCATTACAGGACAGTCAATCATCTAATCATTCAACAACAGTTGTATACGTCGGTCGAGAGGGAGAGGGTGTGATTGGGGCCATTGCTATATCTGATAAATTACGTGAGGATGCTGAGTCTACAATAAGAAGGTAACCTTGAAGATAATTTCAAGTGTAAATTTTAGATGCATCCTATAAGTTACAATCATCATTAGTCTCCCCCATGGTCGCACTCAATTTTCTTTTGCTGCATAGATGTATTACTCATCTTTAATGTGTGGTAGGTCATTAGCTTCTTAATTCTTTTATTTTGAAGAAATTATCTTAGAGTGGGAATTTGAGGATATTATTCCGTTTTCAGCCTTTTGAAGAAGTTACATATATCCTTAAATTGACATGCCTCTTGCAGTTTTACAGGCTCCAGATTTTTATGAACATGTTATAGATTGAAAGATCATAAAGAATTTACAGATGTTTCCATCACTTCTCAATTTGAATGGATTCAATAGGTAGAGTGTTGCAAAAATGTGTTCTACCACATTGTTTGGTTATCAAAAAAAAATGTGTTCTACCACCTGCCCGTTGCTCATCCCTTTTCTTTTCTTCTAACTTCCTCTTAAAACATCTTAATTTTATTCTTGTTTAGTTTTCTCATATTTTTCTTTTTAATTCTTACCTATTGAAGGCTTCATCACAAGGGAATTGAAACCATACTGTTATCGGGAGACAGGGAAGAAGCAGTTGCAACTGTAGCAAAGACTGTTGGCATAAAAGACAAATTTGTCAATGCATCTTTAACACCCCAGCAGAAATCTGCTGCCATCTCAGCTTTTCAAGCTTCAGGCCACCGCGTCGCCATGGTAATTCCATTTATTTGGTGAAAACCTAATATATTCTACTTGTCCCTCAAAACATATAGAAGTTATCTTATCCATAATACCATGTGCAATTGGGTTGCCGGCTTGCCGCGGTAAATGCATTTATCTGGTGAAACCTAATAATATTCTACTTTGTCTTTTAAACATATAGAAAATATCTTGTCTACAATTCCATGTGCAGTTCGGTGCTAGCTTTCTCCTGGAAAACTCTGGTTTATATAATATATAAAATTTTAACTTATATAAAAATTGACTTCTCCAATTACACGACCCTTTTAAGGAAACTCCTCCTCGGCACAGAACATTCAGTAATTGAGCTGTCCCATTTGCCTCTCTAGCTAGTGTGTCATATTTCCTTTTTTTTTTTTTTTGGGGGGGGGGGGAAGGGGAGGTCTTCATTGTTCTATTTATCTCTCAATGAGTATTTGTTTTGTACTGTATGAGCACGTGATTTGCTAAATGCCAGATACTATGCACGGCTATCTAACTGGAAAATTTCATACTTGAAGGTTGGTGATGGCATTAATGATGCACCTTCTCTTGCTCTTGCTGATGTGGGGATTGCTTTGCAAGTTGAAGGACAGGAAACTGCTGCTTCAAATGCAGCATCCATTGTACTCCTTGGAAATAGACTCTCACAGGTACATGTTCCATGTCATCACATTCATCGGGAAAAAAATTGTTCCATGTCATCACATTCATCGGAAAAAAAATTGTTCCATGTCATCACATTCATCCGGAAAAAAAAAAAATGTTCTATTTCATCACAGTGAGGCTTTTGTTTAATTTTTTTTTATTCAAACACACATTTAATCATTTCTTCACATATTAACGTTGGATCATAAAAATAGCGTAACGTGTACCAAGTCATTATCTCTTTAATAAGTGGTAACATGTATTATGTCATTTAAGAGGATATAACGATTTAGTCATATCCTCTCGTGCCTTGTTTCTTCTCATCTTTTCATTGAACGATAATGAGAATATGGAAAATTTCCCTTGTCAAGAAACAAAAAGGTGGATTATTTCATTTGTAAAATGTTACTGAATATCATAGCACAAAGAATGACATACATCACGTTAACTTATTTTCCACTATAGTTTTGAGGATTACCGTCAAGAAGCTATGGTTAGGTTCAGGTGACCGAAAGCAGACTCTACCTCCCACTGTGTATATCAGCAATTTCAATGGGATGATTACACAAATGTTCAATGCAAGTTGCCTGTGAATTTATTCTGTTGAAGAAACGATGATGTGCCTTATCTTGACCTTGTTGACAGGTGGTGGAAGCTCTTGATCTTGCACGGGCAACAATGGCAAAAGTTCATCAAAATTTATCTTGGGCGGTTGCATATAATGTGGTTGCGATACCCATTGCAGCTGGAGTACTACTACCAAATTCTGATTTTGCAATGACACCATCTCTTTCAGGTAATAACATCCATATTGCTTGTGTCTCTCGGTCCAAAGGATTTAAGATTCTTGTTGTTGCCTATTACTTATCTGGGCATCTTGTTGACAATCCTCTGGAAAATGTAGCCAATATATAGATATTTTCTTAGAGGGTGTTCCACCATGGTTTCTTTTATTCATCTGTTGGTGATTTTGGATAAAATTCAACCTTTAACAGCGGCTACAAATTGTGAGAGATAATTAACAGCTGTTACTTCTTTTTTTCCTGACAGGAGGTTTAATGGCTATGAGCTCAATATTTGTCGTCACCAACTCACTGTTTCTACAATTCCATGGTTCTCAAAGGAAAAGAAAAGGGAACCTTACCTATAAACATGCTCAAAAGGAGCAATAACTCCAACCTCATCCAAATCATGGAGTTGGCATGTAAGAATCTGAATCTGTGTAATCTTTTGTGCTACTCATTCTTGGACTTTACTGTTGTGTCAGCTTCAAGGGGGAGAGCTGAGAGGAGCTGTAGTGTCATAATATAGTAGCTTACTAGAGTATTGTCAGAACCTAGCTTCCATTTGAAAATCGAGACAATGTTGTCTTAACACGAAATAAAGAAGTAAATACTAAATATTTGTCATTATGAGCTCAAATCCAAAAAAGAACAAAATTAAGAGAAAAAGAGAACATGACGCACGCACAATAGATCATTGATTTTACTGAAAAGGGCTTAAAATGCCCCTTAAACTATGGAATTGGGTGCAATATTATTCTCCGTCCACCTGCTGACCAAAAAATCACATTTTGGAGCTAACAAAACTGTCGGAATTCCTGTAACACTTCGTTAATGATAAATGTTGAATTTGGTGAGCCAATCTAACTTCCAAACTGACTACTCCTCTCACATGCAAGTGTACGTGTCCGTCCAAGTAATATAGAGTGGTGTAGTCTGGATATCATGCCCTATCATACCCAAGAGGACTTATTGTTTAGCAAGAATCTAATTTAATTTAGTACAACAAATTTAGACAAGTGTTTTAAGTAATGAAGAGAGTTGTTTGATTTTGTGAGTTTCGTAACCAATTTAAAGCAAGAAACAAGTAAAGGTTGTGATCACAGTTGGAGAGGAATTTCAGGGTTACGATTCTATTTCGCAATCATGTAAAGTATTTGATTTCATCGACTAGTTTGTTTATTTAGTTATATTGACATATGGGGTAAATTGTATGATTATGGTCTTTCGAGCCTCTAATTGTCTATTCACATGCACTTTATATCCGTATTCCTATGATCAAAGAATGAACATTCAAAAGAAGTAGCTTCTCTCGTTTTGTAACTAAATAAGGTGATCTAAGTCTATTTCTATTCTAGCCGCAAATCAAGTATTTATTTACTAAAGAAAAGATCTTACTCCCTATATTCTTTGTTATATCCCACGATTCCTCTTTCGAGTTCACAATGAGAATATAGATTTATTTCAATGGTAGCTAAACATTAAAATAGTAAGCTCAAGAATATAAGAATAACCAATATGATAAACAAACTTTGTCGAATCAATCGTCTACTAAACAATCATGCTTTTAGCCGTAACCCCAGAACAAAGGAGTTCAGCTATTCATGTTCGAATCAAAATTGTCATGCAAAATTAAAGAATAGAAAAGTAGAAAAGTAAGAATTAGGTGTAGTCTTCTCTTTGTTGTGAGGTTAGCCAAAGACAGGAGAGGGGCTACAACCTGTCAAGGGTGTGCAGGTGAACACCCTGCGTCAAAAAATTATTCTGTGTATATATGTCAAAATTATAAAATATCGAGATGTAAAATACTTTTGCACACCCTCGTCACTGTTGTAGCCTTTGGCCGGACCGTAAAAGGCCTTGAAAGTGCTCGGGAGGTTGGGAGTTCGAACCTCCTTAAGCTTTTTTAACTCTTCATGTTTTGTCGAAACGCATGATACCTGTAGGTCCACCTAATCTACTAGCTATCTCTACTCTTCCCTTTATTATTCTTCAAACGCCACCAAAGTTATGTTTGGCTTTCTCTTAGGAGTCATTACATACTTCGTTTATTTATTTTTACTTGTCTAGTGTTGATTTGACACATCTCTAAAAACTAAAAAATAAAATGATATCATTTTCTTTATATAATAAATTTTATTCTTTAAAAATATATATAGTTAATAATAAAATTAAATTAGGAATTAAGTGATTATAAATTATCTCTTGATTATAAATTGGACAAACAAATATAGACAGAGAAAGTACTACTAATTATTGATTTATTTTTTAACCCTCTTCTTGGAGCTCACATCTTTTTGCTTTTTAGGTGATCGAACCTGCAGTCTATAGATTGGAGGTGAAGAGTGTTTACCCCTGAGCAATCCTTTATTTAATGGAAACTTTAATTTGGATATTATTGTATTAAATATAAAATAATATTTCAAAGAAGTTTCTATTAAAGATTTAAAAGAAAATGTTATATGCAATTACGCACATACCATTTTATTTTTCATTCCCTCACGAGTAGATTAGGAGGTTTGGACAAAAAAGGATAATAAGGAGTTAATTTATCCCCTAATTTCATAGGTGAATCGAGAGAACCAATTAAGATTTGAAACTTTTGATTAGAACTTCACACATTTTCTATCAAAACACAAGAAAATTAACATACATTTATTAAAATTAAGAAGTAGCAAAATCAATAGATTGAAAATAACTTTAAATTTAAGTAAAAATTGACAAATCAGTGTTATTTTTTTCTTGAATGTCTGAATGTGTTTAGGAAAAATCTCGATCCATCCATTAGAAAACTATTATTTCAATTTACATAATTTACTGTGTTTCTTATTACTAAATGCAACCTTGACTGAATTTTTTTTAGATGGTTTGTATGTGTTGGAAAATAAATTATTGACATTATTAATGATAAGTCGCTAGGTTGAGTAAGATAGATGTGAATATAGTCATTGAAGATTTTTGTTAGTTCTTAGCTAAATTTTTACACACCCTTCGTAAAATTTCTGGCTCCGCCACTGGCCAAAGAGTGATCAACCCTCTTAAAAACGCCTAAGAGGTTATATTTATAGTGGTGGAAAATAAGCCTCATTCCTACTTGGACTTGGATTTAACTTTTAAACGAATTTGATATAGATAGCCTCCTCCGCACCGCGGGGCTCAACGCCCCTTCATGGCTGTGCGACGTGGAGCCCAACGTGCAGGAGGGCAACTTGCACGTACTCTGGAGTTGCTCAATAAGTGCACCGCGAACCTCATCTCACAAGCTTGAGGACGTGGCACTGAGCCTCTTTCTTTACTGCAAAAAGTTCTTTTTTAGTCCGTAATGCTCCGCTTTTGCTCCCTTTCTCATTTTGGGTCAATTCTTTGCGCATTTGCCCTAAAACATGTCTAATCACATATATTAGCTTACTCATATCAATTTGCACAAAACACATGGATATACACAAATTTATTCTCGAAACTTAAGCTAAAACATCAGTAAAATGAGGCACTTGAGTGTATAAATACGCCCAAGATCACCACCCACACTGAAAACTTTGTTCGTCCATGAACAACTCATTAAACACTCTACAAGAATTTACACCTTAAAAACACCAATTGAACATGTCTATTCACACCCAAGTTCGCTAGATGGTTTAATCATGGTTTATAATTCACGAATTAGTTTTCACAACTAAAAGACCCTTCGTGTGGAACTACATAACCTCTAAAATCGACTCTTTATGAAAAATAGGGCCAACATGATCATGTATAAGTATTGCAATTATTAGTTCACCCAATTCGAACCATTAAATGCCCTCACTATTTATGAGAGATGTCCCTTGTTCACACATGCAAACATGTAATCAAATCAGGGGCACAACTATAGGAAATTCACTCACTCTCTCAAAGAAATTTCAAGCGTACAAAACATACCATAGTCTTGTCATTAGTATAATATTCAATAAACAAAGCGTCAAATAGTGGGATCAAAAGGTCTTTTTCGGTTGTAATATCGGCTAAAAGATAGGTATGAAATATCTGGCAAATAGTGACTAACTCTCCTATGCACTTTAAGACATTCACTTTTCAATTTCGTTTTCTTCCTTATATCGCCTCAACTTTCAACTTATGTTCATGCTTCATTCCAATCCTCCCCCTTCTTTTGGTTTTGCCCTCTCTTTAATTTACTTATTGCGAGCAAGGATATTTTCCCAACTTTTTTTTTATTTTTTATTTTTTTTTGAATTTTCCTCTTTCTTTTGTTTCTATTTTTGTATTTTCTTCCTTACTAACAACATGTAAAGCAATGTACACGGGCACCACATTTACTTCTTCTTCTTATCACATCACCTAACATCCCTCTACGTCCACCCATGGCTCTTTTGTTCCCTTTTTTCTAAGTTTCTTAACTATAAAGTGCATTAAGGACTCTTTGGATCAAATTAACATAGGGTGATTCAAACACAGCGAAATAGGCTAAATAATGCGTCTAGTCAAAGTGTCACGCCCCGAATCCCATCGAGACATGATTGGCACCCGTAGCCGATAAGGCCCGAGAGAACCAACCTTTGCCTATGTTCAATCATATGCCTATCATAATCATAACCACCATTACGTAAGAACATGAACCATTAGTATTGGAAATCATGGATGGTGGGAATCATGGCATAGATATACACATTTGAGAAACTTGGCCGTTGAGGCCATCAAAACAAGACTTCATGAGTCACCTTATATACATATACCCACGTACGTCTACAAAAGCCTCTAACAGATGCATTGACCAATATAAACCAAAAGTCGGGACAAGTCCCCGCTTTATACAACATGTACATCATCAAAACATATATACACTCTGACTCGTAGAAGCCCCGAATTAGCTGGAGCTCACCAAAGAACCGCTAACACTGGCAATCTACTGAGGAGGCCTACTGGTACCTGCGCCTGCAGCAAGTAAGGTAAATTCCCCGAGAGGGGTTAGTACGAAATAAGTACTGAGTATGCAAGGCTCATATGAAACTGTACAATACATGAATATTTCAATGAACTCACAATATATGAATAATCAATGTGAATAAGTCACCATTTTGCATTTTGGAAACCATGTGAGTTGCTTTCATTACTTTCTTTGCTTTCTTTTTCCTCAATGCTTATCTGTCAATACATGTGTCACAATGTACCCGGGCCCCTACTGATCAGTGGATCTTTCCATGACTTATCGTCATGTTGGGATCGGGTCGAGCTAGGGTTATGCCCCTAGACCTGCCACCCATAAATCAATGCATCGGGATCGAGTCGAGCTAGGCTTATGCCCCTAGACTTGCCACCCATACTTGATCATTGACCACATTTGCATTACTTTATTCATTACTTTGAGATTGATACTTTGATAGTCATAACATCACTTTGAACTTTGGAACATAACATTGTTGGAAGCTTTGGATCATTAACCAATGAGTGAAAACCATGTGAATAACTTGGCAACATAACATTATTAGAATCATAACACCATGGGAACCATTGGACAACAATCTATGAACAAGAGGCATAAGTATAATCACTATTGGAACATAACCTTGTTTGAGCTTTTGGAACATTAACCATGATTATGAGACATGAGACTCACCAATGATCCATGAGTAGGACATATATGACAATGACTATTGATAACCGAATATATGATACCTTAGCACATTTCGGGATAGGACTAGTGAAATAGCAATGTGGATACTATTTGCCGCAGAAAGATACGGACAGAGTAACCTTACATACCTTGTACTCTCAATACGGATATACAATCCTAGATGTGCATACAATAGTCCCGCTCCTTCTTTATGTGTCACTCTACAACACAAATACATAACGGGATTCACATTAACCAACAACTACTTTACAAATGCATATACATCAATGGGGTACATGTTTGCCTTGAAACATGTCATTTCCCCTTGACAAAACCATTGATAAAATTATTATGCCAAAAATCCCCCAATATTCCCAACATTGACCAATACATGATAATCAATACATTTCACCACAACACTTCTCCTTTACACTTTCTTATCCACACCACATCACAAATAATCCATCAATTCACCCTAATACACTTCATAACACAAATTGGCCCAAATCCCACAATTTGCACTTATAGAAAAATAACAAGTTCCATAACTAAATAACACCATACACGTTCATATTTTATTCATACCATGATCTTTCATCAAAGGCACAAGCCATAATTCAAGTTCAAATCACCAAGATAGCACATCTTCCATCAAAAGCAAAAATACACTATTCACCACCTTGCCAACATAACTAGCTTAATATACATAATCTCCCATGCATATAATATGTTAATCCATGAGAATAAATACTTACCAAGGCTTGGAATAGGATGATCTTGCTCCAAGATGAACTTTGAGTTCTTTAGGGTTTGAGAGAAATGTTGAGAAAATATCTTAAAAGGCATGGGAATTCCAAAATGAAGAAAATCTGATTTTTGGACCTATTTATAGTCCTTGGGTCATCCTTAGCCATGTCTTGGCATTTAATTCCGTATTTGACTAAGTCAAGAGAAGATTGGGTCATATGACCCATGTCTTTTGTCCCATTTTTGGGCTTTTATTGAACTCAAATCACTTAACCCAATAAAATCAATAATTTTCTCGTCTTATACGTATTAAAATAATATTCCCACTCTTGCTATTCATATCCGTAGCCTGAATCCCTAAAACAAGTGATTCTAGCCACGTTTGGCTTATTTTGACCTTAAGGGCAAAACTGTCATTTTGACCCCAAATTCGTTCTCGAGTAATTTTATCATACAAACATCATATGTCATTCATTTCATGTATATAATCGTGGTTGTAGAATAAACGTGATAAAAATCGGCTCGGTACGTCTCTGGATACCCTTGGGACTTAGAAATTTCCAACTTTCGAAAAAGTGGAAAAACCAAGGTGGCACGCTCTTGGGCGCGCCAACTTACTTCCCCTGGACTAAAAATTTTAGCCCAGAGCGGCGTGGCACGGTCCCAAATGCGCCCCTCCTTAAAATTTTTTAAAAATTTTATTTTTCGACTTTTCTTCGCGGGTTCGGTTAGATACTTCAAGTCCTATCCTTTAACTTACTTCTTAACCTTAATACACTTAGTTTTGAGGTCCTCTTAGCCTCATTTAAACTCCACAAATGCGCCATGAAAATTGCAAAACACCTTCTATGCAAGTTTAATCACATAACAAGAGCCAAATTCAATTATCTCACCAATAGCATTACCAAATGCATACTATAGCTCTCGGTACCTACGTACATATTAGTTAATGTCGTCAAGTAGGGTTAGGAACGTATGGGTTGTTACATTCTTCCCCCCTTAGGAACATTCGTCCTCGAATGTTAACAATATCTCTTCAATTACAACAATTGCATCTTATATTAGCATACATGTACATAAACACTTAAGGCTCATGAATACTTACTTGTCATTGTTCCATTTACGCACTTTGAACTTCCTCATTCATTTGAAATAGATAGGGATACTTGGATCTCATCATTTCTTCCGCTTCCCATGTGATCTCCTCTACGTGTTGATTTCGCCAAAGGACTTTCACGGAAGCTATGTCTTTATTCCTCAATCTTTTCACTTGTCGGTCTAGGATAGCAATGGGTACCTCTTCATAAGTAAGATCCTCTGTAACTTGAACATCTTCAATGGGAACAATACGAGATGGATCTCCTATGCATTTTCGAAGCATCGAAACAAGAAATATGGGGTGGACTGAAGAAAGTTCTTGAGGTAGTGCTAATTCATAAGCAACTTGCCCAAATCTTCTAATAACTTCATATGGGCCTATGTAACGTGGACTCAATTTCCCTTTCTTTCCGAACCGCATTACCCCTTTCATCTGTGACACCTTTAAAAACACCCAATCACCTATGGCAAATTCAAGACCTCTTCTTCTAACATCGGCATATGACTTGTGACGACTTTGAGCCGTTTGTAACCGTTGTTGGATCACCTTAACCTTTTCCATAGCCTGATGAACGATATCTGGCCCAAGTAAAGCAGTTTCACCTGCTTCAAACCATCCTATTGGTGATCTATATTTACTTCCGTACAAAGCTTCATAAGGTGCCATTTTAATACTTGAATGATAGCTATTGTTATACGCAAATTCAATAAGAGGCAAATGGTCATCCCAACTGCCTTGAAAATCTAACGTACAAGCTCGTAGCATATCTTCAAGTGTATGAATAGTACGTTCTGCTTGTCCATCAGTCTGAGGATGGAAAGCCGTACTCAAATTCACCCGTGTACCCAAACTCTGCTGAAAGGATCTCCAAAAGTGCGCTGTGAACTGTGCTCCTCTGTCTGATATCATAGAAAGTGGAATGCCATGCAATTGTACTATCTCTTTCACATATAACTTCGCATAATCCTCAGCTGTATAGGTTGTCTTGACTGGTAGAAAATGCGCTGACTTGGTAAGCCTGTCCACTATGACCCATATAGAATCAAACTTCCGCAATGTACGAGGCAAACCCATAATGAAATCCATATTAATCATAGCCCATTTCCAGACTGGAAGATTGATACATTGCATGTAACCTCCCGGTTTCTGATGTTCCACTTTCACTTGTTGACAATTTGGGCATTGCGCGACAAATTCTGCAATGTTCTTTTTCATGTTGCCCCACCAATACACTTCTTTCAATTCATGGTACATTTTAGTAGCACCCGGATGAATAGAATAGCGCGAATGATGTGCCTCTGTCATAATTCGTGTCCTCAGCTCATCTACATTCGGTACACATAATCTCCCTTGACATTGAAGTACCCCTTCCGGTGTAAGATCAAATGCCTTTGTCAAATTCTGCTGTACATTTTCCTTTAACTGCAATAACATAGAATCCGCAGACTGCTTCTCTTTCACTTCAGTTATTAAAGAGGATTCTGCTGCATTCTGCACAATAACTCTATCATCTGAGGATTCAATAAGGCGAACTCCCAAGCTGGCTAATTGATTCAAATCTTTGATTAGCTCACGCTTTTCATTCAACTGACCACTAGTGCTTTCTACTGCCTTACAGCTCAATGCATCAGCTACTACATTTCCTTTGCCTGGGTGATAAAGAATATCAATGTCATAATCTTTTAAAAGCTCTAACCACCTTCGTTGCCTCAAATTGAGTTCCTTCTGCTTAAAAAGATATTGCAAGCTTTTGTGATCTGTATAGATTTCAACATGAACCCCATACAAATAATGACGCCATATCTTTAAAGCAAACACTACCGCTGCCAATTCAAGGTCATGAGTGGGATAAGTTTTCTCATGTGGCCGCAACTGTCGTGAGGCATACGCTATCACCCTACCATGCTGCATCAACACACATCCGAGACCAATTCCGGAAGCATCACAATACACCACATAACCCTCGGTACCTTCGGGAAGCACTAAGACTGGTGTGGAGGTTAATTTATCTTTCAACTTCTGGAAGCTTTTCTCACATGCATCATTCCACTGAAATTGTACTGCCTTATGTGTAAGTTTTGTTAATGGTGCTGCAATGGAGGAAAACCCTTCCACAAATCTCCTGTAATAACCTGCCAGTCCAAGAAAACTACGAATTTCTGTGGGTGTCATAGGTCTTGGCCAATTTTTTACTACTTCAATCTTTTGTGTCTCAACCTGTATACCTTCATCTGACACAATGTGGCCCAAGAATGCAACTGATTTCAACCAAAACTCACATTTGGAGAACTTTGCATACAACTTACGCTCACGGAGAATCTGTAACACTTGTCGTAAGTGATTAGCATGGTCCTCCGGTGATTTTGAATAAACTAGGATGTGATCTATAAATACCGTGACGAACACGTCCAAAAATGGCTTAAACACCCTATTCATCAAATCCATGAACACAACTAGAGCATTTGTTAATCCAAATGACATAACTAAAAATTCATAATGGCCATACCGTGTTCGGAAAGCTGTCTTGGGTACATCTTCTTCTCTAACTCTGACTTGATGGTAACCCGACCTCAAGTCAATCTTTGAAAAACACTTGGCACCCTGTAACTGATCAAACAAATCATCAATGCGAGGGAGGGGATATTTGTTCTTGATCGTTACCTTATTCAACTGTCAGTAGTCAATACACATTCTCAATGTGCCATCTTTCTTTCGTACAAATAATATCGGTGCACCCCATGGGGACATACTAGGCCTAATGAAGCCTTTGTCCAGCAAATCTTTCAACTGCTTCTTCAATTCACGCAGTTCTGCTGGAGCCATTCTATATGGGGGAATAGAAATAGGCTGAGTGCCCGAAATCACATCAATACCAAATTCAACTTCCCGTTCTGGGGGTAAGCCTGGGAGATCTTCTGGAAATACATCCAAAAATTCATTGACCACTGGAACCGACTGCGGAGTTAGTGGTTCCACATCATTATCTTTCACCCGTACTAAATGACATATGTAACCTTTAGCAATCATTTTTCTGGCTTTTAAATAGGAAATAAATCTCCCTCGTGGGGCCCCTACATTACCCTGCCATTCATGAACATTTTCTTGCGGAAAACAAAATTGTACCTTCTTGGCCCGGCAATCTACCGTAGCATAACAAGAGGTCAACCAATCCATGCCCATGATCACATCAAAATCCACCATATCTAATTCAATGAGATCGGCCAATGTATCATGACCACACACAGTTACTACACAGTTACGATACACTCTCTTTGCAATAATATATTCGCCAATCGGTGTAGACACTTCAATTGATTTAATTAATAATTCTGGTGTCTTTGCAAATTTTGCAGCAATTAATGTGGTAACATAGGAAAATGTCGAGCCTGGGTCAATCAATGCATATACATTATGTGAGAATATGGATAATGTACCTGTGACAACATCAGGGGACGCCTCTGAATTCTGGCGGTCCACCAAAGCATAAGTGCGATTCTGGACCCCGCTAGTACTGGCTGCTCCTCTGGCACCTCTACCACGGCCAATAGGCTGCACCCCTCGGCCCAGTGAAGGAACCGATGCTGATGATGCAACAGTCGACCCAACCGGTCGTGCTATACCACCCATGCTCCGCTGTGGACAATCCCTCGCTATATGCCCCGGCATACCACACCAAAAGCAGACATTCATCCCTGACCGACATGTACCTGTGTGAATACGCCCGCAGTGCTGATACTGCTGACGAGGAAAACCTGCTGCCTGGGACCCATGAACTCCGCTACTCTGCCCAGATGGACCACCCCTATACCCTCGAAACTGAGAATAAGCCCCCGCCATGGAATGAGAAAACAATGGTCTAGGTGGTCTAGGGAATATACGAGGCCTAGATCCTCCTTGGGACATCATAGGTGGTCCCATAGGTCTAGCCCTTTTGGACTGTCCCCTATCAAATTCATGCACCCTTCTCCTCTGTCGTTGGTCTTCCATTTTCTGAGCGAAGGCCTGAATTCTCGCTATATCCATGTCTTTGTTCAAGGCAGCAATAGTGAAATCCCGTACCAAATATGGCTCTAGTCTGTCCGCATATCTATGGACTCTATCTGTCATCGTAGCCACCACATTTGGCGCATATCGAGCCAAGGAATTAAATTGCAAGCTATATTCTCTGAGACTCAAATTTCCTTGACGGAGATTTAGGAATTGATCCGTACGTACCTCACGGATCTCATAGGGCAAGTAATGATCAAGGAAAGCCACTTTAAATTCTTTCCACGTAGGTGGATTTGCACCAATGTCACAAGATTTCTTCCAATCCTCATACCACAGTATTGCCTCTCCTTTCAGCCTATACGCAGCAAGTTCCACTGTCTCTACCCCTTTCACATGCATAACTTCCAAGGCCCTCTGAATTTGATCCACGAAGTCCTGTGGATCTGCTTTTGGATTTGACCCTGTGAAGATAGGAGGGTCCAATTTTAGGAAATCCTGTGTTCTGCGACTTGCTACTCTAGCCGCATCATCATCATGTGTCATTGGACCAACTCGTCCTTGACTCTGGGCTGCCACTAACTGTGTTAACATCTGAACTGCATTTTTAAGATCCTGGTCCGTAGTATTGACTGGTGGTTCTACAGGTATGCTTCTCCTACTCGACTCTTCTGGTACAGAGGGAGTGGAGGAAGCTCGTGACACAAATTCATGCTCAGTATCATCTTGATTCACTTGATCAGGTGGTGGTATACTGGTCCCTTCACCAGCAATTCTATCAATCCTCTTATTTTTACCGCGACCTCTTCTTGTCATTGGCATTGTTACTATAACAAGAAAAATAAATTTCAATGGTCAGATAAACTTTCACTTACAACTGTGGCTCTATTGCACGATCTAGAATGAAGAGAAGGAACAACATCCTAAATGTCCCGTAGCCTCCTACTTATAAATGTGGTGCACAACACATCGATAAGTAAGACTTTACTCAGACACGGCTTTGTAGACACCCTTAGAACGACCTGCTCTGATACCACTTTTGTCACGCCCCGAATCCCATCAAGACATGATTGACACCCGTAGCCGATAAGGCCCAAGAGAACCAACCTTTTCCTATGTTCAATCATATGCCTATCATAATCATAACCACCATTACGTAAGAACATGAACCATTAGTATTGGAAATCATGGATGGTGGGAATCATGGCATAGATATACACATTTGAGAAACTTGGCCATTGAGGCCATCAAAACAAGACTTCATGAGTCACCTTATATACATATACTCACGTACGTCTACAAAAGCCTCTAACAGATGCATTGACCAATATAAACCAAAAGTCGGGATAAGTCCCCACTTTATACAACATGTACATCATCAAAACATATATACACTCTGACTCGTAGAAGCCCCGAATTAGCTGGAGCTCACCAAAGAACCGCTAACACTGGCAATCTACTGAGGAGGCCTACTGGTACCTGCGCCTGCAGCAAGTAAGGTAAATTCCCCGAGAGGGGTTAGTACGAAATAAGTACTGAGTATGCAAGGCTCATATGAAACTGTACAATACATGAATATTTCAATGAACTCACAATATATGAATAATCAATGTGAATAAGTCACCATTTTGCATTTTGGAAACCATGTGAGTTGCTTTCATTACTTTCTTTGCTTTCTTTTTCCTCAATGCTTATCTGTCAATACATGTGTCACAATGTACCCGGGCCCCTACTGATCAATGGGTCTTTCCATGACTTATCGTCATGTTGGGATCGGGTCGAGCTAGGGTTATGCCCTAGACCTGCCACCCATAAATCAATGCATCGGGATCGAGTCAAGCTAGGCTTATGCCCCTAGACTTGCCACCCATAAATCAATACTCCGGGATCGAGTCGAGCTAGGCTTATGCCCCTAGACTTGCCACCGAGTCGAGCTAGGCTTATGCCCCTAGACTTGCCACCCATAAATCAATACTTCGGGATCGAGTCGAGCTAGGCTTATGCCCCTAGACTTGCCACCCATACTTGATCATTGACTACATTTGCATTACTTTATTCATTACTTTGAGATTGATACTTTGATAGTCATAACATCACTTTGAACTTTGGAACATAACATTGTTGGAAGCTTTGGATCATTAACCAATGAGTGAAAACCATGTGAATAACTTGACAACATAACATTATTAGAATCATAACACCATGGGAACCATTGGACAACAATCTATGAACAAGAGGCATAAGTATAATCACTATTGGAACATAACCTTGTTTGAGCTTTTGGAACATTAACCATGATTATGAGACATGAGACTCACCAATGATCCATGAGTAGGACATATATGACAATGACTATTGATAACCGGATATATGATACCTTAGCACATTTCGGGATAGGACTAGTGAAATAGCAATGTGGATACTATTTACCGCAGAAAGATACGGACAGAGTAACCTTACATACCTTGTACTCTCAATACGGATATACAATCCTAGATGTGCATACAATAGTCCCGCTCCTTCTTTATGTGTCACTCTACAACACAAATACATAACGGGATTCACATTAACCAACAACTACTTTACAAATGCATATACATCAATGGGGTACATGTTTGCCTTGAAACATGTCATTTCCCCTTGACAAAACCATTGATAAAATTATTATGCCAAAAATCCCCCAATATTCCCAACATTGACCAATACATGATAATCAATACATTTCACCACAACACTTCTCCTTTACACTTTCTTATCCACACCACATCACAAATAATCCATCAATTCACCCTAATACACTTCATAGCACCAATCGGCCAAAATCCCACAATTTGCACTTATAGAAAAATAACAAGTTCCATAACAAAATAACACCATACACGTTCATATTTTATTCATACCATGATCTTTCATCAAAGACACAAGCCATAATTCAAGTTCAAATCACCAAGATAGCACATCTTCCATCAAAAGCAAAAATACACTATTCACCACCTTGCCAACATAACTAGCTTAATATACATAATCTCCCATGCATATAATATGTTAATCCATGAGAATAAATACTTACCAAGGCTTGGAATAGGATGATCTTGCTCCAAGATGAACTTTGAGTTCTTTAGGGTTTGAGAGAAATGTTGAGAAAATATCTTAAAAGGCATGGGAATTCCAAAATGAAGAAAATCTGATTTTTGGACCTATTTATAGTCCTTGGGTCATCCTTAGCCATGTCTTGGCATTTAATTCCATATTTGACTAAGTCAAGAGAAGATTGGATCATATGACCCATATCTTTTGTCCCATTTTTGGGCTTTTATTGAACTCAAATCACTTAACCCAATAAAATCAATAATTTTCTCATCTTATACGTATTAAAATAATATTCCCACTCTTGCTATTCATATCCGTAGCCTCAATCCCAAAAACAAGTGATTCTAGCCACGTTTGGCTTATTTTGACCTTAAGGGCAAAACTGTCATTTTGACCCCAAATTTATTCTCGAGTAATTTTATCATACAAACATCATATGTCATTCATTTCATGTATATACTCGTGGTTGTAGAAGAAACGTGATAAAAATCGGCTCGGTACGTCTCCGGATACCCTTGGGACTTAGAAATTTCCAACTTTCGAAAAAATGGAAAAACCAAGGTGGCACGCTCTTGGGCGCGCCAACTTACTTCCCCTGGACTAAAAACTTTAGCCCAGAGCGGCGTGACACGGTCCCAAAAGCGCCCCTCCTTAAAATTTTTCGAAAATTTCATTTTTCGACTTTTCTTTGCGGGTTCGGTTAGATACTTCATGTCCTATCCTTTAACTTACTTCTTAACCTTAATACACTTAGTTTTGAGGTCCTCTTAGCCTCATTTAAACTCCACAAATGCGCCATGAAAATTGCAAAACACCTTCTATGCAAGTTTAATCACATAACAAGAGCCAAATTCAATTATCTCACCAATAGCATTACCAAATGCATACTTATAGCTCTAGATACCTACGTACATATTAGTTAATGTCGTCAAGTAGGGTTGGGAACGGACGGGGTGTTACACAAAGAAATAGGTTAAAAGGCTAAAAAGGGCCTTAACTAAGAATAATGTAAAGGGTGGCACAAACAATAGTCAAAAGAAATGCCCAAATCATGTCCCACAATACAACACTAAGTTCAATTTCTCACACACACGAGGCAAGTTTTAGATGTCTAATATGCAAGAAACACAACAATTACTCACCACACATGACACAATGGTTTCGAAAGTGGCTCACTAAGAATTCAATTTTTACAACACAATCAAATTGAATGTAGTACATTATTTAGCCCATCTTTTTATTTTAGAGCCACACTAAAGAGCCTATGTATCTTTAACAAAGTTTTCTACTTTTTATGTTTTTTTGAATGAATTAACCATGAAGTCTATTGTATTCCTCAGTGGAGTACCTAACATTCAAATAGCGATGGTTTCTACTCCTACTATATCCGATGACTAATTTTCCCTCAAGACAGTCTTCATCCATCCATCATCAGGAAAGACCACTGACTAAGACTAACAAGATCCTAAAATACAATCTACTCGATTCAAATGGACTATTCTCAGGAAAAGCATCGAAAACAAAAGCCGTGGAACCCATACACAAAACAAACCACTAACAAATACTTAAATAAAACAAAACAAATCACCAATTAATACCCATTACTAGCTATTACAAAACCCGAGAGTTGTCCAACCAAAACAGTCATGAAAAACAACCAACAGAAAATAATAATCATCCATAGCTACTAACAAGACCAACAAAGTACAACTCGATAAGGTACGGATACAAGGAAAGAAAATACTAGACCACATGACCTATAGCAACCTAAGAAAAACAATGCAAGGAAATTCCATTTCCCCCACCCCACACTTATACAATAGAACTGTCTCCAGTGCTAAAAAAGAAACAAAAAAGCAAACGTGAGGTAGAAGAACTCCCTAGTCTCTAGTCGGTCTCATCACCATCGGAGGGACTATATGCTAGGTCCCCATCTTAAAATCCTCTCCATTCATTTCCTCGATCTCTGAATCTGAGTCATCCCAAACCTACTCTCATCGGTGGGAATGTCATCATCTACCAACTCTACAAAGCCTAGCCCAACTTGGTAAAGCACCTTCTTGCTGTCGCTCAGGGGGTAGCTCTCATTCAGCTGCTGCAACTTTTCCATAATAAGTGGTCGACCACTACACTTTATTGAAAAATAGAGATTCCATACATATGGCTATCATATCTATCCTTCCGAGCATTATACTCATCAATTATCAATGTGGGGCCATGCTGTATCTCAGGCTCTTTCATATTCATCACATCAACCCCTCGAAGATCTAAGTGGGACCATACTCTGTCGCGGGTGATATTAGTAACATGCTTCCCTAGAATGAGGCAGTAGCAATTGATCTTAAGCCAAACTCTGGCCTTTCTAGTTAAGAGTTAAGGGGAAAGTCAAGTAAAAGCCCTTTTGCTGATGACAGGTCCACCTAACAACCGATCTCGTGCCACATAGAGTGTGACGTATGACCTGGTAGGGCGATTTAATATTAATCTCCCACAATTGACTTGGATCGACAATCAAAGTGTGCAGGAACTGATTTAAGACTGTGGAGGTGAAGTTCATAACTTGACCCGTAACTTTCACTTGGTTGCTTCAGATGCGGGGGTCCCAATTTGCATAAAATTCTCTCACCATGTTCAAGTTGCACTGCCTGGGGTCATTGAAGATGTAGTCCATACCGAGGGCGTGCAACTTATTAAGTATGTGAGGGAACTCCACAACAAGCCTGTCTTTATCAATCCTCTCATTAGGGAAGTACTTATCTATTTGGTTATCCTTAAACCATATTTACCATCCTCCTCAACCTAATCCAGCCCAAACCTCTTTGCGGGTTCATAAGGGGCAGGTTGGTCAATCTGAGCACGTGAAGTATGTCCCGTATGTGACCTTTTCTGTCCTTGGCTAGTGGAGGTTGTTGCATTTTTTCCCTTACTTTCTTTTGGTACCATAGTACGTGTCAAGCAAATAAATTCAAATTATCAATCCATGTCTTAATTGGCTAGCTAGATCAAGTTTGGAGGAGGTTGGCACGACCCCACACTGAATTCGCTAGCTTGGCATTTGTAGTCTCTGTTTCCAGGTACTCAGACTTCTCCTGATAACACTAGTCATTGACTAGACACCAATTTCAACAAGCATCCATATCAAGCTTATAAACATTTTTTCGCTATGATCAATCAATCAACATTTACATCAGAAATTTGAATTCACACTAGTAGTATGGCAGTTTCACCACTACCATCTCAATTTAGCAAAATTTTGTCCTTAGAGGCATTCACACAATTAATTTCAAACACCCTTATTTCAACATTTAAGCCCCAGTTCAACCATCACAACACACTAACACACTTTACTACTTCAATTTCAACCCCCAATTTTGAATTTACATAAAGCAAGGCTTTTATATTTCTTATTCCACCATAATTTTACAAACCTAGGTCATGGGAGGAAATGGGAGGGGGGGGGGACATGGAAAAACTGCTTCAACTAAGAAAATAAAGTAAAGTAATTGAAACACTTACCTTGAGAGGGTCTTGGAGTGGAAGGAGTAGAAGAGGATACGAGAACTAGTATGCTACACATGAGGGAGAGGGAGAAAGGATTGGTTTAGTGCGTATTAGGGTGAGAATGAGAGGAAATAAGTGATTTGGGTATTTAAATAACACTAATGGGTCGGGTTGACCTGTGGGGTTTCTAAAATTTTTTGACCAAAATAACACTAGGCATTGCGCGAGTCTCATCATTGATATAATAGGTCTGCATCACTGATCCCAACGGGTATGCGGCCTATTTTCTAAACTCATAGGAGTTTGTCGATAGGTGCCACACAGGCTGAATGTGGCACATGCAGTGTGCACTGCAAAGCTCAACGCATAGGCGTGGCCATTTTTAACTCCTCTGAAATTTCATGATAGATGCCACGTGGAGATCAACGCAGTAGAGACACCAAACCCTGGAGCTCAATGCATAAGTGACCTGTCCTTACCTTGGGCATTTTCTCACCTATTTTTGCATTTCTCAAGCTTCCTTGACCCCAAAACACCCGTAAATTACTATGAAAACACAAAAACATCAGAAAGGTGGTTTCCTCCCAACAAGCGCCTTAGTTTTGGTCATGGCACGACACGTATTTTTGTATTTTTTTCATATCCTACACTATTACATTATAATCACAGGTTGCCTCTCAAGTGGAACTTGATTTAACATCGCGACACGACACACCTCAAATCAATCATTAGATAAGGAAATTGAGATCTTTTGCCTGTCTAGGTTCTCAGCCCAATAGTGCTTCACTTGCTGCCCGTTTACCATGAACATCACATTCTTATCTTCCCTCCATAGCTCTACAACTCCATGTGGAGTCATACGACTTCAAATGGGTTAGATCACTTTGACTTAAGCTTTCTAGGGAAAAACCTTAATCACGAATTGAACAGAAGGAACTTTAGGCCTGGTTCAAAAGAGTGCGAGAGGATATGTTTGTCATGCCACATCTTGGTCTTTTCCTTGTTGAGTTTAGCATTCTCATATGTATGCAATAGAAATTCATCAAGCTCTTGTAGTTGCAACATGTGTTTCTGCCCAGCTAATTCCAAATCAAGATTGAGATTTTTGATAGCCCAATATGCTTGGTGCTCTAAATCTACCGCCAAATGACAAGCCTTGCCATATACAATTCGATATGGTGAAGTCCCTATAGGTGTTTTGTACTCCGTATGGTAGGCCTATAGTGCATCATCTAGCTTAACTTCCCAATATTTTTGCCGCACATTTACCGTCTTTTGAAGAATATGCTTCACATATCGATTAGACACTTCCACTTGACCACTAGTTTGGCAATGATAAATAGTAGCCACCTTGTGTCTTACCTCGTACTTAAACAACAAATTCTGAAACTAGTTGTTAATGAAGTGAGTTCCCCTGTCACTAATGATCACCCTTGGAGTCTCAAACCTTGTGAAGATATGCTTCTTCACAAATTTCACCACTACTATAGCATCGTTGGTAGGAAGAACAATGGCCTTTACCCATTTAGAAACATAATCAACCGCAACAAGAATGTACTTGTTTCCAAAAGATGGCAAAAAAGGCCCCATGAAGTCAATACCCCACACATCAAAGATCTCTACCTCAAGAATATTGTTCAAAGGAATCTCATGCCTCCTCAAAATTTATCCCATTCTTTGACATTCATCGTAGACCCTCACATATGCTAATGCAATATTGAACAAAGTAGGCCAAAATAAGCCAGATTACAATACCTTTTGTGCTGTCTGTTCACCTTCATGGTGTCCACCATATGGGGAGGAATGATAATTCTTAAGAATCTACTTCACTTCACTTTTTGGAATGCATGTCTGAATCACTTGATCCGGGCCTTGTTTGAACAAACAAGGCTTATCCCGCACATAAAAATAAGAATCATGATGGAGCTTCTTCTTCTTCTGGGTGTTTACCTTGGGAGAATACATATTACATACCAAAAGATTGACGATATCAGAATACCATGGTATCTCTAAAATATTCAAGGCAAGGAGTTGTTCATCAGGAAACTCCTCTGAATTTGCCCATCTTTGTTCACATGAGATCGATCTTTAAGCCTAGATAACTAATCAGTTACCTAGTTTTTATTTCCCTTTTTATCCTTGATCTCAAGATCAAATTCCTACATCAAGAGAATCCATCTAATGAGCCTCGATTTCACGTCTTTTGTAATATCCCAGCCCGCTAGTGATATTGTCCATTCTGAGCTTAGATTCGTACAGTTTTAAAATGCATCACTAGGGAGTATGGCCTGTTTACTTATATACCCAGCATCTCTCTTGTGTTTTGTTAATTGGGACTTATAATCCTAATATGGGGTGTTACATACACCCCCTCTTATAGACTCAACATCGTCGTTGAGGTTTGCCCTATTGCATGGGATTTGCCTAGACTCAAGACTGAGGTTTGCCCCGCCTTATCGGGATTTTCCTAAACTCAATTTGAACTCTTGCCCACATCTACAAGGCTGACATAAGAGTGGCTCTGATACCAAGTTTATGTAACACCCCAAATTTGGATTGGAAGTCCTACATTGACAAAACACAAGAGAGATACTGGGTATATAAGTAAATAGGACGGTCTCTGTCCTCCTCGACAATCAGCGTGTCCCTCAACCACTTCATGTCCATCTCCCGGGCTTTATCCATGTACCCAACATTGGAGACGTTTAGCGCCCCACGTACCTTATTAATATTAGTAGTGTCCATGGGGACATCCACTCCCCGAATGCGGATGGTGCTGTTGGGGTCATCCCAAAGCACTGTAGGGGGTATGGCATAAAAATCCCTAACCCAGTCCGAGGCCTCAGTCGGTGGAACCTCCACAAGTGGCATCTAACTAAACTCTTGGAACTGGTTGCAGATGTTCAGTGCCTTGGTTGCCACCCCTTTTATCACGAACTCCCTCTCATAACAGAACCCCATTCTTCGGTAGTCCCAAAATCTTTCTTTACAGTTCTTATCAAGAAATCTCTTGTGAGCATCTTCTTGGTTTCCGGCCATTGGAGTAGTAAATCCGTGAAAAATCATAAGAAAGCAAGTTAGAAACCATAGGAGTATCAAGGAATCAAATTTCAAAAAAAGGCCAAGCTTGGAAAATGGGCTGGGAGGCTATTGCCTGCAGCCTCCCACTATAGCGAGCTGTATCTCTCTACCACGGGACCGCTATAGCAGAAATATCCCATTATAGCGGGGCTGCCATAGTAGGAATATTCTAGTAATAGCAGGGCCGCCATAGCTGGATGAGGCCGCTATAGCGGCCTTCATCGTCCCCAAGCTTCAAGAGGTGCATCAATGTCGCCTCTTGAAGAAAAGTCCCATTTTTTACATTCTAACAACAAATCAGTGTAGGGGAAGTGTCCTAGGACTAGTATATGCAAAAATTCGAGCATTTAAACTCCTAAAACATGCCCAAATTGTCAAAACAAAACAAGAAAAACCTTTCACATTCCTCGCTATTTCAAGATCCATTTGGCCATGAATTCTTTAATTCTTACACTTAGAACGGTATAGAAACGTTGTAATAATAAGAGAATCAACCACGCTTCGATAATTCGTTCAAATCAAGCCACAATTTTTGAATTCAAAAACCAACCCCAAACCTACTCTATTTCTATGATTTCAAGTGTAATTCATGCGAAAATCTGAGTAATGAAGTAAGGAGTCGAAGTTTAATGATGATTACCTTGTTTCCGGCGACGGAAGCAAAGTGATTGGAGAGGAGAGTTTTTGAGTGAAAAGAATGACAAATGGGCGTGAAACCCATTTCTCATCCTTTGGAACTACTCCATCCCACTATAGCGGCCCTCATCCCACTATAACAGTGCCATTATAGCAGGATCCAGTCTCTCAAGGTATGAATTTTTTTTCATCCGTTGTGTTTTTGAATTCTTTTCTTTTTGGTATATTGGCGAGGCCCTAGTTACCTTGGGTACTTGAAAAAACTTTTGCTCCAAGTAGTCTCGTGCAACTTATAGGTATGAAAAATTCTCGAGGAAGGGAGTAGAGTAGTAAAAAAGTACGGCTAAAAAATTTAGTACGTCAGTGGTAAAAAATTCAGTGATCCACGTAAGTGTTGTATTTTACATAATCATTCAGTGGGCATTAGTGTCCAATTAAAATTTGTTCCATCCTCTTCCTATTGTGATCAATCGGGGATGAACGATGGGTAAATTGGTATCTGTTATAATAACCTGTTCCGTCGTTATTAAAGGCACCTCGTCTAAGGACACGAGGTACGTGCATTCTTGAAAAATATGGTCTCGAACTTGTACGAATTGACTTAGTTGAAAAATTTCAGAATTTAAAATTTGGGTAGGGCAGATGTCATCCCGCTATAAAAGGAATTTTGCCGCTATAGTGATGCCATGGTAGTGGCCTACCGGCCGCTATAGTGGGACGCCGAAGACAGAAAATAGTCCCTCATTTTATTAATTTCCCTTCTCCTTTTTGGTTGCAAATAGGATGAGTTTTACTCTTACCCCCCTTCCCCCCAGGGTTGCCTCATCGCCTTGGAGCAATGGAGAGGGAGAAGTACGCTTAATGGGTAAAACCCATTGTTTTCTCATGAATTTCATGACAGAAATCACTAGCATAGAGTCAGAAGTTCGCGTTCATGCCTCCGTTGTAGCTTCTTGGCATCCTGGTAGGCTAGGTTTAATTGAGTAATATAGAACTGGGTTAGAAAACATATGCATGATATAGATTAATGGGAGAATTAATACTTAGTCCTGTGGGTACAGTGTTAGGATGGATAAAAAATGGTAATTCTCGATTGTTTGAATGAAAATTGGTTTTTTTAATGTGAAATTGAGTTTGTGATATGAATTAATGTGATTTGTTTTTGATGTTAACTATGCATGAATGTTTGTAATGGTATTATACCCGAAAATTATGTTAGAATCTAACGAAAGCTAAGTTAGAGGTGGTTGGTATTGGTGGATTTTGAAGTGGTAGCAACCAGAGGAATGGCAATCGTCAATAAGGTATTGGGGTTAAGATGGAAAGTTAGATGTACTAGGGTGTGAACCATATATATGTGAATGTATAACTTAGACCCTGAAAGTCCTAGCCAAGCCCACAATTGATTTATAGATTTTAGGTGATGGTTTAACATAGTTGAAACCCAATTTGACTTATGTGTGCATGCTAACTATTTATTCGTATACTTGTTGCAATGCTTGTTCAAAGGAAATAAATGGTTGAATGAGATCCTAAGTGTTAATCACATCTAATGAGGTTGTATTAAAGATTTATTAATTGTACAAGTGTGGTTATTATTTTCTCATTATGGTTGTTGTTGTTGTGATATTTGTTGATTATTGTGGGATGTACCGGTATTTGGCCATCTTCACGAGATTTATATTTATTAGTGTGAGATGTATTGATATTTGGACATCTTCATGGGATTTATAATTATTATTGTGGAATGAACCGGTATTTGGACATTTTCACTGTATTTATATTTATTATTGTGGGATGTACTGGTATTTGGACATGCTCATGGGATTGGTTGATATAAGGTTGGTAGGCACTAGATGTCTGAGATTTTGGTACATGGACAAGAGTTCATCCCCCACAGGTTATGGCTAGTGGGTGACTATAAGACCTTAACCATATGTGTATAAAGTATTGGTGAGTGTGACGTTCCTTGAGTGGACCGGGCTTATTTGTTGACTTGTTATATTTGGTTCTTTGAGTGAACCAGGATTTATGATTATTGTCATTGTTATTATTGGATTGGATTCTTGAGTTGTCCGGGCTAAATTGCAAATGATTAGTATATCTCTTTTATTGTTTACTTACTTATGTATTTGAGGCAAGGTGTAACATTATCGTTGTATTGACTTAGTTTGTTCTTTACATGGACTTGTATTTGACTGGTTATGTGGGTTTTGTTTGAAAAAGGCTAAGTGTTACATACTCGAGATAAAGTTACTTGAATGGTGTTCATGGTTGTGCTTGTTGCATGATTATGATCATTGGTTGGGTTGATATGGTTGAGATTGGGTAAGACGAGTGTTGCTCTCTAGTTTGTTTAATTGTTCATAGATTTTATTTGAAATCTCTAACTAGGCAGGTGTTAATGCATCACCAGGGTAACAAAATACAGATAAGTGTTGCGTAAGAGTCTGAACTTATGGGTTGCTAAGGGTTAAAAACCATTCTATTTAGGTATGTCATGAGTTCCTAATTAAATGAGTCCTTAAGGCATGGCTAAAGTGATGAAATTGTGGGAAAATAGTGTATTAGAGTTTAATGTGGTGTGGAAGTTGACTAATGGATTAGTGAGAGTGGCAAAGGACAAGGGAGGTAAAGAATTAAGGGACATAATGTTTTGGCTAATATAACTATTAAAGTGCATGTTTTCCTTTTGGATATTTTTATGGTGTTTATGTGATTTAATATGGGTCGACCGATGATGCTTACCAGTACGTGTTGTCTGTACTGATACTAATCCTGCTATACCTTTTTTTGGGGTATAGTATGGTTGCAGAATCAGTAGACGTTTCGTACTTAATGCGATAGAGATCTCTAGCAGCTTCTATCACTGTCTTTTATGGTGGAAGCTGGGTCATATGTGTATCTAAAGTCTCTTGTAGTAGCTCTTGTACCTATTTAGACTAGGTCATTGGGTAAAGTATTTCATTTTGTATTTAAAGAATTGTAACCAGGTTGTAATAAATTGAAAGATTTATTGGTTTCTTTTATGACTTCTGCATGTTTTCAATTTAGGTGGTAAGAGTTCTCTTATCTAGGTGGATTAGAGTAGGTGCCTGCACGATTTAGATAGTTGGCTCATGACATCATCATATCGACTCCTTCTTATTGTGCGTAGCTTTGAGCGACTAGACGGGCTTTGTTTCTTGCCACTTCTCTAGTTTCATTCATTTTATTTCTAAACACCCATTTTGTTCCAATAATGCTTTTTCTGGCTTTGGAACCAAGGTCCCTATCGAATTTTTCTCAAATTGATCAAGTTCCTCTTGCATTGCTTTGACCCAACTATTATCTTTAAAAGCTTCTTCCACTTTCTCTTGTTCAAATCGTGATATGAGAGCCAAGTTTCCTTGATTTTTTGCTTGCTGCTTTTGTTCTCTTTCCTTCCTTAGGATCTCCAATGATGAATTCCTTTGGTAATCCGGTTCACTTTTCCATTAATTTGGAATACTTTCTTTTTGACTAGTTGACTCCTTTGCCTTTTCAGTTGACTGGTTGGATGGAATCCATTCTATTGTAGTAGTTGTAATTGCTTGATAATTTTGATATTCATCGTCATCTGAACATGTACCTTTCTCGACCAAGCAATTAGTATCATCAAAGACAACATGAATAGATTCTTCAATGCTAGAAGTTATTTTATTAAGGACTCTATAGGATTTACTAGAATTGAATATCCAATAAAAATATCTTAGTTATTTCTTGGATCAAACTTACAAATATTGTCTTTTCCATTGTGATGCACAAAGCACTTGCACCCAAAAGGGTGAAAGTACTTGATGTTTGGTTTCTTACCATTCCATAATTCATATGGAGTTTTCTTGAGAATGGGCTTGATGAGACACCTATTTAGAACATGACAGGCAGTTCCAATGGCTTCTGCCTAGAAGTGATGAGGCAATGAATGCTCCAGAATCATTGTTCTTGCCATAGCTTGGAGGGTTTGATTTTTTCCTTCTACCACACCATTTTGTTAAGTAGATCTTGGGGATGAAAAATTATAAGAGTAACCTTTTTTATCACAGAATTTTTCACAAGCCTTATTTTCAAATTCTCCTCCATGATCACTTCTGATTGATGTGATGTAGTATCCCTTATCTCTTTGAATTTTTCATAGAAAAACTCAAAATTCTTTAAAGTATAATCCTGGTTAGTCAAAAACATAACCCAAGTAAAACGTGAAAAGTCATCCACAATTACGAAAGAATACCTTTTTCCTCTAATGTTTGTTTTTCTTGTAGGACCAAAAGCATCCATGGGTAGAAGTTGTAGAGGTTTGGAGGTGGATACCATTTCTTTGGACTTAAAAGAGCTTTGAGTCTGCTTACCCATTTGACAAGCGTCACAGATGTGATCTTTAGTATAGTCCAACTTAGGTAATCCAAGAACTAGTTCATGCTTTGAGAGCTTTTCTATAAGATACATACTAGCATGCCCCAACTTCTTATGCCAAATCCAGGGATCCTCAAAGATGGAAGCTAGGAATATATGTTCTTCAGAGTTCTTCACTGAATCTAGAACATGTATGTTTTTGTCTCTGCTTCTGGGTAATAGAACTTTACCTGATGCATCTTCAACAACACATCCAGTCTTTCTAAAATGAACTTCAAGATTTGCATCATAGAGTTGATTGATGCTCAACAGGTTAAACTTCAGACCTTTTACAAGATAAACGTTAATGATATCATATGATTCACTAAAAGTAATTTTTCCAATACCAATGACCATTCCTTTTGAGTTATCCCCAAAATGAATAGCAGCTCCATCATAGTCAGCAACAGATTTGAACATGTACTTGTTTCCTGTCATATGATTCGAACATGTACTGTCAAGATACCACTTTCCTTTTGACTTTTTCTTGTGTTGTTCATGCAAGACAAAGGGATTACTTCCTTTTAGGTCTCCAAGAATCCTTGGGTCCTTTCTTATTAGCGTTATTTGTTTTATCTTTGGGTCTCAAGACCCAGTTTTGAGAATGGGAGTAATAAAACTTGCAATTAAAATATTTGTGACCTGACATTCCACAATAATGACACAAATAAGAGTAAGTCTTTTGATCAGTGATATGATTACTTCTAGTAGAAGACTTGCTACTGCATGAGTTCATTTCAGCTGAATTCTATGAACAAATCATCTGACTAGAACTGTCAGTGGCATAGTAAGCTTTGCTAGATTTAGGAAGATCATTAATGTGTCTTTTCCAAGTTGACTTTTTTGATTTAGTCGACTGGTTAGATTACACAAATCCTTGGCTAGAAGATTTTTTTAAAGAATTAATTTGATATTTGAGTTCAAAAATTTCTTCTTCAAAAAGATCTGTTTCAGATTCTTCAACTTCCAGTTTAGTTTCCAAATTCTTCTTTCTTTTTGAATATTTGTAAAATCATTGTATACATTGTTTAAAGCATTTATAGCCTGATCTAAAAAACTTCTCAGATGATCACAATCTTTACAAGTTTTAGTTGTTACCTTGCTTATATCTCCAATGACCATGAAACAGATATTTGAAGGTTCCTCATGTTCAGTGTTAGAGTTGTCTTCATCACTCTAACTGTTGAAAGCTTTATTCTTTTGAGGTTCGCTTGATGTCCATACTTTCCACATCCATATCATTTTTTTTCATTCCTATTTTGTTCAGCAATATTATTACCTTTAGCGAAAGTTTGCTTACCTCTTCTATTGAACCTTGTTCTTCTGAGTGTATCCACAACTGATGTGGTGATAAGAGCCACTTCTTCTCCAAACTCGCTTTCATCATTCTGAGTTTCCTTAGTTGCTTTAAAAGCAACTACTTTAATTTTATGGTCATCTTTACCACATTCATTGAGATGAGCCTTTTCAAACACGATTAGATCTACTCTTAGCTCATCGTAGGTGAGTTTATTGATATTCATGCTTTCAAACTGTCACGACCCAATTTCTCAAGTCATGATGACAACTACTTTAACCCACCAGTAGGTAAGCCGACCCCATATCCCGGAACAACGAGTAACAAGATAATAAGAGAAAAGATAACCAAAACTAAATGAAAGGAGAAGAGAACCAAAAGAAAGCAAATATCCCCCCAGACCTGGTGAGATCAGTGCAAGAACCACTAGCAAAACAAGAGTACAAGGTAAACATAATATATATATATATACAGATCCATATCTGAGATACAAAATAAAGATTAGTCCAACCAAAAAGAGAGAGAAGGAACAACTCCAGATGCTAGGAGCTCACCCCGAATCTCCTATCCATGACATCTCCGTACAATGCATACGTCAGCAACGGGAACACGTACTATGATCTGCAGGGTGTAGAAGTGTAGTATGATTACCAAATACGAGGTACTCAGTAGGCATCGACTGACTAAGTTCTAAAGATAATGCAAGTATAAATAACACATAAGGCAAGAATATACATTTCAGACAACTAACTAAGAAATGAAATACGATAAGAATAAAGGAGGAGTAAAGATAAACAACCATATTCTACAAGTAACTATGGATGGAAGTGCTATACAATATAAATAGTTAGTGATAAAGGTAATATACAATAGTAGTAATGAAGGAAGAAGGTGATATATAATAAAAATAGCTAGAGAATAAATGAATATACGACAATACTAAATAGGTAGCTAAACAAGAAGGTACTAACCTGAGGGAGCTAGCGTAGGAGCCTAAATATCATGAGGATTATAAACATGAAGGGAGATAGCTCTAGCACAATTAGAACATCTAACCCAAAATATAAATAATCACAAGGTAGTCTAATTACAAGGCTCATAATATCAAAGGTGAAAAGAACACTAAAGCATACCAACAGCCTCGGGTACAAATCCATAACAAACCTGCCACAACTATACAATAGTATCCAAACAATAATACAACCAGATAAGACCGGAGAAATAATAACCTAATTGTCCCCATAAGCCCGGAAGGAACAAACAACCACTTAACAAATAACAAACATTACCTACACCTAGCCAAGCCCCCATAAGACCGGTAGGTACAAGCACCAAATAACTATACTGGTGGTAGATAATGTATATGAATGAATGAATGCAAAGTAAATCCAATACTTCTATACCAATTGAGTGACATATCATACTAAGTGTATACACCTTATTCGGCTCACTAGCTCGCAAGGTAGGACCTATGTGGTATCCCTTCTTTTGGCATGTGGTTCCCAGATAGAGGGGCCTATAGAGGACTCGGGATATCCATATATACTGCCTAGTCCCGAATCAGGACTTCTAATAGTCAACCATAATCAATATGCTCCATACTAGTACCTGAGATAAGTAAGAGTATAATAATTGCTCGAAATCGATGCGAGACTAAACAAATAGTAATCCATAAAATCCAGTGCCCGAGATCGAACTGGGACTAAAAATGGTAGAATAGTGTAGAAAGGGTCGGAATCTTCCTCGACTGAAATAAGTAAATAATGATAAATGAGTAGATCGAGAATGGATCAAAATTTTCCTCGGTTTAAGCTTTCAAGTAGTGCATGTTAGTTTAAAAGACTGACCTCCAATAAAAAGGGTGGTACAATTTCTGTTTAAAAAACAATTTTAAAATTGAAAAGTGGGAATAAATCCCTTTTTGTATATAGTAGTAAAAATAATGATTTTATTGGAATCATACCACTAAATATGAATATAACCGTATGCATGCCATCACCAATATTCAAACAATAAAAACGTAAGCGCCTAAACGTTTATAAACTAAGCCACAACTCTTTCAGAGCCTAGAGAACTAACCTGGAATCCAACTATTCTCGTAACCAAGGCCTTGAGCCCAATCAATATATATAGAAAAAGGGTATCGAAATCATAACTCAGAAAGCTAAGGTAACAAGGGCATCATGCTACTGAGAGGATTTAACCGAAGGATATCGTCCACATCAATATGTACCACCATAAATCTTACACTAGGGATCCTTAATGTCCACCTAAGGTCAAAGAAAGTGTGTAATCAAGCTGAACATAACCCTATAGCTATAGTGGGTATTATAGGATAGGGATCAAACTACAATTTTATTATAAAATGCCCCAAAATAGGTCAAATATCGATCACGAGATACTAATAGCCTTAAACCTATCCTATAAGCCCCACCCCGCATGCGATCTATATAATACACAATCTCCAAGTGAAAAGTAGACCATAGCGTACCTCGACCTTATAGCTGAACAACAGTCTTGAACTATCCACAAACTGCTCGTCCCCTCCGCTCAATCTCAGAAAGTTGTCGCGTCAAGAACCTCAAAATTAAGCTTGAAAAACTTGATATAGATAATGGATTTTATTTTCGATGACCAGATAAATAGTTAGAACATTTTCCCACTAAATTCCTATCAATTGAAGGCGTAGATATACATAGGGAATAGGTTGTACTAGTCCAAAAATGAAAATGAAAGAACTAGCTGAAGCATATATATATATATATATATATATATATATATATAGTAGTTTGCTTCTGCCAATAGTAAATAAATTCAAAACATTTACATATGGTAACTTAGCAAGTAATAATGGTTTAATTGGACATGTGGCAGCCGAGTAGAATGGGTGGAATTGTCACCCAAAAAGTATGTTATCCCCTTTACATATGCACTCGGATATTGCCTAGGTTCGTGGTAAAACAAATATAACTTTTTGAATATACCATAATTAATTGAAAATTATTTTGAACAAAGCCTTTATCATATAATAATAATTTTTCAACATAACTAGATATACTATCTCCGTTTAAAAATATTATTAAATTATAAAATTATTATAAAATAATATAAATATATCGTAACTAAAGAATTTTCATAAATATCTAAAAAAATTTAATAAGGTAACAAAATATATCTTTTACCAAATTCTAATTTAATTCAAATATTTTAGAACATGTTCGGTATTAAAAAAATTCTCAAATGAACTGCCCGAAAATCGAACCACATGTCGCGACAGGTCATAAATGATGGGTAGCAACTAAGGAAAAGCACGAAATGCAGAGAACGCGCAAAAATAAAGAAAATAACCTAGAGTATTATTACAACATCCACTACTAAAAGGACTTTCATCCTCGAAAGTCAGGACTAACTAGAGCCCGAAAGCTCGAAATGATGAGGTACTGGGCATGCATGCCCTGTAAGGCTCCCTTGACAACCTCCAAGGCCAAACAACGGTTCCAAGGGATTTTTCTAAAGGAATCCCTTTAGCACTCACTTCCTTGCACCACTTTTCCAAATAACCACAAACTCATCCTCAAAAGCCAACTAACCTCCAACTGAATCGAGCTCGGTTGAAGTATGCAAGTCCCAAACCAAAGTATACCAACATCGCACAGATACGAGCATACCTACATAAATAATCGACTAGGCTAAAGATAATCCAATGAATGAACCACACGGCCAACTCAAAACTCCAAATATAACATTCTCTTGTCTTCCCAAACCCCCTGTCTACTCTAAACTACACAGAATCTCTCCAGTATCATCCGACTACTATCCGCATAATCACACCATACTAACCTTAAAAGAATGTGTTGACCCACCGAAAATCCTCACGGACTAACATAAGAACAATGCCTCATAAGGTTACACCCTGAGGGTGGTGACTAATGTCTGTGATCTTTGGCAAAGCAAAAACTAGTCCCAATACCCTCAAAACCAAAATCATAAGTCCGAAGCACAACCTCTCAAAATTGGTTGATCTACTCCAAAATGCCCCTACCTACTGTGGGTGAAACCACGCTAAGCCCAACATGAATACACTTCTCCGGCTGAGTAGATTTCCAAAAGTTTGATGAAAACTGATCACCAAGGTCAGACGTAGTAGAAACCAACACCATGTGCCAACAGACCATACCTCGAACATCTATCTATGTCAATCTCTCTAAACTAAAGAAAACTAAACGGATAGGTAGTGGGTAAGCCTAGCGACCTTATCGACAATGTCTTAAACTGAATCAAACCTCAAAATGTAGGCAGCAAACAAGTGACGTAATCCATAGTTATAAGCTTAACACTGGAGTCAAACCACTTGCTCTCAATTAGCTCAAACCAATACTGCTGACGAATAAGAATCCACGCACAAAATCTATCACAACTCTCAGCCCTTTATCCGAAAGGGTCAAAATCATAATTAGAGCCAATAAGTCCTTGAGAATGTCGTATAGTCCAACCAATCTCACCTTTATGGATTAAGCATATACCCAATGGACTCATAAGGGTTAGAACTAAGGTGCCACCAGGGAATATAGTCACAAATAAGTCATGCCATAGGTGAAACATACGATCAATCAAATCCTCACATGCTATGAGGCATCAATAAAGCCATAACATAACTAAAAACTCATGGAGACTGTAAAGAGTTCTAATGATAATCAAACCTCGAGTAACTTAGAAAATATGGTCAATGATACTCACTCCCTAGAGTCACACCTTTTGGTTGCCGACAACTAATACACAAGAACATACAACTATTCTTCTTTTTCACACAACAAGCGGAGGCATTCCACGAAGTCACAGAAGGCTGAATATATCCCGCAGTGAGAAGCTACTGGAACCACTTATTTAAACATCGCTCAACTCAACCGAACCAAGCACATCATTGTAGAAAGAACTGAGTACTCGACTCGACATCAATACCCATGATCAAGACCACTTCTGAGTGGTCAACCAGACAAACCATCAGAATAATCCTCAATTTACAAGCCTTAGGAACTGACCATAGGAAAGGATTGCCAATGTTAGAATTACAACATAACCACGGAAGGCCAAACCTCCCTTCACACAACCCTCTCAACTACCGACCTCTCACCTTACTAAAAGAAGAATGCCAATCCACCAAGGTAGCCATCTAAGTCAAGCGAACAAGAATCACATGAAAAGGGATACAAACCAGATAACTCTAGTCTATCCATCTATCAAATTAAGATCAATAAAAATTAAGGTAATAACCATAGTAAGGGCATACAATACAAGTGGCATGAAAGGAAAAACAACAAGTCCCACTCTAGGATCATATCAAGGCCACTATTCCAAAAAAAGGGAATTTACCCAAGCGCTACACCCTAAGGTAATCACAATACCAATCCACTCAATCCACTACTAAAAGAAAATATCTATGGGGTAGACATATAAGCATAAACCTATACAAAGGCTCACAACAGTCAACACAATAATAGCAAGGCATATGGACATGGATGGGTATGAAAACCCCAAATCAAATCATATAGAAACTAAAATCTAGCAAATCAAAATTGCACCTATATCGATCAAATCTAAAGCCATGGCCCCTGGCCAACCTGAAGAAGTACAAACCTGAATGCGTTCGATCCCATACTGAGCATCTGAATGACTAACTGTACTACCTGATCGTAAATCACCTCCAACTCTCTGGGGACCACCCTTAGTACCCAGGGCACTGTGTCTGATCGAAGGTTTCACAACCTTAAGAGACTAATCTAGTTGCGCTAGCTACCTAATAATCCTATGTTGGGGACACCCCCTACTGAAATGGTCACTTTTCCTACAACCGTACCAAACTTTAGAAGCCTTAGTCTAGAGAGGAACATAAGCTGACCTTGACTAGCTGACCAACTCACGCCTAGGACACTCCCTAGACCAATGACCAACCTCCCCACAATCATAACACGCCCTAGAAACTCTCTGATTTAACGTGCCTACTAACCCAGAGCGGCCGCCATAGCCTAAAGACCTAGATCGAGAACCCTGTGATACCTGATCAAAACTCTGTCCAATGTGACCACCACAACATGTATGAGAATCACCTATTATTTGAGGTGCTACCTGAATCAACTTGGTAGGCTGTGAGTGAAGGTGACCTCAATCGGGAGGATCCCTGCCTCTAGATGGAATACCACTGAAATTGTACTGATGGTGGGGCCTCTTGCCGCCACCTCCATATGTCTCAAGACAAGCCCATTCAATAGTCCATGCGTGATTAACAACCTGGAGAAAGGTAGACCCAGCTGCTATCAAATGCTCCAATGCCAAATAGAGTGGTAAAGTTAATCCTTTGGTAAACCTCTGCATAATCTCATGCTCCATAGGGATGATCATAAAAGTATGCCTAGCCCACTCGAGCAATCTAATCTCAATACTCTGAAATCGATAAAGAGCCTTGTTGAATACCTACAAACCCAACTCAGCCTGAGAACTACTCGATGTACCAGACATTACCCCTGCCTGAGATGTATCCTCGAAAAGGCTCCATATCCTTAACAAGGTATCCTGAAGAACTGAGGTAGTCACAAACCCTAGTAGAGCCTGGGTTGGCCCCAGACCCTCTAACTGATGTTGTTGATCCTTAATATCAAGCTCTTACTTCCTATCTTGACCATGAACTGATACTATGGTAACACGCGTAGAAGTCTTATCCGCGTCTATCGGCAACCTCGTGCTATCCATATGAGAAGGAGTGGAGCCAAAAAAAGTACTTAAAAGTTGATAGAAGTATGGACACATGATCAAGAATCAAGAAATGGAATTTCCTAAGAATGACTTATAGCCTCCCAAAGATAGGATATGAACATTATCGTACCGATCCACAGGACTCTATTAGGCACTTTGATCTTGTACCAATGACACCGGTGAACCTAGGCTCTGATACTAAACTTTCACGACTCGATTTCTTAGGTGATGATGGCACCTACTCTAACCTATTAGTAGGTAAGCTGACCCATAACCTGGAACAACGACTAATGTGCTAATAAGAGAAAGGATAACCAAAACTAAATGAAAGGAGAAAGAGAACCATAAGAAAGAAATATCCCCAAGACCTGGTGAGTTCAGTACAAGAGACACTAGCAAAACAAGAGTACAAGGTAAACATAATATATATATATATATATATATATATATATATATATATATATGTATGTATGTATATATACAGAACTATCTTTGAGATACAAAATAAAGATCAGTCCAGCAAAAGAGAGAGAAGGAACAATTCCAGTTACCAAGAGCTCATCTCGAATCTCCAATCCACGACAGCTCCGTACGATGCACATGTCAGTGGAGGGAACTCATACTATGATCTGTAGGGTGTAGAAATATAGTATGAGTACCAAACATGAGGTACTCAGTAGGTATCAACCGACTGAGCTCTAAAGATCAAGTATAAATAACATGTAAGGCAAAGAATATATATTTTAGACAACTAAATAAGAAATGAAATATGATAAAGATAAAGGAGGAGTAGAGACAAACCACCGTATTTTACAAGTAACTAGGGACGAAAGTGCTATATAATATAAATAGTTAGGGATGAAGGTAATATACAATTGTTGTAATAAAGGAAAAAGTTGATACACAATAAGAATAGCTAGAGAAGAAAGGAATATACGACAATACTCTAGAGGCAGCTAAACATGAAGGTACTAACCTTAGGGAGCTATCCTAACAACCTAAATATCACCAAGATTATAAACAAGAAGGAATCACAAGGTAGTTTAGTAACAGAGCTCATAATGTCAAAGGGGAAAAGAACTCAGAAGCGTACCTACAACATCGTGTACAAATCCATAACCAACCTGCCATAACTATGCAATAATACCCAAACAATAATAAAACCGGATACGCCCAGACAAATAATAACCTAACCGGAGCCCCATAAGCCCAGAAGGTACAAACAATCACTCAACAAACAACAAACATAACCTATACCTATCCAGCCTCCCATAAGACCGGTAGGTATAAGCACCAAACAAATATACTAGTGATAGGCTATGCATATGAATGAATGCAAAGTAAATCCAATATTACGATACTAACTGAGTGCCACATCGCACCAAGTATATTTTCCTTCGGCTTACTGGCTCGGAAGGCAGTACCTTTGTGGTATCCCTTCTTCTGGCACATGGTTCCTACTATACAGAAGGGCCTATAGGGGACATGGGATATCCATATGTACTGCCTAGTCCCAACCAAGACTTCTGGTACTCAACCATAAGCAATCTGATCCATACTATTATTTGAGAGAAGTAAGAGTATAATAAGTGCTCGAAATTGATCTAAGACTAAACAAATAGTAATCTGTAAAATCTAATGCCCGAGATCAAACCAGCACTAACAATGATAGAATAGTGTAGAAAGAGTTAAAATCTTCCTCGATTAAAATGAGTAAATAATGCTAAATAATTAAATCGAGAATGGACCAGAATCTGCCTCGGTTTGAGTTTTTAAAGTAGTACATGTTGGTTCAAAAGACTGACATCCAATAGAAAGGGTGTTACAATTTCCGTTTGAAAAATAGTTTTAAAAGTTAAAAGTGGGAATAAATCCCTTTTTGGAAATAGTAGTAAAAACAATGATTTTATTGGAATCATATAACCAAATATGCATATAACCGTACGCATGCCATCACCAGTATCCAAACAATGAAAACATAAGCACCTAAACGTCTATAAACTAATCCACAACTCTTTCAAAGCACAGAGAAATAATCTAGAATCCAACTGGTCTCGTAACCAAGGCCTCGGGCCCAATCAATATATAGAGAAAAAATGTATTGATATCATAACTCAGAAAGCTAAGGTAATAAGGGCATCATGCTACTGAGAGGATTTAACCAAAGGATATCGTCCACATCAATATGTACCACCATAAATCTTACACTAAGGTTCCCTAATGTCCACCTAAGGTCAAAGAAAGTGTGTAATCAAGCTGAACATAACCTTATAACTATAGAGGGTATTCTAGACTAGGGATCAAACTACAATTCTATCCTAAATTCCCTAAAATAGGTCAAATATCGATCACGAGATACAAATAGCCTTTAACCTATCTCATAACCCCTACCCCACATACAATCTATACAATACACAATCTAATAGAGAAAAGTGAACCGTGGCCTACCTCGGCCTCATAGTCGAACAACATTCACAAGCTGTCCATGAACTACTCGTTCCCTCCGCTCAACCTCCAAAAGTTGTCGCATCAAGAACCTCAAGATTGAGCTTGAAAAACTTAATATAGATAATGGATTTTCTTTTCGATGGCCAAATAAATCTTTAAGATATTTTCCCACTAAATTCCTATCAATTGAAGGCATAGGTTGTACTAGTCCGAAAATGAAAGTGAAAGAACTAGCAGAAGCATATATATGTCTAATATATATATAAAGTAGTTTGCTTCTGCCAATAGTAAATTAAGTCAAAGCATTTACATATAGTAACTTAGCAAGTAATATAATGGGTGGAATTGGTTTTCTACCTCTCTAATCTCCACTTGGGGTAGAGGTGTCAGCGAAAAAGTTTGTTATTCCCTTTATGTATGCACTCGGATATTGCCTAGGTTCGTGATAAAATAAATATAACTTTTTGAATATACCATAATTAATAAAAAATTATTTTGAACAAAGCCTCTATCATATAATTATAATTTTCAACATATCTAAACCTACTATCTCCATTTAAAAATAATAATAAATTATAAAATTATTAGAAAATAATATAAATATATCATAACTAATGAATTTCATAAATTTCTAAAATATTTTAGAAAGGTAATAAAATATATTTTTTTTATCGAATTCTAATTTAATTCAAATATTTCAGAACACGTTTGGTATTAATAAAATTCTTAAATAAATTGTCCGGGAACTAAAATACATATCTCAACAGGTCATAAATGACTTTTTTCAACTAACAAAAAGCATGAATTATAGAGAACACGCAAAAACAAAGAAAATGACCTAGAGGGTCATTACAACATCCACTACTAAAAGGACTTTCATCCTCAAAACTCAAGGACTAGCTAGAGCCCGAAAGCTCGAAAGGAAGAGGTACTGAGCCCGCATACCCCACAAGGCTCCCCAGATAACCTCTAAGGCCAAACAACTCTTCCAAGGAAATTTGTTAAAGGTATCCCTTTAACACTAACTTCCTTACTCCACTTTTCCAAGTAACCACGAACTCATCCTCAAATTCTGACTAACCTCCAACTGAACCGAGATCGACTGAAGTACGCAAGTCCCAAACCAAAGTATACCAATATCACACCGATACGAGCATAACTATGCTAATACTCGACTAGGCTAAAGACAATCTAATACATGAACCACACGACCAACTCTAAACTCTAATCTAACATTGTCTTTTCTTTCCAAACCCCCTGTCTACTCTGAACTACACAGAATCTCTCTAGTATCATCCGATTCCTATCTATATAATCAAACCATACTAACCTCAAAATAATGAAGTTGACCCACCGAAAATCCGCACGAACTAACATAAGAACAAATGCCTCATAAGGTTCCACCTGAATACCCTGAGGGTGGTGACTAATGTCTGCGATCTATGCCAAAGCAAAATATTGGTCCCACTGACCCTCGAAACCAAAATCATAAGTCCAAAGCACAACCCCTCAAAATTGGATGATTTGCTCCAAATGCCCCCACCGATTGTGGGTGAAACCATGCTAAGCCCAACACGGATGCACTTCTTTCGCTGAGTAGACTTCCAAAAGTCCGACGAAAACTGAGAACCAAGGTCATACGTAGTAGAAACCAATACCATGTTGCAACAGACCATACCTCAAACATCCAAATATGTCAATCTCCCTAAACTGAAGAAAACTGAACCATAGGTAGTGGGTAAGCCTAGTCATCCTATCGATAACTCAAACCGAATAAAACCTTAAAATGTAGACTGCAAACAAGTGACACAATCTATAACTATAAGCTTAACACTGGAGTCGAGCCACTCGTCCTCAATTAACCCAAACCAATCCTGCCTATGAATAAGCATCCACATAAAAAATCTATCACAACTCTTAGTCCTTCATCTGAAAGAGTCAAAATCACAACTGGAGCAAATAAGTCCTTGAGAATGTCGTATACCCCATCCAATCTCTCCTTCATGGATTAATCATATACCTAATGGTCCCGTAAGGTTTAGAACTAAGATGTCACCAGGGAATACAGTCATAATAGAGTCATTCCACAGTCAAAACATACGATCAATCAAATCCGCACATGCTATGGGCCATCAACAAAGCCATAACATAACGAAAAACTCCAGAGGACTTCAAAGAGTTCTAATTATAGCCAAACCTCGAGTAACTTAGAAAATAAGGTCACTGATACTCATTCCCTAGAGTCATACCCTTTGGTTGTCGACAACTGATACACAAGAACATATAACCATCCTTCTTTTTCACATAATAAGTGGAAGTATTCCACGAAGTCACACTAGGCCAAATAAATCCCACAATGAAAAGCTACCAAAACCACTTATTTAAACCTCCCTCAACTCAATCGAACCAAGCATATCATCACAGAAAGAACTGAGTATTTGACTTGACATCAAAACCCAAGATCAAGACCACCACTGAGTTGTGAATCAAACAAATCGGAAGAATAACCCTCAACTTACCAACCTTAGGAACTGACCATAGGAAAGGATTGTCAATACTAGAATTACAACATAACCACGGAAGGCCAAACTTCCCTTCACACAAACCTCTAAACAACTGACTTCTCACCTTACTAACAAAAGAAGGCCAATCCACCAAGGTACACATCTAAGTCAAGCGGACAAGAATCACATGAAAAGGGATACTTACCAGATAATGCTAGTCTAGCCATCTATCAAATAAGGTTCAATAATAATTAAGGTAATAACCATAGTAAGGGAATACAATACAAGTGGCATGAAAAGAAAAACATCAAGTCCCACTCAAGGATAATATCAAGGCCACTATGCCAAAGAAAGGGAATTTACCCAAGTACTACACCCCAAGGTAATCACAATACCAATCAACTCAATCCATCACTAAAAGAAAATATCTATGGGGGTAGTCAGATATGCATAATCATACATAAAGGCGCACAATAGTAAACATAATAATAACAAGGAATATAGACACAAATAGGTACAAAACCCCCAAATCAAATCACACAGAAACCAAAAGATAGCAAATAAAGATCACACCAATATCGATGGAATTTGAAGCCCTGACCTCTGGCCTACCTGAAAAAGTACAAACTTGAATGCATTAGGTTCCGAACTGAGCATCTGAATGACAAACTATACTACCTAACCGTGAATCACCTCCAACTTTCTAGGGCCATACCTGGTACCCAGGGCACCGTCTCTGACCAAAGGTACCACAACCTTAAGATACTGATCCGGTTGCACAAGCTGCCTAATTATTCTGCCATGCTGGGGACACTCTCCACTGAAATAGTCACTCTCCCTACAATTATAGTAAACCTTAGAAGTCCTTGTCTGGAGCGAAACACGAGCTAACCCCGACTGGCTGACCAACTCATACCTGGGGAACTCCCTACACATATGACTAACCTTACCATAATTATAACATACCCCAAAAACTCTCTAATTCAATGTACCTGCTGACCCAAAGCAATTGCCACAGTCTGAAGACCTAGATCGAGAACCCCCATGATACCTGACCAAAACTCTGTCCACTGTGACCACCACAACCTATCTGAGAGTCATCTATAATCAAGGGTGATACCTGAATGGACTTGGTAGGTTGGTGACCTCTACCAGGAGGATCCCTGCCTCTAGATGGAATACCACTGAAACTATACTGATGGTGGGGCCTCTTGCCTCCACCGCTATATGTCTCAAGACATTCACACTTTATAGTTCTTACGTGATCAACAACTTGGAGGAAGGTAGACCCAGCTGCTATCAAATGCTATGACGCTAAATGGAGTGGTAAAGTTAATCCTCTGATAAACTTTTGCACTATCTCATGCTCCATATAAAAGATCATAGAAGTATACCTGGCCCACTTGAGAAACCCAATCTCAAACTCTAAAACTGATAAAGAACCCTACTGAATACCTACAAACCCAAACCTGACCTAAGAACTACTTGATGTACCAAACACTACCCTTGCCTGAGATGTATCCTTGAAAAGGGTCGATATCCCTGACATGATATCCTAAAGAACTGAGGCAGTCTCAAACCCTACCAAGGCCTGGGCTGGCCCCAGACACTCTGGCTGACGCTGTAGATCCATAATATCAAGCTCTAACTCTCTATATTGACCTTGAACTGATACTCTGGTAACACACATAAAAGCCTCATCTGCATCTATCGGGAACCTTGTGCTATCCATCTGAGAAGAAGTGAAGCCAAAAGAAGTACTTAAAGTTAATAGAAGTAAGGACACACGATCAAGAGTTAAGAGATGGAATTTCCTAAGAATGGCCTATAGCCTCCCGAAGATAGGATTTGTACGTCATTGTACCGATCTGCAGGACTCTAGTAGGCACTTTCCTCTTGTACCAATGACACCCGTGAACCTAGGCTCTGATACTAAAATGTCACAACCCGATTTCTCAGGTCATGATGGAACCTACTATAACCCATCAGTAGGTAATCTGACCCATAGCGTGGAACAACAAGTAACGGGCTAATAAGAGAAAAGATAACCAAAATTAAATAAAAGGTGAAAGAGAATCATAAGAAAAAAATATCTCCTAAGACCTGTGAGGTCAGTACATGAGACACTAGCAAAACAAGAGTACAAGGTAAACATAATATATATATATACCATCTTTGAGATAAAAAGTAAAGATCAGTCAAGCAAAAGAGAAAGAAGGAACAACTTCGGATGCTAGGAGATCACTTCAAATCTCTGATCCATGACAGCTTTGCACGATGCACATGTCAGTGGCGAAAACTCGTACTATGATCTATAGGGTGCAGAAGTGTAGTATGAGTACCAAACATGAGGTACTCAGTTAGCATAGACCTACGGGACTTCAAAGATAATGCAAGTATAAATAACATGTAAGGCAAGAACATACATTTTAGAAAACTAACTAAGAAGTGAAATATGATAAGGATAAAGTAGTTATAGAGATAAACCACTATATTCTATAAGTAACTAGGGATGGAAATGCTATAAAATATAAATAGTTAGGGATGAAGGTAATATACAATAGTAGTAATGAAGGAAGAAGTTGATATACAATAATAATAGCTAGAGAAGAAAAGACTATACAACAATACTCTATAGGCAGCTAAACATGAATGTACTAACCTGAGGGAGCTATCCTAACAGACTAAATATCATGAGGATTATAAATAAGAAGGGAGCTAACTCTAGCATAATCAGAACATCTAACCAGAAATATGAATAATCACAAGGTAGTCTAATAACAAGGCTCATAGTATCAAAGGAGAAAAGAACTCAGAATTGTACCTATAGCCCCGGGTATAAATCCATAACCAACCTACCATAACTTTACAATAATGTCCAAATAATAATAAAATCAGATGCGCCCAGACAAACAATAACCTAACCAGTGACTCATAAACCCAGAAGGTACAAACAATCACTCAGCAAATAGCAAACATAACCTATATGTATCCATCCCCCCATAAGACCGATAGGTACTAGCATGAAATAACTATACTAGTGATAGGCATTGCATATGAATGAGTGAATGCAAAGTAAATCCAATATTGTCATTCCAACTGAGTGCCACATCATGCAAAGTATATATACCTTCTTTGGATCACTGGCACACAAGGCAAGACCTATATGGTATCCCTTCTTCTGGCATGTGGTTCCCTGATAGAGGGGCTCATTAGGGACTTGGGATATCCGTATATACTGCGTGGTCCTGAATTAGGACTTTCAATACTCAACCGTAATCAATCTTCTCTGTTCCATTATCTAAGATAAGTAAGAGTATAATAAGTACTCAGAATCAATCCGAGACTAAACAAATAGTAATCTATAAAATTTGATGCCCGAGATCGAACCGGGACTAATAATGGTAGAATAGTGTAGAAAAAGTCAGAATTTTCCGTGATTGAAATAAGTAAATAATGATAAATGAGTAGATTGAGAATGGATCAAAATCTGCCTGTCTGTGTTATTAAAGTAGTGCATGTTAGTTTAAAAGACTGACCTCCAATAGATAGAGTGGTGCAATTTTCATTTAAAAAAGCAGTTTTAAAAGTTAAAAGTAGGAATAAATCCCTTTTTGTAAATAGTAGTAAAAATAATGATTTTATTAGAATCATACCACCAAATATGCATATAACCATATGTATGCCATCTCAAGTATCCAAACAATGAAAACATAAGAGCCTAAACGTCTATAAACTAGGCCACAACTCTTTCAGAGCATAGAGAACTAGCCTGGAATCTAACTGGTCTCATAACCAAGGCCTCGGGCCCAATCAAGATGTAGAGAAAAAAAGTATCAATCTCATAACTCAAAAAGCTAAGGTAACAAGGGCATCATTCTACTGAGAGGATTTAATCAAAGAATATCGTCCACATCAATATATACAACCACAAATCTTACACTAGCGATCCCTATTGTCCACCTAAGGTGTACCACCACAAATCTTATACTAGGGATCCCTATTGTCCGCCTAAGGTCAAAGCAAGTGTGTAATCAAGATTAACATAACCCTATAGCTATAGCGGGTATTCTAGGCTAGGGTTCAAACTACAATTCAATTTTAAAATCCCCAAAATAGGTCAAAAATAGATCACAAGATACAAATAGCATTAAACCTATCCTATAACCCCTATCCCAAATGCAATCTATATCATACACAATCTAATAGAGAAAAGTAGACCGTAGCCTACCTTGTAGCAATTAGTAGTCTCAAATTGTCCACGAATTGATCTTTTCCTCCACTCGACCTCAGAAAGCTGTCGCATCAAGAACCTCAAAATTGAGCATGAAATACTTGATATAAATAATGGATTTTCCTTTCGATGACCAAATAAATTGTTAAGATGTTTTCCCACTAAATTCCTATCAATTGAAGGCGTAGGTATACATAGAGAATAGGTTGTACTAGTCCAAAAATGAAAGTGAAAGAACTAGCAGTAATAATGTCTAATATATATAGAGTAGTTTACTTCTGCCACTAGTAAATTAAGTCAAAGCATTTGCATGTAGTAACTTAGCAAGTAATAATGATTTAATTGGACATGTGGCTGTCAACTTTAATGGGTGGAATTGGTTGTCTACCTCTCTATCTCCACGTGGAGTAGAGGTGTTACCCAAAAAGTATGTTATCCCCTTTACGTATGCACTCAGATATTGCCTAGGTTTGTGGTATAATAAATATAACTTTTTGAATATACTATGATTAATAGAAAATTATTTTGAACATATCCTCTATTATATAATAATAATTTTTCAATATAACTATACCTACTATCTCTGTTTAAAATTATTAATAAATTATAAAATTATTACAAAATAATATAAATATATCGTAACTAAAGAATTTTCATAAATATCTAAAATATTTTAGAAAGGTAATAGAATATATTTTTTCCAAATTCTAATTTAATTCAAATATTTCAGAATACGTTCGGTATTAATAAAGTTCTCAAATGAATTGTCTGGGAACCGAATCATATGTCTCGGTAGGTCATAAATGACGTGTAGTAACTAAGGGAAAGCATGAAATGTAGAGAACGTGCGAAAAAAGGACCTAGAGGGTCGTTACACAATTGCAACCACTTTTACATGCCATTGAGACTTTTGAGAATTTTGGTGATTTGATCAGATACAGGATAACTTTTTCCTGCAGCCTTGAGTTCACCAAGAATTTTGCTGAAGCAAGAAAAGATACTTTTGATAGATTCTCCTTCCTTCATCTGGAATAACTCCCTTCATCTGGGATAACTCATACTCATAGACGAGCAAGCTCATGATAGTTTGATTTACATTGTTAGTTCCTTCATTAGTTACTTCTAGTTTATCCCACAATTCTTTGGCAGTTTCATTACTTGAGGTTTTTTCATATTCTTCTTCGTTGATTGCATTGTACATGAAATTTTGTCTTTTAAATTGATTTGGCTTATTTTTATCTGTTCATCATTGTAGTTTTCCAGGGATGGAATTTCTTCAATAGAGGCTTTACCACTACCATCCTTTTTGTTATTTTCTTTTATTTAAGGAATCAAAATGTCACCCAACTTGATTACTCTCAAAGACTTTACATCGTATGACTTAATGAATGTTTCCATTCTAATCTTCCAATGAGAAAAATGCTTACCATTAAAGTAGGGAGGTCTAGTTTGAGAAATACCCTCTTGAAATAATACACCAATAGCCAATTGTTAAGCCATGATATTTTTCTCACTTGTTGTTAGGATAAACTTTTTGAGACCTTACTCTGATACCAATTGAAAGTTCAAGAGGGGGGTGAATTACTCCTTTTTTAAAAAAATTGTTTGCTCAGTCGACTATTCGTATCAGTAGTTGACTAATGATAATAGAAATTAAACTTTCAGAAATGAAAATGTCGGAAAGATAAAGTGACACAATGAATGTATACTGGTCGGGATCCCTAATGGATCTTACTCCGGTCTCCTTGGGTTGCAAGAGTGTTCTACTAGTATTTTGTAAATTTTGGTTTGGTACAAAGGCTGCTTTTGGGAGAAACACCTAAGTCTACTCTCTGTTTCTTTTTCTCTCAAATTTGTTTGATACTACAGCCTCACCAATAATATTTTTTCTCTCCTCTCTGTTTTTTTACACAGTAAATCTCACAAAAGTACAATGCTTATAAAAATTAGAGAAAAGAATAGTAGATGGTAAAGACTAGAAGTATGTGATTCCCTTCCTTTAAGGTCCTTTAAATAGATGATGAATGTGATCGTTGAAGCTGATGTAACCAAGAGATTTGATCCTTGGAAAAAAAGGGTATGGAATATCCTTTTTCTAGGAATAAGGGAGAGTCATCAATGACTCTTTTATTTTAGTTGATCCCTTGATAAGTTGATTTTACTTCCTTCCATACTTGGGCAGATTTGATTGTGCCAAGATTCAAAAAGTAATCTTCTTCCTTTTTCAGCATCACTTGAGGTGGATCTTTCATCCATGAATAAGGCTGACTTTCCTTAAGGTCTTGATATTTATTTTCCTTCTATAGAAGCCATCATAAATGTGTGATCTTTTCTCTTTTGACTTTAGGCTAGCTTTCCTTAATGTCTTAAGATCGTGACATATATTTTCCTTCTATAGCTTCCACCAACGTTCTTCCATTTATGTGTTCCTTATTTTCCTACAATCATATTTGTCAATCATTAAATCAAAACACTGACACACCACCCTCAAATGGGTGGCAACCAATACACTGACAATTGTACTGCATCCCAACAAAGAGCTATCAAACGAAGAAGAGCCACTGAGAATAAGAGAGAGAAGGAGAGTGAAAAAGTTAACGATATATAGATGTAAGTTTCATTAAGGGTGCACTTGTTATGGTAATATGTATCAACATTTAAGGTAGTCCTTTTCAAATAAAGTGTAAGACCAATGCCTTACTAGATTACTTATTTAATTTTTTAGAAATGGAAAAAAATAAGGTTAAAGATCAAAGGGAATTTCTCTATCCATTTGATATATATAGAGGTGGTATGTATGATCCTAATTAAGTAAGAAAATTTGGAAAAACATAACAGTATGGGATACTATGACTGCAACCTATGTTGCTCGGACACCCTAAAATTATTGTTGTACCCATGTCGGATTCTCCAAAATGTACTACTTTTGGAGTATCCAGCACACACCCATCAACATCATTGAAGAGTCCTAGCAACATAGATTACAATAACTTTTCTTAGGCTAGAGAAAGTAGAAATTTTTCTACTCTGTGCAATGTGACTAGCTTTTACGAACATTACCTTCTTGAACAACATGGTCACCCTCAGTTTTGTAAAGACCCTCTAGGTCATTTCCTACATTTTCATGATTTTACTATATCTAAAGCTTTCCTACAGCTTCCCTAGCTCGTTTATGACTTGTTTGGACTGACAATTTGGTTATAGGGTAGTTCGTTTGTTTTTTAGAGCCATTTCCCTGTTTTGGAGCTTTTGAAGTTAAGAAATGGGTCTTGGAAAAAAACCTCAGGTAAAAGGCCTTGGATATTATTTATGATAGTCTCATAAGCTTTGAAATATTGATTTTAGTCTAGGAGGACCCTTGGTTTGGGTCCCGAGGCTTTCAGACTCATTTTGGACTATTGGGTGGAATTTGGCTAAAACAGCCCCTTGGGGTGTGTGACCCACTTTTTATCAAAATGACCCCGGATGGAAATTTTGATGGTGTCGTTGAGTCTAAAATGTCAAATTTGGTAGGGTAGCATAATTCGTTTCTAAGCACGGGATTGCGAACCAATCCCAAGCACCCAATCAGAGTCCATTGGGACCTTGTTGAACTTGGCTGGCGCAACTGCTTAAGAGGCAAAAGGACTTCTTTAGCGGTTGGGAACCATTTTAGCAGAGCCTGGCTAGCCAAGGCCCGGTAGCTTAAGCGACCCTTGGGCACTTTAGCGGTCATTTAACCACTAAAGTTGGCATTATATATATATATATATCCCCCTTCATTTTTCCAGCTTATATTAAGTATAAAATCCACCATTTTAGACTCCATCAAGCTCTGAAATTGAGAGGAATTTAGTGTGTGAAGATGGAATTAGCTTGGGGGAGGATTCTTGAGCATTATATTGTTATCTCCGTAAGTTTTATTTAATTTCTAGCTTATTTTCCCGTTTTATTCCTTAAATTTCTCGATTATGTTGGGACTGATTTTGGGACTGTTTGAGCTCAGAGTTAGCTAAATTTATGTGGAAATTGATCCTTGATCTGCATGGGATGCTGTGATGGTTTTAATTTTGAGATTCCACAAGCGGACCCCACATAAAATTTGTAGTCAGATTTCTAACCCGGAGCATTTATTTGCAATATGGGTATTGATTAACTCATCTTGATGCATAGAACATTATTTTGATAGCATGGCAACTCTCGGAGGCCTCTCGGAAGGGGAAAGCTCCAGTGTAGAGGATTTAGCGAGCGTTCGACGGCGTCCAGGTAGTCTAGGCTTACCCTTGTTTTAGATTGAGCTTAATTATGGTAATAGTGTACTATTGTGCTAGCTTTGGGTGAATAGTTTTAGCCCGATTATCATTTAGCATTTTTACGCTTTATTTAGCTGGTTAGGGCCCCTTTTGGTATATTTTGAGCCCGTTCTCCCTAGCATAGTATATTATCATCCTTTAGGACTAGTAGCACCTTGAAATGGGAATGAAAAGCCTTAGACTAGACTCGGGAAGGTTCTATCCTAGGTTGGGTTATTCGGACCTCGTAACGTGCCCCATTACTCTTTTTAGATAGTATATTTCATATGATGCTCTTTTAGGCTTAGTTAAACTCTTTGCTGCTACCTTAGGTTATTACCTTGGGTTGGGGTTGAATTAGACTTGATTTCTGTCCTGTTTAGCTCATTTTCTCTAGGTAGAGTAGTAACTGACCGTGGACCGCACCTTCTTGACCTAGTAAATAGGAACCCGCCTTGCTTTAGTAGACTTAACTGCTCGAGATTAGTTTATATGACTTTAGGGAGTGGAAATAGTCCCAAAACACTTGATTTTCTTCCCGCGAGATAGTTATGCTTATATATGCATATACATTTCAATTGTAGTTCAAGTTCTACTTATGCTCTATTGTTATTGTTATGAGTTCTGGTATGAATGGCATCAATTTACGATTATGGTTTACTGTTCATGAGTTCCGGTATGAGTTTGGTATTTATGGTTGAGGTTGGCTTCTTATCAGATCAACTGTTTCTGGTTACGATATGGTTACTATGAGTTTCGATTCAAGTCCAGCATCTGTCTATGATTATGGTTGGGATATTCTGGTGTTAATTATGGTTGTTAATGGGATTTCTAGCAGTTGTACTGGGTTCTTTTGTGTATGCATTATTTGGCCTCTCATTATTATCAGCTATTTTCGATTTGAGCTCGGTGTCTGGCCGCTTGTTACTATCCATTGGATACATACCTAATTTTTCATCAGGGATTTATGATCAGAAGGTTACTTGAGATCGGTTCAGTTAAAGGTTATTTATGTTTCATACCTTAGTTTCTTCTTGTTTGTACCCACTAGCTTATGGGGGTTCAGTAGGGTTAATTATTTTTTTTGTGTGCCTTCTGGGCTTATTGGCCTCCAGTTAGGTTGTAGTTAGTTCTTTGCTCTTACTTTCAAGCTACTTATTTCCTTTACTTTATTTATCTAGCACAATAGATATTTACATTTCTACCCCTGTTACTGTTGACTTAGCTTACACTCTCACACTTTAATTATGCTTTTACTGTATTTGAGCTTAGTCAATCGATGATGCCTACTGAGTACTCGTTGTTTTGATACTCATACTATACTTCTGCATCTTTTCCTTGATGCAGATCTGAGTACGAGCCACCGACATTGACGTTATCCTCTGGCCCTGCTACTGATCCAGAGATAGGGTGAGCTTTCTAGAGTCCGGAGTTGATCCTCCTCCATCTGTTTCAGTTACAATCTTTTGTATTTTTGAGATTACTCTGTATATGTGTATATTTTGGATACTGTCTAGTACTCTTATTTTTGGTCATAGTGGCTTTCGCATAGACCTTACTAGGTTTTGGGAGGGATTCATTTTGTATATTTTATCCTCTTCCCTATTTTTTGCAGTATATTATGTATGTATATCTTTCTTCTTTTGCCTATATTTTTGTTTTGTATTGACTTCACTATTGTTTTCCCTTATCTTCTGCCTGTTATCCTATTACTCATCGTTCCGGGCTATGGCTTGGCTTACCTACTGGTGGATTAAAGTAGGTGTCATCATGACCTGAGAAATTGGGTCATGAAAAGTTTTCAGAATCCATTTGATACTGTAATGACCCTTTGAGAATTCAAGCATCCGAATTTCTTTCTATTTTATTCGTAAGTATATAATTATGAATTCATCTCCAAATTCTTATTGTGATCTTATGAACATGAGTAGCTAAATCCCGCAACTTGGGTTGTGGGAACCATGATGAACTAACAACACAAGTTAAGTACGTAGTGATCATAGAATGGTGATTATGCATGTATTATTTTTCTCTTCGTATCAATTGCTTTCTAATGAGTGCACATGTTAAGATCGCCTTATTGTTACTTGCTGGACCAAAGGAGTAACGAATGGGAAAAGGGATGTAGCAACAAAGACTTGAGGCTATCAAACCTCATCTAATAACTAAAATCTATCCGAGAATATTTAATTTGGGATCAAAGGTAAAGGCTAGTAAATATTATACACCCGTAGATGGACCAAGTTGTATGGTGTACTTAACATACCAATCTTGCATGCAAAACTCCAGGATAGATCACTAGTAAGTCACACCTTTTGTGTTATGAAGTCATGAGGAACACAACCCTAGTTTATTCACTTACTACTTAAACAACAATTAATCAATATTCTGCAACTTGGGTACTAATTACTAAAAATCATTACTTGTTACTACAAAACCCCCTTTTGGGAAATAACAGATTAATAGTTCAAATAACCGCATCAACCAAGCGTCTTGCCATATTTCCTATAGGATCAACCCCAACCTTGTTTGGGTTCTATATTTAATAGCGATCGTACTATACTTCTTTTGGAGGTGTAATTTAAGCAATATCAAATTTGGCGCCATTGTCGGGGAATACGATTTAGGACTTGTTCAATTGTGTTTATTTAACTATTAGTCCTTATTTCCTAATTTTACTTTTTCTGTTGTTTTTGTTTTATTTCTAGGTTGCACACCAGTGCATGCACAATACTCGAAGTTAAGGTAATCCCCTGATTCCATTTAATCTAGCAATAGAACAAACTCTAAGAAATTAGAGAAGAATGGTTAGCGAAGGAGTTCATAATGAAGGACGAAGGGGTACATAATCAAGGACTTAAGGAGACTATGGAAGAAACAATTGCCTGCATACTCACTGAATAACAAGCAAGACAAGAAGCCGCTTGGCAAACAATAATAAGAAAGCAGGCTAAATAAGAAGAAGCAAACCATCTGGATGCCGCCGAGGAACATGCAAGGGAGAGAAGGAATAGGGGACCCAAGCATCCACAACACTATGTTCCTCAGTTTGATGATGTAGATGAAGATGCAGGATTGCTAGAGGTAGGTGAAATAGGTGCTATTGTTCCACCCCCATTGTCACCGGGAACAAAGTTCAACATCACCAGTGCTATGATACAACTACTAAACTTAAAAGGAGTATTCATAGGCTTTGCTACTGATGATGTAAATTTCCATCAGATGAACTTTGTAAGGATTTACAATTCCTACAACCTGCTTGGAGTGGGTCAAGATTCTATCAAACTGTGGTTGTTTCCCTTTTCTCTAACTGGAGAAGCCACTCTATGGTTGATAGAGTTTCCAAGAGGATCAATAACCACTTGGCAAGAGTTGAAGACACAATTTTTAGAGTGGTTTTTCCTACCTTCCAGAATATTGTAATTAAAAGATGATATTTACAACTTCAAGCAACTATATTTATAGGTGTTGTACGAGATATGGTTGAGGTTTAAGAAGAAGCTGTAACAAGTTCTGAATCATAGAATCCCTAATCATAGTGTGTTTGAGATATTCTACAGAAGTTTGAATGCTAATAACAAGGTCATAGTATACACGGTAATAGGAGGAGCTTTTATGAGTCTACTTTGGGAGCAAGCTTCTACAATTCTAGATAAAATTACTCAAACCAATCAAGGTTGGCACATGCAAGATGAAGACGTGCTCGCAGGCACTTATGTGATCGAATCTTAAACGAAATAATGAATGGTAGACGATTCTATTGCTCGGGAGGTAGTATAGTTGAGAACTGAGTTTAGCTTTTTCATAAAATAGTTTGCAGCAGTGGGGGAAGAAAAAGTAAATACAGTTGGATCGCAAGGCAAAGCACCTAGACATGATGACTCTGATTCTGAGGAGGAGGCTAAGTATCTAGATGGTCAGGTGGTAGGTTTTTGAGCCAAAGTGCAAGGTTTTAATCAGGATAATTGGTGCTCTGGTCAAGGGAATTAAGGTTGAAACTATTATAAAGACAATAACTACAACTGGTTTGGGTATAAAGATAAGAGTAGATGGAGAGATGGTGACTGGAAAAGAAAGAAAGATTACAAGAATGACAAAAGTACCTTTATATTCTACATGGAAGTCATGATGCTGATTCGAGTAATTATAGGATGGAAGACAAGCTTACTAAAATGGTGAAAGGGGTAGAAAAGATTGAAGATTTCCTTAAGGAGATTCGAGCAAATATTTTAGGGATTAGTCAGAAAGTTAAGTCCGATGCTACCACTATCAAGCAACTTGAGCAACAGTTTGGCTAGATGTCTGCTGCAATGAATCAATGTCAAAAGGGCACACTTTTAAGTAATACAGTCCAGAATCTGAAGAATGATAGTCATTACTTAGCTATTACCATTAGGAGTGGAAAGATGACCACCGACCTACCTACGCCCATAATTGTTAATGATAGGCCTACGCCCGAGCTGATTGATAATGAAAAGATGGTTGAATTTAAGAATAAGGTTGATGATTAGAAAGCGTTTGAAAAGCCATCTTCTATTGATGAAAAGGAGACTAGGGCTAAAAAGGGAAAGAATAAGAAGGTCCTACAAGTTTTGACTCCCATTCCACAGCCTCCTCCACCTTTATTACAAATATTAAAATAGAGAGTCAAAGAAGGGAAGTATCAGCCACTAGAGCCTCAACTTGCCACTCAACCAAGTCTGCTACTATGATAACCAACAAAGTGTTATTGGCTCCTAAGAAAGCATAGCAAAGATGGGATGGGAGTGCTTTGAGCTACAAGACAGGAGGCTCCTCAATAGACGGCTTGGCCGATGGGGTTGCTCTATTCTTTAAATCCAAATCCATCTTTTTTGGGGCAAAAGTATAAGAATCCAAACTATCAAGTGTGCTCACCATCTCATCATAACCATCAATATCGTCTTCTTCAAAGCTCATGATTACTGCCACTAGTGCTTAAACACACTCTCCTTAACAGAAACTATCAAGGTGTCCTCATTAACTGTATCAATAACTGAGATTAGACGCATGTCCTTAGGATGCTTCATGGATTGGAAAACATTAAACATCACTTCCTCATGGTTCAACCAAAACTTCAACTGCCCAATTTCCATATCAACCAATTCTCTTCTAGTTGCGAGAAATGGTCTCCCTAAAATAATGGGAATCTCAAAATCAACTTCACACTCGAGGATAACAAAATCAACCATAAAAATGAAAGACTCAACCCTCACCAATACATTATATGAAACTCTCATAGGCTTCACCAGGGTGCGAATCCCCATAAGAAGTCTCATCAAAGTTGGTTTGGGTGACCCCGACCCCAACTGTCTAAATACCGCTAGTGGCATTAAACTAATGCTAGCACCCAGGTCACACAAAGCTTTTGCAAATTTGAAAGCCTCAATGGTACAAGGAATCGTGAAAGCTACAGGATCGTAAAATTTCTCCACTAGAGATCGGTAAGCTATTGCGCTACAGTGATGTAAATTTTCAATAGTGTTCGTAAAATGGAACATCTTTTCGAGGTTTGGTACACTGAGGGTAATCATTAGGGATGAAGACTCTCATTTTGTAATTGGTTATTTTTCACCCTGCTAAAAAAATATAGGATGAAGCATAGAGTGGCAACACCTTATCATCTACAGACTAGCTGCCAAGTGGAAATCTCCAACCAAGAGATCAAGACAATCCTTCAGAAACCTGTGAATGGAAATAAAACAGATTGGTCTAGAAAGTTGGATGATGTTTTATGGGTGTACCGAACCTATAGGTATGTCTCCCTACCAGCTCATTTATGGGAAAGCATGTCACTTACCGATCGAACTTGAGCACAAGGCTATGTGGGCACTCAAGAAGTTGAACTTGGATTGGGGTGAGTCCTAAAAATTGAGGCTCGACCAATTGAATGAACTAGAAGAGTTTCGTCTGAAATCCTATAAGAGTTCAACTCTGTACAAGGAAAAGATGAAGATATACCACGACCGAAAGATAGGAAAGAGAGTTCAATTCGGGTGATTTGGTCTTATTGTACAACTCAAGACTGCAATTATTTTCAAGTAAGTTGAAGTCTAGTTGATAGGACCATTTTAAGTGGTATGCGCCTTCCCATATGGGGTCGTTGATCTTGAGAACTAAAAAGGTAAACGGTTCATAATAAATAGCTAGTTTGTTAAAATGTATTTTGGAACCGAAGAAGAGGTAAAGGTAGTTGACATATGGGCCCTTGGTGAAGTATGAGTAACCAAGGGACTCGAGTCGTACCGTGACATTAAATCAGGTGCTTCATGGGAGGCACCCATGTTTATTTTATGCATTTTGTTTTCTTTAAGCTTAGATTTTAGTGTAGGAATAACGTGTCTTGAAATGTGTAGGATGACTTGGAAAAGAACTTAGAATTTTGAACAAAAAGAAAAACCACGGGCCTAAGAATGAACCATTAGAAGATCCACGGCTCGTGGTTTATGTCGTCTACACAAAGACATCAGATCAATTTTCAAGAGTTGGTCTAATGATTGAGTACCAATGACCGTTCGAAGAAAGAATGGGTCATGGAATCCATTGTCTGACAAAACTCTGAAAATCAATTTTCAGGAGTTGGTACTGACGAGCTTAAAGAATGATCATTGCATCATACAACAATCGTCCTTAAGCCTCATATGTTCCCCAGGTAAGTTTTCTAAGGCTGTAAGATACGATAGCTAGTAACGATCGTTGGACTAACTAATGATCCAAGGGATGAGTCATCTATTAGGTTTGTTAATTTCTTTTATAATTTTATCTGACCCGACCTGACTTGCCCTTTTTAATTCCAAATTCTTCTACCCATTGACCCAATACACTTATACACCCATTCAAACACAAAAGTACACCCACAACTGCACGTTCACAATACAAGAACAAAGCAACAACTAAATTTCCTTCTAAGTTCAAGCTATTCCAACCTAAACTGGTGCATACACTCTCGAATTCAAGAACTCTATTCTCGATTGTCCTTTCTAGGCACTTGCATTCTCAACAAACGTAAGGCATGCTAAATACTAATGATTTAATTATACCTAATTGATAAACGTAAGTGTAGTAGGGTTACACATACCTTGTGATCACTGTGCACTTGCATACTTGAGATCGGAGGAGACGTTGTTATTACATTCTTTGCCTTGTCGCTTATATATGGTTTTTGAAAAATGGGTGTGGTAGGGGTGAAGTTTGAGTAGCCCCTATAATACCAAATAACAAACAAAAGTTGGTCAAAACACTAAAATAATCTTTATTTAAAGAAGTACACACTCAATGATCTAACCAACGACCCATTGTTTCTTGGAATGGCTCATTGGTTGGATCATTGTGGATGCCACAGTTGAGTCCACAGAATTTCATTTGATGAGGCCTTCTAATGATCATGGGTTCCTCCAATGAGTTATTGGTAGCTCTCATCTGGTTAGAGTAGTCTCAGGAGTTGCAGGACTTCTGTCCAATGACCCATAAGATGAGTCATTCCTTCTTACAATGAATCGTCCTGAGGGTCGTCTGTAGTGACTGTGCACATGCTTTATATAGTTATTTTGAGAGAATTGGAACTAATCATTTGATCCATAGGTACGATGGCACCTAAAGTGAGTAATAAGAAACAAGATGAGGCAGCCCGTAAGGAGATAGCAAGAACAGGGTACTAAAAGACCAACCCTCGACATCAGCTATGGAGTCTGAGGAATCTAGTGGTTTGGAGGTGGAATACTCCACAAGTGGAACTGATGAAAAACATGAGCCTCAAACCACTAGGTCCAAGGCTGCCAAGTCCAAGTCGATAGTGACCGTGGCCACTCCTATCTTGCCTCCCCAGTCTAAAAAAGAAGAAGAAGCTACCAAGCAAAATAGGAGTAAGACCAAGGCTGAAAAGGGTGATGCTGATGGAGAATCTCAGAGTGATTAGTCAGAAGGTGGATTCGGTAATGATAATCCAGGGGCCTCCGACACAGATATGGATGAAGGTACACCTCGGTGAGGCTAAGAAAACATTTGGTTGGGTGTACCCCAATCACATTCCCACCGTAATGATGGGGTTTCTATGAACAACAAGGGTAACCTAAAGTAGACAATTCAAGAATAAACCCATATTCTGCCTGGGGATTTGCAAAGGGTTTCAAAGCTAGATCGATTATTTGAAAAATATGGGTTGGATTGGATGGAAAAGCCGTTATATAGGTACAACACTGAAATTATTCATGAGTTTTATGCCAACTACGTCGCTATATTGGAGAATATGACTCCATGGAGACAAAAAGTCATGTGGAAATAGCCACAATTAGATACAGTTACAATAAGGGGTATAACTATTGATATATCTGAGAGGTCTATCTCTGGGTTCCTCTATGGTGTTGATTTTGAGGCTCCGGCAGTTACACCAAAATTTGACACGGGATGACTGATATAAAAAGGTGAAGCAGTTGAGCCCCGAGGATAAGATGTTACACTATAAATAGATGGCCCTCTACATATCCAAAGCAAAAGCGGAAGCTGAGTGGGTGCCTGTGGGGGACCCAATTTACAAGTACACTTTGTCTTTCCTCTCAAAGTCCTGATGGTCCATAGTCTGACACTGGTTATCACCCACAAGTAATGACAATGTTTTGAGCGCAGATCGTGTGGGGTTAGTAGCATCTATTTTGGCTGAGCTTGAGTTGAATATTCCTAGGCTAATTGCCACAAAAATTTGGGAGTGGGCTATGTTGTTAATCCCTACTCTCTTTTTTTTTTAGTCTCATTTTCCAGTTATGTTGGAAATTTAGGGTGCGCTATTGTCGAATTTAGATAGAATGATATGCCAACCAAGATGGCCAACATCGCACTGATCAAGGATTACATAAATCCTATTGCCAGAGCTAGAGGTCCACAGATAGTGGAAGGAGCTGCTCATGTTGATTATAACACCAAATTCCAGCTAGTAAAGCTGGTACCACAGAAGCCACCCTGATTGACACCACAACCTTGTCTTTGTATCTATCCATAGGTCCTCTTGGTGAACTTCAGACTACTCCCGTAGGCTATGCTCTAGTGACAAAGGATTTCTTGGAGAAAATGTTGAAAAGGTTAGCTATTTTGGAAGCATAAATTGAGAAGCTGGAGATAGCGGTCAAGACATTTGTTCAAGATGAGATAAAGGGGCATGTGTGGGGTATACATGCTAGATTTGATTATTTTTAGGTACGAATGATAGACCGCTTAGAGAGTGTTCAGTCTCCTGACTTGAGTGATATCACAATAGAGCTTGCCCCACTTCAAATACCTATGAAGGACCTCACAGAGAAATAGTTCTAGGTTGTGTCGCCTCCATCCATGCCGATCATTGAAGAGGTGTTCAATATTGAGGTGCCAGATTTCTACACCCTGGCCCCAAAAGATGGGGGCAAGAGTAAGGAAAAAAATACTACAAGAGAAGATGAGCACCCTTAGAAGAAGAGAAAGAGGACATATATGTATCCGATGAACAAGGTGGTGAGTGAGAGAAAACAGTCCTCTGTGGACCACTTATCGGAGATACATGAGAAGGGCCAAAAAATTGGTGGTTTTAGAGAGTCAAAGGCCCTGAGAGTTGATAACACTGATGTTATGATTGGAGGTAGGGAAATGAAAGTTGCCCCCAGCAGTTCTGTACCTTTGAGTGCACTGGCCACCATCAGTGCCAACTTGGTTTTGAGTGTTATGCTTACCACCGAGGCAACAAGTCAAGAGTATGGTGGGGTTACATCTATGACCCTCACTGATTAGTCCACTATAGACGCCTAGTGCGTTACTATGTCCCTACCCTAATTTTTACATTTTGTATGTTTTTATGCATTGAAGACATTGCACGATTTCATAGTTGGGATGGGGGTATGCCAACATTCGAGGGTTTTTATTGCCGTGTTTATTTTCCCTCGGATGAGCTATATAGTTAGAATTGGCATATTTAGGATTTTCACTTCTGTATTTTGTTTAAGTTTGTGTTAACTTAAGAGAAAATTGGGAGAACTTGGTGCAGTTAAAATAAAAAGAGCATGCAACCTATGTTTATGAAATTAAATTTTTTAATAATACCCCTCCTTCAATTTTTAGTTGTGTTGTGTGTTTACTATGAACTGTGACTATTGTGGATCTCGTTATGGCATTACAATTATGAGCATGATAACCGTAGCCTAACTACGCATGAACCGAAAAGATAGCTGCTAACGTAGCCCTAAGCCATAAGTGTGTGAGGTACTTACCTAGTTCAGCAACATGTGTGCAATCTAGAACTTGCCCGATTAGTCTCGCCTAGGTTATAGGATAGCCTGTTAGTATTGGATCATAGGCCATTCTTGACCAGTCCACTTTGAGCCTAAAAGCCCTACCAAATAGAATGTGATATCACTTGATCCTGATTTTGAGCCAATGTAGACCTTTTTCTTAAACTAGCCCATTCACCTTCTCAATTAGATTACAATGAACCTACTTTGGCTTTGGTCCCTCCTTAGACATTATGCACCTCACCTCAAACAAATTGCCTAAGTTGAAGGTGTCTATTATAGGGGTGCATAAATAAAATCGGGTATGTAGAAGAAGTTAGTAAGTGAAAAAGGATTCGGGTTCGGTATTGTGAAAAGAAAAAAAATAGAAAAGAGAAAAATTACAAAAAGAAATCGCACCTGAAGTCTGAAAGCTATAAGAGATAAAAAAAAAAAAAATAGGATTAAAAGTGGAGCCAAAAGTAGTGTAGTGCCAAGGAGGAAAGAGTCACTTGATCCATATTTACCATACCTGACCCCGAGCCTACTTTACAAGCCAATAAAGTCCTATAGTGATCCTAACCCAGCTATCCGAAAAACTAAGGCGTAGAAAATAAGAGCAAGCCTATGGTATTCCACATGCACTTTCTGAACTTTTTTGTGAGAATGAGTGCTTCGATTCAGTCCTCGTGTTGAGATTCATTATATATTGTGAGTACGGGACTTCTTTAATGAAATGGGCTTATGGATTGCATCGTAAATGCTATTTTTTTGGGTAGTGTCATTAGTATATGTGCTAGGTAATTTGTTGCTAATGTAATGCCATTGCTTGATCCCTTTGTGTCGTGGTAAGTAGTTTTGCACACACCAGTGATATTGGTTTTGATTGTATTGGAGGAGATCAAAAGTGATTGAGGTACATGCATGATGATTTGAATTGATAATGTGACTGCCGTAGGACTCTTAGATTTCTCTTACTTAAGCATCGTGTGGTTTGTTATTTTATTTGGCTTAGTTTTGTTTGCCTGGGGACATGTAAATATCCTAAGTTGAAGGTGTTGATGTGTCATAGTTTTATGACACTTTCGATGCTTAAAACAAGAGAAATATGCTAGTCTAAGGCACGTTTATATGGGTATGATGTATGTTGATGGTATTTGCAGGTGAAATAGGTCCTGAGAGTTAAACTACAAAAAATAAGACTTAGGTGCATCAGATGAGTCTACCAATGAATCATTGGAGCTACTGATGACCATCCCATGCACCCATTGGATGAATCAGAGAAGATGAAATATGAAAAACATCAGAATACAACATCTAACGATCGTTGGAAGAAGCAATGAAGTCGTTCTAAAGATTATGGGAGGAAGATCTGCAAATTGAAAAATACAAGGCTATCACAATGACCAGATACAACGAGTCATTCTTCGATAAAATGAGCTCACCCTGACGATCGTCCTAGGGAAAATAAAGAATCATCCAAAAAGCAATCATCCAACAATGAACATAAAGAACGATTGTTGGATCCTCCAATGATCGTCCTATCTTCCATCTGAGGTTCCGACACTGCAATCCCAGTTTATTTAGGATATGTTTGGTTTTGTCTATAAATACATTTAGGTTTTCTTTGAGGGGTTACACATTATTACTCTCTGTAAGGACTTAGAAACAATAACATTGATTTGTTCTTGGGCTTTAATAGAAGATTACCTTCAGATATTGATTTTTGTTCTTAAGTTTCTTTGAGAATTCAAGCATCTGGATTTCCTTCTACTTTATTCGTAAGTCTATAATTATGAATTCATCTCCAAATTCTTGTTGTGATCTTATGAACATGAGTAGCTAAATCCCGCAACTGGGGTTGTGGGAACCATGATGAACTAACAACGTAGGTTACTTAGTGATTCTAGAATGGTGATTTTGCATGTATTTTTCTCACGCAAAAGGCTATTGAAGGGGCGGCGAATGCTAGAAAAGCTAAAGCAAACCAGAAAGGATTTTTTTTTTCTAAATCGTACTTGTGTTTTTAGAAAAAAAAAATGGTGATTTTGCATGTATTTTTCTTCTCTTCGTATTGATTACTTTCTAATAAGTGCACGCGTTAGGACTCACCTTATTGTTACTTGCTGGACCAAGGGGCTAACGAATGGGAAAAGGGATATAACAATAGAAATTTGAAACTATCAATCCTCATCTAATAACTAACCTCTATCCGAGAATAGTAAATTTGGGATCAAAGGTAAGGGTTAGTAAAGCCTATGCACCCGTAGATGGACCAAGTTGTGTGGTATACTTAACTTATCGATCTTGCATGCTAAACACTAGGATAGATCACTAGTACGTCACACCTACTGCATTATGAAGTCATAGGGAACACAACCCTCGTTTATTCTCTTACTGCTTAAATAACAATTAATCAATATTCTGCTACTTGGGTACTAATTACCTAAAATCATTACTTGTTACTAAAAAAACCCTTTGGGAAATAATAGATTAATAGTTCAAATAGCTGTATCGACTGAGCGTCCGTCCTGCCATATTCCATATGGGATCGGTCCCAACCTCAATTGGATTCTATATTTGACAACGACCACGTTATAATTCTATTGGAGGTGTAATTTGGACTACATTTGAGATCCTTTAATTATCATTACAAGATATATTTGAGGATAAATACTAAATGTAAAGGGTGGCCTTATTATTATATATATGTATACCTGTGTCTTTTGGAAAGATTCCACTGCCTCATTGATTTGTTAGATATGAATATGTAACATTTTTTTAATGAAAGACTACTGCATTTTAAAAAAAATGTTTTCAACCTCCTGCAAATTTTTACCTTGAGAAAAATGTACAGTAACATGGGTTCTTTGGTTCCTCTTCTATATACACGTGTATCTTTTAAAACCATACGCTTTCACCCTTTTTGGGTTAAACCCTATAATTTATCCATTATTTCCTCGATCCTTGTATTCTACGAATTTTAAATTATAACAACTAATAAATTTTGGCCAAGGTAAATGGGTAGATGAAATTCGTGGTAGCTTTGGGAAGTGAGAATTAAGTTATGCAAGGCTATTCCTTTCTTTTTGACATCATTCCTTAAGATATGTGATTTTTGGATCAAGAGTGCTATTGAAAGGTCGATTGTTAGATGTTACTCAATTTGTTGTTGGTGTTATTCTTGATAAGAACTCATATTCCATGATGTCAGTTCTATATTAAGTTGGAAGTAGGAGGTGGTGTGTATATAGTTGTGATTAACAGATTATAGTGATATTAATAGTGGTATTATGATTATGGTATGAAAGAGGTACCGTGGCATATGGGTTACTTGTGGGATTGCTATTTTGTATACATAAATGTTCCTGCTTGACTAGCACATATTTAGATTATTTAGATGTCATGGTGGCCTTGTTAGACCACATAGAGACTTGCATACATATAGATATCCTGGTGGTCTTGTTAGTCCAAATAGCGATTTACAGACATATAGATATCCTGGTGATCTTGTCCATCCGCATAGTGATTTGTATTTTTTCTGTTATGAACTGTTTAGTTGGATGAGATTGTTGTTGTTATGATATTTGGTTGTCTTGAGGGTTATGGTAAACTCTAAGTTCTTCGTCTCACACCAGATTAATATTTTTTGTTGCTCTGCACATTCTTCAGCTACTTCTGGATAAGCTTAACTTTCTCCATAACTTGATGAATCAAATCTGGCCCTAACAAATTAGATTCACCAACATCAAAATATCTAATAAGAGATGTAAATCTTTGCCCATACAGGAGTAACAACCCATTTCATTGTTATAGCATTGTTTAGGGTGTAAGTAGCTAAAAATTCCCTTAGTAAGAAAGTTGATAAAATCTCAAGTTAGGATGGTTTCTGACAAAATCTAGTGTTGTGTGCTTTAGTGGTAAGTTCTGATTCATGGTGTAGTATTTGATAGTGTTGTATTTATTAGGAGATGGTCGAATGGCATAGTTTCCTGTAGGAAGTTTTGGGATGGTAAATAGATTTGTAGAACTCTGATTATAGAGGTTGTCGCGTTGGGATAAATTTGTGATGTCCTAAGTCAATGAATGTGTGGTGAAATGGAGGTAGATTTAGTTTTCTTGAGTTAGTGCTTAAGGCACGCTATAGTAATAGGATTCCAATTGCAGTGAGACCGTCATAACTGTTGTTGTTCCATAGTAGCGGTAGTGATAATGTAGATGAGGGCCAACGTAATGAGCCCATTGCTTTCATAGCAAAGCTGCTGCTGCAAGAAATAGACCATTGCAGTGGACAACAGGCAGATTAACTCACTTAAGTCAGTTTTTCTTCGAGTTTTATTTCATAAACTCAAGAGTTTTGTTCCAAACTGTTAGAAGGCAATTTCTTTTAGGGCTAGGGTGATTTCCTTGTTGAGGTAAGCAATTTCATCCACCTTTTTACATTGTAATATTCTATTATCCTAGAATCACAAGAGAAATTGTTAGGATTGAATTGTGGGAAAACCCTAGGTTCATGAAATTGTGGAAAAAAGCCTAGATTAGATGTAAATCATTAAGAATTGTTTCTAGGATGTAAGATAACACTTTCTAGCATAGAATTGTTGCTCTTGAATGTAAATTATGGGAATTAGGGGTAATTTGATGATTGAAAAACCCTTGGCTAAAGTTATAGGCTATGAATAAGGGTAAAACTAGTGGAATAAATCCCCAAGACTTAGAATTGAAGAGTAAATGATTAACTACTCTTGTATTTATTTATCATAGACCATGAATGATCCGAGGCATTAGGGAAAGGAAAAACTCTTGCAAATTCGCTTGGATTTTGGGTTCTTCGGTTGAGTTAGGTTATGGTTTAAATGGAGTTAGACTTAATTTAGTCCCTTGTATATTTCTCAATTAAATGGCATGTTGATTGGTCTTCATACATACTTGTGGTTGATGATTGTTGGTTTGTAAATGCTTGAATGAATAAGTTGTTGATTGTTAAAATGTCGACTTCGAGATATAAATGTGAAGTGTACCCTTATGATATTATAATGAGAGATAGTAAAAGTGGAAATATATTATTATTATTATTATTATTATTATTATTATTATTATTATTATTATTATTATTATTATTGATCGGGTACCACGTCGGTATGGTAGTAGTTGATGGATCGGGTACCACACCGTATGATATTATTTTTATTAAAATAAAATGGGTACCATGCCGGTATGGTACATGGACCCTAGTGCGTCCCCTGTAGGTCATAACTAGTTGGGCAAAAATAAAACCCTTTAGGATGTGTGTACAGATTAGTGTTTGAGGTGTGAGTTAGTATGATATAATCATGACAATAATGAAAGTAATACAAATGTGAGATCGAGGTGGACATAGATCTATGTTTTGATGTGATTGCCAATAATGTGGAATTCATGATTAATTATGATAATTGTTGGTGGCTTATATGCTGACATTACTTAGCTTGATTTGAAAGGATTGTTTGATTGAGTAAACTATTTGCTATGTGTTGATGCTCATGTCTACTTATTATTTGAGTTATGATTTTTACTTGTTATTAAATTGAGTTGGCTGATGATACCTACCAGTACATAGTGGTTTGTACTGATACTACTTTGTACTCTTTTTTTGTTGAGTACAGACTGTGTTCTAAAGACTTAGGCGTGACCTCACCTTTATTACGTCCAACTGATCGATCTGAGGGTGAGCTACTTGCATCTCAGGCTGCCATGAATCTTTGTAGTTCATATTCTCTCTTTCAGACAATAATGTTTTATTTTAATAGTAATTTTTTAGATACTCTTAGATTGGTTTTGTTAGCATCCTTGTACGGTGATTTTCAAATTCTAGGGATGTAATAGTTATGTTTTTCCGCATTTCTTTATTAATTTATTTGAGATTTGATATTATTCTATCTTAATTGATATATTGAATGGGTTAAAGACTTTAAATGGTTCTCTTATCAGAGGGTTAGTGTGGATGCCACTCACGACTATTTGGATGTGACAACAGGCCTCAAATAGTTTCATCTAAATACTGGAGTGATAACTATTATTGCAAGAAAACTCAATGAGAGGTACATCCCAACTTTCTATGAAATCTAGGACATAAGCCCTCAACATGTCTTCAAATGTCTGAATAGTACGCTCTGCTTGACCATCGGACTGAGGATGAAATGTGTTACTCAGGTTCACCTTTGTACCCAATCCTTTCTGAAAAAACTTTCAAAAATGAGCGATGAACTAAGCACCGCTGTCTGAAATGAAGGACACTGGATCCCATGATGCTTGACATAACCTCAATGGGGTTTGTTGTCTTAAGGGGCAAAAATTGAGTTAATTTGGTCAAACAGTCTACAATCACCCAAACTGAATCAAGCTGATGACGTGATCTCGGTAAACCTGTTATGAGGTCTATATTTATCATTTCATACTTCCACTCAGGAAGATTTATACATTGATTCAAACTAATGGGTCTTTGGTTCTCAACCTTAACATGCTGGTAATTTGGACACTTAGCTACAAAGTCGATAATATTCTTCTTCATGTTGTTCCACTAACAAACTTCTCTTAAGTTATTATACATCTTTGTAGAACCTGGGTGAATAGAATATCTGGAACTGTGCACTTCTGCCATAATTCTCTCTCTAATTTCATCAAAATCTAGGACACACAATCTGTCTTGGGACCTAAAGATACTATCTCCTCTTTTTTTGAAAGTCATAACCTTTTGCTTGTGGGCTTCTTTTAGTTGGTGTAAGATGGGGTCACTGTCTTGCTTCTCCTTAACTTTTGACACTAAAGATGATTCAGCTTCATTCTGAACAACTACACCACTATCTTTGGAGTCTAAGAGGCGAACTTATAGGTTTGCAAGTCGATGAATATCCTTTGTAAGTTCTTTCTTTACTTTCTCAACAGGAGCAAGGCTTACCATGGACAATCTGCTTAGGGCATCGGCGACCCTATTCGCCTTTCTGGGGTGATAGAAGATGATCATTTAATAATCCTCTAGGAATTTGAGCCAACTTCTCTTCCTGAAGTTCAACTCTTTTTTATTGAATTCGTACTATAGACTCTTGTGATCAGTAAAGACATCAACATGAACACCATAGAGATAGCGATGCCAGATTATCAAAGTGAACACTATTGTTGCCAATTCAAGATCATGAGTCAAGTAATTCTTCTTAGGTTCTTAAGTTGCCTAGAGGCGTAAGCTAGGACTTTACCATGCTGCATCAAAACAAAATCAATACCAATCTCTGAGGTATCACAATAAATAACAAAACCATCAGTTCTCTTTGGTAGGGTCAATAATGGAGCAGAAGTCAACCTTCTTTTTAATTCCTGAAAACTCTTCTCACACGCTTAAGGCCACTGAACTTAGCCTTCTTATGAGTTAATCTTGTCAGTGGTGCCGCAATAGAGGAGAAACTCTCCACAAACCTTCAGTAGTAATCAGCCAAACCCAAGAGACTTCTAATGTCAATCTGGGTTGTATTTTTGGGCTAGTTCTTAAGTGCATAGACCTTTTGGGAATTACCTTGATACCCTTACTAGAAACAGTACAACAACAACAACTTACCTAGTGTATTCCCACGTAGTAAGGTATGGGGAGGGTAGAGTGTACGCAGACCACACCACTACCTCAGAGATAAGGTAGAAAGGTTGTTACCGATAGACCCTCAGCTCAAGACAAAATACAGTCTAGAAAAAGATGTAATAGAGGTACGAGAGACAATAAGGAGTAATACAACAATAGATAGTAATAGGATAATACTACCACAAAATAATCCTACAAGCGAACTACCTGAAATAATATACATCAACAAGAATCCAAGAACAATAAACTACAAGTATAGTACTACTACTACAACAAGGACAACACTCCTACCTACGTCACTAGAAATAATGTGGCATAGAAATGCCACAGACTGTAACCAAACTTCACATTTAATTATTTTTTTTGCATACAACTCACGATCCTTAAGTGTCTGTAAAATAGTTCGGAGGTGATTAGCACGCTCTTCTTCACTACAAGAGTAAATTAGGATGGAATCAATAAAATCAATCACGAACATATCAACATGCTGCTTGAAAACTTTGTTTTAAGATCCATAAATGATGTTGGTGCATTAATAAGGCCGAAAGACATTTTAGCTTATGGGTATACCGGGGGGACTATGTCCAGGTAAAACACTTTTATTCATGTTACGTTGAGATTTCATAAATAGATTAGTCTAGACGTTCAGTTATGTAAACAATGACAAACTTTCCTATTCATTGGATATCTTTTGATTTATTTCATGAATTTTTTATGAATGATTATGTTTTAAAAAAAAAAAAAACTTTACACCTGAATCTATTTCATCTTCCTCTGCCTATGTCATGTATATGTCATAATAGTTGATTTGTTGGCAAATTAAAGCATCGAGTATCGATCTTGCTCAGACCAAAATTCAGGGTGCGACACTATCAAAAAATAACATTCTTTTTCTTTGTAAAGATAAAGAACTTTTGTAGAAGATTTATGTAAAATTACAAGGATTGCATTATTGAGATTAAATGTAGAAATTAAATTTTTAATAAATTTTATTTAGATATTAATTTTTTTTTTAAAAAAAATGACAGAATACATTAACAACCTCTTGAATTTATTATAAATTTCATTTAGAAATTTGAATTATGACATGTTCTTATTGAACAACTGATGACAAAAGGCATGAGGATGTTTCATAAAATGCAATTTAACAGTGAGTGAGATCTTTGAAATTCATCTAATCCCTATTTGTATTCCAATGGGTTGGTCTGTCATATGATAAATTATTTCTATTAGATATTTGGGACTCAAAAATATTAAAAATCTTTTGTATGTGTTCTTAAGTGTACATTACGTAGATTCGTTAACCACTTAAACTATGTTATCTCCGTTAATTATATACACCAACTTGAATAAGTCGTAAAACATCATGTATGTTTCAATTGAAGTTGATTTGTATAACTAAAGAGGGAGACATATTTTATGTGATTAACTTATCTACATAATAGATACTCGTAAACACTCTCAAAAACTTTTCCAAAATATGAATCAAAAGTATTATGTGTTCAGATGCTCAATTGAAATAAGTCATAATTTGAGAATCTAAATAATATTTAATGACAAATTTAAGAATTGTCAACCTTTAAAAATTCTAACAAAAAATAGTCTTAAACCATATTTCTGAAAGTCTTTTTCGAAGTAGAATAAGATTTATATTACAAAGGAAATAATAATAAGCCAGATAGCCTAAAATAAAAAATATCCAATTGAACACCAACCAATCGTGCTTTGATCATTCCATAAGTGAAAAATAACATCTACATCATTTCTCCACTTCTTTTTTCTATATATTTTTGTTCCTTTCCCGAGGTTAATCATTTCATAACAAACAAAGTGTTCAAGTCAAAATCATAGTTCTTTTTTTTTTCTTATGTAGCAACATTATCCAAGCTGCTCGAACTTTACATTGTATAGAATATTTTTGTTTCATAGAAGAGAAACAAAATACAATCGTAGGCGAGCCCACAGCTAAATTTATGTAGTAACTAAAAGTTCTATAAAATAGTCTCTTCAAAAAGATGTTAGAATTAATAGTGGTTTCTTACATTAACATACCTTTGATTTGATTGTTTTTAATTTTTACTAGAGGGAAATGGCCTGTGTTAGCCTCCTTGGCCTCGCCACTCATCACCTTATCCCGAATAGCCCTCAAACCCTCATCATCAAACTGGTGAGCTCAAATCTATTCCATCAAGAAAGATCTAGCATTAATAAAGGCTAAAGCACGTCCAGGTGTTGAAATATCAAGACTAACCATCTGGTTAGCTAAAGATTGAACCTCTAAGGCTAAAGGTCGCTCCTGAGTCAAGATATGAGCTAAAATCCCCATATTAGTCTACTTCCGACTCAAGGCATACGCAATCACGTTAGCCTTATCCAAATGAAACAGTATAGTGATGTCATAATCCTTAAGCAACTCAAACCAAAGTCGTTGTCTCATATTAAGCTCTCGCTGGGTGAAGAGGTACTAAAGACTATGATTGTCACGACCCGAAATCCCATTCGTACCAAACTGTCACCCGAAGCCGATATGGCCCGAGAGAACCAATCTTTGCTCATGAACCTTCGTATACGTATCCTCGTATGAATCTTATTATTCCTCATGCAACTATGCGGAAAACATAATCGTGGAGACATATGCTATATACATATTTAGGAAACTTAGCTGTTGGGGCCATCAAGTCAAAACGGACATTTATCTTTTACATATTCGTCTCTTACATTTATATACCCACATATGTGTCCAAAAGCCTCTAACAGATGCATCAACAGGACCAACTTACAGTCAGGACAAGTCCTCGCTTTATACAATATATATAACATTAAAACAAATATACAGCTATGACTCAGGGGGCTACGAACCAACTGGAGCTCACCAAATATCTGCAAATGATCCCCAGTATACAGAGGAAGTCTACTAATGCCGGCACCTGCAATATGTAAGGTAAGTCCCCCGAGGGGGTCAGTACGATGAATGTACTTAGTATGTAAGATTCATAAGAAATCATCATACATAATAACAACAATAATGGAATCAATATAAAAGAATTAATGAACGTGAATAAACTCTCTTTCTGTATGTGTGGAACCATGTATATTACGTTCTTTACTCCTCTTGTCTTTACATACTTTCATCTTATTTGTTCTACCCATGCTAGGCTGTTCTGTCGCCCCTGGGATGAGATTAATCCATGCTAGGAACTTTGACCCCTGGGATGTTATGTGAACCCATGATAGGCTTTCGTGTCGCCCCTGGGATGTCATTAACCCATGCTAGGTATTGTGACCCCTGGGATGTTATCGTAGCCCATGCTAGGATTTCGTGTCGCCCCTGGGATGTACCGTCATAACCCATGCTAGGCTTTTCTATCACCCCTGGGATGTATCGGGATCGACCCATGCTAGGATTTTCTGTCGCCCCTGGGATACCACCCGTGTTATTGGGATCGACCCATGCTAGGTATTTTAACCCCTGGGATACCACCCATGATTACTTATTAAACATTACTTATTTCTCTTGTTACTCTTTCTTTTATTCTTAAGAGTGATTGAGACATTGAGGATCATGACATAACATAATTGAAGCACGCTCATATACACATATATAAATTACTTCACGTCTCTTACTTCATGAGATTGACATCTTCACTTATGAGAAATAGATCTATTAACTTGCACATCACCTCTCTTATTACTCTTATGAGATATTATGAGATTGAGAACTTTTATTTGTGAAAGATTGGTACAAGGATAATTATCATATTATAGGACTTTGGAACAAGACATGATTGGAAAAATGCTTTTCAAGGATAAATAGATTCTCTTATGTTATTACTCTCTTGAGATAGTTCTTTTAGGAATTACCACATTATGACATCTTAGGAACTTCAATCAATGAATAAGAGATGAGTGAATCATAAGTCATCTAAGAATAGGACACATATGGATACAATATACGTCAACCTGAATTGCTATACTTCAAGCCTCTCGGAATTGAAACAAGTCCAATGTCAATAGGAACAATATGTTGTAGAAGGATATGAAAAGAGTAACCTTACATACCTTGTATTCTCAATACAATTCCACAATCTTAAGTGTGCATACAATAGTCCCGCTCCATCCTTATGTTTCACTCTACAACACAAGTACATAACGTAACCAACATTAACCACCAATTACCTTACAACGGCATACAATAACAATAAGTCACATGTTTGGCTTTAACATGTCATTTCCCCCTTGACAATACCATTTATGAAATTACTGTACCAATAATCCCATAATATTCTATACATTGAACAATACATTATAACCAATAGCATGTCACGCCAAGTTCATACTTTTCACTCTCCATCATCACAACATCACAATTATGCCATCAATTTACTTCAATACACCTCACAACAACAAATCGGCCAAGATCCCATAATTTACACTTATAGAAAAATAACAAGTTTAGGACCATAATAACACCATACATATTGTTATTTCATCCATTCCATGCTCTTTCATCAAACCCACAAGTCATATTTCAAGTTACAATTCCATGGATAACACATCTTTAGCAAAAACACAAAGTGCTATATTTAACACTTCCAAGCATAACCAACATGATCTACATAATCTCTCATGCATATAATATGTTAATCCATAAGCATAAACACTTACCCAAGCTTGGAAAATGGTGATCTTGCTCCAAAGATGACAGGGTTTGAGAGCCCAAAAGGGTGTTCTTGAGAATTCTAGAGAAAAAGATAGAAATTCACATGTGTTGTTGTGTATTAAAAATCAGATTTTTTGCCTCCTTTTATAGACCTCTAAAGTCATGCTTAGCCACTCTTGGCATTTAATGCTAAGTGTGGCTTAGTCAATGGAAGAATGGGTCATTTGACCCATTCTTGGCCCATGCTTTCTTTCACATTTTGGGCCTTTTATGAGCCCAATTCACTTAACCCAATAAAATCAATAATTTCTCATGTTTAATTCATTTCATATGTGTTACGACAATATTCCCACTCACGCAATTCATACTCGTAGCCTCAATTCCAAAAACACAAGCAATTCTAGCCACGTATGGCTTATTTTGACCAAAAGGGTAAAATCGTCATTTCGATACCAAATTCGTTGACGAGTAATTTTACCATACCAATATAATACTTCACTCATTTCATGTATATACTCATGGTTGTAGAAGAAACGTGGCAAAAATCGGCCCGGTACGTCCCCGGGCACCCTTGGGACTTAAGAAAGTTTCCAACTTTGAAAAGTGGCCGAAACCAGCCTGGCACGCCCTTGGGCACGCCAGCTTGCTGCCTCTGGACTAAAAATTTTAGCCCAGAGCGGCGTGGCAAGCCCTCTAGCGCGCCCCACACTTAAAATTTTTGAAAATTTCGTTTTTGGACTCTTCTTCGCGGGTTTGGTTAGATACTTCAAGTCCTATTCTTTAACTTACTTCTTACCCCTAATATCCTTTGTTTAGAGGTCCTCTTAGCCTCATTTTGAACCCCACAACTGCTCCAGGAAAAACGCAAAACGCCTCCTACGCAAGGTTAACCACATGTACAAGGCTAAATTTCAATTTTCTCATCACTAACATGACAACTTACATACTCATGGCATCTCGACACCTAAGTAACCATTGCTTAACGTCGTCACATTGGGTTGGGAAGGTACGGGGTGTTACATCGATGATTTAAGAAAATCTCACAATGGACTCCATATAAGTAGTGCCTCCACAACTTCAACACAAACACAATCGCGGCCAACTTCAATTCATGTGTAGGGTAATTCTTCTCATGAGGCTTCAACTGACAAGAAGCATAAGCAATCACCTTACCCTCCTACATCAACACAACACCCAAACCAACACCGAAAGCATCACAAAATACGGTAAAACCCACACCCTCCTTGGGCAAAGTCAAGATAGAAGCCGAAGTCAATAACTCCTTGAGCTTTTGAAAGCTCTTCCCACATGCTTCCAACCACTGGAAGGAAATCTTCCTCTAAGTGAACTTGATCAAAGGAGCCATAATAAAAGAGAAACCCTCAACAAAATACCGATAATAACCCGCTAAGCCAACAAAGCTCCTAATCTTAGTAGGACCAGTGGGCCTAGCCCAATCACAAATCGCCATAATCTTGGCTGAATCGACCATAATACCACCATTGGTCACCACATGACCCACGAAGGAGATAGAATCCAACCAAAACTCACACTTAGAGAACTTAGCATACAACTTCTCATCACACAATATCTGAAGTAAAGTCCTCAAGTGTCTCATATGATCAGACTCATTCTTGGAATAAACCAAGATGTCATCTATAAATGCAATCATGAAGGAGTTGAGATACGGTCTAAACACCTGGTTTATCAACTCTATGAACGTTGTTGGGGCATTGGTCAACCCAAAGGACATGATCAAGAACTCATAATGACAATATAAAGTACAAAAACTTGTCTGTGGAATATCCAAAACTCTAATCCTCAATTGGTGATACCCGGACCTCAAATCAATCGTAGAAAACATGGAAACATCCTGAAGTTGATCAAACAAATCATCAATGTGAGGAAGAGAATACTTGTTCTTAACCACCACCTTGTTCAACTGCCGATAATCAATACATATGCACATAGAACTATCCTTCTTCTTCACAAATAAGACAGGCGCACCCCAAGAAGATATACTAGGTCTAATAAAACCTTTACTCAGCAAATCTTACAATTGCTCCTTCAATTCCTTCAACTCAGTTGAGGCCATCCTATATGGGGAAATAGAAATGGGCTTGGGGCCTGGCTCCACATCAATAGCAAAGTCAATATCACGATCCGGAGGTATACCAGACAAATCAGTAGGAAACACATCCATGAACTTGTAAATAACTCGAAAAGAATCCATAGGAGGCGGTGAGGCAACACTAGTATCACGAACATGAGCCAAATAAGACAAGCAACCCCTTTCTACCATGCAACGAGCATGTAGAAAAGATATAACTCCCTTCGAACCTAAATTAAGCATACCCTTCCAAGCTAACCTTGGCACACCCGGTGTAACTAAGGTCAAGGTTTTGCCATGACAATCCAAAATAGCATGACAGTGAGCTAACCAATCCATACCTAAAATAAAATCAAAGTCAACTATATCAAGTCTACCCAAGTCTCACGCCTCGCAAAGGTAACCACATAAGATTGGTACACCCTATCCACCATTAAAAAATCTCCTAAGGAGGTAGATACATGAAGAGGCATATCAAGGGGCTCACATGTAATATCAAAACCAGAAGCAAAATATATAGACACATAGGAGAATGTAGATCCAGGATCAAATAACATGAAAGCAGATCTGAAGCAAACTGGGATGATACCTATAATGACTGCATCAGAGGCTTCCACTTCAGGTTTCCCACGTAAAGCATAACACTGTCCACGTCCGCTCTTGAACTGAGTAACCCCATAACCACTACCACGATCTCCCCTACCTCTACCTCTAGCACCTCTAGCACCACCTCTACAACTCTGTGAACCACCTTTGACTGTAAAAATAGGAGTAGGGTAAAGCTGAAGCTGAGATCCTTACTAAGGAGGTCCATACACGGCGAAGGAAATCCTCGACCACATGGCCAAACTCATCACAAATAAAACATCCTTTATGGCCCGACTCAATCTGAGGAGGTGCGGACGAAGTAGAACGACCACCCTGGCCTGAAGAACCGAACCTAAAATCTCAACTCACATGACCTGATACATGGCTAACAGAAGCCATAGAACTTAAAGGTCTACCACCTGATCCTTGCAATGCAGCCTGAACTAGCCTACCATAATAACCATGGGAACCTAGACTAGAAAAGTCTCTACCTCAGGAGGCGTGTCCACTAAATTCACCCTGATGACGCACCTTTTTGGTGCCTCCTTGAGTAGACTAATTAATAGACTAGGTCATCTTGGTATGATCACTAATACTCTGTAAAAAAGCCCCTGAAACTACTATTAGGGTTGTAGCCAACTGATATGAACAATCTAATCCTTTTACAAATTTCTGAATCCTCACAGACTTGATGGAGATGCTAGCGCTGAATATCTAAATAAAGCATAGAAACGCACCTCATACTCGATAATAGACATGGAGCCCTGCTCTAAATGATCAAACTCATCTCTCATCTAATCTGTCAAGCTATAAGGTACAAACCTCTCCAAGATACCTCAGAAAACTGGGTCCAAGTCATTTTAGGCGAACCCAAAGGTCTACAACTACCAAGTGACCTCCACCAATCCCTAGCCACATCCGTCAACTGATAGGTAGTATAAGCAACTCTATGAGACTCAAAGGATCCAAGATTATGTAACTTCTCCTAGCAATCAATAAGAAACTCATAGGCAACCTTACTAATAGCACTACCAAACTTGGATAGACCCAAACAAATAAACCTCTCAAACCTCTTCTAATCGTCGAAAGGCATCACTTTACCTGAAGTAACTAGAGGGACAGTAAGTGTGGTAGGCAAAGAGTCCATACGTGGGGGTACCATAAATGATGGTTGTACCCCAGAAGCAGGAATACCATAAGCAGATGTCGGTACAGATGGCGGAGCACCACTCGAAGTCTGAGGAACACCCGGTACACTCAAAGGAACACCATCCAATCGACTCAAATGATGAATCAACAAATCCTAAAATATTAAGGTGTCAACTGAACTCTGTGGGGCCTGAGCTGGCCCCACACCCCTTGTCTGATAATCATCTCTAGTATACTCAACCTCGAGCTTGGGAGAGGCCTCCCTAGTACGTCCTCTCATTGGGGCAACTCCTCGTGCCCGTCCTCTACCTCAAGGTCGTCCATTACCCCTGCCTCGTCCATAAATTGGGGCTCCCATATCGGGTGCCGGCTCAACATCTCTAGCATCTCTGGACCTAGTCCTCACCATCTATGTAGAAAGAATAGAATACAAGTTTAGAACATTGGGTATGAACAACTCGCACGATAAGTAATCAAATTAGAGAAGTTTTTCCTAAAGAGATCTTATAGTCTTTTGAAAATAGATACAGACGTCTACGTACCGATCCACGAGACTCTACTAGACATGCTACCCTTACACTTATGAGACCGGTGAACCTGGCGCTCTGATACCAATTTGTCATGACCCAAAAATGGGTCATGATGACACTTATCACAACTGAGCCTTGATAAGTAAGCCAATCACCCAAACTGATAAAGAAAAACAAAATTGATAACAACACAACCCAAAATGAGTCTTCTAGAGCAAAATCGGGCTAATACAAAACATAATTAAAACAAAAGTCTAAAAGAAATCTCATAAATCCCCAAAATCTGGTGTCATAGTGTAATAACATCTAGTACATGACTGGATCTGAGAATACATAACTGTCTCTGAAAAATGAAATAAAGACATAAAGTAAGATAAGAGGAGGTCTGGAGTCAGCTCTGAAATTCCCTAGAGCACTCAGTACCTCAAGCACCGCTCTGAATCCGCATAGAATCAGCTACCGCGTCCTGTATTGGAACTCAAATTTACACTGAAAGGGAACAGTAGGGGTGAATACAATCCACATATACTCAGTAGATATCATAGGCTGACTAAGCAAAGCAGATAATAAGACAAGTAAATAATACTATGAGCAAGTCACCTGCAAGCAAAAAAAGTCTCAAACAGTAGCTCACGCAGTCTCCATTAACAGTTCTACTACATCTATTAGACAGAAACAGAAACAACACAGATATATATATGAAAATACACTGAAAACTAAGCACGTCAATTAAAACTAAAGGAATCAGAAAAGATATATATGCAATGCAATGAAATGATGATGATGGGGTGGAACGGTGAAAGTCATCGCATGACTTTCTGTATACACCTACCAAACTCACAGCTCAGCAATAGGACCCATGGGGGAAGGGGGTTCTCAACCCTTATACTATAACTCATATCTCAATCTCACTCCCAACTCACCTCTCCAGCTCATGTTCATGGAGAGGGTTTTATAAAAATGTCTATTTTCTTTCAAAATAATGTTTCTCAATGGAACCAGCATCTCATGAATGTATATATGGAATGAGGATGTAATGATCACAACCAAATCAGTATAAAGATATCCCATCAATTCAATACATGTATATAAGTGAGCTCAGAATCAACTCAATATTTCCACAATTCATGATTATCAACTTTAATTTAGCACCATCAAAATAAATATGCATGTAAGACATCATTAATATCATATCAACCCTTAACTCAGGTTTTTCTGTCATGATAAGGCAATCAATGCTCAATAAGGCCTATAATAACAATTTAAGCCCCCGCATGGGTATCATATCTAGTACAAGGCTTATAAATGCACAAATAAGGAAGATGATTTCAAATAAGGCCCCTACATAGGCAACACGTAATAACAGATATCTCAAGTCATCAACAACACGAAATAGGCCCCCCACATGGGCACACAACAGTAATAACAATCTAAAAATATAAACCCTATAGTTATTTTCCCCAAACCATAATATGCTTTACTTATATATTAATTACCCAGCTCAATTTAAAAGAAGTTAAGCCATAGCCTACTTTGAAACTATCAAACCCTAGCCTAAAGTGCTTCAACAAGGAGTTTTCCCCTTTCGAACAGCCTTGGAAACAACTATAACATACAACTATAACATACAACTATAACATCTATGTGTTAAATCAAAACCAACAATACCCATATTTCCCATATTTAAACCGGGTCCAAAATGGACTTGAAAAATGAGTTCGAAAATGAGAGGGGTAAAATCAAAATTTTTCTAAACAATACCCATATTGCCCATATTTAAATCGGGTTCAAAATGGAATTGAAAAATGAATTTAAAAATGAGAGGGCTAAAACTAGAATTTTTCTTAAGAAACACATTTTTCAAGGTTAAAAGAGTCTATTGAAGAAAATTCAAGCAAAAACGAGGTCTAAATCGCAGAAAAACCATTTTCGAATAAAAATCATGATTAAAAGGTGTTTTTGAAGATAAAATCAATGGAAAATAGTGGAGTAAGAGTTTATAATTTACCAACACGAAAATCGATGAAGAAACCCTCAAAAATCGTCTTTCTTGAAGCTTGGAAGTCCAAAAATAGAGTAAAATCGCAAAAATGAGGTTTATATATTGTCTAGTGAACAGTGCCTTGCGAATGAGGTCAACCCTTTGCATTCACGAGGGTCAAATCTGACCGGCCATTAAAATGGTCTTCGCCTTCACGGCCAAGGCTTTGCGTTTGCAACAGCCTTGTCGCGTTTGTGAAGAAGGAATCGGTTGCCCTTCGCAATCGCGGTCACCACCTCGCGATCACTATAAAGGTGATTCCTTCTCCACATTCACAGCCAGGGGCCCGTGTTTGCAAAGAAGGTAACTCCATGCACTAGATATCAATAACCAGCTGATTGTATGGTTTCCAAAATCTCCGAACGGACCCTCGAAATTCGTTCGGGATGCGACAAAAGTAAACCATATATGATACTAGGTTAATATCGACGTTCCGAACTCAATGAAGACGTCAGATTTTTGAAGAAAGATTGTTTTTAATAAATTAACCCCTGAGACCCCTTTTTCACTAGTTTCCAAACAAAGGGTCGAACGCAAACCATCCTCGCTACTAATCCAAATTTGAAATTTTAGATCTCCTGGCGTTGTCCAAATCAACGTCCGAGACTAAAAACATGAAATATTGATCGAAGTTAACCATTGGCTCATAAAGCCTCAAAACAAACCCAAACTCGCTCAAATCACTCCTGATCACATCGAAAGCCGTGCCAACCATTTCCACACCCCAAAATCAACATGTACAAACTATGGACAAGGGTAAAATGGTTAAAACACAAAAAAGGTAAGTTTTCATAAAAACAGGTCTTTACATCTATTTATTTGGAAACTTAAGAGTTCAATAGTAAAACAATGTGCTCTATTTATTCTAAAATAATGAGTAATACTCATTTCGATAAGATAGTTTAAATTTAATCATTAGTCTCTTCAACTCTTGATTTTTTTTCCCCAAGAAATTGATAATTAATACGAAAGATGATGAATTCTTTCAAAACAAACAAAAAAAACCTGGGTCCTAATAGTAAAAAAAACATATATAAAACTTTTAAGGAATTTTGATAAAGAAAAAGAATACATAAATGAACATTAAGGACATCGTGATAATAATATAAATCATTCGACATCACATAAAATGAGTAGATTTCATATGATCACCATCGTGTGATAAAAAATGTGAAAGTTTCAAATATTTTTGTCATCCATGTAATATTATTTGGGTCAAAATTATTTTTTCCCCTCCAACTCTGTTAAAAATTAAATAGCTCTCACTGTTTTAAACAATAGATGTTCTTTCCCTTTATCTCATTTAAAAAATTTAGTCCCTATTTCCCCTCTAAATTAATACTCGTTATGTTTTTGACTTTTTAAATATTATAATTTGCTTCTTTTTAGTTAATACTAGTCCCTCGGCACGTGCGTTGCACGTGGTTCTTGATACATGTTGGTAAGATATGTGTATATTGCTTCGCATTGTAGTTTGCACTTTTATATGTTCTAATTGATATCAATATCATTAAGTTAATAAATGTGCTTTAAAAGTATACATGAATGAATATAGCAAAAAAAAATGAATTATCTATGTTGTTTGTTGAGTTTTGACATGTTTGTGGATGTCAAGATAATTCTATATCGTCTATAACTGTACAAATGAACATTCCAAGATTTGTTATAATTCGAAACTATTTATACATATATAGCCTTCATAATGTATAATCATGTAATGAAACATATCTCATATAATACTTCCTTATAATCAATATTGCAGGTATATGTCCTTTTCACTCATTTGGGTTGCTCTATCATATTGAACACTCTAGTTGTCGACTTGTAAATCCCATCCAGAATAGTAGCTAACTTCACATCCTTAGCCCTTTCATTGCCTTGCTTGGTATTAGTGCAATTTCTCTGAGATTGAAAATTAAAATATTTAATTAAGCTGAATTGTTCAAGTAATTCTCTGGCCAAGGTTTTAAGCAGAGCAAATGTAGTCATTTGGTATATCAACAAACCTGCAGACATATTGTTAACAAAAGGCAATTTGTCTAGGAATTCTCCAAGTTAAGAGAAAACTTTTAAAGGGTTATTTTTGTGCCAAAATAATTATGAAAATAAAATTCATATTGTATCTATAGACATGACTTTTTGTTCTGCAATGGAGGTGTCATTATTATGGGTCTCACGTCTGAGACGGATCTAAGATTTGGAGTTTTATGAATTCCTATACTCATCTTAAATTAAACCAATTACAATATCAATTACATAAGGAAAATGCTCTTATTATTAAGTTTTTTGGAAAAAAGAATGGCAATAACTATTCAAAATAAAGAGTACAATCCTTGTGAAGATTAACTCCCCGAACCAGTTATCCTTATTGCTTTAAGCCACGACTACTCTTAGTTTCGATCATCAAAAAGTCTGAAGCCACACTCACTTAAACTATATATAATCTGAATTAGACGCTACTATTACCTACAGAATCACATCACCTCCAAATTTTGAAAATAATTGATAATTGCACCATTAATTCCATTAGAGGTAAATATGCCCGAATATGTTTTCTAAGTTAGTGTACTTCATTTCATTCTTTCTCCTCCAAATCACCATGTCACCTACCCTATAACTTCTGTGAAACTGCATCTCCACACATTTTATCATCAACATTATTTATTTTTGTCATGCTTTGAATTCCAATCGAGGCGGACTGGCACCCGAAGCCATTAAGGCTCGAGAGAACCAATCTTCATTCATGTACACTCATATGCATGTCCCTAGAAGAATCACACTCTACCTCATTTATATACAAATTACCAATGGAGGAAGTCATGGAAAACATATGATATATATGAAACTTGGCCGTTAGGGCCACCATGTCACAAGCATACATTCTTTCATTCATCTTCCCACATACGTCTACAAAGCCTCTAACAAATATATGTACATAACCACCCTATAGTCCGGATAAGTCCCCACTTTATACAACCTTTACAATACCAAAACATATGTATATAGTGACTCGGAAAGCCCCGAACCAACAGGAGCTCACCAAAGATCCGCAAATGACCCGCAACCTACAGTGAAGATCTACTAGCACCTGTGCCTGCAGCAAGTAAGGTAAGTCCCCCAAGGGACGTCAGTACGGAGAATGTACTAAGTATGTAAGGCTATATGAAACTGTATGATACATAAATACTTCAATGGAATCAAAATATAAGAGAATAGTCAATATGGATACACCACCAGTCTGTATGTGCGTGTGGGGCCATGTATATTACATTCATTACTTTCTTTTCTTTTACGCTCATCAACATTATCACTCATCCATATAATTAGTGGGTCATAAGATAACATTCAACCACCTTATCGGTAGGTCATAATATGGGTCATAATATAACATTCATCCACCTTATCGGTGGGTCATAATATAACATTCATCCACCTTATTGGTGGGTTATAATATAACATTCATCCACCTTATCGGTGGGTCATAATATAACATTCATCCACCTTATTGGTGGGTCATAATATAACATAAAGTAACTATAGAGGAACCGTAAAGTAACCATATATGTAGTACTTCTTTTCCTTACTTTTATGAGATTGATATATTAGGGTTATAACATCATTATTGGAACTTGAGAACGTAATATTGTTGGAACTTTGGAACGATGTCCACAATTATGTGACAGATGAACAACCGTTGGTCAATGAATAAGAAACATGTGAATAACAATATATGACAACCTGAAATGAGATACCTTAGAACATTTCAGAATGGAACAAGTACAATGATGATGTGAAAAATATGTGCTGCAGAAGGATACGAAAATGAGTAACCTTACATACCTTATTTTCCCAATATGAATATATAGTCCTATATGTGAATACAACAGTCCAGCTCCTTTCTTACGTTTCACTCTACAACACAAGTACATAGCGGAGCTCACGTTAACAACCAACTACCTTACAAGTGCATAAGACGACAATGAGTTACATGATTGCCTTATAACGTCATTTCCCCATTCACAATACAATTCACGGCATTGTCATACCAATAATACCACAACATTCCACACATTGATCAAAACATCATAACCTAATAGCATTTCACACCAAGTTCATCCTTTACGCCTCCTCATTAACACTATGTCACAATTACTCCATCAAGTTACCTCAATACATTTCATAACAACATCTCAACAACAATTACACAAATTATACTCATATAAAAATAACAAGTTAAGGAACATAACCACACCATACAAGTTGATATTTTATCCACACCATTCACTTTCATCAAAACCTCAAGTCTCCTTTCAAGTTTAAATCACATAGATGACACATCTTTTAGCAACAAGCAAAAGTGCACTACTTCCACTTTTAAACATAACCATCATTATCTACATACTCTCCCATGCATATAATATATTAAACCATAAGATTAAACACTTACCCAATCTTTAAAAATGATGATCTTGTCCAAAGAGATGACTTAGGGTTTGAGAGACCAAAAGAAAAATCTTGGAAATGTCTAGAATGGCATGTGTGATTTTTGGAATAAAAATCTGATTTTTCCTTGACTTATATATCCCCTAATAGTCATCCTTAGCCAATTATTGGGAATTAAATGCCTTGTTTACTTGGTCAATGGAAGAGTGAGTCATTTGCCCCATTTGGGCCATGCATTTTGTTCCATTTTGGGCCCTAAATTGAGCCCAATACACATGTTAACTTAGCCCACCAAATTTCATGCATGAACCACCATTTATCTCATGTTTAAATAATTCCATAAATGTTACGACAATATTCAACTCACGAGATTCACGTTCGTAGCCTCAATCCCAAGAACAAGCAATTCTAGCCACTCATGGCTTAATTGAACATAATTTGATAAAATAATTATGACGATGAATTAACCCCAACTTGGATGCCAAACTCGCTCAAGAGTAGTCCTAATACTATGGAATAATAATACCATAACCCAAGAGTCCTCTTTATAGACTAATAATCGTCGAAGAAATTTGGCAAAAAAACACCCCGGCACGCTCCCGGGCGCCCTAGGGATTTAGAAAAATTTCAGCTCTGAAAAGGTGTGCAGGGGAGGCCTGGCGCTCCCCCTTGCTACCTGTGCCATAAAAAATTTGGGGGTTTTCGAGTTATTTGTATATATTTTTGGTACTGTGTAGCAGTTGTATAAGGCGGGGACTTGTACCGACCTTAGTCATGGTTATATATCTTTTAGAGGCTTTGTAGACATTGTAAAGTCAAACGTAGAAGTGTCTTACCTTTTTGACGTTGTGGCCCCAACGGCCAAGTCTCGTGTCTGTTTTGAACGTCTTTACATGACTTCCGTCATCGATATATTATATCTGCATGCGGCAGAATTTTTGTTCACTTAATGGCATACATATGAATGTACACGATCATAGGTTGGTTCTCTCGGGACTTTACGGCTATGGGTTCCTGTCCGCCCCAATGGGATTTGAGGCATGACAGAGATGAAACCTAAACTTTATTCCATGATTCAAATATCGATTCAAGGGTGAGCACCATGTCCGGGCAGTCATTGAATCATTCTTATATTGGTTATGTCCTTTGTTTTGGGATAGATACATTCTTTTTTCTTAGTATTCTGGATATGGTTTAGACTTGGTTTTGGACATTGTTTTAGATGTTCATGTACGGTAACTTTCAAGCCCCGGGATTTGTAATAAGTGGAGATGCATTCCACACTTTTTTTCTTTTCGAGCATTCAGTTAGTTAGTAAATAACTCATTTTGCTTTTATTGTGTTTTAGTGAGCTAAATGGTAAATATTTGAGGAAAGTGACTTGTGAAGGTTCGTAACAGTTGGCTAAGGGTTGAGTTAGATGGCTCTCTCGCTGTAGATTTAGGGTGGGTGCCACTCATGATCAATTGGTTCGTGACAATATCAAACAAGTCTTTTTATACCAACTCATTATATATGATTAAACACTTGTGATATCATCGAACAAGTCAATATTTACAGCAGGCATTGCAACAAGTACACAAAGAGGCAGTTAACATGTACACATAAACTAAATTGAGTTTTCAATTATAATTCAACCATCACCTACCTCTTTCCACCCCAAATAACATCCAACCAAATAGCACATAGAGCAAGTAACCCACGTATCACCTTATTATTAACTTCTGACCATTGATATCTACAATATACACCCAATTATTCTAGTCTACACTTCTTTACTCCTAACCTTCCATCTTAAACTCTAAGTCGTCACCATGATTGTTCCATCCCTTAGCATTCTCACATACCTTACATCATGTTATTAAATCAACCCTAATCAAGACTCATACCTCTTAGCAATAATTCACATAGCATATCTATGTCATATCTATCTACTATTTAATTTAGCATGAATAGATTATGAAATCCAGTTCCAACAATAACTCAACACGCATTCAACAACACAATTCTCATTCACATAGCCTTAAGTTACTATTTTATCCAACCAAATGCCTTGTCCGAAGGTCTAAGCATGGAATCTCCCATTAATCTATGTTATGCATACCTTTCTTACACGATTTTTACTACTCAATTAAACTTAGCCTACCTGGGGGTCAAGCAGCTACTACGGAGGCATGAACACGAACTTCTAACTCCATTCTAGTGTCTTCTGGCATGAAATTAGCAAGAAAATGATGGGTTTTACCCCGTTCAAGCATACCCCTTCGATTTCATTATTCTAGAGCTCTGAGGCAACCCTAGGGTTTTTTTTAGAATGAAGCCTTATCGTATTTGTAACTGAAGAGAGAAAGAGAAAATAAAGAAAATTTGAGGGACTATCGGCGTCTTGCTATAGTGGCTGGTAGGATGCTACCACGGCGCCGCTATAGCAGTATCTTTCCCGCTATAGTGGGATGATGTCAGCCCGACCCAAAATTTTAGATTCTAAAATTATTCAACTAAATCTTTTATGCAACTATTGCAAGGATAATTTCAAAATTTCCGTACCCCGTACCCTTTGAATAAGGTAAGTTTAGCAACTACGGAGTGGGTTATTACAACAGATACCAATTTAACCATTATTCGTCCCCAAATAATCATGGTATGGAAAGGATGGAATGAAACACACTCGATCACTAATACTCACTCGTTGATTATCAAAACTACAATAACCCCTCACTGAAATATAAAAAAGATCTCGCTCAAATTTACACCGCACATTATTAATTATTCCTCTCTCTTCTTCAAATTAATTTTCACAACCGTAATTCGCACGAAGCCACTTTTGACAAAAGTTTTATAAGTACCCAAGATAACTGAGGCCTCGTCAATACACCTTAAGATCAAAATTGATTCAAAAATAAAAAGAACGAGAATTTCTTGCCCCTGAATGAACTGGGTCCATCGATAGCGGCACCGCTACAGTGGGCTGCAGGACGCTATAGCGGGACAGGGCAATTTAAAGTTTTGATAAATAATTTTTTTTCCCATTTCTCCAATATTTCAAACACAAACTCCCTTCTCCTCTCCAATCACTTTGCTCTCAATGCCGGAAATAAGATAAATAGCATTATAATTTCATCTCCTTACTTTATTACTCGCGTTATCATCGAAAATTGCTTGAAATCATAAAAAGAGAGTGAGTTTTGGGGTTGTCTTTAAGATTAAATTTGTTTGGATTTTAGACAAAATTTCAAAGCATGGTTGCTTCACTTACGTTTACAATGCCCTTATGGTGTTCTATGCGTAAGATTAACGGAGTTCATGGCCAATTTAGGCTTGAACAAGAATAGAATGTGAAGGGTTGCTTTTGAATTTTTTTCTTGATAATAGGGGCCTGTTTTAGGGGTTTAGACACCCGAATTTTTTAATATAATAGTCCCATGATACTTTCCCCATCCTGATTTGTGCTTAAAAAGTTGAAAACAGATAATTTTTACGAAGGGCACCATTGACGCATCGCTTTAAATTCGGGGAAGATGAAGGTTGCTATAGCAACCTTATCCCACAATGGCAGCCCCTCTATAGTAGAAATATTCCCGCTATAGCAGTCCCGTGGTAGCGGGATGCAACCTAACATAGCGAGAGGCAGGCAGTAGCCTCCCAAAATTTTCCAGACTTAGCTTTTTTTGAAACTTGAAATTCTTTTGATACCTCTATGGATTATAAGTCACTTTTCACACAATTTTTGCAGTATTACTATCTCTATGGATGGAAATCAAGATAACGCAAGGTTCCCCGACCAAAAATTTTAGGATCGATTCCGGGACTATTGGAGGATGGGATTCTGCTACAAGAGGAGATTCCTTATAAGGGGCGTGGTAGAGGCAGAGCCAGAGTTCTACAACCCACTCCAAGAGTTTGGATGGATGCCATTGATGGAGGCTCTTCGGGATAGGGTCTCAGGCTGGGTCAGGGAGTTATATGCTATCCTCCCGACCATACTTTAGGATGACCCCCACCCCATTATTTATATTAGGGGAGTGAAGGTCCTTGTGGATTCTGTTCCTATCAATGATGTGCTAGGGATGCCGAATGTCTCCAATACTACTTATAAGGCCAAGGCTCAGGAGATGGATATGAAATGGCTGATGGACATACTGATTCCTGAGGGTGACCATGACAAAGTTTACTGGACCAGTCCCGAGGGTATTAGGAGCACACACTTCAGTGAAGATGCTCAGAGGTAGCTAAACCTGGTGACTCAAAGGATTCATCCTTCGGGTAACACCTCTGATGTGACTTACCCTCAGGATCTGGTGATGCCTTGCACCATGTAGGAAATACAGCTGAATATGGGAGCACAGATCGTGGTGGAGTGGAATGATTTCTACCAAGGAAATAAAAAACTTCCCTACCTTTAAGTCTAATCTCTGAGTTGTGTAGGCGTGCAGGGGTACCTAGGGAAAATACTGACAGAGACCTGGAGGGTGACCCCCTTCCATCCTCTCAAGGTGAAGGGTGCACCATCCTAGAGAAAGAAAAAGAGAAAGATGGGCCATGGGGAGAGCAACAGAGCAGCAGAAGAGGAGATGCAGATGATGAGGATGCCCCTTCTAACCAGCCCCCGATTTCTTATCAGCACCTGGAGCAAGACATGTCTACTGTGAGGAGCTTTCTGGAGTAGTCCTACTTTTCTCCCTAGGGTTCAGCCCCTTTCATCTCCACAACCCCACCTTCCATTACTCAGGACTATGCAGAGCTCCGGAGATAGCTGGATGAACAAAAAAAGAAGAGGTACTCCTTAGATTGCATGCTTACCCAGATGTGGAAGACCGTCAAGGTCATGTTCAAGTGCACCGTCCTTGACAAGCCACTTCCCCAGCTGCAGCCAGAGGACATACTTGAGTTCTATTTCTGGAGTTTCTTATAAGGAGAAGGCCCTGACCCTGCAGCCCATAGAGATGATGAGTCCTCCAGCTAGGTCCCTGATTGCACATCAGCCTATTTCCCCCCCCCCCCTTTATTTTACTAGTTTTATGGATTTGGGTTGCCCCATTTGGAGCATGTAATAAACAATCTTTCTTTCTTTTATTTTCACAATGGATGATTGTTTTTATTAAACTAGGAATGCATGCATAATGTTTATCTTATACTATGTGTGTTACACCGATTATGTGGTAGCTAGTAGCTTATACTAGTATTTTGGACAGGTTGGGAATGAAATGCAAAATATGGAAAATAGGGCAGGGATTCTTTTCCAGCGCATCCCACTATAGCGGGAAAATTCCAGCTATGGCGGCCTCAAAGTAGCAGGATAGTGCCCACTATAACGGCCTAATAGCAGTGGATCACAAAATTTTCAGTTTCCTGCCATTCACTCAAACCCATTCCCTTCCACAACACTTTAATTCAAAATTATACAACCGTTAAATCGCAATCCCAAGATCGAATTGGAAAGATTATCAATTAAGAAGAAACACTACTTTTCATACACCAGTTATAGATCACTAACTCAATATCAATTATCATAATAACTTTTCCACTACTATTTAACACTCGTCAGATTTATGCTTTCCACATAACAACTACTTGAAGCAAGGAAATTTCACAACCATTTAGCAACTTCATATACCACCTTGTCATGTAACACCATAAAGATTAGTACTTAAGCACCTATATTTTTCAATTTAACCCATACATCATACAAATTCTCAACTAATAACATGTAAGTAACTTACAAACACTTCAATTATCACAGATTCTAAAATATCAAGTATTTACCATGGTTCCACATCTATAGTACGATGGTTTATTCACATTGATTACTCACTTGTATTTGATTTCATTGAAGTTCTTATGTATGATGCAGTTTCTTATAGCCTTACATACTCAGTACATTTTTCGTACTGACGTCCCTTGGGGGACTTACCTTACTTGTTGCAGGCGCAGGTGTTAGTAGACCTCCACAGTAGGTTGCGGGTCATTTGCAGATCATTGGTGAGCTCCAGTTGGTTCGGGGCTTTTCGAGTCACATGTGTACATTAGTTTTGGTACTATGTAAATGTTGTATAAAACGGAGATTTGTCCCGACTTTAGGATATTTATGTACAGGTATCGGTTAGAGGCTTTATAGACGTCTGTGGGAAGATGAATGAAAGAATGTATGTTTTTGACATGATGGCCCCAACGGCCAAGTTTCATACATATCATATGTTTTCCATGACTTCCGCCATTGGTAATTTGTATCTAAATGAGGTAGAGTGTTGGTATTTTAGAGACATGCATATGAGTGCACATGAATGAAGATTGATTCTCTCGGACCTTAACGGCTTCGGGTGCTAGTCCGCCCCGTTGGAATTCGAAGCGTGATAATAATTCAAAAAAGGATAACATAACACGGATAATGCGCCATGTCAATACCATGACTAACAACAATGAACTCCATCTTGCCATAATTACTCTCTTCAAAAGACTTCAACAATTATTTACATAATTCAATATGCCAACAGCTCGGACCACTCATGGATCTAAATTACAAAAATAATATCAACTGATTCACTCAAGGAATCCAATATATAAATAACAGCACAACCCGATCCAATCAAGGAATCATCAAACTCACCAATACCATATACACACATGCTATAGGCCTTATGGTTGCCCACTAGACATAACCTGCAGGGGACGAGATCAGTCCATGTACCAAATAGTCCATACATCTAGTGTATGTCACCCTTATCCCAAACCAATATTGTACAACCCTTATTCCAACGTCTCCACCCTTATACTCCTTGATTTTCACCAATTTTGTGACGATGACCTTTATCGATTCATCTCACAATAAAAACTCATGTCACAATAAGAATAATCACAATATGAAATAACACAACCACACTTACACATCAAATAAGTATTTTTATACCAACTTATTATATATGATTAAAAACTTGTAATATCATCCAATAAGTCAACATTTACAGCATGCGTTGCAATAAGTATTCAAAGAGGCAGTTAACATGCTTACATAAACTAAATTGAGTTTTCAACTACAATTCAACCATCACCTACCTCTTTCCACCTGAATAACATCTGACCAAATAGCACATAGAGCAAGTAATACACATACACCTTATAATTAACCTCAAACTATTAATATATATAATACCAGCCCAACCATTGTAGTCTACACTTCGTTACTCCCAACCTTCCATCTTAAACTCTAAGTCAGCACCATAATTGTTCCACCACTTAGCATTCTCGCATATCTTATATCATGCTATTAAATGAACCCTAATCAAGACTCATTTCACTTAATAATAATAATTCATACAGCATAACTACGTCATATCTATCTACTATTTAATTTAGCATGAATAGATTATGCATTCCAGTTCCAACAACAACTCAACACGCATTCAACAACATAAGTCTCATTCACATAGCCCTAAGTTACTATTTTTATCCAACTAAACGCCTTGCCCGTAGGCCTAAGCATGGAATCCCCCATTAATCTACATTATGCATACGTTTCTAATACGGGTCTTTACCACTCAATTAAACCTAGCCTACCCGGGTGCCAAACAACTGCTACAGAGGCATAAACACAAACTTCTGACTCCATTCTAGTGACTTTTAGTGTTGAACTCACAAGAAAACAATGGGTTTTACCCCGTTCAAGCATACCCCTTCCTCTCCATTGCTCTAGAGCTCTGAGACAACCCTAGGTTTTTTTAGAATGAAGCCTTATCCTATTTGCAACTGAAGAAAAAAAAATGAAAATTTCAGGAACTATTTTGTTATTAATGTCCCGCTATAGCGGCCAATTGGCCGCTACCATGGCGCTGTTATAACGGAAAAATTTCCGCTATAGCGGGATAATGTCAGCCCTCCCTAAAATTTCAAAATTATTCAACTAAGTCTTTTATGCAACTATTTTAAGGATAATTTCAAAATTTCCATACCACGTGCCCTTCTAACAAGGTGATTTTAGTAATAACAGAATGAGTCGTTACAAGTAAAGCTTGAAACAAATCTTGGAATGATAACACAGAGTGAGATTCCTTAGTCATGGGATGACCTTTACTAGAGTTGATATTAACTTAAGCAACAAGCACAATAAGAAAAGATAGCAAAAATAATAAAGAAAACTTAAGGGCAAAGCTAAAGAAATTTTATTATTTGGGATAGATATAAGTAAAATTAGATGTCATTACAATGGGGAGGGGTGCTTATTTATAGGGTACAAGAACAATTTAGGACCAATATGAGGGTGCCATTCAAACCCTACAGTACCACAACTAATGACCAAACACCACTTATGATGAACCATTAGGGGATGCCAACCTAATATCGTGTGTATAATGCAGACTCATCGAGGATTGTCTGCACACCTGAGAACTCTACATATTGGTCTCATGTCTGCCCTTTGGTGTATGGTCATCATCGCTAGTAGTCTCACACTATTTTTATTTTACTTGAGAGAACGTTCTTTTATTTCGATACCATTCTCGGGATATTGCCATCATTGGCTGACTCTATTTATACCTAACGCGAGTGGCTCATACTAGCTAAAACTATTGTACCCCATAATATAGCCCCTTTGTCTTTTGGGTGCAATACTAGTGTGGGTAGGAGACGAAAAAAGTAAATGATCCTGAATGCTTGGGGTGTCTAACATCATGTACAACCTTTCCACGTGACCTTACATGATCAGATGCTTCCTAACACACCAAAAACTCTGCTTTATGTCTGGTTCCATTAGGGGCTCTTTTCCCGAGTTATTACTTCAACTCGCATCTTTTATCCTACAAACATTACCCACCGATTTCATTCCCTATCTTACATTTTTACTTTTTCTCATACTTATCCAAAATAAAAAATTCTTTGTTCTGCTACCCTTTGGTCTAATTGTCTGCTTCCATGGCAAAACAAATATTCCCTCTGCTGGATCAGATGCTCATAGGAAAAAAAAGTTATCTGCCTCCTGCCTGGGTCTTTTATTAACAATATAGTGCCCAACCTTTTAAAATTTTCAGAGGAATTCTCAAAACAAGCGAATGAGGATCCCAATATTGTGCTTATATATAGGTTGGGATCTCTTGTAAAGAAGGACACTCTTTCCCAGGTTTTCGAAGAGTATGGTTGGGTCAGAAGGGGTGTTCACATAGAATTTTTTGGGTCTGGAGACAACATCATTTCTCAAAGGCTATGTGTGTCTTTTGCTTACACATACACATTTAGTGTGGGCTTGGGTAATCTGATCAATAAGGTGATCGCCTTCTTCTGCCATACTTTTTAATTGTCTCTTGGTCAGTTGAACCCGGGAGTATGACAGGCCATTGCCTACCTTTGCATTCATACCTCCGCATCGGGTGTCAGTTTTACCCTAAATTATTTTGTTTTACTTTATTCCCCAAGTTTGCTGCAGGGGGGATAGTCAAATTAAACCACCGAGGTTAGAAATATATCATAAGTAGTCTAGATAATTCCCCAGATCACAGGTGGGCTGATCACTTTGTGGTTTTATCCCTCGAAAGCCTCCTCAGAGCTCCTGTGGCCTTTCCTAAAATACCCACCATAAATGGTTATGCGCCATCTTTCTACACTATTTTATTTCCTGCTCGTATTTTACTTTTTTGTCTTGTGCAGCCCCTCGATGGAATTCATCCTCAAGTGATTAAATCTTAGGCTACACTCACATTATCCACCTCTGTGTGGCTCATATCCTTGAGTCTGTCACTGCGGCTGATCGTACCTAGCCTACTTTGTCTACCCAGAATGGATGGAAAGCGAAGAACCATGGTACCAATCTATTTTATTTGAGTGGAACTTTTGGTTTCTTAGCGTTTCTCTAGTCTTACTCTAATGCTTTTTTTAGATCGTAGGGCTGAAGTCAGACTCCGTGATCCTTCCATCTTTAGTGTCGGCCTTTAGCCTTATTGGTCAGGCCCCTGAGGGTCACCCCCATCTTTCTGCTGTCGTGAGCCTAGACCCTTTGCCCGAGGGCCCCTCCTACAGCTTTGGGAGTTGCAGGAGACGTGGTCACTTTCATAACTGTTGCGAAAGAATAATCCCTCGGGAAAGAAGTTTCCTTCATAGACTCCAACAGTACACCTGGCAAAGCTTCAAGCCATCAGAGGAAACTCACAGCCTTTTTGAGCCTAAGATAGTCGTTTTCCATTTGATGGACAATGACAAAATGGTAAGAGGTCCACCCTGTGCTTTTATTGCTCCGATCAAACATGCCTATGTCATAGCCCCACCAATGGTAGTGGCTATGATAGTTCACACTAATTTGAATTCCCAGACTTTGGCTTTTCTACCTCCTGTAAGGGCGGCCCGATGCTCAACAGGGGTCGAAGCCAGTGCCAACCTTACTGTCTCGCGCTATCACACAACGACCTTGGTTGTCCCAAGCCAGGTAAGTCTTATTTCAAATACGGTTGGGGTAGCCAACTATCTGAATATCGTTATATCTTTGAAATATTGTAAAAGGGTGAACAAAGTCTCTGTCGATTGCTTGATAAATGACATTATTTATTATGCCGCGAGGGTTAGATGCTTTTTTCTCTTTCCTTTCCCCTCATATTTCTTTATTTTTTCACTGATTTGCCACCCCTCTTTCTTTCAGGCATGTGTCTCAATGGTCGTCGCCCTCCAACAATCATTGGTAGAGAAAGAGAAGTTACTGGTGAAGTTCTCCAGGCTCAAAGGTTCCCTAGACACTTTACCAAAGCCGAACGTCTCTATCCATACTATGGCCAATCGATTATTAGAAGTTGATGCGCTTATGGATGAGTTGAATATAGTCTAAGTTGAGAGGGACAACTATCAAAAAGATGTTGCCTTATGGGCCAATCAGGTGGCCGTTCTCTAACGGGAAAACTTTATCCAGTCTGGTCACATCAGTTGCCTTATTGAAGGGCAAGACGAGCTTCAAGGGTGCATTCGTGCCACTTGCCCACTTCATTGTTACCCTGAATGATATTTTGTTTCTCTCCATCTTCTAGAGCCGACTAGGGCTGAGATTCTTTGCTTGAAGAGGAGAGCTAATCATTAGTGAAAAAAAGAAATACTCATAGAAAATCTCATGATTTTGTGAGGGCATGTGGGATGCTCAGCTTTCTCAAGCCTGTATCCTCCATAAAGTTTGGGAGTACAATTTAGATTTGGACAAGGAGATTGCTAAGTCTCGAGGTTTGGTTAGCTGTATTGGAAACATAGGCCTAGAAATAGAGGAACTTGCGCACTCAAAAGAGGAAATATCCCAATTTGAGAGCGTCGGTGAGAGCAAGTGGCTTGTGTGCTAGTTTATTTTTGATTTTTCCACCTGGGATTTATGATCTTGGGGCACACCCCAAATGTATATTATTCCTAAATTGATCAAGAGAAACGTTTTACTCTTTATTCATTGCGCATTTATTTCTTTTGCACTTAATTTTCCTGGGGAATGCTAAACAATTATAGACTCTGAAAAGTTATTCCTTGGGAAATGAGGAGTTGCAAAAGCTACCTCATCTTTTATGGTTTGTCACATCATGCACTTATAGTTATCCACTTGGAAGGCATTTGTGTCCCCTCTCATATTTTGAGTGGCTGGCTTCAGCCTATAAAAGGACCGATCTTCCTTAGCTTTTCCTTCACATCTATCCAGGGAGAAATAAATTTCTTCATGAAGTACTCTCTAAATTCTCAAAGGGCTATCCATGGTTTCCCTACCGACCCTCCGTTGTGCCTAGCTTTCGACCCGAGAATCTTTTTTGAAGCCTAACTTCCCTAGTTTGAAATGAGAATAGGGTAAGGACTATTTTGCAGGGGCCAAGGTCGATGACCATGGGTGTGGCTTTGGCTAATCTTTTTCCAAGTTGCACCTATTTCCCCTTGGTTGAGGAGGTACCTTGGCCTCGAGTTCCCTCGTTAGGTTTCTAACTAAACTTGATGAGGGTACCCTCCCTAGAAAGAGGCCACACTATGACGCATTGTGTTGTATTCCTTAAAGGTTTCTTGGGTTGTCCCATGTCCTTTTGAGCTTCTTGGGATGCTTCCGTCCTTTGCTCTCGAGGCTCCCTCTCAGGAAGGGGGTGCCTTCCACTGCCTCTTCATACACAATGCTCTGCCCATTTCATGTAGTGTGCCTCTCTTCAGGAGCTACACCATTGAGCCATGACATGCCTCATACCATTAAAACCTCTCTTCATTTAGGTTTTTTTGTCTATGTATATTAGCGTTTGCTCATTTATATTGTATATCGGGCTTTTAGAATTTGTATTATGTAATTGCGCACCTTTCTTGGGGCTCTACTGTAATATAATAGAGAAAACCAGACTATTTGTTTTTCTCTCCTTCTAAGAGTCTTACTTTTTAATTATATCTTTTTTCTGGCAATTTTCCTCCCATGTCGATCATAGAAACATTGCCTTTTTATTTCCCTTTCTGATGATTAACCCGATCCTATTAGCCCATTTAGTCTAGCTGGCCATATTTTTTAGAAAGGTATCGATCACTTAGTCTTTTTGGTAGATCTGTGCCATACACTTTTGGGGCACTTCTGGCTTAGATCTCCCATAGTGGTCATGTTCGGGTTTATGGGTGGTCAGGTTTGTGATTACCAAGACATTTGACAGCTAATTTTTAGCGTGTCCTTTGAGTCATCTAAGTAGGTCGTCTAAAGAACGACCGCATGCATCTTAGGCCTTTTCGTACCTTAGCATATCAAGAAGGGATCCCTTTAATTTTTATTTTGTTGTGCGTCTAAGTCCAGACGTCTCCTGGATACCTTAGTGCGTAGCACAAAGTGATTACTCTTTGTATAGTGATTACCAACTTAGTGGACTGCACCCAGGAATAGATTTTAAAATGAATCTTTTTAAGTTTTTACATGGATATATTTTAGTCGTGCCTTTAGTTCAGGCATATCGGGTTGAGCATGTGGCGACATAGTCTCAGGTTTTTCATGATCGGATGATTAGTCAGTGCAGTTTCCATGTTTGAACTTCCCATGGAGTCCACTAGACAGACACTTATATCCATGGAAGCGTGTGTCAAGTTCATTTCATATTTGAGTTGCTTGGACTCCGCCAGTCCCTAGCGCATACCATGAAGTCGCAGGCTCGTTTCCCTTTTTTCAGGGGAGAAGAGGCCATCCTCCCACCAACGTTCCCATTAGTTTATTAAAGTGATATGGATTCCTGGCCCATGGGGCCTTGTCGGCTTGCATTTAGTCACAATCCCGCTAAAGGATCCACTTCTGATAATCATGCCATTCTGAAATTTTAGTGACAACCCCATATACTGACAATTTAAATAGAACTTTATTTCTTTTTCTCTTGAGCGTGCCAATGACCATTACATAGAGACTTGTTTTTCTTTTCTAATTCTTACTTGGAAGTTCCTACTGCTACCTCGTTAAAACCTTTCCAGAAAAACCCTATCGGGGATAAAAAAACTGGCCGAAGGAAAAAAAATGTAGCTTGTCCTTCCAGGCCTTCACAACTCCTATTGCCATCATCCGTCTCCCGAGAGTGGCACTTACATATCACGGTTGTGCTTTGTCCCTGCATGAAACCTAAGAAAGTAAACATATTAGTTTGAAAGATAAAGAGAGAACGTACTCGACTCGAGGGCTCCAGAGCCTAGTTTATCATCTTTAGGGGGCTCCAGGATTCACAGGCGCCCTGTTATCTTTCAGACTCTTCCTGAGTTTCTCCTAGGCCACTTTATCAAGAACTCTCCTAGGTGCCCATCCTTCAATAACTTAGCGACTGCCTCACGAAAATGGCGGCAGTCCCCGGTGCCATGCTCGTGAGCCTCGTGAAACTCACACCATGAGTTTCTATCCTTCACATCCAAGTTAGTCCAGAAGGGCTTCAGAAACTTCGAACCTCTAATGTCTCGTATTGCTGAGACCAGGCCCTAGGGGCTGAGGTTGATGCAGTACTGTGAGAGCATGGATGCTTAATCAATGGCATATACTATGGGCTTCACCGCCTCCCGTGCGTGCAGTTCCCTCCACAAAGATTCTTCCCATCTCCTCCAATTGTGTTGGGACTGGCCCGACTCTCAAAATTCACTGCCCCCACTTCCGCTGACTTTCATTTTTGTTGAATAAAGGACATATCGTCCTTGGGTTGAGCTCTTTGATTCGTTTTATCCGTGGGGTTTTGAGCTGACCTATCTCCTAATCTCATGAGCTCTTCGAGGATCTTGGTTCAATCCATGTCCGTGGAGCCTTCCCGATGACTCGCCTGCAATCATCCTCGATCCGAATCTTTGACTCGTAAGTCGTCGCTTCAAACTCGGTCAAACTTTCTTTGAGCTTGAAAGAACTGATTGAACTCTCTAGGTTCAGTTCTTTAGTAAAAGCATTTGTCGCCTAGTCATCTGGTACCATCAATAGATGCATGCTTTCCTTCTGGAACTTGGCAACGAACTCCAGAAGCAGCTCTGTGTCTCCTTGCTCTATCTTGATGATATCCCCTCGGCGGGGATGCACCTTCTTGGCCCCGACATGGGCCCTAATAAAGTTGTGTGCCAACATATTGAATAAGTCAATAGATTTCTCCGGAAGAAGTGAATACCACACCAGAGCTTCTTCCGATAGCTTTTCTCCAAACTTTTTTACCATAACCTATTCCGCATCTTCCTTGATCAGATCTTGCCATTTATCGGTGTGATAAAAAATAGTAAATGCTCATGGGGGTCTGAGTTCCCATTGTACTTCGAGATATCCAACATTTTGAACCTCTTTGGGATGGGCTTCATCACCGCACTAGTTGTGTAAGGCACCTTAACGTAACTCTTGGAATCAGGCCCTTTTACCATCAGTGGGGCTCTCGGTATACAGTTTATCCGAGATTGGAGCTTATAGTACTGCACTCTCATTTCCTTCCTCAGTAATTCCAGCATGGTCGCTGACGAGGCTGCATCCCTGAGTCTGGTCTCGTTATCTACCGCTGTCACTCCCTCCATCCTATCCTCATGTTCTTGATCATCTGGATCTTCCCTCTCATTCTTCCTTGAAGCGCTCGGGGTCACCTGGGCCAAGCCCCTTGCATTTCAACTATTCTTTTGTCATGCGCCTCCATCCGGGCCATCAATTCCTTGTGGGACGTAGAAAAATACTTCAAGAGTCCTTGCAGCCCTTGTAGGTCGCTCATCTCCACCTCTTTGTCAGCGGGGTCAATGGGGCCTTTCCGTCTTTTTTGCATGTTCACGTTCACCGTGTTCAAGACAAAGGTCGATTCTTTGTCTTCAGGGGTTGTTCTTTCTCCTGAGCCTACGGGATCGGTCAGTTGAGTCCCTGACGTATCTTAAAGAGCAAGATCCTCCACAAGAATCATTGTCCTTGTTAGCCGTGACCTACTTTCCTGCAAAGCAAAACACAGAGAAAGAACTGTCAAAAAGAAAGAAGCTAAAATCCACACAGTTGCTCTAGCCCCACGATGGGTGCCAAACTGTTTACCGTCAATTTGGAATAGTTGAATTTGTAGGTAGGTCAAGAGCATACATTAAGGCTTTGCTTCGAGTTAGTAACAAGAGTTTGCAAAATAACAAATAAATAACGTAAATAATGCAATCCATAAATAAAGTAAAGCTTGAAAAAAATCTTGAAACGACGATGCAGAGCGAGGTTCCTTAGTCACGGGCCGATCTTGACCAGAGTTGATATTAACTCAAGCAACATTCACAATAAGGAAAGACAACAAAGACAATAAAGAAAACTTAAGGCCAAAGCTAAAGAGATTTTATTGTTTGTGGATAGAATTGAGTAAAATCAGATGTCATTACAATAGGGAGAAGATGCTTATTTATAGGGTACAGGGACAGTTTAGGACCAATAGGAGGGTGCCATTCAAACCCTGCAGTACTGTAACCAATGACCAAGCACCACTTGTCGATAAACTATTGGAATATGCCAGCCTAATATCGCGTGTCTGATGCGGACTTACCAAGGATCGTCTGCACACCTGAGAGCTCTGAGACATTGGTCTCATGTTTGTCCTTTCGTGTGTGGTCGCCATCGCTGGTAGTCCCGTGCCATTTCTATTGCGCTCGAGAGAACATTCTTCTATTTGGGTACCATTCCCGGGATAATGCCATCACGGGCCGACTCAAGTTCTACCCGACCCAAGATGGTCCACACTGGCTAAAACTATTTTACCCCATACACTCTTAATCTCATTTTTAAACTTAGGTCCCGTTTGGCCATGAGAAATATTCATTTTTTTTTGAAATATTATGTCACTTTATTCAAAAAATGATGTTTGATCATAAAAAATTCAAATACAATTATATTTAAAAAAGTGAAAACAACCCTCAACTTATTTTCACTTTTTTTCATCTCACTATTTCACTTTTTGTCTCTCAAAAAATCTTAAAAAGTCTTTCTAAAAAGGTATAGTCAGACATAACTTCAATTCCAACTGTAACTCTAATTTTGTCTAATTTTTATAGCCAAACACCTGGTTTGTTAAATGAAGATACTTACATGAAGAGGAAGGGAGTACTACCATTTTACCCTCATGGCTGATGTGACAGTTATTACCTTAAAATGTTTTACTCTTTTCCCCAGCTAAAACCCTCCATCATTATTACTTCTCATAGTATCCCATGGCTTCATCAAATCACATTACATTACATAGACCACCGACCCCCTTACCCACTCAAAACCCAAACCCCATTTCTCGTGAGTACATAACTGCACATGTTGGGTAGTAGGGGAAGAGGTTAAAAAAGAGAGGAGTGGTCGTTATCAAACTTGAGAAAGGATTACCCCTTTGGGCTTTCCTTCTATGCAGAGACAGCGACTTATGATGAAGTGAAGCCTCAGAAACTCTGCAATCTTCCACCATCTCACACAAAATGAGAAAATAAAAACAAGGGAAAAGGAAAAACTACAGTACTCATTTGTTGACACATAAATGTGTGTATGTGTACTAGCAATAAAAAGGCACTACTAATTGAAAAGCAAGTGTATAGAGAGAGAGAGAAAAAGACTAGTACACTAAGTAGTATTACTACTATCCATAGCTGTAGTGTTGCAGGTCTGATTTTTGCAGACCCCTTCTTGGCACTGGCTCTTTTAACTTTATCTTCTCAAATAATTCTCTCTTTCTATTTTTACATGTTATATTTATATACTTTCTTCATTTTAAAAAAAATATCTAATTTAATTGGACATAAAATTTAAGAAAATAATTTTTTTTTAAAATTTTATGGTCCTTAATTAAAGTTATGATAAATATATCAAAATATCTTTAAATTTTATGATCTTAAATATGTCATGTGAAAAATTAAAATTAAAATATTATTAAAAAAATATTATTTTTTTTAAATAAATTAAAAAAAAGAATAATTCATTCTTTTTAAAATGAAGTGAGTACTACATTTTCTCCCTCTCTCTCCCTCTCTGCCATTGGAAGGAAACTGAATACCCATTGTATCAGTGTGAGGCCTATCTGCCAGAACGATGTGATTGAACACTATGCCTTTTCTGCTCTCAGCTCAGCTGAACATACACCCGCCCCCCTACCTCGAACCCCACAAGGCCAAAACACTTCTTTTCTTATATATTACTTCCCCCTTCACATTTTTTCACAATTCTGAATAATTATTATCCTCCATTCTCTTTCTCTCTCAAATATCAATGTCGGCAAGCCCAAGAAGGAGTGGCTTTCATACTTTCCATATCAAAATAACCATTTTTGCAGAGCTGAGAATTCTCCAGTACTCATCATAAACACTTTTTAAGTTTTGACAGCGACTTGATAGTGTTGCCTTCATTTTTTGGTGCTCACTTCTTACGGCTCTCAAGGAAAAACAACCATGGCATCATTTTCACTCCTAAGATGTACTCTTTTCTCTGAGTTTCTTCTTGTGGGGTTCTTGCTGTTCTTGAGCTTTGGTCCTGTGGAGTCTGATGATGGTGAGTAGAGCATTCTGCTTCTTATGTGTTCCTACATTACTTTAATGCTTTGTTAACGTTAAGCCTTTTAAAAGACTAGTGTCCTTTCTTTATTTTAATCATTTTTTAAATGGTGTTTTGACATTATTGTGATTTGATTAATCCCCACGTTTGTACTTGTCATTTTTAACGTTTATTTTTTGTCTCATTATTATGTTTTTTTTTAATAATTGGAAAAAAGGTTCCGCATTATTGGAGATTAAGAAGTCATTTAGGGACGTGGAGAATGTGTTGTATGACTGGACAGACTCTCCTTCATCCGATTACTGTGCCTGGAGATGTGTTACGTGTGACAATGTCACCTTCAATATTGTTGCACTGTAAGTTACCCCCCTCCCCCCACCCACCCCACCCCCCCACCCCACAGCCTTTTGCTACAACTCAATAACAACTTTTGCGATTGATTACTTTAACATTGTAATCTTTTGTGTTGATTGACTTTCTTTTTATGTATCTTGTAGTAATCTTTCGAGTTTAAATCTTGATGGGGAGATATCTCCTGCAATAGGACAGCTCAAAAGCCTAATATCTATGTAAAATCTTCTCCCTTTTGCCCACATATTTTCCCTTTTCGTGCATTATAGATTATACTGATTAATTATCTGTTCTATCTTACAGTGATGTAAGGGGGAATCGCCTTTCTGGGCAGATACCAGATGAGATTGGTGACTGTTCAGAACTGATAAACTTGTAAGCCTGAAGCGCTTCTTACTAAGTAAATGATGGACCATTCATATGATATTGTTTTGAATATAACCAATTTCCCCCCCTTATTATTAGGGACCTATCCTTCAATGAGCTTTATGGTGATATTCCTTTTTCCATATCAAAACTTAAGCAACTGGAATATTTGTAAGTTTTGATACTCTGCCTTTTTTCTTCTTTTAGGTGTTCTATAATTTGCTTTCCAAGACTGTCAATTAATCATGCTCGTCTTAATTGACCTTAGGATTTTAAAAAATAATCAGTTGATTGGCCCAATTCCATCAACATTGTCACAGATCCCAAATTTGAAGATCTTGTAAGTATATTCTCTTCTGCTTTGTCATGATATTTTTAGATTATGGATTATTTCAATTTAATCCAAGAACTTCCTCCAGGGACCTGGCTCAAAATAAGTTGAGTGGAGAAATTCCTAGGCTGATATACTGGAATGAAGTCCTGCAATATTTGTGAGTGTTTTAATCCAGGGTTCCTCTTCTCCCAAGTTTCAAGAATACCTTAGGGCACTGCACTACCATTTTGTAATATCTGTTGTATGTGCTTATTCATGTAGGGGACTGCGTGGTAACAACTTGGGTGGATCACTTTCTCCTGATATGTGTCAGCTCACTGGCCTGTGGTACTTGTAAGTTCATAATATTTTTTGTTCTTAAGTTCTTTCTTTAGATCCTTAAGGTGATAAAATTAACCATTATTCATTGTTTTGTGCAGTGATGTTCGGAACAATAGTTTGACTGGTTCCATTCCTCAAAACATTGGCAACTGTACTGCCTTCCAGGTTCTGTAAGTATCTAAAACAAATGAATGAAGTCTGACTATTTTCTATTTATGTTTGGTTGGCATAACACCTTGTTTGTGCTGTCAGAGATTTGTCTTATAATGAGTTGACTGGAGAGATTCCTTTCAACATCGGTTTCCTGCAAGTAGCTACTTTGTAAGTTTATGCTGCTTCTCTTTCTATAACAAATCCATGATATGGTTAGAAATTTGAAGTGTACTTCCATCACTCCAGGTCTTTGCAAGGTAATCGTCTTTCAGGGCAGATCCCTTCCGTCATTGGATTGATGCAAGCTCTTGCAGTTCTGTGAGTGCTTTGTGTCTTGTAACCGATGCTACTGATTGATGAATGAGATTTCTTGGAAACCAAAAAATGCATCTGTTATTTAAGCTTTTCTGACCCTTTGACATCCAGGGACTTGAGCTGCAATATGTTGAGTGGAACAATTCCTTCAATTCTTGGGAACTTGACCTACACAGAGAAATTGTTAGCATTACAACATTTAAATTCAAAATCTTGTGACTTATTCCACCATATCTGTGATATATTTGTTACTTGAAACCTGATATGGTTTTGCTTTTCGCAAAGACCTATCTTTATCTTCAAAAGCATTTTGGGTCATTTTGTGCTTCCAAATTGTGTACTGGATTGATGTACTGTAAGTTTGTTTTGTATTGCAGGTATCTGCATGGGAACAAGCTAACTGGTTCCATTCCTCCAGAACTTGGAAATATGACAAAGCTCCACTACTTGTATGAATGCTTTCTATAAGTATTTTTTCTTTGGTTTGTTTAGTTCATCCTGTTCAAACACCCTTTAAATGAATACTTAACATTTACAAGCATTTGTTTGGAAGACACTAGGCTTTAGTTAGTGAGCTTTTTGGGAAACCACAGATTTGATTGATACAAGCTGTTTTGAAAATTTTCATTAGAGACTTTCCTTAACCTTGAAGACGGTAATTTGCAGGGAATTGAATGATAACCTACTTACTGGATGCATACCACCAGAACTTGGAAAGCTAACAGAGTTATTTGACTTGTAAATCCCGTTTCTCTTCATCTTCTTCTTTGGACTTTGTTAACAGCATATTTGATTTACTTATGTGGTATGTTTCAGAAATGTTGCAAACAACCACCTTGATGGGCCCATACCTTCCAATCTTAGCTCGTGTACCAATTTGAATAGTCTGTAAGTGTTTTCAATTATGCATGACCATGCTTGTTTGGAAGTTGTTGACACCTGATTTGGTTGCAGCAATGTTCATGGAAACAAATTGAATGGAACAATTCCACCTGCCTTTCAGAAACTGGAAAGTATGACCTATCTGTAAGTTCTTACTTTCTGATTTTATGTCTTTTAAAAATACTTTTAAGGATATCTAAGTGGTCATGCTAACTGGCCCATTCGTGCTGTTAGGAAGATGTAAACTTACCGTACCAATTGTATATTTAAATTTACTGGCATTGTATTATTGCACAAAATCATTTTATTAATCTCGCTCTCAAATCATTGCTGGCTTATCCATGCATGAAGAATCATGTCTACTGTCAAGAGCTTTCAGCTATGTGTGTCATATAAAAGCTATAGTTATTAACTTGTTTAGTTAGAGCCTTTGCATCATCTAGTTATGCAAATTTCAATCTATTATTCTGCATACTGTGAGTATTAACCGTCTCGTTTTTGTTAATTTCTTCAGCAATCTCTCATCCAACAACCTCAAAGGCCCAATTCCAATTGAGCTTTCTCGTATTGGGAATGTAGATACACTGTCAGTGCAAACTTTTTCATCTACTTTTATTTCTCCTTGCAATTATGGTTGCAGAAAAGCACTTTTTCCTCAGTTTAAGAACTCTTCTACATTTGGTGTCTTAGGGATTTGTCAAACAACAGGATCAGTGGTTCTATACCTTCGTCCCTCGGTGATTTGGAACATCTTCTTAAGCTGTGAGTATAGCCGTTAGGCTGTTAGTTATCCATTGTATATCTGTTGTACTTACATTCCTTTTTGTGAATTCTGTAGGAACTTAAGCAAGAATGAAATAAATGGATACTTGCCAGCTGAATTTGGCAATTTAAGGAGCATCATGGAGATGTATGGAACCTTGCTAAATTCAGTTACTTCGAATTTATGGTTTGCTTGATTTTCAACTTCTTAACCGCACTCTTAATTGTAGTGACCTGTCAAGCAATCACCTCTCTGGTCCCATACCTCAGGAACTTGGTCAGCTTCAAAATCTGTACTTGCTGTAAGTACTTAATATTTAATTTCAGACTCTCATCCCCTTAGCCGTTGGTGGCTATTTTTTAGTAGTACTAGGATGGAGTTTTAGTTGGTAATAATCTGTACACTGAATAAGGAGGAGCTTCTAAACTCGGAAAGTAGAAGTTAAAATTTTGTGTTAAATTTTTTGGATGCCACTCTCAAGAAACTAAAGAAGTGGTTGTGTTGCTATTGGTTATATGATCCAGCTACATATGTTCATTACTTTGATGTTGTCTCTATTTTGCTTGTTATTGCATTATTGCACGGGACTCATATGCATCATTTCTCTATCTTCTTTTCCTTGGGGTCTGACTAGTTCTACAAAATAATGAACAGGAAGGTGGAAAACAACAATTTATCAGGCGATGTGATGTCCTTAGCAAGTTGCCTCAGTCTAAATGTTCTGTGAGTTTTCAAGATAGTAGTATTACATCTGTTCATACCAAGTTTTTGTAAATCTAATCAACCGTATCTTGGCAGAAATGTCTCATACAATAATCTGGGAGGGAATATTCCAACAGGCAATAATTTCTCTAGATTTTCACCAGACTGGTATGTAGAGCCATCAAGATTTCCACTAGTGTCACACAATAATGTGATAAGTTTACATGAGTCGCAAGCATTTATTGGGTTTTAGTTCTTAGCTTCTAATTTATTTATTTTTGGTTATGCTTCCAAAAAAGCTTCATAGGAAATCCAGATCTGTGTGGGTATTGGCTCACTTCTCCTTGTCATGCATCTCATCCAGCAGAGCAAGGTACGATCAAACTGTAACCATCCTTTCTGACCCTTATTCTCTTGCATTCTTGAAGTTTATTAACCGCAATGGACAGATATATTGATTAATAATTATATTGGTTGAGCAAACTTAATTCTGTGTTAGCCTGTTAGGGTGCCACAAGGTTTGACATCAACGTTTCTGCTGTTCACAATCCTTGATTGTAACATTTGGATGTGTGCACATATTGAATTATCTTGAAATATTATTCATTTGCTGGAGTTCGCTGACATAAAGATGCTTCAGCTGTCAAATGAAACTGCATTAGTCATTATGCCCATCAACAGTAAATTTAAGTACATAATTTTTTTAACAGTTGTCTAATGCAAAAAAGATGAATTCATTGGACAATTGCAGTTTCAATTTCTAAAGCGGCTATACTTGGTATTGCTTTGGGTGCCTTGGTGATTCTTCTGATGATACTGGTAGCAGCATGCCGGCCACAGAATCCTGCACCTTTCATGGAAGGATCTATAGATAAACCAGGTACGATCTTTTCCGGAAGGGTTGGATAGTGTTTGGAGATGTACATTTCTTAAAGACACAGTCATCAGAATATTATTGAAGTTGCCACCTATTGATTGTTTAATGTTTTTTGTGAACAGTTAATTACTCATCTCCGAAGCTTGTGATCCTTCATATGAACATGGCACTTCATGTTTACGAGGACATTATGAGGATGACTGAGAACTTGAGTGAGAAGTATATAATTGGTTGTGGTGCATCAAGTACTGTATATAAATGTGTTCTGAAAAATTGCAAGCCTGTAGCTATCAAGAAATTGTACTCTCACAACCCACAATACTTGAAGGAATTTGAGACTGAACTTGAAACAGTTGGGAGTATTAAGCATCGTAATCTTGTCAGCCTCCAAGGATATTCTCTTTCTCCTTCTGGCCATCTTCTTTTCTACGACTACATGGAAAATGGTAGCCTTTGGGATTTTCTTCATGGTTGGTAATCCAAAATGGTTAAGGTGATTGGTGCATTATACTTGTGTTATACTTGTGTTAAACGTTCAGTAACCATTCCTCTTATATCTTTTTCCAGGTCCTACCAATAAGAAAAAACTTGATTGGGTTGCTCGGCTTAGAATTGCATTGGGATCAGCTCAAGGGCTTGCATATCTTCACCATGATTGTAGCCCTCGAATAATCCACCGTGATGTTAAATCATCAAATATCTTGTTGGACAAAGACTTTGAGGCTCACCTGACTGATTTTGGCATTGCTAAAAGCTTATGCACATCAAAGACCTATACGTCCACCTACATTATGGGAACCATTGGTTATATTGATCCCGAGTATGCTCGCACTTCTCGCCTGACAGAGAAGTCTGATGTCTACAGCTATGGAATTGTTCTATTGGAATTGCTCACCGGAAGGAAAGCTGTAGATAATGACTCTAATCTACACCATATGGTAAAGCTCTCGAACTCTTTGACATATCCCTTTTTCTATCTTAGAAAACCTTTTGTTGTTTTAACATTAATTTAACTGGTGGATCCGGATGTTTTCTCCCTGCTCCAAGTAACTTTTTATTTCCCCAACGGGATGCAAGAAATTTAATTAATACTAACTTGTGCTATGAAACTCAATATCCATGTAGTAATTTAAAGATTCAGATGATCCTAACAGTTTTTACTTGTCTTACAGATTCTAACGAAGGCAGCAAATAATGCTGTCATGGAAACAGTGGATCCTGAAATCACAGCCGCATGCAAAGATCTTGGAGATGTCAAGAAAGTTTTTCAGCTTGCCCTTCTGTGTTCCAAAAGGCAGCCTGCTGAGAGACCAACCATGCATGAAGTGGCCAGAGTACTTGAAAGCCTAGTACCCGTAGCTGAAACGAAACAGCCAAATCCAACCCCACCAGCATTACTCCCATCTGCTAAGGTACCTTGCTACATAGATGAATATGTTAACCTCAAGACACCACACCTAGTGAATTGTTCATCCATGAGCACTTCAGATGCCCAACTTTTCCTCAAGTTTGGAGAGGTCATATCCCTGAATAGTGGCTGAAAATAAATTGAGAATATGTTACAAGTCATGTCTTAAATTTGGAAGGGAAAAAGAATCTTGAATCAAGATTTCTGGTGAATTTGTATAAAAATGTAGTGCCAATTATAATATTATTGTAGGTAGTCGTAGTAAGATGCATAGTGGACCAGGCTTCTTTTTCCACTACACAGGTCTAGTGTGTATCTCCAAATTCATGTATAAATATTTCACTTTTTGCCCTGATCAAATTGGAAGACGTAATATTATATTGGTTTTGGGACCACTGATGCTGAGTATGGACTGTACAGTCTGTAAGCAGCTTTTTGGCTCACACTTTGAGGTGGCCTTAGCACTGCCCCTCTGTGTATAGCAATAATGGGTTGCATTGTGGACCTAAGTTTGAGAGTCTGCTGCTGTTAGTGCATTAATTTGGTGGACTACTCAGAAACGTTGACACTGAAAGTAATTAAAATTATTTCCATCAGGTTATTAATTAAAGCTTATTATAGGTATTTATTTATTGAATTTGAAAATTAATTTGATTGTATAAATACGTTTTATACCGTCACATGATAGAGCTTAAGAGTGCTTGGTATGAAGGAGAACCTTTTTCATGGAAAATGTTTTCCTAGAAAAAGTTTTTTTGGAAAATAAATTGATTTATCATTTATTTCTACTGTTTAGTACTAAGCAAGCAAAAAAATGTTACTCCATTCGTCCCATTTTATGCGATCTACTTTTCTTTTTGGTCTGTCCCAAAAAAAATATCACATTTCCTTATTTGGTAACTTTTTGATAGCACAATTACTCTTTTACCCTTATTGGTTCCACTTAATTAAAAGTGAATGCATTACCTTTAATTTTTTTAAGGACAACATGATAAACATTATCAAATCAAAGCTTATTTTTTAAACTTCGTGCCCAGTCAAATTAGACCATATAAAATGAGACGGAGGGAGTTGCGAACATTTATATGTGATCGATTTAGCAAAAATTTATAAGGGTGGGAGGGTGTGGTACATCGGGGGTGGACGGGGTGTGATGGCCAAGGCATAGTCGGTGGGTGGGAGGATAACTTGTTTTTTTATTTTTTTTATTTTTAAAAAACTTATTTTTCTAAAAAAATATTTTTCAAAAATTTCGTCCAATCAAATATGAAAAAATAAACATATTTTTCAAAAAATATTTTCCTCCATACCAACCACACCCGTAAACTAGATTTGGTTCCCTAGTATTCTTATCTTGACCACCTGCATTTTGATGATGCATGGCTAAGGATTTCCTGAATGAGCATGACAAAGTAATCCCATATATTTTGGTCAGAGTTTGTAGTTGGTGCCCTCTGGTCTAAATTTTACTCCATCCGTTTCAAAAAGAATGACCTAATTTAACTTGACATGGAGTTTAAGAAAATAAAGAAGACTTTTGAATCTTGTGGTCCTAAATTAAAGTTATGACAAATATACCAAAATGTCCTTTAATCTTATGGTCTTAAACATGCCATGTGGAAAGTTTGAATTAAAGTGTTGCCAAAAAAGGAAAGGGTCATTCTTTTTGAAATGGACTAAAAAGAAAAGTAGATCATTCTTTTTGAAACGGAAGAAGTAACAAATATCCGACCAGATGTTAGTGATTCATTTATTATCTTGGGATATCTCGACTCTTGAAATGAATATATTTGTCAATAAACTTTTGTGCTCCTGTCGACGAAGACTTTGTTTTATATTTTCATAGGATTAAGGGCCGTTTGGGATTGTCGGTAGAAAATTATTTATTTTTGAAGTACTTTTTTAAAATAGTTTTTCAGTAAAGTGTTTTTGAAAAAAAGTAATTTATGTTTGATAAATTCATTTGAAAAGTGCTTTTGATAAATAGATTGTATTTGAATAATTTTTTTCAAAAAGTACTTTTTAAAAGATAAATGACCAAAAAGGACATGTAGATATAAACTTTTACTACTAAAATTATTTTATAGAGAAAATTTATTTTAAATATCTATTATAATATTCTTAACTAAAATTTTATTTTTATTTAACTAAATCATCAATGATATTTTTGATTTTATTTTAAAAAATTGAGTGAAAAATAAAATAATAATATATAAATTACAGAATGAAATAAAAAATTATGATGTAAATATGATATATAAAATTTAAAAATATAACTTTAATCAAACTTATAAGATATGCTAATTAATTAATAAGAGATATTTTGATATATGTGTGTGTGTGTGTTTATAAGTGATAGAGATATTTTTGTCAAGAAAAAAATAATTTTCTGCTTCTACTTCTGCTTTTTCCCAACAGGTTTTTCTGCTTATTTTTAAAAACACTTTTACAAGTTTACCAAATATTGTTCTTTTTTTAAAAAGTAACTTTTTACTTTTTATGAGAAAAAAGCAATTCCAAACTGGCTCTAAGTACACTTGAGCAATTATCTTCTATATTAATACTTGGGGAAAACACATAAGATCCGCTCAGTAGTTTTCTTTTGCCCATTACATCTTTAGTTATGAAACTTTTTACATCCACAGACCTGAAAAAGGGCTCCTAATTATCACTCTTATACATACTTTTAAATAATTATCAAACATAATATTATAAATATATTTTATATATTATAGTGAATACCTATTTTATTTCTTTCGAGAAAAGTTAGGGCTAGTTGTTTTGAAACCAAGTTTTTCTTTTATAAATAGAGGGTTTTCATTCATTATATTCCATCCTTAAAAGAAGTAATAAGCTCTAGGTCTGTGCACGAATTGATTCGGATCGATTTTAGCCATCATCTAATTGAAATTTAAAATTTAGATTTGTTAAAATTCTTATCCTAACTCGATAAATTCTAGGTCCACTTCGATTCATTTTTTATTATTTCGATTTGATTTTATGAACCGATTTGTTCGATTTTGAAGTTTCAACAAGAAACTATTTTCATTTCAATTTTAGAGCAAACATAATTAAAAAAATAACAAAATCTTAAAATTAGGCCTTAAATAACCTAAAATAACATTGCATTGCAAGTTTAAAGTGGAATAAAACCAACCACAATGGTTCAAAAATTAAAAATACTATGTGTGAAAGAGAGGCGTGAGGTTGAGAGATTAGGTTTGTACTATGTAAATATACAAATGTTAAAGAGAGGTGTAGACTTTAGATTTTTATACTAAAATACTCTAAATGTGGGCCAAGGCTTAGGTTTTAGTTTTTTTTTTTAAAGTAATTAGTAAATACTAAATTATTATTATTATATATGTGTATAAATTTTGATTTTTCGAATCAATTCGAATTGTAAACACACCCAACCATATTCAATTCAAAAAATCAAAATATTCTAAAATTAAATTCGTAAATCGATTCGAATTTTATAATCCAAATCGAGTTATCCAAATTGCTTCGAATCGGTTCGAATACTCGAATTGATTCGATTTGTGCACAACCCTAAATTAAGCTCTCTCCTTTGGCTCTATCTTTCTCTGTAATATTCTTTTTCTTGCTTTATTATTTTATAACACATTATCTGAGAAAAGCAATAAAAGAGGAATCTCTATTTTCTGCGTATTATGATGTACTTGAGCTCGTGTATTTATACAGGCTAATTACTTGAAAAAGAATTTCTATTCTAACCGACTCAATAACAAACTGTAAAAAAGAAAAGAAAATATTTACAAGATACAAATATTATTCTGACCTTAAATATTGTTCTAGAATGAAATAATAAACCTAACAACTGGCTGAATTTATTCTTTGCACATGAACAGCTGGCTAGAAATACTCTTGGCACGTGAAACCAACATTGAAGCTCTATTTTTTTAAAAAAACAATGGCTACTTCTCTGTAAGAGCCCTAAAATCGTCGGAATAACCTTTCTCTTCTAACCAACTCAATAATACATGCTAATTACTTGAAAAAGAATCTTCTATTCTAACTGACTCAATAAACAAACTATAAAAAGGAAAGAAAGTATTTACAAGATACAAATATTATTCTAGAATGAAACAGTAAACCTAACAGCTGGCTGAATTTATTCTTTGCATGTTAACAGCTGGCTGGAAATACTCTTGGCACGTGAGACCAAAATTGAAGCTCTATTTTTTTTAAAAACAGCGGCTACTTCTCTGTAAGAGCCCTAAGATCATCGAAATCACCTTTCTCTGTATCTTCTCTGGCAACACCCTCTCTCAAGGGGTGGCCACTGAACAAACACCTAACTTGTAAAGTAAAGAACGGTGAAGAGGTCCAGATAGGGCCTTGGTAAACAAATCGGTGAGATGCGAAGAAAAAGGAACATATGAAAGAGAAATTAAGCCATCCAACAACTTTTCACAAACAAAGTGAAAATCAAGCTCAGTATGCTTGGTTCATTTATGAAAGACCTTATTCTTAGCTATGTGGATTGCGGATTGACTATCACAATGAAGAGGAACAGGAAAATTAGGGGAAGTATTGAGATCGGGGAGAAGTCGCACAATCTAAGCATTGAGTAATACTCTACCTCAACTGAGAAAAGAGCGACAACTAGTTGCTTTTTTGATTTTCATAAAATGGGGGAACCACCCATACTAAGAAAAAATCCACCGACAAAATGACGAGTGTCTGAACAAGAAGCCCAGTTAGAGTCACAATAAGCCAAAGTTGAAAAGAAGGATCAGATGTCAAGAAAATACCCAAGCTGGGATCTTTGCACAAGTATTTCAAAGTGTGGAGTGTTTCCTGGTAGTGACCAAAAAAAAAGGCGCCTGCATGTAGTGACTGAGTGTTTGCACGGTAAAAGAAAGATCCGGTCTTGTGTTGGGGAGAAAATTCAATTTGCCTAAAAATCTTCTGTATAAGGTGGGATTTGAAAGAGGAGTGCCATATTCTGCAGTGATCTTGATACAAGGATCCAGAGGCGTAGACATTGGTTTGGAATCCAAACAATCAAACTCAAAAAGTAGCTCAAGAGCAAACTTACATTGGGTCACAACCAAACCTCCATTCTCTCGTACAAGTTCCATTCCCTAAAAATAGTGGGCATATCCTAAATCCTTGATTCTGAACTCAGTGTTAAGAAAATATTTTATTTCTGTGATCTCCTCAGAGTTGTTACCAGTGAGTAAAATATTTTCAACATAGACTGCCAAGATGGTGATCAAAGTTCCACTGGTTTTAAAGAAGAGGGAATAATTATTCAAAGAAGAAGTGAAACCCCTTTTCTTTAAGGCAGAAGACAATCGCGCATACCACTTTCTCGAGCCTTATTTAAGCCCGTACAATGATTTACAGATCCCATAAATAATGGAAGAAGAACAAGGTAGGACTTGTGGAGGTCGCATATACACCTCCTCATCTAAGACACCATGAAGGAATGCATTATTAACGTCAAGCTGAAATAGTTTCCAATCTCTTTTCATAGCAGTGGCAAGCAAACATCGAATAGTAGTTATTTTCAAAACCGGTGAGTAAGTTTTTGTATAGTCGACCCCTTCTGTTTGAACATCACCTCGTATGACCAAATGAGCTTTTAACCTTTCTAAATTGCCATCTGATCTCATTTTCACTTTATAAACCCATTTGTAGGGCAGAGGTTTCTTGCCATGAGGTAGCTCAACTAGATCTAGGTATGATTGGAGTCTAAAGCCTGAAGTTCTGTATCCATTGCATCTTTCCAGCCAGGATGTAACAAATCTTAATGGTAAGAATTAGGTTCATGAATTTGACATATAGAGTTAATAATGTGCTTGTTAGGAGGAGACATAATAGAAAAAAAGTAAGATAGAAAGGTAGAACAGGAGGGTTAGGAGAAAAAATAGCAGAAACAGTATCTCAAATATAATCAGATAAATATAAAGGAGGTTCATGAACCCTTTGTGATCTTCTTAGCAAAGATGCTGGTGCGGAGGATAATATTTCAGGTGAAGACTCAAAGACTAGAGGTGTAGACATAGGGGCAATAGGACTGTTGTTGCTCCCAAGCACACACACAAGAGTACGTGGTCATGCAAATAATATAGTAACTCTTGCGAGCCGAATATCGATCCCACAGGGACTTGGTTTTTAGTAGACGATCCAACTTAAGTATTACTATTGACGTTAAACAAGTGCGATTCATAACCAAAGAGAGTTTGAGTTTTGTTTTTATAAACTAAAAAAGTAACAACAATATGAAATTTGGATTGTAAACAATATATGGAGAGTTCCAGGGTTGAGGCAATTACTTCACATTCATGCATAACTATGGTTTCTAGTCGGTGTTGGTGCTTATCATTTGATCTACGGGGTTGATATTACAACTTGGGAATGGTTATCATCTAAGTTACCTACCCAAATTAATCTTATAAATACCTCATTGAGCGGTGATATGAGTCTTTAATTCGGATTCATTAAACTATCTTCCCATTTCATTAACCAAGTGGGGCGTTTAGGTATATCGCTATCCTAACCGCATATCATCCTTTAACAATCAATATCTAACCATTAAAAACATGATCCACACTCCTTACATTCTTCATTCCATCCCTCCACTCCTATGGTCAATTCATTTTGAGACTAAGATTTATCCTAAAGTTCATAATGCTTAAGAATAGTAAAATAAGAACGCAAGAACAATCACATGACTTAATAAACAAATATACCAACTATAAAACCATAATTAAGCAATCATGCCAACTATAAAACCATAATTAAGCAATCATGTTGTAGCCTCAACCCTAGAATGAGGGTGTTTATCCACTCATATTCATATAAACAATCTCCATAAAAGAGTTCATAACTTCAAACTACAAGAATGAAAAGTAAAAGAAGAAAGAACCCTAGTTTGAGCTCCTTGATGTCTCCTTTGCTCTCCAATTCGTGTGTAATCCAAAAGAACTGTGTAAATGTGGTTAAGTCCTACTTTTATACTGCTTTAGGTCATCCATAGTCTGTCCCATACAAAAAATATGCATTTACAACTTTGTACCCAACTTAAAAAAAGTAAAAAACCAACTTTGGGACCTATTTGGAGGGGCATGCCATTGCATTCCTATTAAAGTAACCATACATGATTGGGGGTGTGAGGCAGGCCTTATCTTGTTCCTTGGGAGGTGCGGCGCATGGCCCCCTCCCTTGCTTTGGGAGGTGCGGCCCATGGTCCCCTCCAAAGTGAGAGGGTGCACTCATTTCTTCGTCGTCTCTTCTCGTGCACTTGTCCCTTGTTTCCATACTTCTTGTGGCTTGTTTGTAGGCTTCATTTAGCTTCCATAGTTCCTCAATATGTATTCTACAACATCTCATAACAAACATAAGTCCATACAACACAATAGAACTCATCAAAGTACACTAGAACAAGCATAGCTCAAGCTAACGACACTAGTTTTCTCTTCTAAGTTCTATTTGATCCTTTTGAATATAGACTTGTTTTAAATGACCTTAAACACCATAAACATGTAATTTAAGACACAAATAAATGTATACACACTTTATTACTCAATAAGCACCTCAATTTATCCTCAAAACTAAGCTAAAAGTGCATAGATAATGACACTTAGGAGTATAAATATGCCTAAGATCACCTGTCTGGTTCAAGAGGAGACTGTAGGGATGACATTTCAGGAGAAAGATTGGTGTGATAAAGTTTGAGAGGTGAATGAATGTTTGAATTCATAGGAGAGTGAGGAGTATCTGGAGGAAAAACATTAGATGTGACAGGGGTTGTTTGTGTAGTACCTGTGAGAGAAGTAGAAACATGTTGGAAAAATTTTGGTCATAGGGATTGGAAAAGAAAAAAGGGAAGTATGTTCTATGAAATTCACATACCTAGAAACAAATATACAATTGGTCTGTAGATTAAGGAGTTTGTATCTTTTTTTTTACCAAAATGATATCTTAGGAATACACTAGGTAGAGCTCTAGGAGCTAATTTATCTCTTTGTCGAGTTAGGGTAGAACTAAAACACAAACACCCAAAAGGTTTCAAATGATAGTAATTTGATAATTTATTAAACAAAACCTGATAGGGTGATTTGTGGTTGAGGATAAAAGATGGAAATTTGTTGATTAGATGGGTAGCTGTGAGTAAACAATCCCCCCAATACTTCTTAGGAGCATGAGATAGGAACATTATAGCCCTACAAGTTTCCAATAGGTGTCTATGCTTTCGTTCAACCACTCCATTTTGTTGTGGAGTGGAACATAAGAAGTTTGGTGAATAATCCCTTGAGATGCAAATTAGTCTGTTGGTATGATTCTTGACCCCAACTCTAGAGCATTGTCTGACCTTATGCACTTGACTTTAGAAGAAAATTATCTTTCAAAAAAATTAAGAAAAGATTTTAAAGGTGGGAATGCATTGGATTTTGAATGTAGAAGGAAATTCCAAGTACTTCTTGAAAAATAATCTACAATAGTTAAGAAGTATTTTTCTCCCTTGTAGGTCGGCGTTTTATAGGGTCCCAAGTATCTATTTGTAAAAGATCAAAATAATTCTTTGTAGTGATAGAACTTGTAGGAAATAAAGCCATAGATTGCCTTGGGACAAATAGAACAAGGAAAGGGGTTATGTTCTTTGTATTTATTAGGAATTTTGGCACAAACAGAACAAGGAAAATGGGTTATGTTCTTTGTTTTTATTAGGGATTACTTTTATGTTTTTTTTATCAAAGTGTAAGGTAAATGACCCAAATGAATGTGAAATAAATCTAAGGAATCAAAGACATTTGAAACTGAGTGATTTTTATTGATAGCGGTATCAGAAACATTCTCATAAATAGGATTGAAACATACTTGTAATGACCCTCCAGGTTATTTTCTGTATTTCCTCACTATTTTGACATTTAGAGCTTTCCCAAGTCATTTATGACTTACTGGAGCTGACAGTTTGGTTATTGGGCAGTTTGTTTGATTTTTAGATCCAATTCCCTGTTTTGAAGTTTTTACTATCAAGAATTGGGTACCGAGCCTAAACTTCAGCTAAACAACGTCATATGCTAATTCTGATAGTTTCATTATATCTGGAGTGTTGATTTTAGGCTAGGGGAACCCTTGGTTCGGTCTCGAGGCTTTCAGACTCATTTTGGGCTATTAGGTAGAAGTTGGTTAAAATGGCCCTTGAGTGTGGGAACGATATTTGATCGAAACAACCTAGGATGGGAATTTTGATGGCGCTGTTGAGTCCAGAATGTCAAATTTAGTGTGATAGTATACTTCATTTTCCTTTACAGGATTCCAAACAAATCTCGAGTTTTCGATCGTAAACTTGGCACTTAGCCAATTTTGCTGGTGCAGGCCAAAAATGGCCTTCGCATTCGCGAGGTTTGGTCCGCATTTGTTAAGGTCAAGTTTTTTGGTCATCACATTTGCGAGGCCCTACTCTACGATCATAGAGACCAAGGTGATTGGCTAACGCTTTTACAAGCCGGCCTCCGCATTCACGATGAGTTAGCCAGAGTGAAGTTTGTGTTCGCGACATGGTCCCTGCGATCGTGCTGAATGGACCCCTGGCAGTATTTAAAGTTGTGGAACCTGACTCCCATTCATTTTCTTAAGTCCCAAGTCAATAAAAACCCCTTAGAGAAAGTGGAGATCGATCCTTGGGTGTCGGGGGTGAGCTAGAGAGGTTGTTGGGGCCATTTTCACGACTTTATTTTCGTAAGTTTCCATTAAATTTTTGATTAATCTTCCTATTTAAATTCAAATCCCTAGTTTACTCTGTGGGGTGACTTAGGGACCATTTGTGCTCAAATTTCACCCATTGTTGAGTTTAAATGACCCTTGAGCTTAGAGGGACGTTTTGTCAGTTTCAAACTTGTGATTCCTCAAGTGGACCCACATGGGATTTTTGATTCGATTTTGGATCTGGAGTATTTATATGCTATATGGGTATTGTTATTCTTGTTTTGATGCATCGATTATTATTTTGATAGCGTGGCATCGTGTGGAGGCATTTCGAAAGGGAAAGGCTCCGATTTAGTCGACTTTCTTGAGATTTCGATGGCGTTCATGTAAGCTAGGCTTACTTACTTCTCCAATTGAGCTTGATTTTGATATTAGCTCAGTATTATGCTAGTGATGGGTAGGGTTTTACGCCCTGGTTGTTATTTTAGTGTTTGAAGTGTTAAAGTTAGCCGTTTTAGGGCCTTTTTAGTGGAATTTGATCTCGCCAACCCTCTTAATTGTTGTAATAATCCCTTAGGACTAGTTTTGGCTTATCTCATACCTTAGGGTAAAATTGTAAAGCCTTAATCTAAATTTGGGTAGGTTTTTCTTTTAGTATGGGTGGTCGGGACTAGTAGCTGGTCCCGCCGGCCCTCTTCTTAGGTTAATTATCTAAACTAGATCCTTGTAGAGTTAGGAGGCCTTATTTGGTTACCTTAGGGAAATTATTAAACCTTAGGTTGACTTAGGCCTTTTATTGTTTCCCGGCTAGATGAAATACCTAAATTAGTACCCGATTGACCTTTAAGTTTCCTTCTTAGACTTGGTGGTAAGACCATGCTACCCTTGTAGAGTTATCGTTGAATTTGGTAATTTAACAATAATTTGGTTTAAGGGAGGCGATGGCTTTGGATTCTCTTTACTGTGAGGTTTATTTACTAGTTTCTATTCAAGTCTAGCATTTATGATCTATTCATGGCACAATTATTACAATACGATTCTTTAGTTCCGGTTGAAGTCCGGCATTATGGTTTGAAGGGAATATTTGGTATAGTTTCACTGGTTGGTCACTTAAAGTCATGATTATTGGTACTTTCTTCCCTGTGTGCATCTATCGGGCTTATGGGGGCTCGGCTGAATTACTTTTCTCACTTGCTTGTACGTTCTGGGCTTATGGAGGTCCAGTTAGGTCACAGTAGACTACATTTGCATGATTATTTATTATGCATAATTTTTCTTTATTCTGGTTTAGTTTAGTACTTAAGATATAGTCTTTATCCATGATTTTATTTACTTTCTCGCATTTTAGTACACTTTTATCATGATTTAGCATAGTCGGCCGATGATGTCTACTATGTACCCATTATTTTAGGTACTCATACTACACTTCTGCATCTTTTCTAATGCAGATCCAAGCACGAGTCACCGCCACTGACATTCAATCAAGCTTAGTTTTGGAGAACTAAAGATAGGGTGAGCTTTTAGAGTTAGAGCTGATCCTATCTCTTTCTGCTTTACTTTTGGACAGTCTTTACATTTGTGAGACTATCTGTATATTTTATACTGTCTAGTACTCTATTTTTTTTTGGATTTAGTGGCTCTTGTACTGAAACTTACTAGGTCATGGGATACTTCTTGCACTTTTCCCATTTCCTTTTTGTGTTGACCTCTATCGTATTATATATTTCATTGTTTAGTATTTTATTATATGTCTAAATTTCATATTCTCTTATCTTCTGCCATTTTAGTCCATTATTTATTATTTCGGGTTATGGCTTGTGTCACACCCCGAATCTCATTCGGGATGGACTGGCACCCGAAGCCGTTAAGGCCCGAGAGAACCAATCTTCACTCATGTACTCTCATATGCATGTTTACATATGAATATCATTCTATCCCATGTAACTAATAATTTCCAATAGCGGAAGTCATGGAAAACATGTACAATATATGAAACTTGGACGTTAGGGCCATCACGTCAAAATGAACGTACATCTCTTACATTTAGTTTCCCATATAAGTCTACAAAGCCTCTACAGATACATAACTATGACAAACCTAGAGTCGGGACAACACCCCGCTCTATACAACATATACAATGCAAAAAACCAATGTACACATGGGACTCGGAAAGCCCGAACCAACTTGAGCTCACCAATGACTGGCAGATAATTTGCAACCTACTGTGGAGGTCTACTAGCACCTGTGCCTGCAACAAGTAAGGTAAGTCCCCCAAGGGGGTCAGTACGAAGAATGTACTGAGTATGCAAGGCTATAAGAAACTGCATCAATAGATAAGAACTTCAATGGAAAATTATAAGAGAATACCCAATATGGATAAACCATCAATCTGAAAGTTTGGAACTATGTGCATTACATTCATTACTTATCTTGACTTTACGTTCATCATCATTCTTAGTCTTCCATTTTATTGATGGGTTATAATATAATCATCCAACTTGTTGGTGGGTAGTCATCCACCTTATCGGTGGGTAGTCATCCACTTTGTTAGTGGGTAGTCATCCACTTTGTTAGTGGGTAGTCATCCACTTTGTAGTGGGTAGTCATCCATTTTGTTAGTGGGTAGTCATCCACCTTATCGGTGGGTAAATATAAAAAGTATTAGGGTCCGCTCGAGCTAGGCTTATGTGCCCCCTTTGAGTCGTCCCGGTTCTCAAATTTTAAATCATAAATGCATTACTTTATTTCTTACTTTTGAGAGATTGATACATTCGATTGTGAAAGATTGATACATTGGCGGCCATAACATTATTGGAGCTTTGGAACATAACATTATTGGATATGCTACTCAAGAATGAATAGATTGTCCTTACATCATCACTTTCCTTGAGATAGTTTCTTTTAGTAGTTACAACATTATGAGAGCTTAGGAACTTCAGTTAATGGATAAGAGACATGTGAATAATAATTGGTCTAAGAATAAGAAACATGTGAATAACCATTTCTGTCAACCTGATCTAGGAATACTTTAGAACACTTCAGAAATGAGTAAGTACAATAACAAGGTGAATACTCTATGCTGCAGAAAGATACGAAAAGAGCAACCTTACATACCTTATGATCTCAATATGAATATACCGTTCTAGATGTGAATACAACAATCCAGTTCCTTCCTTACGTGTCACTCTACAATACAATTTCATAACGGAGCTCACATCAACAACTAGTTACCTTACAAGTGCATAAGATGACAATTAGTTACGTGACTACTATATAGCGTCATTTCTTCCTTTACAGTACAATCCACTGCATTACCATGACAACAAAATCATCACATTTCATACATTTACCAAGACATCATAAACCAATAACATTTCACACCAAGTTTACCCTTTATACTTCCTCATTAACACTACGTTACCTTTTTTTTTCGTCAAGTCACTCGATAGCTTTCACAATAACACTTTAACAACAATCCATATTTTATACCATGCAAAATACCTCTGGGATACTCCTTTGTAGTCATTTAAAAGGTACCATAAGTTGATAATTGCATCCATAAAGGGTATATGGGCTTTGGGGGGGGGGTCAAAGAGATGCAAAAACAATCGAAATGGGGTTCTGTCCTGACCTGCGAAGCCACCTTCGCCCAATGGGGGATGAAATGCATCCGCAGGTGACCCTTGGCAGTGTCCATGGTCACCTGCGAAGTCACCTGCACCCGCAAATGCTTCGTCAGCGAGGGTGGGTGCCCATTTCGGCCCAAAAAGGTCTCTTTTGGGTCCTTTTTTTTTTTTTTTTTTAATAAATGGTCCATGATCATAACTAAACTTCTATTAACATATTTTAGATCATATTCTATTCCAATGAACAACCATGGTTTCACAACGCACATAAACATTACCAAACTACATTTTTCTTTCAATACGTCACCAATTCCATGCCCAATTTCGTAATCACAATTCCAAACATTATGTACAAGAATAAAACAAGTTAAGGCTATAATCACATCTCACATGTCAATATTAAATCCTTCAAATTCACTTCCTTCAAGACCACAAGTCCATTTTCAAGTTTTCAAGGCAAAACCCTTCATCGATTAAGCAAACACAAATTGTTTCACACATAGTGAACTTCTCACACTTCACCAACATACACCACATGATATACACCATATTCCATGCATATAATATATTAAACCATAAAAATAAACACTTACCAAAGCTTACCAAAGAGTGATCTTGCCCAAAGAAATGTAGTTGCCTTAGGGTTTGAGTGTAGAGAGAATTGTGGAAAATTCTAGAAAATGGCATGTGTGTCCAACATGAATGAAAGTGTGATTTTTGGTTGCCTTATATAGTCCTTTTAATGGTCATATTAGCCAAACACTTGGTCCACTAATGATATATTGACTTGGTCTTACAAGAATGGGTCAAATACCCCTTTGGGCTATGTCTTTTACTTCATTTTTGGGCATCATTTAAGCCTAATGACACAAGATTAATCTAGCCCACCAAATTGAGAGTATAAGACCCCAAAAATCTCATGTTTAAGTAATTACATGAATGTTACGGTAATAACATAGGTCCGAAAACGTACGGGGTGTTACATCCTTCCCCCCTTAGGAACATTCGTCCTCGAATGTTAGTGACATCATCCAATCAAACAAATGCAAGTATCGGATCATTCTTCTTGTTATCATATATATACATAATGCTTTATAGATACCGACTTGCTATTATTATTTGAGTTCCGCACTTTGAACTTTTTCTTTCATTGGAAAAAAATACGGATACTTTGACTTTATCATTTCTCTGATTCCCCAGGTGACTTCTTATACTTAGTGATTTCTTCAAAGTACTTTCATGTAAGCTTCTTCTTTATTCCTTAACCTCATCATGTGTTAACCCCAAAATAGCGGTGAGCAGTTTTCATATGTGAGATCTTTCGTGAACTGCACATCTTCAATGGGAGATATTTGAGATGGATCTCCTATGCGTTTCCAAAGCATCGAAAGATGAAACAATGAATGAACTGTGGAGAGTTTTTGGAATAGTACCAATTCATACACAACTTGCTCAAACCTTCGGATAATTTCATATGGACCTATATAGGGCCACCTTTCCTTCTTCCTGAGTCTCATTACCCCTTTCATTTCTGGTACTTTCAAACATACCCAATCACCTATGGCAAATTCTATTTCTCTCCTTCTAGTATCGGCATATAACCTCTAGATTTCTGATGCTCTACTATTACCTGTTGACAATTCGAACAATGAGCTACCAATTCGGCAATGTTCTTTTTCTTTATATTGCTTCACCAACACATTTCTTTCATGCCATGGTACACTTTGATTGCTCCCGAATAAACAGAATAGCGTAAATGATGTGCTTTGGTCATAATTCATTTTCTTAACTCAAATATATTTGGTATATATAATCTACCTGGATATTGAAGTATTCCTCCCTTATGTAAGCTCAAGTACCTCTTGCCGAACTTCATTGTACATTATTTTTCAACTAAAAGAAAATAGGATTTGCATGTTGCTTTTCTCTCTCTCAGCTACAAATGAAAATTCTACCGCACTGTTCATGATAATTCTTTCATCTGAAGTCTCAAGCAGATGAAACCCCATACTGGTTAATTGATGTAGATTTCTTGACTACATCTTCCCTTTTTTTTTTGCGAGCTGGCCATTAGTACTTCCTACTGCTTTGCAGCTTAATGAATCATCTAGCACGTTTGCTCTTCCCGGATGTTACAAGATACCAACGTCATAATATTTTAATGGTTCAAGCCACCGTTTCTACCTTAGATTTAAGTCCTTAGGCTTAAGAATATATTGCAAACTCTTATGCTCAGTATATATGTCAAAGTGAATCCCTTACAAATAATGACACCATATCTTTAAAGCAAATATAACAGCTACTAGTTCAGGGTCATGTGTTGGGTAATTTCTGTCATGTGGTCAGAACTGTCGTGAGGCATACGCTATTACCTTACCATGCTACATCAATACGTATCCAAGGCCAACCCCGAAAGCATCATAATGTACTGTATAGCATTCTATGCCTTTGGGAAGTACTTAAAACTAATGTGGAAGTTAATTTATCTTCCAACTCTTGGAAACTTTTCTCACATGCATCATTCCACTGGAACTTGATTGCCTTGTGTGTAAGCTTCGTTAAGGGTACAGGGATAGAAGAAAATCCTTCAGTAATTCTCCTATAATAACCAACCAACCCAAGAAAATGATGAATCTTTGTAAGCATCGTAGGCCTTAGCCAATTTTTCACCGTTTCTATCTTTTGCGTATCGACCTTCATTCCTTCATCCTATACAATGTGACCCAAGAAAGCTATGGATTGTATCCAAAATTCACATTTAGAAAACTCCATAACACTTGTTGCAAAATGACTAGTATGGTCCTCTTGTGATTTTGAATATCATCACCAAACATGGTCACATACACATTTAAAAGTGGATTGAACACCCTATTCCTCAAATCCCTAACAACTGCTGGTGCATTGCTTAGCCCAAATGGCATAACTAGAAATTCATAGTAACCATAACGTGTTCAGAAAACTGCCTCGGGTATATTTGTTTTTTTTTCTTTCCAACCCTTACCTCTACCTCGTCTTGTGATCGACATCTTTACTATAAACAAGAAAACCAATTCCATAGTTAGGTGCAATTTTTCACTTACAACATTGGCCCTATTGTATGATCTAGAACTGAAGAAGTGAAACAACTCCTAAATGTCCCGTAGCCTCCTACTTATAAATGTGGCGCGCAACACATCCATAAGAAAGACTCTGCTCAGACACGACTTTGTAGACACCATTAGAACGACCTTCTCTGATACCTCTTTTGTCACACCCCGAATCCCATTCGGGATAGACTGGCACCCGAAGCCGTTAAGGCCCGAGAGAACCAATCTTCACTCATGTACTCTCATATGCATGTTTACATATGAATATCATTCTATCCCATGTAACTAATAATTTCCAATAGCGGAAGTCATGAAAAACATGTACAATATATGAAACTTGGACGTTAGGGCCATCACGTCAAAATGAACGTACATATCTTACATTCAATTTCCCACATAAGTCTACAAAGCCTCTATAGATACATAACTATGACAAACCTAGAGTCGGGACAACACCCCGCTCTATACAACATATACAATGCAAAAAACCAATGTACACATGGGACTCGGAAAGCCCCAAATCAACGGTAGCTCACCAATGACTGGCAGATAATCCGCAACCTACTGTGGAGGTCTACTAGCACCTGTGCCTGCAGCAAATAAGGTAAGTCCTCCAAGGGGGTCAGTACGAAGAATGTACTGAGTATGCAAGGCTATAAGAAACTGCATCAATAGATAAGAACTTCAATGGAAAATTATAAGAGAATACCCAATATGGATAAACCATCAATCTGAAAGTTTGGAACTATGTGCATTAAATTCATTACTTATCTTGCCTTTACGTTCATCATCATTCTTAGTCACCTATTTTATTGATGGGTTATAATATAATCATCCACCTTGTTGGTGGGTAGTCATCCACCTTATCGGTGGGTAGTCATTTACTTTGTTAGTGGGTAGTCATCCACTTTGTTAGTGGGTAGTCATCCAATTTGTAGTTGGTAGTCATCCACTTTGTTAGTGGGTAGTCATCCACCTTATCGGTGGGTAGTCATCACCTTTTGTCACGCCCCAAATCTCATTGATGCGGACTGGCACCCGAAGCCGATAAGGCCCGAGAGAACCAATCTTTGCTCATGCCCACTCATATGCATGTCACTCGAGAAGCGACACCAACACATAGAGATATAAGATGTCAATAGCGGAAGTCGTGGAAAAATGTGATATGTACATATAAGAAACTTGGCCGTTAGGGCCATCAAGTCAAAATGGGCATACATTCTTTATTTCATCTCACCACGTCCGTCTACAAAGCCTCTAATAGATGCATATACATAATCATCCTAAAGTCGGGACAAGTCCCCGCTTTATACAACATTACAGTACCAAAACAAATGTACATATGAGACCCGAAAAGCCCCGAACCAACTGGAGCTCACCAAAGATCAATAAAAGATCCGCAACCTACTGTGGAGGTCTACTAGCACCTGTGCCTGTAGCAAGTAAGGTAAGTCCCCCAAGGGGGTCAGTACAAAGAATGTACTGAGTATGTAAGGCCATAAGAAACTGCATGATATATATATATATATATAAGTACTTCAATGGAATCAAACATAAGAGAATAGTCAGTATGGACAAATCAACATTCTGTATGTGTGGAACCATGTAATTTTTACATTCATTACTTCCCTTACTTTTACGTTCGTTCATCTTTATTGTTCTACCCATGCTAGGCTTTTCTGTCGCCCCTTGGATGAGATTAACCCATGCTAGGTATTTTAACCCCTGGGATGTTATTATGGTAACCCATTCTAGGCTTTCTGTCGCCCCTGGGATGTACTGTGATAACCCATGCTAGGCTTTCATATCGCCCCTGGGATGTATCGGGATAACCCATGCTAGGCTTTTATATTGCCCCTGGGATGTATCGGGATCGACCCATGCTAGGTAATTTAACCCCTGGGATACCACCCATGATATTGGGATCGACCCATGCTAGGTGTTTCTTACACCCCTGGGATACCACCCAAGAATACTCATCAATTACACATTACTTCTTTTTTTCATTATAAAAATGATATATTACTTCATGTCCTTACTTTTATGAGATTGATACATTGGTAGTCATATCATTATTGGAACTTTAGAATGTAACACTATTGTAAATGCTTCTCAAGAATGAATAGATTCTCTTTACATTATTACTCTCTTTGAGATAGTTCTTTTTGTAATTACAACATTATGACAGCTTTGGAACTTCAGTCACTGAATAAGAGATAAGTGAATCACAATCCATCTAAGAATAGGACACATGTGAATAACAATATATGTCAACCTGCGCTGGGATACTTCAGAACACCTCAGAATGGAACAAGTACAATGTCAATGTGAACACTATGTGCTGCAGAAGGACATGGAAAGAGTAACCTTATGTACCTTGTCTTCTTAATATGAATACACAATCCTATACGTGAACACAATAGTCCAGCTCCTTCCTTACATTTCACTCTACAACACAAGTACATAACGGAGCTCACGTTAACAATCAACTACCTTACAAGTGCATAAGACGATAACGAGTTACATGATGGCCTTAAAATGTCATTTCCCCCTTGACAATACAATTTATGAAATTATCATACCAATAATACCACAATATTTCATACATTGACCAATACATCATAAACCAATAGCATGTTACACCAAGTTCATACTTTCCACTTCTCCAACAACACAACATCACAATTACTCCATCAAGTCACCTTAATACACTTCATAACAATATATCGACAACAATCCCACAATTTATACTCATGGAAAAATAATAAGTCAAGAAACATAACCACACCATACATGTTGATATTTCATCCATACCATGCACTTTCATCAAAACCTCAAGTCTTTTTTAAAGTTTAAATCACAAAGATGACACATCTTTTCCAAAAAGCAAAAGTGCACCACTTACACTTTTAGACATAACCATCATGATCTACATACTCTCCCATGCATATAATATATTAATCCATAATAATAATCACTTACCCAAACTTGCAAAATGGTGATCTTGCCCAAAGTGCCTTAGGGTTATTAGGTTTTGAGAGAAAATATCTTGTAATTGTCTAGAAATGCATGAGAGTTAGAATGAATTAAAAATATGATTTTTGGCCTTTATATAGTACTCAAGTCATACTTAGCCAATACTTGGGCATTAAATTCCATATTTTCTTGGTCAAATGGAAGAATGAGTCATTTACCCTTTTGGGCCATGCCTTTTATTCCATTTTGGGCCTTAAATTGAGCCCAATTGCACATGTTAACTTAACCCACAAAATTCAATGTATAATCCACCATATATCTCATGTTAAAATAATTCCATAAATGTATCGATAATATTCACACACGAATTTCATTTTCTTAGCCCCAATTTCAAAAAGAAGAAATTCTAGCCACCCATGAGTTAATTGAACATAATTTGATAAAATACTTGCGACGAAAAATTAACCCCAACTCAGATGTCAAACTCACTCAATAGTAGCCCTAATATGATATAATAATGTTACCATAACCCAAGAGTCCTCTTTATAGACTTATAATCGTAGAAGAAATCGGGCAAAAAGCACCCCGGCACGCTCCCGGGCGCTCTAGACACTTAGAAAAATTTTATCTTTTGAAAGGTGGACAGGAGCGGCCTGGTACGCCCCTGGGTGCCCCCCCTTTCTGCCTGTGCCAACAAAAATTTAGGCTAGAGCGTCCTGGCACGCCACCTGCAGTGCCCCATGCTAAATTTTTGATTTCGACTTTTCTTTGCGGATTTGGTTGGATCTTTCAAGTCCCAACCTTTTGCTTACCTATTATCTTTAGGATACTTTGCTTGGATGTTCCTTAAACCTCACTTTTCACCCCACAAATTCTCCACAAAGTCACAAACACCACCTACTACAAAGGTTTAATCATATGCACTAGCACACTATCAAATTTTTCCATCAATAACAATACAAAATACGCACTTATTGCTCTCGTACCTAGAGTAAACATGGTTCAAGATTGTCAAGTAGGGTTGGGAAGGTACGGGGTGTTACATTCTTCCCCCCTTAGGAACATTCGTCCTCGAATGTTAACAACATCGTCTCATGTACAACAAATGCATTAGCATATCTATACATATGCACTCATAGCTTTGATCTTTTTCTTCCGTGTGAAACAATTATGGGTACTTTGGTTTCATCATTTCTTCAGCTTCCCAGGTGATCTCTTCGACTTGTTGATTTCTCCAAAGAACTTTTATGAAAGTTACGTCTTTATTTCTTAACCTCTTCACTTGTCGATCTAGAATAGCAATAGGTATCTCTTCCAAGTGAGATACTCCGTAATTTGTACATTTTTAATGGGAGCAATATGAAATGGAACTCTTATGCACTTTCGGTAATTTCACATGGCATGTTGTATAGGGCCTATTTTCCTTTCTTTCCAAATCCCATTACCCCTTTCATTAGTAACGCTCTTAAGAGTATTTAATCATCTATGATCACAAACATCTACTATACCATTACGATATATTCTTTTAACTATAATAAATTCACCGACAGGTGGAGATATTTCAATTGACTTAACTAATAACCCCGGTGTCCCATTAAATTTTACAGTAATCGATGGAGTAACATGCAATAGGGTAGAGCCCGAATATCAATGCATATGCATCATGTGAAAATATGGATAATATACCTGTAACTTCATCAGGAGATGCCTCCACATTCTACCGATCCACTAGAGCATAGGTGCAATTTTGGGCTCCACTGGAACTGGCTGCTCCTCTAATATCTCTACCATAACAAGTAGGCTGAACACCTCTACCTAGGGAAGGAACTGATGATGAGGATGCAACGGTTGATCCCATAGGTCGTGCTATACCCCTCGCGCCCCTTTGTGGGCATTGTCTCATTATATGCCCCGCTGTGCCACACCAAAAACAAGTATTTGTCCCCAATCGACATTCACCTAAATAATACCTTTCGTAATGCTGACACGGAGGACGAGAAAATTCTACTATCTGTGAACCTTGCACTCCACTACTCTGTCCAGATTGACTACCCCTAAACCCTCGGAATTGGGGTTGAGTGCTTGCTGTGGAATAAGAGAATGAGGGTCTAGGCGGTAACATTCGAGGTCTAGATTCTCATGGGGACACCATATACTGCCCCATAGGTCTATCCCTTTTTGAGGGCCCTTCCTCAGATTCCTACTTCCTTCTTCTTTGCCTTTGGTCCTCTATTTTCTGTGCGAAATCTTGAATTCTAGTGATATCCATGTCTCTGTTCAAAGAAGTAATAGTGCAGTCCCTTACCAAATATGGTTCCAATCTGTCCACATATCGATGGAATTTATCTATCATTGTGGCCACTACATTCGGAGCATATCGAGCCAAGGAAATAAACTGAAGACTATATTCTCGAACACTCATGTTCCCTTGACGTAGATTTAGAAACTAGTCTGCACGTGCCTCCCGGATCTCATATGGGAGGTAATGATCAAGGAATACTATTTTAAATTCTTCCCAACCAGCTAGAAGTGCATCAATACCCCTTGATCTTTTCTAGTCTTCATACCACAATATCGCTTTACCTTTCAATCTATACGCTGCAAGTTCAACTGTTTCAACACCAGTCATGTGCATAACTTCTAGAGCCCTTTGAATTTGATCTACATAGTCTTGTGGATCTGCTTGCACCGACCCAGTGAATATGGGAGGGTCTAGTTTCAGAAAATTCTGTGTCCTGCGACTCGCTACCCTAGCCGCATCATCCTCATGTATCGTTGGACCAACTCGTCCGTGACTTTGTGCAACAACTAGCTGAGTCAACATATTTTCGTAAGTTTCCATTAAATTTTTGAATAATCTTCCTATTTAAATTCAAATCCCTAGTTTACTTTGTGGGGTGACTTAGGGCCTATTTGTGCTCAAATTTCACCCATTGTTGAGGGTAAATGACCCTTGAGCTTAGAGGGACATTTTGACAGTTTCAAACTTGTGATTCCTCAAGTGGACCCACATGGGATTTTTGATTCGATTTTGGATCTGGAGTATTTATATGCTATATGGGTATTGTTATTCTTGTTTTGATGCATCAATTATTATTTTGATAGCGTGGCATCGTGCGGAGGCTTTTTGAAAGGGAAAGGCTCCGATTTAGTTGACTTTCTCGAGATTTCGATGGCGTCCATGTAAGCTAGGCTTACTTACTTCTCCGATTGAGTTGATTTTGATATTAGCTCAGTATTATGCTAGGGATGGGTAGGGTTTTACGCCTTGGTTGTTGTTTTAGTGTTTTAAGGGTTAAAGTTAGCCGTTTTAGGGCCTTTTTAGTGGAATTTGATCTCGCCAACCCTCTTAATTGTTGTAATAATCCCTTAGGACTAGTTTTGGCTTATCTCATACCTTAGGGTAAAATTGTAAAGCCTTAATCTAAATTTGGGTAGGTTTTTCTTTTAGTATGGGTGGTCAGGACTAGTAGCTGGTCCCGCCGGCCCTCTTCTTAGGTTATTATCTAAACTAGCTCCTTGTAGAGTTAGGAGGCCTTATTTGGTTACCTTGGGGAAATTATTAAACCTTAGGTTGACTTAGGCCTTTTATTGTTTCCCGGCTAGATGAAATACCTAAATTAGTACCCGATTGACCTTTAAGTTTCCTTCTTAGACTTGGTGCTAAGACCATGCTACCCTTGTAGAGTTATTATTGAATTTGGTAATTTAACAATAATTTGGTTTAAGGGAGGCTATGGCTTCAGATTCTCTTTACTGTGAGGTTTATTTACTAGTTCGATTCAAGTCTGGCATTTATGATCTATTTATGGCACAATTATTACAATACGATTCTTTAGTTTTGGTTGAAGTACGACATTATGGTTTGAAGGGAATATCTGGTATAGTTTCACTGGTTGGCCACTAAAAGTCATGATTATTGGTACTTTCTTCCCTGTGTGCATCTATCGGGCTTATGGGGGCTCGGCTGAATTACTTTTTTCACTTGCTTGTATGTTCTGGGCTTATGGAGGTCCAGTTAGGTCACAGTAGACTACATTTGCATGATTTATTTACTGTGCATAATTTTTCTTTATTCTGGTTTAGTTTAGTACTTAATATATAGTCTTTATCCATTATTTTATTTACTTTCTCGCATTTTAGTACACTTTTATCATGATTTAGCTTAGTCGGCCGATGATGTCTACTAAGTACCCATTATTTTTGGTACCTATACTACACTTCTGCATCTTTTCTAATGCATATCCAAGCACGAGTCACCGCCACTGACATTCAATCGAGCTTAGTTTTGGAGAACTAAAGGTAGGGTGAGCTTTTAGAGTTAGAGCTGATCCTATCTTTTTCTGCTATACTTTTGGACAGTCTTTACATTTCTGAGACTATCTGTATATTTTATACTGTCTAGTACTCTATTGTTTTTAGATTTAGTGGCTCTTGTACTGAAACTTATTAGGTCATGGGATACTTCTTGCACTTTTCCCCTTTCTTTTTTGTGTTGACCTCTATCGTATTATATAATTCATTGATTAGTATTTTATTATATGTCTAAATTTCATATTCTCTTATTTTCTGCCATTTTAGTCCATTATTTATTATTTTGGGTTATGGCTTGTGTCACACCCCGAATCTCATTCGGGATGGACTGGCACCCGAAGCCGTTAAGGCCCGAGAGAACCAATCTTCACTCATGTACTCTCATATGCATGTTTACGTATGAATATCATTCTATCCCATGTAACTAATAATTTCCAATAGCGGAAGTCATGGAAAACATGTACAATATATGAAACTTGGCCGTTAGGGCATCACGTCAAAATGAACGTACATCTCTTACATTTAGTTTCCCACATAAGTCTACAAAGCCTCTACAGATACATAACTATGACAAACCTAGAGTCGGGACAACACCCCGCTCTATACAACATATACAATGCCAAAAACCAATGTACACATGGGACTCGGAAAGCCCGAACCAACTTGAGCTCACCAATGACTGGCAGATAATTTGCAACCTACTGTGGAGGTCTACTAGCACCTGTGCCTGCAGCAAGTAAGGTAAGTCCCCCAAGGGGGGGTCAGTACGAAGAATGTACTGAGTATGCAAGGCTATAAGAAACTGCATCAATAGATAAGAACTTCAATGGAAAATTATAAGAGAATACCCAATATGGATAAACCATCAATCTGAAAGTTTGGAACTATGTGCATTACATTCATTACTTATCTTGACTTTACGTTCATCATCATTCTTAGTCTTCCATTTTATTGATGGGTTATAATATAATCATCCACCTTGTTGGTGGGTAGTCATCCACCTTATCGGTGGGTAGTCATCCACTTTGTTAGTGGGTCATCCACTTTGTTAGTGGGTAGTCATCCACTTTGTTAGTGGGTAGTCATCCACTTTGTAGTGGGTAGTCATCCATTTTGTTAGTGGGTAGTCATCCACTTTGTAGTGGGTAGTCATCCACCTTATCGGTGGGTAGTCATCCACTTTGTTAATGGGTAGTCATCCACTTTGTAGTGGGTAGTCATCCACTTTGTAGTGGGTAGTCATCCATTTTGTTAGTGGGTAGTCATCCACTTTGTAGTGGGTAGTCATCCACCTTATCAGTGTGTAAATATAAAAAGTATTAGGGTTCGCTCGAGCTAGGCTTATGTGCCCCCTTCGAGTCGCCCGGTTCTCAAACATTAAATCATAAATGCATTACTTTATTTCTTACTTTTGAGAGATTGATACATTCGATTGTGAAAGATTGATACATTGGCGGCCATAGCATTATTGGAACTTTGGAACATAACATTATTGGATATGCTACTCAAGAATTAATAGATTCTCCTTACATCATCACTTTCCTTGAGATAGTTTCTTTTAGTAGTTACAACATTATGAGAGCTTAGGAACTTCAGTTAATGGATAAGAGACATGTGAATAATAATTGGTCTAAGAATAAGAAACATGTGAATAACCATTTCTGTCAACCTGATCTAGGAATACTTTAGAACACTTCGGAAATGAGTAAGTACAATAACAAGGTGAATACTCTATGCTGCAGAAAGATACGAAAAGAGCAACCTTACATACCTTATGATCTCAATATGAATATACCATCCTAGATGTGAATACAACAATCCAGTTCCTTCCATACGTGTCACTCTACAACACAGGTTCATAACGGAGCTCACATTAACAACTAGTTACCTTACAAGTGCATAAGATGACAATGAGTTACGTGACTACTATATAGCGTCATTTCATCCTTTACAATACAATCCACTGCATTACCATGACAAAAACATCATCACATTTCACACATTGACCAAGACATCATAAACCAATAACATTTCACACCAAGTTTACCCTTTACACTTCCTCATTAACACTACGTTACCTTTTTTTCCGTCAAGTCACTCGATAGCTTTTACAATAACACTTTAACAACAATCCATATTTTATACCATGAAAAATACCTCTGGGATACTCCTTTATAGTCATTTAAAAGGTACCATAAGTTGATAATTGCATCCATAAAGGGTATAGGGGCTTTGGGGGGTCAAAGAGATGCAAAAACAACCGTAACGGGGTTCTGGCCTGACCTGAGAAGACACATACGCCTGAAGGTGGATGACCTACATCCACAGGTGACCCTTGGCAGTGTCCATGGGCACCTGCAAAGTCACCTGCGCCCGCAGGTGCTTCGTCTGCGAGGGCGGGTGCCCGTTTCGGCCAAAAAGGGTCTCTTTTAGGTCTTTTTTTGTAATAAATGGTCCATGATCATAACTAACCTTCTATTAACATATTTTAGATCATATTAGATGCCAACTAACATCCATGGTTTCACAACGCACATAAACATCACCAAACTATATTTTTCTTTCAATACGTCATCAATTCCATGCCCAATTTCGTAATCCCAATTCCAAAAATTATGTACAAGAATAAAATAAGTTAAGGATATAATCACATATCACATGTCAATATTGAATCCATTAAATTCACTTCCTTTAATACCACAAGTCTATTTTCAAGTTTTCAAGGCAAAACCCTTTACCGATTAAGCAAACACAAATTGTTTCACACATAGTGAACTTCTCACACTTCACCAACATAACCAACATGATATACACCATATTACATGCATATAATATATTAAACTATAAAAATAAATACTTACCAAATCTTACCAAAGAGTGATCTTGCCCAAACAAGTGTAGTTGCCTTAGGGTTTGAGTGTAGAGAGAATTGTGAAAAATTCTAGAAAATGGCATGTGTGTCCAACATGAATGAAAGTGTGATTTTTGGTTGCCTTATATAGTCCTTTTAATGGTCATCTTATCCAAACACTTGGTCCACTATTTTGACTTGGTCTTACAAGAATGGGTCAAATACCCCTTTGGGCCATGTCTTTTACTTCATTTTTTGGCCTCATTTAAGACCAATGACACAAGATTAATCTAGCCCACCAAATTGAGAGTATAAGACCCCAAAAATCTCATGTTTAAGTAATTCCATAAATGTTACGGTAATAACATAGGTCTGAAAACGTACGGGGCGTTACATTGGTTTACCTACTGGTGGGTTAAAGTAGGTGCCATCATGACTTGAGAAATTAGGTCGTGACAAATTGGTATCAGAGCGTAGGTTCACTAGTGTTGTTGGTACAAGAACAAGTGTCTAGTAGAGTCCTACGAATCAGAACGATGACGTCCGTATCCTATCTTTGGGAGGCTACAGGACATTTTTAGGAAAACCTCACCTTTTTTATTCATTTTCGTGCATCAAGTCTATACTGGTTTCTAAAATTCTCATTGTTTCACTCTTTTACAGATGGTTAGGACGCAAACTATGATGACTGGAGATGAGGACCCCGATTCTGCAGACAAAGCACCCGCTAAAGACCGTGGTCGACCCAGAGGTCACAGCCAGGATAGAGCTACAGCCCCAGCTAAGGGACAGGACAAGGAGCCTTTGCCAGATCCTATTATTGCTCTCGAGCCAGAGGTAACTCTAGAGATTTAGCCACTCTAGCCACTGGTGGGCTGGGGGCAGTCTAGGACCCTCCGAGATTTATATCTTCTTCATTCCTCAGAGATACCTTGCTTCAGCTATTGGGATTTATAGGTGGTGCACTGTTTAATGTGCTTAGTCACTAAAACAGAGTGGTACTGATCTAGTAGCGAAGACTGTAATTGTGGCTCACCGAGTTGAGGTTTCTCTAGCATCGACAGTTCCATGTAAGATAGTTGCTTAACCTGTTATGACTATCGAGGAGCAGAAGATGCTGGGCCAATTTCTGAGATTGACTCCACCTAGGTTTGAAGGAGCCCAAGAGAGGATGTTATGAGTTTCTGACTATTTGCGAGGAGAGACTTCATAATTTGAGATTGCTTGAGTCATGCGGGTGGACTTTCATGACATATTAGTTCTATAGGGCAGGGAGGTAGTGGTGGAGGGGTTAACTTAATTCTAGGCCAGCTGGATCTCCACCTATGACTTGGACTCAGTTCTCCGAGGCTTTCTTGGAGAAGTACATGCCTCGCACTATACGTGAACATCTGAGGAATGAGTTTTCTGCATTGAGGTAGGGTTCTATGATGGTGGCCGAGTACGAGGTAAGATTTCATGAGTTAGCCAGACATGCCACCATGATTCTGCCTACAGAGTATGCGAGGATTCGGTGCTTTGTCAGAGGGTTAAGTTTATCGTTCCGCAGGGCTACTCAGAGTTTGGTGACTTCAGGGAAGTCTTTTATTAATATTGTCGTATATGTCTATTCTATAGAGGATATGAATCGTGAGGCCCAAGGAAGCAATGATAAGAGGCTGCGTCAGTAGGGTAGCTTCAGTGGGAGCCAATGCGGCTCGCAGTTCACAGGCACAGGTTTTCAGAGTAGGTACCGTCAGCCTCAATCTCATCAGTACAGTGGTTAGAGCAAGGTTTAGTCTTATAGGGGTGCACAGTTTGGATTTTCAGGTCGAGGTGGCCATATTGGGTCAGCGGAATCTTCTAGGCAGAGTAGGGTTCTTTCTCAGGCCAGTAGGACAGGGGGTCGGTCAAGTGCTCAGTCTGGGAATAGACGGGGTCATTTGTATGCAGTACCTGGTAGGTCATATGTGGAGTTTTCAGATGCTATTATTACAGGTAAGATTTTGATATATCGTTATCCAGTTATTGCTTTATTTGATCCGAGATCCACTTATTCATATGTTTTTGCTTATTATACGCTGCGGTTATAGTTGTATTAGGAGAATTTATCTGTACCATTATGTGTATCTACTCTCATGGGTGATTCTTTAGTAGTGGATCAAGTTTATATATCATGTGTTGTGAATGTTCGAGAGCTTGATACTCAGGCCGACCTTATTGTGCTAGATATGGTAGATTTTGATATGGTTCTGGGCATGGACTAGTTGTACTGGTTATCCCCCTATCATGTAGTCTTGGACTATTTTTCCAAGACCGTTACCTTAGCTATGCCTGGCATACCCTCGGATATGTGGCAGGGTTCTTTTAGCTGCACACCGATCGATATTATCTCTTATGTTCAGGCTAGAAGACTAGTATAGAGGGGTTTTAAGTCTTATCTTGCTTATGTTTGTGGTGTTAGTGTGGACAGTCCTTCGCTTGATTGTATTCCTATTATTCGTGAGTTTGCTGATATTTTCCCTATTGACTTACCTGGCCTTTCTCCTGAGCGTGATATTGAGTTTGCTATTGACCTTGAGCTGGGCACCCAACCTATTTCCACGGCACCTTACCATATGGCTCCTGTCAAGCTTAAGGAGCTGAATTCTCAATTTTAGAATCTTTTGGGTAAGGGTTTTATTAGATCGAGCATATAGCCTTGGGGATGCTTCTATTCTATTCGTGAAGAAAAAGAATGGTTCTATGCATATGTGTATCGACTACAAGTAGCTGAATAAGGTGAAAATGAAGAATAGGTATCCTATGCCTCGTATTGACGTCTTATTTGACCAGCTTCAAGGTGCGACAGTGTTTTCTAAGATTGACTTGAGATCCAATTACCACCAGTTGAGGATTCGGGCAGAGGATATCCTAAGATAACCTTCAGGACTCATTATGACCATTATGAGTTCTTGGTGATGTCTTTTGGGTTGACCAATGCCCCAACAACGTTTATGGATTTGATAAACCGTGTTTTCAAGCTCTATTTAGAATTCTTCATGATAGCTTTCATTGATGATATCCTTGTTTATTCGAGGAGTAGAAATAAGAACGAGCAACATTTGAGGATTGTGCTTCACACTTTGAGAGATCATAACCTTTTAGCCAAATTCTTAAAGTGTGAATTTTGGCTAGAGTTTGTGATATTCCTAGGAAACATAGTGTCTAAGGATGGGATAATGGTAGATCTAGTGAATATTGAGGCTATTCGTGATTGGGCCAAACCTATATCTCCGACTGAGATTTACAGCTTTATTGGTTTGGCAGGTTACTACAAATAGTTCGTCGAGATATTTGCTACTATTGGAGCACCTATGACTATATTAATGAGGAAGAAGGTTCCATTTTAGTGGTCCAATAAGTATGAGTTGAGTTTTCTGAAGCTCAAGGACTTGCTCACTTCATCTCCTTTATCGACCTTTCTAGTTGAGAGCCAGGGGTTTACAGTTTATTATGATGCTTTCGGTGTTGGTTTGGGTTGTGTTTTGATACAGTAGGGCTGAGTTATTTCTTATACATTGAGGCAGCTGAGGGTGCACAAGAGCAACTTCCCCATTTATGATTTGGAGTTGGCAGCGGTAGTTTTCATGGTTAAGATTTAGAGGCATTACTTAGATGGTTCTTTTTGCGAGATATTCACCAACCATCGTAGTCTTCATTACATTATGACTCAGAGAGTGCTTAATTTGAGGCAGTGCAGGTGGATTGAGTTGCTAAAGGACTATGATATCTCTATTTTATACCATCCAGGCAAGGCGATTGTGGTAGTGAACGCCTTAAATTGGAAGGCAGTGAGTATGGGTAGCTTGGCCTTTATTTCAATTTTAGATCAATCGATGGCCTTGGACATTTAGTTCTTGGACAACTTGATGGTTCAACTTGATATTTCAGACCCTAGGAGGATTCTTGCTAGTGTTGAGGCCAGGTCTACCTTGTTTGACCAGATTTGGAGTCGTCAGTTTGAGGATAGTAGACTTCGTGGCATTCGTGATCAGGTCCTGAGAGGTGAGTCCAGGAGGGCTACCTTAGATTCAAAGGGTATTCTAAGATTCGATGGTCGTATTTATGTTTCGAGGGTTGGAGACTTGATTCAGTTGATTCTATGGGAGGCTCATGGCTCCAGATATTCTATTCACCTTGGGATAACTAAGATTTTTAGGGATTTGAGACAACATTACTGGTGGAGTGGAATGAAAAAGGATGTATCTAACTTTGAAGCTCGGTATTTGTGTTGTCAGCAAGTGAAGGCCGAGCATAAAAAATCGGGTGGATTGCTTCAGAGATTACCCATTCCTAAATGAAAGTGGGAGTGAATCACTATGGACTTTGTGAGTGGGTTGCCTCGTACTTCTCATGGTTCTGACAGTATTTGGGTCATCATAGATCGGATGACCAAATCGGCTCATTTCATCACCATTCAAATTTCTTTCAGTACCAAGAGGTTAGGTGGCATCTATGTTTTGGAGATAGTTCGTTTTTATAGGGTACTCATATCCATTATTTTAGATAAAGGCTCAGTGTTCACCTCTAGCTTTTGGAGGACTTTTCAGGAGGAGTTGGGTACTCAGGTTGACCTTAGCACCGCCTTCCACCTTCAGACCGATGGTCAGTCAGAGCAGACCATTCAGGTTTTAGAGGATATGCTCCGAACGTGTGTTATAGACTTTGATGGTCAGAGGGAGCAACATTTGGCCTTAGCAGAGTCTGCTTATAATAATAACTACCATTTGAGTATTGAGATGGCACCATTTAAGGAGTTGTATGGTAGGCATTATCGATCTCCAATTGGTTGGTTTGAGACTTCTGAGGTTAGTCCTTGTGGTATCGATTTTCTTTGTGAATCTTTAGTTAGGGTTTGGGTGATTCAGGATAGGCTACGGGCAACTCATAATAGGCAGAAGAATTATGCTGACCGTAGGCTTTAGGCATTGATGTTTGGAGTTGGTGACCGGGTCTTCCTTCAAGTATTGCACATGAAGGGCATGATGAGGTTGGGGAAGAGGGGTAGGATCAGCCCCAGGTACATTGGGCCATTTGAGATACTTCAGACTGTTGGTGAGGTGGCTTATGAGTTAGCCTTGCCCTCAGATTTTTTAGCTGTTCACCTAATTTTCCATGTCTCCATGTTGCGGCGATTTGTTTTGAATGAGTCTCACATGCTTCGTTAGGACTCAGTTCATTTGGATGAGAGGTTGACCTTCGTAGAGAAGCCAGTTTCTATACTGGCTACGGATGTCAGACGGTTGTGCTCTAGATAAATTCCAGTGGTCAAGGTTCAGTAGAGGTACCATCTAGTTGAGGAGGCTACCTGAGAGATCGAGAGTGAGATGTGAACCCAGTATCCCCACCTGTTCAAGCCCTCAGGTACACCTTGATCCTTTACTTTCGCGGACGAAAGTTCTTTTAGTAGTGGATATTGTAATGACCCTCCAGGTCATTTTCTACATTTCTACAATATTTTGGCATTTAAAGCATTCTCAAAGCTGTCCCAAGTCATTTATGACTTGCTGGAGATGACAGTTCAGTTACCGGGTAGTTTGTTTGGTTTTTAGAGTGAATTTCCTATTTTGAAGTTTTTGTTGTTAAGAATTAGGTACCGGGCCTAAACTTCAGATAAACGGCCTCGTATGCCAATTCTAACAATTTTGTTAGATCCGGAGCATTAATTTTAGGCTAGCAAGACCCTTGGTTCATGTTTTGAGGCTTTCAGACTCGTTTTGGACTATTGAGTGGATGTTGGTTAAAATGATCCTTGGGTGTGGGACCCATATTTGATTGAAACAACCTCGGATGAAAATTTTGATGGCGCCATTGAGATCAAAATGTCTAATTTGGTGTTGTAGCATAGTTTATTTGCGTTTATAAGATTTTGAATGAATCTCGAGGGTCCGATCGCACACTTGGCACTTGGCCAAGTTTGCTGGTGCAAGCCAAAAATGGCCATTGCGTTAGTGAGGCTTGGGCTGTATTTACGAAGGTCAAGGTCGTTAGTTATCATATTTATGAGGCCCTGGTCCGCGATCACGAAGACCAAGGTGATTGGGGTGATTTAGGGCCCATTTGTGCTTGAATTTCACCCGTTGTTGAGGGTAAATGACCCTTGAGCTTAAAAGGATGCTTGATGGTTTCAAACTTGTGATTCCACAAGCAGGCCCCACATGGAATTTTTGGCTCCATTTTGGATTCGGAGTATTTATATGTAATATGGGTATTGTTATTCTCGTATTTATGTATAGATTATTATTTTGATAGCATGGCATCATGTGGAGGCTTCTCGGAAGGGAAAGGCTCTGATCTAGTAGACTTTCTCAAGCTTTCCACGGCGTCTAGGTAGGCTAGGCTTACTCCCTTCTCAAATTGAGTTTGATCTTGATATTAGCGTAGTATTATGCTAGCGATGGGTAGGGTTTTATGCTTTGGTTGCTATTTCAGTGTTTTGAGGGTTAAAGTTAGCCGTTTTAGGACTTTTTAGTGGAATTCAACCTTGTTAACCCTCTTAATTGCTGTAATAATCCGTAGGACTAGATTTGGCTTATCTCATTCCTTTGGGTAAAATTGTAAAACGTTAGTCTAAATTTGGGTAGGTGCTTGCTTTAGTATGGGTGTTCGAGACTAGTAGCGGGCCCCGCCAGCCCTCTTCTTAGGTTAATTATCTAAATTAGCTCCTTGTAGACTTAGGAGGTTACTTTGGGAAAATTCTTGAACCTTAGGTTGACTTAGGCCTTTTATTGGTTCCCGACTAGATGAAATACCTAAATTAGTACCTGGTGGACCTTTAAGTTTCCTTTTTAGACCTGATGGTTAGACCATGTTAGCCTTGTGGATTTATTGTTGAATTTGGTAATTTAATAATAATTTGTCTTACGGGAGGCTATGGCTTTGGATGCTCTTTACTGTGAGGTTTATTTATTAGTTATGATTCAAATCCGACATTTATGATCTATTTATGGCATTATTATGATGATACGATTCTTCAGTTCTGGTTCATGTCCGCCATTATGGTTTGAACGGAATCTTTGGTATGGTCTCACTAGTTGGTCACTTAAAGTTATGATTATTGGTACTTTCTTCCCTGTTAGCATCAACCGGGCTTTTGGGGGCTCGGTTGAATTACTTTTCTCACTTGCTTGTATGTTTTGGACTTATGGGGTCCAATTAGGTCACAGTAGACTACATTTGCGTGATTTATTTATTATGTATAATTTTGCCTTATTCCAGTTTAGTTTTGTACTTTAGATATAGTCTTTATCCATGATTTTATTTACTTTCTCGCATTTTAGTATACTTTTATCATGATTTAGCTCAGTCGCCCGATGATGTCTACTGAGCAACCATTGTTTTTGTACTCATACTACCCTTCTGAATCTTTTTTGATGTAGATCCGAGCATGAGTCATTGCCGCTAATGTTTTATCGAGCTTAGTTTTATAGAGCCGGAGATAGGGTGAACTTTTAGACCCGGAGCTGATCCTCTCTCCTTTTGCTATACTTTTAGATAATCATTATATTTCTAAGACTATCTGTATATTTTATATTGTCTAGTACTCTATTTTTTTTGAATTTAGTGGCTCTTATATTGAACTTACTAGGTTGTGGGATACTTCTTGCACTTTTCCTCTTTCCTTTTTGTGTTGACCTCCATCGTATTATATATTTCACTATTAGTATTTTATTGTATGTCTAAATTTTGTATTCTCTTATCTTCTGCCGTTTTTGTCCATTACTTGTCATTCCGGTCTATGGCTTGGCTTACCTACTGGTGGGTTAAATTAGGTGCCATCATGACTTGAGAAATCAGGTCGTGACAATACTTGCCTTGAAGGCTTTTGATAACTAGAAATAAAAACATTAGAAGACAACTTAGAAGTAATATTATTCTTAGAAACTAGACTAGAAGAAAAGGAAGGAGACTCATTCGAGACTTGAACAACATGCTTTTGTGTAGGAAAATCTGATATGTTTTCTCTTAGCACATAGAGTCCTGCCACACCTTCACCAAAAACTTGTTCCCTCTTCTTTTAAGGGTCCTGAAGATAACAAACAATTTTGTTAAAAACACATCACAATTAAACTGGTTGCATAATTGGTAAACAGATAGTAGATTATGATGGAAAGAAGGAATAAGAAGCACATTATCTAATTTAAGAGTAGGAGTTGAGTCCAGAGTTCCTACACAAGTTACAAAAACTTTGTAGGCATTGGGTAATGTGACAATAATATGCGGAGACAAATTTTTTATATCACGCAAAAGAGTTTTGTCAAAGGTCATGTGCTGAGAAGCATCTGAATCAACAATCCAAGAACGATTAGAAGTTTTAGAAAAGATAGTTAAAGCATGGAAATTATAAGAACATTTATTGGTGGATTGATGCATACCATCCATATTGGCACTGACATTAGACTCAGAACCAGTGGTTGTAGACCCTGAATGCATATTCTGAAACATTTAAATAAGCTTCTCACACTGCTTTTTGGAAAAGGATTGGCTGTTAACTAAAGCTTCCATTGGACCAATATTATTTAAATCTTGTTCTCCTGCAACCGTGTTAGTTTGTTGACTAACATATGAAGATTTTCTTGGTTTATTGAATTTAAAATATTGTGGATAACCAACCAGCTTGTAGCACTGCTCCTTAAGATGACCAGATTTTTTATAATATTTGTAGAATAAATCTGACTTCCTGATGTCATTAGCAGCAATCTGAGCATTCTGTCCGTTCTCACCTGAGTTCCTTTGTGTATTCCACTTTTGTCTAGAGGAAAGGAATGTAAAAGAATCAGAGGTTAAAGTAGATTTAGAGTGTACCTCTCTCTGTGAATCCTCATGCAAAATAATAGCATAAGCCTGAGAAGTGGTAGGTAGAGGCCTCAACATCAAGATGTTGCCTCTTACCCTAGTATAAACATCATTAAGCCCCATTCGATACTGAAAAAGTTGTTGATCTTCTTTCATTTTAATGTTATGAGTCTTATGTACCGGACTGGCACCCGAAGCCAATATGGCCCGAGAGAACCAATCTTTGCTCATGTACATTCGTATGCATAGCCTCATATGAACATCATACTATCTCATGTAACTGATAAAATATAAAATGCTTATGGCGGAAGTCATGGAAAACATGTACAATATATGAAACTTGGCCGTTAGGGCCGTCAATATGAGTGAACATACATCTCTTGCATCCATATACCCACATACGTCTACAAAAGCCTCTAACAGATGCATATACAAGACCAACTTAAATTCGGGACAATTTCCCCACTTTATACAACATTTACAACATCAAAACAAATGTACAACTGTGACTTGGGAAGTCCCGAACAAACTGGGGCTCACCAAAAATCTGCAATTACTGTCAACCTATTGCGGAGGTCTACTAGTGCCTGCACCTGCAACATTTAAAGTAAGTTCCCCAAGAGGGGTCAGTACGAAGAATGTACTGAGTATGTAAGGCTAAATGAAACTGTATGATATGTAAACATGTTAATAAACTCAAATACAAATTAGTGATCGATATGGATAAGTCACTGTACTGAACTTTGGAGACCATGTATATTGCTTCCATTACTGATCAGTGGGTTTACATAACATAACGTTATGTTGGGATCGACTCGAGCTAGGCTTATGCCTCTAGAGCTACCACCCTAAGAATCAATATATTGGGATCGGCTCGAGCTAGGTTTTTACCTCTAGAGCTGCCACCCAAAAATCAACATATCAAGTTCGGCTCGAGCTAGGTTTATACCTCCAGAGCTGCCCCCTGTCAGGTTCGGTCTGAGCTAGGCTTATGCCTCTAGGACTGCCCCCTGATCCTGGGATCGGCTTGAGCTAGGCTTATGCCCCCAAAGCTATCACCCATACTTGATCATTAACCACATATGCATTACTTCACTTCTTTACTTTTGAGATATTGATACCTTTACTTGTGAGAGAATGGTACATTCACTTGTGAGAGATTGATACATTCATTTGACATAGCATTTTTGGAAGCTTTGGAACCATAACCAAAATAGAAGACATGTGAATAAACATTATTGGAAACATAGCCTTATTGGAAACATAACACCATTATTGGAAACATAACACCATTGGAACCATTGGACAATCATCCATAAACAAGATACATGAGCATAATCACTTTTGGAACTTTGGAACATAACCTCGTTGGGCTTTTGGACATTAGTCAATAAATATGAGACATGAGATTCGCAAATGATCAATGAGTAGAAAATATATGTCAATGACCATGGATAACCGGATCTAGGATACCTTAGCACATTTCGGGATGGAACAAGCGTAATATCAATGTGAATACTATTTGCCGCAAAAAGATACAAACAGAGTAACCTTACATACCTTGTATTCTCAATACAAATATACAACCTTAGATGTGCATACAATGTCCCTCTCCTTCTTTATGTGTCACTCTACAACACAAATACATAACGGGATTTACATTAACCACCAACTACTTTACAAATGCATATAATGTCAATGAGTAACATGTTTGCCTTTAAACATGCCATTTCCCTTTGATAAAATCATTGATGCAATTATTATTCCAAAAATCTCCCAATACTCCCAACATTAACCAATACATGATAATCAATACATTTCACCACAACACTTCTCCTTTACACTTTCTTATCCACACCACATCACAAATAATCCTTCAAATTACTTTAATACACCTCATAGCACATATCGGCCAAAATCCCATAATTTACTCTTACAGAAAAATAACAAGTTTAATAACAAACTCACACCATACATGTTCATATTTTATCCATACCATGCTCTTTCATCAAAGTCACAAGTCATAATTCAACCTTGAATCTCATGGATCACAAATCTTATATAAAAACACAAAGTACCATGTTCAACACTTCCAAGCACAACCAACATGATTTACATACTCTCTCATGCATATAATATATTAATCCATAACAATAATCACTTACCCAAGCTTGAAAAGTGATGATCTTGCTCCAAAAATTGGCTTTCAGTCTTTAGGGTTTGAGAGCAAATATCTTCTTTTGGTCAAAAAAGGCATGAGACTTTTGTAGAATAAAAATCAGATTTTTGGTCCCTTTTATAAGCCTTGAATCCATGCTTATTCAATATTACATGTGTGTGCCTTAGTCAATGGGAGAATGGGTCATTTGACCCATTCTTGGCCCATGTTTTCTTTCTCATTTTGGGCCCTTTTTGAGCCCAATTACTTAACCCAATAAAATCAATAATTTCTTGTGTTTAATTCATCTTATACGTGTTACAACAATATTCCCACTCATGCTATTCATATCCGTAGCCTCAATCCCCAAAACAAGCAATTCTAGCCACGTATGGCTTATTTTGACTACAAGGGTAAAATCGTCATTTTGATGCCAAATTCATCCTCGAGTAATTTTATCATACCAACATAATACTTTAATCATTTCATTTATATGCTCATGGTTGTAGAATAAACGTGGCAAAAATCAGCTCAATACGTCCCCGAGCACCCTTGGGACTTAAGAAAAATTCCAACTTTGAAAAGTGGACAAAACCAGCGTGGCACGCCCTTAAGCACGCTAGCTTGCTGCCTCTGGACTAAAAATTTTATCCCAGAGCGGCGTGGAACTCCCTCTAGCGCGCCCCACACTTAAAATTTTTGAAAATTTCATTTTTCAACTTTTCTTCGCGGGTTTGGTTAGATACTTCAAATCCTATTCTTTAACTTACTTCTTACCCTTAATATCCTTTGTTTAGAGGTCCTCTTAGCCTCATTTTGACCCTCACAAATGCTCCATGAAAATCGAAAAACCCCTCCTACGCAAGGTTAATCACATGTACAAAGCCAAATTTCAATTTTTTTCATCACTAACATTACAAATTACATACTCATGGCATATCGACACCTAAGTAACCATTGTTCAACGTCGTCACATTGGGTTGGGAAGGTACAGGGTGTTACATCTTAGCTCCATAATTGCATTCACACTTATAAATCATGAAAGTGTTCAATAATTTTAATTTATCCCATGCCCTTTTTAATTTAGTAAAATAAACTGCTATATCACTGCTTCCCTAACTGATGTTGTTCAATTCTCTCTATAGTTGAAAAGGCTTGGTTCCATCTGCCTGTCCATATCTTTATTCAAGCTCACTCCATAGTTCCCTTGCTGTTTGAGAGTATATTACACTTTCTGCAATATCCATGCTCAGAGAGTTCAGAAGCCAATCAATGACCACGTCATTGCACCTCTGCCATTGGAGAAGCAAAGGTGAATCAGAATATGGACAAACACAAGATCCATTGATAAATCCAAGTTTATTCTTGGCAAAAGTGAGATTAGAACACCTCTTTTCTAGTTTCCATAACATGATCCATCAAATGTTATATTGATCAAGATTATGCGTGGGTCATCAGAATAAGAGAGAAAATAGGGATGGCATGGATCAATTTTCTGTGAAGCAACAAGTTTAGTAGAAAATCCCTCAACCTGAGTAGCTTTGGATCATCTATTGGATTAGGGGTTTTGGGATCATCCTTTGGATTTGCCATTTAGAAAAGAAGAAAAAAGTGAAAGAAAATAAACAAACTGTAAAAAAGGAAAGAAAATATTTACAAGATACAAAAATTTAATGACCTTAAAGTATTGTTCTAGAATGAAACAATAAACCTAACAGCTGGCTGAATTTATTCTTTGTACGAGAACAACTGGCTGGAAATACTCTTAGTACGTGACACCAACATTGAAGCTCTATTTTTTTAAAAAAACAATGGCTGTTTCTTTGTAAGATTCCTAGGATCGCCGGAATCACATTTCTTTGTCTCTTCTCCGAAAACATTATCAGCATGATATTCTGTCATTTCGAGTATGATTTCCTATTTTTGATATCACCTGTTGCCTTACTGGAAATAAATGAGAATGTATATTTTGTTTTTTTCTTTCTTACGATGATAAAGAAGAAAACTCATGCTCATTTTTCATGGCAAGGATGCTATCAATCGATTCCTATTAACATATTACTCAAAGGTGTTAAGGTAAGTGGTGCCATGTATTAATAGGCTAACTAACTCCTTTTGAACAATTTGTTTGGATAAATTTCTTTCTTTATTAGTCCCTCTACTCTGTATCATTTAAATACATACATATATATATATATATATATATATATATATATATATATATGTCATACAATACATTTTAGTACTGAAACTCTGTAGAGCTTACAATAAATATTTGATCACCAATGGTGGCTAATTTTTTGAAGTGCTGGAATATTGAATGTGTTCCCAAATTGAGGCCTTTATACAAGACTATTCCAACTTTTATATTGTGGCAGATTTGAAAAGAAGGAACATAATTAGTCATGGGGGTAAGATGTCAGTTCATGCCATGATCATGGAGATTAATAGAAATATGCACATGATGGATATTAGTATATACTCTTAGATGAAAGATATTCCTAAAAATTGGCCCATGATGGTGAAGTTTTTTGAAGAATACACCTTTATTATTGATTGTAAGATAATTTATTGGAAGATGTCAGAGAGAGGGTCTTTTAAATACAACTAAGATGGGGCAACCAAAGGCAATCCTGGTCTTAGTTCTAGTGCTTTCTGTATTAGAAATGGAGAAGGTGATTTAGTTTATGCAAAATCAAGAACAATTAGGGATGGTTCTATTTTAGTAGCTGAAGTTGTGTCATTGAGGAATGGATTGGAACACTGTATTGCTTATAATCTTTTGCCAGTGGTTCTAGAAATTGCATCACTTACACTTAAGAAGGTTTTAGATAGGATATGGAAAGTTCCTTTGTACACAACTATGGAAATTAAGAGGATTAATTAGCTAAGGGCTAACATCAAAGCAGAAGTGGAGCACATACCAGAGAAGGAAGCATGTTGGCTGATTTTTTTGCTAATCAAGTTTTCTGTTTTGCAGGTACATCAATATTATAATATACATCATTCCAGGACGTATCACCACAAGGGAAACCAATTATAAATGTGAAAAAAGTAATATGCCTAATCTTCGAATCAGAAAATGCCAGAACAAAAATTTTAACATTCAAAGAGTCAGGTTACCACAAACAATTGTCTTATACTAGCAATTTCATGGTCCAAGACTAGGCCCTGAACGTAACAGGTACTCAAACCAATAAAGGCTTGAGAGAACCTCTTAGCATTCATTATGAGCATTCAATTCAATAAATACGAAATAACACTTTGAAAACCAAATCCAAAACATAATTAAGGAAATTTGAAGTATTTGAAATTCAAACATTTAAATGACATTGACTTAGGTTCACAAAGCCTCTAAACATGAGAAAACAAAAGAAAATATCTAAGCTAGGACATGTCCCCGACATATACCATAATACTGAAAGCAAAATTGTAACATAGAAATCAATTAGGCTTTCAAAATAATGGAGGGTTCACCACTTGCTGAAACTGTCCTGAATAATCCTAAAGCTGCACAGAACCAAAAGAATGTGTCTCCAGATCTACATCATGAAATGATGTAGCACCTGAGAATGGTCAATACATGAAAAATATTGGTACACAGAACAAGGAAAGTGATAAGATATACTTTATATAAAATAACCATGTAAATAAAAATGTAACATAAAAAGGAATATAAATGGTGACTCCAAAGTTAAACCATAACAGTCTTTTCTTTAGTTCTGAATTAGATGGCATCATCGAATTCCATTTATATATCATGGGCTATATGGGTTCGATCAACGCTCGACCGACTAAACCCCAACCCATATTTGCTGCATGGAATGAGATTCAATATTTAATAGTCCATCACAATCATCCTCATAGAGGAAAAAATATAAGATCGTTCGATTAAGGATCGAATCATTCCTATGTCGGCAAAACATAGGTTTTAGGTGTTGAGCCAGTTAAATTCACACCTTCTCGGTTAACCATCTAATTCTATTTAAGCCTATGTTTTAGCATTTTCATATCATCAAGCATCTTTTGAAAATATTCCATTTTCATTAAGGGCATACATCAAAGTTGGTATCGTCATACCAAGACTTGTAAGTCATCTATTTCTCCATTCACATTACCGTAAGATCTTCATTAATTTCTTATGCCCATCATGTCAAAAATCATGTATAAATAAAATGATCCTTGAAAATCATTCAAATCACTTATGAAATCCATTAACCATTTAGGAGCCATAATAACTCAAAATCTTGTATAAAAATAATTAAGCATGGGTCAATTTATCTTGTTTCATCATAACATTAGTATACCATAAAACTTAACAAGTAGTAAGGATTTTGACCCTAAAACATTATATTAAACTCTTTATAAAGAGGGAAATAATTTGTTAAAGTGACATCCTCCAGTTCAATTCGTCAAGTAACCAAAAGTAATTTCAAGAAAAGAGTTTCGTCGCAAGTTCAAGTTTATGTCATAAATTCATAACATAATTTGCAACCCTAATTCAATATTCAAAAAATGTATACATATGAAAGGACTAAGAAACCATGGATTTGAAATTAGATTTCAAAAAGGGTTGTTCTACATACCAATAAAATAAATAAGTTAGGAAATATTTCACGGAAAAGAACCTTCAAAGTTCTGAACCTTTTTACTTTTCAAGAGATTCAACTTGTAAACTCAAATTATGACTTAAACATAAAAATTAACATTAGAAACTATAACTTAAAATTTATTTGAAGTAGTGGAGTTCTACTTACCTTAAATACAAATATTAACAAGAAAACCTTGACCTAGAGCCTCAGATCTCGCTTCTTGGAACTTGAGAGTTTTGGGAACTTTTGAGAGGATTAGAGAGTATTTTTTAATCAAGATTAGGATAAATAGAAGATTAGGGAACATTTTAGAATATATGGGGGATGATTTTTAATATTAGTGAATGACAAAAATGTCCTTAATAACAACCCTAAAAAAAAATTCTGTCAGTGCCTTATATGGACTGCAAAAAGGGGTTTGCAACCGCACAATGCCCGCAGAAGGCTTCTAGTAATATTCCCAAAGTATTTAAACGTATTTCATGGTGTGCGTTGGGTATGAGGAGCTTATAATGTGTTCTTCACACGCACACCGGTTCGTAGAACGTTTCTAGCTTGCTACCTTTTAATAAAATTGTCATAACTTTTTACTCTGTACAAGAATTAATGAACACTCGATTGCATTGGAAAGGAGATTTGAAAAAAATTAATTTAGTAGGTATTGAGACACCTAACTCTTTATAATTTAGAATTTTTTGTTGTTTGAAGTTGACCCAATTTAAAACTTATACCAAACTCAATCGGTAAGGAAGCTTTCAACTCAACTTTGTGATAGAGATTTCATGTAACCTTAATTCAAATACAAAGCACTTTCCACACTAGATAAATGATATTAATACTTAGGTACAATTATAAATCATCAAATTTGGGTCTATACACATTCAAAGGACAGTTTGGATCTTAGCTTAGAATTTTTGGGGTGTTACAAGCAAGGAATTGATTAAGCGCATCTAAGTAGAACAAACTTGAAAGTTATTGATTCTATTTTTGTAGGTCAAGGTTCTAGATTGTATCTACTGAGTTTAGTTGATGTAATGATCCTCTAGGTCATTTTCTTATTTTTTCGCTTATTTTTTGCATTTTGTGTTTTTTTATAGTGGCTACAGGTCATTTATGACTTATCGGGACTGTCGGTTCAGTTCCTGGGTAGTTTGTTTGGGTTTTAAGCCCATTTTACTCTTTTGGAGCTTTTGAAATTAAGATATTTGTATTCGTCTAAAACTTTAGGTAAACGGTCGGATGAAAATTCTGACAGTTTTGTTAGCTTCGGCACATGGATTTTAGGCTAAGAGAACCCTTGATCAAGGCCCCGAGGCTTTCAGGCTCATTTTGGGCTATTGGATGGATTTTGATAAAAACAAAACAGTGGGTGTGAGACTCATATTTTGTCAAAAGGACCTTTGTTAGAAATTTTAATGGTTTCGTTGAGTTGAGAATGATGAATTTGGTAGGGTAGCATAATTTTTTTGCTTGTGGGGTTTTGAATGAATCCTGAGCACCTGGTCGGAGTCCGTTGGGACTTGGAATTTTCCTGGTGCTTCAGCACCTAGTGTATTCCATATTTCCTCTTCGTATTTGCATGGAGTTGACCGCGCTTGCAAAGGGTAAAGTCTTTGACCTTCACGATCGTGAGCCTCCTCTCGCATTCATGATGAAGGGTCAGTCTGACCTGGTCTAGTTTCTACTTCACATTTGAGAAGGTTTCATTGTGTTTGCGATGGTCAATCTCAGATGGTCTTCACGATCATGACCAATGCCCTACGTTCATGATGGGCATTTTTGTTGGCTTTTGCGATCATGGCCAGAGGTCCTCGTGATCGCGATGACTAAACCCCTGGCAGTATATAATCTTTTCCTTGGTATTTTTTCATCCATTTTTAAGTTCTATTTTAATATTGTTGGTCCTTAAAGCTTGGGAGTTATCGGGATTTCATCCCATTAAGCTTAGGTGCATTAGTTTATCGTTCATTAGTCATTTCCCCTTTTAGTTCTTGTGTTATTCTGTCCCAAAATCCATTTATTCTTGGTTTTAGAATTTGGTTTTCTTGAGCTTTGTGAGCTGTTTTGAGCTTTGGTTCAAGCTCCCGTTGTGCTCAAATTTTGAGCATACATATTTTGTCCCTTCGAGGGACATCATGCTGGATTCAATTTCAAAATTTCATTAATAGGCCTCGCGGGCCTTTTTTTGATCCAATTCTCAGCCCACAGTTTTATATTACAATATGGGTCTTATTTTTACTCTTACTAACGTATATATAATGAATTTGATAGTGCGATAATATTTAAAGATTGTGTAGAGGGATCGAGCCATTCGTGGATGATTCGAGGCTGCTATTCGGCATCGAGGTAGGCTGCGGTCTATTGTTCATTATGAGATTGTGTATTGTGTTGATTGTACATGGGACAGGTGTTATAAGATATGTTCTAGGTTATTTCTTTGTTTTAGCACCCTTAACTTCAGTTAGGAGTCTTAGATTAGAGACTTGTTTTGGGATCCTTAGTTTAGAATGCCTGTTATAGTCGTAGGATTATTTTAGGACCGCTTGTAGACCCGTTATGGCCTTAAGTTGACACTAGTAGCCCTATTTGTAGCTCGTTGCCAATATTTGACCTTCTTAGGGGAACATTAATGGTAGTTTGAGAACCTTAGCCTAGACTTGGGTAGGTGATTGGCTTAGGTTGGGTTATAGAGGTTTGGTAGTTGGCCCCACTATTTTTTTTAATATAGAATGCTTTAAATGACGTTCCTTTAGGCTTAGATGGGCCTATGACTGCTTTCTTAGGCTATTACCTAGGTTTTGGACTAACTTAGACATGGTTGTATGCTTATTTATCATTATTACCCTCTAGTAGGGTAATATTTAATCTTAAATCATGTAAACTATTTTGGTGATTGGAGACCGCTTCTACTTAGAGGATCTGACTGCATAATTCTAGACATTATAGTTAAATGGACTCGAGATTGGGTATGCTTTTGGGTTACAACTGATTATGGCTTATGCCTATTATTTATCATTTCTGGTTTGAGTCCGACATTTGGTTAAGATAACAGTTTGGTACTTATGAGTTTTGCTTTGAGTCTAACATCTGTTTATGGTTATGGTTTGGGAAGATCTGGTATTTGTATATGGTTACTGTTTGGGAGTTTTGGCAGTTGGATATGATTTTTTACTGGAGTTTCGGTGCTTGTATATGTATCATCTGGCCTCTTGTTATTATCCATTGGTTTCGATTCTATTCTGGCTTTTGTTACTGTCACTATTATGGATTATCTAGCCTCTTATTATTACCCATTAGTTCTAGTTCAAATCCAGATTTCACTATGGTTATGATTATCTCTGGAATAGAGGTATCTGGGTTTGCTTTACACTTATTATCATCGTGTTTTGGTTCTTACTTTAGATTTACTCTTCTTTGTACCTATCGTTCTTATGGGGGTTTGGTCAGGTTATATTTGCTATTGTGTACCTATCGGGCTTATGGTCACCCAGTTAGGTTATTATTTATCTGAGCTTATCCGATTGTATTATTGTTTGGATATCATTGTATGGTTCATAGCAGGTTGGCTATGGATTTTACCCGAGGTTGTAGTTACACTTCTAAGTCCTCTCCTCTTTGATATTATGAGCCTCACTATTATTCCTATTTTGGGTTATTCGTTCTGATTGTGCTAGATCTAACTCCCTTCTCATTTATAACCCTAATACGATTTAGGATGTTAGGCTAGCTTCCTCAGGTTAGCACATTCGGGTTCAACCCCCTATTCCGTACTGTTATATATTCATTCCTTCCTTAGTTACTCTATTGTATATCAACTTCTTTCTTTATTTTTCCATTGTGTATATCTCTCTTCCTACTACTATTGTATATTGTTTAGGTATTCTTATGGCATATCACCTCTTCCCTTCATCACTGCTATTGCATAGTATCCCCTCCCTTTATATTACTGTTAGACCTTACATCCTATTTTCATTATTATTATTATACATCACCTCCTTCCTTCATTATTATTATTATTATTATTATATATTACCTTTTTTATTCGTTATTACTATTGTATTTCACCTTAGTCTATAGCAAATTTTCCTGTGTAGTCCTCTCATCCTTGGTTGTTGTAGATTATGAAAAGTGTATCTTTACCTTTCCATTACCCCTATCATAGTTTATTTATGCTTTTTGTATTTTATTTCTTAATTAGTTGCCTGTAATACATAATCTTGTCTTATGTGCTGTTTATACTTGCATTTTCTTATGATCTCAGTCAGTCGATGCTTATTAAGTACCTCGTGTTTGGTACTTATACTACACTTCTGCCCCTGCAAATCATAGTACGAGTTTTTGCCATTGATGTATGTATCGTGTAGAGCTGCCATGGATCGAAGATTTGGGGTGAGCTTCTGGCGTCCGGAGTTGTTCCTGCTCTTCTTTTTTTGTCAGACTGATCTTTGTTTTGCATTTCAGAAACAGTTCTATGTTTATGTATATATATGATGCTCACCTTGTACTCTTGTTTTGTTAGTGGCTCTTGTACTAACCTCACCAGGTTTTGGGGGATATTTATTTTTTTCTGGCTGCCTTTCTCCATTTTATTTGGTTTTTGTTCTATTTCTCTTATTAGCCCTTTACTTACTGCTCTGGGCTATGGGTTGACTTACCTACTGGGGGGTTATAGTAGGTGCCATCATGACATGAGAAATTGGGTCGTGATAGTTTGGTATCAAAGATTAGGTTCACTAGTGTTATTGGTACAAAAGAAAAATGCCTAGTAGAGTCCTGCGGATTGGTACGACGACGTCCATATCCTATCTTTGGAAGGCTATAGGGTATTCTTAGGAAATCCTATTTCTCGATTCTTGATCGTGTGTTTTTACCTCTGTCAACTTTTAAAGTGCTTCTTTTGGATCCACTCTTTCCTAGATGGATCGCGCGACATTGTCGATGGATGCAAATGAGACTTTAGCACGTGTTATTAGAGTTTCAGTTCAGAGTTAGTCCAGGGAGTCAGAGCTTTATATTGAGAATATTCCGTGTCAACCAGAGGGTTTGGGGCCAGCCCAAGCTCTAGTAGGGTTTGCGACCACCTCAGATTTTCAAGATACATTATTAGGGATTCCAAGCCTTTTCATGGATATGTCACAGTCAGAGGTGGAACTCAGTACATCGAGTGGTTCTTAGGCTAGAGTTGGGTTTGTTGGTATTCAGTAAGGTTCTTTATCAATTTTAGAGTATGAGATAGGGTTTCTCGATTAGTCCAGACATACTTCTATCTTATATCCTACAGAGCATGAGATGGTGCAGGTGTTTATTAGAGGATTAACTTTACCACTTTGTTTTGCATCGGGGCATCTTATAACAGTTAGCTCTACTTTCCTCTAGGTTGTTTATCATGCGAGGACTACAGAGAGGGCATGTCTTAAGGCATATAGAGATAACGGTAAGAGGCCTTGTCAGCTGTATAGTTTTAGTGGTATTCCATCCGGAGGTAGGGATCCTCTGGGCAGAGGTCAACATCACTCACCGCCTACCAGGTCCATACAGGTAGCCCCCTCAACCTATAGGTGATTCTCAAATAGGCCATGGCTATCTCAGTAGACTGAGTTTTGGTCAGGCATCATGGGGTTCTCGGTCTAAGCCTTCAGGTCGTGGAGGCCTCTTTGGGTCAACAAGTGCATCCCATCGGAGAGTTCTCGGGGTGTTTTATGATTGTGGATTGGTTGGTCATTGGTCCAGGGAGTGCCCAAGGAGTAAGTTGGTCAGCCAGTCAGGGTTAACGTGTGTTCCTCACTAGATTAGAATTTATAAGGGTTGTTGTGATTGCAGGGAGAGTGATAAATTCATTAGGGAATGTCCTTGATGTGGGATTGTTGAGCAGTCAGTGCAGCTAGATCAATCACTTAGAGATATGACACCTTCGGTCATAGGTGGTGCCCCGGGTACTACAGGCGATAGTGTAAATGCTCAGTTTAGGGTCGGACGGGTTCAGTTTCGTACTCCTTCAGGCAAGCTAGGGACCATGGCTTCAGATTCCATCGTTATAGGTGCAATTTTGGATTCACTATCCTTAAGTTTCTATGCAATTTGGTTTAGGGTTTTTTATATCCACCCATGTACATATGCCTTGCTATTACTGTGTTGATGTTGTGAGTTTTTATGTAGATTTATGCATATATGACTACCTCGTAGATGATTTCTTTTAGTAGTGCAAGTAGATCGATTATCTGATTGCCTTGGAGGTGTAGAGCTGGGGTAAATTCCCTTTTTTTTGGCTTAGTGGCTTATGATGTGGTTCTAGAATTTGGGTTATTTGTCCTTCTTTATTCCACTAGTATTGTATGCCACTACTATTGATATTGTTTTAACTGTTATTGATCCTTAATTGGTAGACGGTTAGACTAGCATTGTCCAGTTAGTATTTCTTCTATGCGATTCTTTTCTGCTTGATCTAGACAACTATCTTAGTTATATCCACTTACATGCGGTTCTTTCCCGCTTAGCTTAGATGGCTACCTTGGTTGATTGATTTTCCTTCTTCGGTTAGTAAGATAAGGTCAGTTGTTGAGAGGATTGTGTGAATAAAGGTTTGGCCTTCCGTGGTTATGTTGTAATTCTGGTTTTGACAACTCTTTTCTATAACCGTTTCTAAGGTTGGTAAGTTGAGGTTTGTTCTTCCAGATTGTATGGTTCATCTCGCGATAGTGGACTTGATAGTGGGTTTTGATGTTAAGTCGAGAACATAGTTCCTTATACGATGTTGTAACACCCCGTACCTTCCCAACCCTATTTGATGATGTTGAACAATGTATACTTAAGTGTCGAAAGCCACAAGAATGTATTTTGTAATGTTATTGACAAAAAAATTGAAATTCGGCCTCGTACATGTGATTAGCCCTTCGTAGGAGGTGTTTTGTGATTTTCGTGGAGCATTTGTGGGGTTCAAAATGAGGCTAGGAGGACCTCCAAACAAAGTATATTAAGGTTAAGAAGTAAGTTAAAGAATAGGACTTGAAGTATCTAACCAAACCCGCGAAGAAAAGTCAAAAAATAAAATTTTTGAAAATTCTAAGGGAGGGGCGCGCCAGAGGGTGTACCACGCCGCTCTGGGCTAAAATTTTTAGTCCAGATTTTGGGCGTGCCACGCTGGTTTTGCCACTTTTTCAAAGTTGGAAATTTTCTTAAATCCCAAGGGTGCCCGGGGACGTGCCGGGCCGATTTTTGCCACGTTTCTTCTACAACCATGAGTATATATATGAAATGAGTAAATTATTATATTGGTATGATAAAATTGCGCGAGAACGAATTTGGCATCAAAATGACGATTTTACCCTTTGATCCAAATAAGCCATACGTGGCTGAATCACTTATTTTTGGGATTGAGGCTACGAATATGAATGGCGTGAGTGGGAATATTGTTGTAACACGTATGAGATGATTTAAACACGAGAAATTATTGATATTATTGGGTTAAGTGAATTGGGCCCAAAAAGGACCCAAAAGGTGAAAGAAAGCATGGGCCAAATGGGTCAAATGACCCATTCTCCCTTTGACCAAGCAATTATTGATCACAAATGGATAAATATGACTTTAAGGTCCTATAAAAGGAACCAAAAATCAGCTTTTATTCATTTAAACACACACGTACTTCTAGTATTTTCCAAGAAACCAAAGGAGATATTTCTCATATCTTAAAGACCCTAAGCCAACTCTTTGGACAAGATCATCATTTGGTGAGTCTTGGTAAGTGTATATTCTTATGATTTAATATCTTATATGCATGAGAGACTATGTAGATCATGTTGGTTATGCTTGAAAGTGTTGGATATGGAACTTGGGGTTTTTGCAAAAAGATGTGCATCCTTGTGAATTAAACTTTAAATATGACTTGTGGGTTTGATGAAAAGGCATGGTATGGAGGAAATACCAACATGTATGGTGTGATTATGTTATTAAACTTGTTATTTTTATAGAAGTGTAAATTATGGGATTTTGGCCGATTTGTTGTTGTGAGGTGTATTGAAGTAATTTGATGGCATAATTGTGATGTTGTGGTGATGGAGAAGTGTAAAGTACGACCTTGGTGTGACATGAGCTTGGTTATCATGTATTGGTCAATGTATGGAATATTGTGGAATTATTGGGATAATAAATTCATAAATGATATTTGGTTAATGTTGGGCATGGTGTGGTATTATTGATATGACCATGCCGTAAATGGTATTATAGAGAAAGAAATGACATTTTTGAGCCAAACATATGACTTATTGTTATTATATGCCATGGTAAGGTAATTGGTGGTTAATGTTGGTTCCGTATGCATTTGTGTTGTAGAGTGAAACATAAGGAAGGAGCAGGACATTGTATGCACATCTAAGAGTATATATTTGTATTGAGAATACAAGGTATATAAGGTTACTCTGTCCGTATTTTTTTGCAGTACGTAGTATTCACATTGACATCGCACTTGTCCTATCCCGAAATGTGCTAAGGTATCCTATATCCGGTTACCAATTGTCAATATCACATGTTTCCTACTCATTGATTAATTGTGATATCACATGTTTCATATTCATTGATAATGTTCCAAAAGCCCCATAAGGTTGTGTTCCAAAGTTCTAATAGTGGTTATACTCATGTACCTTGTTCATTGATTATTGTTCGAGGGTTCCAATAGTGTTAAGTTTTCAATAATGTTCATTCATATGTCTTTCACTCATTGGTTATTGTTCTAAGCTTCCAACAATGTTATGGCTACAAAAGTATCCATCTCCCATAAGTCAAGTGTATCCTATTTTCGGGTATCAATTATGGTTCATCACATGTTCTTTATACATTGATCAATTGTCATTCACATGTCTCATATGCATTGGCTAATGTTCCAAAGATTCCATGGTTCCAATAAGGCTATGTTTCCAACAATGTTAAGTTCCAAAGTTCAAAGTGATGTTATGACTGCCAAAGTACCAATCTCGTATATTTGAAGAAAGGTACTATGAAGTAAAGGGCAAAGTAATGCATATGTGGTTAATGATTGATTTAAGGGTGGCAGCTCTAGAGGCATAAGCCTAGCTCGAGCCGATCCTGAGAATTTTTGTATCAGGGGGCAGCCCTAGAGGCGAAAGCCTAGCTCGGGTCGAACCTGATAGGGGGCAGCTCTAGAGGTAAGAACCTAGCTCGAGCCGAACCTGCTATATTGATTTATGGGTGGCAGCTCTAGAGGCATAAGCCTAGCTCGAGCCGATCCCAACAAAACGATATGTTATGTAAAGACCAACTGATCAGTTGGGGCCCGGGTACAGTATAGCACAGACAAAGATGAATAAGTACAGAAGTAAAGAAGCAAAGAACGTAATGATCGTAATGAACGCAATGAACCAAATATACATGGTTCCAAATGCAATGGTTTATTTACATTGATTACTATTGTGTTTAACTCCAATCAAGTCTTATGTTATACACAGTTTTTATGGCCTTGCATACTCAGTACATTCTTCGTACTGACTCCTTTGGGGGCCTTACTTTACTTGCTGCAGGCACAGGTGTTAGTAGACCTTCACCGTAGTCTACGCTATTTCAACAGATCATTGGTGATCTCCAGTTGCTTCGGGGCTTCCTAAGTCACTAGGTACATTTGTTTGGTATTGTCTTGATACTGTATGTATGTATAGAGCGGGGGCTTGTCCCGACTCTAAGATTGGTTTTGGTTATGCATCTGTAGAGGCTTTGTAGATGTTGTGGAACACGTGAAGGGTATGTAAGAGACATATGTTTTGTCATGATGGCCCCAACGGCCAAGTTTCATAATTATTATATATGTTTCATGAATTCCACTATTGACATTTTATATTCATTTGAGATAGTGTTGTATATTGAGTAGCATGCATATGAGTGTACATGAGCAAAGATTGGTTCTCTCGGGCCTCAACGACTCCGGGTGCCAGTCCGGCCTGAATGGGATTCGGGTCGTGACAAAAGTGGTATCAGAGCAGGTCGTCCTAAGGGTGTCTACAAAGCCGTGTCTAAGTAGAGTCTTGCTTATCGATGTGTTGCGTGCCACATTTATAAGTAGGAGGCTACGGGACATTTAGGAGTTGTTTCTGTTCTTCATTCTAGATTGTGCAATAGAGCCAAGGTTGTAAGTGGAATCATATGTGCTCAATGATAGTGGTTTTCCTTTACAGAGAAGTTGTAGGCAAAATCATAACTGACCATGGGGTTTGTTTTTCTTGTGTGTTGGATTAGAAATGCCAATGGCAAGAGAAGGTTGGGGAAACGGAAAAGAGATAGACAGGATTGCTGGAGAAGGAACCAGTAGGGCACCACCTAAGCAAGTTGATCAAGGTGGGGCTGGAAATGAGTTGGTATCACGGGTTCCTCCTACTCTTTCAATTCTAGAGGAATTGTCCAATAATGCTATTGTACAAGATTTAATGAGTGCGATGCACATACTGACCCATGTAGTTGCTGCACAAACTCAAAGACGAGTGTTGGAGCAGTAAATGATGGAACAAAGGGAAAAGAGCAAGACACAAGACTTTGGCGAAGGGTCGTCAAAAAGGGTTAGACCCGAGGGGTAGTTCATGGCGTCCCAAAGAGGATTTGGGCCTCGAATTTTGCACAGACTACCTAGGCCATTATTTTCTCAGCCTACAACAAATTTTCCCCCTCTATTCCAAGGGTTTAGAGGCAACCAGTTTGGGCAAAGACGTAAGATTCAGGGTCCACAGACAGTAGGGTATCGAGGGCAAGAAAGTAGGAATCAATCAGGGTTTGTTCGTCAGCTGTGCGAGTGCTGCGGGAAATTTCACGCAGGTAAATGCTGGTTCAGAACAAATATTTGTTACTGGTGTGTTATGCCGAGACATGTGAGGAAAAGGTGTCCACAAAGGAGCACGAGTGGTATGGAACGACTTATGAGACCAACTATCACATTGCCATTATCGATGTCTCCTCCAGGTAGAGGTGTACAACCTACGAGGCGCGATAGGAGTTCTAGAGGGGCAGCTAGTTCCAGTGGGACCCAAGACCGTATGTATACCTTAGCGGATCCACGGAATGTGGAGTTATGCAGATACAGGTACATTATTAGTATTTTTACATACAGTAAATGCATTGATTAATTCGGATTTTACCCTATCATATGTTACTTTATTAATTGTTGATCAATTCGAAGGAACACCAGAATTGCTAGTTACGCCATTTGAAGTCTTTACACCAGTGGGTGCATATATCCTAATTAAAAGAATATTCTTGCATAGAAGGGTAATGTTGGAGCACCGAGAGGTGAAGTTATTTCCTATCTTCAGGCAAGGAAAATGAGACCCAAAGGGGTACATATGTCACTTGGTACTAGTGAGGGCTACTAATGTGAAACCACCAACTGTTCAATCGGTTCCTGTGGAAATGCATTCCTCGAGGTATGAGTTGATATTACTGTGGTGTCAGGTACTCAGCCTAGTTTTATTTGTACATCATGGCCCCGGTAGAGTTACGGGAATGAAAAGAGAAAGTAAAAGACGTGATGAACAAGGGATTCATAAGACCTAGTATGACCCTTGGGGTGCATCAGTGTTCATTGTACGAAAAAAAAATGACACATTGAGAATGTGTATGTACTATCGGCAAGGGAATAGGGTGACAAGTAAGAATCAGTAGCTTCTCCCCAGAAGTGATGATTTATTTTGATCGGTCTTTCTAACGATTAACCTAAGATCGGGTGAGCATCAAGTAAGGGGAGGAGAAACCAAATATACTCAAGATACCCTTTCGAATAAAGTATGGTCGATATGAATGCGTAGTTATGCCACCAACTGTGTTTATGGGTGTGAGAAATAGGGTGTTCAGGCCATTCTAAATGGATTCGCGACAGTGGTTTTAGGTACTATTTTGGGTTACTCAGAATCACACACAAAAAAGAGACCATGCTAATCACTTGTGACAGGCGTTAGGGATTCTTCGTGACCTTAAGATGTAGGTAAGTTCTTGAAATGCAAGTTTGGTCACAATCTGTTTCATCTTTAGGACACATTGTATCAGATGAAGAAATACAGATTAATATACACAAAAGAATTGGTCAAGACTCACGACACCTACGGAAAGGCATAACCTCCTTGAGTTGGCTAGTTATTACAAAAGAATAAAGGCTTCCTGTCATTACCTTTAACAAAGCTAACACACAAAGTAACTAAGTTTTCAACAGAATGATGTATGTGAGAAACGTTTATGAGAGTCGCAAGATACATTGACTCGTATACCTGTGCTAGTACCTCCCAAAGGTACCTAAGCGTATGCGGTGTATTGTGATGTTCTAAAAGTTGGTGTGGTGTGTGTATAAATGCAGCATGACAATATGATAGCGTATGGCTTATGTCACGCCCCAAATTCCAACGAGGCGTGATTGGCACCCGAAGCCGATATGGCCTGAGAGAACCAATCTTTGCTTGTGAACACTCGTATGCATAACTGCGTATGAAGCTTATTCTACTTTATGCAACTATACGAAAATCATAGACATGAAAACATATTCCATAAATGTATATACAAAACTTGGCCGTTGGAGACATTACGTCGAAATGAACGTATATATCTTACATTCATATACCCACATAGGTCTACAAAGCCTCTACAGATACATGACTATGACAACCCTAGAGTCGGGACGCACCCCACTCTATACTCGTATACAATCTCAAACCAATATGCATAATGACTCAGAAAAGCCTCGGATCAACTAGAGCTCACCAACAATCTGCGGATATCTCGTCGCCTATTGCGGAGATCTACTAACACCTGTGCCTGCAGGATGTATGGTAAGTCTCCAAAAGGGGTCAGTACGAAGAAAGTACTGAGTATGTAAGGCCATATGAAACTATAATAATACATAAGTACTTCCAATAAATTAAACGTAAGAGAATAATCAATATGGATATACCTCCGTCCTGAATATGTGGAACCATGTTCATTACTTCTATTAGTCTCATTACCTGATCAATCAGTCGCATCATTATCACTTTCTTATAACCATCTTCATGTTTATTTATATCTATACATGCAAGGGATATGTTCTCATCTCTTTACAACTATTTCATTACCGTTCACTCAATTAGTTAGTACCGGGCCTCCACCTTTGGTGGGCTATAATATATAAGTGTAATACCGGACATCCACCTTTGGTGGGCTATAGTATATAAGTGTAATACCGGACATCCACCTTTAGTGGGCTATCATATATAAATATAATACCGGACATCCACCTTTGGTGGGCTATAATATATGAATATAATACCGGACATCCACCTTTAGTGGGCTATCATATATAAATATAATACCGGACATCCACCTTTAGTGGGCTATCATATATAAATATAATACCGGACATCCACCTTTGGTGGGCTATAATATATGAATATAATACCTGACATCCACCTTTAGTAGGCTATCATATATAAATATAGCATACTATTGGGATTATTCCATCTTGAACTTATACCCTTTAGATAGTTATCCATTCTCAATGAAACATAACATAAAGTAACCATTGGTGCATTACTTCTTCACAATCTTATTTCCTTGACATAGCTATGAGAGTGATACATTAGAGATCATGACAATAAAGTTCACACTCATATACACATCTCACTTCACTTCACTTCATGAGATTCACATCTTCACTTATGAGGAATAATTATACCAACTCGCACATCGCCTCTTATTACTCTCATGAGATTGGTACTTTTACTTGTGAAAGATTAGAACAAAGACAATCATCATATTATAGGACTTTGGAACATGACATGATTGGAAAAATACTATTCAAACTAAACAAGTTCTCTTTACCTCATTACTCTTGTTGAGGTAGTTCTCTTAGACTTTACAACATATGACAACTTAAGAACTTCCGTCCATAAATAAGAACTAAGTGGGTCATGATTCATCTAAGAGTAAAATACATATGAATAACAATATTTATCAACCTTAGTTGGAATACTATAGAACCCCTTTGGAATAGAACACTTTTGAAACCTTAGGACAATGAGAACTAAATAAGTCACATGTGGATATCAACTGTGCACCAACCGGAGATGCAATACCTTAGAACATTTGGAACTTTTGACATGTTATCCAATGAACACGAGTCAACCAATGGGAATGAGTCATATGAATCACCATTGACCAATGAGTAGGAAACATGTGAGTAACATTATCCAACTACCGGATGCGGAATACCTTAGAGCATTTCGGAGTCGAATGAGTACTATGAACATACATGCTGCAGAAGAATAAGGAAAGAGTAACCTTACATACCTTAGCATCTCACTATGAATGCCCAAGATTATATGGAAATACAATGGTCCAGCTCCTTCCTTACGTCTTACTCTACAATACAAGTACATAACAAAGTTCATGTTAACAACCAACTCCCTTACAAACGTATAAATGTCACAATGAGTTACGTGACTGCTACATAGCATCATTTCATCCTTCACAGTACATTCCAGTACATTATCATACCAACAACTCCATAACATTCCCCACATTGACCAAGATTTTATACATTAATAGCGTTTCACACCACACTTACCCTTTATGCCTTCTCATTTCCATTCCGTCACATTTACGCTTATCAATTTGCCTCCTAACAACATATGAACAACCATAAACATTTAATACAGTCCAAAATGCCTTCATACGACACTTTAAGGTCATTAAAACGACATCACAAGTTGATAATTACATCCATGAAGGGTATAGGGGTTTCGGGGGACCAAAGGGATGCAAAAACAAGCAATTCGGAGTTCTGGGCCGATCCGCTAAGACACCTGCACCTGAAGGTGGATGAACTGCATCTGAAGGTGACCTTTGTCAATAGCCATAGGCACCTGCGTTGGCACCTGCGCCCGCAGGTGCTTCGTCTGCGAGGGCGGGTGCCCGTTTCGGCCAAAAAGGGTCTCTTTTGGGTATTTTCATGCAATTAATGGTCCATGATCATAAACAAACTTATTTTGAAATTTTTTTGATCATATTAAACACCAACATTCAGCCATGGTCTCACAACACACAATAACATCACCAAAACGACACTTTACGGTCAATACGCCACTAAAACTATAACCAATTTCACAATAAAAATTCCAAACGTTATGCACAAGAATAAAAGAAGGTAAGACTATAATCACATATAACATGTCAATATTTACTCCACCAAGTTCACTTTCTTCAAAACCACAAGTGCATAGTCAAGTTTACAAGACAATCCATCCTCCGATTTAGCTAAAATAGCCTATTTTTCACAAAGTGAATTTCTTAATACTTTATCAACATAACCAACATAATATACACCATTTTCCATGCTTATAATATGTTAAACCATGAGAGTAAATACTTACCAAGTTTGCAAGATGATGGTCTTGACCAAGGGGATGAAGGCTTAGGGTTTGAGTTGAGAGAAAAATGTTGTAGAAATTTCTAGAAATGGCATGGTGTCCAAATGAATGAAAAATATGATTTTTCATGCTTTATATAGTCCCTCAAGTCTCTTCTTATCCAATCCTCAACATTAAATATCACGTTTGAATGGGTCAAATGGAAGAATGGATCTTTTTCTCCATTTGGGCCATGCATTTAGGCTTAAGTTGAGCCCATTTGCCTATATTAATTTGGCCCAACAAATTCATGTACAAATCCTCTAAAATCTCATGCGTGTTTAATTAATTCCATGTATATCACGGGAATCAATTTGGTTCGAAAATCTATGGGGTGTTACAGCTTAAGACAATTGCATCTACATAAGAGAAGTTATCCCACATATAATGTTAAGTTAACAGTTGTGACAATTGCTTGTAACTGATGGCACCACTACTTGTATAGCATTTCAAGTGAAAGAATTATAATGTCAACTGTGGCAGAATTTTCATGGGTAGCTGAGATGAAGGAAAAACAATATGTAAATCCTTTTTTTTAGTTCAATGGAAATGGAAAAAAAAAATGTACAACAAAGTTCGACAAAGGTATTTTAGAAAACACAAGGGGGAGTACTTTAACATCAATGTAGATTGTGTGTACCGGGTATAAACAAGTTAAGTAAAATGAATTACGACAGAAGAACGTCGTTCACAGTATTTCATTCACTCAGAAGCAACCAAAATGTACCATGGTGTAGCAGAGATGTCTTGGTAAGGATACTTGAGAAGCACATTGTAGAACTTGTAGCTCAATGTCCAAGCGGTCACTGATTGACAGTATGGCATCAGAAGTCTGTATGGTTTATGCACTATATTATCCTTCCAGTTTGGAAGTGGAACATGAATAATATGGATTTAATCACAGGGTTGTCTCATACACTGCGAAGGTTGATTCCATATCAGTGATAGTTAACAGACTTACCGAGTCAACGTATTTCCTACCAGATAAGACCACCGATACAGCTGAACATTATGCAAAGTTGTATGTTACAGAGATAGTATGATTACATGGGATTCCACTCACTATTATATCAAATAGGAGAGCTTACTGTATTACACAATGTTGGAACTTTTTTCAGTGAAGCATGGGTACACAGGTGGATGTAAGTACGGCTTGTCATCCTTTGATGGATGGAAAAATACAAAAAAACAGAGCGTATTATATGAACATTTGAAAATATGCCTGAAATTGCTTACACTAAGAGTATCAAAAGGCTCCTTACGAAGCTTTATGTAAAAGAAAAGATAGATTATCAATTAGATGGGTTACAGCCGATGAAATTTGCTTCAGATTTTGTTTGTCAAGCTACAGAGGCAGTGAAGGTGATATAATAACAGCTACAACTGGCCCACAGTCGATACAAATCATATGCCGATGTTTGAAGGAATGGAATTAAAATGTGTCGTAAGTGATAAGATATTTTAGACAGTGTCACAAATTGAAAGAGATAATGAGATTTGAAGAAAAAAAAGAGAGGGAGAAGTTGTCCAAAGGTTTGGGCAAATTGTGTATCTATTAGCACTAGTCCAGGAACTCTTCACAGTTCATTCAGTATTTTATATTCGATGCTTTGAACGTGTATACGAAATTATCCCGTATTGTTGCTAGTGGAAATGTACAAATTACAGGGGATCTCACATGTGAAAAGGTACTCAGTGTTACCTATTGTTAATTTAGATCGATAAGTGAAAGCAATGAGAAATAAAGAAGTAGCTTCCGTAAGGACATTATTGGAGAAGTTAACACGTAGAATAAATCACAAAGGAGACCCAAGTGGAGTCACAATAAGTAAGTCTTTACAAGTGATAAGTGTGTATATGATGATATGAAGAATTCACTTTGACTTAAGTGTTACAATGAGACAGTGTTACTAACATTCGAGGACGAATGTTCCTAAGTGGGGAAGAATGTAACACCCTGTACCTTCCCAACCGTATTTGACGACTTTGAAAAATGTATACTTAAGTGTTGAAAGCCACAAGAATGTATTTTGTAATGTTATTGACAAAAAAGTTGAAATTCGACCTCGTACATGTGATTAGCCCTTCGTAGGAGGTGTTTTGTGATTTTTGTGGAGCATTTGTGGGGTTAAAAATGAGGATAGGAGGACCTCCAAACAAACAATATTAAGGTTAAGAAGTAAGTTAAAGAATAGAACTTGAAGTATCTAACCAAACCCGCGAAGAAAAGTCAAAAAATAAAATTTTCGAAAATTCTAAGGGAGGGGAGCGCCAGAGGGCGCGCCACGCCATTCTGGGCTAAAATTTTTAGTCCAGAGGTAGAAAGATGGCACGCCCAAGGGTGTGCCACGCTGGTTTTGCCACTTTTTCAAAGTTGGAAATTTTCTTAAATCCCAAGGGTGCCCGGGGACGTGCCGGGCCGATTTTTACCACGTTTCTTCTACAACCATGAGTATATACATTAAATGAGTAAAGTATTATATTGGTATGATAAAATTACACGAGAACAAATTTTGCATCAAAATGACGATTTTACCCTTTGATCCAAATAAGCCATACGAGGCTAGAATCACTTGTTTTTGGGATTGAGGCTACGGATATGAATGGCATGAGTGGGAATATTGTTGTAACATGTATGAGATGATGTAAACACGGGAAATTATTGATATTATTGGGTTAAGTAAATTGGGCCCAAAAAGGACCCAAAAGGTGAAAGAAAGCATGGGCCAAATGGGTCAAATGACCTATTCTCCCTTTGACCAAGCAATTATTGATCAAAAATGGATAAGGATGACTTTAAGGTCCTATAAAAGACACCAAAAATCAGCTTTTATTCATTTAAACACCCAAGCACTTCTAGTATTTTCCAAGAAACCAAAGGAGATATTTCTCATATCTTAAAGACCCTAAGACAACTCATTGGACAAGATCATCATTTGGTGAGTCTTGGTAAGTGTATATACTTATGATTTAATATCTTATATGCATGAGAGACTATGTAGATCATGTTGGTTATGCTTGAAAGTGTTGGATATGGAACTTGGGGTTTTTGCAAAAAGATGTGCATCCTTGTGAATTAAACTTTAAATATGACTTGTGGGTTTGATGAAAAGGCATGGTATGGAGGAAATACCAACATGTATGGTGTGATTATGTTATTAAACTTGTTATTTTTATAGAAGTGTAAATTATGGGATTTTGGCCGATTTGTTGTTGTGAGGTGTATTGAAGTAATTTGATGGCATAATTGTGATGTTGTGGTGATGGAGAAGTGTAAAGTACGACCTTGGTATGACATGAGCTTGGTTATCATGTATTGGTCAATGTATGGAATATTGTGGAATTATTGGGATAATAAATTCATAAATGATATTTGGTTAATGTTGGGCATGTTGTGGTATTATTGATATGACCATGCCGTAAATGGTATTGTAGAGAATGAAATGACATTTTCGAGCCAAACATATGACTTATTGTTATTATATGCCATGGTAAGGTAATTGGTGGTTAATGTTGGTTCCATATGCATTTGTGTTGTAGAGTGAAACATAAGGAAGGAGCGGGACATTGTATGCACATCTAAGAGTATATATTTGTATTGAGAATACAAGGTATGTAAGGTTAATCTGTCTGTATTTTTCTGCAGTACGTAGTATTCACTTTGACATCGCACTTGTCCTATCCCGAAATGTGCTAAGGCATCCTATATCCGGTTACCAATTGTCAATATCACATGTTTCCTACTCATTGATTAATTGTGATATCACATGTTTCATATTCATTGATAATGTTCCAAAAGCCCCATAAGGTTTTGTTCCAAAGTTCCAATAGTGGTTATACTCATATACCTTGTTCATTGATTATTGTTCGAGGGTTCTAATAGTGTTACATTTTCAATAATGTTCATTCATATGTCTTTCACTCATTGGTTATTGTTCTAAGCTTCCAACAATGTTATGGATACAAAAGTATCCATCTCTCATAAGTCAAGTGTATCCTATTTTCGGGTATCAATTATGGTTCATCACATGTTCTTTATACATTGATCAATTGTAATTCACATGTCTCATATGCATTGGCTAATGTTCCAAAGATTCCATGGTTCCAATAAGGCTATGTTTCCAACAATGTTAAGTTCCAAAGTTCAAAGTGATGTTATGACTGCCAAAGTACCAATCTCGTATATTTGAAGAAAGGTAATGTGAAGTAAAGGGCAAAGTAATGCATATGTGGTTAATGATTGATTTAAGGGTGGCAGCTCTAGAGGCATAAGCCTAGCTCGAGCCGATCCTGAGAATTTTTGTATCAGGGGGCAGCCCTAGAGGCGAAAGCCTAGCTCTGGTCGAACCTGATAGGGGGCAACTCTAGAGGTAAGAACCTAGCTCGAGCCAAACCTGCTATATTGATTTATGGGTGGCAGCTCTAGAGGCATAAGCCTAGCTCGAGCCGATCCCGACATAACGATATGTTATGTAAAGACCCACTGATCAGTTGGGGCCTGGGTACAGTATAGCATAGACAAAGATGAATAAGTACAGAAGTAAAGAAGCAAAGAACGTAATGAACGCAATGAACCAAATATACATGGTTCCAAATGCAATGGTTTATTTACATTGATTACTATTGTGTTTAACTCCAATCAAGTCTTATGTTATACACAGTTTCTATGGCCTTGTATACTCAGTACATTCTTCGTACTGACCCCTTTAGGGGCCTTACTTTACTTGCTGTAGGCACATGTGTTAGTAGACCTTCACCGTAGTCTACGCTATTTCCACAGATCATTGGTGAGCTCCAGTTATTTCGGGGCTTCCTAAGTCACTATGTACATTTGTTTGGTGTTGTCTTGATACTGTATGTATGTATAGAGCGGGGGCTTGTCCCGACTCTAAGATTGGTTTTGGTTATGCATCTGTAGAGGCTTTGTAGATGTTGTGGAACACGTGAAGGGTATGTAAGAGACATATGTTTTGTCATGATGGCCCCAAAGGCCAAGTTTCATAATTATTATATATGTTTCATGAATTCCGCTATTGACATTTTATTTTCATTTGAGATAGTGTTGTATATTGAGTAGCATGCATATGAGTGTACATGAGTAAAGATTGGTTCTCTCGGTCCTCAACGGCTCCGAGTGCCAGTCCAGCCCGAATGGGATTCGGGTCGTGACAGATGTCATATGTGGCTCAGTGGAGTTGAGGTAGGTTTGAATGAGTTATTTTAGTAGCTTCTCATTTAGGGGTTTATTTTTCCTAGTGTGATTTCTTGGAATGCTTTTGTTTGGTATAAAAGGGTGGTTATGTGTTCTTGTGTATCAGTTATCAGTAACCGAAGGGTGTGACTCTAGGGAGTGAGTACTAGTGATGATGTTTTTCTGAGTTGCCCAATATGGCTATCATTAGGACTCATTAAAGTCCTGGAAAGTTCTTAGTTATGCCTTGGTGTGTTGTGCCCCTCAGTAGAAGTGGATTTGATTTGTTATGTCTTTAGCCTGTGGTTTTGCTCCGCTGTGATTGTGTTCTTTGACAACATCTCAATTTCAGCTCTTGCGGGGACCATTAAGTATATACTTAGTTTATAAAGGTGAGATTGGTATGGGTATTTAATATTCTTAAAGACTCATTGGCCCTAGTTTTAATTGACTCTTTCGAATGATGGCTTGAGTGTTGTGATAGATTTCGGTGTGTGGATGCTTACTCGTCCACTGGATCAATTTAGACAGTTAAGGTCGAGTGGTTCGACTTTGGTGTTAAGCTTAGCTATGGATTGATCACTAGTTTGCATCTTACGTTTTGAGATTTGAGTCATTTGATATATCGTTAGTAGGCTGACTAGGCCTACTCACTACCCACCAATTCAATTTTCTTCAATTCAGAGAGATTGACTTAGACTGATGTTCAAGGGATGATCTGTTGGCATATGGTATCAATTTCTACTGCTTTTGATTTTGGTTCTCAGTTTTTGTTGGGTTTTTGAAAGTTACTCAGTGGGAGGTGGGTATCCAAATCAAGTTGAGGGTGGCTTTCTACCTTTTGATGGGCATTTGGTTGGAGTGGATTTTTCAAGTTCTAGAGGCCGTGCTTTGAACTAATGATTTTAGTTTAAAAGGTAATTTAAACTAGTTTTTGACTTTGGTAGAGATCTCAAACTGTAGTCACCATCATTTGGGTATTCAGATGGGCCCTTATGAGGTATTATTCATATACTAGTTCGTGTAGACTTTTTGGTGGGTCATCTTCAATCTTTCAAGGTAAGTTGTGATGTGATTAGGAGGACAGTGCTTGGGTGCTGCTGGAGGCCTTCTGTATAGCTCAGAGTAGAAAACTGTGTTGAAAAGACAAAAGGATGTTAGATTTGGAATTTAGAGTTGGCAGTTTGGTTCATGCACTGGGTTGTCTTTAGTTGGGTCGACTATTCACTTTATTGTGCTCATATCGGGGTGATGTTAGTATGCTTTGGTTTAGGTCTTGTGTTGTTCACTTGGGCTTGGTTCAGTTGGAGGTTAGTTGGCTTATGAGGATGAGTTTGTGGTTATTTGGAAAGTGAAGTAAGGAAGTTAGTGTTAAAGGGATACCTTTAGAGAAATCCTTTGGAAGAGTTGTTTGGGCCTTGGAGAATACCTGGGGAGACTTGCATAGGAATGCAGGCCCAGTACCTCATACTTTCGAGCTTTCGAGCTCTTTCTATCCATTGACTTTTGAGGACGAAAGTCCTTTTAGTAGTAGATGTTTTTATCAATTTTTGCACATTTTCTGTATTTTGTGCTTTTCCATAGCGACTAAAGGTCATTTATGACTTTTTGAGACCGTCGGTTAAGTTCCTAGGCAGTTCATTTGTGTTTTAAGCCCACTTCCCTATTTTCGAGGTTTTAAAGTTGAGAAATTGATATTTGGCTAAGACTTCAGCTAAACAGTCTCAAATGAAAATTTTGACAGTTTTGTTAGCTTCCTAACATGGTTTTTAGGCTGGGGGACCGTTGGTCTGGGTTTCAAGGCTTTCGGGTTCATTTTGGGCTATTGGGTGGATTTTGGTAAAAATGGAGCAGTGGGTGTGGGACTAACATTTTGTCGAAATAACCTCTGTTGGAAATTTTGATGGTTCCATCGAGTCTAGAATGTCGAATTTGGTTGGGAACCATAGTTCATTTTTGTGTATGGGGTTCCGAACGAATCCTGGGCTCTCGATCAGAGTCCGTTAGTACTTGGAATTTTACTGTGCATCAGCACCTGGTGCAGGTGATATTTCCCCATCATGTTCACATGGTGTTTACCGTGTTCGCGAGTGTCCTCTCACATTCATGATATTGGGTCAGTCTGACCCAATCCAGTTTCTACTTTGCATTTATGAAGGCTTCTTCACGTTTGCGATGGTAAACCTCAGCTGGTCTTTGCAATCGTAACCAATGCCCCGTGTTCACAATGGGCATTTTTGTTGGCTTTCATGAACGTGGCTAGGGGTCCTCGCAATCGCAATGACTAAACCCCTGGTAGTATATAATCTTCCCTTTTGCGATTTTTAGCCCTTTTTAAGTCCTATTTTGTAATTGTTCGTCCTTAAAGTTTGGGAATTATTGGGATTTCATCCCATAGAACTGATGTATGTTATTTTATCGTTTCTTGGTCATTTCCCCTTTTGGTTCTCATTTTTTCCATCCCAAAATCCATTTAATTCTTAGTTTTGGAATTTGATTTTCTTGAGCTTTGTGAGCTATTTTGAGCTCCTGTTGTGCTCAAATTTTGAGCACGCATTCCTTGTCCTTCAAGTGACCTCTTGATAAATTTAATTTTGGTATTTCATTAATGGGCCCCATGGGCCTATTTTTGACCCGATTCTCAGTCTAGAGTTTTTTTAATTAAAATATGGGTCTTGTTTTACTCGTGCTAGCGTGTAGATTATGAATTTGATAGCACGATGGCATTCAAAGATCATGTGGAGGGATCGAACAACTCGTGGGCAGTTTGAGCTTGCTGTTCGGAATCCAGGTAAGCTATAGTCTACTATTTTCTATGAGATTATGTATTGCTTAGATTTTATGTGGTACATAGGTTATAAGATAGGTTCTAGGTTATTTCTTCATTCTAGCACCCTTAGCTTCCATTAGGAGTCTTAGATTAGAGACTTGTTCTGGGATCCTTTGTTTAGAATGCCCGTTATAGTTGTAGGATTATTTTAAGGAAGCTTGTAGGCCCGTTATGACCTTAAGTTGACACTAGTAGCCCTATTTGTAGCTTATTGATGATATTTGACCTGCTTAAGGGAACCTTAGTATAGAATGGTAGTTTGAGAATCTTAGCCTTGAATTGGGTAGGTGCTTGTCCGAAGTTGGATTATCGAGGATTGGTAGTGGGACCTACTATTCTTTTGAGATAGAATGCTTTGAATGACATTCCTTTTGGATTAAATGGGCCTATGACTACTTTTTTAGTCTATTACCTGGGTTTTGGGCTGACTTAGGCATGGTTGTATGCTTATTTATCGTCGTTAACCCCGGGTAGAGTAATATTTGATCTTAAATCGCATAAATTATTTTAGTGATTGGAGACCACATCTACCTAGAGGATCTGTCCATATAATTCTAGAAATTATAGTTAAATGGACTCGAGATTGGGTATGATTCTGGGTTACCACTGATTATGTATGCCTATTATTTATGAGTTCCAATTTGAGTTCGATATCTGGTTACAATTACAGTTTGCTACTTATGAGTTCTAGCTTGACTCCGACATCTGTTTATGGTTATGGTTTGGAAAGCTCTAGTGTTTGTATATGGTTACAGTTTGGGAGTTCTGGTAGTTGGATATGATTCTTTTCTGGGAGTTTTGGTGGTTGTATATGAATCATCTGGTCTCTTGTTATTCTCCATTGGTTCCAATTCGAATCTGGCTATCCTTACTATTATTGTTGTGGATCATCTTGCCTCTTGTTATTACCTATCGATTTTGGTTTTAATCTGGCTTTCACTATCGTTATGATTATGACTGGAATACAGGTATTTAGGTTCGCTTTACACTTATTATCATCGTTTTTCGGTTCTTACTTTAGATATACTCTTGTTTGTACCTACCATTCTTATGGGGGTTCGATCAGGTTATGTTTACTGTTGTGTACCTACAGAGCTTATGGGGGCTTAGTTAGGTTATTGTTTGTCTGGGCTTATTCGATTGTATTGTTGTTTGGATATCATTGTATTGTTTATGGAAGGTTGGCTATGGATTTTACTTGAGGCTGTAGGTACGCTTCTGATTCCTCGCCTTTTTGATATTATGATCCTCATGATTATTCATATTTTGGGTTATTCATTCTAATAATGCTAGAGCTAGATCTCTTCTCATTTATAACCCTAGTGTAATTTAGGCTGTTTGGCTAGCTTCTTCAGGTTAGTACCTTCGGGTTTAGCCCATTGTACTGCACCGTTATATATTCATTCCTTCCTTAGTTACTCTATTGTATATCAACTTCTTTCTTGTTATTACCATTGTGTATCTATTTCTTCCTACTACTGTTGTATATTGTTTAGCTATTCTTATGGCATACCACCTCTTCCCTTCATCACTGCTATTGCATATTATCCCTTCCCTTTGTATTACTATTATACCTTTCCTCCTCCCCTCATTATTACTATTATACATCACCTCTTTCCTTTATTATTACTATTCTATATTTCCTTCTTCCTTTGTTATTACTATTGTATTTCGCCTTCATCCATAGCGATTTATACTGTGTAGTCCTCTTGTCCATGTTGTTGTAGATTGGGGGAAGTTTATCGTTACCTTTCCATGACCCCTATCGTAGTTTATTTATGCTTTTCATATTTTATTTCTTAGTTAGTTGATTGTAATACATACTCTTGTCTTATGTGCTGTTTATACTTGCATTTTCTTTGGAGCTCAGTCAACCGATTCCAACTGAGTACCTCGTGTTTGGTACTCATACTACTCTTCTTCCCCTGTTGATCATATACGAGTTCTCATCGGTTACGTGTGTATCGTGCAGAGCTGCCATGGATTGGATATTTGGGGTGAGCTCCTGGTGTCTGGAGTTGTTCCTGCTCTCCCTCTTTTGTTGGACTGATCTTTATTTTGCATTTCAGAGACAATTGTATATGTGTATGTGTATATATACATACATACATACATATATATATATATATATATATATATATATATATATATATATATAGAGAGAGAGAGAGAGAGAGAGATGATTCTCACCTTGTACTCTTGTTTTGTTAGTGGCTCTTGTACTGACCTCACCAGGTTTTGAGGGATATTTACTTTCTTCTGGCTGCCTTTCTCATTTTTATTTGGTTTTCGTTCTATTTTTCTTATTAGCCCATTACTAATTGTTCTGGGCTATGAGTTATCTTACCTATTTGGGTTATAGTAGGTACCATCATGACCTAATAAATTGAGTTGTGACAGTTGAAGAGGGACCTATTAGATCTTCTTTCTCTTTTAATGGCATTAGCCTCTTGTAGGCTCATTCTGTGGGGAAAAAAAAACAACAGTAATTCTTCAACTATTAATTTAGAAATATTAGAGAGAGGCAGATGGAGATGTTCTTACATCGTTGAAAGATTCCTGGAAGTGTTTACATGGAGATGAAGAAGTCTTCATTGGGTTTGATTTCGTGACACTTGTGAAAGTTTTAAGTGTCAAGATGAAATACACTGACGTTCTATGTTATACCAACTGATGCATCAGATTTAGAGGAAGAAGATTCATCCTTTTTGCTCAGACTCGATTTCTTCTAAGCTTTATCAACAACTTGGCAATAGAGTTCACACATTGAATAAGAAGAACCAACTTTTCTTTTTGCCTTCTAGATTTTTCTTTTTAGCTTTATGTTGTTTGTTCTTTTCATTTTATTTCTTTTTCAGTTTTTTTTCTTTTCTTTTCCTGATTTGGTCCTGGTCTTCATTTGGCCTGAGCTCTTTTGTACTGATTTTATTTGCAATAAATGGCTTTGGCCATTAAAAATAGATTATAAATAAAATATATGTTAGAGAAATATTCTCTATAGTATAAGTATGTCACGATTTACTTTTCCTATAGCAATTTCTTAAAAGAGGTTTGAAGTTATCATAATTTGATATGCTAAAGACACGTTTGAATAAGAACTTTTAATATACTTTAAAATATAGATTCACTCGCTGAAGTAAATGTGACATTATTTAGTAAAACTTATAAATTCGAACGTACTCTTGATTGTGAAGCTATTACGATCTACTTCCAGAAAAGGTAGAATAATTGAGAAGATATATTTGAAATTTACTTCCGAAGTAGTAAATGTATAGCTTACCCTATAGTAGTAAATACTATGCAACTTATTCATGAAGTAGTAAGACTCTGCAATAGTAAATATTGTGATTTAATATTCTAACAATTTACTCCAAAAATAGTAGAACTCTTAAATTTACTCCTGAAATAGTAAGACTCTGCAATGGTAAATCTTGTGATTTACTCCTGAAGTAGTAAATCTTACATTCTACTCCAGAAGCAGTAGAACTCTGAAATTTACTCCTGAAGTTGTAAATATTCTAACTTACTCCCGAAATAGTAAGACTCTGCAATAATAAATCTTGCAATCTACTCCCATCATAATAGAACTCTGAAATTTACTCCTAAAGCACTAAATACTCTTGAAGTAGTAAGACTATGCAATAGTAAATCTTGTAGATGAGTAGTAAGATCCTGCATGCAATAGTAAATCTTTCAATTTACTCCTGAGTAATAAATCTTGCAATCTACTCCTGAAGTAGTAAAATCTTGAAATTTAGTCATGAAGTAGTAAAATCTTAAAATGTACTCATGAAGTAGTAAATACTCTAAAATTTATTCTCAAAGTAATAAGGCTCTGAAATTTATTCCCGAAATGATAAGAATATAACATCTACTCCTGAAGTGGTATAACCTTGCTCCCGATGTAGTAGAATGTTGAAATTTGCTTCTGAAATAGTAGAACTTTAGAAATTACTCTTAAAGTGGCTAAATTTTGAACATCACTCTTGAAATAGTGAAAATTTAAAATTTTCTACTGAAGTAGAATAATTTGAAAAATATCTAAGAAACACTTTGAAGCAATGTCTTCTTGTGCTTGAGTAAAATAATGAGTTATTGAGAAATATTATATTTTAAGTATATTCAAATAATTTGATTTCATTCCCTGGAGTGAATAAAAAAATATCGCGACTTACCTTCTGAAGATACAATACAAAGAACATACATGTTATTTTTGTGATATGAAAATCATTGCAATACTTACCAATTGTACGTAGAAATATCTTGAATAATTTTGTTAAGTATTATTTTGAGACAAAATGCTACAAATTATGTGTAATGGTTTTCACTATAACCACATTGATACATTATGATTAGTTATTGATTTTTTCGAACAAAGTAAAAAATTCATACATTTTTTCTTGAAAGATGTAATGATTATGTGGTTGTCGTTATGATTCAAGATATTCAGATGTTAATGGTATATCTCCTTGAAGGAGATATTTGAAATACTGAAGTTTAGAACATAATGTTTACTTTCCAACATTTATAAATTTAAAATTGTATTTAAATGTTCATTTGATTACTGTTTAATTTATGATACCAACAATATCTAAGCATATTTAGTAGTAAAAAACTAATGATCAATGATTTCAAAAAAGCTAATTATTTGTCTACAAGTATTATAACTCCATTAATATTCAAATAGTATCTGATTATGAAAAATAAATTAAAGTTTCTTGAAGAACTTATATATGATAACACCATTCATGCTAGATCATAATATATGAAGTTGTTTGATCGAAAGTTTATAGTAAATCTGAAATTTACTAGCCATAAAAATGATTATCATATTGAGAATATAAATTATTCAAAGATTGAATATCTTCAAATTATTACAGGTAAGAAATATGTAAGTAAAAATTCATCGAGCATAATAAGATCACATGCCATAAAAAAATCAAAAATTTATTGATATAAAAAATCGTGTCATAATATACCAGAAGTTTAGTAAAGCAAATAGCAGATCTCATGAAAAACATGAAAGTTATCAGTACAAATAATTTTAGCAGTTTACATGAATGATTTTTCACCCGGATGTAAATGTGATATGCATTAAGTATTTAATATATATTGAAGAACTAAAAGATTCTTCAAGAATTCGTTTGTAATGCTTGTTATCATGATAAGTTCATTATACTATTAATGTTGGGATTGAATTTCCTGATTTGAAAAAAATATAAAGGTAACATGGGCCTATTCACCTGCGATGTGATGCCTTAAATAGATGCATCTCTAAGTTGACATATTTGCATTTATTGTCCATCAGTGATTTGACATTTACAAAGTTGCTTGCTCAATATAAATTGAGTTGAAAATATAATTTCATATTATGTAATCAAGATAATTTATCTTGATATTATAGGTTTATATTCAAGCTGGTATGGCGTTCAATGCATTCAATAAATAATTGAATCATTGCTTATAAGAATAAAATTTGATGTGTTGAATCATTGCTTATCGGCACTTGTAAGCATCAAAATATATATTATGATTAAATTCTCCATCTTAATTGATTCAAAGTCAAAAATCAAATATTTATCATCTAATAACTTTTGATGTACGGTATTTTAGCGGCCCTTGAGCATTTTAGAGGAGCCTGGCCAGCTGGGGCAGGGTCTTTTAAGTGAACCTAGGGCGCTTTAGTGGTCATTTAGCCGCTAAAGCGGCCATCGCTGGTGTTAAATAAATATTTCATTCTCTTCTCTTCCAACTCATCTATCTAAGTGTAGACCACTATTTTAGACATTGGAACCTCTAATTTAGTGAGGTATTGAGTGTGTGAGGCTGGTTTTTAGCTTGGGTTAGCGATTTTGAGAGTGTAGCATCTTTATCTTGTAAGTAATTCGATCAAATCTTGCTTAATTTGGTAATTAGATTCCTTGTTCCTTCGAATTATTTTGGGTCTGATTTTTGGTCGGTGGAGCTCAAATTTAGGTAGATTTCATGTGGATTTTGATCCTTGGGCTATGTGGCATGCTGTAACAATTTTAATTTTGGGATTCTATAAGGGGCCCCACGTGGGATTTTATGGCCTGATTTCTGACCCGGAGAGTTTATACTCAATATGGGTATTATTTTTCTCGTCTTGACACATAGATCATTGTTTTGATAGTGTGGCAGCTCTTAGAGGCCTCTAAAAAAGGTAAAGCTCTAGTTTAAAGGAATTGGCAAGCGTTCGGCTGCGTCCAGGTAGGATAGGCTTACCCTATTTTTAGATTGAGCTTACTTATGGTATTAGTATAATATTTTTCTAGTTTTCAGCTAGTAATTTTAGCCCGGTACAATTTTAGTACTTTTTGCTTTATTTAGCTTGTTAGGGCCCCTGTTTCGATAGATTTTGGGCATGTTCTCCCCTAGTATAATGTATTATCATCCTTTAGGGATAGAATTTGTATTGTTAGTACCTTGAGGTGGGGATGGGAAGCCTTAGGCTAGATTCGGGTAGGTTCTGGTGTAGGTTTGGTTATTAGGACCCTATAGTAGGCCCCACTGTCCTTTTTAGATAGTGTATTTTGGCATGAAGTTTTCTTAGGCTTAGCTATACTCTTGGATGCTATTTTAGGCAATTACCTTGGGTTGGCTTTGACTTAGACTTGGTTTCTAGCCTATTTTAACCTCTTTTTCCAGGGTAGAGTAGTAACTGATCTAGACCACACTTTTTTGACCTAGTATTTGGGACCCATCTTGCCTTAGTAAACTTATCCATCCAAGATGGATATTTATGACCCTATGGCTTGGAAATATGCTTGAAACCTTTGGATTTCCTCCTGCTATCTAATTATGCTTATATTTATGTAAATGTATTTTTGTTCTGGTTTGAGTCCAGTATATGCTTTATTGCTATTGTTATTATGAGTTCTGGAACGATACTGGTTGTTAATAGTTATTATCAGTACGTTTATGGTTATAGTTACTCGGTACGAGCTCTAATATGGTTTTGGAATCAGTTTACGATTGAGATGAGATACTTATGGGATCACTTGTTCCTGGTTACGTTATGGTTACTGTGAGTTCCTGTTCGATTCCTACATCTGTTATGATACGATTAGGATGTTCAGGAGTTGTTTATCATTGTTACTAGGAGTATTGGCAGTGGTACTGAGTTCTGTTGTACATGATTTATGTGGCCTCTTATTATTACCCACTATTTTCAATTCGAACCCGGAGTCTAGTCTCTCGTTACTACCCATTGGCTCCGGTTCAAACCTGGTGAACACATAGATATTTTTATCATGGATTTGGGATCATAAGGTTACTTGAGATCTGTTTACGTTTGGGTTACTTATGTTTCTTACTTTAGTTGCTTTTTGTCTGTACCCACTGGCTTATAGGGGCTTGGTAGGGTTAATTATCTACTTGTGTGTGCCTTCTTGGCTTATGGTGGCCCAATTAGGTTTTAGCTAGTTTATTTATCTTACACTCTGAGTTATTTATTTCCTTTATTGCTCTTGCCTAGTACAGTAGATAGTTATGTTTTACCCCTGTTACGTAGATATTTACGTTATTCTCAGGCCCAGTTACTAAACCAGAGATGGGGTGAGCTTTCTAGAGTCTGAGGCTGAGCCTTCTCCATCTATTTTAGTTACAGTTTTTTACATTCTTAGACTACTGTACATATGTATATTTTGGATACTGTCTAGTACTCTTGTTTTTGGTCGTAGTGGCTCTAGTATCGACCTTACCAGGTCTTGGGAGATTTTTTTTTTGTTCATCTTGTCCTCTCCCTCTCTTGTACAACATGTTATGTATATATATCTCCTTATTTCCGCTTGTATTATTGATGTATATTGGTTTCATCCTTGTTTTCCTTTATTTTCCGCCCATTAACCCATTGCTTATCATTCCGGGCTATGGCTTGGCTTACCTACTGGTGGGTTAAAGAAGGTGCCATCATGAGTTGAGAAATTAGGTCGTGACAATTAGGTATTAGAGCCTATGTTCACCGGTATTATTGGTACAAGATCCAACGTTTAGTAGAGTCCCGCGGATTGTTACAGAGATGTCTGTATCCTATATTTGAGAGGCTGCAACAAATTTGTAGGAAAGTCTCTTCTTTTTGGTTCACTTCCCGTGCGCTGTGTCTATATTGGTTTCACTATTTTGCAGATGGTGAGGATGCGAGGTAAGGCAATCGAGGATCAGGACCCCTAGAGCGCCAGTTCGAGGTAGAGGTTGACCTAGAGGTTGAGATTGGTCTAGGGAGCCATCACCAAATCATATTTTTGCTCCTAACTCAGAGATAGCACCAGAGGTACCGCTGCCACAGCAGCAGGTGGGATGGGGGGCAGCCCAGGCCCCACCCGAGTTTATATCCTTTACAGTTCTTAGAGATGCATTGGTTCATTTATTGGGTTTAGTTGGTGGACCGTCGATAAATGGGGCTCAGACAACAACCCAGGGTGGTATTAGTTTAGGGGCACAACCTGTAGCTGCGACCCCTAGAGTAGAGGTTTCTCCAGCACCTTTAGTTTTATAGCCGGTAGTAGGCCAGCCAGTTATGACCATGGAGGAGAAGAAGATGTTGGGCCAATTTCTGATATTGACTCCACCCAGGTTTGCCGATGCCCCAAAAAAAGATGCTTATGAGTTTTTAACTAGTTGTGAGGAGAGTATGTAATTTGGGATTGGTCGAGTCTCGCAGTGTGGATTATAATACTTATCAGCTTGACAGGGTAGCGAGACAGTGGTGGAGAGGTTATCTTCATTCTAGGCCTGCTGTATCTCCACCCGTGACTTAGAATCAGTTCTCCAAGGCTTTCTTGGGAAAGTTCATGCCTCGCAGCATGCACGAGCACCTCAGGGATGAGTTTTCTGCGTTGAGATAGGGTTCTATAACTGTGGTCGAGTATGAGATGAGGTTTCATGAGCTATCCCGACATTCTACTATGACTCTGCCTACACAGTATGAGAGGATTCAGTGTTTTATTAGGGGGTTGAGACTACCGCTCCGCAGGACTACTAAAGTCTGGTGACTTCGGGGAAGTCGTTTACTGAAATTGCTGACCACATTTATACTATTGAGGAGATGGATCATAAGGCCCAAGGGGGCAGTAATAAGAGGCCCCATTATCAGTGGCTCATAATTCAGGGGTCAAAGATTTTAGGGTAGGTAACGTCGGTCTTATTAGCACCAGGGTCAGCCTAGTAGGCCTGTTCAGGTTGTGCTTTAGATTTTGGATGGGGGTCAGCCTAGTTATGGTAGTTCAGGTGGTCAGAGCAGCAGTTAGCCGGTGAGGGTGTTTAGTCAGGGTCATCAGGCTGAGGTGGCCATTTCAGGTCAGCCGGACCTTTTAACTAGAGCAGGGTGCCATAAGATTATTATAAGTATGGTGTTGTTGGCCACTTCACCAAAGAGTGTCCCCATCATGGGATGATTGAGACTGTAGTTCAGAGTGCTCAATCGATCAGATCAGTGCCGTTACTGGTTAGAGGTAATGCTTAGGGTCGCAATGGTGGTCCCTAGGGTTACAGAGGTGGTCCTCAGGTAGGTAGGACAGGTGGTCGGGCAGTCACCCAATCCGATAGCAGACAAGGCCATTTGTATGCTGTACCTGGTAGGCTGGAGGCTGAGGCTTCAAGTGTTGTGATTACAGGTATGATTTCAGTATGCCATCAAGTAGCTTTTTTTTTTGTTTGATCTTGGCTCCATATTTTTGTATGTTTCTGCTTATTTTGCACCACAGTTGCGTTTGTCTTTGGATATTCGAAGTCTTTATCTGTGCCGTGGCATATAGCTACCCTCGTGGGTGGTTCTTTAGTCGTGGATCAAGTATATAGATCATGTTTGGTGACTGTTTAAGAGTATGACACTCGTGTTGATTTTATTGTGTTAGATATGGTGGATTTTAAGGTGATTCTGGGTATGGACTAGTTATCCCCCTATCATGCGGTCTTGGATTGCTTCACTAAAATTGTTACCTTAGCCATGATTGGCATGCCTCTGGTTGTGTGGTAAGGTTTTTTAGCCGCGCACTGAAGGGGATTATTTCTTATATTCGGGCTAGGAGACTGGTTTCCAGGGGTTGTGAGTCATTCCTTGCTTCTGTTTAGGATGTTAGTGCTACGAGTCCTTTGATTGACTCCTTTCCAGTTGTTAGTGACTTTTCTACGATTTTTCCAACTGACCTATCTGGCCTTCCTCCTGAGTGTGCTATAGAGTTTGCTATTGACCTCGAGTCGGACACCCGACCTATTTTCATGACTCCTTATTCTATAGCTCCTGCCAAGCTAAATGAGCTAAATATTCAGCTTTAGGATCTTCTAGGTAAGGGTTTCATCAGATCGAGTATATCGCCTTGGGGTGCTCTAATTCTGTTTATAAAGAAGAAAGATTGTTTTATGCGTATGAGTATCGACTACAGGTAGTTGAATAAGGTGAAAGGAAGAATAAGTATCCTATATCTCGTATCGATGATTTATTTGACCAGCTTCAGGGTAGAGCAATATACCTCGTATCGATGATTTATTTGACCAGCTTCAGGGTAGAGCAATGTTTTCTAAGATTGATTTGAGGTATGGTTACTACCAATTGAGGATTAGGGCCGATGACATTCGTAAGATTGCCTTTAGGACTGGTTACGACCATTATGAGTTCTTGGTGATGTCTTTTGGGTTGACCAATGCCCTAGCAACATTTATGGATTTGATGAACCATATTTTTAGGCCCTATTTGGACACCTTCGTGATCATTTTCATTGATGACATCTTGGTATATTCAAGGAGTATAGAGGAGCACGAGTAGTATTTGAGGTCCGTGCTTCACACTTTGAGAGATCATAGGCTTTATGCCAAATTCTTAAAGAGCGAGTTTTGGCTTGAGTCTGTAGATTTCTTTGGGCACGTGTGTCTAAAGATGGTATTATAAAGGACCCAACAAAGATTGAGGGTATTCGTGGTTAGGCTAGGCCTACATCTCCTGCTGAGGTTCGTAGTTTTGTTGGGTTTGTAGGCTACTACCGGTGGTTCATCAAGAGATTTGCTACTATTGCAGCCCCTATGACCAGATTAACTAGGAATGAGGTTCCATTTTAGTGGTTAGCGAGTTGTGAGGAAATCTTTCTTAAGCTCAAGGACTTGCTCACTTCAACTCCTATTCTGACTCTTTCAGTTGAGAGCGAGGGGTTCACCATCTATTGTGATACTTTTGGTGTTGGTTTGGGGTGTGTTCTAATGCAGTGAGGCTGTGTTATTGCATATGCGTCGAGGTCAGCTAAAGTTGCACGAGTGCAACTACCCCACGCATAATTTGAAGTTGGCAGCGGTAGTTCTTGTGCTTAAGATTTAGAGGCATTATTAATATGGTGTTCATTGTGAGATATTTAATGGCCACCGTAGTCTTCAGTACATTATAACCCAGAGAGAGCTTAATTTAAGGTAGCATAGATGGATTGAGTTGCTAAAGTACTATGATATCTCTATTCTATACCATCCAGGCAAGGCGAATCTGGTAGCGGACGCCTTGAGCTGGAAGGCAGTGAGTATGGGTAGCTTGGCTTTCATCTTAGTTTTGTAGTGGCCATTGGTTTTGTATATCCATTCCTTATCCAACATGATAGTTCCTCTTGATATTTCTGACCCCAGGAGGATTCTTGCTAGTGTTGAAGCCAGATCCACCTTGTTGGAGCAGATTTGGGGTCATTAG